>OX421316.1:22147175-23534534 GCA_949125395.1 Diaphora mendica | reverse complement strand
ACGACATCATTATGTTTATCAAAAACTTTTTCCTGCCTCGTTTGTTCACTTAATAACTTGTGCAGCTTCAGTCAAGGTTAAGGAGAGCAAGGTCAATGGATTTCCACTAATACCATTACCGTGTCAGGCAGATATCGACTTTTGGAATAAGATAGTCTTATCGAGCAGAAATTTAGTGGCTCACTGTTTGCGAAAGAAATACTGACGTTTTGAGCAATTGCCCAGTAAAGTTGTCTATAGAAAACGCGTGAAATGTTGGCTAACCAACATTTATTACACTTCTATCACTGTTGGATTTCGAACGTCATTGTACTGGCAACATTTTGACTGTCGCTGGTTCGTGTTTGACGTTTTGAAGTTTTGAGGTTGGAATAAAAAAGATCTGGTGCGGTGTACAGTCGAGTAATGGCGGGCAGTGGATTTGATTGTTAATTTTGTGTATTCTTTAGCCTCCGCGTGATAGTGATGACACTTTGGGTTTGTTAGGCTAAAATACTTATAATAGTTGAGAACGGTTTGATCGGCCAGGCTTGTGAAAATTAATTGTGATAAAACTCGCGAGAATTATAAGATTGTGATCGAGCGTATGTTGAAACGGGCCGACGTTTTATGTGTTATTGTGAAAATCAATTGATAGTAAGCTAATTGTATTGTCCATCGACCCGCGGTCTCTTTAGTGATAAACCGTATTGTGTTAGGTCGTGGATTCGCGAGTTTTATAGGCTGTTCGCGTAAGCTGAAACGGGATTATTGAGATTGGTTCGAATACCTTGGAATTTGTACAGCATTTTAGGAGCGTGTGTTTGTGTGGAGACGCAAGAGCAGATGAACCTACCCACCTACCCAAGAGCTCTTGGGAACGCCGAGAAGAACGTGAAGACACACACTCCTGTAAGTGCTTTAATTATTTTGATATATATTAAGAACACGGTGACACAGCCGTGGTTCATTGCTCCTTCCAGGGGACATTGTTATAGCGATTGAATACCTTATTCTATGGGCCGTAAGATATCTCAAGTATCACAAAGTGATCGCTGCCCTGGTGGGAGAAATGAACAATCACTATAAATGTGAATATAAGTTTGTTTGTTAAGTTTTCACGTGAAAATTACTTAACCGATCATCATTAAACTTTGTACATATTCTTGGAGGTAATAGTAGTGACATTGACTTTTTATTCAATGCGAGCGAAGCCGGCTTTTGCTTTCTATATAAATTTAAATGTTGTTACTTTTTTTATAAATAAATGTAAAATTTGCCACAAACAGTAAGTCAAATGCTACTTTCTCCCAAATCCTTGCAAGTACAATTCCTAATCCCATTAAATCTTCCTGAAGCCTCTGGATGCATACCAAGAAATCAAAGGTTGTGTTCAGATTGAAGGTCGAAAGGCTCATCTAATGTCCGTGAAATAAGATTAATCTGTTCAATGTCATTACGAAGGATATATTGATTTATATGGGTATCATACTTCTTAAACTAATCGTTACATCTCACAAATTAGTTTTGATTTTTTTATCTTTAGATCATAATCGAAAGACTTACACACTGGTGGAATAAACAAGCTTCTCTTGAAAAAGAGTTTGGTCTACAATACCACTTTTTTGGCCAAACGGGTTTGTATAGAATTTGTTTCAGTGTGCGAAGTTCACTTTTTTACTCGGCTCTTATGATATTGACACTCACGAGATGAACACTGGTATTATCTGTGTATTTTATAAATATTAACCTTCTTCTTCTTCTTTTGATGAAATGGCAACCAGCCGGATCTCTGGGATCAGCTATTTCTGCCAATGTCAAGTGATTTAAGTCTTCCGATCTTCGAATTATGTCTTCGTCGTGATGAAATTAATGATAAAATATATAAAAATGTGGATGAGATGAAATGGGACCGTGTTTCGAAAAAAAACAAAAAACTATCTCCATTAACCTTCTTTTAATTTCATCCATTTACCTGTTTGTCGGTCTTTTTGTCAATATAGACACGTTTAGGGTGTTTGAAGGATTCCAGTGCTTGATGTTTGGTATGTATACAAGAGAACAAACGCAAGCACATGTTTTAATATATATACTTCATTGGAACCAATATAATAGACGGCGTCAGGCGTCACTGTCTGTCACTTTTCAATACGATCACGAACCGAAATGACAGACGCTTCGTATTCCTGTTATACGCGCCATTGGTTGGGATAACACTAAACATTTTATACATTTTATTGTTTATTTTTATGTGACGCATGTACACTTGAAATGACGGAATAATCCATTAATAATATACATGCAAACAGTAAACATACATTTACAAATACTTACGTCTTTATCCCTGAAGAGGCAGAGAGAAAGAGAAATTCAAACCATAATTTTGGTTATGTGATAGGAGGCATGAGTATTGCCATGCAACGGATTCTCAAGGAATGAAATAGAATATTTGGAAGCAGATTGAATCAAAATGGAGATTAGAACTTAAGACAATTAGTAGGAAGCACATACAGATTCAGGGATGCAGGCAACAGCTCGAGCAAAATAGAACCTGGTTGTTTTTTTTATGGAATAGTCGGGCAAACGAGCAGACGTATCGCCTGATGGTAAGCGATTACCGCCGCCCATGGACACCTGCAACACCAGAAGCGTCACAAGTGCATTGCCGGCCTTTTGGGGCTGGGGAGGTGGTGAGGTTGGGGTTGGGCATTGAGGTATGGGCCTCCGGTATCCTCACTCACTCGGTGAAATACAGCGCAAGCACTATTTCAAACCGGTTTTCTGTGAGGCCGTGGTATCACTCCGATCGAGCCAGCCCATTCATGCCGAAGCGTGGCTCTCCCACAGTGGTTTGTTCTGTACTGTAAATGGAAGTGGCTGTTGTCGGTAAGTACGAGCCTTCTAACCCAACTTAAATTAGATTAAATATATTGACATAAATTAGAAAAGGACTGAATAACATCTATAAATTTCATGGTAGGTGTTATTCTGTTCTTTCCTAATTTATGCTCTAGCTTTAGACATTTTTGTATGGAATTTAACTTATTACTGAATTTCCTAGTAAAATTAGTCCAATTCTGATGGTGCAGTATCTCTCCATAACCAAGAGACTGTCCTCTGACAAGACTGTCCTTATCTTGTTTCGTGGACCGAGACCTGGCGGTATTTGTCTGTAGGTTGTAAGATTTATAAACTTTCATCGCTCAATACAGATAATACTTGAAGTAATTGCCTCGGTGGCGCAGTGGTAGCGTATGCGACTGCTGTGCTTGAGGTCTCGGGTTCGATTCACGGGTCGGATCAAATGTTTGTATAACCTGCAAATATTTGTTTCGGAGTTTGGGTGTTTCTAATATGTATGTATTTACAAAAAAATAAGTTTATATGTATTTATATCAGTTGTCTAGTAATCATAACACAAGCTCTGCTTAGCTTGGGACTAGATGGCTTTGTGTGTTAGATGTCCGAAAAAAAATTACCTTCTAACTTAGCTGTACTATTATTGATCGAAGCTTAGCTGGTTTGTTTTAAAAGTTTTTTCTGCAATGGTGACAGAATTGAATTTATTCGCCACAATGGCGACTTCAATAAACTACTAATAAACTTATATATACATCTAATTCATTTATGAAGGTATAATAAATATTTGTCCCTTATTGTTTCTTCAACTCGAACGTTATCTAACGCAGAAACTCTGAGAGCGTCGAGGTTTAGTTAAAAATAGACTTTCCCATGAGAATCGTCAAAAGCGACCGGCTGTCGACCTTTCAGATGCATTACCACTAATTAATTTGTCCCATGGCCTATATAAATAGGCGTGTAAACTGCTTACTTACTATTACAAAAAAATCTGTAAGTAAAATAATTAGTAATAATTAGTTTTACAAACTAACTGTGTTATTGTACAATAAAGAGTTACCTATCTATCTAAAAGTTCATATATTTCAATCTATCTATACTAATATTATAAACGCGAAAGTTTGTAAGTATGGATGGATGGATGGATGGATGGATGGATGGATGTTTGTTACTCTTTCACGCAAAAACGACTGAACGAATTTGGATGAAACTCTACAGTAATATAGCTTATACATCAGAATAACACAGGCTACTATTTGCCACGATAACCGACATATACGCGGGTGGAGCCGCGGGCAACCACTAGTTAGTAATAATTAGTTTTACAAACTGTAACTGTGTCATTGTGTTATTGTACAATAAAGAGTTATATATCTATCTATCTAAAAGTTCATATATTTGAATAAATTGCAAAATATTCCATTGAAACATTTTGCAATTTATTTTTTGTTATACCACTATCATTGGTTTCGTTATTGGGTGTTATCTATGCATCTATACCTACTAATAAATAAAATTGGAGTGTCTGTTTGTAATATTAAAATAACCGCTTTTTAATAAATGCATATTTAAAATGCATATTTAAAATGCATATATATCTAATATAATAATATGTACATGTACCAAAATAACATTTTTTACCATTTTTGTCTGTCTGTCTGTCTGTTCCGGCTTATCTCTGGAACGGCTAGCCAATTTTGACGACTTTCACTGGCAGATAGCTGGGTCACCAGCCAGCAAAAAAAGTAGCCTAAGTTATTTCTTATATCAATAAGGAATAACTTAGGCTACTTTTTTTAGACTAGCTTTGCCACGTGGCGATTGTTGTTTTACCGCGGGTAACACCGTGGCGGGCTGAGCTAGTTTTGTCTATATGTTATAGTATGGATTTAGAAATAATAATCCATACTTATATTATAAATGCGAAAGTAACTCTTGTCTGTCCGTCTGTCTTGCTTTCACGGCCAAACCGCTGCACCGATTACAATGAAATTTGGTACACAGATAGTCTAGAGCCTGAGAAAGGACATAGGCTACTTTTTATTGCGAAAAAAAGGTAAAAAGGGGTTGAAAGGGGGCATGAAAGATTGTATAGAAGAGTGGTTGTTCACTCACCACACGCATGCGCGTTGCCTTAGTGACACAGTGCGTCTTGGCAACGAGTAAACAAGGATGTCAAATTCATTAAAATGATTTCAGTTTTCAACGAAGACTTAAATTAATATAATAATCTAAGATTAATACATACATTCATAAATCTGATTTGTATGTTCATTATATTAATAGAAATAAATAAGACAAATTACAAAACAGTGTTTCTTAACTTCAAAAATCTCTACAAAAGTATCGTCATTTTAAGCTAAAATCCTTAGATTATTGATATGTCTAGATGGACTGTCAAAGCTGTAAAAACACACGAAAAAATTGGCTCTAACACTAACGCCTAAATGTTTTTCCGCGTTTAGTACCAAATGCACTGTCAGTGGATACACACATGTTGCTGTCATTTTTGTGTTCATAAAAATGGCGAATTGTGCGATATAAGTGTGTAGAAATTACAGAGTACGATCTAAATTAACAAAGAAAGTTACCTATTATCGTTAAGTACCATTGATATCTATCTATTACAGCAAACAAAGCCATTAAATAATTTCTAAAATAAATAATTATTGTAGTCGCCATTTTGGGTGTTGCTAGTTTATGAAGTCAAAACTCCCTCATAAAATGTGGCAGGCGGAGTTGTGTTGTATAAAATACTTCATGGTAGATGATAGATACGCTAAGAATTTCAAATCATTTTTGTAATTCAATATGGCCGCCGCATCGTTTTTGTAAAATGACACTATGGGTATCGTGTAAGAGGTTTAGGTATACCGAGTCTATATTTCATATCATTTTTTGAATCCAATAATTATGGCCGAACCACCATTTTTGTAAAATGTCACTATGGGTATCGTGTAAGGGATTTTTAGGTATACTGAGTATTAATTTCATGTCATTTTTTGAATCAAATATAGCCGCCGCACCGTTTTTGTAAAATGTCACTATGGGCATCGTTTAAGGGGTTTTAGGTATACTTACTAGATATGAGCTCCTCTCTGTTTAAAAAAAACAACTCCCGCATTACGAATATACATCACAAAAAATACCCAGACTCAGAACTACAATTTGTGGATCACACAAAGTGTTGTCCTATTTAGGATTTGAACCTAGCTTAATAGAAAGCAGCGTGGCGACAACTTAAACCACTAGACCAACCGTGCAGTCATGCATTTTTCAAGTCCAGTTTTTATGATTTCAAAACAAGTATATCTTCGAATGTTCTTATCAACAGATAAGAATTGAGAAAATTTAACTTAAAACTACTCGTCAGATCTCATTCAGATAAAAAAAATAGATTGTAAATCTAATAAAACAAATTGAAAGCCCAAGGTTTAATCCCCATAATATTAATACTGAGCTATCTTGAAGATGTCCTAAATGTAACACAAAAAAAATAATTAAACCGGTCCTTAATGGACCGGTTTAATTATAATATATAATATAATATATAAAAGTAATGTAAACAATTTTTTTCTTACCTTTCTTCTTTTTTAATGTTGGTCAAAAAGACAATTAGATGAGCTAATTATATATCTTACATATTTTAAAAGGTTAAAAAATCGTTAAGTACTGCTTTTACAATACCAGACCAAAATTAATATCTAGTACGACATAGTTTAAATCATCACCAACAGCCTTTAACAGTCCACTGCTAATGATAATAAATAATAAAAAAACAGGAGACATATTATTAGATTGAATCACATTTTGTTTTCCTAGCATATTTTTCTAGATAGAAAAGTTTTTCAACACTATTATAATTGTTTCCCCATTTTCACAAAAAAAACTCAACAACTGGTATCATTTACGCACTCACACTAGGAAATTTAGAATGACATGAGGCGAGTGTAAGACGTAGCTGTCACGCACACAAATATCGAAAAGATGTGTCATTTAATTTTGTTCTTTTGTATCGCAATGCTCTATCTAGACATATTAATAATCAAAGCTAAAATCATAATATTTATTTTTTAGGCTGTTGATTAGATATAAATGAAACGTCATTGAAATTTTGTAAAAATTTTACCATAAAGGGCGTAAAATAGCAATAGGGGATGAAAGTTTGTATGGAAATATGCAAGGTTTGTGAAAATTTTGAGCTATTCAGATGTAACATTTACTGAGTTATCACAATATGCCTAAGTGTGCTTACCGTTTACTGTATCAAATCAGCTCAATCACAATATTTTGGTCAAAAGATGGCAAATCAAAAACGTTGTATTTTAAAATTGTAAAAATTGAGAAGAATTTGCTCAGCCTGAGGGAAAACTCAAGCAGAATCCAACAGTGGAGGCAACCATACTAGCTGAGAAAGCAGACAATGCAGAACCAAACCGTTTGGTTCGAGAGCGTATTTCGAAGACTGAGGCGATGACTTCCAAGACCAGCACGTGTTGTTCTGTAGAGGAAGGGAGAAGGTTGGATAAGTTGGAAGAACGCTTCAGAACACTTTCCATGGTAAAGCGGTAGAGGACTGCCATAGAGGCGATATCTCTCCGCAACTGCAGAGGCCCGATACTACCGAGTCCTTTGGACTCGGTAGTATCGGGACTGTTGATGATGCGGACTGCTTGCCGCTGCAAAAGATCGAGAAAATCAAGTAAATACTGCCTGGATCCATCACAAAGATGAGAACAGTACGGACGAGCGAACCTGGGTCTTATAAAGGAGACACAAATGCTCGGGCGCGAAAAATCGTCTCACAGTGTTCAGGCTGCCTTAGTGGTGCCCTCGATGTACTCCCGTGGGTTGATGTCTCGGCAAATATCCATGCCCAGGACACCGAGCTTATCCCGTAGTGGCAGTTGAGTGCTCTGAAAAGTGGGGAGGGCAAGAAACGGAGACTTTTTGGTAGAGAACGGGCACACCTGTGTTTTCTTAACGTTGAACTTGACCAGATTCTCATCACCCCATTCTTAACTGCGGTTCAAAACCCGGTCGAGCTCAGCGACAAGCTCCTATCAATTTTCCTCAACGTCTCCATCTTGGCTGCAGGGTATCCATGATATCGTCCATGCACTGTGCTATCGTCTGCATAGCAATGTATATTGCCAAGGGCTAATATGTCATTGACATGCAGAAGAAACATCTTGGGCGACAGGACTGAACCCTGAGGAACGCTAGCGTTTACCTCCAGAAAAACAGAGGCCCCGCCGTCCGTCGCAAAGAACTCCAATGCGAAGGCGCTGATGAAGAAAAGCGTAAATCTAGAGACGAGTCTAGGAGGCAGACCGAATGCTTAGAGCTCCGAGAGAAGCGAACGGTGCAAGAACAGGTTGAAAGCCTTGGCCATGTCGAATGTCGAAATAAGCTCATATAAAATAATTTTACTTTGGTAATAGTACTTATATAAATATGTACTTAAATATATTTTTAACAGTGAAACGTGTGTCTTATTTTTAAAATAATATTAGCCTTAATAATTAAAACTGCTACCCAAAGTCACTGTTCCACGCGGACGAAGTCGCGGGCACAGCTAGTATATACATAATTAGATAATAGATATTATTATAAAATTATAGATGTATGTAAATCATAAATTAAATAGCTGATAATAAAAATAACAAGTTTATAAATTAACTATGAGTATCAAATGAATAAAACATTTGTTAATTTAATGCTGCATATTAACGATAGCTAGCTTCTATTTTTACACAAAATTCAATTTTGAATTCGTGTTTTTATTGAATAATTTTAATAAGCCTTTTTTGATACCATGTAGTATAAAGAATCACTGCTTACTTGTCTATCTTTGTAAAATGACTAATATTAGTCATTTTGGCGTACAACTGATGAAAAAATTACAATACATAAATTAACATGACTGGAGTAATGAAGCCAAAATCTTATATCGCCCAACTTGAACACACGAACTATTGCTGTAATTCTTCATATAAAAGCAATTTCCGCTATATCCGGTTCAGACAGTTGACAAATAGTATTAGGAACGGTTACTATTCAACAAAACTAACTAAGAACTGTTAAAGTTTCTGTAATATTTCAGAGAAAGTAATATATTTGTTATTAAAAGCAATGAATAGCGATTAGATTAATCCAAAAACGTAAATTGAGTTTGAAAACATCACAACATGAACATTTAATAATCACTTTTCTTTATGGAATAGGGGGCAAACGATCAGGCGTATCACCTGATGGTAAGCGATTACCGCCGCCCATGGACACCCGTTGCCGGCCTTTGAGGGATGGGGATGGGAAGGGGAAAAGAGGGAGGGATTGGGGTATTGGCTTTTTTACACCGGTTTTCTGTGAGGCCGTGGTATCACTCCGGTCGAGCCGGCCCATTAATGCCGAAGCGTGGCTCTCCCGCGGTATCCCACTTACATTAACAAGTAAAAAACGAAAATAAAAAAGCTATTAACCGACTATACGTAAAAACTTTATATAGCCTGACCCAGTATTAGGTCTCTATTGTCACCTCATTCATTAAAATCGGTTCAGTAGTTAAGACGCTATAGTGGATCATACCAACATAAATGGACTACCAAAACTATAACCTACCCTTCATTTTGACTTCGCCGTAGTCGTAAAAAAATATTGACAAAATTCGTTCTACTAATTTACTACCATCAGGCTAAGCACTTTTCCTTGAGATTTGAGTAGAAGTTTAACAAGAAGGAAAGGAGTTCTGAAATAATAGACATAAATAATACAACCGAAACATGAGTCTTCCTTTCTTTACCGACTTCAAAAAAGGGGGAGGTTATCAATTCGTCTGTTTTTTTCTTTTGTTACCTCATAACTTTCGACATTTTGATGATTTTTTTTTTATTTGAAATCTATGGCTTTCTGTTTCAATTTGGTCGTTTTTTTTGTTCAAATTTGTGATTATTTCAAGTTAGTTTAAGTAAAATTTAAAAGAGCAAAGTTCGTGTACACACAGAATTAAAATATTGAATATAACAATGCTTTTATTAGCCAAATCTAGATTTATAATAATAATTAATTAATAATAATAATATATAACAATTATAACAATTATTATGCTAATGGATTGAAGTTCTAAGAATTGACAAAACATTCCAGTCTCAATAAAGACGATCACACGAACATAATAGGGTAGTTGACTATATCGTAAATAATTACCGGTGTCTTCTTCATTAAAACGAATATTACAAAACGTCTCGAAAAATATATTTATTACAGCTTTTCATTTCTATTACAAATTTTAATCAAATAAACATTGTAATATATTGCTCAATTGAGTAGTCTAAAACAGTGACGTCACAAGCCAGTTCTTAGTACATTTTTCATACAATGATATCGTTTTGACAGATGATAAAAAGTAACTGTTTTGACTAAGGTGTCAACTACCCTATTTTCAACATCGACCTATTCTTTAATAATCCTCATTTTACTGTTTATATTAAATCTATATTCAAAATAACAGCTCAGGTTCAGATATCACTTATTGATCACGTTCTAGTCATCAAAAATAACTGCGAACCAGCCGTTGTTAATGTTAGCTCATTTCAGGCAAAGCTGAAACTTAAGCGTGTCGGAAATCTCAAAGGTTAGAAACATTGCATGTATAAAATTTAATATGAACACGTATTTGTGATGTACACAGCTTTAGTAGAGGTAAATTATTTACTTCCCAGTACACAGAGGACAAGTATATACGTAAATACCCTTCTAATCTACTAATATTAGCTGATCGGGCAAACATTGTATTGCCATAAAAACAATGGGTATAAAAAATAGATTTTGATCGATTCTCAGACCTACCCCATATGCAAACCAAATTTCAAAAAAATCGGTCCAGCCGTTTCAGAGGAGTATGGTAACTAACATTGTGACACGAGAATTTTATATATAAGATTGTAGCAATTGTAGTATTAATATTTCAATTCTAATTTAATAAAATTTCTAGTAAATAATCCATACTAATATTATAATCTATACTAATATTATAAAGCTGAAGAGTTTGTTTGTTTGAACGCGCTAATCTCAGTAACCGCTGGTCCGATTTAAAAAATCTCTCAGTGTTAGATAGCCCATTTATCGAGCAAGGCTATAGTCTATATATCATCACACTAAGAACAATAGGAGGAGAGCATCAATAAAGAATGTTTAAAAAACGGGAGAAAATTATCACGCTACGGGCAATATGAGACGCAAACGGGGTTGCGTGGGTCTGCTAGTAATATTATAAAGCTGAAGAGTTTGTTTGTTTGAACGCGCTAATCTCAGGAACCGCTGGTCCGATTTGAAAAATTATTTTGGTGTTTGGATAGTACATTTATCGAGGAAGGCTATAGGCTATATATCATCACGCTAAGATCAATAGGAGCGGAGCGGAAACGGTAGAATTCTTTTACGCTACGGGCAATAGGAGACGTAAACGACGTTGCGTGGGTCAGCGAGTGAATTATAGTTATGTAAAGAATTTAGATATTATCTTTAGTCACCACCCTTATTTATCCCGTGCGTGTCGTAAGAGGCGACTAAGGGACTAACTATGCAGGACATCATGAATGCATAGAGAAGGAAAACTTGAAACAACTTACCGTGGGAGAACCACGCTTCGGCATGAATGGACCGGCTCGACCGGAGTGATACCACGGCCTCACAGAAAACCGGCGTGAAACAGCGCTTGCCCTGTGTTTCACCGAGTGAGTGAGGATACTGGAGGCCCATACCCCAACCACTCCCCATACCACTCCTCATCCCCCTCCCCATTTCCCAAAGGCCGGCCACGCACTTGTGATGCCTCTGGTGTTCCAAGTGTCCATGGGCGGCGGTAATCGCTTACCATCAGGCGATACATCTGCATGATACATACATGTCCACCATAAAAAAAAGAAAAAAAAAATTGAAGGAGGATGGTGAGGATACCGGAGGCCCACACCCCAACCCCTCCCCCAACTCCTACTCCCCCATCCCCCAAAGGCCGGCAATGCAATTGTGACGCCTCTGGTGTTGCGGGTGTCCATGGGGGGCGCGGTAATCGCTTCTCATCAGGCGATACGACTGCTCGTTTGCCGCCTTATACCATAAAAAAACAAACCCTATACCAACCCGTCTGTCCAGCGTTGTAAAGCAGGTCAAAGCCTCCTTTCTCAGGACA
Source organism: Diaphora mendica (assembly GCA_949125395.1). Taxonomy (NCBI): domain Eukaryota; kingdom Metazoa; phylum Arthropoda; class Insecta; order Lepidoptera; family Erebidae; genus Diaphora; species Diaphora mendica. The sequence goes on along the minus strand of OX421316.1, from coordinate 23,522,506 downwards.
GGCCTATGAGCAGCAGTGTTATATTAAAGGCTGTTGATGATGATGATATCTTTGGGTATTTCACTATCAGAAAGTAAACTAAAAGTAAAGTGATTAGTTTTTGTTTTTAATTAATGATTATAAAAGTGTAAACTGTGACTATTTTGATAAAAATAAAAGCAGTTTTAAATAGCCTAAATGGGAAGAAATAATAATAATAATGTTTATTCAACAGATAAATTTACAAATTTCTCTTAGGTATACTGATAGTGTATAAAATTAGGGACATATTAGGTAAGAGGTCGCCGTTGACGACCGTACTAATATAAATTGTGTTACAGTCGTCAGCGCCTTCCACCCATCACAACCACAATCGTTTTACTGTGCAAAAGCGTATTCCTGAGTATTTAAATAATAACTACAAAGAAAATATGCTAAACAATTGATTTACAATAAAATTAAGCAATAAATTAATAATTAGAATAAAGATTCAATACAATGGAATATTATCAAAAATAAAAATAACAATATAAAATATAGTATCAATTCAATAAACTATCAAATAAAGATAATAACTGATACCCAAAAGATTCACCATGTAAAATAGTATTATAACTCTGTTTCATCGCTATGTTTAATAGAATTTTTCAATTCAAGATCGGTTTAAATTATCATTAAAGCCTTATTTTTCATCCATTCATCAAACACTGGAATCATTGAGGCACGCTGTTCGTTTATAAGAACATTTCTACAAGCTTTTCTAATTTAAAAACCTACGTGTAAATGTCCTCGTCTACGTGTTATGAGAGAGTAATGTAATCAAAACAAAGCTCTTGACTGTTTGTATGATCTACAAATATTTGTTTCGGAGTTTGAGTGTTTTCTATGTATAATGTGTATGTATTTACAAAAAAAATACATATACGTATTTGTACCAGTTGTCTAGTATCCATAACACAAGCTCTGCTTAGCTTGGGACTAGACGACGTTGTGTGTTAGATGTACGAAAATATTTATTTATTTATTTTTTATACATACTTGTAAGGTTAAAACTCTGGCTTCAACTGTTATAAAGCTACCACCAGTTTACAATAACTACAATTCATTTAAAGGTTTCCTGAAAGAATTTGTTTCAAGCAATAAACCCCTTGTACATTATTTCTGCTTTACGCTTTCCAATGGCTTTAAAAACTATGGTGTACTAAAATATTATCTAACTGTAGGTTGAAGTTACAAAAACATTAAAAACGATCATTAAATTATAATTGTCGAACCCAATTTTCATTGTGACGTAACGACCAGTTAGGGAAGACCCAGTCCCAGACTCTAAAACCCTTAAAAGTGATGTAACATTTGACCACTGAAATAGGTCATTGACATCAACAGCCTCAAATGACGAAACGAGGGTTCAAATAATGTATCTATATGTTGTATGTATGTATGTAGTGTGTAAACAACATCCCTGTTGTTTACACACTTTATCTTTACGGACGATTGACTTTTAAGAGATGGAGTGATATAAGCGACGTCGTTAATGCAGGAAATCATTTGTTTCCCGCTTCTTTATTAAATCTATTCATTTTAAATGTGAATTACTAAGCAGAACAGGCAGTAGCATTGCAATTTGTAGCTTATTTTTAAAAGACAAGGATCAAAATGCTTTGCAAGTTCAAATTCATTCATGTTATTTTGTGAATTAGTAACACACCAGTGTTGGATAATAATCCTCATAGTTACTTACAATAGAATTATTTAATTATTTAATTGTTTCCAATGTGTAACATAATATTTTTTTGATATTTGTAAAGTTAAAAAAAAATTCAGCTGTGGGATGGATTAAATTAGAGAAGGTTATACAGCAAATAAACCTACGGAACTCAACATAATATTTCTTGTTATTTTAAAACAACTCTGGCAGTAGGAATATATCTTGTGTCTTTACAAACATACAGAAAATGGACACAAGGAACACCCAGACTCAGAAGAACAATTTGTGGAAAATATGATGTTTCCTCATGTGGAGATCAAACACATAACACTTAACGCAGAACATAGTACAAATATCTATTAATAACTTACTTCTTACTTTAAAACAAGGATTATATTTCCGCGCAAAAGTATTTGTTACATTTATTATAAGTTATCGTCTGAATATAGACGAAAAATCTGATTTGTCATAGATCTCATTTAAAAAAAAATATTATTGTTTTGAAAGTCCGAGTGCCACAGAAAATATAAAAACATTAGACTTTATAGAAACATACTCATTATTAAAACATAACCCTATTAATAAATTTCCTGTTTACATTCCTCATGACTTTAATATGGATCATTAAAAAACATTTAATTGTCTTCATCTGGTTGTAAAACAATAGCGATTTAGATGAGAATGTCAGTTCGTTCAAAAATTTGCACAGAATGTTATTATTTTGAAATTCTGAAGTTTTAGTAGTATTACTGACCTCCTTTTTCTTAAAAAACAAAGAAAGATATAAACCTTGCACTATTAAATATTTTTATGTGTTTTTGTGTCCCCTTTACCCGAGCAAAATACTGAAGACATTGTTAAAGGTGTGGAATATCAAACATAAATCATAAGGAGTGTCTTAGACAATAGCGTCAAAGGCAAACATATGGTATACATACATATTATTATGTTAGTAAAAAGACTGTTAGGAGCTGCTGGGAATATCAGATTATACCCGGCCCAACAAACCATGATTAACGGAGCACCGTCTGTTTTTGATAGGTTCGATTTCCATATGGCACTTTACAAAATGTTAAGTGTCGTGACCCCACGTGACTGATGACATTTAGTTGTTCACGCAAGTCAATAGAAGTTATTCTGCCACCCTTGATGTAAAATCATTTCTAACTGCCTCATTGGTCTCGCGGTTGGCGTGTGCGACTGCTAATCGGTCGGACCAAATGTTTGTATAATCTACAAATATTTGTTTCGGAGCTTGGGTGTTTACTATGTATAATATGTATGTATTTACAAAAAAAAGTAAATATGTATTTGTATCAGTTGTCTAGTACCCATAACACAAGCTCTGCTTAGCTTGTGACTAGATAGCGTTGTGTGTTAGATGTCCGAAATATTTATTATGATTATTTATTATTTCTGAGTAGAACTTTATATAATATGACCTTTACATAAAAAAATACCTTAACTTTTCAGAGCTCCAGAACAGCTAGGAAAAGCAAATAAATTGTGTTCGTGATATTTAGGAAAACAACTGTGTTTCATGCAAAGGTCAACGGAAAGAAAATGCCTATGGCATTAGACCGCCTTATGTAATGTTTTCAGGGTAAAGTATAAACAAATAGTCTTAGAACTTTCGGTCTAATATGAATGGTTATTTTTGTAATTCATACATACATATTATAAATTCGAAAGTAACTTTGTCTATCTGTTACGCTTCACGACCAAATCGCTGCACCGTTTTCAATTAATTAAGAGCTTAAATACTCTGATTATTGAGTAAAGAAGAGGTTACACTTTACCACCATAAACGATATACTTACGGGCAGAGCCGCGGGCAAATGCTAGTGTTAGTAAACATTACTAAACACTCAACTACGATATATTATAATTAACACTAGCGTTTAGAGTTCAGAGTATCACCACATCTATTCACCGCATTCAACGGTTAGTGACTCGAATCGTCGATTGCCAAGAGGTTTCATTTCGGCTGGATCTCTGGTGCTGCGTAGAGATGTGGCTTCGTTATTCATTTTCTATCGCATATATAATGGGGAGTGCTCCGAGGAATTGTTCGAATTGATCCCTGCCGCCTCTTTCCGCCATCGTCCTACGCGACAACAGTTTCATCCCCATTCTTTAGATGGTTGGCAGTCCGCAACTGTGCGCTTTTCGAGAAACTTTCTACCTCGCACAACAAAACTGTGGAATGAACTGTCTCCTGCGGTAATCCCGGACCAAAACGACCTTCAAACTTTCAAGAAAAAAGCGTTCTCCTTCTTAATAGGCCGGCAACGCCTTTGTGACGTCTCTGGTGTTATGGATGTCCATGGGCGGCGGTTATCGCTTACCGTCAGGGGATATATCTGCTCGTTGGCTCCCGATTACATAAAAAAGAAAAAAACTAAACATCAACAAGTGTGGGCATCGTGAACGTGTAATGAACTATTTAAGGTGTCTTTGAGGATGTTGATAACCATCAAATTTATTATATTATCCTTTTCTCATATGTTTTTGATGTAGTAACAATACTCACTAAACCATAACAAACAAATGAGGTTTCCCTATAACTCTAGTCTCATCAATTAACCAAGTCAAAGTTGGTTTTAACACCGGTTATTTCATCTCTCGGAGTTGAACTTTAACTGAATAATTCTAAAGTTAATTAGTATACCACCTCGGTAATTACTTAGATTGCTTATGATTAATTACCGTACAATTAGTCTTAACTGCTGCTTCAGTACCTAATACTCTTAGTATCTACTTACATACCTAATCAAACTATAATTAAGGTTCTTACTGACTGAGGTTTACTTTAATATTGATTAGGTACATACTTTTTAAGTAAGCAGGTACCTAGTTCACATTGTTGTTTTTAATCCTTTCAACTAAGCTTTTTTTTATGGAATAGGGAGCAATCGAGCAGGAATCGTCTGATGGTAAGCGATTACCGCTGCCCGTTGATACCCGCGACACCAAAGGGGTCACCAATGCATTGTGGAATGGGGGTAGGGGTTGCGTTATGGGCCTCAGGTATACTCACTCGGTGAAACACAGCGCAAGCGCTGTTTCACACCGGTTTTCTGTGAGGCTGATGTATCACTCCGGTCAAGCCGGCACATTCATGCCGAAGCGTGGCTCTCCCACGGTAAAATGCTTTCTTTATAAAAAACAAACTAAATAGTCTATGTAAAACTTTTGAAAATGTTAATATAGACAATGTCACTCTCGCGATTATTACAAATCTATTGGTTCATAGCTAAATATACATAGATCACCAAAACTGTAAAATTAGTAGCCGACCCCCAAGTAATCTTGAGAATAATAAAGGCTTGGCAGATGATGATTATATATATCGGGTCCTATCGGTTCGTATTCGTTATTGTTTTTAACCTATAAATAGATAAATGTTTACCCATATTAAACTTGTTTCAGCCTGATATTATAGCAGTAAAACAGAAAAAAGAAAATATATTCAATTTTATAAAACAAGAAAAGAATGGACATCAGGTTTCTTCAATTTGATTACTTTCAATTAGGGATTCACTTGGATTGTGCTTACTAATGACTATTGTCTTCATAAAGTTAAAGATTATTTTTCTTAAGATTTCTTTCAGTGCCAATTAGTTTAATTTGTATCACAAAAGCTCTCATTATACTAACCAAAGAAATGTAAGGGTTATTAAATCTTGATTATTCCCAAGATTGTTTGAGGTCAGCTACTTGTTCAACCAGTTTAGACTGAATATTCGTTTTTTTTACGGAGCAACTGGCATCGGACCTTCGCAACCCTGAGGATAAAGAGATTTCGAAAATTGAAATAGTTGTCACTATATTTGAGGGCACTAACTTCCCAGTAACAATTGCCATTGATGCTCATGATAACCGGGCCTGATGGCTTAACGTGCTCTGCGAGGCAAAGACGTGAAACACCGGTAAGGGTACGTACCATATTTAATGGTACGTTAATTATTTTTTGTTCACGATATTGTCCGCATGGTATCAGACATCTTACATGATACAAAGGAAGATATAGACACGTAACTAACATCTAACTAACACATAACTAGTCTATTAAAATCATGTGCAACAATCGCAATTGGAAAAAATATTAAGCGAATAAATATTGAACTCAGATTGACTTTAACAGAATGCCCTGATAAATACGTTCGTCTGTCAAAGTCATGTCAAGTCAAAAAAAGTACATAAAGTTTAACTAATAAAAATGATTAAAAACTATTTAATTCTAATTATCATCATCAATGGCCCTCAACCACGAAGCAAATACAAAGAGGAGATGCCCTAATGAAATTTTTGTATGAAACAATGCGTGACAATTTGCGGGGGTGAGGGGGGTTACTTTGCCCTTTGCCATCTACCAATCAATAGCAAAACTACTTGCATCGTTACATGTTGATGTTGCTATGTAGTTTAGCTATTTGACACTAAGCGTACGATGTAAGGGACATACAGGGACGTACTCAGAATTTTCTTATCAGGTAGTTATTTTTTTAAAGTCAATTTTGTAAATCAATTTGATGCATGTATCGCAAAAATATTATTAGTAAGAAACATCGTACATAACATCTATACTAATATATTCTATACTAATATATGAAGCGTAAGAGTTTGTTTGTTTGAACGCGCTAATCTCAGGAACTACTGGTCCGATTTGAAAAAAAAATGTATTTTTTTTTTTCAAAGAAAAAATGTTTCAGTGTTAGATAGCCCATTTATCGAGGAAGGCTATAGGCTATATATCATCACGCTTAGACCAATAGGAGTGGAGCACCAATGAAGAATGTTGCGAAAACGAGGGAAAATTATTACGCTACGGGAAATAGGAGACGTAAACGAAGTTGCGTGGGTCAGCTAGTATAGTATAAAAGTGAAAGTTTGTGTGTTCTTTATATCTTCCCCGTAACCTTGGTGATGTATTTGATTTATTACTTATTTAAATATGTCACCGTAAGATTATAAAAACCGTAAGATTATAATCTACCTAGCGAGATTGCCAACTATCGATGTGATATACTACTTACGCGCGTCAAATTGTCAACTTTCCCTGATTGTTCGGTTTTATAGTAGGCCGAACAATGCCCATAGAGATAATTTAGGTTATTACTTCTTTGATTAATCACATTTTTTTTTTCTGCCACAGCAGCTTTATATAACTAATCCTAAAGCTGTGAGGTATTTTCAACATGAAATCAATTTACAATCACAGAAATACTTTACATTTGGCATCAAAGACAAATTAACAAACAAATATGGCGGCGCGGGGACATATGCTGTTCAACCAATCAGCGCGCGACTTGCGATTCGTAGATACCATTTTACAATCTCGCGAGATAGATTATAATCAAACGGTTTTGACAATCTGACGGTAACATATATATATTAAAGAGAGAGAACAAAAACAAAGAAATATAGTACAACAACAAACACATACAATAAAGAGAACAATAACATACAAGTAGGAGTATGATACAAAAAAAAATGTTTCTACAAATTAGTTTTTCATTTATTATATTTTCAAATTCTTCAGTTTTCGTTTGATTAATTTCGTTGTGGGTTCCGAGAAAGTTTAATGTTCCTGGGATTCATGGGATAGAATTTTAGTTAGTTAGAAAACCTATCAAATAATCAGTATTAGTAAAATTTGTTTCATTTTCAAGTACTTTAAATTCTAGATTAATATAGATATAATTTGAATATAGATAAAAAAATTAATTCTAATTACGGCCCTGTCTCTTTGTTCTGTTGATGTTTGTTTTCCTAGTTGACGATAGACGTCAGTGTTGACAAAATGATTACAAAAAATACAAAAAATAATACTTTTTCGATTAAAAATTCTTTAGGCAAGAATGCAGAACATATTTCAATATTTTTTTATGATTTACTTTATAAATACTCAGCTCTACGAACCTTTGTATTTTTATTTCCCATCACACAAAGTTTTTCCATCTAGTGGCGAATAGATTTAACTATATTTCAACAACACACTGAGAGATTTTTCTAGAACTATATTAAGAAATGATGTATAAAATTACTTACAAATGAAATATTATGCCATTCATGGCACCAGAACGTCTATCCAAGTTATTTGTACAAGATAAAACACAACACTTCATCTTTTATAAGGAATAATCCGAGAATATTCAAGGATTGCGATTTTTCGTTAAAGTTCTAGAACATTGACGTTGACAGTCTAATTTGTAAGTCGCGTCAACTGCGATGACGTCGGGACCTATATTTTGTCACGGGACCTATGCGCTTATGCCATCTCCTCTTTGTATTTGCTTCATGCCCTCAACAGTCCACCCATTGACACGGGTCTCTCCTTAACATGGAGTTATTGGCTAGGTATATGGTTTGTTTCAAGTAAGTCTTCTATTTGCAGTGATGAGGTTCTGCATAGTTTGCTTCCTTAGTCGCCTCTTACGATACCCACGGGATAAATAAGGGGTGACACTTATTACGTAATAAAACTTTTTAAGCTATTGCATAGCTTTTATCACGGGCTTTGAGCTCTAAGGCTTTGAGGCCTTTGAGCGCGGCGACCGAATCAAGAAATTCCATAACGATACGAAAATAACACCTGACACCCGAAGCTCGCACGCATCGAGACGAGCTGCTCCGAACGACGAATCAACGAATCTGTCTGACTCTATTACGCACTTCGTGCCTTTAGACAGACAGATTCGTTGACGAGCAGTATACTTGAACTGAACGTGTACTTCCGGCTTAAGCAGCTATTTGTGAGAAAGTATATAGGTATCTATCATATCTTTATAATGTCACAATCACCGCATGTGCGCCGCCTAAGTATACATGTTCAAAGAAAAAATACTGCATAAATAAAAACCGGTCAGCGCCATCTGTTGAGCTGTTTCGCAACTACGAGGTACACTAACGCCCTCCATTATTTAAATACTTTTTGAACAATATTAAATGAGAAGCTGGCAAAATAAAATCAATAAATAATTATAATTGCATAAATTGATAAAAATGCTATGCAATAGCTTTACCGCGGCAGTACTCGAGTGCCACACGTATTTCTTATATATTTTTTATGTTTGACCCTGCCAAAATTACTCTACTCTGCCTGATGGAAATCATAAGCAGAATCCAAGAGTGGTGGTCACCATACTCACTGCGAATGCAGACAATGCAGAATGGTGACCCACACCATGGTGGGCTAGTGACGCTTCTGCATCATTGGGCCTCCGGTCTCGCACTCACCAACGAAACACGATAGCACGAACGCTGTCATTTCACGTTGATTTTCTGTGCGAGGGTAGTAACGCGCCGGTCGAACCGGCCCAACCGTGCTGAAATCAGCGTGGCTCTACTACCTAGAATAAAATTATTTATTTGGAAGGATACGATTGACTGGCAGAACATGGTTATACCATGTGTCCCAAAATTCAACGATAAACGGGCGCCAAAAGGTAGACCTGCTCATGAGTACATAAGGAAAAAAAAAAAAAAAATACCTAGTTTTTTTTTGTTACAAGAAAAATTTTGAATTTCTTTGAAAATTTACACCCTTCATGATATTTTGAACGACCACGATGACAATTTTTGTGTAACGTTTTTTGTGTAAAAACTGCGGGCAATTTGGTGTTTTTAAGAGTTGTGGTGAATAGTAGCACTATTTAGGTACAAGATAAAAAAAAATCTTAAGCATATTTGTGAAATTGTCATCGTGGTCGTTCAAAATATCATGAAAGGTATAAATTTTCAAAGGTATAAATTTTCAAAGAAATTCTAAATTTTTCTTGTAACTAAAAAAAAATCTAGGTATATTTTTTTTATTTTTTTTCCTTATGTACTCATTAGCAGGTCTACCTTTAGGCGCCCGCTTATCGTTGAATTTTGGGACACCTGTATATGATAGGTTATATCAAGTTAATCGAAGGTTTGTAGTAAGTGAACTGCTTTATAAATTTCCTTTGAAAATTTTAACACTTATTACTTAAAAAAGGTGGGGTTTGATTCTAAAAGCTTCTTAATCCAATTCACATTCCAAAGTATCTCTATACCCAAAGTAATCCTTTAAAGCAGCTTAACAATACAAACTGTGCTTACCTGTGGTGTTTTCTTTATTTAAAATATTTTCTATATATTTTTCACTTTACTGAATCCATTGTAATGAAAAGGTTTACGGATAGTTAAAAATGAACTTGAGGAGGTATGAAATTGATCTATACTAATATTATAAACGCGAAAGTTTGTAAGTGTGGATGGATGGATGGATGGATGTTTGTTACTCTTTCACGTAAAAACTACTGAACGGATTTGAATGAAACGTTACAGTAATATAGCTTATACATCAGAATAACACATAAGCTACTATTTGCCGCGATAACCGACATACAGGCGGGCGGAGCCGCGGGCAACAACTCTTATTAAATAAGTAGGTACTAAAATCTTTACGAAGGCTTTTCTAATCAAAAATGTACTGAAAATCAGGTATTCTTAAAAGCCACATTGCTTGAAGGCAGCAATCTAAACCGCGACCTTTCTTTGTAAGCCTAAAAATTTTGTATACTCGTACAAGAGAAGTTAATGGTTGCAATATTTCAAAACGAACATTAACCGTGCATGTCTAGAAAACAATAACTCCTATACTGCACCGACGATGGCGCAGTGGTTTAAGCGGTCGCTAAGCCGTTTTCTACTACGCTAAGTATCGCAGATTTAAACCTCACAAGAGACAACACTTTGTGTGATGAACAAATTGTTGTTCTGAGTCTGGGTGTTCTTTGTGTAGTTTTTATGTAAGTTTGTTAAGTCTTGTTCGAAACAGGATATATTCCTAACGCAAGAGTTAACTTGAAAAAAATATGATTTTGATGTACATGAATTTATAAAAACACCAGACGCAAAAAGCACCCAAACCCGGGATAGCTTTCTATATGATCAATTTTTTTTCCTTTAGAGACAATGAAAACACTAAACGCTGTGAAACCATGGATGTACATAGTCAAATCACTACAAATCATAAACTAAACTACGTCATCTCAAGTACTTGTTACTGACGCAAAAGAGACATTAAAAGAAACTGTTTAAACAAATTTAAACTCCCCGTAAAAACAAAGTATAAAGTTACCCGCCGTGGCAAGACTAAATATAGGTATTAAAAGCTCAATGTTTATTCATCTGTTACAACAAGCTATAAAAATAGATATGTTATATTTCCAAGTGCAATTCTACGCAGTTAAAAGCTGGCTTATCATTATATTGACTATAGCTATCTTCATAAACTTAAATGTTCTAGAAATAAAATTTATTTCATATTAACTGACGCTGACCATTTTCTTCTTACGGAAAACAAGTACGTTCGAGTATGTTCTCTATAAGCGGTTACACGCCATTGTTTTCTAAATAAACAAACTCTGCTAAACTCATGGGATCTCAATGTGTTCTAATTCACATTCAGTTTCTTGCAAAGACGTTTTTAATAAAAAAAAATATGATTTCAATTATATTTTGGATAGTAGAAGTTTATTTATACATCGATGAGTATATTTAATAAAATTGAAAATAACGTTTTCTGAGCAAGTCTCATTTATAATTTAATAAATTTACCTTAATTTTTTTGACTAAACTAAAGGTAGAAGAAAAATGTTGTAAGTGTATGCCCAATTTGTAGTATTATTGTAATATTTAGAATTCATCTTCATGGAATTCTCAATGATCGATGAGTATATTTGATAAAATACAAAATAACATTTTCTGAGCGAGTCTCATTTATAATTCATTAAACTGATGTACTTTTTTCAACATTACCTTAAATTTTCTGATCAAACTAATAAAAGGTACAAGTATAATGTTGTAAGTGTATGCCAAATTTTTAGTATCATTTATTTAAATTTTATCTTCATAGAATTCTCGGTAGCGGTCAGTTTTGTGATAGTCTCGGTAAATACGTGATACGTTACACATATATTATTTTATTGGTAGAACAGTCTGAAAGGAACGCTCCGCTCTGAAAATAAATAAATGAAACAATGCAAAACCACACAGAAATTTCAATAAATATTTGATCAGCTTTGTTTTTCCACACTGAAAGTTACTATTGTATTGGTACTGGTTTATCATTTAAAATAACTTTTCAATATTATTATAATAATATTTAACTTCAAAATTTACGTAGGTGATCTGATGCAAAATTAACTCTGTCTATCTGTTGCGCTTACGCGTACCTACGCCAAAACTGCTGTAACGATTTAGATAAAATTAAATACACTTAATAATGGTACACAGATAGTCAAAAGCCTGATAAAGGACATAGGCTACTTTTTATTGCAATAAAAGGGTTGTAAGGGTTTGAAAGAGGGGGACGATAGGTTGTATATCGAACACCAGATAGCCCACAGCAGAAACAAAATAAGAACAGTATCTACGACGTGCGAGTACCGACATCACCTAAACGGAGCTTATCTCAATGAAACACATTCTGTACAATATCTCTGAATGAACAAATAAAAGATTTGATAGCATCAGTTGGCAGTGTCGGAGCTGCCACGTGTCACTTATAGGAAAACATTACTTTGAAGTTGTTTTTAGATTGCGGACGTTAATATAATAAATCTAGATTAGATTGGTGATGTAGTATAATGATAGTTAAAACGGATTACTTTCAAATTATCGCGTAAGGGAAGCGTAACTTTAAAAGTAGTCAGTTATATTTTTTTTGTTGAACGCGCTGTAGTTAGAACTGTTAATTCGAATTGAAATTTTACAATGTTCGATAGTTCATCTACAGAAGAAGACTATGGACTATATAATATTACACTACGATCAATAAGAGCCTCTCCTCAGTTTTATTCCATTCTATAGAATAGTTGATGTAGTAGAATGTGGAGATACGTGGATCTGCTAGTAATTTAAGCAGGGCGTAAACGTGGTCACTTTTTTTTCTTGTGTCAGATACAAACTACCGATGAATGCATACGTACCTAAACATTTTTTGTGTCCAGTTGCTTCCACTTAACACATACTCATGACGATCAAAAAGTGTGCCGGTAACTGGCAACTAAAAGTTGTCAGTTGAAGACACAAGCAACATTTACAAATTTGCTTACAATTGTACTGAGCTTCGCAAACGGAGAGTTCTATGTTCGTCTCCTGTGTGCGACACAAGCCATTCAAGACCTCCAGTGTGAGACTGTCGGAAAACAAGTGACGAGTTGTGGCCGGTAGTAGCGACCGGTGACTGTGTCCGATTGCCCCCCCCCCCCCAGTAGTAGCAACGTGCGATACGTTTGCGCAGAACCTTAGTGCGTACAATTTTAGCTAGGTTTCACTGGCCAAGGCAACCTGATACAAAACACAAAATTTTGCCATAAATAGGTAGCTTCTTTGAGCACTGTTCTCCTAATACAATAACTGTCAACGTCTCCTATATTTCAAGCAAAAGTACAAATTACTGCAAAACATAAAAAAACAGTCATAAAATTTCTTAGATGGCGTAACTTTTCTAATTACGATATCAAGTAATTTAATTCTAATATCGTTTTATGTACCTACTCAAAAAGTATAAGCATAAATATTGTACTTTCACGGAGTACTAAGTTAATAAGAACAAAAAGTTCTCGATATTTTTTTGTTGTTTACTTAATGGTCCCGTTCTGATTGAGTATGTGTCACTACTTTATAATTAATTTATCTTCGGAAAGCCGTACTTCAAAACAAATAGACCAGGCTTGACTGAAACGGTACCACCAAAATCAATGCTTAATAAGGTTTTCGTTGCTTTTCACCAATTGAATGAGGTTGGAGGAGGTGGATTAGAGGCCCCCCAATGTATCCCTACGTTGTCGTCGTGGTGGGGCTTGCGTGGGTCGATGATCTCTGGGGCTATGCCGGTAGAGCCACTCATGCCGGATAGGTTCAGAGTGAGACCCCAGACTAAATGGGATACCTGGCGGAGTCTGGAAAGACTGCCGCGGAGAGCACTCCAATCGTCCCTCTGATCTAGCAGAGGGCGTATTGGAGTGCGAGTAGGTTCGAGAGGAACCTGGGACGGATCAGCCCACTGTTTACTCAGGGGCTGACACCCGTCGGTGGGACAGGGCTAGCCACCCTGTCGCATTCCGTAACCAACAGGGGCTCAGCAACGACCTGACTGGTGGCTCCAGGAGGGTATGCTGAGAACCTGTTGGCCGGAGGGCTTGCCTTAATTGGCCGGCCCATGACAAGGATAGTCTATAACACCCGACAGCCAAGTCGTTAAAACCTGTGGATACCGGCCGACCTCCACAGTATTTAGGCTTATCCGGGTGCAGGGGGCACCGCCCGGACGGACCTTTTATTTCCCCCATACTCGTGGGATAAGTAATGGCAGATGATAAATTAAAAATAAATGAATACGATCGGAATACTCTAACAACCAAAGGCAAGAAAAACGGAACTGAGAAGGAGAGGACAAGGAGGAACGCCAAAGGGCAGTTCCGGAGGGCAGACGACTCCTCTACCGAGGAGGAGTCTGCGTCCGGGGCGCCTACATCGGCGGTGCTCCCAGTAGTCAATCGGACTGCTGGGAGCCGAAGAACATCGGAGCGTACGCGTTCCAGGTCCAGCCATTCGTCGGATGGTGCGGATGGTGGCTCCAGTGCGTCGGCGTTGGAGTCTATGGACTTGGACGCGAGCGACAGCCGCAAACGCGTGCGCTCTAACATCGATGGAGGCAGCGACACCCAAGAGATGTTGCCGCCTAAAATGGCGACTAGCCAAAGGGGGAGGTCGAGAACCCCAGTCTCGGGCGCGTCGGGTTCCATCTTTTCAAAGGCGGAATCATACCGGCGAGCTCGAGCTGATGGCGAGACTCAGGCCGAGGAGGAGATCTCAGATCTCCTCCTGAAGATCGGGGAGCCGGTGGTGGGGGATTCAGCGCCCCAATTACCGTCCTCCTTGCGGGAGAGAGCGCAGGCGGCGGTGGCAGTTATTCAAAAGGTGGCCACCAAGTCCGTCAACCTTAAGGGTTCCTTTGTGAGGGCCCTTAAGAGCTCTTCTTCCGCACTGGGGGGGGTCGTAGAGTCCCTCATCGGAGACGTGGCTCGTCTCCAGGCGGCCAACGACCGCTTGACGGGCCAGGTGGCTGAGCTCAGTGCGCAGTTCGCCCAATTTCAGGCGACTCGTCCTGAGCGAGAGGCCCCGGCTGCGTCGCAGCCGGCCTCGCCTGCGTCACGGGCGGCCCCGTCTGCCTCGCAGCCGACCCTCACTGTCCCTGGGGTATCTGACGCCCTAGTGCAGCAGATCCTCATGGCGGTGGGGAATTTAGTGGACGGTCGTCTGGCCGGCCTCGAGGCGAGGTTACCTCCGGCCCCTATCATTCGGCCGCCGCTTGGGGCCCAGCGAAAAACGGTCGCGTCGGCGCCAACCCCGCTTCCTGTGGTGGGGGGTCGCGTGACCTACGCCGCGGCGACGTCGGCCCCGGCTTCTGCGGCTGCCCAAAAGTCACGACAGGGGGCTAAGGCCAAGACGGCTGCCTCGAAGGCGGGGCCTAACACTAAAACGACGGCAAGAGCTGGAGCGGAGTTCCCTCCGCTCCCCACTCCAACGACTGTACCTGGACCCTCTACTTCTGCCCCCTCTAATGAGGATTGGCAGGTAGTCGGGGGGTCCAAAAAGTCCCGAAAGCGGGCCAAGAAGGCTGCCCAAAAGGTGGCTTCTACCCCGCAGGCGTCGCCGGCGACAGAGGTCAAAAAGAAGAAGCCGCGGAAACTGCAGCCGCCAAAAACCGCGGCTGTAGTGGTGACCGTGTCGCCGGAGGCGGCTGAGGGCGGGCTGTCCTATGCGGCCCTCTTCAAGAGGGCCCGGGCTAGTCTCGCCTCTTTCGGGACGACGGGAGTTAGGTTGCGCCTCGCCCAGAC
This sequence comes from Diaphora mendica, assembly GCA_949125395.1. Taxonomy (NCBI): domain Eukaryota; kingdom Metazoa; phylum Arthropoda; class Insecta; order Lepidoptera; family Erebidae; genus Diaphora; species Diaphora mendica. The sequence goes on along the minus strand of OX421316.1, from coordinate 23,506,936 downwards.
GGGAGCTCGGGTTCTCGAGTTCCCCGGGGCTGAAGGCGCAAAGTCGGCGGACGAGTTTGCCGAGAAGCTCAGAGGAATGTTTGCGGAAACGGATGGCGTACGGATCGCCAGGCCTACGAAGTGCGCGGAATTGCGCATCTCGGGCCTGGACGACTCCGTCACGGCCGAGGATGTCCGCGTTGCAGTGCAGGAGAAGACGAGCTGCAGCGCTGACAACATTAAGGTCGGCACCATCCGCCCCGGTCCAGGGGGCCTTGGTGCGGTGTGGCTCAGCTGCCCGGTAGCGGCAGCAAAAGCGCTGGGTGATGCTGGCAGGCTCCTTGTCGGCTTCGTTAGCGCCAGGATAACGGTCCTGGCGGCGAGGCCGATGAGGTGTTTTAAATGCCTGTCGGCGGGACACACACGCGCCAAGTGCGCCAACTGCTTTGACTGCAGCGGTCTTTGTTTCCGCTGCGGTCGACCGGGGCACAAGGCGGCAGAATGTTCTGCCGCCCCTCACTGCCCCATCTGTGCGGCGGCTAATAAGCCCGCCAATCACCAGATGGGGCAGGGAGGCTGCAAGCATTCCCGTGCTTCTCGGCAAGCGTCGGGGGTTAGCCAGTCGACCCAGGCTGCCTCTGACGTTGCTCGTGCGTCGACGCCGACGCCCATGGAGGAGGCTGTAGAAACGATCCATTAATGGATCAAGTTTCCAGCCTCCTGGTCCAGACGAACCTGAACCACTGTGCCGCGGCGCAGGATTTATTCCTGCAAACCATGGCGCAGTGGTCAATAGGTGTTGCCGTAGTCGCGGAGCCCTACTACGTTCCTCCCCGTCCAAACTGGATGGGTGACCGGGACGGCTCCGTGGCAGTCGTCAGCTCCACGGCGGCACATTCCCCGCCCTTGTCGCTAAGAGACAAGGGTACTGGATATGTTGCCGCTGATTGGGGGGGGGTCACCGTTTACGGTGTATACTTCTCCCCCAACCGGAGTCTGAGTGACTTCGAGGTCTTCCTCAACACCTTGGAGACCTCGATACGGCGACTAGCGTCTGGGCACGTCCTCGTGCTGGGGGACTTCAACGCAAAGTCCATTGCGTGGGGGTCCCCCGGGACGGACGCCAAGGGCGAAGCCGTAGTGGAGTGGGCGGCTTCGGTGGGCCTCTGTTTGCTGAACAGAGGCTCCACCAACACGTGCGTGCGACAGCAGGGCGGGTCGATAGTGGACCTTTCGTTCGCTACCCCTGCTGTTGCCGCACGAGTAAGGAACTGGTGTGTCCTGGAAGAGGTCGAGACGCTCTCGGATCATTTGTATATCCGATTTGAGCTCTCCCGGTCCCAGGGCCCCAGTAGGGGTCACACGGCGCGGCAATCATCCCGCTTTCCGCGGTGGGCTGTCGCCAAGCTCGACAGGGACCTGCTGGAGGAGGCAGCCATTATTCATTCTTGGCTGTCTCCGCAGGCCTCGACCGAGGAGGTCGACGTGGACGCTGGGGCTGGCCGTTTTCGCAATGCGATTACGCAGATTTGCGATACGGCCATGCCCCGCATCCGGAGTCGTCGGCCTCCACGGAAGGAGGTCTACTGGTGGTCCCAGGAGTTGGCGGACCTCCGTGCGGCCTGTACCCGTGCCCGGAGGTCCTACACCCGCAGCCGGCGACGTCACCGCGGAAACGGTGAGGATGGCCAGCTTCATGAGGAGTACCGCGAAGCGCGGAAAACTCTGAAGCTGGCCATTTGCCGCGCCAAGGACGCGAAAAGAAAGGAGATGCTGGAGAGTCTCGATCGTGACCCCTGGGGTCGCCCGTATCGTGCGGTGCGTCAAAAGCTCCGCACACCGGGCCCCCCCCTTACCGAGACTCTCCAGCCCAGCTTCCTGCAGGAAGTGGTCGAGGGCCTTTTCCCTCAGCGGGCAGAGCACACACCCCCGTCGATGGCCTACTCGGTCAGAGACGACGGGGGTTCAGAGGAGGATGCTCCACCCGTGAGGGAATCGGAGGTAGGGGCGGCTGTTCTGCGAATTCGTTCAAAGAACACCGCCCCCGGGCCGGACGGGGTACCAGCCCGAGTGATGGCCCGAGCCCTCGACCATATGTCGGACTGCCTCAGGGGAGTGTTGGACGCTAGCCTGGCGTCCGGACACTTCCCTGAGTGCTGGAAAAGCGGGAAGCTGGTCCTATTGAGGAAGCCGGGACGGCCTGCCGATTCGGTCACGGCCTACAGGCCCATCGTGTTGCTGGACGAGGCGGGCAAGTTGTTCGAAAGGATAATCTCTGCCCGCATCGTCCGGCACCTCAGTGAGGTGAGGCCCGACCTGTCGGACGCCCAGTTCGGATTCCGAGAGGGGCGTTCGACGGTCGACGCCGTGATGCGCCTTAGGGCCGTGACCGAAGAGGCAGTGTGCTGTGGCGGCGTGCTGTTGGCGGTGTCGTTAGACATCGCCAACGCATTCAATAGTCTGCCATTCAGCTGCATCGGGGAAGCACTCCAGTACCACGGGGTGCCAGAGTACCTGAGGCGGCTAGTGGCAGACTATTTGGAGGAGCGTACCGTCGTGTACGAGGACCGAGAGGGCGTCTTGAGACGGCGACCCATGTCGTGCGGCGTTCCGCAGGGGTCTGTCCTTGGACCACTCCTGTGGAACGTGGGATACGACTGGGTCTTACGAGGTCGTCTCCCCCCCGGGCTGGGCGTAATTTGTTACGCCGATGACACATTGGTCACAGCCCGGGGGGCAAACTTCCAAGAGGCGGCGCGCCTGGCCACCAGGGGTGTTTCTCTGGTGGTCGGGCGCATCGAGGCGCTGGGCTTACGGGTGGCCCTAGACAAGACGGAGGCCCTGTTGTTTCATGGGCCCCGTCGTGGTCCGCCCCCCGGCGCCTCCATAGAGGTCAACTCGGTCCTCGTACCGGTTCGGGCCCAGATGAAATATCTGGGTCTGATCCTCGACGGTAGGTGGCTCTTCGACGAGCACTTCCGACAGCTTGCTCCCAAGCTGGTCGACGCTGCCTCTGCCCTTGGGCGACTTTTGCCTAATTTGGGTGGAGCCAGCGTCGAAACGAGACAGCTGTACACGGGGGTTGTCCGGTCCATGGCGCTGTACGGCGCACCGGTGTGGGTCACGGCTCTGACCGCCCGGAACAAGGCGCGCCTCTGGCGGCCTCAGAGGGTACTGGCGGTCAGAGCGATACGTGGTTACCGCACGGTGTCGACCGAGGCAGCGTGCGCGTTGGCCGGAACACCCCCGTGGGATTTGGAGGCGGAAGTGCTCGCCGAAGTTTATCGACGGGTGGCTGAATATCGGGTGGAGAGAGGCATGCGCCCTCCGCCCGAAGAGGTACGCGAGTGGCGTGAAGCCGCCCGTCGAGCCACGATGGCTCGTTGGTCTTTCCGACTGGAGACTCCACGCGCTGGCTTTGCCGCCGTGGAGGCTCTCCAGCCGGTCATCCTCGAGTGGGCAGGGCGGCAGCACGGGACCCTTTCCTTCCGACTGACGCAGGTACTATCCGGGCACGGTTGCTTCGGAAAGTACCTGCACTCGGTCGCTAGGAGGGAACTGAGTCCCGCCTGCCACCACTGCGACTGCAGTGAAGACTCGGCCCAGCACACGCTGGCGATTTGCCCCGCTTGGGCGTCGCAGCGCCGGGCCCTCACTGCAGTCATCGGAGGAGATCTCTCGCTACCGGCCGTCATACGCTCCATGGCCGGTAGCGACAGCAGTTTTACCGCGGTCGCAACCTTCTGCGAAGATGTAATCTCGCAGAAGGAGGCGGCGGAGAAGGCCCGGGAGGACGACCTCCACTCGGACCCAATCCGTCGCCGGCGAACCGGGCAGCGGAGGCGCGCTCACCTGCGCCTCATGCCGCCCTGAGTGTGGCCGCGGATGGTCGGGACGGGCTTTCCCTTCCATCCGCTTTAGTGGCCGCCCGCGAGGAGGCGACGTTACGCGTGTGCCGTACGTTGCCTAAAAGGAGAGGCTCTGGAGAGGGTGCCCGCTTCTGTGCGGGCAAGCGCTGGGAGGGGTCTGGACGGCGTAATAACAGCAGTTCCCGGACTCCTCCCTCCTCAGGCGCAGAGTGGCACACCGTGTGGTTTTAGTCGGTTCGAGTCCGACACACCGCCCCGCCGCAAGCCCCGGCGTGGGCGACGGTCCGAGGGGATTTCCACACGTAAAAAAAAAAAAAAAAAAAAAAAAAAAGGTGGATTAGAGGAGCTGACTTCCGCGTGTGCCGTACGTCGCCTAAAAGGAGAGTTTTAACTGCAGACAGTGCCGGTGTGAATGCGAGCATGCGCTGGGAAGGGCCCGGATGCAATAATTACAGCAGTTCGATATCCTTCCTGTCTCAGGCCCAGAGTGGCACACCGTGTGGTTTTAGTCGGTCCGATTCCGACACACGACCCCGCCGCAAACCCTGGTGGGATGACGGCTCGTGGGGGTTTCCACTGTAGCTCCAAAATCATGATCATCAGAGAGGAGAATACTAGTACTGATCTTGACACCCCAGGATTCTACGTTCGTGTGCCGATAGATTAAGAATACGGAGTATCACCACCCCTATTTATCCCACTGGAATCACAAGAGGCCACTAAGGGAACCAACTACACCGGACAAAATCACTGCAAAAAGAAGGGAAACTTGTAATAAATTTACCAATCCAATCCAATCCAATGTAATCCAATCCAATCCAATGTAATAAATATTTACTGCACGTTTGGCCTAGTGGTTTAACGGTCACCACGCCGTTTCCTACTTCGCCAAGTGTCGTGGGTTCAAATCCCACGAAGGACAACACTTTGTGTGATCCACAAATTGTTGTCCTGAGTCTGGGTGTTCTTTGTGTCCGTTTCATGTATGTTTGTAAAGTACCCGCGACACAGGATTTATTCCTAGTGCGGGAGTTGTCTATTAAAAAAAAAATGAAAAAAAAACCATCTTGCCAGCGTGGTTTTTTTTTTAAATAAATATAAATATTTCGGACATCTAACACACAACGCCATCTAGTCTCAAGCTAAGCAGAGCTTGTGTTATGGGTACTAGACAACTGATACAAATACATAGGTATATACTTTTTTTTGTAAATACATACATATTATACATAGAAAACTCCCAAACTCCGAAACAAATATTTGTAGATCATACAAACATTTGGTCCGACCCGGGAATTGAACCCGACACCTCATGATCAGCAGTTGCACACGCAAACCGCGAGGTCAAAACCTCCTTTTGCAGGAAAGGCTTCTATCCAGATATGGACTGCCAAAAGATGTAGATGATTGATTTATGATGGTTCTGGAGGGAAAGACTAAATCGGCAGTAAGTTACCTGTGACTTTTGAGTTGCAGGTTCATCGACGGTGGTAATGTCCTACCATCAAGTAAACCATCTGCTCGTTTGGCTCTCTATACCATAAAAAAGTCACTACACCAATATATAAATCCACGATGTATAATTTTATTGGACTTCAATGAATCTATTACTAATCTATCTTACCCTAAAAAGGGCCTTGACTCATTGAAAATGGCAGCTGTTTTAGATTGAAACTATTAATTTTCGTCTCTGTCTAGAATTTGTTGAAGTGAGGATTATTAACTAAACATCCTTTTCACTACAGTTCGCTATAAAAGATATCCAGATTTTGTTGACATTTTTCTTTGATAAATAACTTCTCAGCTTGTTACTTATAAAACGTTTTAAGTTCCTGTTTATATGATGCTGTTCAAAGGATATTAACTGAGGCTTAAGGAGAATTCATTTACAGTATTCTCCTTCAAAGATTATACTGTATAGTACGAGTATAGAAGAGTACCGACCGTTTTAAATGTTTTGTTCTTATTTCAATTGACCAGTATTCATTGAACTGTGTTCCTCTGCGATTCCTCTAATATAAACATTGGGGCCAGTTTCACCAGTAGGTACCTGATAAAGTTGCAGATAATTATTATTCATATACTTATATACTTAACAGCCTCGGAGGCGCAGTGGTAGCGTATGCGACCACTGTGCTTGAGGTCTCGGATTCGATTCCCGGTTCGTACCAAATGTTTGTATGATCCGCAAATATTTGTTTTGGAGTTTCGGTGCTTTCTATTTACAATGTGTCTTCTTGTGTATGTTTTGTATTGATTAACTAAAATAAATATGTAGGTATGTATTTATATCAGTTACCTAGTACCCATAGTACAATCTCTGCTTGGTTTGGGACAAGATGGCGTTTTGTACCATATGTATATGTCAAAATACTACCGTGGGAGAGCCACGCTTCGGCATGAATGGGCCGGCTCGACCGGAGTTATACCACGGCCTCACAGAAAACTGGTGTGAAATAGTGCTTGCGCTGTGTTTCACCGAGTAAGTGAGGATACCGGAGGCCCGTACCCCAACCCCTTCCCCTATCTCCCCCATACCCCTCCATCTCTCAAAGGCCGGCAACGCACTTGTGACGCCTCTGGTGTTGCAGGTGTCCATGGGCGGCGGTAATCGCTTAACATTAGGCGATACGTCTGCTCGTTTGCTCGCCTATTCAATAAAAGAAAAACAAATAAAATTTGTTGGTATACTTAATTATGTAGGTCTGGCATATGTCTCTATCCAACTCTAGTAAAACCGAATTCTATTTATTAGAGACTTTATCAGCAACTAGTGAACTGGCTACGCAGTTCAATGTGATTATGCTTCCGAAAGCTATGTATATTGTCCGTTAATAAAAGTTACGATCCCAGAAGTCGGTTAAAAATAATGTTCTCTTATGAAAGTGAGCCTACTTTCATAAGAGAACATTATTTTTAACCGACTTCAAAAAAAGGAGGAGGTTCTCAGTTCGGCTGTTTTTTTATTTTATTTTTTATGTTTGTTACCTCATAACTTTCGACTGGGTGAACCGATTTTGATAATTCTTTTTATTTGAAAGCTGGTGCTTCTCGAATGGTCCCATTCAAATTTGGTCCAGATTGAAGTCGGTTTTTTTTTGGTAAAATTTGTAATTATGTACCTACTACATATTAAAAATAAGATACCTACTGCATTTCAATTATATTAAGAACTTTATAATTTACCAATCCAGAAAAGTTACATCATCTGATTTACATTCCAATGAAATACAGTATTTTTTAATACCATTGGTATTATTTTGGACATATTTATGTTGTTCTAACTGCCACGACAGACTTCCTTCTGTCAATAGTTATTTGTTATACAAGAGTGCAAAGTTGCTTTTTAACCGCGTGCTCAATTTTGATGACTGAGCAAGCGAAGGATTCTAAAAATTTAGATCAAAAATTAGAATCCGGAGCGTCAGCGAGGGAATCAAAAGAGCACGAGGTGAAAAATCTTTGCACTCGAGTGCAACACGTAACTTTTCATTCCACCTCAGCGAGGAAACAACTAAATGCAAAAAAAGCATTAACAATCACAAGATACTTTTATTTCAGTTTACGTATTAATATTTATTAGGTACTACATATGATAGGTAAGTATTACAGATTTATTTTTAAATTATTTCATAAATACTTAGGTACTCGCTCAACCCCGCGGTGTTACCCGCAATTTTTGTCGTATCGCGAGTTACACCGCGGGACAAAGCTAGTCTAAGAAAAGTAGCCTCAGTTACTCTTTAGATTATCAGCTATCTGCCAGTGAAAGTCCCGTCAAAATCAGTCCAGCCGTTCCAGAGATTACCCGGAACAAACAGACACACAGACAGACAATGTAACAGAAATTGTAAAAAATAAATAATTTAGTATATGTACTGTGTATACATACATATGCATTTCGTAAAAAGCGATTATTTTAATATTACAAACAGTCATTTCAATTTTATTTATTTGTATGGATGTTTAGATAAATTAAGAAAAAATGAAAGTTACGTTGCTATAATTACTTAAGAAGAAAATGGTGCGGCCAGAGCAAAAAAATAAAACTACACCAAGAAGGTTCCGAGTCTAAGTTTTTAACAAATTAAAAAATATTGTATGATTAATTCGGCACCATGGAGGTGAAGTAAATAGGTTTAATGATGTTTTGTATTCACAAACTTAGTGCACCCGAGCGATGTTCTAAATTCAATTTACTTTATTCTCTAGAGGATAAAAACGGCTTTTACACTCAGATATCGAAGGGCAAAAATACTCTTTACGAGCTGGTGGGATGAAAAAGTAATTGGCCTGTCGCAATTCATTAGAAAAATAAATAAAGAACCTTCCTTGTGCCTTAACGAAAAACAAAATCAACCAAATTGGTGAAGCGGTTCTCAAGTTTTGCGCTTAGCAACACATTTTGCCATTCATTTTTTTTTTTTTTTAAATCTAATAAAGTAACAAGAATTAAAGTCAGTAAAATGTGTGCAGTCGATAAAATGCTAATAGATCCACCCTTCTTTGGAGTGTCATATATCTTTTAGTAATAAGCTACATACTAAATATAAAAACCATTTCCAAAATAAAAATACTATGATTAATAAATCATGGTGAAAGCTTTAGGATAAACAGCTGTGGGAAATTAACTGGAATTGATCAACAGCAAAGAAAACAAGTTGTTTTGTTAACTGATCCTAAATGACTGACAGTGACCGTAAACATTATAATTGAGTTAAAGTGATGAATAAATTTAATTAAAATGTTTAATTAAAGTTATTACCGTTGTCCATAAATAACTACAATTCAAGAGTCATAAGGGATGTGGCGGCTTCAACATACAGCGCAACAGAAACATACTACAGCGCCATTTACCGAAGATACGTCGAACTACAGAGTAATGCAGTACGCAGCAACTACTAACCCTAGAGGAGAGGGGAGTTTTGAATTTCGATAATTAATAATTATACTCACTCGGAGAAAATCAATGAAGGAATCGCTTAACGTTGATATCATTTCGGGCAAGTAGATCCATATGCGACGAAAGCAGTGAAATTGGCAAGGTTCAGAACTGCTTAGGAGCAGTTCAAAGTATGTGCATAAATGCTGTGGGTGTTTTCTATGTATGATATGTATGTTTTTAAAAAAAAAAAAAAAAAGTATATATGTATTTGTATCAGTTGTCTAGTACCCATAACACAAGCTCTGCTTAGCTTGGGACTAGATGGCGTTGTGTGTTAGATGTCCAAAATATTTATAAAAAAAAAAAAAAAAATAAAAAAAAAATAGGCCTTCGTGCTACCATATTATGACACAGAATGTAATTATGTGTGCGTGAAATTTTGAATGTTTTCTTTTTATTGTTCGTAGTGACAGGCAATCGTTTTTGTATATGAGTCTGAAATGTGTATGTGTGAAGATATCCCACACTAAAACTGACAAGTCTGTTTTGTATCGTGTTATGCTATGATCTAAATATAAACGCAGTTATATTCATTATCCCCAAAAACCCAAATACTATTAACTTATGAATTTCAACCTACACGTTTATGAAGTATTAATATCGTAATATACATAGTAATATTCTCATTAATATTATAAATTAATGTAAGTCTCTTGTGTAAAGTACTTAAATCAAATAAATTCCTATTAAGCTTACTCTTGCTAATATTTGATATTGCTATCTAAGCACCTATCTTTCTACAATTTCATGGAAAATCATTTTCATAATACAGTGAGAAAGTTGAAGTATCAATTAGATATGAAAATATTAAGATCAAGTAGTCTATGTATAAAGTTCCATAAGCGGGTTCAAGTAAGTGCTTTGTAAGAGACTTCAAAAGGGGGAGATTCTTGGTTTTACTTTTTTCTTGTGTAAGTATGTTGCTTGATACCTTAGCTACTAATCTACCGATTCCATTTACTATTTTCATTGAATTGATACAGATTGTGCGCTTTTCTAGATATTTTCTGCCTCGCACAACAAAACTTTGGAATGAACTGTCGCCTGCGGTATTCCCGGACCAATACGACCTTCAAGCCTTCAAGAAAAGAGCGTACTCCTTCTTAAGAGGCCGGCAACGCACTTGTGACGTCTCTGGTGTTGCGGATGTTTATGGGTTGCGGTAATCGCTTACCATCAGGCGATCTGTCTGCTCGACGCATGGTCGACCGCAACACCAAAGGCGTCACAAGTGCAGCCTTTGGGGATGGGTACGGGGGGAGGGATTGGGGTATGGGCCTCCGGTATCCTTACAGGTTTTCTGTGAGGCAGTGGTATCACTCCGGTCGAGGCGGCCCATGCACGCCGAAGCGTGGCTCTCCCACGGTAAAATTAGCTTGGCTTATTTCAGAGGCACAATCATGTCAGTGATACTTTTATAAAGCTAAGAACCTGAATGACAAAGCTTTGCTCGGTTTTTTATTTTGTAAAACTAAAAAACTCCTAACTAGATCGATTTAAATTATCGCCCCCGAAATCCCCTGCATACCAAATTTAATGAAAATTTTTAAATTATAATGGTAGTTAGATCTAGATCTCTTTAATTAATGCATGTGTTACTCTAATGAGAAAGCTGATGCTAACTTATTACACTGTGACTAGACCATTATTTAAAAGCGCATACGCTTTAAATACTTTCTACTAGCGCTTTCTACTGCGCTAATTGTTGTGGGTTCAAATTCCACATGGAACAACACTTTGTGTGATTCACAAATTGTTCTTCTGAGTCTGGTTATTCTTTGTGTACGTTTCAAAGGGGCGTAAAGTCCCCGCGACACCGAATGTTTAGCCTAACGCAGGAGTTGTATTTATATTAAATACTAGTGGTTACCCGCGGCTCCGTATATGTCGGTTATCGCGGCAAATAGTAGCCTGTGTGTTATTCTGATGTATAAGCTATATTACTGTAAAGTTTCATCCAAATCCGTTCAGTAGTTTTTGCGTGAAAAAATAACAAACATCCATCCATCTATTCATCCATCCATTCATCCATCCATTCATCCATCCATACTTACAAACTTTCGGGTTTATAATAATAGGTCTTTACCTATGAAATTGCCGTTTTGTATGCAATAAGTGAAAGTACTTATTTTTTCAAACTTTTTTATTTCTGTTATTCGAAGTAATCACCCATGCAATCGACGCATCTTTGCCAACGCATTGGCAGTTTATTGATGCCCTTCTTGTAAAAATCAGCTGGACGGGAGGCAACAAACTCTTCAAAGGCATTTTGTACTGCCTCTCGGGAATTGAATTTTTTACCCAGTAAAAAGTTGTCTAAATTTTGGAAAAAGTAATAGTCGGTAGGTGCAAGGTCTGGTGAGTATGGCGGATGAGGAAGAGCTTCCAACCCCAGCTCTTGCAGCTTGGAGACTGTCTGTTGCGCAGTATGGGGTCGCGCGTTGTCGTGAAGGAGCAGTGGGGACGACCGATTCACCAAAGCTGGTTGCAGATGTGCAAGCTTCTCCATCATTCTTTCCAGTTCTTCACAGTACACATCTGCATTAATGCTCATGCCGTTTTGTAAAAACCTGTGGTGAATCACACCCGCACTAGACCACCAAACAGTGACCATCACCTTTTTGGGGGTCATTTTTGGTTTAGGGCATTGCTTTGGTGCTGAACCAGGGTCTAACCAACTTGCTGAGCGCTTTCGATTGTCGAACAGAATTCATTTTTCGTCGCACGAAACAATTCGTTTCAAAATTCCTTCATTTCTTTGCCTGTTAAGCAGCACAAGGCAGGTCTCGACGCGTACGTTGCGCTGGCGATCGTTAAGGTCGTGGGGCACCCATCTATCAAGCTTTTTTACCTTGCCAATTTGTCGTAAATGGATCAATATTGTTTTGATGCTTACATTAAAAGCTGCTGCTAGCTCAGATGTAGATTGAGTTTCGTCAGCTTCCACAATCGCCTTTAATTCATTATTGTTTACCAAAGTCTCCGGACGACCACGAGCTTTTTTTTTTCAAGTCAAAATTTCCAGAACGGAACCAGGAAAACCAATTACGGGTTGTGCGTTCGTTTGTACAGTTCTCTCCGTAAACGTTTTTGATGTTACGTGCCGTTTGTGTCGCGTTGGTGCCGCGACGGAACTCATATTCCATAATTACACGAATTTAAAAAAAATACATTATGACGAAAAATGTTCAAATGTAATGAAAATACAACGCTAATCAAAAAACAAAAGACTGAGTTTGTAAATAGAATGTCATGGTTTTAAAACAAAATTAATTTGAATTTAGAATACAGAGCCATTACAAACTTTCTTTTATTTGAAATGACCAGTACTGAAGAACGGCAATTTCATAGGTAAAGACCTAATATTAGTATAGATTTATATACCATGTGTCCCAAAATTCAACGATAAGCGGGCGCCAAAAGGTAGACCTGCTCATGAGTACATAAGGGAAAATAATAAAAAAAATATACCTAGTTTTTTTTTTAGTTACAAGAAAAATTTAGAAAATCTTTGAAAATTTTCATTTTTTTTTATTTATTAATTACGTAGTGGTGTCCATACTTTTTTTTTACAAGACCATGAGTCAAAGTACACTAAGAGGAAAAATATTTCAAAATTGTAGGGAAAAAAAATATTTCGAACGTTTTTTGTGTAAAAACTGCGGGCAATTTGGTGTTTTTGAGAGTTGTGGTGAATAGTAGCAATATCATGAAAGGTATAAATTTTCAAAGAAATTCTAAATTTTTCTTGTAACTAAAAAAAACTAGGTATATATTTTTTATTATTTTTCCTTATGTACTCATTAGCAGGTCTACCTTTAGGCGCCCGCTTATCGTTGAATTTTGGGACACCCTGTATAACAAGTAGGTACTTTTTAACATAACTGATAAACAATACAGATCATTTTGATAATCATCACATTGCTCTTAACAATGATAAACATCATTTTGAATAATTTTCAGCTAAATCAAACCTGTGATTTGGTTCCAATAACTCAAACCTGGGGTTCGTTGTATTTGCTTTTCGACGAGATTTATCTGTAGATTAAAAATGCTTTTTGGAAATGGATTTGTTTTATTCGATCTTTAAATACGTCATATGCATGTTTTTGTGAATCAGTATTTAATTATTGAATGTTTTTTTTTTTAATGTAATTGAAATACATCTGCAGTGCTTTCTTTTCGATCTTTTGATCAAACAATTGATAAATCGTCCAGCTCTATTCGTAACACGGATTTATTGCGGAAAGGTATATGATGACACAAATTCAAAATATGTCAATACCTTTTTGAAAATATTTATGATGATGACTCAAATAACTCACCCTGAAGGAGGAAAGACTATTGTTAACATCGATATCCAGTTCTTTGAGTTTGCACTCCAAAATATCTTCTCTTTATTAAGCTGTTGTGCTATCTCGAACAAGATATTAACACTATACCGGGACTATTGGGACCGGTGGCCCAATGATGCAGAAGCACCACTAGCCCGCCATGGTGTGGGTTACCATGTTGCATTGTCTGCATTCGCAGTAAGTATGGTGACCACCACTCTTGGATTCTGCTTATGCTTTCCATCAGGCAGAGTAGAGTCACTTTGGTAGACCCAAACATAAAAAAACTGACTTTTTAACATTATAACTGACTTGACGGTCTCGTTGGCGCACGCGACTGCTGAGCATGAGGTCTCGGGTTCGATTCCTGGGTCGAATCAAATGTTCTTATGATCTGCAAATATTTGTTTCGGAGTTTGGTGTTTTCTATGTATAATATGAATTTAATTAGAAAAAAAGTATATAAGTAAGTATTCAATCAGTCAAAACTAGATTTTGTGGTACAAGCTCTGCTTAGTTTATAGCTAGATGGCGTTGTATGTCAGATGTCTGAAATTATTTTTTTCATTGCATAAATACATATAACTATCTTAAAAACGAAACTGTAACATTCAGAATATTAAATAAAATATTAATAACCTTTCCTTACTTATTTATACACAGACAATTTTAGTGACGCCAAACACATAATACATACCAGTCTCAGGTCTCCAAGCCGTAGAATAGTAAAGAAACTTTTAATAGACGCAGTAAACGAATTTATATTTGCTTACTCTGATATAAAATCTTATATCAAGAAACTCTTATATAACTGCAATTAAAGTTTATAACAAATTACCAAATGTATTCAAGGATCAACCTTTAAATATTTTTAAAAGTAAACTAACCAAATGGCTTCTTGAAAAATGTTTTTACAATTTAAATGATTACATGACAAATAAGGAATGAAAACATAGTGATATGATTTTTATAGTTTTTTTTTTCTTTTTTTAATATTATAAAATCATAATAAAATTATTGAAATCAATTAAAATTGACACTGACATTTAGTGTATTGCATGCCATTAATGTAAGACATTGCTAGTTGCACACCATTGTTATGGTAGAATGTACTCGAGCTTTATAGAATTATTGTGACCTGTTTTTGTACTACGTTCTTGCAAATGTATATCATTTCATATCATTTCATCATCATCATTTACTCGAGTGTTCATTTTACTGCTTTCTGTATCGTTGGCAGACTTAGTGAAATTCCTGAACATCTTTATAGCGCCTTAGGAAAGCATCTACGAAATAGCATAATATGAATCAATGTAGTAGGTAGTAGAGCTACGCTGATTTCAGCATGAACGGGCCGGCTCGACCGGGGCGGTACTACCCTCGCACAGAAAATCAACGTAAAATGACAGCGATCGTGCTGTCGTGTTTCGTTGGTGAGTGCGAGACCGGAGGCCCAATTAGTCTAGTCAACAAGTTCCAAACTTGTTGACTAGACTAAAAGATGCAGCAGCATCACTAGGCCGCCATGGTGTGGGTCGCCATGCTGCATTGTCTGCATTCGCAGTGAGCATGGTGACCACTACTCTTGGATTCTGCTTATGCTTTCCATCAGGCAGAGTAGAGTCATTTTGGCGGGCCAAACATAAAAAAAAAAAAAGAATTGAATATTAGACTAGGTATTAAAAAATCCAAAATAACTCCGAAGTTATTATGTTTTTTTCTTTTTACTGCGCCACCGATGGCGCAGTGATATTGATTCAATTCTGCAATCTACAATCTTTTCTATATAATCTGTATGTATTTACAAAAAAGGCACATGCCTATTTATAATCAGTTTTCCAGTAACCAAAATTCAAGCTATGCTAAGTTTGTGACTAGACGGCGTTGTGTGTCAGGCTTCCGAAATATAAATATTGTTATTAATGGTTAAACTTTTCCATAGAATATATTATAAAAGGAGAAATAATAATAATAATACATACATAGCTCATGCAAAGCGTTCGGTGAGGATGACGCAAGTTCCATGTTTTTGTTCACTCAAAAAGTGCGCAACGCGACTAAAATTGTTTTGTATTTTTTGAAGTTTTCACTTCAAAAAATACAAAACAATTTTCTCTTCTACAAACACGTTCAAAAATATTAAGATTATTTTCAATGATTTAGAACATGCATCGTGACATAACGTCAATTACGCTTCATTGAACGAATGCTTCCTTATTCTGCGTAGATACGATTTTACGACCAATTGAAATAAATTTGAAATAGTGCTCTTTAAAAGAATAAAACTGATCTTGATTGTGGTGGGATCAAGTCATCGAGGTGTCAAACAGATACAAAATGCTTCTGTGTACCTACTAACATCAGTGATTGATATTTTGAAGCAGTTAGAATCGACTTGGTAGTTGTATTCGATCAACACATCGATATATTACTTTTACCCAACTACGGTGTAGCCAGAAGGAAGTTTAATACATTTTATACGTTTAATCTATACTAATATTAGTAATATTATAAAGCTGAAGAGTTTGTTTGTTTGTTTGAACGAGCTAATCTCAGGAACCGCCGGTCCGATTTGAAAAATTCTTTTAGTGTTGGATAGTACATTTATCGAGGAAGGCTCTAGGCTATATATCGTTATGCTAAAACCAATAGGAGCGGAGCACCAATGAAGCATGTTACAAAAAGGGGGAAGTTTTTTTTTTTTTTTTATGTATGGCCCGCCAAAATGACTCTACTCTGCCTGATGGAAAGCATAAGCAGAATCCAAGAGTGGCGGTCACCATACTCACTGCGAATGCAGACAATGCAGTATGGCAACCCACACCATGGCGGCCTAGTGATGCTGCTGCATCTTTTAGTCTAGTCAACAAGTGGAACTTGTTGACTAGACTAATTGGTTTTTGACGCTACGGGCAATAGGAGACGTAAACGACGTTGCGTGGGTCAGCTAGTAGTTTTATATACGTTTTTATATTTATATATATTAGTTATTTAATAAGTTTAGCAGTCTATCTATTCACCGTGGCGCCTAAACTACTGAATTTTTTGTAATGAATATAGTATCAAAAGATTCGTAAAATTAATGGTCCGGATACAACAAGCTATAGAAATGTTATTAAAGGTATTAACGAACTCGGGTTATAGTTTTTTTTTTTAACCGACTTCAAAAAAAGGAGGAGGTTCTCAATTCGACTGTTTTTTTTATGTTTGTAACTTTTGACTGGGTGAACTGATTTTGATAATTCTTTTTTATTTGAAAGCTGGTGCTTCCCGATTTCAATTTGGTCCAGATTAAAGTCGGTTTTTTTTTGTTAAAATTTGTAGGTAATTATTAATTTATCCTATTAAATTTTGAAAATATCTTTTGTATTAAGATATGTTTTACTGTTTCTGTGTTGAACACACACTATTTATCCAATAAACACAATTCAAAATAAAAATAAGACAATGGAGTTTATTTTTATTATCATTTGTTTAAACAATATATTTACGAATCCCAATCGCGTCATTAATCGAACGTTTCATCTGTTTCTGAGATTGCATTCTTCGATGAGTTGATGCCGTGAAAGGACTTTAAACATAAATTTTAAATTAACAGTAATTATTCGAAGTCACGCACGTTTTATTATAATGTGATTGGTTTTGTTTATTCAAGTTCACTTATTTCTTGTTTATGCAGCAAACATGACTGTCTTTCTCGTTTTATGTAAAATTACTTTTGAAAGACGATTTTTTGGATTATTATTTTATCAAACACTGACAATTCAAATTGCAATTAAACAATTAAATTCAATTACTCAAACATCATTAATAACCATATATTTCATTTAAACAGATTCCAATCATTAACTAGGCAGTCCCCCAGGTGTGCGCGCGCGTGCATGTGTGTGTGTGTGTCTGTGTGTGTGTGTGTGTGTATGTGTGTGTGTGTGTGTTTTTGTCTTCTGAGCTAGCATAGCAAGTACATAAGAAGTGGAATATTTAAAATCAAATATGGTCTGTCTTCTTAGGAAGTAGAGACAGTTTGATTTATCTATTTTAGGACCCAAATTAGACCCGATTCCCGGGTCGGACCAAATGTTTGTGTGATCTGCAAATATTTGTATCGGAGTTTGGATGTTTTCTATGTATAATATGTATGTATTTACAAAAAAACAGTATATATGTATGTATATTAGTTATCTAGTATCCATAACACAAGATCTGCTTAGCTTGGGACTAGCTTGCGTTGTGTGTTAGATGTCCTAAATATTTATTTATTTATTTATAATTATGACTATTCATGTCCACACCATTAAAATTACTAAAATTCGGAGAAGCCTAGTTAAAATTTTAATACTACTTACTTTTTTGTATATTACTTAACACACCTGTTTTAAATGGTATCTATTAAAGAATAGTAAAAGAGTATTTAAGTAAGACCACTGAACTTTTATTTAGTCCCTAAAGAAAGCTGTTTTCGTATGTACACGCCTAAATAACATTACAAGTCTTGTATTCTCAGCATTCGAGGGATCAAATCCCCTAAGTTCAATTTACAAAGACAATGACTACTAAAGTGGTAGCTAGATTCCTTTAGTTGTCAGCATTGAAGATAATTTATACTTGTTACATGGTAATGATCTTCATTTAATATAAACGAACTAAACATGTACTAATATTATAAAGCTGAAGAGTTTGTTTGTTTGAACGCGATTTGAAAAATTATTTCAGTGTTGGATAGTACATTTATCGAGGAAAGCTATAGGCTATATACCATTACGCTAAGACCAATAGGAGCGGAGCACCAATGATGAATGTTACAAAAACGGGGGATTTTTTTTACGCTACGGGCATCGAGATATTACGTACTACGTACTAGAGGAGCCACTCAAAACCAATTATATGTTCCGTGTATATTTGAATTAAAACTAAAAAGCGCTGCAGCGCAGCCAAACAATAATTAGTAGTCTAATCCAACAGTATTTAACAAGCAGCGCTCTATCGCATTCGAGCTGTAGTTTCCTCGCGAGCGAAATGTCATAAGCGCCGTGATTTTCATGGCGCTTACGCGTTTTGGCCAACGAACTGTTGCAAAGATTCGCTTTTATAGAGTAAGCGCCAAACAAGAAAGCAGAACGGATAAATAGCTTTATACCTACGAAGCTTTATTAGGAAATTCACTTTGAGTAAATAGTACTTCAATAGCTTTACCAGTTTCAGTTTTTTTGTAGAATTCATCGAGGTATAAAATATAAAAGCCGAATATTCAATTTTTAAATTATACTTTAATGATAATTTAAATATAATTATTGCAAAAAAAATGTTATGGGTTATTTACGAAGCTATTTTTAACAACATATTATTTTTCCTTATCCAATTAAATACGTTAAATACGTTGTGCATTTAACGTCAGTTAATTCTACCTAAATATCACTTCTGTATGTTTTACTCTAAGTACTCTATGTCGAATGAGGCAACAATGGCGTCTTAAAATATTTTGTTCGTATTTAATTTTAAAACAATTATATCTAGTTAATTACTGGTGAAAAGTTATTCCTTTGTTTTTCTCCGTATTCCTTGTATTATTAGTGCAATATCTCAAGACACAAAATGGCATAATTCACGAGTTTTAGAACGTTTTTAAATGTAAACAATCACACGCTTAAGCCACCGCTTCATCAGAGTGTAGCTAGCAAGCGACTGAAGGAAGTGCGGCGCATGCGCCGCAATTGCATGGAACACCGCAGTAATGAGTGGCGTCTTCTCTATACAGTATATCTCGATGGCTACGGGCAATAGGAGACGTAAACGACGTTGCGTGGGTCAGCCAGTTTAATGTAAACGAACTAAACATGTCTTTTTTCAAATCTTATATACAACTTATCTGTACTTCTTATTTAACGTAATTAATATAATTTTCATTTCTAAATATACACCATTAGTTTTTAATTACCAGAGAAAAAATAGGGGCAGATACAGAATGTATGTACTTACATAAAACACCATAACAGAAATGCCAAACAAACAAAACAACAAAGTTATTAACGTTTTTAAAATCAAAAAATACGTCCATAATTTTTGGACACCATGTAATAATTACACACGTAGTGTACCTAACATATCGGTCAATGAATATTTTTATTCTTTCGCGCTCACAGCGGGCCCGGGCGAGCGACGATTGGTTTAATATTAATATTGCATTGCAGCGACTTCAAATACAACTGTTCTAGGTTTATGATTAAATAGTTAAAATCCCTCATTATACTAGTTTGATCGTAATGGCAGTAAGATCAATGGTGAACTGAGTACCTAGTAAAGTAGGTATCTACTTTACTAGGTACTTAACAAAGTTTCTCAATCAATCACTCAATTTTATGTTCGATACACCCGAGAAGCCAGCCTTTAAAATGGGCAAACACAAAATCCCTACGTACCTACCAATGTTTTATCCGATACTGTTTTATTATTACTTAGTTTTAATTTTAAGTAATCAACTGGCAGCTAGGTACTACAGAACTTAAGTATTTCATACATACCACTACAAATGCTTTAATTGTTGCAAACACAAACACACTATTCAATTCACTTTTAAACTTTTTAAACTTTCACTTCACTCCACAAGTACCTAAAAGTCCACAGGAGTTAATCGGGAGACTGTTTACACTAAACCTGTGTTAGATTCTGGGAGTAAGGATAAAGTAAGGATTCCTCATTGACCACCAATGTTCGTTGTGATGGTTAAACAGTCCTATCCTTGTAAATAAACGTCGTCGTGTACGACGTGTCGGTATCACAGAAATGTACTTAACGACGTCAAAATCAAAACTGCAATTTTATTCGGGACCTCTTCCACCCGCGCGGGCGGTGTTTTCATTCATGTGCCCGGCCGCTGCGCCGGCGATCGCGAACCCCCCGCATCCCGCAGCCCCGCAGCAAGGACATTGACCCTATTGAATTATATCATACGTTATGAACAAAAATTTGGTTGTTTTAAGGATAAAATTATCATATTGTTTTTTTTTTGTTTTAATTACATGGATGTGCTCAGTATCGAATACCGAATACCAGTTATTTTTTTCTCTGGTAATTAAAAACTAGTCGTGTATTTGTTTAATTAATGTTTAAATAACTTTTTTTGTAAGAGACTACATTGAATTATGTTATTAACCAGACTAACATTGAACTACATATTCAGTTTAGAGACTTTTTCTGAATTGAAATCTAAACAAACACATGCACGAGCACATACATACACAAACATTCATACACACATACACACACACACTAAGTGTACTACATAGTCCTAATGCCGGTAGGTACTCCAAATAAGCCTATACCGGTACTGGCAATCGATTGGTTCTCTGAAAAATGATTACGTATCACCCACACTGCAAAATCATCGGCAACGATTCCGCAATGCTTAAGATATTCATACAAGCGAATATAAATAAATAAATAAAATAAATAAATATCACTGGTGTTTGATTTCCATCAGGCTGCTCCTCTGTTGTGCAATAAAAAGGGAAAACTTATGACTTGACAATGAGTTACATACGGGTCTACTCATATTGTGATATGGGGGATCGATTAACATATTACAACAAAGTTGCATTACATCTCGCTGTATTTTACAATTGCAATAAAATCGATAAACAAGGGCTTCTTGTTCGCAACTCCTACGGCTTATGTCAGAGTTCTCCCAATGGAATCCCACGTTTCTTAGTTTATGTGAACAAGATAAAAGCTTTTACATTGTATTGTTGAAATAAAAGGATAAATTGACTAATTTATTAAGAAGGCCTTGTAAGTTGAACAAGGTGCGATTGTATGGAAGTATAAAGGCCCAAAAACAATACTTATTATCACAAAGAATTCTCTTTATGGGACGCAAGGGAGAACTGCATCAATTAAATTGACTGAAATTTGTTAGTATTTTGTAGGCGTTTACTGTAGTAAGAAGTTTAGCGTTAGTAAAAGTGCCTTTGACCATCCATTCGCGACAATGTCTGTGATGTTTTAATCACAATTTAGCTTGATTATTGGCGTCTATGCAGTCATAATGGATGCCGAAACGGCTCTAAAAACTGGAAAATTTATTTAACTATTAATGACTTTGATAGAAATATTTTTATTTAAGTATTTATTTTATTATAATTTTTTATTTTTTTATTTAAATATTATTTTTATTTAAATTTTAATCATTCTAAAAGTGTTCAAAATAGTAATTTTGAACACTCTTAGAATGATTAAAATTTGAAATAGGTAAATAATTAAATCAACACACAAAACATATATCAAGCACCAGTCGTTCAGAAAAAAATTCACATTGCATTTGTACTTTTATAGTATAAAATCGAAGGTGTAAAACTATTCTAACTACAAGGATACCGTGGGAGAGCTACGCTTCGGCATTCATGGGCCGGCTCGATCGGAGTGATACCACGGCTTCACAGATAACCGGTGTGAAACAGCGCCTGCGCTGTGTTTCACCTAGTAAGTGAGGATACCGGAGGCCCATTTTTTTTTTCTTATTTTTTTTTTTTAACGTTTGGAAATCCCCTCGGACCGTCACCCCACCGGGGCTTGCGGCGGGCCGGTGTGTCGGACTCGAACCGACTAAAACCACACGGTGTGCCACTCTGCGCCTGAGACGGGAGGGACCCGGAAACTGCTGTTATTAACACATCCAGATCCCTCCCAGCGCCTGCCCGCACAGAAGCGGGCACCGTCACCTGCAAACTCTCAATTTAGGCAACGTACGGCACACGCGTAAGTCGCCTCCTCGCGGGCGGCCACTAGAGCGGATGGAAGGGAAAGCCCGTCCCGACCATCCACGGCCACACTCAGGGCGCCATGTGGCGCTGATAGGCGCGCCTCCGCCGCCCGGTTAGCCGGCGGCGGATTGGGTCCGAGTGGATATCATCCTCCTGGGCCTTCTCCGCCACCTCCTTCTGCGAGATCACATCTTCGCAGAAGGATTCGACCGCGGTAAAACTGCTGTCGCTACCGGCCAATGGAGCGTATGACGGCCGGTAGCGTGAAATCTCCTCCGATGACTGCAGTGAGGGCCCGACGCTGCGACGCCCATGCGGGGCAGATCGCCAGCGTATGCTAGGCCGAGTCCTCACTGCAGTCGCAGTGGTGGCAGGCGGGACTCAATTCCCTCCTAGCGACCGAGTGCAGGTACTTCCCGAAGCAACCGTGCCCGGAAAGGACCTGCGTCAGTCGGAAGGAAAGGGTCCTGTGCTGCCGCCCTGCCCACTCGAGGATGACCAGCTGGAGAGCCCCCACAGCGGCAAAGCCAGCGCGTGGAGTCTCCAGCCGGAACAACCATCTGTCCATAGTGGCTCGACGGGCGGCTTCACGCCACTCGCGTACCTCACGGAGTATGGCTATCGCTCTCCGCCTACCGCCCGGCCAGGGCGCACGCCGCCTCGGAGGATACCGGAGGCCCATACCCCAACCCCTCTGCCAAAAGGCTGGCAACGCACTTGTGACGCCTCTAGTATTGCGTATGTCCATAGGCGGCGATAATCGCTTACCATCAGGCGATACATCTGCTCTTTTGCCCCCTACTAGATAAAAACAAAAAAAAAAAAAAACCATCACATCACTTCATTTTACAGATCTACTACTCCTTCCATCCACGAGACAGTCTTGAGGCTGTAAGCAAAATAAACCAGGACTTAGAGAACATCTCACAGTGGGCCAAAAAAAACTGCCTTGTTCTAAACCCGAGTAAATCCAAGTACCTGATCATGGGCACAAAAAGTATCATCCACCAAATTGCCAACCAACAACCAGCATTAACATTGGCACACAATACACTGGAATGTGTCACCGAAGCCCGCAACCTTGGAGTGGTTTTGGATGGTCAACTGCAGTTTGAAACACATGTGCGAGAAGCAGTATGCAACTGTTTTTACCGCCTTAAGCTGCTCTATAGGATTCGTCCATACATCTCCATCAACATGCGCATAATGCTCTGCGAATCACTAGTACTATCCAAACTAAACTATGCTGACACTGTGTTATGAGCCTGCCTGCTCGTCAAAACGGAGCGGCTCATACAGCGAGTGCAAAATGCATGTGCACGTTACTGTTATAACATCCCACCTCGTGCACATGTCACTCCCTTCTTAAACAGTGGAAACCTGATGAGGATGTCGTCGAGACGAAAGCTCCACCTGGCCACCTTGCTATTTGGAGTGGTCCTAAACGGTAGACCGGTTTACCTGCACAGCAAGCTGTCATGGTCCAGGGATTACAACCGATATGCAACTAGAGCATCGTCCTACCTTATGAGCACACCGAGACACAGGACTGCTGCGTTTAGAGGCAGTTTCAAACTGGCAGCAACCCGCTACTGGAATGACCTCCCCCCGCCGATCCGTGCACTGACGACAGTTGCCAGCTTCAGTACCAGATATAAAAAATACCTTCTCGACATCCAACAGCAGCATTAACATTGACACTCATGTTACCTCTTTAACAATAACACGAATAAATACAGTCACGAGTCGCATAGAAACAAACAGCACATATCACCGCAAAACAACAGAACAATCAAAACACACGACACGATTTTTATTTACACTCATAATAATATTATTAAATCTCACAAACAACATTAAGTTTCGCGGTCTCTCTTCTTTTGTGTCATAGACAAAAGAGGTAGATAGAGGCCCAACAAGTGTACTCTCGCTCGGCTCGCACAGACTACATATGTCAGTATTTGGTCTGTCGCTGGGCCGCGGGCTGAGAGCGTGTAAGATTGGCTTACCATTCGTCATTACTGTCTCTCAGAGCATAAATGCTTCAATGCTCTAAGACACTATCTATTCTTCATATATATCTATTTTATTTTATTTATTATGGATAAATGCATATATATATTTATAATATCCTATAGAACACACAAAATATTTACTGCCGGGCACGAACGGACCGACGACACCGGGCGTGGGACCTATCGTAATACCAGCGCTGTAGTCACTCTGGCTACAGCAGTACGCTGAGATAGGCGCCCTTTCTGGCATCGCACAGGGCAATAAAATTGTTTGTTCTCTCCTATCGTACATCTATTTCAAACCATGTACTGTCCTGTGTATGTCAGAATAAATATTTTTCTTTCTTTCTTTCTTTCTTTCTTTCTATCACAAAAACACACACAATATAAATGAATATTAAAATATTCATATAGTTTTTGCCTAAACTACTGAACCATCAAATTTCATCTAAATCAGCTCAACGGTTTAAAAGTAAATTAACAGACAGATGGACAGGTACACTCTCGCATTTATAATATTAACAAGTTATTTCGTTTTCAAATGATTACAGTGTAACATTGGTTTATAGTAATCAAATAAATATTTTTTAAATTCTTTTACGATTTTCGATAAGATTGCGATTTGAAACTTGTCATCAATAAAATGATTAAACAAAAATGAAGAAGAGTACAGCATAAACATGTTTTAAATTGATGCACATAATTAAAGATCAATAAAGAAATGATTGCAAGAAGTTATTTTCAACATACTACCATTAAGTACTATTAGTTATTCGGTGCCATTACTATTGAAATCCTTGATATCAATTTCCCGGCTCATATCTCTCGTGTATCGTTTTTGCTCACGATGAAATCCGAAACTATCTTAACGATTTTAACGTCTTTTTTTTAACCGACTTCAAAAAAGGAGGAGGTTCTCAATTCAACCGTATATATGTTTTTTTTTATGTGTGTTCGCGGAATACTTCGTCGTTTATGAACCGATTTTAATGATTCTTTTTTTAATGGAAAGGAGACATCCCAACGGTGGTACCATGATAAAGACACTAAGATCTGATGATGGTATCTAAGAGAAATCGAGTCGAACCTTGAAGTCGGTTTTTGTTAAAAAATTTAAATGTATCTTTTGCTGGCGTGCCTAAGATATAATAGTTAACATCACGCTTATACCAATAGGAGCCGAGCATAATTGGAAAGAGACGTGTTTTGTAAACGAGATCTCGGTAAGTACGAGTTTATATGCAGTATATTAAAATTCATAGTCGCCCAATTCATCAAGATAAACGCGGATAAACATAAGTGAATAGATTTATCAGTATTAAACATTGCGTCCATCAGTTCCATGGATTTCGTTAATCTGAAGCACTCTCCTTACATATGCTGTTATCTGTGTTTTACATTATTCGCACTTACAAAAAAGCTTGTTGCATTGAATGTAATTGATTGGCCAATTGATTCTAACTGAAATATTTTTAGAATGTTTTGGAAAGTTATGTAATCTTCGGTAGATTTGGCACGTGTTGTGATGGTTTGTTATCTTTAAGTCGAATCATTTGTTACACAATTGTCTGTAAGCTTGCAAATTAGATTTGTAAAAGCCACGTCAACGATTTTTGTCTTTATTAAGTAAATCATTACTAATTAGCATAAGGAAACAGGTATAGATACAAAAAAAGTATTTTAAATACTAGAAATAAAATCAATATCGTCTACTGTCCCACATACGGTCTCAATTTACTATCCGACCGGATAGTTATTAGGAATTTGTCCAGGACAGGATAGTTAATTAAAGTATTTTATTGAAAACTACTGACTCGCCCCAGCTTCGCACGGAAATCTTCTAAATCCTCAAATTTCTTCAACTGTAATATGCATGTAGTAAATGTATAAATCTTCTTATTGAATCATTCTACCGATTGCTGAAAGTTGCAATGAAGTCGACAACACGAACGCTGTCATTTTAGCTTGGTCTTCTGTGAGAGCGTAGCATTCTGCACCGTCTCGGCCGAGCCGGCCCGTTCACGCAGTAAACACCGTACCTACCTACCTTCTTTTTCCTAGCTTTTTATACTATTCTATAGATTTATATTGATGGGATGTCTGACTACCGGTCTCAAGACCGGTATTTGGTCGGATATTCAATTTTACATCTGATGTAACCGTTTTCGATCGGTTACGCATATCACAATCTGCGTTCATAATATATCTATTTTTAATTTTAATAATCTCCGCTGTCGATTTGGTCGGACGATTAATGCTATCGATGTCATTAGTTGCTGATTCAAAAGTTTTCTGATTAGAATATCACAGTTGTTTCAAGATTTTTAAGAAAAAACACGAATTAAGATGTGAATGAAATGTATGAATAAGAAAAAGTTTGAAAAACTTTAACCCGATTAGGAAAAAAAATGATAAAATGTATCTAGCCTATAGCCCACCCGGGCCAATACGAGTCTATTGACATCTCACATGATATGATATTAAAATCGGTTTAGTAGTTTAGGAGCTACGGTGAAAAATATAGACTGCCAAAACTATTACCCTTCCTTTCGGCTTTACCGAAAAGCTGACAATTTATTTGTTAAGTACCTACATGTAAGAACCTTATATGGCATGTTTAGTAAGTTTTTTTAAAGCAACAATTTGAAGACGTTAATGTGAAATATAACAAGATAGACGTAAATAACGATACATTGTTATCTCCATTTACCTTGCGATATAACCAAATTTATGTAATGTAATGCGTGTATGTCATTTTTCACGGTAAAAAATAGCCTATGACCTTCCTGAAGAATCAAAGTATCTCCACGCTAAATTTCAATGAAATCGATGCAGGGGTTTATCGTGAAAGTAACAGACAGACAGAGTTGCTTTCAATTTTATAATATTAGTATGTAATATTAGTAATCTATACTAATATTATAAAGCTGAAGAGTTTGTTTGTTTGTTTTAACGCGCTAATCTCAGGAACCGCTGGTCCGATTTGAAAAATTCTTTCAGTGTTGGATAGTACCTTTATCGAGGAAGGCTATATAATAATATCATCACGCTACGACCAATAAGAGCGGAGTACTAATAAAAAATGTTTCAAAAACGGGGGAAAATTATCATGCTACGGGCAATAGGAGACGCAAACGAGGTTGCGTGGGTCACCTAGTAGTTAATATAAGTTTCAAAGCAAGGCGAATAGGGAGCTACAATTACAAAGACAAGGAAAATTTAGTGTCGAACCCTGACCAGTTTACCTAGCGGTAAGTTAATTACTCTATGCCCATAATTTATAATGGCCTGAAAATGCGCTGTCGTTATGATAAACATTGAACATTACTTTCCTCTTAATAACATTATCGTCGTGGTAATTTTATGTGGTACTTTGTTTTTAAGATTATTATTTTTAAGTACATTTTTATTTTACACTAGCTGACTCGGCGAACTTCGTACCGCCATATTTACATATCTGTCTCAGTTTCCCACAGGCAGTGTACAGTCGCGGACCAAAAAATACTTTTCCCGTTATCTTTTAGTTTTTTCTTTCTAGCAAAAAAAGAATGAAAGAAATCGGACTATGTGTTATTGAATTACAACTAAATGTTGACTTTCATACCCTCTCTCCAGTAAACCGTGCTGAATTTCGGGATAAAAAGTATTTTTACATCCTACCTCGTAGAATGAACTCAAATCTTGCCAAGTTTCATTTGAATCCATTCAGTAGTTTCGGCGTGATGCGCGGCCAAGATACAGACAGACAGAAGACAGACAGATATACAAAAATGAAAAAAATTACAGTTTTGGCTTCAGTATCGATTATAATTATAGAGAGCCCTCCAATTTTTTTTTTATATCTTTAATGTACAGAGTTGGACCTGTTACATTTTTATTATAAGTATAGATTGCAATTTGTATTGCTAAACTGTTACTGAAAAAGACGAAAGTTTATTTATTTTAGTCAATATATTTAATATTATGTCTTTCAAATATTTTCCTTTCTTATTATGTTCTGCTTTATCGGTGCAGCCGTTTGCAATAAAGTTTCAAATTGTCAAAGAGAACGTCGTCATGCTTACTTTTTTCCACTTTTTTAAAACTTTACCAGTCTTAACATTTTATTGACGATTCAGCAGTTCTAAATTAGCTTTTGTTTCTGTTTAAATTATTTTTACAAAATCATTATCAAGTGAAACAATTTAAAAATTTACAAGACCAAAAAGAATTGAATTATGAACGTGCTAATAATGTAATCCAATATCGTGTTCAATACTTAGATTATATTTAAGGTTTTAAATCGTGACTTCATAAAATTTGGAGCCTCCCACAGTGACACAAGGTCACACTTCGTGGACCGCCTTCTAACACGTGATGTAATTTATGGATAACCTCATATCTAACAAAAATAATTTTTTTATCAAAGTAAGATATTTTAAAAGCTAAAAATAGATGTAATCTGGGTGAACGTTATCGCAATATTATTTAATTTATTACCACATACTCGATATTAACGAGTCGTTTATCATTTTAAAGTCATATATAATGTCATAAATACGTACACATGAATCATGATTAGGAATCCATTGATGTAAAGCTTATTTATTTACATCTAAATATATAAAACAAATACGGGTTAATAACCACTATTTACAACTCAAGAACGGCTGGACTGATTTTCATGATGCTTTATTCGCAGAATAATTAGAAACTAGAAAATATTAGGATATTTAAGCCAGATGAAGTCCACAACTGTGACTAAAACAAACAAACATGGTGTAAAACTTCTACAGGCCAACTAGAATGATGATCTTCGTAAGATGCCTGGCAGGAGCTGGATGCTAGAAGTCGAAGATCGTATCTCCAAAGGTGGACTCAATAGCCTGATCACGATGTAGAAAAAGAATCAAAAATACAAGAAACAAATCTATATATATATATATAAACTTCACGATGTATGTGCGTGATAAACTCTGAAACTACTGAATCAACTTTTATCAAATTTTGTAAGCATCTGTAATTTGGTCCAACTTGGTAGATACGACTTTAGTGTGCATTTATCGGTTAGCTCTATAAAATCCTAATTGATGACGGTTTGGCATCTAAGTTGCACAGATATCCGGTAGATGGCGCCTTATTTCTATTTCTAGATTATCCGGTAGATGGCACCGTATTTTTATTTCTAGAATTGACATAAAAATTTAGAAAATATTTCTAAAAAAAATGTGGCGGTGCGAAGTTCGCCGGGTCAGCTAATTATGTTACTAATTAAATTAACAATTTCCAAAAAGTAATCAAACTGCGCGAAAATTAAATGATCATATTACGAGATACGGCTTTTCGACTATCTCACTTTAATTAGACAGAGACAATTAGGTTCTAAGAGTGATGTGACTACAGTTAATTATGATAATTGGGTTTCATTACTCTTGGCTTGGATAAAAAATTAGGTATTCGAGCAGTGTTCAAGGTTATATTAAAATTTTTTCTTAGTCAGCAAACTAATAAGCCGAACCGAAGCTCAACTACTTTTCTTTGACTTCTTTATGGTTTAGCGTACAGTGGTCAAGTGTCCACTCACGAGTCACTAGTTCATCGCTAACCTGGAATGAGGGACATTTACCGTGGGAGAGCCACGCTTCGGCATGAATGGGCCAGCCCGACCGGAGTGACACCACGGCCTCACAGAAAACATGTGTGAAATAGTGCTTGCGCTGTGTTTCACCGAGTGAGTGAGGATACCGGTGGCCCATACCCAATCCCCCTACCCCTACCTCCCCCCATCCCCAAAAGACTGGCAACGAACTTGTGACGCTTCTGGTGTTGCAGGTGTCCATGGGCGGTGGTAATCGCTTACCATCAGGCAATAAGTCTGCTCATTTGACCGCCTATTCCATAAAAAAAGGGAAAGGACGGGGTCTTAGGCCTAGGTTACTTAACTCACTCGTTGAAAAACAACGATAGGATTGGCTCCTTTTGTCGAAGCTTTTAGTATTATAACTGCCAAAATGACTCTACTCTTTCTGATGGAATGCCAGAGTAGAATAAATTCAAGAGAGGTGGTTCTCATTGCGAATACAGATAATTTAGCATGGTAGCCCATACTATGATGCTCTAATGAGATGCTTTTTCACACCCAGCTTAAAGGACCCGGGCTCACAGTGGGAAGGAAACACGTGAGCTGGAAGTGAATTCCAGGTTTTAACTAATTGTCACAGGGTGAGCATGGCTCTCTCACGGAAACTTCTTAATATGGATTAAGAAGTTTAAATGTTTAAAAAAATGATGTGACAAAGATGGTGATTATGTGACGATATATTAGAGGAGTATGGTGACCACCACTCCTGGATTCTGCTTATGCTTTCTATGAGGCACAGTAGAGTCATCAGGCAGGGCCAGACATAAAATGTTTTTTTTTAATTATCCCTTACAGACATCTTCGATTAAGAAAACCACCAATATTAAAAGTCAATAAACCACTTAATGTTACCGTCAAAAGGAAAATAAGAGAGAGGACGTACAATCTTTGAATGTAAAAAAAATAACACCAGGAAAAAAGTTTAAAAAAAAGTCCGCAAAGAAACAAGAAAGAATTTCGCAGATGGTATTATTAAAAAAATCAGCTCAATAAGGTAAAGTTATTGTAGATCATAAGGAAACCAACTTTCATACTATTTCATTTAATGATCCAGAAACAGTTAACTTGATTGCGTGATTTTATGTGTTTAAAAACATCGGTTAATAAAAGATCTTTCTAGAAATAGATAAATGCCTTATTGTGTCATAAACCTACTTATATCGTTATTCTATCTACATCACTTCAGTCATGTTAGTCAAGGAGTATTACATTTGCCCTATAAAATAGAAGATTTCATGCATTCTAAATTACGTTTGTAATCAGAACACTATACACGCAATTGAAATATTTCATGAAATACGTCAATCACAATTTATAGAATGTTTACGAAAACCTGACAAGGGTATATTAGAACTATGTATAGACAAAGCTTTCGGCAATCACATTCCTATATTCTGGCATCGTGTTTCACCGCATTCCGTAATGTTAAGATATTATTTTCTCTATCTGTTCATGTTAAACTTGTCGTTAGTGGTCCTGACTGCTAATATGAATGGAATTCCCTTCTCTTTTTTCGTGTTCCGTGTCCGTGTTCTCTTTGTAGTGATGATGTCCTGCGTAGTTATCCCCCCATTAGTCAACTCTTACTGAATGAATAGGGGATGTGACAATCTGTATGCTTAATCCGTCACCATGCGTATTTAGAAGTTTTAAAAATATATATATTTATGCCTGCCAAAATGACTCTACTCTGCCTGATGGAAAGCATAAGCGGAATCAAAGAGTGGTGGTCACCATACTCATTGCGAATGCAACAATGCAGCATGGTGACCCACACTATGGCGGCCTAGTGATGCTTCTGCATCATTGTATACAAATATACATATAAACAAACACATAATTTATGAGGTTTTCCTAGCCGATTTTGGCCACGCGGCGGTCAGTCTCAACGGAGACCAGTCAACTGCGCAGGAGATATTATAGTGGACAAATGTGTGCAAACACAGGTGCACTCTCTGTTCCCTCACTCTCATAATTCGATGGGACGGTTATTCGACACGACTGGGGAGAGATCAGGCTCGGTACCGACGACTTTATGTGCTCTCCGAGGCACGGGGGCCAACGACCAAGGCCAAGCTCCGAGCGAGTTTGGAAGTTGGGGTCTTAGCCCCCATTTCTATAATCAGAAAAACTCAATAACACTTTTTGGCCTGACCTTCCCGCCTCCCCCTCATGATCAACAGTTGCATACGCCAACCATTGGACCAACGAGGCAGTCAAGCACTTATAAGCGCAAATATAAATATACAATAACAGTCATGTTTACCATAGTACCTACTACTGCGTCTAGTTATTCTTATGAACTTCTAGGAACGTATTTGAAATGTGTTAAAAGCATTTGATCACAGCCATGGCAATAAAAAGAACATAAACGTATACTTATACATATAGGTTTATTAACTACAAAACAAATGTAAAGAGAATTCGACGTACTCTACTGGATAGGACCGTTTAGTCTTGCCAAGTTTATTATGTCAAAGGAAGTAGGGCAAAGCAGATTTCCGATCGAATTACAGTTGAATGATTAAGAAAACACAAATCAGTAAATAAGTACTGGTTCACTTTATTTTCAGACTAGATTCATATTTATTATTATTATTTTTTTATTAGAATTTGAGTATGTATATCAAAAGCGCCACTGCTCCTAAATTGAAAAGTCGATTTTAATTGCTTTTCTTATTCTTTTTTTTTATGTTTGGCCCTGCCAAAATGACTCTACTCTGCCTGATGGAAAGCATAAGCAGAATCCAAGAGTGGTGGTCACCATACTGCGAATGCAGACAATGCAACAATGCAACAGGGTGACCCACACCATGGCGGGCTACTGATGCTTCTGCATCATTGGGCCTCCGGTCTTGCACTCACCAACGAAACACGACAGCACGAATGCTGTCATTTTATGTTGATCTTCAGTGCTAGGGTAGTAACGCCCCGGTCGAGCCGGCCCGTTCGTGCTAAAATCAGCGAGGCTCTGCTACCTTGGATTGGATTACCTTTTATTTTTAAATTTTCTTAATCAAAGTTTTTTTAAACCATAAAAAAACTGTTTAACCGAATATATCAA
Source organism: Diaphora mendica (assembly GCA_949125395.1). Classification (NCBI taxonomy): domain Eukaryota; kingdom Metazoa; phylum Arthropoda; class Insecta; order Lepidoptera; family Erebidae; genus Diaphora; species Diaphora mendica. Next base: position 23,474,354 of record OX421316.1, on the reverse strand, counting down.
TTATCAACATTGTTGTTATTCAAGTATACTCAGAGTACAAAAAGTACTATTCGCTAGTTATGGTGAAGTGATTGTGAAAACCGAAATTCAGGCGTGCGAAGCCAGTTTTCGATACAAGTCAGATTTTTGAGAACACAATATGAAGAGAGTTTTATTATGTAAATGAGAAATCACTTCACTACATTCTGATTAGAAAATATATGAGTAGCTTCTATCAATGATCGAAGATGAGTAGCTTTAATTTTTGCATTTAAATTTTTCATTAGTAATTTGTTTTATTTATTGCTGCTTAGAATAAAAAAATCAATATTTTTCATATCCTTTCAGAATCTAAATACAAATTTTATAGCGATAAGAGGTAACAATCTATCAATGTACAATTATTGTGAAATACAAGTCTTCCATCAAGTAAATTTCAAAATAATATCCCGTGGTAGATAGATGAGTTTACAGACAGCACAATCGTATTGGTTCTATATGGATTACTTTTCTGTAAATTGGCATACTTTGAAGATATTAGTCTGAGACGAATGAAGCTACTGAATTATTCTGTAAGTGGTAACTTTAACACAATAAAAAACTATTTATCAAATTGTTTAAAATATGTACCTGCAACAACGTATGCTTATGACCAGTGCATGCATTTGTTACGAATAAATATGGTGCTTGGAAGTAATCCATATTTTTTACTTCTAAATTTAGTTGGTTTACACCAACTCTCCACATAATGTGGGCCCAAAGATGGAAAGCTACACTGAAGACAATAGGCACCAACTAAAGCCAGAATACCATACCACTAGGCAGGCATAACACTTGAGTTGGTACGAAGTAACTTAGAAAAGATTCATGTCAAGAGTGATGACATGTATTACAAGAACAAGTAAAGAATTATTTAAAACAAACCCGACTGCGTCAATATCTGCCATCTTTATTAAATTCATTGAAGAAATTAAAATATAGAAAGTTTTTTTTTTTTATATTATTTAATTTTATTTTTTATTTTACTTTTGATGCACCCAGTGTCACTCCCACGACTAAGACGAATCTATTGACACCGATCACATAAAAATACGGCAAGCCGTTTAGGCTCTAGGGCGTGCCAAAGAAATATGTGATACATACACTCGAAAAACATAACCTTCCTGCTTTCGTAGTGGGTAAAAAACTTATTTTTCGCTATTTATCTAGGAACTTGCGAAAAATAAATGTTTTCTTGAGAAATAATAGTAATGCAATTAAAAGAAAATGGTATAAAGTGTTGACATTTGAAAACTGTAATTGAATCTCGAAACGAAATTAAATATATTGCAAAATCGAACCCAAATTGAAGAAGTAGGTAAGGTTACTTTTCTTGTAATAATTATGTTTTTGTATCAAGCATTTTACTACACTGTCAATCGCAAAAAAAACTTAAATTCTAGCGTTTTATAAGCAAATAAAACCTTACTTAAATAACATAATTATCGCACGATAATTTTATTTTAATAGTCTGTGATTACTACTTTACTACATTTAACTCGAGTTACACATTCCTAATACCGGCTTAGAAAATAGCTTGAGCTAAGGTTTTATGGTTTCTAGTAAGTTTTATACATGTTTAAGTATGAAATGCAGTTTTATGTCAATCATATTTTCCTATAAAATATATAAATATTGTTTTTAAATACACACATCAAAAGTGTCTAGGGATCAACATATGTGTCTAGGGATCAACATATATTTTTGCAATAACTTTTCTCCTGATTGATATTAATTAAAATTTTCTTTTAGGATTCATCAGATAAAGTGTTTTCGTTTGTCACAGTAACGATAAACCAAGTCACCTTTGCATTAATAAAGAAATTTGCCATTTTCCTAATAAAGGGATTTTTGACATTTGAACCACTAACATTAAAGTTCGAAAAAAAGACTGAAATAACAGTTTTCTTTAAAATTTTATTAGGTAACTTAAACAATTAATAATCCGTGTTTCTACCGCGAACACTAACAACACAAGAATCGGTTTGGCATACTCAAAATGAGTTCATCCAAATCACGCTGTGGAATGGCCGCCCATGTTCGTTGCAACAACAAAAAAAGGTCTTCTTGCGACTGGATACCCTCCATATTTGGCAGAGCTCTTCTCTGTAGCATATCCCATGCATGCTCAATCGGGTTCAAGTCTGGCGACAGAGCAGGCCAGGGCCAAAGCCACATCTCAAATGATCTCAAGAAATCCGCATAAAAATGCTTGATCCCTAGACACTTTTGATGTGTGTATTAGTCTTGTGTCCAACACCAACGCTGGGTATTTAAACATAGCTGTTACCGCGGCTCCGCCCGCGTGTATGTCGGTTATTACAAAACATGTGATAAATGAAGAACCGCTCGACCGATGTTGTGCAAACTTCACATAAACAATCTACTAAATAGTACGAACAAAGCCTAAACATTTGGTTTGGATAGGTGAGCCCGATCTTGAGTAATAAAATTACAACGAAAAGTGGCATTGATTTTTATATATATTGATTAAATAACCTTTTATTTACTACTACATAGTTTGTTAAATGAACCAGGATAAACAAAACAAGACGGGATGAAAACAATGCTCAGAATAAAAAAATGTATGTGTTATAGACGGAGAGCTGATGAAGAATTGAAATTACTTAATAAATACGTGATGTAAATTTCAGATTGCCCAAAGAATATTTTTTTGGGAATTTAAAAAAGTACTTTTAAAGTCGTCTGACTATATTTTATGAACCGACAAAAACATCTTGGATTTCTTTTTTGAATTCTAAAAGTAATAAATTAAAAGATAAAATAAAAAAGTTGCATAAAACATATTTTTTTGTAGTTTTTTTGCAAATGTTATATGCTGCGAAGTAGCGAAATAACCGCTAACTCGGTAAAAGACTGAACTGGATTCGCCAATTCACGAAACTGTAATTTTTCGCAATTTCAGCTTGCCTAAAGAACCTTCTCAAAATTCGTTATCAGCTCTTGGACCATTAAAAATTAATGATACACTCCGTTATATTGAGGCTCATTCTCAAAACTTTTTAATTCGAAAAAAATCTCTGTCTCTGTAACACAGTCTTTTTGCTAATTTTAAAGAACGCAGTACTATATAGTATGTTCTTTAAAATCAGCGAAAAAAAAAGATTTTATAATATATTTTTATTTAATTAACACTATTCCGTGCGTTGACCAAAATCATCTTCAAGAATCCTCCGTAGTTTATCTTTATTCTACATAGACTAAAAGACTCGGACTAAATTAAAGAATCGAAAGCTTTATAATTCAGTTTTAAACGAGGCAATCGTGCGTAATAATTCCAAAAATGCCTTGATCATTTCAGTGGAATATTTGGCGGACAGGTTTTGGTATATCTTCCAACTAATTGGGCAAATATTATAAATGTTAAATAGCGTATATATGAAAATAACACATAGATAAGCTACTATTTAACGAGATAACCGATATACACGCGGGCGGAACCGCTGACAAAATTTAGTATTCTATAAAAATTTAAAACATTTTACTGTTGAAGTGAAAAAAATACCTATGGGATACTTATAGGACATGTGGTTTCAATTTCACCTAGATAATTATTGAGTATTCTTACAGTGAATGCTATGAATCTCTATCATTTTTATTGTCACTATCATTATCAACTGTTTAAAAGCATTTCCACTTACATGTATCCTTTCGAAAATCCAAAATTAATATTATCCTAAGTAGATACATTATTATACACAATTGTTTCTTTTTTACTAAGTGGTCATTTCTGATTTTTGTTAAAGCATGTTTTAAAACTGTATGAATAATAATAAAAAACTTGTTTCTTTATCTTTCAAATATATAATTTTACATGTTTTTATCTATATCACCGTTGGTATTGCTCAAGCTTCTTTAAAAATAATATCTTTGGAGAAAAATCAAAAATCTAAATGTTCACTTTTTTTCCTTAGAAGCGATTTAAAACGATCTTCTAAAGTACTTCTTTTTATGTGAATACGAATGAATAAAATACTTTTTTTCACAAAAGTCATAAACAGTTTAGTTTAAGTGTAGGAAAAGGAGGCCGGAGGCCCAATAATGCAGAAGCATCACTTGGCCGCCATGGTGTGGGTCATTATGCCGCATTGTTGCAGTGTCTGCATTCGCAATGAGTATGGTGACTACCACTCTTGGATTCTGCTTATGCTTTCCAAAAGTAGAGTAGATTCAATTTGGCTGAGCATAAAAAAAAGTAAATTGAAAGGTTAAACACTATTACTACTTTGCTAAATTCTTTAAACTAAAAGATATATTTTCGAGATGAAGTCTACCAATTTGTTGTCTACCTACATTCTACAGTAGCCCGCGGCTAGATAACACGAGTAGCCCAGCTCTTTTCTTGCCCAGTAAGTGGTTTGATCAGATTTAGTGAGGGACCCACTGTGAAATTGTAAACCTCTAGAACGCCAAATTTCCATGCGTCAGCAAGTTTGGTACAACTTGTAAAAATAATTTAAAAAAACAAACAAGCCAAGAAATAAGAGATTTTATGACTACGCAATCATTAGATATGTATGTGCAAATAGAAAAAATGATTTCATACAGCTACATCGATAAACCCACAGTTCGCGATGTAGAAATCTTTACCTTCACAGCTAAATCGAAGCGTAAATAAGCAAATAAAATAATTTCGTTGCGTAATAATATTATTCACTTTCCAAGAACAGGAACTCTAAAGAAAACACATGTTAAGAGTAACAGACGATAAAATTCTGTTTATATTCGTAGAAACACAGTGTACGGAACCGGTCGTTCAGATATTAATTCTCACATTGTATTTTTATATCGAGCTACAAGGGCATGGGCTTAGACAGCTGAACCTGAGTGGATCGGGATAATCTCCTGAGGCTTAGGGTCACTCGTAAATAAAAGAAAATATACATTCTTATATTTTATATCAAAATTTTACTGCAAAGCCGTCGTTGTCACGTCAGCGATGGATACAGTGTTTTGTTTAGCTAAGTTTATAAAATTTTTCACGTAAAACTAATGCAACACAATAGACAGTGTGTCGTCTATTTTATTTAAGAGATACGTTAAATATTTGTGTATATTCATTTCTATTAATATTCGCATACAATTGTACAAATATTTGGGCATATCATAGGTACGTCTTGCCACTTACAGCCGTCCTTTCCAGCTAACCTCCGTATTGGTTGAGCCTCATACGAGTAAATTGCACCGCTCTGTATCTTCACTTATTCAATTGTTACCTGTCTTTCATTTACTATATTTTGAAAAATTATAAAACGATAGTCGTAGATAATAATAATTAATAAAACTTTATTTGCGAAACACAGCACACAACCAAATTACAATTATTCAAACACAGTAAACAAATATAAAAATTAAGATTATAATAAATTGTCTTTTTTGAGGCATTATCATCATTATAAGTGTCAAAGTTAAATCACGTTACGTGGCATTGGTGAGTTTGATTGATGACGTGTAAATAATGTGCATTATTACACGTCATACGCACAATAAAATAACAAAACAAAAACAAACATAACAAAATACAAATCAAACCTCCTAAACAGAATTTTGACAACGAGGGTTGTATGCCGTGACCCACAAAAAGGCGGACTCTCAGTGTACACTGCGATGAGCACTGCCCATCCCAGTACTGATTTTCAGAGCCCACCATAGCAGTTGATTTGACGCCGATAGGCGCAGATACCATCAGAGGTTCTACCTGTCTCTTCTCCTAACTACAGATAAAGTTCATAAATCAATATTTGACCAAAAATTTTAAGTAGGTATGTGATTTTTTTTGTCAAAATTTTTCCTTTCTTTTTATGAACACCTTATACAGTTTACAGTTTTAAACAATTATTTTTAAGCCACTAACAATTACTTTCAGGGTCAACAAGTAGACAAAATTAAACCAAAACAGAAAACAACACTTAAATATACAAATGTTAATTATAAACTGCCATCACACCGGAACACATCAGGCTGGGAAGCCAATGCAAGTGGACACAAATATAATGCAAGCAAAAGATATGTACATAAGTACTTTTTCCTTTGTTTATAAAATAGAGTTATTTGAAAGCCGACCGAAAAATTAGGTATTGAAATTAAAACAACGTATTTCAGCCGTTAAGAGCTATTAGAAAATGTCGTATAAATTCTGGAGTTCAATGTTGTCTTGCGGTAAACAATTCGATTGTGTTTTAAAAATGTATTTAAATATAAAATCTTTTTATGGCTACTGAAATACTAAGATTTTCTTCATTTGCAACTCATCTAAGTGTAATTAGAATAAACACATCATAAGCTAATCTTAAAAGACTAGAAAATGAAATAGGTACCTATCCTTGATTCATCAATAACATTATGAAATTTTCTGTTTTCTTTTAACACTTACATCAGTTTACTATTCATACTATTTATTTTATTACTAGCTTTGCCCGCGGCTCCGCCCGCATGTAGTAGTTTTGACCTTCCTCAAGAATAAAATATCTTCATGCCAAATTTCATTAAAATCAGTGCAGTGGTTTTTTTTATGGAATAAGAGGCAAACGAGCAGATGCATCGCCTGATGGTAAGCGATTACCGCCGCCCATGGACAGTGCAACACCAGAGGCGTCAAAAGTGCGTTGCCGGCCTTTGGGGGATAGGGTATGGGCCTCCGGTATCTTCACTCACTCGGTGAAACATAGCGCAAGCGCTGTTTCACACCGGTTTTCTGTGAGACCGTGGTATCACTCCGGTCGAGCAGGCCCATTCATGCCGAAGCGTAGCTCTGCCACGGTTAAGCCGTGGAAGCGTAACAGAAAGACAGAGTTACTTTTGAATTAAAATATTAGTGTGTATTTTATATATTTTTGGTTCTGTCCCAAATACGAAAGTAAATAATGAAGTTTAAGATACTTAGACTACTAACTAACTAGGTTTATAATAAATAACTAGCTTTTCCTGGAATTTCGCCTCTTTCAGGCTACGGTCGTCTGGAAGGTAGGTAGGTGCTCATTTTGATACCACACATTATCAAGTACACAATTTAAGGTGTCTACATATTAAGGAGCACTTTAATAACGTGTCTCAGATAACATAGCCAGTACTAAACCTCACGTGTATCTATAACCATTATCTCAACATACCTTTAAAGTTATTTTACCAACACCTTTGAACAGCACGTAGTTTACTTGAAACCTAATAACAAAAACTCACATTTGCATTTACTAAAGGCATCATTATCTCATACCTTCAATATACTGTTTCAAAGACGACATAATAACTTTAAAATTCTTGGCAACAAGTAAATATGTGTCTTTAACGCATGGTGTTTAAACAGTTTTTATATAAGTACATGCATACAAGCATACCATGGTTAACAAGTTCCTTTGCTTATGGACTAGGTACGAACTGGACAACTTTTAGCGGATAATGATATACACTGGATATCCGACAACCTTACAGTCGGATATCTATAAATCCAGCCGTCAGGATATCTAAATATCCGGCCGTTAGGATAGCTAAATATCCGGCCAAAGTTTGTCGACTGATTATGTAGTAATCATATATTTACCACATATCAGTAAAAATCGAAAAATTGAATCGAAGAAGTGAACAGTTTAAACCAGCAAACGACGCATGATTTAAGACAACGCACGCAGTTTTGTAGTAGCTGACTGATTTGATCTTCTGAGAGATTCTTTTTGGCATTTAGAGATACTAAGTTATACAAATCTCACGGGACTCACAACACATTCGTGCGACTTTTACTTTTAATGCGAATTAGTCGTGATTGTGATTTTAGTTACTACTTTTCATCTGACTACTATATTTTTGGCAATTTATATATACCTACTATGTTTTTATGTTCCACCGTAGCGCGTAAATTACTGAACCGAGTTTAATGAATGAGGTGTCAATAGACTCGTACTAATGTTCTGTGTGGCATAGATTGTATAAATTTACCAAAGTTTTTGAGTAGTCGGTTTACAGTTTTTTAAACTTGCACCCACAGTGCAAAAACAATCAGGTCAATTTTAATTAAATTGTAGAAAATATAAAATTTTAACAAAATAAAAACCGACTTCAAGGTTCTACTCTATTTCTCTTGGATGCCATCATCAGAGCTTAGTGTCCTTATCATGGTACCACCGTTGGCATATCTCCTTTCCATTAAAAAAAGAATCATTAAAATCGGTTCATAAACGACAAAGTTATCTGCGAACACACATAAAAAAAAACATATATACGGTCAAATTGAGAACCTCCTCCTTTTTTGAAGTCAGTTCAAAAGTAGAAGCAAGTTTTATCAAGAATGTATTTTAAAAAGTTAAAGCAGGTTCCGACAACCGAGTGTATATCAAATCCTACCTTGCTTTTCAACTAAAATTATAATATTGTTTCTCATTCATCTTGTCGAAACATAATTTAAAAACTGTATTGGAAAACATAACCAGAAGCACTTTATCCATTAAAAGTGCTTTGAATGTGTTATTTATGTAAACTGATTCCCCGGGGCTTCACTAACCCGTTATGGGCATCAGCGCCTCTCAAATAATAGAGTTATTCACAAACTACTGTAGATTATAATCGAATGCAAATCTCATATCGATTATGATATCGATCAAATTTAAAAATCGATGAACCAACTTGATAGCCGAATGTTTTATCAACTGTCATCTTACTTCGGCAAGTGAACTTTGTATTTTTTCTAGAAGTCCGTTTTCTTGCAGTTTGTGTGCGTGTTATAAACTGGTAATTTCTATTTCAGTAACAAAACTATCCAGAAGAGGTTTACAAATCCAACAGGTAATGTTTATATTATTTCTTCAATGATTATAAAAAATATGGGAATCTACGAATGGACCAACCAGTTTTAATTCTAAAGTAATCTGTTAAATACGACTGTCTACGAATTTTGAGAAAATGAAGAGGGTTTAAAATGTTAGGGAGAGTTAGATTTATATAGTTATTTTGAGAGTAATGAAATCAATGAACTATTCGTGCTATCACTGGACCTATGCTATTTTAAAGGCACATACTGTGCTAATACGAAAATTTAATAAAATCTGATGTTAGGTGTAGATGATACATAGTAAGTAGGCTTTGCATAAGAAATCTAATTTAAGATTTGCTAACTTATTGAGCTTTCTTAATACAGATTTAAATCCAAGAATTGATTTTAATCAATGGATTGTAAAGAACACAGTAGGTATTGTCACATTATTGTTGTAGAGAGTATTATTTTATCTTATTAATTGTATAGTTTGGATAGACAGTCGACGAATATTACACTTTCAAATAATATCACTTTATCAGTTATTTTAACCTCTACGTACCTGCCACTATCGATACCATGATGACGTGGTTATGACGAACTCCAACTATCTAAATCCAAACGGTCTACGTCACAATAGTATATATTCGAGAGTTATGGTATGCTTTACAAGATTACCACTCCATTATCCCCACAGTCCTTCACCTCTCTATATGAACGTCGGGCAACTTCACAAGCTATTACTCCGGGTCTATCTACGGCACCTCATACTCCGCTCATTGGCCAAAACGGTATGAACCACGGGAGCTACGTAGCAATCATAAACTTAGATGATTCTATATGAGATACACGATACAAATTATTTATAACTTTTGTATCTGTGACTGTTCTTTGTATCTTTTTTGTGATTTGTTTTATTAGTCGCTTTGACTATTGACTTTGACTTATATTTATAACATACAAAAATATTATATATTTATAAAATAGCTACAAATAATGATATGTTTTTGGGCTGATACAGATAGCGACCGATTGTTTCAGTACAATAATACTAAGGTATATTCAATGACACAATATACTATAGACCGTCCCTCCCTTGGCCAATACTGTACGCCGTAAAAAGCTAGAAAAGTTCAACTAAATCTAGATGGCGCTCAAAATAAGCTCTAAAAAGCAGTTTAACAAAGTTTAACAGTATTTTATTGATGTGCTTCAATTCTAGTAACTATATTATTATTTTTCAAATATAAAACTTGCTTTGTATTGCTTGCTTTAAAAAAATGATTTTCAATTGCATAACTAAAAGTTAACACCTATGTTTAGGAGATGTCGTTGCAATCGATTTAAATAAACTTGAAAATAATGACCTATTTACTACGCTAGATGTCACATTTATAAGTTATTTGGTTGAATCAGAGAAACAATGCACTCATGAATGGCAACATTGCAAAAATCGTTCACCAGTAGTTAATACGGAACGGCAACATCGCTTGAGCCGCGTACTCAGTTCAAAAATATTAATTAATATGAATGTTTATTTTTAACCGACTTCAAAAAAAGAAGGTAGTTATCAATTCGACTGTATTTTTATTTTTAACCGACTTCCAAAAAGGAGGAGGTTCTATGTTCCACTGTGTGTTTTTTTTTTATGTATGTTCACCGATTACTGCGTCAATTGTGGACTGATTTTGAAAATTATTTTTGTATTCGAAAGGGTATGCTCCCGAGGTGGTCTCATTGTCACCATATCAGGATCTGATGATGTGATCCTAGGGAAATCGAGGGAAACCCTCATTTTTTTAGGCACATATTATGTTTTCGTATATTTTCTGAAGTACCGAAGTACTGAACCCGGTATTTTCGTCTGGTATTCATCATTTTATGATGATGAGCTGATGGTGTAAGGTACAACTCCTTAACGGTTAATAGGAGTTGGAGGATAAATTTTTAAATATCATATGTATGTATGTTACATTTAGTCGTATTCTTTCAAATTATTTAGGCAAGCTGATGATCGAAGGTACAACTCCTCAACGGTTAGGAGTTGGAGGATAATTCTTTCAATTTCATACGTATCTATAGACCTTTAGTCGTATACTTTCAAGTTATTTAGGTGAGCTGATGATAGAAGGTTAAACTCTTCAACAGTTAAGGATAAGAGGATGATTTTAATATTACACGTACGTATAGACCTTAATTTGTATTCTTTCAGTTATTCATATGGATCGTTTTATTGAGTAGACATCCACTAAGGAAGGTATTTTGGAATTTCTACCCCTAAGGGGGTGAAATACGGGTTGAAAGTGTGGACGAAAGTCCGTCATTTTTAAGTTAGAAACATGAAACTTTAACTTTGGGCTACTGATTAAAAATGAGTAGATACGTATTTAACCGTTTCTGGATATTATTTAACTTGGTTACGCGAGACGCGACGTAATATGACCCCTGCCCCTGGTAATACCACGGCATCACAGAAAACCGATGTGAAAAAGTGCTTGCGCTGTGTTTCACCTAGTGAGTGAGGATACCGGAGGCTCATACCCCAACCTCTCCCCCCGTCCCACTCCACTATGCCCCAAAGACCGGTAACGGCGGTAACGCATTTGTCAAATTATTTTAGAAATAATCAAACTTTACAAAATATACTATAAAACAATATATTTTCTGTAAATAAATGCAAAAAGCCAACAACACGTGGTATTCCCAGGCGGTCACCCATCCAAGTACTAACCACGCCCGATGTGGCTTAACTTCGGTGATCGGACGAAAATCGGTGTATTCAACATGGTATGGACGTTGGCAATCAGCTGGTTATATTTAACGTTGAGTATCCAGCACTATGACGTCAACTCAATGTTAAAAGTGTCGCTACAACTTTTAGCGAGAAGCGCGATATGGAACTTCGTTCCAAAACATTTCTTATGATTGTTTTATTAATAACTAGGTTTCGCCCGCGACTTCGTTCGCATTTAATAAAAAGTATCCTATGTTACTTCTAATACCTCTACAAGAATATCTGTTTCATGATGATCAGATTAATCAGATAAGTAGTTTTCGCCGGGAAGCGTAACAAACGAACTTACGTTCGCATTTTTAACATTAGGATTATTTATAAGACACAAACCGAAAGAAAATCCTTAATTACACCTTTTTGTCATCTATAGTTGATAAATTAATATGTGCAAGCAATTCTCGACATTATCAACTCGTAATTATCAATTTTTTTATTTGCATAAATTCACGATCAACAACATTTATAAACGCCAAAAACTGTTTTTAGACATGTGTCATAAGGACGGGAATTGCAACTGCAACATGCAACTGTATTTTATTAATTCATCAATTTTTATTTTGTTTTTTGAATCCATTAAAAAAATAAAATGTTAGTCCTTAGTTCCTTACTTATGTCAATTGAGAAACATACATACATACAAAGTATAAAGTGAATCCATTGAAAATAAAAAAGTTTCAAACAATTAATAAAAAAAAAAGATTTTAAAAGCGAAAAGCGGTTATTTAAAACTTAAAAACAGATATTTCAATTTTATTTATTAGTGTAGATCTCTCTGACGATAAAATAAAATATTACATAAATTATGTAGGTACTAATATAATTAATTATTTAAAAAACGACATCTAGTGATACATTTCGCAATAACACAATGACAATAATCTTGACAGTTGACTGTTGGGTTTGTATCGGTGTTGGGGGTCAGAAAATATCGTTGTAATTCACGATTTGATGCACTTAGTGACATCTAGGGAACATTAAGCTTACTATAAATCCGCGTACAGGTCTCGCCTAGTAGAGTGTTGGTCTAGTATATATTTCGTCAGTGGTATATTTAAATAAATACAGCAATAACAATGACTGATATGATCAAAAGCTCTATAAATATTTTTATTGTCCGTAGTTACCTAGATTCCGTAGGTAGATAATTTTCATTTGGACATTAGCTTTGAAAATAGTACCCTTTTCGAATCCATAGTGATATTATAAACTCGAAAGTCTGTCTGTCTGTCTATTACGCTTTCACGGCTAAACCACTGCATAGAATTCAATGAAATTTGGCAGTAGATATAGTTTGTGGGGTTGTAGTGAGTAAGCTCTGGATCTGCTGAACCGATTTTGAAAATTATTTTATCAATAGAAAGCCACATTATTTTTAAGTGTCATAATATGCTACATATTAACCCAAAAAGTGATTACCGTGATATCCAACATACAGGTAGGCGGAGCCGCGGGTACTAACTAGTAAGTACTAGTAACTTAAAGTTAGGATGTTAATTTTAATATAATCAAATGATTTATTTAATAGGTTTAGCATAATCATTCATTGATTTAAATTTACAGGTTCAAAATAATTAAATTATTGATTTAAATTAATGGCTTCGGGAACTCAATTAATAGTATTTTTCACAAATGTATAAAACGATTAAACTTTTGTTCTTGTTAAACGAGTTTTACGACGACAGATAATTTTATTATTCTCCTCCTCTGTTTGTTATTTTTTTTTTATTGGTGAATAATAAAAATATTATTCTAACTCATCTGCATAAAGTGGAAAGAAAAAATTGAAAGTGTTTTTTTAACATTACTGAATTTTACTTGGTACATAATACTGTCCAATATGTAATAGGTATCTACCTACCACTTGAGTCTAGTGATTACATATGTATGATATTTAGGAAAACTTTATTTACTTCAAATGTAATAGAAACCTTAAACTTTTGATATAAATCGACCTAAGATAATACATTTTTAAATTTTTTACCGTTTACAATAAATACTTTTAATTATTTTGATGGAGTGTGACACTTCAAAGGGAAATTTAAACATCTTCACAAAGAATTTTTCAATCTTCATTACCTGTATTACAAATTTCGATGAAGCTATAATATTACAAACGATCTTCGAAACTATACCAAGAATAATGCCACAGAGAAATTAAGTTATTGCTTTGAAACTTCGGAAACAACTTTGTAAGTCTCGTTACCAAGTAGATATTAAAACATACAATAAATAAATGAATAAAATAAGCAAATGTAAACGTATGGTAAACACATTCTTAATTATTATCTCTTATATAAACACAGGTTTTTATGTGCTCCCAAAACGGTCCGTTTATTTAAAAATAACCTTTTTTGAAGTTTATTACTTTGTAACGATGCGAAATTGTGGATCTTACTTCTTTTACGATTTTTAATAACCGTCTTTTAAAGCAGAATTAACAATAATCATTTAAATTTATGTATTACGGAATTTATTACTAACTTTTTTCCAGTACGTACTATATTAAAAAATAATAATATGTGGATACTCCACATCGATTCATAAAAACATTTTAAAAAAAAATAGTTCCCATTCCGCTATAAGACATATAAATAATAATATTATGTAACGTACTTCGTTTAATGACATTATAAAACTTACCTTAGCGGCTTTTCTCCAGAACTTGATTCGTAAAAAAACAAAAACACACTTAAAAAGTCCAAAAGGTCATTCGAAAACTCACTTTTAAAAGGTAAAAAGTTCATATAAAATTGTTTAAACCAAAAACATTTAACTTATTATTTAAGTCACATCGCTTTTATATCGTAACATGTTTTTTTTTTTTGTAAGTTGCGTCGCGTGCGATAAACGTTGTTTGTGTCGGGCGGCGGGTTGGCGCGTTCGGTCGCAACCACTGTGAGTCGACAAGTGAAATGAGCGAGGAACATTCCCGTTCAGTTACTTTATCAAACGTTATCCCATCACAGTTTTCTGCAACACCCGTTACGTGTCAGTAAATTAAGGAACACTGGAAGATTACTCACTGTTAGATTAAAATTTGAGCGATATATAAATAAAGAATTTTAAGAAGAATTTGTTTGAACTCCTATGGAAGCGACATTTTATCCCAACGAAAAGGGGATTTTTGAATAAAGAATTTTCTTTTAACGTTCTCTTTTTCAGAATAAAAGTCCAAGTCTTTTCTTTGACTTTGCGGTTATTTTGACATCACAAGGTCTAAGCCGTGTGGAATCTTTATTAGTAGGTTTTAATTAAACAGAAGTTGCTCCGGACTTTATGCTCGTGTTTGTTAATTGTTTATTTCTTTTTAATTCATGACTTCTCTCTTCGTGGAATTGTATTTAAAACCTTTCAACCTTGTATTTTGAGATTTAGATCATATTATTATAACATCTTTAGTTATTTGAAAAAAAAAATACTAACCTAAAGAAATGAGGGGGGACTATGTTCCTCAGCATGTATTTTTTTATTTATGTATCATCAACAACCCATACTGAGCCACTGCTGGGCTCGGGTCTCCTCTCAGGAGAGGGTTAAGGCCATACGTCCCCACGCTGGCCAAATGTGGGTTGAGGACTGGCAAGACAACGTTGTGGCTACGTAAATATTGCCGTTGGATGTTTTTAGGCTACCCAAGGGCCTCTAACTAAGCTTCACGACTGTTATCATATTATTATGATAACAACCGGGACCGACTGCTTAACGTGACCACCGAATCACGGAGACGCTCGTGGTATTATGCCACCAGCGGTCCCCCATCCAGGCACTGACCGCGCCGTCGTTGCTTACCATCGGTGATTGTTTCGAATTACCGAGTGCAACTGGGCTATGAGCGCCTTGTTTATTTATGTATATTCACAAATTACTAGGTCAATTGACTTGTATCAATTGGATGGCGTGGTTTAACCAGTCACCTCGCGGCTGTCTACTGTGCCGAGTGTTGTGGGTTCATACCCTGCATGAGACAACATTTCGTGGGATTCACAAATTGATGTTCGCATCTGGATGTTCTTTATATCCGTTTCATGTATGTTTATACAGTCCCCAGCGACAAAGGATTTATTTCAAGAGTATCTTTAAAAATCTGTGAACAGTTTTTCTACATTTTTGTTTTAATTATTCTTCTCAGCCATTAATATGGCTTTATATCTAAATAAGTTCATAAAGTTATATTAAAAACTTCTAAGTTTTTTTTAATTTCTGGGTTTGATTTTCGGATCAGACAAATTGTATTTAAATTATTTTCATTAGTTTTACTGTGTCCGTGTCTATCGTTTTTTTTTTCATACATAAATAAATATGTAAATTGTGACAGGATTTTATTTAACTTGCAATATATGAATGTTTGTTTCGAGTGGATTCATGCGGCAGATATTTTTAGACGATTGAGCTGAAATTGTAATTTGCACGCATATATGTGTATCACGGGACAATGCAATATTATGATGACATGAATTTGATCCGATGATGGAGCCGGAAAGTGACGATAGGACCTCTGTTATTAAATAAAGCAACCCAACGAGTTTGGACTCTCAACAAAAAAGAAAAGTTTTTAGCACGTTTTGATAAAAGCTTAATTTAATATTTTTTTTATTTTATTTTATGAAAATAAATTTCATTTCAATATGTCTGTCAGTAAATTCATTGGAACTCAATTTGTGTGTGTTTAGAATCGATATAACCAAAGAGTGTAAAGGACTTTGGTATATCAATTTTCATAAATTACCGGAAATTTAGATAGGTGTCAGGCAAATCAAAGATATGCGATAATTATGTAAAACGTGATAGTGCTAATTCTCATACATACTTGTATTCGTCATATTAAGTCATTCGTCGTATGTACGATTTTTGTAGCACTCACAAGCTGAGGCATGAATGACTACATCAGAAGAAGCATGAAAGTTGAAAAGTAATGGGTTATCCTGGTAAGGACGATAAGAGAGAAAGTTTAATATTTTTTTATGGTATGGGGGCAAACGAGCAGACGGATCGCCTGATGGTAAGCGATTACCGCCGCCCATGGACACCCACAACACCAGAGGCGACACAAGTGCGTTGCCGGCCTTTTAAAAAGGAATACGCTCTATTCTTGAAAGTTTGAAGGTCGTATTGGTCCGGGAATACCGCAGGTAAAAGTTCATTCTACAGTTTTGTTGTCCGAGGTAGAAAGTTTCTAGAAAAGCACACAGTTGTGGACTGCCAACCTTTTATGTAGTTTTACTGATATCAAAGTATGAACGACCAAAGAAAATATTCATAGACTAGATCAAAGAAATTATGACTAGAGAGGGATTTAGCTGACAAGCTATAGAAGAGACTGAAACCAGAAAATAACTTCGATCTCAAATAAATTTGCCAACACGTCAAGATGATTATGATGACACATTATTATATAAAAAGTAGCTGATCCGGCAAACGTTGCTTTGCCATAAAAAAAATTGGGGTATAAAAAATAAATGTTGGTCGATTCTCAGACCTACCAGATGTGCACACCAAATTTCATAAAAATCGGTCCAGCCGTTTCAGAGGAGTATGGTAACTAACATTGTGACACGAGAATTTTATATATAAGATGAATGCTTGCTTATTTGCTTTTTTACATCATATTACCATTCTAGCTTTTGTTCACGGCTCCGTCCGCGCGTCCGTGTATATGTCGGTTATTGCGAAAAAGTAGCCTATGTCTTGCCTCAAGATTAAAACATCTCTATTCAAAATTTTGTTAAAAATATGCTTTCGAATTAAAATATTAGTATGGTAGTCTGGATAATATCACAGAACAAAGATAATACAAACGTTCAGGCGATATTAGATAGGACGTAATAATAAGTCGTTTTATGTACTACTGTTTGGTGATATTGCTTGATCAATCCTCAGTGTCTGCCTCATTTAATGAGAAACAGCCATTTCCCTTTCATATCGATTGATTGCGTCGTTTCTAAAGCCGGGTTATTACTTGCTACTTAATGAAGATAGGGATGGCATGTTTATATTTTGGTTGAAAGTAATAATACTACTGGTATTCATATGATCGCTTAAATTGTAGGTATTTGATTGGCGCTTTTATTAGCTTCTCCGATATGGTTGTTAGTTTGTAACCGACTTTTATAAGCGTGTTTTTTTAGTTTTTAACTTATTGGAACGAAATTCCTTATGGCGCGTTGCGAAAGGGGGCTAGACGGATTAAGTTGTAACGACACTTTTCGTTGTAACGACACTTTTAACATTGAGTTGACGTCATAGTGCTGAATAGTAAATATATATAAACTTCATTCCATCCGGGTGTCCCTTGACACCTCTCAAGTTTTTTAACTTCTTTTTAACAAACATAAATGCCATGGAGACGAAGAACACCCAGATTCAGAACACCACAAAGTCTTTTCCCATATGTGGTTTGAACTCACAACACTAAGCGCAGTAGAAACGGCGTGGCGACCACTTAAACCACTGCACATCAGTCCATGCAATCAATTAACAGTTTTACAGTTATCTACTGTATTTAATCATTAACTCGCCGATCGCTTTTTTTTCCTGAAGTGGGGTATTAAAAATACAGAGTGTTCTCCTATTCATCAAGTGTGGGTATCGTAAAGAAAAAAGAAACCAACTCGTCTTGCCTGCGTGATGTTGTGTGTGGTCGCTTAAACCACTTCGACAGTGCAGTACTTAAAACACACTGTTGAACCCAAGGTGCCCTATCACCGTGTTTCATTGAGTAAGTGGAAGCGTACTATTGGCGATTTTAACGAATCGAGTCGGAACGATACACGGAGCAATATAGTTAAAAAAAAATTGATGTTTTGTAGTTCAGTAGATCTCACTATGACTCCAAGCTCTTCCATCTATTTTAGCCTCTATACTTCTTTTTTATTTGAAGACCCAAGTCTTCAAATAAAAAAGCAGTGGTTATTTGGATACTCCAAAGTATCCCGTTCTATATCACTACGGTATGAAAGCCATTTTTGTGCCGGAGTGATGTCACAGCTTCACAGAATTCCAGTATTAAATAGTTGCTCTTTCGTTGATTTTCACCGAATGAATAAGATTACTACACAATAACTTTCTTCCCTCTGGTTTTTGAGTAAGACTCAAGAAGCGGCTACACATTTGTGACTTGTGACAGTTGCAAGAGTCTATGGGAGTTGGTCGTCACTTACCGTCAAGTACCCCGTCTACCCGTGAACCCATCTACCATAAAAAAACTGAATTACTAAAACTTTGAATGGTTCTCGTGAGTTTAATAAAACACGACGTATGTCCAACTGATTCCCTTCAAATAGATTTAATTAACAAAGCCGTGTCACACAATAGCGTAACACGTGCGAAATTTACGAACTTTTATAGGCGACTGTACTACGTTTAACCCTTTTTACTTGAGCTACATTTGCTACAAAACCGCTGTTTGCAATTTCTAGAACTTTGTTATTACTTTCATTTTTATTCGTTTGGTAACTAGCTTCGTATTTAGGATTATGTATGCTTTATTTGCAGACTTGTGTATTATTAAAGATCCAAACTGCTGTTTTTCTCATGTCATTAGCTGTTAAATAAATTTTTGTTTCAGTAATGTTTCTTATTTTCTTATTACACAAAATTTTTCTTTATTTAAGTCGTATATAGTCACAAAAGTGTTTAGTTTAATTCCTGTTTGTTTCTTTTTTTTTATGTATGGGCCTACCAAAATGACTCTACTCTACCTGATGGAAAGCATGAGCAGAATCCAAGAGTGGTGGTCACCATACCCATTGCGAATGCAGACAATGTAGCATGGTGACCCACGCCATGGCAGCCTAGTGATGCTTCTGCATCAGTCTCGCACTTACCAACGAAACACGACAGCACGAACGCTGTCATTTGAACGTTGATCTTCTGTGGGAGGGTAGTACCGCTCGTAGTCGAGCCTTCCCGTTCGTGCTGAAATCAGCGTGCCTCTGCTACCTTGGTTTGTGCCCTAAAAAGTTCGATAACAGTCTTTAGTAAATCAAGATCAATGAATGTGAATAATAATAATAATGATGGCAACTGCTCAAAACTGGTACTAAATTGATTGATGAACATAATTCTTGTTTAGACTTGTTTTGAAATAGAGTGTTTACTTGATGATAACAAGATTTATTATAATGTAGAAAAAGCAAGTAACTGTGATTCATATTTCATTGGTGATTCACATTCCAGAGGGAAAAAGTTGAATTAGAGATACTATTGACAGTGAGTTATTATATTCATTGATTGAATTGTGTTTATAAGTTGCGAGTTTTTGCTTACGGCTAAGGCATATACCCGCAGGTATATCGGTTATCACGGTAAAGAGATAGCCTGTGTCCTTTCTTAACTGCCTCGTTGGTCTCGCGGTTGGCGTGTGCGACTGCTGATCATGACTGCTGGTCTTGGGTTCGATTCCCGAGGCGGACCAAATGTTTGTGTGATCTACAAACATTTGTTTCGGAGTTTGGGTGTTTTCTATGTATGTATTTACAAAAGAAAAAGTATATATGTATTTGTATCAGTTGTCTAGTATCCATAACACAAGCTCTGCTTAGCTTGAGACTAGATGGCGTTGTGTGTTTGATGTCTGAAATATTTATTTTATTTTTAAGAACCAAAGTATCTCTATTCCAAATTTCATTGAAATCAGACAGACATTTACTTTTATTTTATTTTTTATTTATTTAATTTATTATATTATAGTATGGATTGGCTCTACTTTTTTTCTCTCTTTTCTTCATTTATTCCAGTATGTGTTCAGTGATCCCTGATTAATATACAATATCTGTGTATTTACCGGCCACGTGTGACCCTATGCGGAAAGTCACTTCATCCCTTGATTTGGCAAGAGATTTTGAATTGTATAGAGATATATATATACCTATATCTATAGTAGCTGTCCTATGCACATTCTTCTCTTTTCAATTATGCTCGGCGTCAATTATTATTTAGATTGTGATAAAACTTTAGTATGGTAGTCTAGGGACGCCCACGAGCGGTTAAAATATATACACAAATAATATTTTTTTCTTTACACTTTAAATATAGTCCTCCTTGTCGATTTTGATGGCGGCGACCTCAAATATTAATTATGGATCGTTTCTTTTATGAAGTGGCTTGCTAGAGTGAACTTGATCCTAAATATCACCCTACTCGTAGGAGCTTTCGTGTAGGAGGGCTTAATTATTTTTCCGCTTATTTGTATTTTTTGATACTTTACGTGACATTGCAACGCATGTCGGGTAGTAGGTACTAGATCTTGATAAGTGTGAAGTCTATTCACGAAAGGTTTAACTTCACATATACATACGTTATGTTGTTGTAATTAAAATGTCATTTAACAATGTCTTTCTCCTAGTTAACTAGTAAATAACTTTTACACCTCTACTACTTCGTTTCTATGGTACGTTCTAAAATAAATTTATCTATATTTAATATTATCATTTCGAAAGAAACTCTGTCTGTCTGTCTGAAACTTGGTACGTAGATACTTACTTTAATTTTCGAGGAAGGACATTGGCTATTGATATATATGTGATATTATACTTATATATATGACTAGCTGAACCCCGTGGTGTTACCCGCGGTTATTATCTTATCGCGGGTAACGCCGCAGGGCGAAGCTAGTCAAAAAAGTAGCCTAAGTTACTCCTTATATCATCAGCTATCTAGCAGTAAAAGTTCCGGGAGAGATTAGCCGGAACAAAGAGACAGACCGACAGACAGACGAAAATTGTAAAAAAATATATTTTTGTAAATGTACCGTGTATATGTCGCAGCCAACTAGCTTAAGTAGCCATTCAATTAACAGCCTAGTCTCTTTACTAAACAGCGCTATTGAACTAGCGTCCGAGTTACGAATGGAGGCGAAAGGTTAGGTTAGGGTTTTTTTTTGTTTTAATAGCAAGTTATTTTTGTTTTAAAAGAAAAAAAATAACATAACCTAACCGCTAGTTAAAGGGCGTTGTTTAGTAAAGAGCTAGCCTGTTATTTGAACGGCTAATTTAACTAGTTGGCTGCGACATATACATACATATGCATTTAGTAAAAAGCGGTTATTTTAATATAACAAACAGACACTCCAATTTTATTTATTTTATGTAGTATGTATGTATATATAACCGAAATACACGCGGGCGGAGTCGCAGGCAAAATATTATTTATATGCTTACACAATATATTAACGACGCGGACGGTTAAGCATTACAAGGACAAAAACAAATGATTTCTTCACAGTTTCTAATGTATCTTTTTCCCCCAATTTGCAGAAAAATAGGAAAGTTGACTAGTAAAGGGCTATAAAATTTCTTCCATCAATTCATTTTGTATGAATAACTGGATTTCTGAAGCTCTTCATTTACTATTTGTTCGATTCTTTTCTCACGTTCCTGTTTGTTACCTAATACGCATTGAATGTGAAACTTCAATTTCCTTTTGTTGATTAGAAAATGAATATTCCTATTGAAACTGGATTACACCAAAGGTTTATATGGTATTTATTACCCGACTGCGAAAGGAGGATTATGTTTTTCGAGTGTATGTATGTATATTTCTTTGGCACGCCCTAGAGCCTAAACGGCTTGTCGTATTTTTATGTGAGTGGTGTCAATAGATTCGTCTTAGTCGTGAGAGTGACACTGGGTACATCAAAATTTAAAAAAAAAATAAGGATTTTTGGCGCCAAAAAGCAATATAAAAAAATTAATGTTTTCAAAATACATCGAGTGTGGTATAAAAATAAAGATTTTTACGGTGATTACGAATATATATAAACTTATATGTTTTTATTTTTAAATATTGACGCAGTCGGGTTTTTTTATTTTTTCAATAATTTGTACTTGTATACATACACATTACACAATGCTTAAATTTATCATAGAGTGAAACTTATAATAGTAATAGTTACTCATAACTCAACGATATACAAAAGAAATCCGTCCCTTTTTACCCGACTACAGAGAAGCTAATAGGAAGGGTAATAGTTTTGGCAGTCTTTGTATGTTTGTATGTTCCACCGCCTAGGTGAATGAATGAGGTGTCAATAGATTGGCAATAATACCACCCTTAAATTCTGTATATGCTTTCCATCAGGCAGAGTATAGTCACTTTAACAAATATCTATACTTAATAACAATATGCAGGTATACATTTCTTATGTTAATAAGTAGAAGAAAGTGAATAACCTACTATAGAGGTTATAAGTGTATTAATTAAATGGCCTAAATATTTCAACAAAAACCGTGATTCAATTATAAAGCAACCATTATAATAACGATTGAGTTCTTTATTGATAGTTATAATTTGATTTATAAACCCCAAAAGGGTGTTCAACCTGTTAGAAAGGAAATGGCAACAAGTCTGAATAAGTCCATGCCAACTATTTGTAATCCCATTTTAATTGTGTTTGCATATGAGGCTTGTAACTGTTCAAAACATAATGTATACACATTATGTTTTATTAGTGAATAAATTAGGCGAGTCTATTATACCGAGATTATAATAATTGTGGGTTGCTACATGAAACAAATATTAACATAGGTATAATCTAGGTATCTTGCTTAAAGGAGTTATCACACTAGTATGTCAAAGAATTTTAAGATTAGGCGCCCCAGGCACAAATAAATTACTGAAATTGAATACTATTTAATAATCAAAAGCAGACATAAGGACTGTCGACAGAAGCTAAAACATAAAACTATATACAAAGAGTTATTATATTTAGATATTTAAATTAATTGTTTGTTCTTAAAAATAATAATATCGACCTGTATTATGTGTACTGACTGCGTAAGCACCAGTGAGTATGTGTATACTAGCTTTTGCACGCAGCTTCGCTCACGCAGACTTTCATCACCTGATTTACCCCCTTAGGAGTGGAGTTTAGTAAAATCCGTTCTTAGCGGATGTCTACACCCTATAAGGAACCTACCTGCCCTACCTTTCAAGTTTGTAGGTATTACAGTTTCTGAGATTTCGTGATAATTAAGTGAGTGGTATGTCGCTTTTATATATATAGATAACATATATCTATACTCTCACAGGTTCAAGCGTTAACACGTCACGTTACTATGTACATGATGACAAACTTGAATTTATTGGCTATCTAAAGCTGCCTGTAGAAGTTTTCACTTCAAAAACTCTTTACAAACGAAGAGGTCAATTTTATTAGAACTTAAAACTACCTTTATGTTTTCAGCTTGTAGTTAACTGAAAGGTATTGAATGTTTTATTAAAGGTGGTCCTCAGACTTCCAATAGTATGAATATTAATTAAAACTCTACAACTAAACACTAATAAAGAGTTTCAGAATTCTCTATGATATTGATAAGGTACCTTATTAAATTTCCTATAGAAAGAATACTATAGAAACTAATGGATAAGTGCGGACTATAAAACGCGACTAGACACAGGCACGTGGCCCTCAGCCTTAGGGTATATACATACCTACGCAATCGTATAATGGTAAACAAAACTTTCTTCCTTATATGATCTTGTTCACGTTTAGCAATAGATCAAGGCACGTGAGTGAAAAAATGGAAAGATGATACGCTTTATGTCAAATATTGAAAGCTGCTTTATTCTGTTTAAAACAATATAAATAATTTTATTGTTTAAATTAAATGTTGCACAAGTACTTGAGTGCAAGTGCATTTTACAACAAGAAAAAAATGAACAACCCGACTGCGTAAAAACTTTTGAAAAAAACCCATGTCATTGTTACTACGAGTAATCTACTGGCGCTCACGCGTTAAAATCTGATCAGTAGGCAGTTTAAACGCTACGGTGGAACATAAAAACATACATAAACTGTCAAAAAATTTGTCGTAGTCGGGTAAACATTCACTGAAATTACTTAACTTAAAATATCTGTAAGTACAAGAAGAAAAGTTAACTGGCATTGCTTTACGTAAATTATTTTCTGCGAAATCCCAAAATGTTGGTTTGTAATTAAAATTTGTCGACTTCTCTCTGCATAATTAAAAATAAATATTAAGCACTTACTGCAGTAGCGTTTAATTTATTTTCCATTTGTATGTAGGTACTAAAGTACGAAAAAGCGTTACAGATATTACTGAATACTAATATTTCAATTCTTCTTATATTATCTTTCTTTGTTTTTTTTTTATGCATGAGCCTGAGTCAAAATGACTCTACTCTGACTGATGGGACTGATGGAAAGCATAAGCAGAATCCGAGAATGGTGGTCACCATACTTATTGCGAATGCAGACAATGTAACAATGCAGTATGGTGACCCACATAATGGCGGCCTAGTGATGCTTATGGCCTCCGGTCTCGCTGTCACCAATGAAACACGTCAGCACGAATACTGTCATTTTAGGTTGACTGTACGACGATAGTACCGCCCCGGTCGAGATAAAAAAGCGTAAATCATTGTTTTATTATTTAGTTCATTAGTCAGGCGTTCTTATTCTGTCCAATACTTAATTTAAAACATTCTCAGTTTAAAACCAACCACGCTCTGCTACCAAAATGTTAATTTCTGTAACAAGTTAGAAACCTTGGTTTGTTATTTGTGTACTGTTTATTGAGTTCAATGATCATCAGCAGTGGTTTCGGATGCACTTAATGCGAATCGATGTAAATGTCACAAGTCTGACACCTTAACTATTACTCTATACTGGCTTTATCTTTTTAAAAAGATATGGTGCCTTGAAAAGAGTATCAGGATTAAGATTTTGAATAACTTAGGTTTATTCATTTAATTTAGCATTCATTAAAAGGTATCAACATATTTATACCTCATGCGTTCCGTTCTTCACATTTCTTATCTTAAATTAACATCCTTGGTTACCTTAACGATGCGAGGAGCTGTAGTTATGACAAGTAAACATATTTGAACAAATCACGTCAAGAACTGAGATGCAAGTATTTTACGTCTTTCTTTGAGTGTTAGTAGACGGCTCAATATTCCGAGCAAAAAGTCATCATAAATTAACAGCTTATCACTTACACCAGAACTATACTGTATTTTATTATTACAGTAAGTATATCACCGTGAAAGGCACGTACGCAATCTCTTTTCCTTGTTGCGTTTTAGCGTACCAAATTATGTTAAGAATGTATTAATTACGAGAATATCTTGTCTGAAAGTAATCTTATTGCCTTAACATACCTCACCATCCTCTTGCGAAATTTATGGATAGGAATAAACACGTTTTATTTAAATACTACTTTTTGCTCGAGGCCCCGCCCGCGTGTATATCGGTTATCGCGGCAAATAGTAGCCTATGTGTTATTCTGATGTATAAGCTTATTACTGTAAAGTTTCATCCAAATCCGTTGAGTAGTTTTTGCGTGAAAGAGTAATAAACATCCATCCATCCATCCATACTTACAAACTTTCGCGTTTATAATATTAGTAGGATATTCTACTTGCATGCTTTGTCAAGAGCTTACATGCAGTCAAACGGCTGCACGATTGGCCTAGTGGTTTAAGTGTTCGCCACGCCGCTTTCTACTGCGCTAAGTGTTGTGGGTTAAAATCCTAAATGGGACAAAACTTTGTGTGATCCACAAATTGTTGTTCTGAATCTGGATGTTCTTTGTGTCCGTTTCATGTATGTTTGTAAAGTCCCCCGCGACACAGGATGTATATTAATACTAGTTGTTGCTTGCGGCTCCGCCCGCGTATATGTCGGTTATATAGAAGCCTATGAGTTATTCTGATGTATAAGCTATATTACTGTAAATTTTCATCCAAATCCGTTCAGTGGTTTTTGCGTGAAAGTGTAACAAACATCCATCCATCCATCGATACTTACAAACTTTCGCGTTTATAATATTAGTAGGATTGCGTTTTCATTTTAAAAACACACAGGCAGACGTGATTCCGATTGAAATCAATGTCTTCAAGTTGACACACTGCAGTAAAGTTCAGTGCGTCGTCGTGGTATGAACATATATTTGTGCGCGCTACTAATACCCTAATTAATGTAGCTTACTATAGTATCCGTACAAAGATTGTCTGTAAAAGATCTTGGTAGCATGGCTGTAGTAGGCAGACTCCAAAAAGTGTGGTTTTGCAACATTCTATGGATTTTTTGAGGGAGATTATAGATATAGCAAAAATACAATCAGAACTTATCATATCTCATTGATCTAATATCATATCTAATGTAGTATTAGAAATTGTAAAGTTATTTATTTACTCAGGCCCTTAGCCTGAGTATTTTGATTTTATAAGTAGATTTTCTTAAATAAGAATGCTAAGGATAGAATATCTGCACTGGAATTAAAATTTTAACCGATTAAGTTTTGTTTTAGATCCTACAAGAACTAATTCTTCAAATTAGTCGTAAAAAGTTTTATGACACTCTGCAGAACTAGTTTAGGTAACAGAAGAACATAAAAAAGTTTTTCCAAGTGATACGCCCACGACTCCCAAACTTTCCTTACTGCATGTCAATCTAATGTAAGTATTAAACATTGTTGAAAATGTTTAGGGATATTATTGGTTACTTCTAAGTATAGTCTATTCACTCAGATACGGTCACCTTGATCGCACAGACGTCGCACGTGCGGCAAGCTACCACAAAATCGATTGGCCTCCCTGCGGCGTACACCCAAGCAAATATGATTTGTCAGTTTACACGGTTGTATGAATTAATATATTCGTATTTCACAACAATAACCACAACTGCGTGAGAGTGCACCGACTCTATCTAAACAAATGGAAACTTTGCAAAAAGCTCATTATTGCCTTTGAAGTTTGTAAGTTATTCCTACAATCTTACGGCTGCACGTTTGGCCTAGTGGTTTAACGGTCACCACGCCGTTTCCTACTTCACCAAGTGTCGTGGGTTCAAATCCCACGTAGGACAACACTTTGTGTGATCCACAAATTGTTGTTCCGAGTCTGGGTGTTATTTGTGTCCGTTTCATGTATGTTTGTAAAGTCCCCCGCGACACAGGATTTATTCTTAGTGCGGGAGTTGTCTTTTTAAAAAAATAAAAAATATATATATTCTGTGACACATATGTTGATGAAGTCATAATGGCAAAACAATATTCTGTACTAATTCAGTTCTAAATCTGACATGAATTAATGACATGCTTGTATGTTCAACAAGAAAATGTTTTAACAACTACAACCCGACTACATCAAACCTTTTGATAAAATCTATATAGCCTATGTCACCAAGACCCTTAATACGAAACTATTAACTTATTGATTAAAATCGGCTTAGCAATTTAGGCACTAATGGTGGAATCACACCCACAAACATAACATTTAAGCGTGTACTGCCCGTGGTCCACCTCCTAAGTCCACCTGGGTGGACCAAGGGAAATATTTTTTGCCCATGGTACACCTGGGTGTACCACGTAAGATATCTTGACACTTTATTAATTAAAACCGGTTTAGTAGTTTAGTCGACGTGGTTTAAAATAATAGCTTAAAAACAAACATACTACTTAGATTGGCTGCCAAAACTATAACCATCTTACACATCCTTCAGCTTCGCCGTAGTTGGGTAAAAATAGAGCTTTAAATACACACATCAAAAGTGTGTAGGGATCAAGCATTTTTATGCGGATTTCTTGAGATTGAGATGTGGCTTTGTAATAAATTTATGATTTTATGAATTTATATGGATCCTTTTTGGTGCATTTCATAATTTGAATCAGAAACTGTCAATCAAATTCGAGTAAAAGATGAAAATCAGCTGTCAATATTTTCCCTATAAAAACATACAACGCATTGAAGATATTATTAGTGCTACTGTTTCCCTACTACTGATTAAAACCAACGTTATTATGGAGCGGCGACGTCATTTAAGCAGGGAAGAAATGCTCAGAGCCGTGGGAATGATAGAAGCTGGTTCCCGGCAACGTACTGTGGCTTTAGCTCTGAAAACAAGTCAGAGTGTTATCAGTCGACTTTGGACACGTTACCGAAGCACTGGTACCGTGGCTGAGCGCCATGGAGGACGGTATCGCTGCACCACACGGAGACAAGACCGATACATTCAAATCTTAACTCCAACAATATCCGCCATGATGTTAGCCGTGAGGCTTCATCACTCTTCAGGGAACTTAATTCGCGACCAAACAGTCAGAAACCGCTTGCATGAAGTGAACCTTCATTCCCGAAGACCGCTACGGGTACCACCTATAGCAATGCACAATCGTAGGATTCGATATCAATGGGCTATTGAACACAGAAATTGGGCAGAAGAACAATGGCGTTTCGTGTGCTTTTCTGATGAGTCTCGTTTTGGTATGAGACCGGATACAAGACGTATACGACACTGGAGAACCCCTGGATGCCAACAGCGATTAAAATCCTGCCAGGAAGTCCATCCTTATAGTGGTGGAACCATCATGGTATGGGCGGGTATTTGGATCGGCGGAAGAACTGAGTTGATTTGGATCAGAGGCAACCTCAACGCTTTAATTTATGCTGAGACGATTGTATCAGACGTCATCGTTCCTCTACAAGTGCAAATCGGTCCCTTATTTCAGTTAATGCATGATAATGCACGACCGCACACCGCAAGAGTTGTAAGACAGACTCTCGCCGCAGCTAACATCAATGTCCTGCCCTGGCCTGCTCAGTCGCCAGACTTGAACCCGATTGAGCATGCATGGGATATGCTACAGAGAAGAGCTCTGCCGAATATGGAGGGTATCCAGTCGCAAGAAGACCTTTTTTTGTTGTTGCAACGAACATGGGCGGCCATTCCACAGCGTGATTTGGATGAACTCATTTTGAGTATGCCAAACCGATTCTTGTGTTGTTAGTGTTCGCGGTAGAAACACGGATTATTAATTGTTTAAGTTACCTAATAAAATTTTAAAGAAAACTGTTATTTCAGTCTTTTTTCGAACTTTAATGTTAGTGGTTCAAATGTCAAAAATCCCTTTATTAGGAAAATGGCAAATTTCTTTATTAATGCAAAGGTGACTTGGTTTATCGTTACTGTGACAAACGAAAACACTTTATTTGATGAATCCTTAAAGAAAATTTTAATTAATATCAATCAGGAGAAAAGTTATTGCAAAAATATATGTTGATCCCTAGACACTTTTGATGTGTGTATAATAGGTATGTACACACTAAATACTTCATAATTGTTTTGACACTGCTAGTGTCCTCGGGGAAAGCTGCTAGTTAATAATAGGTATTTGGTCAAATGAGTTACTATTTTTAACTGTTAAATTATCGATTTTATATAAAATTTAACGAAATGACAACTTGTGACGTCAACCTGTAACCGTATAATTTATCAACATTTAATATTTGGTTTCACTATTCAGTTACAGAATACATAGTTTTCTATTCTATTTGTCTACTATACATATGAATACGCTATAGCTTGATGTTCCTTATTATAGACGTAAACATGTACGAGAAGCCCACTTAATAGGCAATAAAAAGTACCTAAAAGATTTTGATGCCAATATTTGTAAACCTATATCTTCTTTTTCTTCAAGTGCCACTCCTACAGGAAGTTGGCCGTCAACTCGGCGAAATGTGTCCTGTCCTGAGCCAAGCGGAATAGCTCTTCGACATTTGCGATATTCGTCCATTCACGGATGTTGCGGAGCCAAGACTTTCTTCTTCTTCCAACTCGTCGCCTTCCACAAACCTTCCCCATCATAATGAGCTGGAGCAGATGGTAATGCTTATTTCGCAGCACGTGGCCCAGGTATGCCACTTTCCTCTGCTTGATAATGGATAAAAGTTTGCGATTTCTCCCGACAAGCTGGAGCACTCTCGTGTTCGGCACTCTTTTGGTCCAGCTAATGCGGAGTATTCTACGGTAGCACCACATCTCAAATGCTTCGAGGCGCTTTTGAGAATTGGCTTTCAGAGTCCAAGCTTCGCTACCATAGAACAATACTGGCCACACATAGCAATGGAGAATGCGGACCTATATATCTATATTGAATTATTTTAACTTAACCTTACCCTTTGTAAAAGGTCCTATGTGTGATATACATAAATCTGACTTAGTTCTTCGAACACGACGAGTGCTGAGCAAATGCAAAATTCCCTCTGCAGCGCGCTCGCATAGGTATACATCGGTAAACAACTTCATTTTGCGGACCACGGCTCATACCGTGGATGAGCCACGCTTCGGCATGAATGGGCCTGCTCAAACGGAGTGATACCACGGCCTCACAGAAAACCGGTGTGAAACAGCGCTGGCGCTGTGTTTCATCGATTGAGTGAGGATACCGTAGGCCCATACCCTAAGCCCTCCCCCCATCCCCCAAAGGCCGGCAACGCACTTGTGACGCCTCTAGTATTGCGGGTGTTCATGGGCGACGGTAATTGCTTACCATCAAACGATACGTCAGCTAGTTTGCCCCCTATTCCATAAAAAAAAACCATGAGCCCTGGTACTTCTCCTTTACTATTGGTCTAACTTACAATGTATTTAAATAATCCACTACCACTATAAAGCCTTTGAAGGTTAGGAGAACAATGGACTTGGGTATTTTAATAATTTTATGACACTCCCTATATGCTAGATAAAAAATTGTAATCCATCAGACAATATTACCAATAATTTTATAGTTATTTTAAGTAAAGAGAATAAGATTTTTATCTAATTAAATCTTGTTATTTTTACCCGACTACGGCGAAGCCAAAGGAAGGTAATCGTTTTGACAGTCTATGCATTTTTTTGTTACACTGTATCACCTAAATTACTGAACCGATTCAAATGAATGACGTATCAATAGATTCATAATAATGGTCCAGGAGACATGCTATACAAATATTAACAAATGCTTTTACGTAGTCGGGTTCTACTTAGTTTTTAAACTATTTCTTGTTCGTTGTAAAATTTCACTTTAATGTCTATTGAGGTCTATCTTCAGCCGATGGTTATCAGCGGAACGAAGTGACAGTGACT
Source organism: Diaphora mendica (assembly GCA_949125395.1). Taxonomy (NCBI): domain Eukaryota; kingdom Metazoa; phylum Arthropoda; class Insecta; order Lepidoptera; family Erebidae; genus Diaphora; species Diaphora mendica. Next base: position 23,442,908 of record OX421316.1, on the reverse strand, counting down.
GATTTAGAAACGGACAGCAGCAGGATGAAAGAAATGCCTTGATTATCTCTAAAATTGAAACCCATTAACACATTTTTAAGACACAACCCTTTTAATCCTTGTCTTCATTCTGTCGGGCAGTGGTACGAACATGACATAGAAGGAAAATTTGAGACAAACCCTATACCAACTATCTGGTCATTGTGGTACAGTAGACCAAAGCCTCCTCTCTAAGGAGGCCTATATCTCGCAGTGGACTGTTAAAAGCTGTTGATGATGATGTTGATAAAGATTGCGAATGTGTTCAGTAGTAACTCCTTCGAATAATAAAGTATATTTTCATGAAATATTATCCATGAATTCGTTTTTTTTATTTACAATCTTTTTTTTTTTCATCCCAAGGTTGCCTGGAAGAAATTGCTTTTTAGCGATAAGGCCGCCATTTGTCATGGTAATTTAATTGTTTTAATATTTTTATGTAAACTAATATCTAGTGTACAATAAAGTTTATTCTATTCTATTCTAATGATATCACCGCCTTGAATAGAAATACGCAAATGTTTAGTTATATCATAACTTGTACATTTGTGTTTGCCTTGTTTATTGTTAGCTCATCTAAAAAATATACAAGTAATTTAATATCTTGTATTTCAGGCATCGGCCATACACCCACAATACAGATAGTTTAAACTTAAACACATACAGTAGAAAATTCTTCATTAAGTATAATTTAATAATGAAAAATGAAATATCGACTTTAATGCATCTTAATAAGGATTAATTCAGAAGCTCTTTTCAACGTCTCGAATTTTCCTCCTTAGAAGTTAAATATTTTCTTTTCATTCAAATTGTAACATCCTTGAGTACGGTTTTTTTTTTTATGAGCCTGCTGTGTCCCACTGCTGGGCAAAGGCCTCCCCTGCAACAAGCCACTTCCCTCTATCCAAGGCCAGCTCCGGCCAGTCTCTGCGATAGGCGTCAAGATCGTCGCGCCATCTTTTACGGGGTCTGCCTCGTCGGCGGCGTCCACACTGAGGCACCCAGCGTTCGACGACGACCTTGGCCCACCGGTCCGGATTCATCCGACATACGTGTCCAGCTCAGTCCCGGATCGGATAATTGCATTAAAAAAATATTTTTTAAAGACAGTGTATAAATTCCGAAAATATTATACAAAAAACATACTAAAACAATCAGTCGCATTAAACTCGCTTCTTTCTGTGATAACAAACACAGACAAACCCTAGAAAAAAAAAGTGTGTTAAGTACAATCTAAGCATCAAGCCGTCTAATTTACGGACACGTTAAAGAATGGGTATACTTTCTAGTTTAATTAATCTTCTCGAGTCAACTCGTAGTAAGAAACAGAGATAGAAAAGATAAAGGAAAGTAGTAAGAAAAGGAAATAAATTGTTGGCTTAAGAGACAAATGTGACTGAGAAAAATATATGGAAAAGGTTCTATGACCTTTTGAAAAGTCCTACGATAATAGTTTGATTAGGCTGTGGTAATAATTTTATTGTATCTTATAGGCGGTCCACACTACAACGATATATCGTAGCGATTTAACTGAGCAGTTCGTTTTAGCAGTTTTATCGTACGTGTGGACGGAAATTGGCTCAGATTTTTTGAGAAATATCTGAGCCAATTTCCGATGACCACTATTCTAAAATTCTGCTCATGCTTTCCATCAGGCAGAGTCAAGTTACTTTCGCAGGCTCATATATGTACATAAAACTAGCTGTCCCACGCAACGTCGTTAATGTCTCCTATTGCCCGTAGTAAAAAATTTCCCCCATTTTTGTAATATTATTCATTGGTGCTCCGCTCCTATTGGTCTTAGCGTGATGATACATAGCCTATAGCCTTCCTCGATAAATATACTATCCAACATTGAAATATTTTATCAAATCGGACCAGCGGTTCCTGAGATTAGCGCGTTCAAACAAAACAAACAAACTCTTCAGCTTTACAGTATTTACTAGCTGATCCACGCAACGTCGTTTGCGTCTCCTATTGCCCGTAGCGTGATAATTTTCCCCCGTTTTTGAAACATTCTTCATTGGTGCCACGCTCCTATTGGTCTTAGCGTGATGATATAAAGCCTATAGCCTTCCTCGACAAATGGGTTCTAACACTGAAAGAATTTTTCAAATTGGACCAGTAGTTCCTGAGATTAGCGCGTTCAAACAAACAAACAAACTCTTCAGCTTTATATATTAGTATAGATGTATTTATTATACTCTTCTAAGATCTAATACTCATTTATTCAACAACACATTTATTTGGATAAAGATTAAAGGTATTATGTTGATAAAAACTCTTTGGCAAATAATTCATTATTAGGTACCAACTCTTAGCGTCTTATACTCGTGATAACTTCTAAACGAAATGTCCGATTGGGATGAAACAAAAAGTATTTTACTTCTACATTAATACCCTTGATAACATAATGATTAATTTGGATAAGGATTAATATTACGATAAATATTTAACGTAGTTTCTTCCTTCAGACTATTTAATATTTTTTTTGAACACAAAAGCGGTTATTGTGAATAAACCATGATACGCTTTTATGGATTAACTGCTCAACTAACTCTCTTCATATTATATGCACACGTTGTCTGGATTCAATTGACATATCGTTCAAAGTAAAGTTCTGCAACTGAGGCATGTCTGAATTGGTTGACAATATACTTTATTTGAATAATTTTGTAATGTAACTGAATTACCATTTAATTTAAATTTATTAGTTGTCTGCACTCCTTCTTCATATAACTATTTTAACTAAACCAAATTTCACACTCCTCGATTCTCACTTTTAAAAAAGGGGTACTAAGTCTTTGCTTTACTTATTTATATGTCGAGAGCCACGCTTCGGCATGCATTGGGCCGGCTCGACCGGAGTAATACCACGGCCTCACAGAAAACCGGTGTGAAACAACGCCTGCGCTGTGTTTCACCGAGTGAGTGAGGATACCCCGACCCCTCCCCCAATCACTCTCGTGGGATGGGGGGAGGCCCCATTCCTCTCCCCATTTCCCAAAGGAAGGCAACGCACTTGTGACCCCTCGGGTGTTGCTGGTGTCCATGGGCGGCGGTAACCGCTTCCCATCAGGCGATACGTTTGCCCCTTATTTACTTTTAAAAAAACATTAAAACGGTGACTCGTTTTTTGGTTTCATATTCTAATACAATGACGAGCAATTATTCGTCTTTCTTTTTACCTGACTACAGCGAATCTAAAAAGAACGATAATAGTTTAGGCAATCTATGTATTTTTGTATCTTCCGCCGTAGTGCCTACACTACTGAACCGATTTTAATGAATTAGGCTACAATAGATTCATGCCTATGTAACCCGGGCTAATTGCCCGGGTTACATAGGCTATTTAAATTCTATCAAACGTTTTTACGTAATCAGATTAAAACGTTATCTCGTCATAACTTTGTCCTCAAAGGTTATTTACTAAAAGCAAAAGCCATTAAGTAGGCACGCCTCATTTACACTTTAACTAACTTATGAAATTGTCTGTAGACATATTAATCAGATTATAGTTTTTTAAAACCTTTTCTCGATATAAGTGTGTCCTCAAAGGTAATTTACTGAAAAGCAAAATCCATTAAGTAAGTACGCCTCATTTACAGGTTAACTAACTTATAAAATTGTCTGTAGACATATAAATTAGTGACGGACACTGTCTAACTTTTGATTGGTCTGAAAAGTTTTTATAACTAGGTAATAATCATTTAATTATTTTGTTAAGTAAAATAAGCGAGACTACTGCTGGGCTATATTGGTATTAGAAGACATTGAAATAACTAACTTTACCATATATTTTAAATTTAAAGCATTTTATTAATATTGTTTATTTTCAAAGTTTTTATTTATTCCAAATAGGCTAACTGGCCAATATTAGTCTTCCAAAGACTTCAAAGCTTTCTTTTATAACCAAAGCCAGTATCTCGAGCAGTCGGGCCCCTCGACCTTATTTTACTTACAAATGATGTGCATAGTTTGATTATGTATAAAGTTCTTCAAAGATAAGTAATAACAGATACTAAAGCAACAACTCATCAATTGAGGTTGCCAAGTTTGTTGAGATTGACAACATATGGTACCAAGTATTGCGGTATTAGCTCCTCCCGAGTATGATCAAATTATGAAACTTTCTTGATATATCGTTTACGAAGTGTGTCAGTGTGTATAGTAAACATAATAAATTAGTAAAAGTGACACAATTCTCGCTTTGACTGGCTACTCAACTGCTAACTGAATTTAATTGAATATTCATGCGGAATATTGAATTTTATTGTGAATATTTATAAGTCTTTAAAGCTTTGGAACAAATTAATTTTGTTTCGATGTTTTGAAGACGCTGCAGCGGAGTTTAAAGGAGGTGTAGAGGAACGGGTGTCCTGTCCCTCAAACACAAAGCGAGGGTGCTCTGACCGGGTGATTATGCCTGGAGGGCCGTAGTGCAATGGATGATGTTGGGAAGTTGTTTATATGCTAATCGGTCCGATAATTTCTATATCACGATACAGGGTTAACAGTTACCCTGTGGTGTAATATGTTTTTATTCGCTAAATATGGAAGTCACCACAGAAGAGGCCTCACTCCATAAATTCAGTCACTTTAAGCTGAATTTGAATGGTGATTGTTTTTTTACAATGTGATTGTTTTAGCTTAAGTTACTTATTATATCATCAGCTATCTGCCAGTGAAAATTCCGTCAAAGTCGGTGCAGCCGTTCCAGAGATTAGCCGGAACAAACAGACAGACAGACAGACAAAAACTGTAAAAAATGACATTTTGGTATATATACCGTGTATACATAGATATGCATTTAGTAAAAAGCGGTTATTTTAATATTACAAACAGGCAATCCAATTTTATGTATTTTTATAGATGATTAGATAAACGTAATGTAGAGTACCTTCGGGAAAATTTGACAAACGGCTCGAGGAAAGTGACTTGCAGTAGATGGATGCAGACTCTCCCCCATGGGAGCCCTTTTTTATGTGACCTGGATTCATTGCTCTCGAGTGTATTTAATAGCTGTAGCTACTTAAAACTTTAGGTAGGTAAATAGCTTCTCCATGGTAGTTAAAAGGGCTTGAAAAGACGTGTATTTATTTATTTATTTCCACAGCAAAAGCCATTATTATCCGACAAACGACTCAGGAGACCTATTTTTTTCTTACACACAATGGCCTACACGAAACCAGTCTTACATCCACTAAATATATTCACGTTCCAGTCTATTTAGCACGTGGAACAAATTTATGTGTCTTACATCAATTTGATTGAAAAGCCGCACGACATTCACAAATTAGCAGAAATTTATGTTAATAAATGAATATATATTTTGGACATCTAACCCACAACGCCATCTAGTCCCAAACTAAGCAGAACGTGAATTATGGGTATTAGACAACTGATATAAATACATGTGTACTTATTTTTGTAAATATATTCATATTATAAATAGAAATCTTGCAGCGCATTCGTGCGAGCTCCCACATATCTGCGATGCGTTGCGAATTCGCAGTTATGTATGATACAGCTGAACTTTGATTTTTACTACGAGAAGCAACTGCCATAAGACCTCCCCAACACAAGTACGATATCGAAATCCGTACAATGACTGTTGTCGAACATTTTTTACCCGATTGCGAAAGTAGAAGGGTTATGTTTTCCGAGTGTATGTAGGTATGTATATTTCTTTGCTACGCCCCAGAGCCTAAACGGCTTGTGGTATTTTTATGTGAGTGGTGTCAATAGATTCGTGTTAGTCGTGAGAGTGACACTGGGTACATCAAAGTAAAATAAAAAAACAAAATAAAAACAATTATTAAAAAAAACATTTCTTTTCAGTTCTTTCTATCTTTTCAAATCTTTAATGAATTTAATAAATATATTTATTCGAGGTCGCATCATTTGTAAAGAGGCATCCTTATTTATTTCCTACCTTATCGGACACCGTTGTACGCAATAGACGAAAAGATACTATATATATAATAAGTATACGCAGAGCTAACACATATCTCATGCAGAAGAGTGTTTTTTGTTTAGTTCCAAAAATATTTAATAAACTTCCTGAAGGATTTAAACAGTTGAATATATTATGTAATTTTAAGAAGAACCTAAAGAAACTACTCTCTGAGAAATGTTATTATGATATTAATGACTTTTTAGATGATAGCCTCTAAGTTTAGACAATATTGTTTTTTTTTTGTTTTAAAATTTGTACGCCAATTTGTGGCCGAATATGCAATGAATCTTAATGTATGTTTGAAGAACTTGTACCTACCATATTCATACAAATAAATGTATTTTATTGTAAAAAAAAAAAGATGGCGGATACTGACGCAGTCGGGTTTTTGGAACGAAGTTTCTTATGGGGCGTTGCGGAGGGGTATCCTAGCCGACAAAAAACGTCCACAACGTAAGATTGACGCCTCGGAGTCAAAATGGTAGCGTATGAGAAAGATGTGAGGTCTCGGGTTCGAATCCCGTGTAGGTCAAATTTTTTTTTTGATCTGCATATATATATATATATATATATATATATATATATATATATATATATATATTTTTATGTTTGGCCCGCCAAAATGACTCTGCTCTGCCTGATGGAAAACATAAGCAGAATCCAAGAGTGGTGGTCACCATACTCATTGCGAATGCAGACAGTGCAGTATGGCGACCCACACTATGGCGGCCTAGTGATGCTACTGCATCTTTTAGTCTAGTCAACAAGTATGGAACGACTAGACTAATTGGGCCTCCGGTCTCGTACTCACCAACGAAACACGACAGCACTGCTGCTGTCATTTTACGTTGATTTTCTGTGCGAGGGTAGTACCGCCCCGGTCGAGCCGGCCCGTCCGTGCTGAAATCAGCGTGGCTCTACTACCTCTTTACTACCTTTTTTGGGAGTTTAGATGTTTTCTATGCATAATATGTATGTATTTACAAAAAAAATGACCGAAATATTTATTTTATTTATTTCGTAAACGAAAAATTTATGCAATCTGTAAGTTGCATGAACAAGTACGGAGTAACTCTAAGACAGAACTTGTTTCAGTAGAGATTACTAGGTGGCAGCACAAGTTTAGTTTTATTTTTTAACCCACTTCAAAAAAGGAGGAGGTTCTCAATTCGACCGTATATATGTTTTTTTTTATGTGTGTTTGCGAATAACTTCGTCGTTTATGAACCGATTTTGATGATTCTTTTTTGAATGGAAAGGAGATGTCTCATCGGTGGTACCATGATAAGGACATTAAGATCTGATGATGGCATCCAAGAGAAATCGAGTCGAACCTTGAAGTCGGTTTTTGTTATTTTTTTTATCGTTAAAAATCATAATAAAAAATGTACAGCCGAATAGTTATTTTCTTTATACCTCGCATAGAACTTTTATATATTTTTATAAATCATTTTAAATAAAATAAAGGTGTTAAGACAATTTTCTGGTTCTTAAACAGCCTGAACGAAAATTTAGTATAGCGCCATCTGTAAGTTGCATGTATAATTATATTTTATCTATAATTCTATTTGTTAATATACTCAGATGTTAAAACAATTATTAAACGGCTTTGTTATAACAGTGTATGTTTATTTAAATAGTAGAAACATTACAAAATATTGTATAAATTTTGTCATTGACATAAGTATTTCTATAATCGTTATTTTTTAATGTAGCTTAAGGAAAAGATTAGTAACCCACAACTAAGACCACTATATACATTAAACAGTTTACGATGTTGATGATGATGATGGTCTCAACTATGGTAAAATTTCTATTATTTTTTCTTAAATATCAGCGAATCGATTCAAAATTATATCGTGTATTTAAAATTCTGTATAAACAGTGCATTTAAAATTGTATTCTATCTATCTTTCACTTCAATTCCCTGCGATGGTAATCGCCTCCTTTTTTATTTTTATCGTAAAAAAAAACATGATAAAAAATGTATACCCAAATAAGTATTTCCTTTATACCTTGAATAGAACTTGAAATAAATATTTATATGTTAAGGAACTTCGTTCCTATCTGGTGTCCCACGACACCACACGACTTTTTAAGTCTATTGACTTTCGAAGTATAAATTGAAACAAAAACCCACAAACATTTTAAGAACCACCTCATAATAGACCTACCTATAAATAAATATTATTTTTTATAAAATTCGTTACTTGTTTTATGATCCAACTTCTCGTACTACTTCGTAAACGATCCGAAACCAACAGTTTAACGTGCTTTGCGAAGTACGGAGGAATCTGAATATGTTAAGAATGGTCCCCCATCATGGACTTGGCTTGGATTGCTTAACTTTGCACTGTATCAACCTATGTGGTTACCACTGAACCATGGGTGATAGTGATAATAGTTATCATAATTAGTTCCGTGAAAAATACTTAACATTCTTTTAAGAACTACGAATAGAACATGTGTTAAATTCATTCATCATCAGCCCATCATAGTCCAACTGGACGTAGGCATCTCCACTTGAATCAGTCGTCTATTTCTCAAACTTCTCAAACTTCAGCGTCAAACTTCTTCTAGCCATCTTACACAGATTCAAACCATGAACTGAAACGTTTGTTGAAAAAGGCCCCTGAGACTGATTCGGTCACACACACCTTTAAATATACTACTTTGTCCATCCTTAAATATGAACAGGTGAACCTATTAGTTAACTAAAAAGCAAATGCCATTGTGGGGGACAGGTGTGTCATGTCCCACCAACACAAAGGGAGGATCCTCCGACCAGGCGAGGTGATCATGCCTGGCGGGCCAACTGCCCAACGGTTGATGTTGGGATGTTGTATGTATCTTAATTGGCGCGCGAACTTTCACTGCGCGATTCAGGATTGGTAATTGGTAGTTTCTTAGTTTCCTTCGTTACTCCGTAGTTCGATGTATCTTCGGTAGATGGCGCTGTAGTATGTTATGTTGTTGTTGCGCTGTATGTGGAGGCCGCCACACCATTAAGTAGGTACGCCTCATTAAGTTTAACTAACTTATAAAATTATCTGTGGACATTTAAATCAGCAACGGACACAGTCTAACTTCTTATTGGTCTGAAAAGTTTATAACAAGTAATAATCACGTAATTAATTTTGTTAAATAAAAATAAGCGATTTTACTTCCGTGTAATATTGGTATTAGAAGATATTGTCTCAAAATGTTTTAACTATTTCATTGCTTTTCACCGAGTGGGTCGTATTGCCTATTTTAGTCTCGTCAAAAATACTCAAATTCCTTGTAGCGCTGAAAAGAATAATAAATCTCACTATAATAAATGCTGCAATTTTTTTATCACAAGGACTCTAAAAATTCTGTTTCATGAACGATAGTACAAAACTTGACAACCTAGTTTTAAGGCCTACACTCAAACTACGTACAGTAAACGGAAAAGTTTAGCTGTACTTATAGTTTATGGATACAGATAAATAAACAACAGTATTTCGTCTTGTTTTATTTTCTGCTTCATTGCAATTCGGAACAATCTCATATTTTTATGTCCCATTCTCTTGATATGAAACTCGTAAAGTACATTCGGCATATAGGTTAAGCAAAGTTTCGGCATCGTAAAAATATGGCCCTTACATGTTTAATAATACGTGATGCGGTAGTTGTACATTGTTGCTTTGTGCTTGATTGTACACCAAAGCAAAAAGGTATTTTTCGTTTTGAATCCATATTAAATGACAATTGATTGATTAATAGGTTATCAGTTCATAGAATAAGAGACGGATTAATTTATTGAACTATGTAAATGTTTCTTCGCTTACGCAAAAGTTTACTCTCCCTCAGAAACAGGTTTATTTTGAAACTATGAGAATAGAAAAGACATAATGCCGTTTCTTTATGACAAGGCACTTTCGCATAAATAAATGTGTCAGGACCGATTTGTTGTGGAGAAACTTGTGGGAGACTTATGTCCAGCAGTGGTGGACGTGTTTTGGCTGAGATGATGATGATAGTTAGGAATATCAGAAATGTAGAGTTTATTACATATTGTATGCGCGCCTCACTTACACAACAACGTTCTTTACAGGCCGATATTTCTTTTGTTTCATAAAATTTAATAAACCCTAACGAATTAAGTGAACCTACATAAAATAAGGTCGAATGGTGTACTTTACTTTTTTCTTTTATAAAAATAAAAAAAATAAAAAGCAAGTTGTTCGAGGTCTTTCAGCTAAACGAATGATGTTTATTTATATTAGCTTATGCAAGACTTGAATTACAGGTGACCGTAGCCAGCGTTAGTCATCATTCGGTAATTTGGGAAAGGATGGAGACCTCCGATAACTTCAGTCACTTGGTGCTGAAACATGGCTCTCTCATGTTGAATTCTGCAATTAATTAATAATATAATCAGTGCAATATGCCCAACCACTATTAAATATCAAAACATCAGTCTCTAACAGTCCACTGCCATACATAGGTCTCTCCTATGAATGGAGGTTTAGAACCACGCTGGGCAGACTCGTTCGTACAAGGATTGCGTGCAGTTTTCCTTCCTTTGCGGTGCTGTTGTTGTGTAGTTTACTCCTTTAGCCACCTCTTAAAATACATAAGAGAGACTGTATTGTTGATTCGTCACTACACTAAACATTTAAATATCTTAAGCTTCTCTTTAAGGGCCAAATGTAGCACAGAAATATCCTAACTCTGAGTTCTATGTTAAGTCTATTGTTCTATGTCAATTGTTTTTCGCCTGGCCAACGACAAGGAGGAGTACAGGAAGCTGACGGCCAACCTTCGAGATTGAAGAGGCACTTGAAGAAGAAGAAGCATCTCTATCGCTTAAATGCTGCTGTCAAACTTTTGTGACATAATTTTGACTGCCTCGGTGGCGCAGTGGTAACGTAGGCGACTTTGCGGCGTATTGCAATTTGAGGTCTCGGGTTCGTTTCCCGGGTCGGATCAAGTGTTTGTATGATCTGCAAATATTTGTTTCGGAGTTTGGGTGTTTTCTATGTATAATATGTATGTATTTATATATAAAAAAAGTATATATGTATTTATATCAGTTGTCTAGTACCCATAACACAAGCTCTGCTTAGCTTGGGACTAGATGGCGTGGTGTGTTAAGTCCGAAATATTTATTATAAAATATGTATAATAACTATACCTACCACTGTATTCTGAGCTATATTCAGTATCATCAGTAAATGATCTATGATAGTAAAATTAATACTCCTAGCTAACGAACTCCCACGAGATACGGACGGACACCAGCTATCTTATCTCCGTTACGTGGGTGCGTGAACCTAATTAGCTCATAAGAGTAGAACACAGATAACCGATAACAATCTATTTGCAGAGCACTCAATGAACAGCGCTACCGCTGTTTGGCATGTTTGCGGAAAAAAACATTTTGATTTTCTTTCTGCTTTTGTCGGTTAAAATCATTATCATTATTCATCAGCCACCTTTATTATTCCACTTCTAAACATAGGTAGAATTAAAGGAGAGGAAGGGTTGGTCTACTCTACCACGATGAACAGATAAGTTGATATAAGTTTGTGTAAAATTGTCTTCTGTTTGTAGTGCTGCTGTCCTGTGATAATTTGCTCCTTTAGTCAGCTTCTATCACATTCACGTTATGAATAGAGGTGACACTCTGTATTCTAATTCACGATCCATCACCATCATCATTCGTCATCGCCACCGTCATTTTTTGTTTTGTCATTTAATAGTGTTATTAAATGACAAAACAAAAAATGATGTTTTCTTCTCTTTGTATCTATAATTTGAAAACATTAGGCGATTAACACAAGGCGACAACCACATTTATCATCATATCGTCCATTAGTAATGAATAGTATTTTTTTTATAAATTAACATTAAGTAAGATCTCCAAAAGCGACAATGCTTGATAAATCCACACTCATCAAGGGTCTATTCAAAGAAAAAACTGTACAGTGAGTCAATGGCCGATATTTCTTTTATGGCTTTGAGTCTTCAATCATTCGCTTTGAGAAGGACTTATTCCGTTCATAGCAGTTATTTATGTATTTTTCTTCCTTATATTCCTAAATTAGGTTACTAGTACATGGACACATGGATTACTTGAGGGTTTGGTTGGATGGACGTGGTTTTGCATAAACAGGTTGTTAATTTTAGCTTTTAAAAATCTTTAAGAAAACTCAAACACTAGGAATATATCTAGAATTATGGAGAACTTTACAAACATACATGAAAGTGACACAAAGAAAACCCAGACTCAGAACAACAATTTATGGGTCACATAGAATTTGACCTTGGGAGAGCCAAGCTTCGGCATGAATGGGCCGGCTCGACCGGAGTGATACCACGACCTCACAGAAAACCGGTTTGAAATTGTGCTTGCGCTGTGTTTCACTGAGTGAGTGAGGATACCGGAGGCCCATACCCCCCATCCCCCAAAGGCCGGCAACGCACTTGTGACTTCGCTTACCATCAGGCGATACGTCTGCTCGTTTGCCCTCTTATTCCATAAAAAAAACATAAAGTTTTGTTTCATGAGAGGATTGAACTCACAACACCCAGCGCAGTATAAATCTGTGAGATGAGCACTTAAACCACTATACCACCCGTGCAGTCAATCCACTATGATTAATCAGTCGCAGTCCACTTCAAAATTCTATGTACACCATAACCCTTGGTATGAAACTCTGACTGGTTTTCGGGTCCAATCCTTAGCAGCTCTTCAGGTCGTCAGTTCATTTTGATAATAATATAGGTAGAATATTTGCGATGCTGAGCATTGGACCAAAATTTTTGCCATCAATAACAAGAACACAATTATTTTGTTTCTAAAAACCGACATACAAAAAGGTCTTACATCATAACCCCCATATATTAACTCCGCTTCATGCGGGTAAACGGTACTGAATATCACACCAGTAGTCGTGTGAATTAAATCGGTCTCTGCGACACATCTACTCTGATTAAGAATAAATATTTGTAGTAACCGAAAAACACTATTAAAGTCACGAATATTCTCTATGTTGATTTTAATTTAAACTAAGTCCAACTTTTAAAACCACTTTTGTAAAGTTCATTACATCAAAAAATCCTAAGTAGAATTTGCACAGAGCTAATTTAGTTTAATGGTTTAATTCGTTGGCCACAAATAGTAACTGTTTAATAAAATACTCATAAAATGTATAAACTTCGTGTGACTTCGTGTGTGCACGTATACGAGTACTTTAGGTACTTTAGTCAGTTAAGGGACCTTGTACACATGCGTGCTGTTCATTTATATATAATTTAATTTATTAATAACTTGGTATTACGGATCATCACATCACATCATCAGCAGCTACTGCATGAGGGTAAAAGGTAAACAGGTACACCACACCAGTAGTATTGTGAGTTGAATCGGCCTTTGCAACTGCTGCTTGCTTGCAACTTTCTGGACACAGGCATATTCAGCACTTGTCAGGCATCTTGCAAATGTTATGGATAATGAAAAGTTTTAAATCACATAGTAGAAGATTGGACATATGTGTTAAATACTATCAAATAAATTTTCTGGAATTGCTAATTTCAATTGCCGCTAAGTACCTACAAAAGAGTGAACATTTTATCTTATATTACTGCTGGGAATAATAAAAGAGCTATCATTTGTATAGGTCATGTTCATTCCAATAAAGGCTCGTTCATAACTCGTATAACAGATGATTAAAATCAAGAAATACATAAACTTCAATTAGGAATACAGATCCTTAATTTATTGCTCGTTACTTGTAAGATCTCATGTGTTACACGAAAATGAGCTTAAATGAAGAAAAAAATACTTCAGAAAAGAATCATTATCGCTTTTTTTGGTCATTATGACTATAGTAAGTAAACATATCTACTTACATACATAATTTTAATTTTTATATGATAAATTCACACAGTATTAAAAAACAAACGTCTTTAATCATAACTATTTGGATTAAAAGAAAATATAACTTTGAAAACATTTAAATTAAATTTTCACTGGATTAGCGTTCGAGTTTACTATTTATTGAAAAGCAAATTATTTTCCGTTGATCGCTAGAATATTGACTATGCTTTTATTGGAATAGACATTGACGTTTATGACCTCTGATCAAGTTACTGGAGCCAGGACTATGATAGTTAATGTCCTCGTAAATTTTTGAGTTCTCATCAACTAACGGTATCGATCATCCAATGTGATGTTTAAACTATCATTCAAATGCTTTTACTAAAATTTATTGCAAGGTAAATTTACCTTATACAATACATATTACTGTACTTTCATTTTAAAATTTTATTTTTCTCGAGGTAAAGTTAGTTACTGGATAAAATACACAGTGTACACTTTATCGATGACAGATGCACTTACAAGGCTAGTCTAGCACTTAGCACACATACAGTGACTAGTTACTTCCCTCATTAAAAGCTATTAGCACTCACTGCTGGCCCACCCAGCGCTTCCTGTTCTACTAAGAACCTAGGAATATATTATAGCAGCATAATGTGTTGCAAAGTTCGATGACATTATGTATTCGTTGGTTAAGTGCTTAGAGGTTTTATTAACATAGATCAATAAAACCTCTGTCACGGTATATATAGATACTTATAGATCTATGTCTACCGTTTGTAAAATGTATAATAAGTGAACAATTATGTTGTCGGTTGATAGTTTTAGTAGATGGAGTCGATATTTTACCGGTAATTATATTCTTGATTTAATTTAAGTATTAATATATATGTATGTCAACATCATCTCAGTCAAAAGACGTCCACTGCTGGACATAGACCTCCCCTAAGTCTCCCCGCAACAAGCGGTTATGTACATACGTAACAGTATACATCTGAACAAAAAATAAAATTTAAGTGTTTGTTTGTAATTTTAAATTAACAGCTTTTACTAAACACTATGCATAATGCATATGAAAGTATATGTATAATGTATACTGTATTCACATCTTTTTTTTTTTCAAATTTTTGTTTGTCTGTCAGTTTCTTCCGGCTAATCTCAGGAACAGTCGGATCGATTTTCACTGGCAAGTAGCTGATTATTAGTGTTAGGTACTAGTCATATAATTGTATTTCGACGATCATAAAATCATCCAGGTCATAAAATCCAACTTAGAAGAAGTGAAATCTTTTGTCTTAATTCATTTGGCACAAAATACGGTTTTAGGTGATTCACTTTACTTTACACTTGGTTCTAGCCCAGTAGCCTTCAACCATAATCACTTAGATAAACATCACTCTATCACTGTGCATGCACAGCTTCCTGTGATCTGTTGTCGCCTATCATACCTAATATACCTAGACTGATACAACCAAATTTTCAAGAGTGTACTGATACCTCAAAGACTTACCACTTGAGTGGTGTTTAAAGAAGATGAAAGAAACTTGCATTCTGAGGTGATTCATCTGCTGATTTTTCTCTATAACACTCACCTAACGAAGAAGACAAAACCATTTCAACAGACAGGATTATTCTCCACAGACGTGACCTACTGACTTTGATTTTATCAGTCTAAATGACCTTGCTACATATTTATTAACACGAAAATGTGTTCAGTGTTTCCGAGTAACATACAGGAAAACGGACATAATTTTTATAGTGTCATTGTAACTGAATTAAGTGATATTATTTATATGGAGGGATATCCCGCATTTGCGAGAATCGTGCGAACTCGAGATAAGAAGAATATATGGAATCGTTATTCAATGAAGTTTATTTAAAGATTGTATTGCATTTTAAAATATCAGAAATTGAATATTGGTACATCCGAAATAAAATAATAAAAATATATGAATGATGATAAATTTATAACCGGAAAAAATCTACAAGTTTGTACGAAGATAGTTATTAGTATAACTTTACAAAAAAAAAATCTTTAACATAGCGATTCAACTTAATGTTATACGAATAACAATAACTCGGTCATCGATTGTCGAAATTCTAAAATACTTATAGTAGGTGAGTACAGAAGTAGTGTAAGTATAGATAGGTCAGTATTTGACCGACGAACGATAATTCCATTCTATACTATAAAAATACAAAGAGAATTCTCATCAAAAGCTATTTCCTACCAATAAGTGAGGTACAATCTAAATAAATTTTCTGAGTCAATTAATAGCTAGTTAATCAATTAATACCTGTACTGTACCAACCCCTTCGAGGGTAGTACGTGACGTGACTGATCTCATGAACATAGGAGGCAAAAAAATATCCAGCTTTGTAAATTATAAACTTGACTTTAATTTTGAAAATGTTGTCCATCAAACAATAATTTTTCGTATACGTGAGTATTTAGGCTATGTCGTGCGTACGTGGGGTTGGATACTAATTGCATGTAGGTCCATTGTGTAAGAGCCTCATTAGACGACACACGAAAATATTATCTTATTATGCCAGTATTGTTTTATGTGAGGCTTAAACTCTGCAAGCGTGTTATGTTGTTTCTAAAATATGAGCTCCATACTATGTTATTTAAATTCTCCAATCGTCATAACCAATAATTTTATATATGACTAGCGACCCGCCCCGGCTTCACACGGGTGGATTTCAGATGCCCTCGCCAACGACACGATTCGTGCATTTTAAATCTGTAATATCTTCGAATATATTCATTTAAATTAGATACTGTAAAGGGCCATTTTGATCTATATTAAATGCACAATGTATTTAATTTACTTAGAAATAGACATATACCGTCGCGGACTTCTTTAAAGTACTTTTTAAGGTGTACAATACCGTAGTACATTATTTTGATTTATCTCGTAGGGTGCAACCAGCCTTTGAAATGTAAGCGCAAAAAAATGTGTTTATTTGCTACATCACATTAGAAACCTCGAAAATTAACAGTGTTTCCATACTATATTATGCATTTATTATACATAAAAACCTTCCTCTTTAATCACTCTATCTATTAAAGAAACTCGCATCAAAATCCGTTGCGTAGTTATAAAGATTTAACCATAGGGATATAGGGACAGAGAAAGCGACTTTGTTCTAAACTATGTAGTGATAAATCATACAAAAATAATGATTAGATAAATAAGAAGTCAGAATATTGATTTTGAGTAAATTGTTTATTACTTTTAGAGTGTGGGGTAAACAAGCAATCGCGTCATTTGATGGTTAGTGTCCGCCGCTCGTAAACACCTGCAACTCAGTATATAAGTACAAGTTGTTAATTTTTAATTGAAAGAATGATTAGAATCTCTGAAATCATGGTCATTACTTATTTTCGCAGGTACAAATGTAATGCAAGATTTTTAAATTTTAATTTTACTGTAATTTTTAGGTAGTATTCATCGAAAGAAACTGTTCGTGTTCGTGATTTTAAAACCGTCGCACACGTACGTGAGTTTGAAAGTTTGAAACTAATTGCAGGTACCCCATTAGATTTCACACGATCGCACCTTATTTGTAAAAGATATTCAAAAATCAGAATAGGTATTCTTCATACCTAAATACGATTGGTTTAGGTATTTATCTTCTATTCGTACCGAAAACCTACCGTGACGCAATAGTAGCGTATGCGACTTCTGAACTTGAGGTCTTGGGTTCAATTCCCGGGTCGGAGCAATTGTTTGTTTTTTTTTTGTTTTTTTTTTATGTTATAGCTGCGCCAAAATGACTCTGCTCTGCCTGATGGAAAGCATGAGCAGATTCTAAAAGTGGTGATCACCATCTTCAATGCGAATAAGGACATTGCAGCATGGTGACCCACACTATGGCCGCCTAGTGAGATGCTTTTTTACGCCCCGCTTAAAGGACCCGGGATCATAGTGGCAGGGGAACACGTGCGCTGGAAGTGAGTTCCAGGTTTTGACCGCTTGGCACAGAAAGAAGAAGAAAAAACAAACCGAAGCGATGAGTACGAGATCGTATGTCTACCTCTCTGAAGCGGTGACTTCCAAGGCCGGCACGTGTTGTCCTGTAGAGGAAGGGGGAAGGGGGAACCAGTTGGAAGAGCTCCTCAGAACACTCTCCGTGATACAAGCGATAGAGTCCTGCCATAGAGGCGACATCTCTACGCAACTGCAGGGGCTCAAGGGATTCGGTGGCTTCAGGACTGTTGACAATGCGGATTGCTCGCCGCTGCAACGAGAGCGTCAAACAGGTACTGTGCGGCACCATCCCAAAGATGAGAACAGTATTCCACGCACGAGCGAACCTGGGTCTTGTAAAGAAGACACAGATGCCCGTGCGAGAAGAACCGTCTCACCTTGTTTAAGGTGTTTTAAACAAGGTGATATATAGCTTCCGCGAGGCCGCTTTAGTGACACTTTCAACGTATTCGCGTGGATTGAGATCTCGGCAGATATCCATGCCCAGGATATCGAGCCTACCTTGTAATGCTATTTGAGTGTTCTGAAAAGTGGGAAGGGGAAGGAATGGAGACTTTTTGGCAGAGAACACGCACCCCTGTGTTTTCTTGGCGTTGAACTCGACCAGATTCTCACAGCCCCATTGAGAAATGCGGCCCAGGACATTGTCGAGTTGAACGACAAGCTCCTGTCGTTTTTCCTCGATATCTGCAAGCTTGGCTGTAGGATGTCCAAAATATCGCCCATGAACTGTGCTGTCGTCTGCATAGCAATGAATGTTGCCAAGGGCTAATATGTCATTAATATGCAGAAGAAACAGTGTGGGCGATAGGACGGAGCCCTGCGGTACTCCGGCGTTAATCGACTGAAAATCGGAGGCCGCACCGTAGAGCCAATATCTACGTGGAGCCAAAGGGTGGAGAAGGATGGGTGTTTCTCAGTTATATATAAAATATGTAGGTATGTATTTCCGAAAAAGTACAAATTTATTTATATCTGTTGTCATAGCACAAGCTCTGCTTAGTTTGATGCTAGATGATGTTGCGTGGTGTCAGATGTCCGAAAGCCTTGCATTCAGTTGGTAAGATGCTTAGCCATGCTTTACCTTATTCCATTGTGTTAATCATCGTTAGCATACTATTTTCAGTAATTTTTTTACTCTCTAAAAAGACAACGCCTGCATTAGGTATATACGATATATATGTCGTTGGGGACTTTACAAACGTACATGAAACGGATACAAAGACTTAGAACAATAAGTTGTGGATCACAGAAAGTATTGTCCAGTGTGGGATTTGAACCTACAACACTTAGCGCAGTAGAAAGCGGCGTGGCGACCACCAGGCCAATCGTGTAATTTTACTTACGTTGTTAATATAGTAAACTTACAATAAAAGTGAGATCCTATAATAATAAGTATGTATCCTTTAATATATATTATTCCCTTCACACGAAGCAAAGAAATCTGATAGCAAAACACCCATACCGTCTACATTGACACTTACATCTCCCTAAAATTAGATTATGTAGGACCGATTTTAGATTTTAAATAATATTTTCGGTAACACTGCTGTGGTACCGTCAGCTGTTTAGGTGCTTAGGGTTCATTTGAAAGTCTTGTCTTGAACAAAGATTAATAGCAGTAATCAATCAAACCTCTCTGGAATGTTAAAAGTTGAATTTACAAAAAATGGCAAAATAATAAAAAAAAAGACATCTAACGTCATTCAGTCCCAAACTAAGCAGAGCTTGTATTATGGGAATAGAACAACTGCAATAAAAACAAACATGCTTTATTTTTGTAAATACATACATATTATTGCACCCAAACTCCAAAAAATAATATTTGCTGATCATACAAACATTTGCTACCTCTGCGCTACCGAGTTAATAGTTCAAAAGTTTAGAAACCAGTGTTATATATGAATTTAAAACATTTTTGTTCATAAAATATAATTAATACTTTTTACAAAATTACGTATCCACGATAACAACTTTAGTCTTTTGTATTTGTATTGGTTTATGAGGTGCATAGCCATAGTAAGAGTAATAGATCCTCATCATACGATGATCTGATAAATGATGATGTTTACAAACTTTTGAACTTTTTGGATAGTATGAATGTATTTACAAAAATTACAATACACAATAGTATAGTGGCGAAGCGTCGCCACGTCTATTCTCGCCACGCCAAAAATCAGGTTTACCCCTCGCCTATAGATATTTCACATCAAAAAAAGTATTTATGTATTTATATCAGTTGCTTAGTACCCATAATATAAAGTTTGAGACAAGATTTCGTTGTGTGTTAGATGTCCTAAATATTTGTTTATTGTATTTTTCATTGAACAATTATCACTTTCTTTTACCCGCAAAATTCATTAAAGAAGTTTTCTTAATCCGCAAAAAGCACTATAAATAATACAACAAACTATTTCAAACTGCTGAAAAACATTCCCGCAAACAGTGGCAACAAAATTTTAGGTCACACTGGAACCTCCTCTGTTCCGTGAACAAACTAAAAACTATACATATTCATTATATTACGATTGCTTTTACCAGTGGACAACTCAACGAAAAATTGCTCTGCAAATATTCCGATGGTAAACAAGCCTACGGTTAGATAAATTACACTTGTAGTTTGTACGCCATGTAGTGTATGTTTTTATGGGTGACCCAACTTGTAATCCAGTTTAAGTAAATTTGTTGTTTGATAAATATTTTCTTTAAAGGCTGGAATAATCTATACTAACATGGTAGTAATGAAGTTAAAAGGTTGGGTTTATTTATTATTTCAGTTATATGTGGGTCCTTATTAGAAAAGTCAGCAAGCTGTTTTTTGCATCTGATAGCTTAGTTTAACCTAGAGCTTCGTGGCGTGCGGGTCGGGTAACCTCCACGTGCGTTCCTGCGTTTCTTGTTCCTTTTGCACACTGTGTTCTGAGGGAACAAAAACAGGGAACTGGTGCTCTCTGGGCGACGCGGCGACGGTCAATCGCATAGTATACGACCTAGAGGGATTAATCAATAAACATAAGCCTTGAACATCATAAAAAGTTCATTGACTAATTAGAAGTATGTGTAATGTTTATTTCTATACATTTTTTCTACATACTAATACGTGAAACCAAAACTTTTCCCTTTTTATGAATATTATGAGCCGCTTTCAGATATGAAAAATATTCATATAAAAAGACAATAGATTCTCTCTTTACAATGTGCGCAATAATGTGCGATCTAGGGCTGCAGTCTCGACATAGATAGCATAACGATCTTAAACTAACGATCGATAAATGTTTACGAATATTTTCGCTTGCCGTAACGATCTTAATCACAAGGGCAAGTCTCTACTCATAAATTATTGTGCAAAATCGTAAAGGACCAAAGTCTCGACATAGATAGCGATCGTTTAAGATGCGAATTCGGTGGCTAATTCACATCGATAATTTTTACGATTTTTGGTAGTCTCTACCGTTGCAACTATCAATTTTCATCGGTATCGTATCGAATTCGCTTATCGAGGGATTTTGACAGCCCGCTAATTCGATAAGTATTCGAAAAGGATCGTTCACGGTGAAATATTATAAAAATAGAAATTGTATGAAGATACATATTTATCAGATTGTAATAATATCTTTTGCAAGTGTAGTGCACTAATTTATAATATGAATTGTACATAATGGCGAAGGTTTATTTAGCTTATGACTTGTTTGTGCTCGAACACCGACGGTAATGGCGACGGCGTGGCTTGTGACTCGCCTGATGGTAAGCGATTACCGCCGCCCATGGACACCCGCAACACCAGATTTGCTGACTGATTTTGCTTTGTCTGACTAACCTTACTACGCGTAATGTACGCAATTACTTTTCCATTTCAAATAAGTGTAAGAACAAATAACAAATACACACAATTTTTGTTGCACTACGCTCACGAAATTTACTTCACGGTTTCATAGATTTAGAGTTTTAGAGTTGTAGATTAGAATAATAGGCTAAAACGTCATTTTATGAGGAGAGTAATATGTCCAGCATTGGGACTGTTGGTGATGACAAAAATTAGGAATATGTAAGTTAATCACAGAATACGTAATCTTAAAAGTGAAAAGTTCCGCCGCAGCAACTTACAAGATTATCATTTTAAGAGGGTTCATAGATTATATCGGAAAAGTGATCCCAAAACCTTACTAAAACGTTGAGCATTGATCTTAATAACCGTACTATTTTAGTCGACACTAATAGATTGCTAACTTAATATTTGCTATCCTCGATACTTTTAGTTTAATCAATTTGCACAGAAGTGAATTAGTGAATGTTTTTCTTTTAAAAGTTAAAAAATTCTTGAGTTTCAAATTCTAGGTAGCATTTCTGCTCCACGTAAAAAAAGAGGTAAGTCTGGTTCCGTTCGAATTTTTAAAATATTGTTGTCATATGTCAGAGCAGTTACTTTAAAAAGAAATAACTATATTAAGGGAGATCGTTTTTAACCGACTTCAAAAAAAGGAGGAGGTTCTCAATTCGACTGTATTTTTTTTTTGTTCGGTTTATTGTAACAATACCTCACAACTTCCGACTGGGTGAACCGATTTTGATGATTCTTTTTTCGTCGTTTTTTTTGTTAAAATTTGAAATTATTTGTTGCATTCATTATTTTAAATAAAAGCTTCTTTGAAAACGGTATTCGTATAGGTGTAGTGAAAGTAGTAGGTATGGTCTTATTTGTTAGTATTTGTTAGAAGTTTTGTAATAAACAAACAAAGAAATCTTCATGTCTTCATAAAATGAGTATAGAGATCCAGTTCAAGTATGTTTTTCAGAAGCCCTCCAAATAGTGTAACAACACACACCTTGTCACTTGTCACCTTGTCCAAGTCACCTTGGACTTTACTTCTGGCGGCCCCGAAATTGCTCAGTGATCCGGAATACATACATGAATATAAGTTTATCTTTAATAAACCTAAAACATGCAAATATAAACACTAAACACACGATTTAAAAGTCATATCAGAGATAGAAATTGTTGTTCTTTTTGCTAGCAATAAACGAAACGTGCATGCAGAGTACGAGTATCTCCCGTTTCTCCATTATATCCGTTTGAATTTAAACTTCTAACATAAACTTGCGAAACGTAGCTTCAACATTCCTTGCACTGAGCTGAGTCTGTTTACCGTCTAAAAATAACAGGGAATCGTTTGATATAGCAAACGCCAATAAAGATAAGGATACAGTTCCGGTGAAATTTTGATAGCTCCTTCGAGTGGATTATATTATCACTACCTTTCACTCGCAGCTCCGCTCGCATGCATGTCGGTTACCGCGACTAAAAGTATGTCCTTATGTCCTTCTCCAAGTTCTAATATATATCTTTACTGAAATTTATGCAAATCGGTTCAGCGGTTTAGCCGTGAAAATGTAACAGACAGACAAACAAAACTAATTTAAAATTTATAATATTAGTACGAGTTCTAAATATAGGTAACCTACATAATTTACTTTTTTTACGATTTTTTTACTAACATAAATGTTTTTCTTTTTATTTCGATACTGTTAGATTATGACTTGTATCGCTACTTAACCATATCTAAATTATTTTAGGCTTCACAAGGTTCCCCGTCCTGTCAATATCTTGGGATGTTGTCCATAGTTATCTACTACAGGTTCCTAAAAGTTTAAGTGAACAAAAAAAAACAGGAGAAACTGCAATAATTTGAAAAAAATACCTCTCCATTTGTACATATTGCAGTTCTAATGTAACTATTTGAAAATATTATTCTACGTAAATATGCTAATACACTTCATCATGTAGTTTTACAAAATAGAACAAAACCAAATTATTCAAGAAAAGTGCTTTAAGAAAATATAAAAGTTAAACAAGCTTTTACTCATTTTAAATGTGATAGAGTGGACCATTATCATTACACTCGGTAAATAAATTACTTTCTTAGCTACTTCGTTTAGTCCTCGGATATGAATAAGGCTATAGACACACTCGACGAAGTTATATCAAGCTATAAAATCAATGTTGAAGCAAAACCTTGATAGTCACAAAACTTTGTAATAGTAACGAAAATATGAATGAAAATATTGGTTTGTACAAAAATAAATATTGTAGGCGAAACCAGAGCAAAGAATCTAAGGTCCTCCGTTTTATGAATCTACATAAAACTAGGGATGTAGTGCTCATTTGGAAAAGGTCACTTCTTTTTCCAAGCCTTTTTAATCTGGAAATTATTTTGGTGCAGGCTACTAGTTCAAAGGGTTTTACCAAAATATCAGTTTTTTCACGTAGCGACGGATCTCCTTAACTGAAGGACGTTCTGATTTCGGAGGTTGAACTAGTTGTCAGTGTTGTCATATTTGAAAGCCTGACTCCTCAATTATGATTGCCATGCCATGACAACCGGGACCGACGGCTTAACGTGCTCTCCGAGACACAGATTTGGAAAAGTTCAATACATATAGCAATTCTATAAAGACGAAATAACAGTTATCCTTTCAAACATAAAAAACTTCATTCGTAAGTATTATAGTTATTGCAATCTTTAAAAAAAAATCGTCAAGTATAAAAAAGCGTTTTGGTGATGAGACAATTTCGTAAATAACGTGTATTGTTTCCGTGTGATATAAACGAAGTAATTTATTAAAGTGGAAATTAATGATGTAAGGAAGGTCGACCAAGATGGCTTTTACTTTACACAGTCTAAAGTCTAAAGTCATATAACGTCTCTGTTTCCAAGGGGCTGGACATAAATTATCATTATTTTTAACCTACAATAGAAGTTCTACTTATGTATGTATAGTTCTACTAAATATGTGACAAGGCACACCGTCAAACGCTATCCGGATATTTCTGAATAAAAAATACGAATATTCTAAATTTTATAGTTACAACTCGACATCAATATAAAAACATAATTATACAATCGAAATTAATTGAAGTGAGTTTTATAATAGGTCTTTACCTATGAAATTGCCGTTTTGTATACAATAAGTGAAAGTACTTATTTTTTCAAAGTTTTTTATTTCTGTTATTCGAAGTAATCACCCATGCAATCGACGCATCTTTGCCAACGCATTGGCAGTTTATTGACGCCCTTCTTGTAAAAAGCGGCCAAGTGCGAGTTGGACTCGCCCATGAAGGGTTCCGCGGCAGCAAGTAACATAATATAATTTTTATATTATTTTTATATTTATGTTGATTGAATGAAAGGTAAATTGCAGTTTACGATTTATGACGTATTAAAAAAAAACTACTTACTAGATTTCGTTCAAACCAATTTTCGTTGGAAGTTTACATGGTAATGTACATCATATATTTTTTTAGATTTATCATTCTCTTATTTTAGAAGTTAAAGGGGGGGGGACACTCATTTTACCACTTTGGAAGTGTCTCTCGCGCAACCTATTCAGTTTAGAAAAAAATGATATTAGAAACCTCAATATCATTTTCGAAGACCTATCCATAGATACCCCACACGTATTGGTTTGATGAAAAAATTTTTTTTGAGTTTCAGTTCTAAGTATGGGGACCCCCAAAATTTATTGTTTTTTTTTTATTTTTGTGTAAAAATCTTAAAGCGGTTCACAGAATACATCTACTTACCTAGTTTCAACATTAAAGGTCTAATAGTTTCGGAAAAAAGTGGCTGTGACATACGGACGAACAGACAGACAGACAGACATGACGAATCTATAAGGGTTCCGTTTTTTGCCTTTGGCACGGAACCCTAAAAATCAGCTGGACGGGAGGCAACAAACTCTTTAAAGACATTTTGTACTGCCTCTCGGGAATTGAATTTTTTACCCACTAAAAAGTTGTCTAAATTTTGGAAAAAGTAATAGTCAGTAGGCGCAAGGTCTGGTGAGTATGGCGGATGAGGGAGAGTTTCCAACCCCAGCTCTTGCAAAAATTTTGGAAAAAGCAATAGTCGGTAGGACTATTACTTTTTCCAAAATTATTCCAAAATACAAATTTAAAATCTAAGATTCTATTCGCATAAATTCTAGATTTTTCTGACTTCAATCTTCCAATTTTTAGATGACACAAAATAAGATGGTAGAATAAAGATAATAATATAGAAACTGCACGTTTGCCCTAGTGGTTTAACGGTCACCACGCCGTTTCCTACTTCGCCAAGTGTCGTGGGTTCAAATCCCACGTAGGACAACACTTTGTGTGATCCACAAATTGTTGTTCTGAGTCTGGGTGTTCTTTGTGTCCGTTTCATGTATGTTTGTAAAGTCCCCCGCGACACAGGATTTAGTCCTAGTGCGGGCGTTGTCTTCTTAGAAAAAGAGAGAAAGAGTAATTCGAAGAACCTGAGGTACCTTCATAAGTCTATCCTGCGATTATAACATCAAATAGACAAACGCTGTTTCGTATTCGATTCTTTTTGTTCTGTAAATTCAAATCAGTGTTCTCGATAGCACTCAGTAATTCTCACACTGATTCTCTATCAAGTTCGTGATTCACTCCGTGATTTACGCTGGATGATTTCAAACAACTTCTCCTTAATGCAATGAATTACACATGCATTAGGTATTAGTGTAACCGTCTATAAGAAAAGCGATTTGATATTTCAAGAATAAATGATACGCAGTATCTGAAAGGCTGATCATCGCGAAAATAAATTATCGTAAGTATCTAAATATCTTTACTTAGTACTATAAAACTGAAGAGTTTGTCTGTTTGAGTGGTTGAAGCTGTATTACAAAATGTTTCAAAAACGGGGAAAATGTATTTCTTTTGAAAGCGCCCATTGCGCGCGCTGCACAAACGGTTATCATTTTTTAACCGACTTAAAAAAAGGAGGTGGTTATCAATTCGACTGTTTTTTTAAATGTTTGTTACCTCATAACTTTCGACTGGGTGAACCAATTTTGGTGATTCATTTTTTATTTGAAAGCTGGTGCTTCCCGTGTCTTCCAGATTGAAGTAGATTTCTTTTTTTTTGTTAAGACTAGTGATTATTTCGTACATTATTTTTATGAAATTAAAAACACAGTATGAAAAAATTGTTCCCCTTTAACGAATTCATTTACCACAAATAAGGTTATAATGAGCCAACTATAACCTTTTTATGGTATAAAATCACGCTCAGCTAGTCTAGCACGGTCTGCTAGTCAAGTATATTTTGAATCGCTGAATGAATGATTTTGCGCTTACATTTGTTAATTGAATCATTTAACAGCACTGTCATGTTTAGGAATCCTCTTACCAAATTTTCCTTTGATAAACATTTCAGAAACTTGAATTGAATTGACATTTTGACACCGCTGTTAACTTCTAAGACCTGTTAGTTGAATATTATTTTGATCATTCTTATATATAAATAGTATAGGTAGTAGTGGTAGTAATATTCATTTTTTTTTGTTTATACTCTCGATTGTCGTCACTTGATGGAACTTGTTGTAATGCATTCTAGAATTAAACTCACTTGTACATATTCCACTATTTTTAACCGACTTCCAAAAAGGAGGAGGTTCTATGTTCCACTGTATGTTTTTTTTTATGGATGTTCACCGATTACTCCGTCTATTGTGAACCGATTTTAAAAATTATTTTTATATTCAAAAGGGTATGCTCCCGAGGTGGTCTCATTGCCACCATATCAGGATCTGATGATGGAATCCCAGGGAAATCGAGGGAAACCCTCATTTTTTGTAGGCACATACTATGTTTTTCGTATATTTTCTGAAGTTACACCGGTATTTGCGTCTGGTAGTCATAGTTTTATGATGATGAGCTGATGATGTAAGGTACAACTCCTTAACGGTTAGGAGTTGGAGGATAAATCTTTCAATATCATATGTATGTATGTTACCTTAAGTCGTATTCTTTCAAATTATTTAGGAAAGCTGATGATGGAAGGTGCAAGGTACAACTCCTCAACGGTTAGGAGTTGGAGGATAATTCTTTCAATTTCATACGTATCTAAAGACCTTTAGTCGTATACTTTCAAGTTATTTAGGTGAGCTGATGATAGAAGGTTTAACTCTTCAACAGGTAGGGACTAGAGGATGATTTTAATATTACACGTACGTATAGACCTTAATTTGTATTCTTTCAGTTATTCATATGGATCATTTTATTGAGTAGACACCTACTAAGGAAGGCATTTTGGAATTTCTATCCCTAAGGGGGTGAAATAGGGGTTGAAAGTTTGTAGGAAAGTCCTTCATTTTTTAGTTAGAAACATGAAACTTTATCTTTGGGCTACTGAAGCGTTTCTGTTTATTCTACCCCTAAGAGGGGAAATAGGGGTTGAAATATTGTATAAAAGTTCGTATTTTTTGAAGTTAGAAGCGTCATTCTTTATTTTAGGGCTACTGATAAAAATGAGTATTAACGTATTACGTAGCGTTTCTGGATATTCTATACCTAAGGGGTGAAATAGGGGTTGACATTTAAACCACTACAGTTATTTGCATCAACAGAAATTTTCTGAAATAGTTCAACTTACTACCTACCTACGATTATTTGCACTAAAAACTGTAAAATAAAAACTTTTTATAAAAAAAACTGACTTCCAAAAAACATCCAACGAAAACTCTGCCAAAAAACACTAAAAAGCGTAAAATAAACTGGCTCTTCATAGATTGCTATGTGCCAATTCTTGTCTATACCTAATTCTTTATTCATTTAAATAGTAGTATTATAATGTGTGCTAGGTACCTAAAATCTGTTTGATGCCGGTTTATACATACAAGAATTGGTATTGCTATTGTTTAAGATGTATTTAATAAAGGACAATTAAGTAATCACATATACTATAACATTATTAATCAATTTTCTATTAAGATTACGATCCACTTTAGTCTAAACATTTCTTTTCTAAAACTTCTAGAAAGTGTAATCCACAGAAAAGAGTATATTCCTTTGTTCTGTGATGTAATCAAACTTCAAAACGTAAATCAATATGCACTAATACAAAGAGAAATATTTATTATTATACCTTTACATCAATATTTCTTCACTACATAATCAAATCTAAATCGATTAAGACAAATTGACGTCAAAGTTATAAAATTCACCTAAACAATACCACAAACTACCTTCAGCGTTGTTTCCACAGCAATTCACACATTTTAAAACTAGCTGAGCCCTGCGATGTTACCCGCGGTACAACTACAACTGTGAGTAACTCCGATGGGCGAAATTAATCTAAAAAAAATAGCCTAAGTTACATCATATATCATCAGCTGTCTACCAGTGAAAGTCTTGTCAAAATCGGTCCAGCCATTCCACAGATTATCCGGAACAAACAGACCGATAGACAAAAAATATATGAAAATGCCTTTTGATGTAAGTACCGTATATACTTACAAGATCTGCTTAGCTTGGGACTAGATGGCGTTGTGTGTTAGATGTCCGAAATATTTATTTATTTATTTATCTATATATATAAAAATGAATCGCCGAAGTGTATCGCCGATCAAATTAAATAATTCATTTGTTTATGTGTTCGTTATTGTTAGGACATGGTTTTTGTACAAGAAACATTAAAAAATAATGGGAAAAGACCTTTTTTGTCCGCGACTGTACACTGCCTGTGGGGTAGCTAAAACGGATATGTAAATATGGCGGTACGAAGTTCACCGGGTATATGGTGTGGGTCACCATGTTGCTTTCATATGCATTTAGTGAAAAGCTGTTAATTTCAAATTATAAACAGACACTTCAATTTTATTTATTTGTATAGATTGAAAATGTTCTTTAACAGTAAAACACCAGTTGTCTTTGTGTGTTTATATCATAAATATCATGTGGAGTCTGATTCATAAGCCGGTTCTGATTTACTGGAGCGTTTCTGTCTGTATATTTATTGGTTCGCAAGCATCATGGAAAATAGCTTTGAGAGATGAGTGGATTTTGTCTGCGTTCGCTAAATCAATGTATCATGCACGATTGCAGTTCACTGGTGCATAATTGGTACTCCTTTGTGAATTGGTTTAATGGTTCAGTTGTATTTGATTGAAATATGGCCATAACATGATCGCCACGTTTGTCTATACGTGAATGCAGTTATCATTTATTTTGATAGTTTTTGATAGAACGAGCTTCGATTAAATATATCATCGATCGAAGAGAACGAGTAACTGGCATATTACATTTATATATTTAAGTACGCATATTATCTATAGTTATCGCGCTAAAGAGTGTCACATGTTCTTCCTGAAGAATCAAACTATCTTCATGCCAAAATACGTAACAAAAGCGTAGACAGACTTACTTTCGAGTTTATAATATACATAGTATGGATTCTCAAAGCTTATTAAATGTACTCGTCTTGCTCAAATTGTACTTATTAGCAAACTTAGAATACTACCTGGCAAGGTTCATATATAACGCTACTGAGCCGGTGGTCGTGAATTCGCTTCTTATCCAGGAATGAATATTTATTTTACGTTTGTTTACGGGTATAATTCATCTAAAATATTATGTCTGCACATATAACTTTTGACCGAGGGTCCGCCCGTGAGAATGTCGGTTATCGCGGCAATGAGTAGCTCATCTAAATGATCACAAAACAAAGTATCTCCATGCCAAATTTCAATGAAACCAGTGCAGTGGTTTAGCCGTGAGATCGTAAGACAGGCCGAGGACCGCAAATTTATAATATCAGTATGGATTTGTTTACGGGTGTAATTTATCCAAAATATTTATGTATTTAGCATCATTCGTGAAGTAACTTTGTTTATCAGCAGTCCATACAGTGCATACATGCGTATATGTATAATCAATGACACAATATAGTTATATTTCGTCAGTGGTATAATACAGATATATTGTTGTAGTGTATTACAGATGCCTTGAAAATACACTGAAGTATTTGAAATTGTGGCGACTTCCACACACAAAACAAACAGAAAGACATTATTACAGCGCCGTATACCGAAGATACGTCGAATTACGGAGTAACGAAGGAAACGAAGAAACTACCAATCCTAAATCGCGCAATAGAAGTTGTCGTGCCGATTATCATATATATGTATATCGTCCATTCGTTTAGATAGTGTGCATCTGCACGCAATTGTGATTATCGTTGTGAAATACGAATATATTAATCCATACAACGGCGTAAACTGACATATCATACTTGCTTGGGGGTGTACGACGCAGTCGGGCCCTTTGATTTTGTGGCGGCTTGTCACACGTGCGACTTCGGCGCGATCAATGTGACCGTATCTAAGCGAATGGACTATACAACATCCCAAGTCCCAACATCAACCATTGGGCCGTGGCCCGCCAGGCTTGATCATCTCGCCTGGTCGGAGGATCCTCCCTTTCTGTTGGAGGAACATGACACCCGTTCCCACACAAAACAATACCTAGATTAAGCTTCTGAGTGCAATGTGTTCGAAAACTATGCAGATTTAATTTTTATGTAAATAAAGCAATAAAGTTTTTGTTTGTAATATCATAATGATAAATTTACTAAATAGATGTGAATATTTACAAAGTATTTAAATACTTTGCGCGACCTTTACCAGGCTTTTTGACTACCTGAAAGACTCCATCTTCCGTACTTGGTCGCCACTCCAGAACTTTTTGGTCTCATCGCACGTCTTGTCTTGGATGCAGGCAGCACAAGAGACACACCGCTTGTTTTGAGGAGCCTTGGGAAAGGAAAGGCATATGTCCAGCACACGTCTGTCGCCTGAGATGATGATGATGGTTTATACTTTAGCATGTTCTTTGAAATGTTATCTATCTGCCTGTTTTTGCCTGTTTCGTTGTTCTAGAGTCTAGCAGTTAGCGTAAGCGACTGCTGATCAAGAGGTACCGGGTTCGATTCCCGGATCGGACTGCTGTTGGGTTTTTCTTACAAGAATTTTTTAATAGCATCCCGGAGTATGGTAGATAGCGGTGTTGCCCGCCCGTGCCTCGGATAGCACGTTAAGCTGTTGGTCCCAGTTGTCATGAACACCTTTGACATTTATTATTGGGAAGTCAGTGCCCTCAAATATACTGACAACTAGTTCCACCTTTGAATTCAGTTTATCCTCAGGGTTGTGGAGCTCCAATGCCAGCCGCTCCGTGGAAAAACTATAAAA
The DNA here is from genome assembly GCA_949125395.1 of Diaphora mendica. NCBI lineage: Eukaryota > Metazoa > Arthropoda > Insecta > Lepidoptera > Erebidae > Diaphora > Diaphora mendica. Next base: position 23,411,050 of record OX421316.1, on the reverse strand, counting down.
ATTCAGGTAAAACCGGTTGAACTAGTAGACGACCCCAAATTGTATTGGGAATAATAAAGGCTAGGAAGATATATTATATTTGCCTGATTTTATCGGCTGATTTCCGGAACGTGTAACCCAAATTTCACTTGACTTTTCTTGGCAGATGGCCTTTGTTATAATTACCTAACTGTTTTATTTAATGATTAGTCGTGTTCTTGATTGCTAGTCAAACTATACCTAAACCTAATAGTCATTAAATAAAATTAGCTTAATGTTTACTATTTTGAAAATGGTTCATCAATCATCATTATTATTAACAGCCTTTGACAGTTTTCTGCTGGACATTTCTGGACATTTCAAGGTAGTAGATCATCGCTGATTTCAGCACGAACGGGCCGGCTCGACCGAGGCGGTACTACCCTCGCACAGAAAATCAACGTAAAATAACAGTGTTCATGCGGTCGTGGTTCGTTGGTGAGTGCGAGACCGTAGGCCCAATGACGCAGGAGCATCATTAGGCCGCCATGATGTGGGTCACCATGCTGCATTGTTGCATTGTCTGCATTCGCAATGAGTATGGGGGCCACCACTCTTCGATTCTGTTTATGTTTTCCTGCAGGCAGAGTAGAGTCAATTTGGCAGGGCCATATAAAAAATAGCCTCTCCTTAGATAGGAGGTCTTAGGCTACTACACGAAGAGGGCCAGACGGGTTTTTTATATGGTTTGTTTAAAGTTTCCCCTCATTTTGCAGTGATGTCCTGCGTAGTTTGTCCCTTAAGTTTGTCCTTTAACTACAGCTCAGCTGAGGGGTTGTCTCAGCAAGAAAACTCCTGATTCATAAATAAATAAATAATAAATAAATATTTTCGGACATCTAACACACAACGCCATCTAGTCCCAAGCTAAGCAGAGCTTGTGTTATGGGTACTAGACAACTGATACAAATACATATATACTTTTTTTTGTAAATACATACATATTATACATAGAAAACACCCAAACTCCGAAACAAATATTTGTAGGTCATACAAACATTTGGTCCGACCCGGGAATCGAACCCGAGACCTCATGATCACCAGTCGCACACGCCAACCGCGAGACCAACGAGGCAGTCAGTCATTCATGTATTACTATAATTTATTATGAACTTTTTAACAAAGGTATAGGTTAAATGTATGTTTGAGACTGAGGTTAGGTGCAGTGTGTCGCGCGGACCGCCGGCCTCCACTCGCGGGGCTCGTGACGTCATGATGTTCCTCTCACCCCTCTAGGACTGCTTTGGACGCTGGGGCGTTAACACTATACCCATGGGATGAACAGGTATGGTGACACTTCGTATTCTTAATCCGTCCCCACACGAATACGGAAAATGGTTTAAAATTCGATTAAATAATAAATTAAGATAACATACACATTATTTTCTGTAAATATCAATGTTTGTGTTGTTCGATATGTTCTATTTTCGTGAGCAGATAAAAAGTTATTCATAACATGAATGAGTAAGTTTAATCTGTTAGTCATTGTTATTGTTTTCGACATCAAAAGTACGTATAACAATATTATACCTTGCTTATGTTTTCCTCAGAAACTAAAAATCAATAAGCTCAAACAAAGCTTAGTATCGCTTTTTCAAGAAAAAGTGACTTTACATATCTAATCATACCAACTTTTTATTACTGTAGGAAACATCATTTTGTTTTTACCCAAAATGAAGCTAAAATGATGTTTAGAAGAGGATTATTAAGAATCGAAATCATAAAAATCTCTTAACTCAGCTTCAAACAGACACACAGACTTCTTTTTTAACAGACAGACAGACAGAGTTACTTTCAATCTATAATATAAGTATGTCTTAATATTACAAAAGGGTTATTTACCATGTTTATATTCGGAAGTAGTTTCTCCATTCGGCACTGTTATAAACACCGCACCGTAATCACTGATGACGAATGAAGTTCACGGAGTTCTCGGTAATGAACGTGGTAAATATGCCGTTCATAATAAATTATGAAGTGAAAATGACAATGGTAGTTTAATGCAGTGCAGAAAGCTATGATCCTTAAACCAGATAATGACAGTTCAACTTATATTGGACTTGAAATAACAACATTCAAAACTTTCTAAATTCGATCGCTAGGAAATCCCTCGTGTGCAAAAATTGTTCTTAAACTCTGTAGAAAAAATATCAATACAAACTATTCACAATATAAATAGAATTATAAACGAATTTTCTTCATGTTTACTGAGGAATATTTCCAAGGGAACCCTTAAATCATATTGCGTCAGAGAGTATGGAGAAGTGTACAATTAAAAGTTGAGAGGTTTCATCCCAAAGTAAATTGATATAACATGCGAAAATGTGATAACTTCTGCTGTGATGTCACTGTCAAACTTTTTCAAACGATGTCTCAGAGTTAATGAGCCGCAGTTGGTGGAATCTTTTCCAATTCAGGATAACTATTTTACGATGAGAATGATATAATTATTCTTGTGTCCGGGTGTAATAAGGCGTGACAGTCATCGTGGTAGTGTAATACTGATGCTCGGAATGCTGTGTCGCCATACAATAGTTAAACACGACGGTGACCGAACCGTCGGACGGACGTCTGATCCCTCCGTCTGGTCACCAACCGGCAAAAACTGTCATTTTAGGTTGATCTCCTGTGCGAGGGTTGTACCGCCTCGGTTGAGCCGGCCCGTTTATGCTGAAATCAGCGTGGCTCTACTACCTAGGAATTTCTAAAAATCAACCTAAAATGACAGGTTTCATGCTGTCGTGTTTTGTTCGAAGCATCTCAACAGGCCGCCATAGTGTGGGTCACCATGCTTCATTGTTGCTTTGTCTGCCATCGCAATGGGTATGGTGACCGGTACTCTTGGATTCTGTTCATACTTTCCATCAGTCAAAGTAGAGTCACTTTGGCAGACTCAAATATAAAAAACAGTATAATATTATTATACATAATTTAAAATTTAAGTACGTGAAGTAGCAAGAATCAATACAAGGAAAAACTCATGACGCGTTTACTGTTTAAAATAAAATCCAAACAGAAATGTATGACCGTGAACATTGTTTATCTCACACTCAATATATTGTTTTTAAAGTAATAATATAGGGAGACCGCTGAGTAAATTTCATGAAATAGACAATGACGTTGAATAAATTGTTTACACTATAGCATAGTACAATTATTTGTAGCGAAAAGTTTTGTTCTGCTTCTCTATTTTAAGCTCAAGTTTATTCCAAAATCCAGTAAATATAATGTGTAGAAAAAATACTAATAGTTCGTGGTAGAAAAGATATATATTTTTATTTAAAGTCTCTTTTCAGTCATAAACAGCTCCTACTGGCATAAGCGTGATGTTAGTTAACATCGCACGTAGATATAAGAGCCTTATCTTAGGCACGTCATGCCACATCTAAAAAATGAAACGTGAAAATCGGTTACACAGTTTCGGAGTTCATTGTGAACAACAACGTGACATAAATAGATGTGTATAGTAGTGGAAGAAACCAGTGAACTACTTAGGCGTATGTCCAGTAGTAGACATTTTTTAAAAGACTTAAAAAACAGGAGGAGGTTTTCAATTCGACTGTTTTTTTTATGTTTGTTACCTCATAACTTTCGACTGGGTGAACCGATTTTGATGATTCTTTTTTTATTTGAAAGCTGGTGCTTCTCGAATAGTTCCATTGAAATTTGGTCCAGATTGAAGTCGTTTTTTTTTGTTAATACTTGAGATTATTTTTAAAGACAACTCCCCAACTTGGAATAAGTCCTGTGTCGCGGGGGACTTTGCAAATATACATGTAACGGACAAAAAGTACACCCGCACTTAGAACAACATTTTTTTGATCACACAAATTGACACAAAGTGTTGTCACAACCACGTCACAACACTTGGCGAAGTAGGAAGCGGTGTGACTACCGCTTAAACCACTTAGGCAATATGTACAGTCTTGTGATGATTAAAGGCTGGTGATGATAAAGATGAGAATTTATATATTTTTATAGGAATTTTGATTACTTACGAAAGATATCGTCTTATCTTAACAAAGACATGAAAAGGGTTCCCAAACTTTTAAGGAACAACCAAGCATTTGGCCAAGTTTGGATTTCAGTATCAATATGTTAAAATATTCTGTGCCTAACTTTAATACATTAATGTGAGAAAGTTATGTGTCAATAACCTATTTTTATTTTATTTATTTATTTGTTCAGAAGTGGACTGCTTAAGGCTTTCGATAATGGGAGTTGTTAAGCACTCACCATCAGTTGACCCGTCTGTTTATCAGTACCCTATATCTGAAGGAAAATGTCGAAAGGGAATTTTGTCTCACCATCATCGTCTTTAACAGTCCACTGCTGGATATAGGCCTCTCTTTGGAAAGTAACTTTATCGAAATAAAATATAAACAACAATACAATTGTATTTAACGTAGAGATAATAATAATAGTTAGGTTGCATCAAGGGTCCGATACAGAAGGCAGTCCTCCTTGACATAGCACGTTTTGGAAGGAGGTACCTTACCACCTTACCGTGGGAGAGCCACGCTTCGGCATGAATGGGCTCTAATGATACCACAGCCTCACAGAAAACCGGTGTGAAATAGTGCTTGCGCTATGTTTCACCGAGTGAGTGAGGATACCGGAGGCCCATACCCCAATCCTTCTACCTCCCTCCCATCCCCAAAAGGCCGGCAACGCACTTGTGACGCTTTTGATGTTGCAGGTGTCCATGGGCGGCGTAATCGCTTACCATCAGGCGATACGTCTGCTCGTTTGCCCGCTTATTCCATAAAAAAAATGTTCCTGTTTTTGAAGCCCAAATACCGGTTTCTTGCTCTGTGTACCCGTAATCGGTGGTCTACTTTTTTTTTAAATGTATTTTTTTATATGTATATTTAAAATGTAAATATATGTAATAATGTCTTTAATAAAGAGAATAATAATAATATTGATTTAAAATTTATAAATAAAAATAAAAATAAATAAAATAAAATAAAAAAATGACCTGCGTTACAGAGATCAGTATCCTCTCTCACTCACAGATCTACTGATTTAATGTAAAAAAAAACAAATGCAGAGGTCAACTACAAAAACAAATAATACATTTAAATATATAATACCAATTGTGTGTTTGTGTATGTAGTGTGTGTGTGTGTTTGTAAGTCGATGTGTGTGTCGTCTGTATTGTAATGTTCGGAGAGCACATTTTGATTTCACAACATTAAAAATTCAGTTTCTTCATAATTAAGTTTAATAAGTTCTTTTTATTCAAATATAACGCCCACAAGATATTATAAAGTCAAACGTCAACATTTTTATGCAAAGAAAACAAAATAATAAATAATTTTGAGGTAGCGATCGGATCAAACACAAGGAAATAACAATTATTTCTCTCCATAACTTTTATTCTCAGATGTTATACAAATATAGTCATTAATATAGATGACCTTAAAGACGATATTTGTTTAAAATATGATTTTGTCTGCAATTATTTTTCTCCTTTACCCCTATGTCAGTGTCTCGACAATATCAAGTACAATGGTATATCTCATTACAAATACACGTGTAATGACAGGCTCTCCAGTCTCGATATAATTATACACACACATAATAAATGGGTGTGAACAGTTGTGCTACTTTGTGGTGCATTTAAATCAATAATAATTGTTAGTATATAAAGTAATATAAATAAATAATCAAACATCTTGTATACTTTTGTTTTGTATAACAACGTTTTTATACACTGTTATCAGATTTAATTATTTAGGCAGTTAATTTATAAACAAAGGTAATTCAGGGGTTTCTTCAACTACTAAAGAAAATTATATATTACACTAGCTGAACCCCGCGGTGTTACTCGCGGTTATTGTCGTACCGCGGGTAAAGCCGCACTTGGAAATAAACTACAATAAAACAAAAACTATTCAATTTAGATCATATAAAAACACCCCTATAAACATTGACACAACATACAACAACACACAATTAGAAACCGTAGACACACATATTAACTGGAAAGCACACATTGATCTTATTAAAAATAAATTATCTCGATTCACATACGCCTTATTCCAGCTTAAATGCAGCACAAATGAAAAAACCGCACTATCCGCTTACTACGCTTACGCATACTCCTGGTTAAGATATGGGATTATGTTATGGGGGAATAGTGTATACTTTCAGGATTTATTTATACTTCAAAAGAAATGTATCAGAATTATCGCACAAATTGGAAATCGTGACAGCTGTAGGCCTTATTTTTTTAAATATAACATCCTCACACTACCATCATTATATATATTTGATATTTGTATATTTGTTTATAAAAACATAAATCACTTCACTAAAGTAAAAGACACCCACAATTTAAATACACGCCACAGAGACAGACTATACTTACCACAATCCAGAATTAAAATGCTGAACGAGAGCCCTTACTACATGGCAGTTAAAATTTACAACAATTTACCAATTCACATTATAAGTGAAACCAAACTTACAGTATTCACTAAAAAACTGAAAACATTTTTAATCAATAAATGCTTTTACTCCGTAGAAGAATACATGGAAACAAAACACAAATAATACATAATAGAAAATATACCACAAACGAAACACACACACACACAGCCACACACAAATGAACACACACCAACAAATCCTACACCTAAACAATAAATCACAATAATGGCTAGGTAGATAAATAATAAAGATATAATATATATGCAAAATGATTCGTTTTAGGCTTATGTAATTTAAAGCAGTTGTTCGATGTAAAATGTCATTATATCAATGATCTTTTTATTTTATTTTTTTAAGGATTTTAAAATGGTTCACTTTATTATTTAATTTTTTAGTTATAGTTATTAATTTGTTTATCTTTATATAATTCTAACATTCTATAACCTAATACCTATGAAATGTGAGTAACACCGTCATCTTCTCTCAAATTTGCAATGCCTGTAAAAGGCTACTAAGTTGAGACAAGTTATATTCTAAGATCACAAATGTACCTACACTTAGTTAGCAATAAAGATTTTGATTTGATTTGATTTGGATGCCATCATCAGATCTTAGTGTCCTTATTATAGTACCACCGTTAGGATATCTCCTTTTTATTAGAAAAAGAATCATCAAAAACGGTTTCTAAACGACGAAGTTATCTGCGAACATACATAAAAAAAAATGCCTATACGGTCGAATTGAGAAACCTCCTCCTTTTTTTGATGTCGGTTTCGTACTCGTTCGTACGTACAAATACACATATTATGTAGATATGTATCACATAAAGAAGATATCTATGGCCTAAGGATGACAAGGAGAGGCTGAAATGATTGACATGAAGTAATCATTTAAAACCTAGAAAAGAATATAATTAACTTCATTGTACACTAGTTACTATAATTTACATTTTTTTAAAAAAAACGACTTCAAGAACTGGACCAAACTGAAATGGGACCACACTGGACGCACCAGCTTTCAAATAAAAAAAATCATTAAAATCGGTTCAGCCAGTCGAAAGTTATGAGGCATTAAACAAAAAAAAACAGTCGTATTGATAACCTTCTTCTGTTTTTAAAGTCGGTTAAAAAGAATATATCAATTGAATGACCATGTACAAATGGCGGTCTTTTCGCTAAAAAGTATTTTTTTCTAGACAACCTTGGGATGTAAAAAATGTACAGTGAAAAAAGGTGAATTTCTAGTCTGTTTTTTTTTTTAAACAAATTGTGTATTCTAACAGTATTATATATAATAATGTTTTAAGTACATTTCAAATCAAAAGCTTCTATGAAAACGTACTACATTCACAATGTTGTTTTTCTTAACTCATAGCGTTACCGACTGAAATGGCTATTTTCGCATTTAAAACAGTTATTTGCCTTTCTAAACTTTCATTACCATTATAATATTACCGTTGACTTATTTTTACAAACGTTACATTTATTATCTACAAAGAGGAGCAATTATTTAACCCCATTGATAAAAATTTAAGATGAAAATATTGAAGCTATTGGTAGGTTTTTATTTTTGCACACTTTTCTCTCGCACTTAGAAAACTCAAGATGGTACATGATTTTAGTGTCAAAAGCTTTTTTATTTTAAATATTACTACTGGCCAATAAATACTTGGGCCGCGTTCTACCAGGCTCACCTCACCTGGTCGCAGAATCCTCTCTTGTGTTAGAAGGATATGACACCATTTCCTCCACAGTGATGACCTCGACGAGATACAACTCGAATTGATTTAACCAGATTGAAAGCAGCCTTCAAAGAAGTATATCAAGATCATCATTGACTCAATCGTGTTCACTTCCACATTGATGAACGGTAATCAAATCTCAACCAGCTAGGAACAGCTAGCAACCATCCTCAATAAGAATAAAATACGCAGGTGGCAACCGCTCTAGCCTGGTTATCGCTACGTACGGCCTTATCAGCAGCATACATTACATAAGGCACAGCATACTGCATCTATGATCCACATAAATAGCACATCTCACTCACGTCTACGCAAAAGCCAGCCACTACGCAGTCCCTGACTCACTGGGGACTTCCCCGCAGCAGCGCATGCAATTCCGACTCGCTGGTCTCAGCGGACAAAAGTGCCTTTGTAAAGGACTGACTGACTATCTGACGGATGGGGGAGGATCTGACGGTAAGTAACTACTACAACTTACAAGTCAGAAATGCGTTGCTGCCCTAGGAGACCCTACCCGTAGAGTCAGGGGAAGGGAGGGGAGGTACTCACTTACTCTGTGAAAAACTTTCATAACGCTGTTTTTTTTCTAATAACAACCACCAGCAAAAAAGAACACCTATTTCTTTTAATAATACTACACATATAGTTCTTCTCATTCGTGTTGAGTTGGGATTAAAATTTAATTGAAAAAAAACCGACTTCCAAAAAACATCCAACGAAAACTCTCTGCAAAAAAAACACTTAAAAGCGTAAAATAAACTGATTCAAATTCATGACCGACTTCAAACAGATTCTAGGTACCTAGCACACATTATAATACTACTATTTAAATGAATAAAGAATTAGGTATAGGTAATTTATAAAGAACCAGTTTATTTTACGCTTTTAAGAGTTTTTTTGGCAGAGAGTTTTCGTTGGATGTTTTTTGGAAGTCGTTTTTTTTTTTATAAAAAGTTTTTATTTTTCAGTTTTTAGTGCAAACAATCGTAGGTAAGTAGTAAGTTGAACTATTTCATCAAATTCATCATCAAGAATACAAATTAAGGTCTATACGAACGTGTAATATTAAAATCATCTTCTAATTCCTAACTGTTGAAGAGTTTAACCTTTTATCATCAGTTCACCTAAATAACTTGAAAGTATACGACTGAAGGTCTTTAGATACGTATGAAATTGAAAGAATTATCCTCCAACTCCTAACCGTTGAGGAGTTGTACCTTCCACCTTCCATCATCAGCTTACCTAAATAATTTGAAAGAATACGACTAAAGGTAACATATATACATATGATATTTAAAGATTTATCCTCCAACTCCTAACCGTTAAGGAGTTGTACCTTACATCATCAGCTCATCATCATAAAATGATGACTACCAGACGCAAATACCGGTGTAACTTCAGAAAATATACGAAAAACATAGTATGTGCCTATAAAAAATGAGGGTTTCCCTCGATTTCCCTGGGATCCCATCATCAGATCCTGATATGCTGGCAATGGGACCACCTCGGAAGCATACCCTTTCAAATACAAAAAAAAAAATTTAAATCGGTCCTCAACTGACGGAGTAATCGGGTAACATACATTAAAAAAAAATACATACAGTGGAACATAGAACCTCCTCCTTTTTGGAAGTCGGTTAATAAAATAAAATGTATTATGTACATCTCAATTAATCACACACATAATATCGCTTCTCTATATCTGATAAATAATAATCGAGTGTTTAGAATTTTATTTTTAAAGAAATTACTTACTAAAGATAAAAAGAAAAAGTAATAACAAACTATTAAAGTTAAATACGGCCCTAAAAGTTATAAAAGAATGTTCTCTTCAAATAGTTTTGTGATAGACAAATTAGCTTGCTTATAGATACTAAAGAAATGTTACCGAAAGTTTATCTGGAAAGTAAATTAATGTTGTCAGCTAACTAAATAATGAATTTTGTTTTAGAATGTTTAGTCTTAAGTGAGGGGAAGGTAAACACTTTTAATTAGAAAAAAAAGTAAATATTATACTACTTATAGATTTGGATAATAGTAAATTATGGTACAAGTGTGTAATGTTGGTGATTACCGCTGAGGCGCCATTGAGATAGCCGAGGACGGTAATCGTCAATGCACACGTGTATAATACGACGTTTTTCAACACACTTGTGAAGAAAATAATACAAAAAATAATTTTATTTAGTAGATAAAAAGTTTATTTGTACTATTGAACACGATCTTTTTAGTATCGTAACTTTTTTAAGAACAAAGCAACTCTACCAATAAAATAAAATAAAAACTCTACAACTCACTTGTGAATAATAGCAATGAAAAAGTCACTGTTTGATTTAGGTGTCATTATGTGCCTAATTGCGGTGAAATTAGAGCTACTTTATGAGCAAGTGTGTTGAAAAAACTGTAATAGATACTTGTAAAAAGAATTGGAATGCGTGGAAGTTAACTTGTTGTGTGCCTTAAACGCAAGGAGAAACCCACAAAAGAAAGGTAAAACGATGGTTGGTGCTCGTATGCCGTCTGTAAGGACAGGGCGACTGAAAACTATAGTCCTTTCTTCAAAAGGTCAACTCAAATCCTATACTGTACTCGCATAACTTTAATAAATATTAACGGACTTAAAAAAAAGATAGCCTTTTTGTTTTTTTCGGCATTTCTTCCCAGGGTGAGTCGTAGGAAATGCTGACGCTTTCTGGCTGTACACTGTGGATTTATTTAAAAAAATAAACATCATTCATCTACCGAAGGAAGGTAACCAAGACTAATGGGCAGCGGCCATATTGTTTACTAGTATACATTGACGCGAAAACTTTGTAGGCTTGAAGTATGTAGTTACTCCGTTTTTCAGATTGCCTTCATTAGGTCGTATTAACGTGTATTTTTACCTTTTTTTTTAACTTTTTCTTGCTGTCTTACGAGGCCATCTCAGATAATTTTGTTATATAAATTATAGGTTTTCTCAAATAGTCCACTCCTTTATTTAGGCCACTATTTAGAAAGGAAGATTTTATTTACTAAACTTGTGGAATAACAGGTGTTATGTTCCTCCGTACAAAGGGGGAATTCTCCAACCATGCTAGGTGATCATAGTCTGGCAGATCACGGACTAACCGTTGATATTGGGAAGTTGTATATTTACTATACGGCGCTAGAATTTCTATATCGTGATGCAGGATTCGTTACTCCATAATTTGGAGTGCCTTCGATAGATAGCGCTGTAGACTGTTAGTATGTTTTTGTTAGGCTAAATGAATTAGTATATTTTTTTCTTGGTGACTATAATTTCACCTAACCTTTTTTATTAGTTACAAATAATGTTTCAACTGCATTATAATAATACACAAATAGCATCAGTGGCTTATCCTTTGATATGCGGGCGGAAAACCGACACCGACGCCATCCGAAGCCTAGAGTTATAAGGACGTGTTCACACATTTATAGATGAAATAATAGACCTAATGTCAATTATTGTCAAGGATTCATGATTAGACATGGATACATTATAGTATGAGGTGATAAGCTAATGTTAATATTGGAAAACATAAACTACAATGAAAAATCAACCATAAAAAATATGGTCGGTAAATCTCGCAACTCACGACTCACAAGCGTGTTGCCTTCTTTGACCTCATCATCAGCCTATCGCAGTCAGTCCACTACTGGACATAGGCAACGGCCTAGTTTAAACGAACCTACTCCAGAGAACCAAGAAGGGGGCTCCAGCTCCAGAATAACACTCGTTCGTTGAAAAGCCACGATAGAATTGTTAAGCACCGGTTTATTGCGAGGCCGTGGTATAACTACCGTGTTACCGTGGGAGAGCCACGCTTCGGCATGAATGGACCGGCTCGACCGAAGTGATACCACGGCCTCGCAGAAAACCGGTGTTAAACAGCGCTTATGCTGTGTTTCACTGAGTGAGTGAGGATACCGGAGGCCCATTTCCCAACCTCTACCCCCATCTCCCCTCCCCTATCCCCCAAAGGCCGGCAACGCACTTGTGACGCCTCTGGTGTTGCGGGTGTCCATGGGCAGCGGGAATCGCGGTAATTGTTGTTCTGAGTCTGGGTGTTATTTGTGTCCGTTTCATGTATGTTTGTAAAGTCCCCCGCGACACAGGATTTATTCCTAGTGCGGGAGTTGTCTTTAAAAAAAAAACCATAAAAAAAACCCCGGTCCTTTTGTGATGATACATGATTCTCATCTGGGTTAAATAGGAATGGCATACTCAGGATTGAATTGTATTTACAAAGAAAAAGTTTCGATCTTGAGGTTATTACCGTCAGAAGCCCTCTGAGGTTCTTTGATAGAAAAGAAACCTACAAATCTATTAACCGCTTAGTATGTTTAACATAATGTTTGTGATTTTTGCAAATCGTATTTGTGTGAATTAAAACAAGTTAGATCTTGCTTACATGACCTACAGACTTATAAAACAATAATTAAAATTTTAACAAAAAAACCGACTTCAAGAACTGGACCAAATTGAAATGGGACCACACGGAAAGCACCAGGTTTCAAATAGAAAAATAATCATCGAAATAGGTTCACCGAGTCGAAAAAGTCTGAGGTAACAAACTTTAAAAAAAAAAACAGTCGAATTGAGAACCTTTTTGAAGTCGGTTATAAAGGTTCCTTGTTTCTGTTCTTTAAGGTCCTTTAAAGGTTCAACAACGCTACAGAGCAAAAATTAATTTACTTCATGATGTTTCTAGCACTTACCTACACAATAAAAGCAGGAACACTTCTGGAATACATAGAAATTATTCTTACTCAACGAATTTTTCGCAAACTACTCGTCTATGTTTCTATTTTCATTTTATTATACACACACTGGAATCTGTTGTTGCTTGTGTTACATACATCATACAAAGGGCTATTGTTAGATCACGCACTCGTCCAATATGCCAACGCTGCAGTCTCCATGACACAAGGTGCCGACTTAGAATTACGAGAACACACCACAAAGACCTGTTATGAGATCAACGGTGCCACGAAGGTGATGACAGCATTACGAACATGGACAACAAAGGCCTGTTATAAGATCAACACCGCGTCACTAGCACAAGGCGCCGACACAGCATTGTTATAGTATATATATTTAAGATTTGTCATTTCTACGCACACTTACTTTTAAGCCAACATCGCGTTAGCAACTTAGACTAATTAGTTATAGTTTAAATGTAATTTTTATAATCTTTTATTAAATTAACTTCAAGTTCTATTTCGTTTCTCTAAAACTCCTTCGGCTGTGGCAAATACGTAATTGGCGCAGTCGGTAGGATACTCGCGGGTCGTTTCGCGAGCTATAAAGATCTCTAATATCGAAATCCGCGTTCGCGAGCAGCCCGAGCGGCCTTCAAGCCACTGTACGAGTATCCAGAATCTACGAGAGCTGCAGCCACTGGGAAGAGTATCCGAACATTGATACGCGGCGAAACGGAATGAAAGGGTGAGTGCACAGAATCGTTCTTGTGTTGCTATTCCTTTACCTTGAAGTTTTTATTTCCCAAAATTTTCCACCCATAGTAACTCCCGTATTAGAGAGTCTGCATCGAGCCAGATTCGTCGACGAGTATAACTAGATAGTGGTAGGAATTTGGATTTAAAAGATTATAATTATAGTTTAGAATTACTTAAATTAATATTTTTTTATTCTTCAAAATTTTCCACCCTAGTAACTCCCGTATTAGAGAGTCTGCATCGAGCCAGACTCGTCGGCGAGTACAACTAGATAGTAGTAGGAATTTGAATTTAGAAGACTATAATTTAGAATTAAATCAATTACCTAGAATTAAGATAATGACGGAGCGCAACCCGGACATAATTTTTAAGGCTTTACGCCCTGTACCGGAGTTCGACGGGAACCCACATATACTTACCCGATTTATTAAGTTATGTGACCAAATAGTATATACCTACCTGAGTACGGAACCCTGTGATCAGTTATCGAACCTTTGCTTGATAAATGGAATTTTAAATAAAATCACAGGCCCCGCCGCTAGTATTATAAATTCAAATGGCATATCTGATAATTGGTTAGACGTTCGGAATGCATTGATCAATAATTTTGCAGACCAAAGGGATGAAACTGCCCTTTATAATGACCTCTCTTTAGCCAACCAGGGACAAAGATCACCACAGGAATTTTATGACCACTGTCAGACACTATTTAGTACAATTATGACATATATTAGCCTTCACGAGACAATATCCACTACTATTGAAGCCAAGCGCACTTTATACAGAAAACTAACCATGCAAGCGTTTGTAAGGGGTTTACAGGAACCTCTAGGTTCACGCATTAGGTGTATGAGACCTGACACGATTGAGAAAGCTTTAGAATATGTTCAGGAGGAAATGAATATATTGTATTTGCAGCAGCGCAATGACATAGCTAGTAAATTACAGCCGACCCCTAAGGTCACCCACTCTACTCCTGTACATACCCCGAAACTTTCAAATAACTATAGCCATAGCCCAACCGCATCATATTGGCCTTTACACGTAGCAAATAGGCCGCCACCTCAGCCGATGCAACCTTTTAGGTTTGCACAAGGGTTCAGGATGAATCCTATGCAACATCAGCCCTCACCACAGGTACGTATGCCCACACACACACAACACATGTTTAGTGCTAGGCCTCCAAATTATAATCTACGAAGTAATACGTTTAGGATGCCACCTAGAACTCAACCCAGTCAGCCACCTGGCCCCGGACCGATGAGTGGTATAGAACACTTTAATCCCAGGCCGATGCCACCTCCAGGAGGAATCCGCAGACATGACTGGCGTACCCAGGGCAATCCACCACCTAATAATTACTTTAAATCTCGTGAGATAAACTTTAATGAGTGTTACGATGATAGCTATTATTACGACCACAACTATAACCCTGACTATGACTACTTTTCACATACCAATGACTATACCCCCTATGATGACTATGACACGAATCAAACACAGTATCAAGGCCATGATCTTCCTTTAGAGTACTCTTATAACAATTCAAACGATAACCTTAAGAGTGCCAATTCAAATTTTCGGACGGATCAGAAATTAGAAAAGCCAGGATAGAAATAAACTTACAAACACAGAGACAGTTACCATTTATTCAGATATCAAATCCCCCTTTAAAATTACTTATCGACACCGGTGCTAACCAATCATTCTTAAGCCCGGAAGCCGTTCAAAACTATTACCCTGATATTCCTTTAAATTACGATCCATTTGAAGTAACTAATGTACATGCTACTACGAGAAACAACTACTCTATAACACTACCGTGCTTTAACGAATTTAATGACCCGGATAATATACGTTTCTTTGTCTATAAGTTCCACGATTATTTCGATGGTCTTATAGGACTTGACTTAATGACCAAATGGGAAGCTAAAATAGACCTTAAAGACAAGACCTTGACTACACGACATACAGTAAACCCTATTAAAATATACAACTCCCACAATGTGAATTTATACGAGGATATTATCCCTGCAAAGAGTTATAAGGTAGCTACGTTACCGATAAGTGCCCCGGATGGCGATGTAATTATTCCAGAACAATTAATTTGTAACTGCACTATAGCTGAATGTCTAACTACTGTAAAAGATAACCATGCTCTTTTAGAAATTTTTAACCCTGATGATGATGATGATGATTTTAAACTGATAACGATGTTGTATTTGCACTTGAATACTCAATTAAAGCAGACGCCTTATCTAGAATTGAAATTCATAACCAGGAAACCAGTTCGACCATTGCAAATCCCACCAAGAAGACTCCCACTATAGATAATTCAGCTACTAGTACAGCCCACACAAATCAGGAAAATCTAATTTTGGAAGTACCTAATAAAGACGAACCAATAACATATCGTGTACCCTACGCCATAATAGCTTACAACAGCTCTATTCATGGTTTTACAAAATGCAGACCCTATGACATATTAAAAGGCCATTTTGACCCCAGGGACCCTATTGACATTGACATAAACGAAAAATTACTCCAACAATATGTAGTGACTCATAGAGCACAGATGAAGACTGCCCATGACATAAACGAGACTTCGTTAGCCAATAGAACTGCTCTTATAGAATCCCGTAATAAGTCTAGACAACCTGAAATTGACTATAAGCCAGAACAACAAGTTTTTATAAAAAAAAAAGAAGAAAAAAAAAATGCTTTCTGAAAGACCTGAAACGAAAACCCAAGAGTAACCAATTGTTACAGGTTACTACTACTGACATTGATGCTGGAAGCACTTCTAATACGACCTTAAGAGATAAGACTTGACAATTTAGATTTATTACCATTTAGGCTAGGATAAGCTAGAGTAACGACACATTATTATACATTTTTACAATACATCGTACGTACGTACGTAAGTACTATCTAATTCTACACATAAACATACGTACATGACTATAAGAATAGACTCACTAACGAAACCTACTTATTATACGAAATACATCTAGAACACCTAGTAAAAAAAAACCAATATCCTTAATCATCTATACACCTTAGAGCCTGGCAGGACAAAAAGAGGTCTACTTGACGTATTAGTCTATAATTAAAAGCATTACCGGCAATCTGGATTATCAGGATGCACTTAAATACACTCAAGCTGTAGGTACCGTAAAAAACAAGATAAAAAAAAACTGTAGAGTTTAATTATCGCGCTAGTCTAAACAAACTTATAGATAGTTTAACTTATCAAAAACAAAAGTAATATTAATTATATCCTTCAGGTAATCTTAAATGAAAATGCTTACAGAGCCAATAACATTATTAATTATGGGAAATTGAATTTGTTAGAATAAAAAAAAAAAAACTAGCCTTTACTAAAACCTGGACAACATAAACTTAGAACTTAGTTAGTACTTAGGAATACTATGATATTATAAGGTCAGGATCGAATTTTGTAGTTTAACAGATAATTATAGTTTTCAAACTCCCCGTAGTCTTTCCGAATATCTATGATTTCTGTAAACTATCCCTCGCACAAAATAAATTTCACCAATTCCTTATTCCTTCTCATCCTTATATAGCAACTGATAGAAATGAATTTGTGTACATAGAGGCAGAATGCCCGAAGTATAGTAAGCACATATGTCTGTGAGAAAAACGTAGCCCAGCAGATCCGGACAGATCCTGATTGCACTCAAGTACTGCAGAACTGACCATTATTAACGACAACAACGAAATAAAAAGTCAACCTTTGAAGTAAACCTTTAAGATCTTCACAGCATCCAGAATAAAGTATCCCAGGAAACACCGATAGAAAACGACAACGTCCAGTCAACAAACCTGTACCATACGACCATTCCATTCTATGTATTGGTATCAGTTACAACTGCAATTATCACCTACGCAGTAGGCCGTAACTACAAGATCTAGCACCTAAAACTAAATAGTTCAAAAGAGAACCCAACACTCCAGATACACACTATGGAAGATCCAGCCAACCCTAAACCAGAAGAATTTTCAGCAACATTTTCCATTAACATGACAAAATAGTTGCTGAACTGAGGGTGGAGGTGTTACATACATCATACAAAGGGCTATTGTTAGATCACGCACTCGTCCAATATGCCAACGCTGCAGTCTCCATGACACAAGGTGCCGACTTAGAATTACGAGAACACACCACAAAGACCTGTTATGAGATCAACGGTGCCACGAAGGTGATGACAGCATTACGAACATGGACAACAAAGGCCTGTTATAAGATCAACACCGCGTCACTAGCACAAGGCGCCGACACAGCATTGTTATAGTATATATATTTAAGATTTGTCATTTCTACGCACACTTACTTTTAAGCCAACATCGCGTTAGCAACTTAGACTAATTAGTTATAGTTTAAATGTAATTTTTATAATCTTTTATTAAATTAACTTCAAGTTCTATTTCGTTTCTCTAAAACTCCTTCGGCTGTGGCAAATACGTAATTCTTGTGATGATTCTGGTTTAAGATAAGCGGGAAGTATTTCGAATGTTTTGTTAAGACGTCATCATATGAGGATAAGTGTTCTGAACAAAAATGTTTATGTAATCAGTTAGTGTTGTATCGGATTGCGGAAAATTACCTAATCATATATACGTCATTCATCGAGCTACAGTGTTGCTACAATACAGAATTAATATCAACTCAACTATTTTTAACCTAACTTTTGCAATGAATGATTATAAACTGCTTTATAAATAGATTTTCTTGATGTGGGTGTATATGTTCTTCCTAGCCCTTACTATCCCAAGATTAATTGGGGCCGGCTACTAGTTCAACCGGTTTTACCTGAATATCAGTTTTTCTACGGAGCGACTGGCATCAGACCAAAAGGTCGAACAAGTTGTCAGTATATTTGAGGGCACTGACTTCCCGATAACGATTGTCATAGGTGTTCATGATAACAATTGATGTGGATGTATATATAGTTGGTTAAATATGGGTTTCCTGGAACATGAACTGAACACTGTTTTCAGAAGTAGGTGGAAGTTATGGTCACCAACTTGAAACGAAAACAATTTATACGAACTTATTTCTAGTGTTTAAATGATAAAATACTGGCCGCACGTTGCTGTGGCTTTATTAACCGACGTCATTGTATTACATTCAATTATCAGATTAATAAAAAATACGTGATAAAAACTATCCTATATTAGGCACGAAAGCAAAATACACATTTAATAAAAACGTGGAAAACGCTTAGATAGTTGCGGAGTTCATCGTGAGCAACAATGGGCACTTTATTATTATGAGAATTATATATACTAGATTGGGACTAATCCCGCCCACACGCCCACCACTGTAACTCCTGTACACCAGGATCAACAGTGGTGACCCACGAACACACCGAGTTATGACACTCGGGAAGTCCCAGGAAAAATTAAACTGTCTTGGAACCCGCAACGAAATTAATCAGAAGAAAACTGGAGGAGTTGGAAATACTCGAATAATAAGTCCACTTCCCTTTTTAGCAAAGCGGGAGACAAAATGAAGTCAAAATAGGCAGACGCCTTTTTCAAACCGGGAAGCACCACGGATAAAAAATATTATGGGTTTTAAGTGAGCTATATTTGATTTCTGTAGTATGTATGGCAGAATCGCTTAAACACACGGAAATTCACCGCAGTTGACACAAGATCCCCATAATATACTACCCCAGACGTCATTTGTAAGCTATTTAGCATCATGTTACGGTCATTATGCCAAAGACTACATTCCCAGAGGATATGATGAGCCGACTGTTGGGGTTGGGGTATGGGCCTCTGGTATTCTCACTCACACGGTGAAACACAGCGCAAGCCGGTTCACACCGGTTTTCTATGAGGCCGTGGTATCACTCCGGTTGAGCCGGCCCATTCATGCTGAAGCGTGGCTCTCCCACGGTAGAAGAACTTAGGTAGAAGTGGCTCTCCCATTTACCAGTAGACACACAGTACTTACTGTACAGTATAGTTCATCCTAGATGTATGGGAATGTAGACTGTGCTAACACCAGCCATCGCACAGTTTCTTGAAAAATATTTTATTGTACCATACTCTACCGGGTACGAATATATCATATTACAGAACTCTCGTGTTTTAGCCATAGTTGCCACAACCTCTTTGCGCTGTAGCATGGTACGTGGTGGTTTAATTTAATTTACTTTAGTTTACTACAATTTATGGTTTAATTTAATTTACTACTACAGTTATTAATACTTACGCAATATATTAAATCATTAATAACTGTAGTAAATTAAATTAAACCACCACGCACCATGCTACAGCGCAAAGAGTATAGTGGTAGGTACATATTTCACTCCACGGTCAAGAATCAAAAAATAAATTATGTACATAAAAAAATATACCCCCACATAAGTAGTAAGCCTTATAACTATATATTAAACTAAAAGCGTCCAAGAAAAACATCACAAGAGAAACAAAAGTTTTATGTTTATGACACTTTTTTCTCAATTACTTTTAAAAGTAGGCCGGACTTTCCTTAACTTATACAAAATGTCATAAATTAATTTACACCCACGACTGTTCTTGGTTCTTTTAAAGTTTCTGTTGTGATTCTATCAATAACATCCAAATAGATTACCTATTTCATTTATGAAATATTAACTCAAAGCTCTATACAAGCTTGAATTTATTTTTAAAGAAACTTTTTACGGTATTTGTAATGACAAACTCGACTTGAATGTTATAAAAGTACTCCCACGTTGTATTTTCAATAACATCAAATAATTTTCTGAGTACAAGACATAAGTATCTACAAGCAAATAAAAATATCTTGAACAACAACGACATCACGAATTTATTTTATTTTTTACCCGACTGCGAAAGAAGGAGGGTTATGTTTTTCGAGTGTATGTATGTATGTTTATTTCTTTGGCACGCCCTAGAGCCTATACGGCTTGTCATATTTTTATTTGAGTGGTGTCAATAGATTCGTCTTAGTCGTGAGTGACACTAGGTATACCAAATTTTAAAAAATACAATACACATTGGCGCCAAAAAGTAATCTCAAAAAAAAAAGTTTTTAAAATACATCGAATGTGGTATCAAAATAAAGAATTTTTAACGGTGATTACGAATAATATATAACTATGTTTTATTTAAAAAAACTGAATTTAATAAAGATAACAGATATTGACGCAGTCGGGTTTTTTTTTAATAATTTTACTTGTTAGTTCCTTCTGTTGTGCTTTTTGATAAATGTAATAATTCTACATAATCTTTTAAGTTTTGATTGAGCTGTGATATGTTCAAATTTAAAACTGACTTAAACGTATCATTTTGTGTACTAAATTAAAATTCCAATTTATATAAAGCGTTAAAGGATCACAGACACGCCTATTTCATAAATTTAAGTTAACATGTCTGCGGATTTCTAAGAAAAAGATCT
Source organism: Diaphora mendica (assembly GCA_949125395.1). Lineage (NCBI taxonomy): Eukaryota > Metazoa > Arthropoda > Insecta > Lepidoptera > Erebidae > Diaphora > Diaphora mendica. The sequence continues at coordinate 23,389,955 of OX421316.1, read as the reverse complement.
GGACTGACAGACGAAGTGCCCTTTATCCTTTAAAGGAAAAGAACCATGAACAGTATTATACACTAAATTATACTTTAAAACTAGCTGAACCCCGCGATATTACCCACGCTACGACAATAACCGGGGGCAACGCTGCGAAGCGAGTGCGAAGCTAGCGAAGCTAGTAATAAGTGAAATAAAAGTAGCCTAACTTACTCCTTATATCATTAGCTACCTATTAGTGAAAGTCCCGTCAAAATTGGTGCAACCGTTCCAGAGATTAGCCGGAACAAACAGACAGACCGACAGACAGATAAAAATGGTAAAAAATGTTATTTTGGTATATGTCCGTGTATATGTTAACGGAAATGTATGAAATTAAGGAATTGTATACAAATCCTAGGAAATGTCTACAATTCCGATACTATTTAGGAAATGTATAAAATATTGTTTGAAAAACTATTTAATACATAGATATCCTAGGAAATGTATAAATTTCCTCGGAATTGTATATAATTCCAATATCGTATTAGGAAATGTATAAAGTAAATGCTTTCTGTAATAAAACACGTTGTTAATAATATTTTTTTATTATAGCCCTTATTGAGACAATCGGGTAACAGTCATACCGTAAAATAATAATAATATGTTCATATGTTCTAACCTAACCTAACCTAAAAATTATTACCCACCAATATCTTAAATGTTTTACATTTCCGATTGCTATTTAGGAAATGTATAGATTTCCTAGGTCTAACCGTTTTTGAGATATTTGAATTTAAGTGTTTTTACAAAAAATGCCCGATTTTCGCCTGTCAGCTTAGATATTTTGAAATGTGTAGGTGTTATTATAACTATTATTTGATTTTTACATGTAAAATAAAATGCTTTATGACCTTAATAACCAATATTATACGTAATGTGAATAAATAAGTTGTTGTGGACGATTTAAACTAAAAAATAAAAATTTTGAAAGTTTATTTTTCTTCAATTGATATCAATTTTTTTTAGTATGGCGCCTGTTTTGCAGATGTACTTAAAAATATATATGTTTCATCAGCTATCCAACGAGGTATAATAATCTAAGGTTTTATAAAAAATATATTAAAAAAACTTAGTTGCGACAGTCTAAAATCGGGCATTTTTTGTAAAAACAATTAAATTTAAATATCTCATCCGGTTAGATTTGGGATAGGGTGTTTTTCGTGAAATCAGTGAGAAAAGATGTCAATTACACGCCCTTAACGGGAATAAGTCGACTTACCCTGTAACCCTGTATATATATATATTTATAAGAATCTAGTAAAAAGCGGTTATTTTAATGTTACAAACAGACACTTCAATTTATTTATTTGTATGGATATTATTTGTATTTATACTTAATTAGACGCTCGAAAATTTGCACACCTGAGAAAGGTAATAAATCAGCGCAACTATTATTATATATCATGACAGCTTTGTACCTACCTGTTTTATGCAAATAAATAATTTGATTTGATTTGATATAGATAAATTAAGAAAGATGTAAGGAATCTCATGAACTACTGGTCCGATTTGAAAAAATGTTTCAGTGTTAGATAGCCCATTTATCGAGGAAGGCTTTATAACCTTACGCTAATGTCATCAGCAAATGGCAACCTATAATTGAGAAATATTCTATGTCATCATCATCATCAGCCCATCGCAGACCACTGCTGGACGTAGGCCATAAATATTCATATATTCTATGTATTGAAGTATTATTTTAAAGGACTTAAATTAGTAAGATTATTTCTTTATTTATCTCTATAAATCGCTATAAGACCGCATTCAATATTTAAATCTAGAACAGTTATTTTGACATTGTCACTTATGAGTATCATTCGTGTTTAAATTTTTTAAGTTGATTTATTTATTGTCTTGGCAACTCCAGCCAACGCCATAAACACTGAACTGTGTGTATAAAATTACGAACATAAAAGCGTATACGATCGGTATCGAATAACCGCACATGTGGGGAACTCTGTTTTATATAGCATGTAGCTGAAAATGGCTACTGTCTGGCTAAAGACAATCATTAAAAGTAATAGATAAAATATTTATTTATAATACATTTTTGTACCAGATTGCTCTAGTAGCCTATGTGCGTCAAACATAGGTACGTCATGCCAATACATTTTGGTGATTTGAATGAAACGTATAAAATTCGTAGGTACGGCATATATAGCTCTAGTTTTTTTTAAGATACCCGCACATGTTATTTTTTTAAACTATTGCATAGCTTTTATCGCGGTCTTTGGGGCTTTTGTGCAGAAATTCCGTAACGTAACAAAAAACCTGACACCCGAAGCTCGCACGGATCGAGACGAGCTGCTCCGAACGACGAATCAACGAATCTGTGTCACGGTCACGCACGAACATACTGCTTAAAAAAATATAATTGCATAAGTTGATAAAAAATGCTATGCAATAGCTTTACCGCGGCAGTCCCCGAGGGCCACACGTATTTTTTTATGTATGGGCCTGCTAAAATGACTCTACTCCGCCTGATGGAAAGCAAAAGCAGAATCCAAGAGTGGTGGTCATTGCGAATGCAGACAATGCAACAATGCAGCATGGTGATCCACACCATGGCGGCCTTGTGATGCTTTCGCATCGTTGGGTCTCCGGTCTCGCACTCACCAACGAAACACGACAGCACGAATGCTGTCATTTTACGTTGATCTTCTGTGCGAGGGTAGTACCGCTCCGGTCCAGCCAGCCCGTTCGTGCTGAAATCAGCGTGGCTCCACTACCTTGAAAAGTTAGCATTTGTCGAGCGTACTTAAATAGGCTACTTACTTTCTTAATTTCTTTTATGTCCAGTTTTGCCTGAAACTTTCCGGAGTATAAAACCCGTTTTTAAATAAAACAAACAAGTTTTAGTAAGGAAATCGACGAAAATGGTTTCTAGATTAAAAATTAACACAGTCTCGGTTTCAAAATGGAACTAAGAGATACCTGACTCACTTACTCGGGCATTTTATATACACACTAATGCTCAATTTGAATGCTTCTTTTGATACTAATTATTGTTAAAAATACTTCAATTGTTAAATTCAACTCAAGTATATACCTAAAACCTTAAAAAGAATCTCTTAAATTCAACTCAAGTATATACCTAAAACCTTAAAAAGAATCTCTTATCCATACTAATATTATAAATGCGAAATTAACTCTGTCTGTCTGTCTCGCTTTCACAGCTAAACCATGCAGTGGTTTAGCCGTGGATTTCAATGAAATATAGTATGCAGATACTTTGATTCCTGAGGAAGGACATATGCTACTCTTTCTTGCGATAACTGCTATATACGCGGGCAGAGCCGCGGTCAAAAGCTAGTATATAATATATGCACCCTACCATAGAACCATCAAGGGATAAAAACTCTCCATTTAAATATGTGTGTGACTTCAATGACAATCCATATATCCACTCCATTCTCTAAAGTTTCGTGGTTTATGTAGGCGCCCTTGGGTAGAGTGTGGATGAGGCTATTAAAGCTGTCAAGTAAAGGTGTGTTTTGAGCCTCCTCGGCAAAATTGTTTGATAAATTTTCTTTTCTACGAAGCGAATTTTCGGATATGAAGCTGAATAGCGGGAAGGTTTGAGATATGTTTTAATGTCCTTGATAATATAATAGGCCTGTTGGTCTAGCAGTAAGTGGCCTTGACTACTAAATTGAATGTAGTGGGTTCCATTCATATTCGTTTTGTGCGTACATATGTATTACTAGACATTTTGAATCACGGCTACTGTACAGCTACAGAAATTGTGTTTTTTTATTCGAAAACTCTTTAAACTAAACTAAAAAATCACCATGATTAGTTTTGTCCTGTTAAACGACCATCTAAGTATCAAAGATTGACTAAATTAGACAGCTATCTAAATAGATACATACATACACAAGTAAAATTTTAACAAAAACAAAAACCGACTTCAAGTTTCGACTCGATTTCTCTTTGATGCCGTCATCAGATCTTAGTGTCCTTATCATGGTACCACCGTTTGGGATATCTCCTTTCCATTAAATGGTATTAAATAAAGGCAATGGTGTTTTCTTATTCGAAAACTCTTTAAACTAAACTAAAAAATCACCATGAATTAGTTTTGTACTGTCAAACGACCTTCTAAGTATCAAAGATTGACTAAAATTAGACATAGATACATCATGGTACCACCTTTTGGGATATCTCCTTTCCATTAAAAAAAGAATCATCAAAATCGGTTCATAAACGACTAAGTTATCCGCGAAAAAAAAAATATATATACGGTAGAATTGAGAAACGCCTCCTTTTTTGAAGTCGGTTAAAAAATAGCATTTTAGAAATTGCTGAGAAATTTTAGTGTAATGATGCAGAAACAGAATTAGGGCCACTGTAACTGTAGCATAACTGTAATAATATTTAGCCAATGGCAGGGTGCAGAGATATTGGCCTAAATGAAGTCCCACTATTGTGTTCAAGACTAGTTTTATCAGAATTGTAAAGAATATTAGCGGCAAGTAAGTATTTATTCCCACAATGCGAAATTGAGAAACTTCGATTTATCACTAGCTTTAAATTTTATATACGTTCAATACATTTATTTCCTCCTAATAATGCTACTACTGAGTTACATGAAATAAATAAATAAATATTTCGGACATCTAACACAATACGTCATCTAGTCCCAAGCTAAGCAGAGCTTGTGTTACGGGTACTAAACAACTGATTTAAATACATATTTACTTTTTTTTTTGTAAATACATACTTATTATACATATAAAACACCCAAACCCCGAAACAAATATTTGCAGATCATACCCGAAACCCGAGAATCGAACCCGAGACCTCAAGCACAACAGTCGCATACGCTACCACTACGCCACCGAGGCAGTTAATAAAAGTATATTACTATTAGAGTGTGAAAAAGACTTTCCTAGAAGCGGAAAAACGATTCCGCCAGACTCTATGTGTGTAAAAAGTTAATTGAATATGTAAATCCACAGGCATTTGGATCCCGCAACGTTTCAATGGGCTATGGGATTTCAAGGGCCTCGTTTACCCTATTTTATTTCAAATTAGATATTTCAGAGAATTGTTAGGTTATAGTGTTTTTTTGTGGAATTTGGAATGCACTACGCGGCAGTAGAACCTAAGTAAAATATACAATAAAGTTGTCTAAATTTAATATCACTGTTAGTTTTGAAATATTTGAAATTGTAGATTATATTATTAATTAGTTATTAAAAATATAATCTTATTTTGCAACTGTCTATCTATCCATGTGGTGATACGGACTTTTGGTGTCTATATATTTTTACTAAAACAAGTTATATTCAAACCAAATGTCGAGCCTTTTCATTTAAATAGCAAATCGCACTGATTCAAGGAATTACAGTAATTTTGATCCGATCCAGTTATGTCTATTCGACACTCGATTTTCAATTTAATGAACAAGTGTTCTTGTAATCTATTCTAGAAGTACTTTGTGTGTGACTTTTAATGATATTCCATGTTTAGTGACCAAGGGATACAATGACTATCTTCTAAAGTTCGCCTAAGAAGTAAAATATTCTTCATAGTTTTTATCCAATGATATCAGGAATTCCTGTCGTCGTCTGTGTCATTGTCATTCTATAACACATAGGTAGTTATTTTATGATCAATTAGATCAAATTGTTAGAACTGAATCGTTAATGACAGCATTCCAATTAATTTATCTATTCCAGTTAATTAAATCATCACAAAGCTACCTTAGTATTAATGATAGGATAATTGATTGGTCAATGCAGCAGAGCGTTGACTGATTTCAAGCTATATGCATATAAACAACATAGCAAAAACAGCAGGAGAATGGAGATTAGCGTTCCGGTGGCTCCAGTCCACTCAGTCCACGTAGTACAATTAGTACATTTGAAAAATTTGCCGTGGGAGAGCTATGTTTCAGCCTATATGGGCTTGACAGGAGTGAAATCTTGATCTAAATGAATACTGATTTTAAATAATCCGCTCGTTGCCGTTCACTAAACATAAAAGCAATCATCATAATGTTGTCGGTAAACTCTAACTAAACTCTAAACTATAAAATACATTTTAACATACATAGATGGTTATACGTAGTACTACACGCTGTAATATCAGAAGCAAGACCATAAAACCAGTACACGTACTCCCTTTGTCACTGATGTCACGTAGGAAATTGCGGAAAAACCAGGGAAGAAGGTGAATTAAATGTTTTAGGGCACATTCTCGTTAAGCTCAAATTAAGCAGCAGTAACTTGACAGCATTAGTGATATGCCATTGTCCTCTGAAATCCAGCCAATTACAGACAAGGAATTAGTTGCGGTGTTTTAGAAATACTAATGATATGAGTTAGCGCTTATATATTTTGCATACCTGCCGTTTTTTACACTGTTCATTCATTTTGCTAATCTTTGTTAAAACTCTCATATAATCGGAATAATATTTTGTTACAGCCTTATGAAATTGTTTTTAGAATGAATCAAAACAATAATGTAAAAAAAATATAAAAAAATATAAAATATTATAAAAGTCGACAACACACACTAGTACCAACAAGTCACCAGAACCCTGTTCTTCTAGCTCTGAGGGCACAACGATTCTTTCACAACTTTTCATCTAAAACAGAAAAAGGCAAACTATCTGCTAAGAGAGAATCAAGACTTAAACACGATTTCATGTGAAATAATGACAATGTAACTTGAGAGAATTTCCTTGTCGTTCTAAAATTAATTTTGTTTTAACAACCTTTATGAGAGCACTAAGATCGTTGATCAAGGAAACAATTGACATTTGAAGTAACTTACATAAAATAAAATAAATACATAATAAAATAAAATAAAAAAGCCTTCTACTTTTATACTTAAACTAGCTCTTGCCCGCGGCTCCGCCCGCGTGTATGTCGGTTATCGCGGCAAATAGTAGCCTATGTGTTATTCTGATGTATAAAATATATTACTGTAAAGTTTCATCCAAATCCGTCCAGTAGTTTTTGCGTGAAGAAGTAACAAACATATACACAAACTTTCGCCTTTATATATTAGTGTGATAACCATAAAAAATAAAAACTAAGAGATTATATTACTTACATATACTACTAACTTACATCTTATAAATAAAATTCTCGTGTCACAATGTTAGTTACCATACTCCTCTGAAACGGCTTGACCGATTTTTATGAAATTTGGTGTGCTGTGGTGGTCTGAGAATCGACCAACATCTATCTTTTATACCCCAATTTTTTTATGGCATCACGTTTGCCGGATCAGCTAGTATACTTATATAAATAATATGTTTTAGTCTATGTACTAGGACGAAGAGTTAATGGAATCAAATAAAACAGAAACACTGGACTATATTCGCAAAGCTCCGAACTTGAATCATTATATGCTGATTCTTAATTCGAATTATATATTATTAAGCAGCAAATTGAGGTTCATATAGAAATATATTTCCCATTTCAAAATAAACAATGAAGTCAACCAACAGAACAGTTATTGCTGACTTGATATTCGAATTTCATTTCATGGATGTTAAACCACTTCGTTTTGTGACTTTGAGATCGGTAGACTTAAGTAATAGCTTAAAGCAAGTTTGTTTACGTCTAACAGATGCTGTCAGGAAATAACTTAGGAAGAGATTTGATTTGGCCTGAACACGGCAGTGGCGGTACTGCATTATTTAAAAATTTAGATATTTTAGAATTCTTTGGATCTTTAGCGATTGAGACAATTGAGCGACTGAAAGACAAAATATAATTACGCAGAAATATAAAAGTAAACATAGTATAAACTTACACTGTTAAAAGTACATTAGGTACTCAAATAGTTGTCAAAAATTGTCGACACTCTTTTTCTCTTTTTCAAAAATGGCGATATTGTATCAGTCCCTAAAACAAAAGACAATACAGGCGTATACAACTATCCAGCACTTACAGGCCCAACAGGATGTAACTAGTAGCCTTAAAAGCTTCAGGGAGGTCATCGAGGATAAACTGAAACTAGGAGATAGAAGTACTTTTGCTGACTTCAAAAAAAGTGCCGACAATTTCGTTCGCCCATCCAATCTGAGTTCAAACGCTATCTACCCCAGCAATAAGACACAATACAGTGATTAGATAAAGACCATAGTCCAAAAAATTATATCGCCAGGAGAACTAAAACTTCATGTACGAGGCCTAAGAAAGGTTAAAAATGGGGGTGTTGTTATCAGCACCGAAAATAAAGCAGACGTCGATAAACTAAAGAAATCAAAAAAACTAGTCTCCTCGGGCCTGACGGTTGAAGAGCCGACTAAGCGCCGTCCGAGGATAACCATTGTTGGCGTTCCCCTAGCCGTTAACGAACAAGAAGTATACAACTGTATATATGAACAAAACATCGCAGAAAAGTTCCTTACCTCTACGCGAGAGTCCTTCCTGGCAGCCATCAAACTAAGTCACAAGTCGGGTAAACGAAACCCCTCAACTTGCAATTACGTTCTAGAAGTTCCTGCAGGTATTAGAAAAGCACTCATAAACCAAGGCCGAATTTCCATACAATGGACTTTATGCCCAGTCAGGGATTTCACGATTGTCACGAGGTGCTTTAACTGTCAACAGTTTGGGCACTCAGCTAAACACTGTCGTGAAACTAGCCCTACGTGCAGCCACTGCGGTGAACTTGGTATGTCACCTTCAAGGACTGCGTCAACAAATCCTCGGCCCCAAATTGTGCCACTTGCAAGCGTTTCAAGAAGAAATGTGACCACGAAACTGGTGATGTAAGTTTGCCGAGGACCGATATATTGACTCCATAGATTATGAGGGTGCCTAAGAGCGCTACCCATTAGTTTTATATTAAGGCCCTACATTAGTTACTTATATTTATATTAACTATGATTAATGAATTTATTTATTTTATTTTATTTTATGGGCAGTTTTTCAGTGTCTGAGGACAAAACGGAATACATTTTATTTACGATGAATAACATGACGCCCTGACAACTGACCTTGACAATCACGCACATAATTGTGGTTCTAGAGCCAACAACGCATTGCTTTGACAAAAACTGATGATGTGGGTGTCACGATTGACACACGTTTGAATTTTGCGCAGGCACATCGAATAATTGTGTACCAGAATTCATAAATTAATGTTTATATTTAAGAACGTGAGAAATATCGGTAATGCAGTATGTAAAAAGAAAGGATATCAGAATATTTAGTTTTATACTAAACTATTCAGACACTGTAAACATGTTTGTAATTTTAAACTAGAATATATTACCTATTGGAACATATACACTTAGTCATATTCTACGGTTTAAGGAAAAACAGATTGTTTTTATAGAAATAAACAAATTGGAAGAACAGTAGTTGCCTGAAACACAGGTCTTACCTAGATCAGGCAAATCACTGACTTGAAATATTGACCATACTTAATAAAAATATTAAAAACTGTAATTTGATAATAAGAATAATAAATACTTAGTTCTAATCGTATAAGTGCTTAAAAATTAATATTTTGCTTATATTAAGTCTACTCTTAATAAACACTAAACCTTGTACATTGAGTTCGGAATAATTTTTATTTTATTTATTATTATTTTATCAAAAATAAGGTACGCGTATATAATAGAGCTAATACTAGATACACCCAAGTAGTTTAGAGAACCCGTAACATCTTTTTGTATATAAACTGCCCATTCCTTTCCCATAATACGTATTATCGAATATAGGCAGTACAGTTGATTTTTCCCTGAGTACCCCATGCCGTATCAGCTTTGCAGAAATTGCTCCCTGCGAGCCTAATGGGGGTCGAAATGTGTTCGACCTCGATACAAAATATACGATACGTAAAGAAATATAATAATAATGGGGTTTATGATGGTCTCACGTTAAGCATGTTGTACGTGAGAAGGTTGGTTAGGATGATACAATCGATGTTTTATATCAGCATCATTCAGAGCTTGCTGGCTGTTTACATAGCGTGTTTACAAGACTAAATATTGATAAGCAAATACGCTATTCATACTTCATTCAAACGACTTACGATCAAGAGATTGCAGGTTCGAATTGATTTCATCTGAGTAGAAGTGTTTCTCTAAACTACAAGTATTTTTAGAGGGGTTATCCAGAGTACCAGTAATGTGTAACCGACGTTACTGGTATTTTTTTAAATAGAAGAGAAAACGATATTTCATTCATGATATTCAATGAGGATCAGACGCTTTTGACGTGACAACGTCTTATAATTCGATGGAACCGGCTGCACACACGTAAAAACATGACTCGTGCGGCGTTACCTGGCTCTGAGGCGTTCCATTTAAGGCTTGAAGTGCAAGCGAGACAAGCTTGCGCCGCATCTATCTCTCATTATTTCATCAATGTTTCGTTATGACGTTGTCACGTTAAACTAACGTCCGTAAACAGACTTTACAGACAACCATTTTTTTTCAAACAATTCATGTTTATGAACCAGAAATCTTGCTATTTTATTGCTGTGATTTGATAAAAAAGTTACTCTTGTCGACCTAGAAAGAGGATGCGTTATCAATCACTCTCTAACTTAAACAAATATTTACAAATCTGGGCGATCGTAAAATATACAGACTACCCCACGTCTTTCTTCAAAAATATTTTTCAGTTTTATAGAGATAAATTTGTAAACATTAATAATATCCACACAATATTGTGTGGTTGACATGATTTTATGCTTGCTAAATATAAAGAAAGAGCGACGCTTTAGCAATATCACCGCTATGTCCTCTTTTGTACAGTTTTACATAAATTTATACTCTGAAAGTAGAATGTAAAATTGACGGCGTATGTCAGACTATCTATTTTGTATTTTGTCTTGAAAATTGAGACATATTGAGTTGGTTATCGGGGTGTTCGAGAAATAAAAAAAAAACATGTTTTATGTAAACGTTATTGTTATATGAACAAATATAAATGCGGGAGATAAACAATACTAGAAACATTACTTCAATATTATAAATTCGAAAGTAACGCTGTCTGCCTGCCAAAGTGCCTCTCCTCTGTCTGATGGTCACCATACTCATTGTGAATGCAGGCAATGCAACAATGCAGCATGGTGACCCACACCATGGCGGCCTAGTGATACTTCTGCATCATTGGGCTTCCGGTCTCACCAACGAAACACGACAGCACGAATGCTGTCATTTTAGTATGATCTGTGCGAGGGTAGTATCGTCCCGGTCGAGCCGGCCCGTTCATGCGAAATCAGCGTGGCTCTACTACTTTTAAGTCTGTCTAACAGACAGCTTTCACGGCCAAACCGCTGCAACGATTTTAGTGAAATTCGGCATAGAGACACCTTGATTCTGGAGGAAGGAGATGCACTATTCTTTATCGCGATAACCGAAATACACAATTCAATAACTAGCTATTAACTTCAAGACAGCTCTAACCTGTATGACAAGATAAAAAATATAACTGAACATCGTTCCAGAAACATTGAACTGGATTTCCGTGAAATATGTAACACACCGTAATCCACACTACCACTCTAGTATGGATAACAACAACTATAAAAGGGTGAAGATCAGATGTCCACCTCCTTTACTGAATAAAATTCCTGGGAACGAAACAAATGTTACATATAAATATTTCAGGAAATACAATCCTAATAGGCTGAAGCTGTGACGATTTCGAATTCTTAGTAACCATTTTCTCTTTAATCATTCTATAACTACATCATTTTATTAACACATAAATAGCATTGAACAGTCTACTGCTGGACATGGCCTCTAGAAAGGAGCTTTAGGGCCTGCTATACCACATTGGCTTGAATGACGAATGGGCATTGTTTTAAATTTTTCTTCTTTTTTTTTTTTTTTATTTTTTTTTTGTTCGTTGTAAAAAAATGAAGTTGTCCTGCACAGTTTGTTTCCTTAGTCGCCTCATACGACTTATATGGAATGAATAGGCTTGGTGATATTGTATTCTTAATTCTTCACCATTTGGAATCACTACTACATTCTTATTAGTACATGCTTATGAAAAAGAAATAGTCTCTTATCACTAAACCTACGATCAAATATTACCTCCGGGATAGTTATATTGGCGTTATTTAAGGAGGTCTTCGTTTAGCAGTGGACCGAAGTGAAGTAAAACCAACGATCACAATTACTTTAAAAAAAAATCACAACGCAATAAATTTTACGAGTTCCCATTTTACGGGTAAATAATATAGATAAAGTAAAAAAGTAAAACTAAAACCCAACTACGACAAAAAAACGACGCTGAAAAAGTATAAAACCAGTTTTTAGTTTTTTTTAATTTAGAATGTTTTGCTGCCGTTATTGATATAATAATATATATATATATATATTTGAAATGTACACGTTACGCCCTTTCTAATGATACCAAACACGGCATATTTATCTCAAATTATTTTTTTAATACAGTACTTAATGTCGGCTAGAGGGCGCCACATTAGATTCAGAGACATGTCATATAGCCTATAATCAGCGGACGATCAAGACGCTTCTAACGATTCCTCATTTTTCGAGTTCTAATAAGTAATTAAGGTGCTATGAGGGAACAAATGAACATACATACATACATACATACATACATAGCCTGTCAAAAACATAACCCTCCTTTGGCTTTGCCGTAGTCGGGTAAAAATACAACTGATTGACGCTTCTCGCGACCAGAACGCCAGTTTTTTTCTAGCACTGAGAATTAGCATTGCCATTCAACCGTGGTAATACAGTCTTTTGGGAACGCTACTAATAGGCGATGATGCGGAGCAGTTATTTGACGCTTGTATGTAAACATATTGTTTTTTAAATTATTATTTACTAGTATGATAAACTAAATAGGTAAATATCTACATAGTGGACTAGTAGAAAATGTTGATCTGTGTAATGTGTATGTGCATGAAGTTTAAATAACGAAATTGATGGTCAAGTATATATAACACTTGATAATAGGTAATTTTGAAAAACTGTTTTATACTATCTTCTTTAGTCAAAAACAGTTATATTTCTACAAAAAATAAAGTTTTAGTAGTAAAATATTTCGATTTAAATTTTAAGTTTCAAATTCACTCTAAATGTTCTTTACTAGTCTTACAAGTATCTACATAAACTAACACATTCTTTAAATCAAATGGCTTTAACAATATGACCCGACGATAAAGTTCTAAACTTGTAGGTATCATCGATTTTTCTTTAGCATTGAAATTTTACAGTATCGGTAAAGTCAAAGTACTCTGAGGGATTGTCGTGATACGAAATCGACAAGTTTATCCTAATCTTTTAGCTACTTAGAGAGCGACCCTTTATAAACCTGAAAGAGGTCCTTACATATCTTAGAGATCTCGACGTATCTATGAACCTTCCAAATATTCAGTCCCTTGATACTACTAATGCTATTAGTTGTAATGAACACATAATATATATGTATAATAATAATAATAAGTTGTCAATAAATAATTTGTGTCTTATGTCATAAAAAAGAAAAAACACGACTACGTAAAGGTTTTTGGTAAGATTTATATCACCTCGTAACTTGAAACATTATTACAAATCTATTGACACCTCATTCATTATAATCGGTTCAGTACTTTAGGCTCTACGGTGAAACATATTATGTTTGTGGGAGTGAGATTATTTTTAATTACTTATGGTTGTTTTTTTAATTTTAGTAATTGCCACACAGATGACAGCCACAGAGATGTACGTAGGAGGTAAAGGTTGTAAAACGATTTTTATTAAAGATTGAAAAGTTAACTCACCAGTATTTCTCTTCAAAGATCCCATATGTATGTATGTAGTGTATATTATTAGTTATTACCAATGACAGAATGACTGAAAGAAATGTCTGCACCCTTTATATATACATACTAGCGGACCCGACAAACGTTGTCCTGTCTACACGTCTTTAATTTGAAAATTTCAAAAATTAATTTAAAAAACATTGTCCAGCGGACAAAATTGTGAATCTAAACCATTCCCAGATCCCCTTGAACACACACAAAAAATTTCATCAAAATCGGTCCAGTCGTTTGAGAGAAGTTCAGTGACATACACACTCACAGAAGAATTATATATATAAAGACTAGCGGACCCGACAAACGTTGTCCTGTCTACACGTCTTTAATTTGAAAATTTCAAAAATTAATTAAAAAATCATTGTCCGGCGGACAAAATTGTGAATCTAAACCATTCCGAGATCCCCTTGAACACACACAAAAAATTTCATCAAAATCGGTCCAGTCGTTTGAGAGAAGTTCAGTGACATACACACTCACAGAAGAATTATATATATAAAGAAGATATATTATATTTCTCAGTATCTAATTATAGACTAAGCTCATTGGGTAATAAAAATATATTATGTACTACGTATGTCTACGTTTATGTTCGAGGATAGGCGACACTCCTGCGAGAGCCAGTCGTCTGCCGATCGCCATTTAACAAGAATGCCCAATAAAGTCTAAGGGCCTTATCATACTAGCGGTTTGGGAGCGGCTGCAGGGCGGGCGGTTACGCAGCGAATGCGTCGCGAACACGCCGCGGCTCCACAGCGAGGACGTAGCAGGGTTTTCGAAGGACGAGTCCGCTTATTAGTATTCAAAAATGATAGCAAAGGTAAATATAGGTATTCTTTAGAAGTAGATGCACCGGAGCCACTTCAGATTTTTTTATTCCTATCTTTGACTTAGGTTAATCTTGTTGCGCGTCCACAACAAATTCGCGACGCATGCTTGGCGTGTTCGTTGCGCGCCCGTAACGTATTCGTTGCACGCCCGCTCGGCCCTGCAGCCGCTCCCAAACCGCTAGTATGATAAGGCCCTAAAGCATACATTACATATACAAACAAACATTGATTGCCAACACTATAACCCTTTCTTTTGGCTTTGCCGTAGTCGGGTAAAAAAGAAAGTAGTTCGAGTTTTCAGAGATATTCTTGACCCAGACCTTGAAGTAGATCAACATGACTAAACACTGTGTTGTTTTAGTCAGTTCGATTCCTAAATAGTGATGCAGATGCGGCAGATAACTACCAATTGTTTAGATACTAAAAAAAATTTGTAGTTTTCCTCACTGTATGCCCCATGAACTACATAAACTGAAGCAATGAATGTGTCGTTTATACTAGACTAGATTCTGGAAACAAGAAAATTAGTTTGACTAATTCCGCTAGTACTCAGCAACAGTGTTATTAGCACATTTGTATACCGTCATAGAAACATCTAACGGACATTAACAACCTTGTGCTTTTAACATAATGAAATCCGTATCAGTGAAGCAAATAATTTGTCACGATTCAACATTGTTCTCTCAGATGGTACTTAGTAATTGTTTCTGGTTATCTGGTACACAACTGAGCTCTCTCTAGTTAATAAAATTTAAATGTGGTTAGTAGATATAGCTACGATATAATCTTCAATCATAATTCTAGGAGTTCGGAGAAGTTCTAGGAAATATTACATTAATGCTTTTAAACAATCTTGAGGTCTAATTTAGCCTTACTTCTTGTTATAATACTGTTAGAATGAAAGACGATATGTTACAAGACGTGAACTGTGCAGAATTAACGTGCGGAAGTTTTTGAACGAATTCTAATGAAAATGTATGAAACACAAAACAAGTGAGTTAGTTACTGATCTTCTGAGTGTTTAATATGAAATATATCACATCTACTCGATCATCACAGGGATCGTGTTGTGATTGGCTCGAGCTGAAATCTTCACCAATGATAACACCGAAAGCGTTTACCGCTGGAGTGTGATTTAATGTGAAATTAACTCACACTAGGCCCTTAATTGTTTATTACTTGCTCTTAAAAGTAAAAGCACTCACATGCCTATACATTTGTAAAATAAGAATATAGAATGAAGATTGATGATTAAAAACTTGTTATAAAAGGTTTAAATAAAAAAACTATTAAACTAGTATCGACACTGCTGTCTAAATATGATGAATTATTTTCAACAAGACAATTACTTATTGTTTTCACTATCAACGATAAATAACGCCGAAAGAAAATAAAGTAGGTAGACGAACATGATAAATGATCTAAATAACTTTTTATAATCTCTGGAATTCAAACAATTATGGCAATAATAGTGCAAAATATATCGATGGTAAAAATAGAAATGTGATTAACTTTTTAACTGACTTCAAAAAACGAGGAGGTTCTCAATTCGACCGTACATATGTTTTCTTTTATGTGTGTTCGCGAAAAACTTGGTCGTTTATGAACCGATTTTAATGATTCTTTTTTTTTTATTGGTACCATGATACGGTGGTACCATGATAAGGCAACTTAGATCTGATGATGGCATCCAAGAAAAATCGATCGATTTAGTCGTTCTTTAAGTCGGTTATTTATTTTGTTAAAACTTTACTTGTTGATAAAAAATATCGAAGGTCTATTAATAAATTGAACTGAAATTATCATTATTCTCTTTGCAGTGCTGTTGTGCTGCCTAATTTGCTTTCTTAGTCAGCTTTTACATTACCCAGGAGATGAATAGGGGTGGCGGCACTACGTATTCTTAGTCCTTTTTAAAACTTAATAAAAAACTTGAACGATTACCAGAGACTAAAGTATTTTTTTCTGTGACATACAATAGAAGCAGTTTCCAGTCCGATAATTCAATATCAATATCACCGGGATTTTAGTCACATTGTCTCTTTTGTCTCATATGTTGTTATGAATGAAGGGAAGGTCTTACTTATCTATACTCTATAGTCTATACTATATATATATATATATATATATATATATATATCTTAATATATATATTTCTTGTGGGCGTGTGTATGTGACTGAACTCCTCCTAAACGACTGGACCAATTTTGATGAAATTTTTTGTGTGTGTTCAAGGGGATCTGGGAATGGTTTAGATTCACAAAAACGACTGGACCGATTTTGATGAAATTTTTTGTGTGTGTTCAAGGGGATCTGGGAATGGTTTAGATTCACAAAAACGTAAACGATGTTACGTGGGTCATAAATATGGCGGTACGAAGTTCGCCGGATCAGCTAGTATATATATAATATTATAAAGCTGAAGAGTTTGTTTGTTTGATTGAACGCGCTAATCTCAGTATCTACTGGTCCGATTTGAAAAATTATTTCAGTGTTAGCTAGCCCATTTATCGAGAAACTCTATAGGCTATATATTATCACGCTAAGACGAAAAGGAGCGGCGCATCAATGAAGAATGTTACAAGAACGTGGGAAAATTATTACGCTACGGGCAATAGGAGACGTAAACGTCGCTGCGTGGGTTAGCTAGTTACCTATAAAAAGTACCTTTTTCGATACCCTTTCATAGATAGATAGCTTAGTTTTCAATAATTATATGACCATACCATACATTCTGACAAGGTTTTTTTGTAGTATCAAGAATCGGGACAAACAATATTTAAAAAAAATACATTTGCTTACTAGTTTCTCAATTCTAATTCTGTGAACACAATAAACTTTGACGTTGATTTAATAACTTAACAATTTTGATAATTTAAGCTATGAAGTCATGACGTTTAGTCGGTAAGACAAGGAAATTAACTTTTGTTTAGTTACTTGCGGGGAGTGGAACCAAGGAAAGATAAACAAAAATCATGCTTGAGCCGTGAGTTTCTAACTAGTATTTATTATTTAGCCTTAACGTCTAAAGGACTTATAGACATAAAAGAATCACATAATCTTAAATTCAAAACTGGATCATTGCACTGCGTCCGTGTGATTACTGATTAAGAACATGGAGTGTAAGAGAAGGAAGCTTGACATAAAC
Organism: Diaphora mendica; assembly: GCA_949125395.1. Classification (NCBI taxonomy): domain Eukaryota; kingdom Metazoa; phylum Arthropoda; class Insecta; order Lepidoptera; family Erebidae; genus Diaphora; species Diaphora mendica. The sequence goes on along the minus strand of OX421316.1, from coordinate 23,372,192 downwards.
CCTATACAATATCATCTGTCCATAGTGGTACAGTAGGGTCAATCTTCGAGAGGCTGATGTCCAGCAGTAGACTATTATGGTGATAAATATTGTTCTGATAAAAATAACGTACAGTCTTCTCACATTATCCTCTAAAACTGCCAGTAACAGAGATATACGCTAAAGCAATACTTAAATCGCAAGTCATTGTAACAAATTGCATTGATGGCGCCCGTGGTCCACCAGACTTGACAATAACTCAAGTGGACTGTATGCGGTAAAATATGTATGATTTTAATATTTGATTAATTGCAAAGGTGTCTCGCTAAAACAAAGGACCGACAGGAAGGGTAAAGGAAAGCAACCAACTCACGTTTTCTCCAGCCTGCTGCCGCTTCCCAGGAGCTCCCAGGGTCACTGCTGATGATGACGAGACACTATTCACTGTCAGTCTGATTAGATCACGGAACGTCTCACTTCCTGCGGTTTAACTACGGACGGAGCGTGGAGACCGCTTCTCGTCTATCGACTGTACCCAATTGCACAGCCGACGCGGTTAGAGTTCAGCACTGCTTGCGAGCGCAGCTCCTTGACGAAGGAAAGCTAAGACCCTTCGTAGGACACTACTAGCAAGGCACTAGTTAAGGTACGACAGACCGTAAGGGGTCTAATCGCACTGGTATCGCCATCTATATTATTTTTGGCGAAACACTTTGGTTGCTCGATAAGGTAAATAGGGCGGGAGTAGGAATTAGACACCAAACAGATTTATAATTAAACTAATGGGTGGCGCCACCATTTCCAGCCGCCCTTAAAGGGTACCTTTAAGAGAAGAATAATGCGGTAGAAAACAAAATGATGCACATTAAAATGCTACAAAGAGAGCGGGTAAACTATGTATCTAACTATACCTATATCTAGCGGATTATATTATAAAATAAACAAGAAACTTAACTAACTAGCGAATGATTAAAGTATTGAAAGTATTTACTGAGTTGGGAGTGGACAAAGCTTAACGACTGGGCGAAGGTAAGTTCCCCTAGACGTTCTTACTGAAGCAACACGAACTATGCCGTCTTTGGAGGGGTGAACCTTTTCGACAATCGCTAATGGCCACGCGAGAGGAGGTAAGTTTTCAGTCATAATTACAACGACAGTTCCAGGCGCGATGGGAACTGAAGGAGTGTTCCATTTTTCTCTAACTTGGAGCTCGTGCAAATACTCTAACCTCCATCGCCTCCAGAAAGACTGTACAAGTTTATCTAAAAGTGCATGTCTTTCAAGTAAATTTAAATTTTCACAAGCTACTGCAGCCGCCGGAAGCGAACTGAGCGGCGCGGTATGAAGGAAGTGACTAGGAGTCAGCGCGGTAGGTTCAGAGGGATCTGAACTTAATACGGTCAAAGGGCGTGAATTTAATAAGCACTCAATTTGAGTGAGTACAGTGCTCAGCTCCTCATACGTAAGTAGCTGATTACCGATCACCTTGAAAAGATGATTCTTAATCACTTTGACCATGCTTTCCCAGCAGCCGCCAAAATGACTGGCAGCTGGGCAATTAAACTGCCAGGAAATGCGGTTTTCAGCGAGATGCTCTTCGAAGCGCGGTTGATATTCCTTTGTTAAGAACTTGTATAAGTCTTTCAAGTAGGAACTAGCCCCAACGAAATTAGTTCCGTTGTCGGACTTAATAAGTTGAACGGGTCCGCGGCGGGCTAAAAAGCGTTTTAGCGCTCCGAGGAAGCAAGAGGTAGACAAACTAGTGGCTATCTCAATATGCGAACTGCGGGTCGTGAGACAAGTGAAGACACATAGGTAAGCCTTCTCACTCTTAGCGCCTCTACGTCGCACAGGCATATAAAAGATGGGCCCGGCATAATCGACGCCGGTGTTCGTAAATGCCTTTATAACTTGGCGCGTTCGAACGTCAGGTAGAGCTGACATAAGCGGGTACGTAGGACGCGGCTTCGCCCTATAGCACGTGTTGCATAGATGGACTCTCTGCCGTATAACACGGCGAGCGGAAAGAATCCAATACTTTTGACGGAGTAGCGCCATCAATTGCTCGGGACCAGCATGTAAGTATTTTTTATGATAATAGTCAATTAGTAGAGTGATCACATGATCGTCACGCGGTAAAAGAACAGGATGCTTATGCGAAAATTTAAGGTCCGAGTTAGAGAGACGGCCTCCTACGCGGATAAGTCCGTCCGTATGTATAAAAGGACGTAACTTATTTAAAGCACGAGAACAATTTTCATTGCGACTTATATTTGAAATTTCATTAGCGAAGTGTTTCTTTTGGATAATGTGCAGCAATTTAATTTCTGCTATATCTAAGTCACTAGCGGCAACAGTGTGGTCGCGACGTGATAGTCGTGAGCACATGCGAAGTATGTACACTAGTACACGAATAAGCTTACTCCAAGAGGAGGAGTTTTGAGCCAGTTCATACACAGGGCAAGGACTATCGTCGACTGGCAGAACCACTGTATGTACGACAGTCTTTTGCTCTGGAATATCCGAAGTCGGAATCTCCACGTCACTAATAGGCCATTGTGAGGGATCGGAAGAGAGCCACTCGGGGCCGTGTAGCCACATGGGGTGCGAAATTATTTTTCGTGGCGTAAGACCACGCGACAGACAGTCCGCGGGGTTTTCTACTCCCGAGACATGATGGAAGTTGTCTGCAGCTACATTTTCTGTGACTTGCACGACGCGGTTAGCGACGAACGTTTGCCATCTGTGTGGTGAGCTTTTGATCCAATATAAAGCGACCATTGAATCGGTAAAGGCGAAAATCCTAATCGGGAAGCGCGAGCGGTAAGTATCATGAACAGTTCGTAATAATTTAGCGAGCAAAACAGCACCACATAGTTCAAGCCGAGCGATCGAAAGCGGCCTCATAGGCGCAACTTTCGACTTTGCACACGCTAACTGAACTGTTAACCCAGTGGGCGAGCTGACGTGAAGATATACCACACCTCCGTAAGCAAGGTTACTGGCATCACAAAACCCGACGAGTGTGATGACACAGTCCTGTCCTGCACCGAGATGACGAGGAATTTTAAAGTCATTTAGGACAGGCAGCTCCGTGCAAAACTGTCTCCACATTTTAATTATGTGGGGCGGAGGGATTTCATCCCAATCGAGATTTGCCTGCCAAAGCTGTTTAGTAAGCAGCTTGGCGTACGTTATACAAGGAGCAACAAACCCCATAATGTCCCATAAACGAGCGACGGTAGACAGAATGGTGCGTTTGGTGCACTTCTCGTCAAGCGGAGAAATTTTAAAATGAAAATAATCAGCATTCGTAGACCAACGTAGGCCTAATATTTTATTGTCCATCGACTTATCAAACTCCACTTCAGTAGGAAGTTTGTGTGAGTCGGGAACGTCACTGAGAGCGGTTTTCGAATTGCTATTCCATTTCACTAAGTCCCAGCCGGCGCCCTTGAATAGGCTGCTGAGCTGGGCGGATGTCTCAGCCGCCTCGGACTCAGACGGTACTGAGAAGGCGATATCATCCATATACAGTGACCTTGAAACAACTTCACTAGCCAGCGGGTACCTAGAACCATCATCCTGAACTAATTGTTGCACAGTGCGCAAAGCGTGATATGGACTTGGCTTCAAACCGAAACAAACGCGGTTAAATTGATAAAGAACAAGAGGTTCTTGCGGGTTGAATCTATATAAGATTCTTTGAAAGCGGCGGTCAGATTGTCTCATTATAATTTGTAAGTACATTTGACGACAGTCAGCGGTCATTGCTACAGCAAATAGTCGAAACAATAAAATAATTTGGAACAAGTTCCCCTGTAAATTCGGACCACTGTGTAACAAATCGTTAAGCGAATGACCCGACGAAGTTTTGAAGCTACCATTCAATACAACGCGTAATTTTGTAGTTAATTTATCCTCCCTTATGACGCCGTGGTGCGGGATAACGTATGTGGGTTGCCACGGTTCGTCACGATCTGCAGGAGGCGCGGGTGACAGGAAACCTTTATTTAAATAATCCTGTATAACTTCGTCATACGCGGCTCTTAATTTAGGCGAGGCTTGTAACTTCTTTTCTAAACCAAGAAAACATTTGCGGGCAGACTCGTATGAATTACCGAGTAAAAATTTATCTTCACAGAACGGCAGACCAACTATATACCTGCCAGTAGAAGGGTCCCGTTGAGTGGTCATACGATAAAATTCTTCACACTCAGCCTCAACTACATGCTGAGCGGGCGCACAAGCGGGAAGCTCTTCGAGCTCAAAAAACTTCTTTAATAAATTATCGATCGGCTCCTGGACTATTACGCTACAAAGGGTCGAAGTAGCGGCGCGAGAATTAAGTATAATAGGTACGGACCCCATGATGACGTATCCCAGCACCGTCTCAATAGCGGAGGGCGAGTTCGTATCATTGTCAACTACGTGACACAACAACAAGCGCGGGAACAGAGATGCACCAATCAATGCATCTATTTTATTAGGAGTAGCGAACGTTTTATCGGCCAACTTCAAATTATTAAAATGCGAAAGCGATGAAACATCTACCACAGCAGTTGGTAGGTTATCTGTGATTTGGTCGACAATCAACGTCGAAACTGTATATTTAATGTTCGTATCGTAACAAGAAGAAAATTCTAAGTTAGCGGAACCCCATACGACCCTCTCACTACCGCCGAATCCCTTCACAGTAACACGCTGTCTGTCTTGCGTAAGCAATCCTAATCGCTCGCCGCACTCTTTAGTAATAAAGTTGCTTTGAGACGCGGAATCGAGTAAAACCCTAATTAGGTGCTTATTTCCATGTCGATCATACGTTGCTACCTGAGCGGTAGCAAGCAGAACAGTTGTGGCAGCCGTACGATGTTCTTTACGACTGCGCGGAGCGAATGAATGCGTCGAATGCGCGTGTGTCGCAACGAGTGAGACGCCCGACACTGGCGGAGGAGCGGACGGCGTGTGAGTTGCGGCGACAGCCGCCTCTTGGGTAGACCGCTGCGATGACTCAGTAGGTTGCGCTACTGAGTGCGAGGTGCCCGGGTTCGATTCCCGGTCGCGGAAAAAATGAAGTAACGTGTGGTGTTTTAAGCCACATTCTCGACACTTCGTATTAGAATTACAAAGCGTCGCGCGATGTTTGACACTCAAACAATTTGTACAGGAATTATTTTCCTTTACGGATTTAAACCGATTTTTGGGTGTCATTTTATTAAAAGCGGGACATTTATATAAATGTAGATGAGTAAAATCTTTACATAGACATTTATATGAAGTACCAGGCTCAGTCGTACTGACATAAGCTTGATAGTTCAGCGGAACGGAGGAAGAGTGCGGGCGATCAGCTGATTTCTTAGCGGAATGTGTATGATTGGCGGATGAGCGTTGTAATATTTTACTTTGCGATTTAATAAAATTGACAAGACTTTCGAATTTGGGAATTTTAGTATTTGAATCAACACTCATTTCGAACAACTTAAAAGTGTCGGGATCTAGCTTTTTTAGCGCGATATGTAAAACCATGAAATCAGCCAAATCCTCAATTTTTAAATTATGCAAGGCATTTACTGCTGTTATAAATTGATCAATAAATAAATCAAAGTTGTTTGCGGAAGCGTTAGTCAAAGGTTTAAAATCTACGATGGTTTTCATGTGCGTTGAAGCGAGGGTACGTTTGTCCTCATACTTGTCGACTAATGCTTTCAATATAAGATTATAATTCTCCGAATTCGGTGTAATACCCGAAATGGCGGCCGAGGCTTTGTCTGAAATTTTACCAAGTAGGTAGTACAACTTTTCAGAGTCTGTAAGAGATGTATTTTCGTGTATCATAGATTTAAAACTGGCGTAAAATAACGGCCATGAGCGAATGTCACCCTTAAATGGAACTAATTCAATGGGTGGCAACGTAGGCTTTGACTTGGTAGGAGGATCAGGCTTATCCTCTTTTTTAGGTGAATATTGAGCGCGCATTCCCAAGATGGCACTATGCATTTGCTCATATGAGATTAGCGGTTTAAAATTTGGCTTAGCGGTTGGGTCGACGGTAAGCAAATGCTCATTATACTTTTGAAGCATTTGATGGAACTCTTCGCGAATGAAACTAATATTTTCACTTTCATAAATAAATTTACGAATTAATTGCGGGTTTTCACGAAGGTTCGTACCCATATCGTAAAGTTGTTGTATGTATTCATAAAGCGTATTTCGCCTTGCCTCAATAAGAATTAATTGAGAATCGAAGGATTTCTCTTCCTCTTCCTTTCCCATATTGGAATAAAGGAAAAAAAATAAAATAAAAATAAGATAAGTGCGGTACTCAAAATTGACTAAGCGCAAACTTTGTGCGAGCCTACTTAACGAACCTACCTTCGCTTCGGTGATAAACAACAGCGCGCACGAGCGGCTGAATTAAATAGCGGATGAATGAAGTGGCGATTTTATTCTAACAAATTCTTTAATCACACGCAGAATTAATTAGAAATATGCGGGATAAGTATCTTGGTTATGAATAACCTGAGCGGGATATAAAATATATATGCGGGTATATACGAAAATATGCGATTTTCGTGTAGCTAAAAGACACGACGTGGTAAAAATACAGATACCTAATTATGCGGGGTAATTAAATAGCGGGAAAATAATTAGCGGTGATAATATAAGGTGGATTAAATGCAGCTTATAGCAATCAAATGAAATGCCAAATTTGTGCATCTACATGCGGGTATTTATATATAAGCGGCAGGTACCTAAGTACCAAGCGGGAAGATAAAATCCGGCTCTAAGGGCCAAATAAAATGATGGCGCCCGTGGTCCACCAGACTTGACAATAACTCAAGTGGACTGTATGCGGTAAAATATGTATGATTTTAATATTTGATTAATTGCAAAGGTGTCTCGCTAAAACAAAGGACCGACAGGAAGGGTAAAGGAAAGCAACCAACTCACGTTTTCTCCAGCCTGCTGCCGCTTCCCAGGAGCTCCCAGGGTCACTGCTGATGATGACGAGACACTATTCACTGTCAGTCTGATTAGATCACGGAACGTCTCACTTCCTGCGGTTTAACTACGGACGGAGCGTGGAGACCGCTTCTCGTCTATCGACTGTACCCAATTGCACAGCCGACGCGGTTAGAGTTTAGCACTGCTTGCGAGCGCAGCTCCTTGACGAAGGAAAGCTAAGACCCTTCGTAGGACACTACTAGCAAGGCACTAGTTAAGGTACGACAGACCGTAAGGGGTCTAATCGCACTGGTATCGCCATCTATATTATTTTTGGCGAAACACTTTGGTTGCTCGATAAGGTAAATAGGGCGGGAGTAGGAATTAGACACCAAACAGATTTATAATTAAACTAATGGGTGGCGCCACCATGCATTGAATATGGTATGATAAATTGTTATTTGCCGGAAGATTTGTTTTATCTATGCAGGTTATTCATCTTTGTAATGCCTACTGAAAATACAATAAATCGTTATTATTTGACATGAAAGTGCGATGTCTAGGACGGTTAAATATGTTTCTGCGATCACTGTTCTATACACAGCGATCTAGGAAATGCAATTATCCAACCTAGATTATATAGATAGACTTAAATAGATACATAGACTTTTCGTGTCACTCTATAAAGTGACTCGGGTATTGATTTTATTTAAACTCACGGGTCGAGTATTTACGGTATTATGTTACACTAGCTGACCCACGCAACGTAGCCTCTTGCCCGTAGCGTAATAATTTTCCCCCCGTTTTTATAACATTCTTCATTGATACGCCGCTCCTATTGGTCTTCGCGTGATGATATATAGCATATAGCCTTCCTCGATACGTGGGCTATCTAACACTGAAATAATTATTCAAATCCGATCAGTTCCTGAGATTAGCGCGTTCAAACAAACAAACAAACTCTTCAGCTTTATAATATTACTAGCGAGCCCATGCAACCTCGTTTGCGTCTCCTATTGCCCGTAGCGTGATAATTTTCCCGTTTTTGAAACATTTTGCATTGGTGCTCCGCTCCTATTGGTCGTAGCGTGATGATATATAGCCTTCCTCGATAAATGTACTATCCAACACTGAAAGAATTTTTCAAATCGGACCAGCGGTTCCTGAGATTAGCGCGTTCAAACAAACAAACAAACAAACTCTTCAGCTTTATATAATAGTATAGATAAGTATAGATTAGGTAGTATAGATTATTCTATTGCCTTTTGTTTTTTGCGTGTATGAGTATGTTTTACTATAATGTTGTAATCTATATATATACTAGCTGATCCGGCGAACTTCGTACCGCCATATTTATGACCCACGTAACATCGTTTACGTTTTTGTGAATCTAAACCATTCCCAGATCCCCTTGAACACACACAAAAAATTTCATCAAAATCGGTCCAGTCGTTTTTGTGAATCTAAACCATTCCCAGATCCCCTTGAACACACACAAAAAATTTCATCAAAATTGGTCCAGTCGTTTAGGAGGAGTTCAGTCACATACACACGCACACAAGAAATATATATATTAAGATAAGCGAAATACCACTCACTTATTAATCACGAAATCTCAGAAACTATAACACCTACAAACCTGAAATTTGGCAGGTAGGATCCTTATAGTGTGTAGACATCCGCTAAGAACGGATTTTACTAAACTCCACCCCTAAGGGGGTAAATCAGGGGATGGAAGTCTGCGTGAGCGAAGCTGCGTGCAAAAGCTAGTGTAAAATAAACGTAAATCCATTAAAAAGCTTAACGCAACACATTTCTATTTTAAATTTTGTTCTTGTTGTTTTTAAGTTTTGTTCTCGTGTTCTACTCGACTTTAGTCAAGTGAGTACACGTATTCGTATTCTGACAACATATGCATACACATTTTCCAACTTACATAAATCATATAGGCAAATAAAATTATTTTATAGTACGTGGTAAGTAAAATCAGCCATTCACTAATTAGATTTCCTTGTGGTCATAAATTCACCAAGTGGTTCCCCAATCGTTAATGGATCTTTTACCAAGGAGCAGCAACTTTTGGGATAAATTGATTTTCTGAAATCATTGTCTAATTATGTTGTAAATCTTAAATTACATGACCGTTTTTTAAACTGTGATGTCATTTAAGATTTACACTGTTTAAAACTAAAACAAATTACGTACTTACAAAAAAATATATTTAAAAAAAATTGTTTACGTTTATTTCAAACCGTAATTTGTAGCTGAAATAGCGATGGCGCGCAACGTACCTATATTCAGGAACTATAGTTACATGTCAAATAAATTCGTCGCTCTATCTGGCTGCAGTCAAAACTGGATCAAATTAACAAACAAATATGTATGTGAACCATGTATATTTCAAGACTTTCAAGACGCTGCACTGGGCGCGATAACATCAATGGCGAAATACATCTGTCACTTGCGATTGGCAGACGACATCGTCATCATGACAGAGACGCTGCAGGAAGTACAACAGATGCTGAACGACCTGGCAGACTCTTCCGTACACATCGGCCTACGGATGAACTTGGACAAGACCAAGGTCATGTTCAATGAACATGTACTACCGGAACCGGTTTCGGTGCACGGCGCCGTTCTCGAAATTGTTCAAAATATGTGTACCTCAGGCAGACTTTGCAGTTAGGTAGAAACTACTTTGAGGATGGGGTGAACTAGAGAATCCAGCTGGGTTGGGCAGCGTTTGGGAATCTTTGTCGGGTTTTTTATCGTCGATTCCACAGTGCCTAAAGACGAAAGTCGTCAAGGAGTGCGTCCTACCCGTAATGTCATACGGAGCCGAAACGTGGACACTTACGGTACGGCTGGTCCACATGTTTAAAGTCGCTCAGCGTTCTATGGAGAGGGCTATGCTCAGCGTTTCTCTAAGGGAACGTATCAGAAACGAGGTGATCCGGCAGAAAACCAGGGTCATCGACATAGCCCTAAGGATTAATAAGCTGAAGTGGCAGTGGACTGGCCATATTTGCCGTAGAACCGATAACCGTTGGGGCCAACGGGTTCTTGAGTGCACAGGCCAGGTGAAGTGATGATTTGCGCAAGACGGATGGCAGGATCTGGATGCGAAAAGCCGAAGATCGAAATAAGTGGCGTGCAATTGGAGAGGCCTAAGTCCAGCAGTGGACTGCGGTAGGCTGATGATAAAATATATCTTAACTAGAAATTTATTCTCCATTTACCCGACTATGGCGAAACGAAAAAGAAGAGTAATAGTTTTGGCAGTCTATATATGTTTGTATCTTTCACAATAGCGCCTAAACTTTCATCAAACAAATTAACTTTGCAATACTATTTCTTAATAATTTATCCGATAATGTCCTGTAAAAGTTTCGAGAATTTAATCAAACAAAGAAACATAATTTTAGTATTGCCAGAATTTCCTCGTTATAATACAAAGTTTTTAGGGGCCATTCCTCAACAACCTTTTAAGCACTTTTGTTTAGTCGAGAAATATTATTAAAAAAATACTAGTTGTTGTCCGCGGCTCCGCCCGCGTGTATGTCGGTTATCGCGGCATATAGTAGCCTATGTGTTATTCTGATGTATAAGTTATATTACTGTAAAGAAGACCAACTAAACTCTCACCGAAGACCAACTAAATAAACTTGAGCGACTCCAAAACCTTTGCATTAGATTCATATTTGGATTACGCAAATATGACCATATCTCAGAGTTTCGTTCTAAACTCAAGTGGGCAGTGGCTCCCAATACGCTTTCGCCGGAATGCTCATATTCTTTCTCTTTTATACAGTATTCTGTTTCTCCCTCACACCCCCTCTTACCTTAAAGAACGCTTTCAGTTCTTACACAACACTCATTGTAGGGACCTGAGATCATCAAAGAATTTGAAACTTAAAATGCCTAAACATTCTACCCGGTTTACAGACAAATCCTTTACTGTGCAAGCAGTAAGACTCTGGAACAATTTGCCTGAAACAATCCGTCACGCTAAAACCTTGCCCGTTTTCAAAAAGCTAGTGAAGGATTATTATCTGTCATTATATGAAATGAAATGAAATGAAATGATATATATTTTTTGCAAGAATGTAGTATAAAAACAGGTCACAATAATTCTATAAAGATCGAGTACATTCTACCATAACAATGGTGTGCAACTAGCAATGTCTTACATTACATTAATGGCATGCAATACACTAAATGTCAGTGTCAATTTTAATTGATTTCAATAATTTTATTATGATTTTAAAATAATAATAAAAAAAAAAAATAACAATTCAACAAATCAAATATCGAATGTCGAAAAAATAGTTTATTAAATGTCACAATAGATAAGTTATGTCAATTTAGTAAATGTCAAGATAATTTAGAGATGTCAATACAATTCAAAATCAAGGCTACTTAAGGATTAAAATTAATTTAAGGATAATTAAAAAAGAAAAGAACAAAAAAAATACTATAAAAATCATGTCACTATGTTTTCATTCCTTATTTGTCATGTAATCATTTAAATTGTAAAAACATTTTTCAAGAAGCCATTTGGTTAGTTTACTTTTAAAAATATTTAAAGGTTGATCCTTGAATACATTTGGTAATTTGTTATAAACTTTAATTGCAGTTATATAAGAGTTTCTTTTATATATTTCTAGATTGCTTCTTGGTTGAAAGATTTTGTGGACATTTCTGGGTATGATGTCTCTTTTTGTTACATTTGATTGAAGATCAAAGTATTGAGGATGTTGTTTTACAAAAACACAGAGTTCCCTAATGTACATGCATGCTAGCGGTAAAATATTGAACTGTTTGAAAATTGGTCTGCAGCTATCCATAAACCATGCCCCGCATATTGCTCTTACACACTTCTTTTGTACACGAAATACCTTTTCAATTTCAACGGAATTTCCCCACAATAGTATATTATTATTATTATTATTCTCATTTACCGCTTCCGTAATTACTTTAATAAGATTAAAACATGCTAAAGATGTAGTACTATTTTTACGAAATCCAAATTGTTCTTTCTTTAAAATTTCCATATCGGTGACAAAATCGTAAAGTCTTTTTAGAATAATTTTTTCAAATATTTTTGAGATTACAGGAATAAGGGTAATAGGACGGTAATTGCTTATATTTGTTACGTCCCCCTTTTTAAACAGTAGCTTGACAATAGATTTTTTAAGAATATCTGGGAAAGTACCTTCTTCAAAGGACATATTAACTAAGTGACTAAGAGGTTCACAAATATATTTTGAACATGCTTTAATTATTTTTGTTCTAATTCCATCAGGGCCGACTGACAAAGTATTGTTAAGACTATTAATAGTTTTGAATATTTCCATAGCATCTGTGGGTTTTAAGAAAATTGTATTATAATTATCATATGTCAAAGTTTTATTAATGTTATCTATTTTAAAATCAAATTTAATGTCTTGTGTAAAATTAATATAATAATTATTGAATGCCTCACATATGTCAATAGGGTTATTGTATATCATGTCACCTTCTATGATTGTGTTTATGTCAGTTTTTATATTCCCATGTCCTATTTTTTCATTAATAATGTCCCATACTGCTTTACATTTATTTTTTTTAGTAGCAATGTATTTTTTATTTTGTATTTGTTGTGACTTCGATATACATTTTTTTAGTATTCTACTATAATTTCTATACTTTTTTTTATTATGCGTCTTATTTGTACCGGAGTGCTTATAGTTAAAATAAAGATGTCTTTTCACTACAGTAGATTTTTTAATTCCTCTCGTTAACCATAATGTTGTCTTTCTTTTATTAGTTCTTTTGACCGTAACTATAGGAAAATGGAGGTCATAAAATAGTGTTAATAGTTCATGAAATAATTGAAAAGATTGATTTAAATTTGAAATATTATATATTTCTGAAAAACTAATCGATGAAAGGTTGCTACAGAACTTTTTAATATTTTCTTCGCTACAGTCTCTTACCTGATCATACCAACATTTTATTTCACGGTTGCTATGTGATTTTATTGTTAAGGTCTGACTTGTTTCATGGTCTGATAAAGCTAAATAGTGAACGGCGCTTATAACGTCTTTCTTAATGTTTGTAGCAAATTGATCGAGACAGGCTAGTTGACGCGTTGGTGATTTAATGTGTAGTACCATATCGAAATTTTTAAGTAAACTCATTAGAGTTTCACATATCTTGTTTGGTTTTAATGTGTCAATATTCCAATCGCCACATATTATTACCCTTTTCCCTCTACACATGATTCTTAATAGCATTTTTTCGAGCTTCTCAATAAATATGTAGGGGTTGCTATTTGGAGTTCTATATAAACACATGATTATAATTTTTTGTGTTGTCAGTTCTATACCTGTACACTCAAAATTGAAGTTACAAGCTAAGTCATTAATGTTAACTATAGGTTTATAGTTTATATATTGTTTAATAAGTATACAGGCACCTCCCCTTTTTGAATTGCGACTAAACGATGAAGCTAATTTATATCCAGGAAGTTTCAACAGATGTTCAGTACCTTTTTGGATAAAAGTCTCTGTTAGGCATACAATACTAATTTCTTTATAATTTTGCGACAATTCTGATAACGCGATGACAATGGCATCTGTTTTATTTAAAGCACCCGCAATGTTTTGATGCAATATAGTTATATAACATTCGGTGTTATGGACGAAAAAAATTATTGTTAAGTTTTGCCTTTGAACCGGATCGGCTGAAGTAGAACGGGATCGTTCCTTTTTTTTTAATAGGCGTAGATTTTATGGTAGTCTCTTTTGGCCCAGTAGTACTATTAAGGTATTCCGAGTCAATATTATTTAATTGTGTTTGTTTTGGTTTTAAATATGGTATAGCGCTTGTATTTAATTTTGGGATAACTTCAGTTTTCTTACAATATTCCGCTAGTCTAATGTGACAAGAGCTGTCTGCATGCAGTGAACAGTTAGAACTCTGAATTTCCTTTGAATATTTAGTACACATTAAATATTCGACCTCTACGTGTAGTTTAAAACTTAATATATTAACAAATTTAAGATAGTTGTATGTGTACGTGTTACTATTTATTTCCACAAAATTACATCCTTTATAATTTTTTGTATACAGTTTTATATTTTGGTTCAAGAAACGTTCATTAAGAAATGGGTTGTGTTGAATATTCACAATAAATACATTTCGATTACGTAAGTGATATACAGTGCCGTCTTTACCATAAGGGCACACGGGGCCAGTGCCCAGGGCCCCCAACATCAGGGGGGCCCCGAGGAACCGACAATTTTGTCTCAGACATATGTTCTCGTTATAATTTGCGTAGACATTACACTTAAAAAAAAAAATAGTACACTAACTGTTGCCCCCGGCATTCCTGGCGTGGAAGTTGATTATAATATGTATTTAATTCAAAACTGTAAGTATGTATGAATAATTTATTCATGTTATAAACGTTTTATTTATTAACTAGCGACCCGCCCCAGCTTCACACGTGTGCATATACACCACGTGGTTGAATATAGAAGTGGCTAAATATAGCAGCAATATGGCGTGGTAGCAATAGCGATGCAATGTTAGCCAAGAAAGTTCTAGACGAATTCTTGAGGTACAGAATAATAAAACTTAAGGGAATATGGACTGATTGTCGCGTGGTTGGCTAGTTCATATTCGATAGCGTTTTTTCGGAACCGGGCGTTTCGAGAGGCTGTTGAACTATCCCAAATAATCTAGTAATAGCGACATCTAGTATAAAAAGGCAGTTTAGTTTGAGCTACAGTGCGACAAATATCTAAGTGATATAAGTGATTAACAGAGCCACCTAGGCGGTCATTAAGGGCTATTATTCTAAGTTGTTCTGTGGTTTTAAGAGCTTATATATATATATATATATATATATATATTTATAATAAAGTCTCTTTTACACGTCAAAAGGCTTAACTCTCAAATTCTTCGAATCAGAACACGTGATAATAAATAGAAGGTTTTGCTTAACACAAACCCTGAAAGAAACCATTATGTTTTTTTTAACACCCAACGCCATCTAGTCCCAAGCTAAGCAGAGCTTGTGTTATGGGTACTAGACAACAGATAAAAATACATACATACTTTTTTTTAACCCCCGACGAAAAAAGAGGGGTGTAATAAGTTTGACGTGTCTGTCTGTCTGTTTGTTTGTCTGTCTGTGGCACCGTAGCTCGCGAACAGATAAAGAGATTTCAATTAAGTTTTTTTGTATGAAAGTTGAGTTACGTGCGAGTGTTCTTAGACATGTTTCATGAAAATCGGTTGAGTCGTTTAAAAGTTATGGGGGTGAAAGTGGGGAAGAATAACAGAATGTCTGCAAAAATATCATTGGCGTATGATTACTCGATTAAGTGCTTGAGAAGGGGGTTTTTTAAATTTTGAATTTAATTGTAAATACATACATATTATACATAGAAAACACCCAAACTCCGAAACAAATATTTGTAGATCATACAAACATTTGGTCCGACCCGGGAATCGAACCCAAGATCTCATGATCAGCAGTCGCAGACGCCAACCGCGAGACCAACGAGGCAGTCGAATTGTAACCAGAAAATTAACAGCATACACGATTACTTAAAATAAATGTTCATACTTAGTGGAAAAATGTTAGCAAAATACACTTTATTTACTTTCCAAAAGGGCCCCTAATTCTTATGTGCCCAGGGGCCCCCGCTTAGGTTAAGACGGCCCTGGTGATATAGTATATTGTTGATATTTGAGAATAATTTATAAGGATTCTTATCGTTACAACCAAATGACAGAATTATAATATCATCCTTTTTAAGTTGTGTGCTAATATTCATACATGTATCTAATATTTCACAACTCGTAGCAAACGGCTTCACTATACCACATATATTGTAAGTATTATTAGCCTTAATGTTCATATTATTATGCATTTGAGGAGCCAAGTACCTCGCTTGTTGATCACCCACTATACATATCCGTCTTTTTTCAGAACTTGTAACGCCATCTATCGTCTGATTTTGTCCCTTACTAATAATACTAGCTGTAGTATTTGTTATGGAAGATGGTTCCCGAAGTTCAATTTTGCTTAAAGTATCCACAGGCTGTTTACAATATATTGTTGGACTCGGCGACGTTCCGGTTTGTATGTTTGGTGACAATATATTCCTACCTTTAGGTGTTTCATTTTGGATAATTAGTTTCTTACGAACATTACGCAATGGCGAGGGTAGGTTATTAAAACTATTTCTAATATTTGTTGTCTGATATGTTGGTATTGTACTTGAAACACTTCGCGGTGTAATATGTGACCCATGTATTGACGTATTTATGGTTAAATTTTTTAGAAATTTTATTTGGTTGTTCTTTTTTACTAGTTCTTCCTTAAGTTTATTGCATTCATAGTTAAGATTCATTATCTCTTCATGTGCGATCGAAAGTTCGTCGCGTAGCTGCATGACATCTGTTTTCAATTCACGAAACTCTGACAAGCTGGTTGTTGAATATTCAGGAATACTTCTAACCGACATATTCAATTCTTCATAAGATGTATTTGTCATTGTATCGTCGTATAATTTATTGTTATTTATTTTAGTCTGTGTATGTATGTATCTGTATGTATGTATGTGTATGTATGCATGAGTATGTTTATATGTGTAATATGAGTAGATGTATGTATATATATATGTATGTATGTTGAATATTTTTGAATTTAGTGATTGTTTTTATTATTCACATACTAAATTTAAGATTTGTGCACCCCACTACTGTTACCCCTATTAATGTCAATTACCATAATTTCCGTACTAAGGTTGTCTGTAAGAGATCGCCATGAGCGATAAGACCGCCAATTGTCACATTTGTAAATTGTATCTCTTTTTTTTCTATCTGTTATAATGTGTGTACAATAAAGATAAATAAATAAATAAATAAAAATAAAGTTTCATCGAAATCCGTTCAGTAGTTTTTGCGTGAAAGAGTTACAAACATCCATCCATACTTACAAGCTTTCGCGTTTATAATATTAGTAGGATGTCCAACTGTTATCAGGTCAAACGATAGACTGTGGGTCAAACTGTAAGCAACGTAAGCCGAAAGTTATAGGAGAATTTTATAACCAACGTAGGTACCGTTGGGTGATATGATGAAATATGAAATGGATACCTACTAAATTACTCGTAACAATTATGCATAATACCCAGCTAAGGCTTCTCCGCTGATTATTAGCTAACAAACTGAATACGTATGGTTTCAGATACGTAAAGCAATCTAGTAAATAACAAAAATATCGCCAAAATCAATGGCCACCAAACTACATCGGTCATTTCGCCTAGGGACGGGCGGCCATCACTGTTGAATGGCCGTAAGATGGATGACGCCGTCATTATCTCAGACAGTAATCTGATACTGAATAAATGAAGACTATATAAAGACACTAGTTGTTGCCCGCGGCTACGCTTGCGTGTATGTCGGTTATCGCGGCAAATGTAGCCTAGCTGTTATTCTGATGTATAAGCTATATTACTGTAAAGTTTCATACAAATCCGTTCAGTAGTTTTTGCGTGAAAGAGTAACAAACATCCATCCATCCATGCTTACAAACTTTCGTGTTTATAATATTAGTAGGATACATTATACTTTCGTAAATTAGCTAAGTTAAAACAAAATAATTACCTATCATCACAATTTAATCATCGAATTGCTCAGTGAGTCAGAAACCATTGGAAATTGAGATCGGTTTTATATAATCAAGCTTTGTGAATGGGAAGAAAGTTTAAAGTCGAAATTCTAAAATAAGTTATCTGTTAAATGGCTCCTCAAAGAAAACGAGAAAATGAAACAAGGTTATTTCTACATTGGCCTAAGTAATTTGAATAATAACTTTTAACTTTTTTAACTTTGAACTTCCCACACAATTTAAAATCCATTATCTCTTAATTTTTGAAAACAAAGCCTGTTTTTTTTTTAAAGAAACGAGAAAGTTTCAAGACAAACATTTTTATAGTTTTTAAACATGTTTGTAATATTGTCATCACCATCATCATAATGCCTATCGCAGTTCACTGGACAAAAGGCACGTCACTTTGTTCGTTTCTCCTCTTTATTGAACCTGCTCTCTATGACAATCTTCAAACATAGTATATTAATTATGGTGAGTGCAGTGTAGTAGTGTAGTGTGATAATAAAACTAATACTTAAAAACTGATTACATAATCATTACACGCAGTTTATCAAAAAATAAAGTGTCTTTTCATCCCACAGCTCGTAAAGAGTATTTTTGCCTTTCGATATCTGAGTGTAAAAGCCGTTTTTATCCTCCTAGAGAATAAAGTAAATTGAATTTAGAACATCGCTCGGGTGCACTAAGTTTGTGAATTCAAAACATCATTAAACCTATTTACTTCTACCTCCATGGTGCCGAATTAATCATACAATATTTTTAAATTTGTTAAAAACTCAGACTCGGAACCTTCTTGGTGTAGATTTTTTTTTTGCTCTGGCCGCACCATTTTCTTCTTAAGTAACTATAGCAATGTAACTTTAATTTTTTCTTAATTTATCTATACATCCATACAAATAAATAAAATTGAAATGTTTGTTTGTAATACTAAAATAATCGCTTTTTACTAAATGCATATGTATGTATACCTACACGGTACAAATACTAAAATGTTATTCTTTTACAATTTCTGTGACATTGTCTGTCTGTCAGTCGGTCTGTCTGTCTGTTTATTCCGGGTAATCTCTGGAACGGCTGGACTGATTTTGACGGGACTTTCACTGGCAGATAGCTGATAATCTAAGGAGTAACTTAGGCTACTTTTTTTAGACTAGCTTTGTCCCGCGGTGTAACTCGCGGTACGACAAAAATCGCGGGTAACACCGCGGGGTTGAGCGAGTATCTAAGTATTTTTGGAGTAATTTAAAAATAAATCTGTAATACTTACCTATCATAATGTAGTACCTAATAAATTTTAATACCTAAACTGAAATAAAAGTATCTTGTGATTGTTAATGCTTTTTTTGCATTTAGATGTTTTCTCGCTGAGGTGGAATGAAAAGTTACGTGTTGCACTCGAGTGCAAAGATTTTTCACCTCGTGCTCTTTTGATTCCCTCGCTGACGCTCAGGATTCTAATTTTTGAATCACTTGCTACGGTCGTGATTCAATTTTAGAATCCTTCGCTTGCTCGGTGATCAAATTGAGCACGCGGTTAAAAAGCAACTTTGCACTCTTGTATAACAAAAAACTATTGCCTATTAAATTTTTTAAACTTACCTTATTTGAATAAAAGTTATTCAAGCTAGAGGTTTTATTTTATGATGAACCTGATGCACACCTCAATGCTGCTAAACTTACGTCATAAATATTACCGATTACACACATTTTACGTTTTTATCGGCTACCCGGTAAGAGGTTATAAAGTAACGCCATTTATTATACTCAAAGAAACAATAAATAACATCGTAAAACCATTTAGGTATTATGGGGAACGGTTATTGGATTACGTCAAACAAGTGAATTGATTCGCTCCTTTTCCTCACTTTCCCGCTAAAAGAGCCCATTCATGCCCATATGGCTTAACCAAATCCCTGTAGAATGCATCGCCATGACTCTCCATAATAAGTTGGTTATAACTTGGAGAAGAATTAGGTCACCTACATTTGAAGAGCTTAGTGGAAGGCACGTATGGGCTCTCATTGTTGATTCTCCCATTTTTTCCGACAAAAAGTATTTTCCATCCCAATGACCGCATTGGGTTACCAATAAAATTGTAAAAGATCCTTTGTTATGATATTATGATGTAACGAATAATTTACAGTTTATATTTAGCATTACAAAGGACTGATCTTACTTTATAGTTGCTAAGAAATCAAATACAAAAGAGGACAAAATGATTAAAGTATAATAGGCGGTACACACTACAACGATTTATCGTAGCGATTTAACTGTGCAATTCGTTTGTGCAGTTTTATTGGAAATCGGCTCAGATATTTCTCAAAAAATCTGAACCAATTTCTGTCCACACTATCGATAAAACTGCAGAAACGAACCGCACAGTTAAATCCACGAAGCAAATACAAAGAGGAGATGGCATAAGCACATAGGTCCCGTGACAAAATACAGGTCCCGACGTCGTCGCAGTTATCGCGACTTACAAATTAGACTGTCAACGTCAATGTTCTAGAACTTTATCGAAAAATCGCAATCCTTGAATATTCTCGGTACAATTAAGTAAAAGATGAAGTGTTGTGTTTTATCTTGTACAAATAACTTGGATAGACGTTCTGGTGCCATGAATGGCATAATATTTCATTTGTAAGTAATTTTATACTTAATTTCTTAAAATAGTTCTAGAAAAATCTCTCAGTGTGTTGTTGAAATATAGTTAAATCTATTCGCCACTAGATGGAAAAACTATGTGTGATGGGAAATAAAAATACAAAGGTTCGTAGAGCTGAGTATTTATAAAGTAAATCATAAAAAAATATTGGAATATGTTCTGCATTCTTGCCTAAAGAATTTTTAATCGAAAAAGTATTATTTTTTGTATTTTTTGTAATCATTTTGTGAACACTGACGTCTATCGTCAACTAGGAAAACAAACATCAACAGAACAAAGAGACAGGGTCGTAATTAGAATCATTTTTTTTTATCTATATTCAAATTATATCTATATTAATCTAGAATTTAAAGTACTTGAAAATGAAACAAATTTTACTTATACTGATTATTTGATAGGTTTTCTAATTAACTAAAATTCTATCCCAGGAATCCCAGGAAAATTAAACTTTCTCGGAACCCACAACGAAATTAATCAAACGAAAACTGAAGAATTTGAAAATATAATAATTTCTTTGTTTTTGTTCTCTTTCTTTAATATATATGTTACCGTCAGATTGTCAAAACCGTTAGATTGTAATCTATCTCGCGAGATTGTAAAATGGTATCTACGAATCGCAAGTCGCGCGCTGATTGGTTGAACAGCATATGTCCCCACGCCGCCATATTTGTTTGTTAATTTGTCTTTGATGCCAAATGTAAAGTATTTCTGTGATTGTAAATTGATTTCATGTTGAAAATACCTCACAGCTTTAGGATTAGTTATATAAAGTTGCTGTGGCAGAAAAAATAATTTGTGATTAATCAAAGAAGTAATAACCTAAACTATCTCTATGGGCATTGATCGGCCTACTATAAAACCGAACAATCAGGGAAAGTTGACAATTTGACGCGCGTAAGTAGTATATCACATCGATAGTTGGCAATCTCGCTAGGTAGATTACAATCTAACGGTTTTAATAATCTTACGGTGACATATTTAAATAAGTAATAAATCAAATACATCACCAAGGTTACGGGGAAGATATAAAGAACACACAAACTTTCACTTTTATACTATACTAGCTGTCCCACGCAACTTCGTTTACGTATCCTATTTCCCGTAGCGTAATAATTTTCCCCCGTTTTCGCAACATTCTTCATTGGTGCTCCACTCCTATTGGTCTAAGCGTGATGATATATAGCCTATAGCCTTCCCCGATAAATGGGCTATCTAACACTGAAACATTTTTTTTTTTGAAAAAAAAAAAGTTTCAAATTTTTTTTTCAAATCGGACCAACAGTTTCGAGATTAGCGCGTTCAAACAAACAAACTCTTACGCTTCATATATTAGTATAGAATATATTAGTATAGATGTTATGTACGATGTTTCTTACTAATAATATTTTTGCGATGCATGCATCAAAATGATTTACAATATTGACTTTAAAAAAATAACTACCTGATAAGAAAATTCTGAGTACGTCCCTGTATGTCCCTTACATCGTACGCTTAGTGTCAAATAGCTAAACTACATAGCAACATCAACATGTAACGATGCAAGTAGTTTTGCTATTGATTGGTAGATGGCAAAGAGCAAAGTAACCCCCCCTCACCCCCGCAAATTGTCACGCATTGTTTCATACAAAAATTTCATTAGGGCATCTCCTCTTTGTATTTGCTTCGTGGTTAAATCGTTGTAGTGTGTACCGCCTATTATAAATCTCGAGCGCCGCAGCCGGTCATCGTTGTGTACCTAATCAATCACTCAATATTATACTAGCTTTTTCGCGCGGCTACGCCCGCGTGCTTTTCGGCTATCGCAGCAAAGAGTAGCCTATGTCCTTCCTCAAGAATCAAAGTATCTCCATACCAAATTTCATTGCAATCGGTGAAGTGGTTTGGCCTTGAAAGCAGGACAGGCAGAGTTACTTTTGCATTTATAATATATTAGTTTATGCTCGCGGCTCCGCCCGCGTGTATCTCGGTTATCGCTGCAAACAGTAGCCTATTGTTATTCTGATGTATAAGCTATATTACTGTAAAGTTTCATCCAAATCCGTTCAGTAGTTTTGCGTGAAAGAGTAACAAACATCCATCCATCCATACTTACAAACTTTCGCGTTTATAATATTAGTAAGAAGTATGGATTATTTAATTGCAAAATAATAATGATATTTACTTAAATGATTGATACTCTCTCACTGTACACTTCTCCTTTTTAGGGTTCCGTGCCAAGCAAAAAACGGAACCCTTATAGATTCGTCATGTCTGTCTGTCTGTCTGTCCGTCCGTATGTCACAGCCACTTTATTCCGAAACTATAAGACCTTTAATGTTGAAACTTGGTAGGTAGATGTATTCTGTGAATCGCATTAAGATTTTCACACAAAAATTTAAAAAAAACAATTAATTTTGGGGGTCCCCATACTTAGAACTGAATCTCAAAAAACATTTTTTCATCCAACCCATACGTGTGGGGTATCTATAGATAGGTCTTCAAAAATTATATTGAGGTTTCTAACATAATTTTTTTCTAAACTGAATATTTTGGGCGAGAGACACTTCCAAAGTGGTAAAATGTGTCCCCCCCCCCCCTCTAACTTCTAAAATAAGAGAATGATAAATCTAAAAAAAAAATATGACATACATTACCATGCAAACTTCCAACGAAAATTGGTTTGAACGAAATCTAGTAAGTAGTTTTTTTTAATACGTCATAAATCGTGAACTGCAATTTACCTTTCATTCAATCAACACAAATGTAAAAATATAAAATATAAATTATATTATGTTACTTGCTGCTGCGGAACCCTTCATGGGCGAGTCCGACTCGCACTTGGCCGCTTTTTAATCAGAAGCCTATGTGCAGCAGTGAACTATTAAAGGCTGTTGTTGATAAAGATTCTTAACAATGTCGACATCATAACCATAGCTTTCCATAGTACTATTATAAAGCTCGTAAGCCTAATTACTCACCTTAATGATACAAGTTGTAAGTATAAATTGTCGTTATTGTCGAAGGCGAAGCATAAACTTCAGCTCCTGTGAGTTTTGTATAGCAAATGTCACCACGACGTAAAGATCAAAGCAAGGCACAATTCTTATTTTGGGATATAACACACTTATTACGAAATTATATAAGATTTTGCCATTATAATGAAGTAATTCGATTATTGTTTGCTTATTAAAAAATTGTCTGTTTTATGACAATCTTTGGGATTGATCCCAATAGTATTGAAAGTAGTTTAAGTTGGAAGTAATGTACATATAAAATCAAAGGAAGGAAACTTTAGCAGGGTGCTTTGCTATCAGCTTTTCATCAGGCGGTATTCTATTTGTTTTGTTTGTAAACATAAAAAAAAATAGTACAATGCCTGAAGTTGGTAACACCATGTGACAGTGATGTCAAAATGTGATGTCATAGTTGTCAGTTGTCATTTTCAGTTGAAAGTGTATTTACAAAAGAAGTATGTCAATATTTACATCGAAATATTGATCAGTAGATACCAACTTATAACTTATAGTTGTTAGTTACCATTTAGACGCAATGAAGTGGTGAAAGTGATTGTTATTTATCATCAAAATGAGCAAACAAGTATACAACTATGCGTATTCACCGCTGTCGGGCGATAATGGGTGAGTAATGTGTTTTTTACCATACATTAAACAAAACCAGCTGAACAACTACTAAAATATTCACTGTAGAAGCAACATATGCTAAAGTCTAAAGGCCCCATTTTACCGGTTACAGATAAGCTTTGGATAGCTTACCTGACAGACAATTTGAAGTACCTTCTATTTAAATAGTGTCAAACCATCTATGAGATAAGCTATCCGGAACTTATCTGTAACTATTGAAAGAGGGCCTATATGATGTAGG
Organism: Diaphora mendica; assembly: GCA_949125395.1. Taxonomy (NCBI): domain Eukaryota; kingdom Metazoa; phylum Arthropoda; class Insecta; order Lepidoptera; family Erebidae; genus Diaphora; species Diaphora mendica. The sequence goes on along the minus strand of OX421316.1, from coordinate 23,348,067 downwards.
AATTTGACGTGAAAAGTGTGCGTCTAACTGTTGAACAAGTTTTCATATCTTTTTATAATCTATTATTATATGGAAGTTGTTAAAAAACCTATTAAGATGATATATCAAAATAACAGATCATAGACCAAATTTTCTCATTCATTTACACAGCAGATAATAAAATCTTAGTAGACAGGTGATGACATATTTTATTACATTATAATAATTAATGTACATATTACTGAAATTTAATATTCATAAATTTATATTTAATGTGCACCAAACCATGACCATTTCTAATTATTTAATTTATTCTTGTGCTTTGTAACAATTCACAAAACATATCTTGGAAACAGAAGTGTCTGAACATAACAGTTGATCTATATTAGTGTTCAACACATAAGGGGTTAGATAGCAAGCATCAGTAAGTAGTCATTACCTTTCAACATTAAAAGATGACACATTAAATATTGACAACCAGAATGTGGGCCACCTCTTGTTTCAATAATAAATTAAGATAAGCAGACTGGTGCAATGAAAACAAAATCGAGTTATCCTAAAATCTTGAAAATACTGTTTTCTACTTCATGTTAGTTTAATTTCTGACATAATTAAGTAGTTATTCTTTTTAACCCCCACGCAAAAAGAGGGATGTTATAAGTTTGACGTGTCTGTCTGTCTGTGGCACCGTAGCTTGCGAACGGATGAAGCAATTTCAATTTAGTTTTTTTTGTATGAAAGGTGAGTTACATGCGAGACATGTTTCATGAAAATCGGTTGAGTCGTTTAAAAGTTATGGGGGTGAAAGTGGGGAAGAATAACCAAATTTCTGCAAAGATATCATCGAGTGGGGTCTCAAATGAAAGCGCATAACATGTTTTTCACTTTTTAAAGGGAACGCAGGATATTATGTCGGGGTTTTTTAAATTTGGAGAATTTATTGATAAATTAACCAACTGACCCACGCAACTTTATCTTTGTCTCTTTACAATCATATTCCGCTCCTATTTTTCTAAGCATAAAGTTGACTATTCTATCTATACACATTGATAGTTTTGGAGCTCATCGTGAGCAATGTGACACAAGAATTATATATAATAGATTATTATACAAGTTGCCTAAATCATTGATATACAGAAATGTGAATCAAAGAGAGTTGCAAAATTATTATAAAGGATAAGGTTTGCCAACCAACCATTTACTCAATATTGTAGAAGACAACCAATGGAGTTCCTGGCAACACCTACAATTTCTAGGTGTTGCCAGGAACTCTACTGGTTAATTTTTTTTATATCTGAGAGAGATATGATTCTAGGCTAGAATCCTAATCTTAAAAGACTTAACTAAGAATCTCATAAAGACATTAGAAATATTCTGTTAGTACCCTTAATATGCAACTCAGACTTGTACTCTTTTCAATCTCAGTTAGACATTCACTTGCCTATTGGTTCTGGACTGCTTAACGTGACCTCTGAATCACGGTATCTTGCCACTAGCGGTCACCCATCCAGGTACTGACCGCGCCGTCCTTGCTTACCCTCGGTAATTGTTTCTAATTACCAAGTTCAACTGGGCTATGAGTGCCTAAAACATATTATATTTATTTAGAAATTCATGAGTATGTTTTTAGCAGTAGCAGTAGCAGTAACTAGTCATAGCTTGTACTATGGTATGGTAGTAACAGTAACTAGTTACCATAGTACAAGCTCTGACTAGTTTTGCATCAGACAGTGGTGTGTGAGACTTGTGATATTATTAACACTTACTTTCTAGATCAAAATCTTCACAAGAGTCTCAATTCTTTAGCTGAGGGGCCGTGCATTAATCACGCAAGACTTGAAGGGAGTTGGGTAAAAATCATAAAATATAACAAGGAGGGAGGGGGGTGTTAAGAAATTACGTGTATTTATTTTTTATATTTCTTCCGAAAGAGATTCTCTGCGTAGTGCCCTAGATACTAGTACAATATTTGTTTACTTTTATATTATTTACTTTAATAATATTTCTATGCCAGTCAAAAACAACCTGCAACCTTTCTGTCCAGACATTTTTATAATGGTTCTTAATTTCAGAATAAAATTAGATTGTACTTAATACCTGTTCTTAAAGACAATATTCTAAAAATTTGCTAAAAATACACATGAATTTAGGGAGTGGGATAATCTTAAACCTCACCAAGTATCACCAAGGGGGAGGAGGGTCAAAAGATGCTAAAAAAACATCACGTGATTAATTGACGGCCCCTAACTAATGTCATTATATACAAAAAAAATGTTGTACCATTATTGTACCTTACTATAAATAATTCAATTGTGTTGGCTAGGAAAATTTACCTTATAACAATTATAACTTAAATCATAAACCAAACAATGATGGGTTATACCGATATGAGATAACAAATAAATAAATGCTTATTGCAATTTTTTTAAAATATTACATATTTCCATATATATAAATATACATATTTATGTATATAAATAAATAAAATTTAAATGTCTGTTTGTAATTTCAAATTAACAGCTTTTCACCAAATTTTGAAAGAGAGTAACACCACAGTTCGTTACCATCTAACATCTTTATGTACTGTAACCGCTTTTGAGTAAAAGCATATGTACGTATACACGTTACATATACCAAAATAACATGTTTTACCATTATTGTCTGTCTGTCTGTTTGTTCCGGCTAATCTCTGGAACGGCTGGACCGATTTTGTCGGAACTTTCACTGATAGGTAGCTGATGATATAATGAGTAACTTAAGCTACTTTTTTTAGACTAGCTTTGCCCCGCGGTACGACAATAACCGCGGGTAACACCGCGGGATTCAGCTAGTAGTTAATAAAAAAATATACTCCTAATTCTTTTACGTTGAGAAAGTTCCTATTGTTACTGAGGATTATTTTAGTAACTCATATCTATTACATAATGAAATTTTCTTTAGTATTATCTATATAAAATGCAAACAGTTAAAACCAAACTTCCAAGGTTTCACCAAAAGATTACTCCTCAAAGACCGGCAACAGACTTTTGTCTCTTGCAGTACTTACAGACTCAAAGGCGGCAGTAGACAATTAACATCAGATGAAACATCAACTGGTATTTCCCCTGTGTCATAATAAAATTATCATTATCGCTTTTTGGCAGTTCTCCTTGCCCCCTAGTGCCTAGAATTTTTCGCGGGTTGGGACTGAGTTGTGGTCGAATTTACAACACTCCTTCAAAACTTCACGATTACTACTTTCAAAATCTCTACAGTCAAAGTTAGTGAAGTCAGACGCGATGTGAAGTGTGAATATATATCATCAGAAAATAAATAGGGCTCTTTTCTTTTGTTCTTGCTTTCCGAAATATCTTTTTCTACTGTTAGCAAGGGCGGATCCAGTGGGGGAGGGTCATGGGGGTCATGACCCCCCCTGGGCTGTTGTCATGACCTAAATTAAATTGTTAAACATAACGTTCTTTATATTTTTTGTCACAATATATATTTTAATCGTACACAATATAAAATTTAATCGTGGCTAAGAGCTTCAATGGTTGAAGAACGTCTAACCGGACTGACACTTCTCAACATCCATAAAAAGTTTTTATTAAAAACGTACCCATTGATGTAGCAATAGAAGTGATTTTCTTATTTAAGTATAGGTTTTTTAAGTATAGTACTTCTAAACCCATGTATAATGACCCAATCAAGAGGCTAAGTTTTTTTTCATGTGATAAACGAGCAGACGGATCGCCTGATGGTAAGGGATTACCGCGATACGATACGAGAACAGCTGAGTGAAAACCTGCGCCTTATAAAACACAAAGCGGTGTGCCAGAGTGATATACAGTTTAGATCTTTTGACCACGCCAAGCTTCTTCAAGGCAAAAAAAAGGCCGTGCCCTCCAAATGGTCACGAAACTGGACTTCTCTCGATATGTTGACACCAAGTTTTCCAATATTGGCAGAACTGGATATCCCGCATACAGCACCGCAGTATGGTAGGTGGATCCTGTTCCTCGTCATCCAAGGTCGAGTTAGACGCAAAGAGTTTGGCCAGAAGATCGGATTTCTCCTTGGGCATAGGCCAACGAATTATTTCCTATGTGTAGAGGTGGTAAGGATGGCTTATAGAAATTATCTTCGATAGCCTTGGCAAGAGACCGGAACGCCCGAGTTCCCGTAGGAAGACGCTCAAGCCTCTCGCCAATACTAGCAATGTGCTCCAACTTCGCCCTTGCAATGTCTCTCTTGAAGGACCTGGAGGCAAAGTTGTACTTTTCTAAGTCTGCTTCCTACTAGAAGCCTTTTTGGAAGATGGACCAAATCAGGGCCGCAATTTGCCACAATGGGAACCACACAGGATGGAATGGAAAGCTACATACCCTGCACCACCACATCAGCAATAGAATCAGCAGCGGTGTTGGGATCATCCGGCGAGAAGCATACCTGTCGAGAAGGGTGGGACTGTAGTGCAACACAATCTGCTGACTTGTAGAAGAAGAATTCATCCACATTTGAGACTCGCGTGGCGTGGTAAACAGTTGTGTCAGGCTATATACCAGTGCGAAGTCGTGAACAGATCTCCCCGCATGATCCGTTTTATTACAAAGCCAGTCGGCGTGGTGGGCGTTAGAATCACCAATTATTTTTTTTTAATTATTATTATCTGCCATCAGCCCCTTGGCTTTTATCAGATTTGAAGGTCTTTTCGTCATCAGTTTGAGATTCTTCACACCCTCTGGTGTGTCATCTCCATATTTGTCAGACTTATACTGACGCTAGCGGCTTTCTTTTCAATCTATAGCTAGATTCCGAGTACTCTAGTAGTGCCACAGCTAATTCGTTCCTGTGTTGTTGAAGTCTTTCCTTATATTTTATGTATGAGTTTTCTATGTCTCTTTGACTGTTGGAATCTGTAGAAACTCATGCACTTCAGTGTTTCTTGTAAACAGGTGCACTGCTCATGATCTTCAATGTTTTATTTTGGAAACGCTGCAATATTTCAATAGTGGAATGGCTTGCTGATCCCCAGAGCTCTATCCCGTACGTCCAGATAGGTTTCAGGACGGATTTATAGATTAGCAGTTTATTTTCCAGACTAAGAAGTGATGACTGTCTGCCTATCTTAATATATATATTTCTTGTGTGCGTGTGTATGTGACTGAACTCCTCCTAAACGACTGGACCAATTTTGATGAAATTTTTTGTGTGTGTTCAAGGGGATCTGGGAATGGTTTAGATTCACAAAAAAGACTGGACCGATTTTGATGAAATTTTTTGTGTGTGTTCAAGGGGATCTGGGAATGGTTTAGATTCACAAAAACGTAAACGATGTTACGTGGGTCATAAATATGGCGGTACGAAGTTCGCCGGATCAGCTAGTAAGCCAGTAAATATCTTTCAGTTTCCTGTTGGCCTGGTCTCTTTTGGTTTTTATATGTTCTCGCCAAGTAAGTCTTCTGTCGAAGTGCATGCCCAGGTACTTTACGACACTTTTTTGTGGTACAATATCATCGCCAAGTTTCACAGGTGGATAGTCTCCCCTTCTGAGACTGAAGGTAATGTGGATCGACTTTGTGTAGCTAGCTTTGATTTTCCATTTTTTTAGCCATGTTCCAATATCATCCAAGTGACTTTGGAGTTTTGCAGACGAAGCAGTTCGATCCACGTCACAAGATAGAACCGCGGTGTCATCAGCGTAGGTTGCAGTAACAATTACGTTTGAGGTGGGTAAATCAGCAGTGTACACTGTGTACAGAATAGGTCCCAATACAGAACCTTGAGGCACTCCCGCCTCTATGGGATAGAACGATGATAGGCAGTTTCCAGACCTAACTTGAAACATCCGATCTTCTAAGTATGATCTGAGAAGCAAGTATGCGGGGTGTGGTAAGCACAGCTTAAGTTTACACAGGAGACCCTTGTGCCATACACGGTCAAAAGCCTGTTGTATGTCAAGAAAGACGGCGGAGCAGTACTCTTTTCTTTCCAAGGATTGTCGAATTGTGTGAGCCACTCTATGTATTTGTTCTGTTGTATCGTGGTTAGCCCGAAAGCCAAATTGGTGCTGTGGGATTGTTCCTTGTTCCTCCAGTATAGGAGTACCTTCTCAAAGAGTTTAGACAGTAATGGAAGCAAACTGATCGGTCTATATGATGTAACCTCAGAAGAAGGCTTTCCTGGTTTGCATATCATGTTAATGATTGAGATTTTCCAAATGAGTGGAAAATAGTGTAACCTCAACACTGAATTGAACAGAATAGTGAGCAGCACAATTCCTTTTCTTGGTAGGTGAGAATCGCCAATTAAAACGATCTCTGCGGCCGGGATCTGCTGCTGCACGAAGTCTGTAGCCATCTGGATGAGCTCAAAAGTCGGTCAGTTTCGGCATCACCGGTATGGGATCTATAGAGGCATGCATAGACGCGGGGTGGTCGTCGCTGACAAAGTCGCCTAAACGGAGCCGTAACATTGAGAAGTCCCTACCTTCAAGATTGCTGAGGGGACAAAAACTGATATCGTCTCAAACGTACTCACACACTCCGGCCATAGTCATGAAGGAGTATTCTAGTCCGTACCCAGAGAGTGAGGTAGTAGTGTCCGCTGGAGACGATATCTGCGTCTCGGTCAAGAAGAGCAAGGCTGGCTATGTTGTCTCCTGATGTTGCAAAGGTCCACGACTAGGTGGTAGGGGGTGCCATGTTAATTCTGCTTTTACCCCGGGCATAATTGAGCCCCCCCCCCTCACCCCTCTAGAATACGAAGGGCAGCCTGGGCGTCCACGCTCAAGTGCGGAAACAGCCCGGGAAACTAAGTACATTACCTATTAGGTAGGTAGGTAGGTAGGTCCACACTTACATACATTATTAAAATACCAACTTTATATCTGTATCTATTTATTATCAAAATTAAATTTATAAGTTCTTGTGACTTGACCACGACTATATGACCCTCCTCTGGGGCCAAAGCTGGATCCGCCCTTGACTGTTAGCAAGTCGCCTTATCACAATTATTAACAAAAAAAACCAGACGACAAGAACTGGACCAATTTGAAATGGGACCACATAGGAAGCACCAGCTTTCAAATAAATTATTAAAAAAAAACCGACTTCCAAAAAAACATCCAACGAAAACTCTCTGCCAAAAAAACACTTAAAAGCGTAAAATAAACTGGTTCTTCATAAATTGCGTATACCTAATTAAATAACTTCAAACGGATTTTAGGTACCTAGCACACATTATAATACTACTATTTAAATGAATAAAGAATTAGGTATACGCAATTTATGAAGAACCAGTTTTTTTACGCTTTTAAGTGTTTTTTTGGCAGAGAGTTTTCGTTGGATGTTTTTTTGGAAGTCGGTTTTTTTATTTTTATAAAAAGTTTTTATTTTTCGGTTTTTAGTGCAATCAATCGTAGGTCAGTAGTAAGTTGAACTATTTCATCAAATTTCATCATCAAGAATACAAATTAAGGTCTATACGTACGTGTAATATTAAAATCATCCTCTAATCCCTAACTGTTGAAGAGTTTAACCTTCTATCATCAGCTCACCTAAATAACTTGAAAGTATACGACTGAAGGTCTTTAGATACGTATGAAATTGAAAGAATTGTCCTCCAACTCCTAACCGTTGAGGAGTTGTACCTTCCACCTTCCATCATCAGCTTACCTGAATAATTTGAAAGAATACGACTAAAGGTAACATATATACATATGACATTTAAAGATTTATCCTCCAACTCCTAACCGTTAAGGAGTTGTACCTTACATCATCAGCTCATCATCATAAAATGATGACTACCAGGCGCAAATACCGGTGTACCTTCAGAAAATATACGAAAAACAAAGTATGTGCCTATAAAAAATGAGGGTTTCCCTCGATTTCCCTGGGATCCCATCATCAGATCCTGATATGCTGGCAATGGGACCACCTCAGAAGCATACCCTTTCGAATACAAAAAAAAATTCAAAATCGGTCCACAACTGACGGAGTAATCGGTGAACATACATATAAAAAAAAAAATACGTACAGTGGAACATAGAACCTCCTCCTTTTTGGAAGTCGTTAAAAAGAATCGTCAAAATCGGTTCACCCAGTTGAAAGTTAAGAGGTAACAAACATAAAAATAAATTACAGTCGAATTGATAATCTCCTCCTTTTTTGAATTCGGTTAAAAAGTGAAGTGAAGCAAGTGGCAGTGGAATCTACTATTGACACAATTACTATAATGACGAAATATTTACATATTATATAGAATTATAGATCGATCGATAGGAACCTGGCGGGACACCACTAGCGGTAGTAGTACACCTAAAGTTGTCGCTTTTATAACCGTCACCTATGCTGTCTGGGTCGCAATTCTATTATACAATATTAAAAGATATAATCAAAATTTAACTAAGTTCAGCTTTACATAAAGTGACCTGTGTGTGAGATTATGATAGGTGAGTGACGTCATCGTACACAATAAGAATATTAACGGCTGACTAACACAAAGCTTTGCCTAAATGTGAGTTAGTGGTAAACCAAGATAATATCACACTAATGTCTTTATGACTAGCAGCAAAGCTTCCTCCACCTCTACTGTGATGATTAAAGTTCGTGTCCATTGTCTATTTAATTTTTTAAAACGTCATGCGTCATCATGACTGCAACCAGTACCTATGGCTTTTCGACCTGTCACACTCACATCACGTGATCAGATATGAGTTAGAGTCATCTCATTTGTGCTTTTAAAAACCATAAGAATTTTTTATGATCGTAAACAATTGCCATAGCCTTGACACTTGCAACAACATCAGTGATAAGTGGGCATTCCCCATTAATGCTCCTTCTTTTGTAGAAAATCTCCTAGTAAAGTATAGTAGAAAACTATGCAATAGTTGAAGCTGAACCAGATATGTATTAACGACACATCGTAAATGAAAATTGTTTACGCATGATGTAATAATATAAACTGTCGTATCGTGCAAAATAATGGACCAGCACTTAGTGGGGGGTGCTTACACCGCGTGAGTGGGCGAATTACTCGATAGCCGTGTCAGTTCATAGTGAGAGGCGCGGGCGTCGAACGCCGACTTGCCGGCCTCTATATTCAGGCAGCATTCACCTTTGAACCATAACAATCCAATTTCAACCTTATTCTGTGAATCTAAAGCCTTATTTACATAGTTGATATTATTGTGAAACCAATAAACCGAGTGATCCGGTAGTTTTTCCATAGTAATTGTGTGTAGTGTTGTGAAAAAATGAATGAAGAAAACACAGTTTCCGATGATCTGAAGAGGCAGGCTGCAATGTTTTATAACAGCACCCAAAGGTTAGTTTTATACAAAAACGTGCAATTGTTTGGTTCTTAAAAACGATATCGATGCATGTGTGCCACCTCTAGGATTTCATTGCGAAAATAAAGTTCAGTCTTACTGCATTGTATTAGAGTCTACTTTAGTTAATTAAGTAAGTAATGTGGATGTTGTACAATATTGCTTTGCAGCATACGTGTCGCGAAAAAATATGCCGGAACGCTCGTTGATTTATAATTATGAAGTCTTGCATTATTAAGTTTAGAAATAACATGCATGAAGTTATTTCCATTAAAGAATGTACGATAAATATGTTTTAACGCACTTTCTCTTAAATTACTAACGTAATACAGTGTTTATTTCTTATAATTCTTTATTTTGATAGAACTTGTGTTTGATTAAAAATTTACATATGTAATAAAAACTATACGATTTTATACTGTAATGTTACCCGTTTAAACCAGTACTTTTTAAATATATCATCAGTTGAAAAAAACAGAAGTTAGGTACTTACATAACCGAAGTTAACTTGCCCAACCCCACCCGTTGTTATTTATCTACACTTTGTAAACGGTATAGTTGTCTTTATCTACATCATTGTCTTTCTTTCTCAACTTACAATTAAATTGAACTTTTTACTGACTCCGCAAAAAACATGATAAAAAAAAAATTATGCTCATGACACTATCCATTTTTTAAAATTCACTGGAACATGACGATTTACTCCTAGCCTAGTGATTTTGTAGCAGATACAAAAACTAGATACCTCCCTTCGATATAGTTTAAAAAGCTTACTTTTTCATTTCTACAATGTCACGTCATTCATTGTTAGGCGATTTGCGTGGATGTTCCCCTTCACGGCTCTGACAGACACCCTAAAAGTACCTATACTTATTATGTATGCGGTGGTGTCATATAGAAATTACAGGGTCAAGTGTCATGGGAGTTGAGAATAACACGATTTGCCATTTGATGCTATTTGTCGCCATTTGATACCAGAAAATATAATTTGTGTCATCACTAACTTAGATGCAGATAGCTTTTTAATAATGTTTAAATACTATTGTACAGAAGTTCTCCAAAACATACATACATATATGTATACACATTCTTCTTCATCTCCTTTTCAATCGAAGGTTGGCCGTTAGCTTCTTGTACTCCTCTTTGTCATTGGCCACCTTGGAACAGTTGTTCAACGGAGGTGATACCAGTCCACTTCCGGATAATTTGCAGCCACGATTTTTTCCTTCGTCCATCGCGTTTCTTCCTCTCCACCTGGTCCATCATTGTTCGATTGAAGCAGCGTCATGGCTATACCTACATAATATAGTAGGAACCTATATTGTTGGGATTATTGGCGCAGAGGATAATGAAACACGTCTTCGTCTGTGCTGTTCAGTTTATTCAGTCAGGCCAGTTTATTGTGAGCATGACAAATTGGAGTATATTATAAAAAAAACTCTTGTTACAACGTTTTTGAACTCGTTACAATCAACATATTATTATGTATTTTAAAACCACTTCTTTACCCGACTTTAAAATAAGTTAAGTAAATTTTGGTAAACCCTATACTTACTAGTAAATATTCCATTATTATTGGCGAAAATAAACTTATTATAGGTACATATGTGCATATGAAAATGAAATTAAAATCAGTAATTACATGTACCTATATGCATTTAATACTAAGTTCTATTAATAGGCAATTATAAGCAGGCAGATTCTAAACGGATTTGGATGAAACTTTACAGTAATATAGCTTATACATCAGAATAACTCATAGGCTACTATTTTCAGCGATAACCGACATACACGCGGGCCGAGCCGAGGGCAACCACTAGTACTACACACATCAAAAGTGTGTCTAGGGATCAACATATGTGTCTAGGGATCAACATATATTTTTGCAATAACTTTTCTCCTGATTGATATTAATTTAAATTTTCTTTAAGGATTCATCAAATAAAGTGTTTTCGTTTGTCATAGTAACGATAAACCAAGTCACCTTTGCATTAATAAAGAAATTTGCCATTTTCCTAATAAAGGGATTTTTGACATTTGAACCACTAACATTAAAATTCGAAAAAAAGACTGAAATAACAGTTTTCTTTCAAATTTTATTAGGTAACTTAAACAATTAATAATCCGTGTTTCTACCGCGAACACTAACAACACAAGAATCGGTTTGGCATACTCAAAATGAGTTCATCCAAATCACGCTGTGGAATGGCCGCCCATGTTCATTTTTTGCAACAACAAAAAAAGGTCTTCTTGCGACTGGATACCCTCCATATTCGGCGGAGCTCTTCTCTGTAGCATATCCCATGCATGCTCAATCGGGTTCAAGTCTGGCGACTGAGCAGGCCAGGGCCAAAGCCACATCTCAATCTCAAGAAATCCGCATAAAAATGCTTGATCCCTAGACACTTTTGCTGTGTGTATATAATTATTTAAATCCGCAATTCGCTTAGAGTTGCAGTTCAATACAATTTGATCTGCCTTCCGTCGAACTTAAAAGGCAGTCATTATAAGTATTATAATTATACATGACAACCATTTTGTTACTGTCAAAAACTTAAAAAATCCCTTCGTTTCAGTGCTATTTTTATTTCTTACTAGTTTTGCCCGCAGCTCCGCCCGCGTGTATTTTGGTAATAGAGATAAAAAGTAGCCTTTGTCCTTTCTCAAGAAACAAAGTATCTCCATGCCAAATTTCATTGATATCAGTGCAGCGGTTTGGCTGTGAAAGCGCAACAGACAGACAGACAGAGTTACTTTCGAATTTATATTATTAGTACGGATAGGCAAGGAACTCTGAGAGGATCTTACGCATAAACGAAAGGAAGTTACTAAATAATTATTGTTTAATAACTAAAATAATTACTCAAGTAGCAATTAAACATTTGTTAGATTATCTACACCTAATTACAGCGTATGTTTAATTGTTGTCCATATCGTAATTAATAATCTCTAACAAACTATTGTTCTAAAATCATTTGACTATTGCAGATTTTATCCTAAGATAAGCTAATCTTCGAACTGCCTGCCTATTGAAATATACTTATGTTATTTAAAAGAATACGAGTATTATACCGATATAAATTTTTTGCGGGTTATAGAGAAGAATGTGAGAAGATAAATCACTGCGGGGGAAACTAAGTATGGCTGTCTACTCAAAATTAATGCTGCCAATAGGGGTTTTACTACCTGTTTAATTTTTCGTAAATTCCGCAATTTATGAAAAGTTAGATATATTGATTTCCGTAGCCACAACGTTGTCTTGCCAGCCCTCAACCCGCACTCGGCCATCGTGGTGACATATGGCCTTAACCCTCTCTTGAAAGGCCTGAGCCCAGCAGTGGGACATTATGGGTTGTTGACTTGACTTGACAGATATATTGTCATAAACTTTTAAGAAATCTGACACGAGATACCTAATCTCAATATAAAAATATCTTTGGATATAAATACTATTATACTACAGACAGTTCTAGTTTCTTTTCGGTGATGAGGATATCATAATACATTAGTTTTTTTATTTATTTATTTAAACGACAAAATTTTACACATGAAAAAAAATTAATAATACTAGTTGGCAAGACGCGCTCTTATCTACATTTTATATACCTATGTTTCTCCTCACTACTTCATAAAATGTCTGTCTTTCACACATCACTAACCCCGAACCTCTTCAACAAAAGAGCCTTTAGTCGTGTCCTTAAGTTGGCATGATCTCAACTTGATAATTGTCACAAATGTCGTAATGTGTAACCTTTTTCCATTCTGATGTCGTCTTCTGGACTTACATCACCTTTAAGCAAATGTTGTTATGATTGTTTTCTTAAAGTATCCGTCTACCTTTTCTTTTTACTTCTTCTTCTCTTGTGCCCTTTAACTCCCATATCTATCACTTTCCTACCTAAATTTTCTTCAAACCTGCGCATTATATGTCCATACCAAGATCTAGATCTGTATCGGATTGTTAAAACTGCCTTTCTAGGGAGAGGCCTATGTCCAGCAGTGAACTGTTAAAAGCTGTTGATGTGATACGATTGGTATCGTAAGCGAAATTTCTCTATATCATGAGCTTCTCAAATTCATTCTGCCAATACACTTATTGCGAACGAAACTGCGAATTATTGCCACAACAAAAAACCTTCACCGTAACTGAATTGATAACATAATGTAAATGTACTATGCACATTGTTCCGTTGAAGGTCGTGTGTGCAATTTCCATAGGCCTTACGCGCTAATGCATGGATGCCATTTACATTATGCTACAAAAAAACCATAAAGTAATATACGTATAATCGTATCTTTTAGCTTTGCCTTAAGTATTGTGTGTCTGGCAACAAAACATCAACAATGTTTACCCGACTGCATAAAATAAGAAGTATGTAATATAATATCATAATATTTTGGCAACACTATCTTTCTCATTTTAAGATAAAGACCTTGTAGATCTTTTCTCATCGGATGCTTCAAGGCTACAGTTCAATTTTTCTCATCTCTTATTCTATACGTATCTACTGATTTCCGTGTCTGAATATTTCACACACCTTGTCTAGCGAAATGAGAGTTACTTAGACAGTGTCCAGCTGGCTACCTCGCCTGTATATTTCATAAAAATATTTAATTAGGAAACTATTATTACTAAATTGACTTTAAAAAAATGCAAAGGTGTACAAATTTTCGAAATCATCATTTTCACGCAACTCAAATCAAAAATTTAAAAGGCCGTAACAAATTGTCGACCTCTGACCATTTAGTTGAAGAATAAGTAACCGAGTACAGGAAATACAAAATTATAGTAATAACTCTTTACTTATACGTAAACATAATAATGTCGTGTTATATAATTTTATAGCTTGGTTAGCATTTTGTGATGTCGTGATTTGAAAGGTTGATTCAGCTGAATCGAGCATCTTTTTCTTGTTCTTTACGAGGGCGTTATGCAAGAGAATAATTTTAAAATTCTGAAAAGTCTATTTGAGAAGATGATGAGATATTTGAAGATGATGAAGTATCAAATAGATTTTATTTCTTATAGTGTCTTATTACAACAAACATACATATATTATACAACAAATGATGAAATCTGTTTCGAAATACAAATTTTAGTAACAGGTTCATCATCATCAGCCTATTGCAGTCCACTGCTCGACAGAGGTCTCACTCTCTAGGCACTCTGATCGTTTTTGGGCTACTCGCATTCAGTTCCTACCATCCATCCTGCGCAAGTTATCCATGACCTACACTACGTTTGCCGAGACGCGGTCTCTAATTCAGTACTTCTCTACCCCAGCGGTTGTCAGTTCTGCGGCCTATATGGTCAGCCCACAGCCACTTCAGCTTGCTAATCCGGTTTGCTAAGTCGATGACCTTAGTGCCCTGCCGGATCATCTAATACGTAATGCGACCCCTCAGAGAATGACGAGCATAGCCCTTTCCATAGCACGCTGTTTGACGGATGCCACGGACTTTGAGTTTGTGGATCAACCATGCCATATTAAAATCAAGTTCCTAAATTTTCCTCGGGGTAATAAAGTTTTAGCCAAATGGCACCGAGATAATCTTCCAAAGAAAATAAATAAACATAGTTTATACAATAAACAATCTTATCGTTAAGCTTAATGTCTTACAAACAAAATTTGAATGGATTTTTAAACCCTTACCAATTTTACCAACCTAACAAACTTAAGTATTCTCAAACATAAAAAAAGTACAGATCCAAAGCTTTATATTGCCTGCACATGAATATGTATAACATTGATCCGAGTGTTGATTAATTCGCCGGGGTTAAAGTTCGCGATAAAAGAGTTCAATCAAATATTGTGAGAGTTGTACATCAATTCAGTATGGAGTTAATGATGTTGCTAAAGTAAATACCGATATTTGTAATATATTGCTGACACCAGAAAAAAAAACATGAATAAATTTCCGTGTTTAAGAGAATCAAGTGGAAGGCGAGTCAAAGTGTTGGATAAATAATTATTCATCATACTCATCATCAGCAGCCATCCACTATTGTGCATAAGCCTCTCCTTAGCAAGGAGTTTTTGACCTACTTTTATGTTTAACCCTGCCAAAATGACTCTACTCTGCCTGGTGGAAAGCATAAGCAGAATCCAATAGTGGTGGTCACCATACTCACTGCGAATGCAGACAATGCAGCATGGTGACCCACACCATGGCGGAGAAAAACTGAAGAATAGTACCTGTAACTAAAATATAGCCTTGATATTTTGTGTCTCTCTTACTTAAGTTCTTATTGTAACTGCTACAGAACAAAGAATCACTGTTCTGTGGTAACTGCCTTTAGTAAACATATAGCTAAGAAATACTAGAGATCTTGTCGTTTATATTATCATAAAGAAATTGCTCTGTATTTCATCTTCATGTCAGATGATGAAGGATCATCATTATCAATTCCCCTCCTCCTAGGAAGTAGGTTAAAAACGAAGGAACAATAAAGATGATCAAAATCAAAATTCCTAACTCATATTCTTCTGTTCGAAGGCAGACATATTATTGATTAACGCTCTCCCTCCTCTCCTAACAATTATTATTAGTTTTATGTTCTTTTGATTAATAGCCATAAGCCATAAATGAAATCAACCGTGTCTTAATCTAGATGGGTATCCCCAA
This sequence comes from Diaphora mendica, assembly GCA_949125395.1. Lineage (NCBI taxonomy): Eukaryota > Metazoa > Arthropoda > Insecta > Lepidoptera > Erebidae > Diaphora > Diaphora mendica. The sequence goes on along the minus strand of OX421316.1, from coordinate 23,332,151 downwards.
ATCTACACTTGAATAAAACTTACTTATCCTTATTTAACTTGAATACCACAAAGTAAAGTTTTTGTTCGTTTTTTTTTACTGTATTTTGTTAATCTATTATTTGCACATACATTTGATGGAAAATATTTGCTGAACTTTAAACCTCAAACTTCAAACTTGGGGTTTTTTTACATTTATTAAACATACTTAAAGGTCGGCGAGTCCGTCTAGATTCATTAGAATTATATTGATCTTGAAACGTTCAGCAAATGTTTTAGACGAAACCGGAACCGCCTTGTCTTTATACTCTGTGTTCCCACCTGACTTGTGTTATTTTGCATCTAATTTCTGAACGACTCCTTATCTGTCGATCTTGCATTAAAACATTTAGTGCTGTCAGAAACTATGAAAATATAATGACTTTAAGGCTATGCGCGAACTACGATTTTTATTCGTTGCGATTTTTAAAGTGCGAAAAAATATCGCAAACGACCATAGTTCCTACGCGACGATTTATTTTCGTAGTGCGCGGATTGTAGTGTTTTTCTATTGTTCACAGATTTGCGATATTATTTCGCACTTTAAAAATCGCAACGAATAAAAATCGTAGTTCGCGCATAGCCTTAAAGTCATTATATTTTCATAAATAAATTAATTAAATTTTTTGCGGGTTATAGAGAAGAATGTGAGAAGATAAATCACTGCGGGGGAAACTAAGTATGGCTGTCTACTCAAAATTAATGCTGCCAATAGGGGTTTTACTACCTGTTAAATTTTTCGTAAATTCCGCAATTTATGAAAAGTTAGATATATTGATTTTCCGTAGCTTTTTTAATCGTAGTGCGCGCTTAGCCTAAAAGATACACTTTGTCATTACAACGGAATTTCTTTGGAAGAAAGTAGACTGGATCTACTTAGACTGTATTGATCATCGTTCTAATACCTAACTAATTCAGTATATGGCATGTACAACATCTTATTAAAATACAATAAATTTAGTAATTGGTTAAAGAAAAGTCATTCAAAGCTAAATTTACTGCTTGGCAATTTGGTTTTTCATATCTGTTTGTAGGCAATTTAAATGTTAAATGGATATGTTACAATCCGGAAACAAAGCATAGGATATTTTCTAATAAGAACGACGCGATTTAAATGTTATGAAACCGGCCTTAACACTAGTTCCATTCTGTTTCTACCGAAACGATCTAAAGGAAATCCTTTATGAATACATAGTTAAAGTATCTATTATTGGTCGCCAAGTGGTCCAATTTCGATCTTAATTTATCTTTTTTTTATATAACTTTTTAGCTTTCTACACTCCATCTCCATAAAACTTTAACTGTGCTAAATTTTATGCTCCGTTCACATATTTTTTGGAAAAAGGGGTACAAATTTTTTGCTTAACGTATTAGCATATAGATGTTTCCGTACAGGTTTACGAAAAAGAAATAAGTTAATGTAATTTCACATCTTTTTTTTTAACTTTGTTCATGGCATGGCGGTAAAATATTAATGTCGGTAATGATAGTATTATAAATAATGTACCTACTGTATTAAATGCTATGAAATATATTTAGCTTTAATTCCGCAAGACAAATATCCAGGTCTGAAAGCAGGACACAAATCCCACCGTCATGCATACTCACATGCACATATGGGAAGATTTAAACTCGTCCAAGTTTCACGGGTAAGTGGATTCCACAAACATTTGCATTCCACAAGCAGTTTCATTCCATAAATAATTCCATCAAGCTTGTTAATTTTAAATTCATTACTGATAGCGCATGTTTAGGCATTATACAATAACCCTGTTCAGAATACAATTATTGTAATACTAGCTGACCTACGCAACCTCGTTTGCGTCCAAACTACCATCCCCTGTTTTAAACCTAAAAGGGGGTTGATTTCTAAAGATACATTATTAGTACACCTCCACATCATCTATAGAGCATACATTTTAAATTTCAAGTCTCTTACTTCAAAAACATAGGACTTTCATACAAACTTCCAACCCCCGTTTTACCCCCTTAGGGGTGGAGTTTCGTAAAATCCGTTCTTAGTGGATGTCTACACCCTATAAGGAACCTACCTGCTAAATTTGAAGTTTGTAGGTGTTATAGTTTCTGAGATTTCGTGATTAATAAGTGAGTGGTATTTCGCTTTTATATATATAGATTTGAAAGAAAAGTTTTTAGGAAACGCCTTTAAACTTTCATCACAACAACCAATCGCCGTCCACTGCCACTGGTTTTAATATTTAACTATTAACTTAATTATTCAACTTTGGGTTTAACTAAAATAAGCCGTAAGAGGAAATCACTAAAATACATATAACCGTACCCAACTTCGAAAGTCCATGTTTGTTTAATCAAGTAGATATACCGAGACGTTTAATGTTGGTAATACTATAAACATTCATAAAGCATTAAACCAACAAATATTACACAAATTAATATATTTGCAAAATTGTTTCCGTATCAATGCGGTTATTGAATACAAAAATGTTTTGCTATTTTTATCATTCTCCATTCAACATTTAATTAAATTTTAAACAGGTTACAAACGCAAAGAAATTACTTATTAACAAAAAAATAATTTCCTGTTTAAACCATTAAGTAGAGGAGGGTGAATGTTGCAAGTTTTCAGGTTTATATTTTCTTGAATATTTCTTTGAAACATAATCATATATGTACTTGAGGCATTTATGTAAAAAATCAGTCATTACTCAAGAGAAGAGTGTGTACAGTCCAGCCCGTTCGCTTTTCTAGCAATAACTTTTCCAGCCTGCCACCATCTACCCGACCTTTATGCTGCAGCTACACTAACGAGAAACGCCGTTTTTTTTTTTATTTATTTAAATGACAACTCCCAGACTAGGAATAAATCCTGTGTCGCGGGGGACTTTACAAACATACATGAAACGGACACAAATAACACCCAGACTTGGAACAACAATTTGTGGATCACACAAGAGCTGTCCTACGTGGGATTTGAACCCACGACACTTGGCGAAGTAGGAAACGGCGTGGTGATCGTTAAACCACTAGGTCAAACGTGCATTCAATTATCGCGATGATGAACGTTTGACGTTGGTGTAGCCACGACTTATTGCGATAATTTTACAACGGCATTCACATTGCCGTTTCCCATTTGGCGATAACTGGAGTGACGGTACATCAGAGATTAATGCGTGGAAGCGGCCACACTACGTTTGTCGTTGTAAACAAAATTAACGTAATAATTTACGCAGTATTTATCGCGATAATCATCATGGGGTTTCCCGGTACTGTGGCCCCAGCATTACGTTTACCAGTTACTCGTGCAATACGAGTGCTTGTGCCACTTACTTTAAACTTGTACCTGCATATAAATTGAATGGGTCTCACTTACAGATACAACTAATAGGTATAACAATTAAGTAAATATACATGCTCCGTATTGTAATGTAAGTCAAAGATTCTTGAATTGTATAATATATTTAATGGATGCAAAAGATTTTCACAAAGAAGAGTTGATTGACCTCCGTGATGTGAAGCGACTGGTGGTGGCGTAATTGTTAACTCAGCGAATAGCAATCATAAAATGAATTCACTCATAAACCATTACATTACTGCGTACAAATAAACAAAATTGAAATGTATGTTTGTAATGCATTAAAATTTTGGCAACTTGTATTTTTTTCTGTCTGTTTATTAACCGACTTCAAAAAAAGGAGGAGGTTTCTCAATTCGACCGTATATATATATATTTTTCATTTTTTTTATGGGTGTTCGCAGGTAACTCCGTCGTTTATGAACCGATTTTGATGATTCTTCTTTTGTTGGAAAGGAGATGTATGACATGTATGATTTATGTGGATGACAAGGAAACTAGGATCTGATGATGGCATCCTAGAGAAATCGAGGGGAACCCTCATTTTTTTCAGGCACGTACTATTTTTTTCGTATATTTTCTGAAGCTACTCCGGTATTTGCGTCTGGTAGTCATCATTTAATGATGATGAGCTGATGATGAAAGGTACAACTCCTTAACGGTTAGGAGTTGGAGGATAAATCTTTAAATGACATATGTATATATGTTACCTTTAGTCATATTCTTTCAAGTTATTTAGGTGAGCTGATGATGGAAGGTACGACTCCTCAACGGTTAGGAGTTGGAGGATAATTCTTTCAATTTCATACGTATCTATAGACCTTTAGTTGTATACTTTTAAGATATTTAGGTGAGCTGATGACACAGGCGCTATGATGACTAACCCCTAAATGTATTTTGCTTTAAGTAACTCGTCTGCTTCTATTTCATCACGACATTTAAGCTTAAACACGATTCCTGTTACCCCGTAGACCACGTTCTCGGTAACAGAAATCTTGCATCTCAACATAATTTGAGCATACTCAGTTTTAATACGTGATCAAACCACTAAAGTTATTCGCATCAGCAGAAATTATATGAAATAGTTCAACTTACTGACAACCTACGATTGTTTGCACTAAAAATGGAAAACTAAAAACTTTTCATAAAAAAAACCGACTTCCAAAAACCATCCATGTCATCCAACGAAAACTCCCTGCCAAAAACACTAAAAAGCGTAAAATAAACTGGCTCTTCATAAATTGCTATGTGCCAATTCTTGTCTATAGGTACCTAATTCTTTATTCATTTAAATAGTAGTATTATTATATGTACTAGGTACCTAAAATCTGTTTGAAGTCGGCGCCAAGCCAAAATGTAATAGGAGGTACCGCACTGACAACCTACGATTGTTTGCACTAAAAATGGAAACATAAAAACTTTTTATAAAAAAAAACCGACTTCCAAAAACCATCCAACGTAAACCCCCTGCCAAAAACACTAAAAAGCGTAAAATAAACTGGCTCTTCATAAATTGCTATGTGCCAATTCTTGTCTATACCTAATTCTTTATTCATTTAAATAGTAGTATTATTATATGTACTAGGTACCTAAAATCTGTTTGAAGTCGGCGCCAAGCCAAAATGTAATAGGAGGTACCGCACTCGCCGCTGCTGGATAGCTGCTTCTCGTGTAGCAGAAAACGACCCAAGCGTGCAGACGCGACGTCGTTGATAGTCGTCTCGAAATATAGCGAGTGTGGTAACTACTATTACATTTAGCTTGACGCCGACTTCAAATAGATTTTAGGTACCTAGTACATATAATAATACTACTATTTAAATGAATAAAGAATTAGGTAGGCATAGACAAGAATTGGCACATAGCAATTTATGAAGAGCCAGTTTATTTTACGCTTTTTAGTGTTTTTGGTAGGGAGTTTTCGTTGGATGGTTTTTGGAAGTTCGTTTTTTTTTTTTAAAATGTTTTTTGCTTTAGCTACAAAACGGGGCCACTGATTTTAGGAGAGCGGTCATTGCTGTTATCATGCAAATGAAGAAGTTCTAATTAACGGTGTCGTTATAGTTAAGGGCTCCCACACATAACTGCGAATTTGCAACGCATCGCAAATATCTGCGGTCGTAGTTATGGGTGGAAGTCCTAAGAAATGAATTAAAAACATTATCGGAACAATAAACAAAGTCTTCACCAATTCTTGTTTGTTAATAAATTTTAGTAGTTGTTTTTGTGCTATAGCAAAATGTTCCTAAATAACTAATTAATTAATAATCTTCAAACAAATGTTAACTTGCTTTTTTTTTGCATTTTTTATTCGTAATATAAATTTAACCTAACAGTTATATATTTTTGTGTTTTTATAATACACGAATGAATTAAAATAGACATCCATACTACGATGCTATCTATACTAATATTTCAAAAATGCCTTTCTTAGTGCTTACTTACGTTACATAAAGAACCTACATGCAACATTTCAGGATTCTAACTTCAGCGGTTTGGGCTGTGCTTTGATCTCTGGGTATGTCAGTCAGTCGGTCACCTTACTCTTTTATATATATAGATTATAAATTCGAAAGTAACTCTATCCATCTGTGTGTCTGTTACACTTTCACGACTTAACTGATGCACCGATTTCAATGAAATTTGGCAAGGGGATACTTTGATTCTTGAAGAAGGACATTAGGCTCTTTACCGGGATAACCGACATACACGTGCCCAGAGCGGCCAACAAAAACTAGTAAATCAAATAAACGTACCTACATAATAACCTACAAGAATATTATCATACTATTCGAACATACTATAAAAAAGCAAATTGGCATAATAGAAGACAGCCACGACCTCCCACAGCAGGAAACGAAGTCGCTCTATATACAACCTCATTGTACATATTTACTCGGTAATGACATAATTGTTTGCTACTCTGCAGTTTAAAACATAAAGAAGCCGCAGTACTAGTTTTACTACCTATATAATACCACGAAGCAGAAAATATGCAATCATCTACTTAATAGGACATTCTTCTCTGATAAATGAAACAATAAAACTCATATTGGCTTGAAACAAGATAAATAAGAAGTACTGGATCTGTTCGTGTTAAATAGAGATCACTGTTTATGAAAGGAAATATTCTTTTTTTAAGTCGGTCGTCCTTGGTCAACTTGATAAAACAATGTAGGTTGTTGCAATTGCATTTGTTAAAATACCAATCATTCACTATAGGTAAATATTAAAATAAATATTTCTTGAGGTACATAACAAAGAAACTTTGTGTGTTATTATTAATAATAACCTAACATTGTGACTAAAATGAAATCATTTATTCTGCAATTAGATAACATAAACAGATTTGCATTTTAAAGATTTTTTTATATGAAATTGGCCTCTCCTAACTGGACTAGCCCTGAGAAGAATAGACGAAACAAACTCAGGGATTATTTTCTATTTTGAAGTCCTGACAATCTTCTTAAAAAAGGAAAAATATTCTCTCAGTAAAAAAACGCTCTCAGTGAAGAAAAAATAGTGTAAAATAATAACCTTTACATTCTTAGGAGTTGGTTAAAAAAAAATACATCTTAGATCCTTTCCGATCTCTTACTCAAACGAAACCATGCAATTGTTTTATTTATGTCGGTTATGTCACGTGAAACACTCAATTGTTTTACCAATATCAAACGGACTAACCGCAAAACGTCATTATACAATCAGCGAAAATCACTGTGCGAAATTATTCATGTAACCGTTTACTGTAATAAATATCGAACGGATGCCTTCTAGTTTTGAATTTGTTCAAAAGAAATGTTATTTTATAATTGTAGGAAAACTTACAGCTAAATTAATACAGTATACAAACTTAGGACGAAAAAAGAAAACCAGTTAGAAGTTTTCACAGATTATACATATAAGTATACATAACACGTATGATACAAGCAAGAGCGACACAAGCAAGAAGTTGATATCATCCGTTTCGGTTGTCAGAACTAAAGAAAAAGTCAGTCAGGTTTTTCCTGAGCTAGTTATTTCCACGCACAAACAAGTCCATATCATCAATCTGTCTGTAATCTATTCTTCACTAAATCTATAATGTAGATTCAATGATATTATATAAAAACGAATCGTTGCAGTTGGTTAGAATCTAAGGTGGAGAAAAAACCGATATAATTAAAGTTCTCGCTAGCTTTGCCTATTTATAGCGTCAAGAAGTATGTTATTATATTATTGACCTTCAATAAGTTCGTGATGTGGCATTAAAACGGTTGTATGAAAGAACTAGTTGTTGCCCGCTGCTCCGCCCGCGTATGTGTCGGTTATCATGGCAAATAGTAGCCTATGTGTTATTCTGATGTATAAGCTATAATACTGTAAAGTTTCATCCAAATCCGTTCAGTAGTTTTTGCGTGAAAGAGTAACAAACATCCATCCATCCATCCATACTTACAAACTTTCGCGTTTATAATATTAGTAGGATGAAAAACTACCTCTACAATTTTACATTAAGTACTTATTTGATGGAGAGAAGAAAACGATTATGTTGAGGAAAATGTTTCTGGAACCTGTTCGCTTTTGAAGGAGGAACATTAAAATCGATATTGCTCATATCGAGAGAGAGAGAGATCTATAAATCTGAATTTCTGGCAATGAATATGATTGTCCAAGAATAAGAAAAGTTACCTATGTTAGTGCCAAAAGTGTATTTTAAGATTTGCAGTTTGTTATCATACAGACAAAAAACCAAAGAAAAAGACCTCACTTCGGCATTTTATATGTTTATTTATTTACCATTTAATTTTGGATGCACCAACACAGGAAACTGTTTGATATTTGAATATGTTTAGGTGCAGTAACATGTTTTCGTCTATATTTCAGAGGTTTAATTAATCTTATTTCTCAATACGTGTTTTTTTTCGTTTAGGTACTAGTTTAAAATAAGTAACATGAGTCACTTAAAACCTTTAATGGTGTGATCTAAATGTGTGTCTAACAATTTGTCTGAATAGGTATTTGTGTGTACGACTTTCAATCATTAAGATATACTTATGTGTATACAGGGGCGGTTCCAGCCTGAAGTTTTGGGGGGGTCACTAATCCACTAAGTCGAGTAAATTAGACTTTATTGCACAATACACAATATTATTTCACACAAAAAAAACAAGTGGATATCTTTTGTTTTTATTGGTAAATCTATTGGGATCATAATATTTGAGACATCTGTGACAATCTCTGGATGAATATTTAGAGGATCTAGCTGCGTTGGGGGACGAAGGGCGTGTATGGAACTCCCGACAAATCGCTCTAACCCTAAACCCCGGCGGCGGCCTACATCTGCAGTCAAGAGGAGCTGCAGGAACGCATCAGCGGCTTCTGGAGTTCCCCCTGCCTTACCCCATCACTAAGGTACATCCCGGGGTAACCAGATTCAAACCCGGGACATGTCGCTGTCGTACCTCTCACCGCTCTACACAGTAAGAGAGTCGGAACACCGACCCACCTGAGACGACACCCCCGGTCGCACCGAGGTGTCGCGTCGTTGCCAGCGGCCACATCTCCCCTGCATGTGGCCACAACGACCCTTAACCGACGATTGGGGAGCAAGCGGCCTTTATCGCGCATCCTTCGTCGCCTCTTTCGAGCGGGATCGGCCATTTCCCGATCCCGGTTCCCCGATCGAGTGAATCGGTAGGTGATAAGTTGGTTCTCTCTATGCAAGCTTCGAAGCTCGGCAGAAAGGCTCCGACAGTGCCCGCCAAGCTCGTAGGGCTTGCTTATGTGTGTTCTGACGATGCATTCTGGGCTAATGATACGGCGCTATCTCTTCGTCATTCCGACCGACAGATCGAATTTCGTCGCAGACCATTGTGTTCATGTCGGCTAGAATGTCGAAGGGTGGATTTCGTGCCAGGATCGTCGCCGCCTCGTACGAGATCGTACGGTGGCCTCGTACGATCTGTATGGCTGCAGACTCCCGAGTTGAGCATTACAGCGGGAAGATCCCGCCGGTGCCCCATAGAGGACCATGGATCGCACGACGCCCTTACGCACTCCCAAGCACAGAGAGGCAGCGAACTTCTTCCCGCGGTCCCCCGAGATTGGGCAGCAGACAATGTGGCACCCCTGCTACTCCTCGTACTGGGGACTAGTCGCCCGAAATGGTTTTTAAAGTTCTACCGATTGTCCATGATGAAGTACTTAATGTACTGACCCACTTGGACTTCGGTGTCATCCACCCGGAGGTATGAGCAGGGTGGTTCCTGCCCGAAGTCAGACTAGTGCGAAGGCCCGCATCGTATACGAGGTTCCATAACAATGGGCCCAATACAGAGCCCTAGGGAACCCCACAACACACCTCCCTTCAATTTTCCACTCCGTTCCGATCGACAAACTTCACTGTCCTGTCGCGCTGATAGACCTCTATGACTGCACGCAGGTAAGTCGGCACCTCGTGATATTCAAGGGCCTCCCTAATCGCGCCCCATTGAAGGGTGCCGAAAGCATTAACGATATCAAGGCTAACTACCAACACCACCACCCCGATCGGACTGCCGACCCCGATAGGGAGCGAACACATCTATATATTAGCGTCCATTGTCGAGCGTCCCCGTTGTAATCCAAATTGGCAGTCCGATACATCAGGGCCCACTCGCGACAGGTGCTCGCTGATACGGCCAGAGATAACTCTCTCAAAGAGTTCCTATCCTTCCTATCCTTTGATTTCTTATCTCGATTGAACAATTATGGAAACTGATAAAAACAAGAAAATCAGGTTCTAGTAGCAGATTTTGGGGGGGGTCACGTCCCCTGTGACCCCCCCCCCTGGAACCGCGCCTGTGTGTATAATAGACTAACTGTTGCCCGCGACTCCTCCCGCGTGTAAGTCGGTTATTACAAAAAAATGTGATAAATGAAGTATCGCTCGACCGATTTTGTGCAAACTTCACATAAACCATCTACTAAATAGTTCGAACAAAGCCTAAACATTTGGTTTGGATGAGCCCGTTCTTGAGTTATAAAATTACAACGAAAAGTGGCATTGATTTTTATATATATTGATGAATGCTTTCAATATAAATAAATGAATGTCCTCTGCTCATAAAGACCATTATGGTTATAGTCGTTTTTTGGCCAATTTTAGCTCTGAGGACTGAGATACAAAGATGCCCAAAGTATCCCTCACACCAATCTTCTAATCACAGAACATGCAATATTAATAATAATATTAATTTTTCTGTACTTAGAAAACATACAAATTCTATATATATATTACTTAACTGAAAACGCTGTGGTAATGCTAGGAATCTAGCCTAGACCTATCATGAACAGTCATGAACTGAATTTCCTACATTTAAACAGTTTTTTTCGTAAAATAATAATATATATATATATCTATATATATATAGATAACCAAGTTACTTTCACATTTACGCCTTCACAAGTAACTTTTAATATTTTCATTGTGAGATAAACAAAAGAATTATTCAATAGTCCATTCACAGCAATACGTTATATTCTTTTGTTTTGATATTTTAAAGAATAAACTTTTTATTAATTAACTTTATTCATTCTGATAATTTTATATGTACTGCTAAAGTGTACATAATTTCGCCGAATCACTGGATTTTTTGTTCAACCATTGGCTTTGAAACCAAATACGTCGTACTGCAAACTAATAAAATCTAAATAAATATACAGAAATCCGTTCACCAGGGGATAGGTATATATAGGATAGGATATAGACTAGTAACAAGGTTTCCTTACTTCAAGGAACGAAGCTCTGGTGGATGGACTATGTTTAGTCCATCCACCAGAGCTACAGATTGTAGAAAGATGAGATAGTTCATAATCCCACCAAAAACATTTTCATGTAAAATGTTGCCAAGACGACAGCATATGGCTTACCCTGTGAAAAAGATATCAGATCTCATGTAGAACCAAGCTTCTGAATCTACACGCCCTAACTCTACACGCCCGAACTCTACCAACCCTAACTTCCCAAACTCTACATCTCAGTAAAAATGTATGGCGTCGCCGTTTCGCTACAGTCACGAAGTCGAAACGAACGTCTTTTGTGTTTGCAAATATCTAGTTTCAGAAGTAATGTGTTATGGGAATATTTAGTTTCTGAAGTAACAAAACAGCAAGCCACACATTTTTACTGAGATGTAGAGTTTGTGAAGTTCGGGTTGGTAGAGTTAGGGCTTGTAGATTCAGAAGCTTGGTTCTACATGAGATCTGATATCTTTTTCACAGGGTAAGCCATATGCTGTCGTCTTGGCAACATTTTACCTGAAAATGTTTTTGGTGGGATTTCATTTCTTTTTGTAGTTTTTCTTTTTGTGTCAGTGACGAAATTGGTGTTTTTTAGGTATCAATAAAATCTAAAGTATCAGAGCTATGCAATTGAAACTTTGTATGTTTCATTAGTCTATTATTGTCATCATATCCTTAGAATTTGAAAGATCTGGTATATCGAAAACCAAAGTTATGAGGGTTCAAAAAAACGACGAAACACTTCGAGAAAAGGTAGGTAGTGCCCTTGCGCTTCGCTCGGCTCGTCTTGGCGGGGGCACGACCGTGCCCCCAGATGTGAAATACCTGCGAAATTTTTGTAATGTTTATTTTTTGTGTTTTGTAATGTGTGAAATTTTAACAACAGCCATGAAATATCTTGGCTTTTTTTGTCTAATTGCCGTTTTTGTTACTTACATATATCTTTGTTTATATATACTATCAAGATTAATATATAAGATTTAAGTATTCTGCCTTTATTACTTGTTTAAAAAAAAGAAAAAAAAGGATTAGATATAAATTCATTAGGGAACGCTATAGATATTATTACAAGCGATTGTTGTTTGGATTACCTTTGCAATAATAACCGCGGGGAACACCGTAGATCGAAGCAAGTTCAAGATTAAAGTAGACTAAGTTATTCATTATATTATCAGCTATCTTAAAGTCCTGTCAAAATCAGTTCAGGCGTTCCAGAGATTAGCCGGAACAAACGAAGAGACAAAAAAAAAAGTTGGTACCGTAGATACTTTCAAATGCATTTAGTCAAAAGCTGTTAATTTGATATTACAAACAGACACTTCAATTTTATTTTTTGTATAGAAAAGGTTACGTTACGATCCCAAGGAGTAGAACCAGTTATCTTAAAGGCAGATGAAACTAGGAAATGGCTAGTCCACAATAAAACACATACATAAATATACGCTATATAAAATAATTTTACGGTAACTCAGTACAGCTTTTTAGCACGTGATGTAACATAATAGAACTAATGTATACAATATTACATTATTGTCTTACAATAAAAAATCTGTTTGAGACAGTTAGTTACTTGCGTCCGTATATAAAAAGTAATACGGTGCATTAAAATTACATACAAAGGCCATATTGTTTGAATTAATCACTTCCTTTTAGTAGGTGAATGGCTTGTAAATTACATATAATATCTTTGAATATATTCGTATTCTCTTTTATTGTTTGACCTCCGTTAAATTGTCATAGGTAATGTTACTATTTCAGCTGTAAGATGTCCACTTCTAAACATAAGGCGGTAATAACTTAAACTGGTCGAAATCATTGTTTAAAAGAGATGCCAATTTTATTGAATACATTTAAAAAGTTTCTTTTTCCCACGGGGTGTTATACGTTTGAAATCGATGTCTTTCTATGTGTGTGTGTGTGTGTCTGTGGCATCGTAGCTTTTAAACGGATGGACCGATTTCGATGCGGTTTTTTTCGAGCTCAAACGCTCGAAGAGTCAACATCTCCTGAGGATGCCCCGTGGAGGGGCAAAACACGTGTCGAGTATAGGTTTGGTTGCATGGCATGCTAATTATTTCTCACTTGTTTTGTATGTGTGCATATGCATGATACCCATATGTGCATGTGAGTATGCATGACGGTGGGATATGTGTCCTGCTCTCAGACCTGGATATTTGCCTCCGGGAATTAAAGCTAAATATATTTCATAGCATTTAATGTCATGGATTTCCGCAAAGTAACGCCTGATTCCATAACTTGGCGGTTTTTTTCATTCGAAAGCCAGTTTCCTTGCGGTGGTTCTTAGCTATGTTTGGTTAATATCGGTCCAGCAGTGTAAGAGTATCAGCTCTTTTCCAAAATGATGTAAGGCATTTTTGGCGTATGATTACTCAATTAAGTGATTGCAGGCATGGCAGTTTTTAAAATTTTAGCTTGTATAGCTACTAACTTTTGCCCGCGACCTTGACCATGCAGTAAAGAGTGGCTTATGTCTTTTCTCAAAAACCAAAGTATCTCCAAACTAAGTATCATTTAAATCGGTACAGCGCAGCAGCGTAACAAAGAGAGAGAGTTACTTTCGAGTTACAATGTACGGATTTTATGGCACAGGACGCTCCGGGAACCTCTCTAACTCTGTGCAAATCAACCAAAGTATAAATATACTTACTGATGGTTAAAAAACATTGCAGTTATTATTTTAAGTCGCTATTTCAACAACGTTTACAGTTTTGACTGCGTTTCACAAATACGTAGATTTATCTATAGGTACAAATAAATAAAATTGGAGTGTCTGTTTGTAATATTAAAATAACCGCTTTTTAATAAATACATATGTATCTATACACGGTACATGTACCAAAATAATTTTTTTTACAATTTTTGTCTGTCTGTCTGTCTGTTTGTTCCGGGCTTCACTGGCAGATTGCTGATGATTTAAGGACTTAGGGCACTTTTTTGGGTTCCGTGCCAAAGGCAAAAAACGGAACCCTTATAGATTCGTTATGTCTATCTGTCTGTCCGTCCGTATGTCACACCCACATTTTTCCGCAACTATAAGAACTATAAGAACTTGGTAAGTAGATGTATTCTGTGAACCGCATTAAGATTTTCAGACAAAAATAGAAAAAAAAAACAATAAATTTTGGGGGTTCCCATAATTATATAGAACTGAAACTCAAAAATTTTTTTTTCATCTAACCCACACGTGGATTTAGATATATGGATAGGTCCTGTCTATGGATAGGTCTTCAAAAATGATATTGAGGTTTCTAATATCATTTTTTTCTAAACTGAATAGTTTGCGCGAGAGACACTTCCAAAGTGGTAAAATGTGTGCCCGCCCCCTGTAACTTCTAAAATAAGAGAATGCTAAAACTAAACAAAAAATATGATGTACATTGCCATGTAAATTTCCACCGAAAATTGGATTGAACGAAATCTACTAAGTAGTTTTTTTTAATACGTCATAAATCGTAAACTGCAATTTATCGATCAAAGTTACAACGAACTACAAGAAGAAAGTTTACGCGGCGCGGCGTTACCACAGTATCAATCACAAAAATAATTAAAAAGTATTATTTAAATATGTCTGAACAAAGAAACACTAAACTAAAACGATTCAGATTTGTTATATTACCATACCCTATGCTGTATTTATTGTCTACTCATATCTGAGATTACGACATTTATTTTTAAAATATGTTATAAAATTAACATTCGTTATGAAAACTTTTCCAACTCGTTTTTTTTAATAAACTCGTGTCTGTCTCGTGTCATACTGTAAATAGAAATAACAAATGGACCAAACCGGTAGTAGTCTGGCGATTACACAACTTTTTTTTTTGTTAAGGCACTGTGAGAAATATACTCATCATAAAAATAAATCACTAATCAAACTGGAACTAACCCTCTCCTGAGAGGAGACCCGAGCCCAGCAGTGGGACGTAATGGGTGGTTGAGGAATCAAACTGTAGATCTCTGCGTGGTCGAATTTGGACTGATATGAATTTCTGAACTGATTAACTAATAAAATTTTATTTAAAAAAAAAACAATAATAACATTAATTGCACGAAAACAAAAAAAATACAATACATTTAACTTAAAACTATATAGTTTAAGTGTTAAATTGAACATGAGATAGCCTCCGTTGCCAAACTAAGTAGAAACCTGTATTTCGGCTTGCGGCGCCATTCCCCACGGGAATTTCAACTTAACTACTTATAGAATACATAATTAGTTATAAATATATACATAAACCTATATAAATCAAGTCAAATTACACAATATATAATAAAGGCAATGTAGTGTAAGAAATTATTAGCTATGTGCTTTTTTACCAACAAATAATGTATTTTTCGACTGTAAATCGGGTCTTAATCGCGATTGAAACGTCGGGTTACCAAAAAAGGTATTGTACCTCATAGATATTATCGCGATTAAGACCCGATTTACAGTTGAATAATATGTATAGTCGCGAAAGTTTAAAAACAAATAATGTATTCTATGATGTATGTACCTAATGGTGCTTCCATCTATATTCTAATAAATCGAAGGTAGACGCAAAATTAAATTACTAAGCGCTGCTTTTTAGCCAGTTCTCAGTAATCAAAAGGCATGCTAACAGCACTAGTCCAACAAACAGAAAAAACTATCGCGAAACGTCATCATAATGGCCTTTAATAACCACTTATTACACTTATCGCCGGATATTTTCCTCAAGAATCCCAAGGAAATACAGCTAGTAGCGATAGCGTATTCCTTTCATAATTGAACCTATTACTTTTCCATCAAGCCTTAGGAAATAGCTAATCCCTTGACATTTGTGAACATAGTAACATTAAATGAGATATTTTGTACTAGGGTTATTTTTTAGTAACTTTATTTGCACAAATGATACTCCTTGTTTACAGACTATTTGACATTGTTTCAAACAAACTGAAAAATAAATACCGGTTCATATGCAAACAATGTATGTTCCTTGTTCAGAAACTAGGTTTACCAGCTGTGACTTGGGCACCAGCTCATTGAAGGCTGTGCAGGACAACAGCCCTTTAAAGAGAAATAATACTTGAAATAAATCCTATAGCAACCTGTCCGCCGCCCATGGACACCCGCAACACCACAGGCGTCACAAGTGCGTTGCCGGGCCTTTGGGGGATGGGGGAAGGAGTTGGCGTATGGGCCTCCGGTATCCTTACTCACTCGGTGAAACACAGCGCAAGCGCTGTTGCACACCGGTTTTCTGTGAGGCCGTCGTATCACTCCGGTCGAGCCGGCCCATGCATGCCGAAGCGTTGCTCTCCCACGGTAAAATCCTAGTGTGGTATAGTAGACCGCGACACAGGATTTATTCCTAGTGCGGGAGTTGTCTTTTAAAAAAAAAAGACCCAAACTTCATTTCTAAGAAGAGACCTGTGCCGAGTGAACGAAACTAAAGACTGTTGATTATGAGGGTTTATGAAGATGAATATATCTGTGCTGGTATAACAACAGACTGAATATTAGTACCATGTTTAACAGCTGTTTGAAATATCCGTTTTCACGTGTCTCTTAAGCGTGACCACCGCCACATATAGACCGCATCGATGTTAACCCAGAAGAAACTGTTTGCTAGTAAAAGTAGTGCACAATTATATAGTGGAAATATACATTAATATGTACATATGTAACAATAATATCGCCATAATTCTACCATCTTCATTGAATCGAAATAATTTTCAAAGTGATTGCGCGATATTTGACTAACAGACAGACAGAACATTTAACAGAATAAATTTACATTTCCTAAAAAACACTTAATAGTTCTAATGCGTAAACAAACTAATAGAAATAATCGAAAAAGAAATAGCGAAAAATCAATGAGTGAAGACAATACACTTCAATTAGTATTAGTGGTCGCCCATTGGTCAAAATTCGCCCTTAACTCGTTTTTTTTAATGATGTCATTTTACGTTTCTGCACTCCATATAAACTTTTACTTTGTCAATTTTCATACTCCTCTGTTCGCATAATTTTCGTAATCAAATACATAAAGTAGATAAAAAACTTTTGAAACAATACGGTTGCTATTATGCTTTTTTCTAAAGTTTCTCATCCCTAGTAACACAGTGCGAAGCAGATACCAGAAAACAACAGGATAAAAGGAAAGATAATTCCAAAATACACAAAACTGCAGTTTCAGATTTGTTTACCCCTTTTTATAACATTCTGTCTCTTTCCACTTTAAAGCATCGTCGCAGACTTCTTTGTAATTATTTTAGGACGTGACGGTACATACTTGCGCAGTTGTCTGCGAAATTAAATTGCTCAAAAAAGTTATAGCGGAATTTCCGCAACAGTTTTAGGGTCCGTTCACACAGACCGGCTCGGAGAGCATCGGCTCGCATTTTTCTTTTCACACAAACCGGATCGTACACGCTTGGAATTGGCCGGAGCGGAGCCGCCAACTATTTCACATAGACCGGCTGTGGAAGAGAATCAGAGCCGTTCAGCTGCGCAAGCGAGAAAGAGCACGCAATCGGAGCCGGTCGGCTCCTCTTATTATTTCACACTAAGTGCGTTCAAGCATTCTTGATGACAAAATAAGTGTACATGCAAAAATAAACCTTACTACAATGCAATGCAAAAATAAACAAAACAACTCAAACCTCTGTTTCCAATGTGATAAAAATTTGCTCTCCTCTCCGAGCCGGTCTGTGTGAACGGACCCTTAGAATGAGATTTTTACGCTAAGTACACACAACAAAAGAAAGCTTTTGCTTGTGTTTTCACTTTTGAATAAAAGTTAAGTAGCTGCGAATTAAATTCAGTGACATTTCGTATTGTTACGCTTCCCCCTTGCTGATACACACCAAATGGAATTCGGTTCGAGGGTGGGACTTCATGCGTTTTCCTCATCACGACTTATAACCGATTAGGTTAGACTTTGGTTAGAGTTATGTAGGACTAGGCTTGATAAATATACGTGAATGTATATCTAGCTCCTCCTAACATACGGGTAGCACAAAAAATATAGTTAGGAAAATGATGGTTTACAATACCCCTTTACCTTCCCCTTCAAGATACGGGCGTGTCTCATCTTATATATAAAATTTTCGTGTCACAATGTTAGTTACCATACTCCTCTGAAACGGCTGGACCGATATTTATGAAATCTGGTGTGCATATCGGGTAGGTCTGAGAATCGACCAGCATCTATTTTTATACCACTTTTTTTATGGCAAAACAACGTTTGCCGCATCAGCTTAGTATCTGTATATAATGTGTCTCTAGTGGGTGCTGATATTGTAAATATCTCGGATTAAGTAAAGTACGTTATATACGAATATTTTAAAGAACATAATAAACATTACGCACACGAAATACGTTAACTTTTTATGTAAATATTTAAGTTGAGTTTATCACACAACTTCCTACTAACAGTACCTACATATAAACTGAGCTACTTTACAGTTGCAAAAAGAAGGAAAACTTGAAACAAACCTTATCTATATATATATATATACTAACATTATAAAGCTGAAGAGTTTGTTTGTTTATTTGTTTGAACGCGCTAATCTCAGGAGCCGCTGGTCCGATTTGAAAAATTCTTTCAGTGTTGGATAGTACATTTATCGAAGGCTATAGGCTATATATCATCACGCTAAGACCAATAGGAGCGGAGCACCAATGAAGAATGTTACAAAAACGGGATAATTTTTTTACGCTACGGGCAATAGGAGACGTAAACGACACGTTGCGTGGGTAAGCTAGTTAAAAATATATATTCCGTAAGTGTTAAAAATTTTGTTATCTTTAGGATTTCTGTTCTTTACTTTCCTTGACAGTTCTGAAGAGCAGGATAAATATTGATAGTTGCTAAATCCAAAGTAAATGTTATTGTCTGCGGGAGTTACTACTCAAGGACATAATATATATACGAGTTATCCTTTTCGTTTAATTCCTGAATACTTTGAGATTCTGATTTATCTAGGAAAAAAGGTTTAGTTGTTATAAAAATACACTTTTTATTGCACATTAAAACAGTTACAGTATCATTATTGGGGGTGAAAGGCACTTATCTGCTGTGATATCTTACAAAAATCCTTTATAGTAGGGGAGCCCACGATGCTAAATGGGGATTTACTCGAGCGTCATAGAGACCTATTGGGTTGCAAAGCTTAGATGATAAGAAGAAAAAAATGTTATTGCTGCATACCTTTTCATCGGTGGGGTGAGCAGCTATGGATGTTAAAAAATTAAAAAAAAATCTGATGCATGGACATACTCGAGACCGTCAGATATTGATAGCATCCATGTCCTACGTATTTTTAATAATGTACATATGTTAATCTGATCGTTTGCATGGTGGGGGTGGTCGTAAGTAAGGTTTGAAAATGACAAAAAAAAATATTTTTCGAGCTCCGATTTGGATGTGACGCAAACTCACGGGTGTTATAAGAATATGCAAAAAAAATCGTCATTTTGATATACTCAAGCGCGTCAGATTATGATATATATGGTTCATCTTTATGTCCTAGACGTGCTGTCTCATAATCTGACGATTATCTGGAGGGGTTAGCTTAATCTGACAATTTAAAAACAATTTGATCCCAAATCCGGACGTGCTTCTTAGAAAATTACCACAATATCAGTATCAGAAGTTCTGGTAGTAATAGTAGAATCTTCATTTTGTTGGCAAGCAATAAATTCTATATTCGTCTTCGCTTCTTCATGATCAGAGCATGACAAATCATAATCAGTTTATGATTAATTATCAGTAACTGAATATTTATGACACAAATTACATAAAATTACCTTACTACCTATAATCGTTGCCATCTCCTGCCCAATGATCGATCAACAACTTAGTTACTTACAACTTGTACTTAGTTTGAAAATTTTATACAAAGTCAAATCAAGTTATTTCAATTACTTCCTTACACACAGGTAAATCTTGCGACAAGCCTTTGTATTCTATAAATTGTATAAAGACCACCTTCCATCATTAGACCCTGGATACTATCAAAACATAAAGTACTTGTCAAGATGAATCAAATGATTTCAAACTCGATGTTATTGCGACGTTTCTCTACAGAATTGCTATAACCACCTTCCAGCTCCATCATCAGACCCTGGATACTATGAAAACATAAAGTACTCGTCAAGACGAATCAAACGAGTCCAAACTCGATAGTGTTGCGACGTTTCTTTATAGAGTTCCTATGACCACCTTCCAGCTCCAGCATTAAATTAGTTTCATGTCATTATAATATTGTATTGTCACGCTGTATACATATGCTTGCAAAATTTCAGCAAAATCTGTTAAAGATATCTGCTTCAAAATTGAGTTGCAAAATTCCACCCAAACATACATACATTGCAAGTTAAATAAAAGCTTGTAAAAAAGAACCCATCTACAATTGTAAGGTCAAATTGGGATGGCGGTTTCTCCATATCTTCGAATTATTTCTCTAACACATGAATTAGTACTGACTTATCAGTGTGAATATAGGCATCACCATCATCAATATATTAAACTTTATCGACGAAATTTTGTTACTTCGGCTTGTGGGCAGGGATCGGAAAACCCATGCATAACGGTATGCGTTATAAACGGTTACCGAATCAATCTGTAACCGTTTCAAAGGGTTACTCTTTGATTCGGTTAACAGATTGTATATGTTATTGTTTTAACCCAAACAATAAGGGTTAACCCAAATTAAAGGGTTTATGTTTTTGAAATTGTTAACCCAAATGATAGAAGTTAACCCAATATTTCGGTTATTTTACGACGTTCGCAATTCGAAAATAATCAGTTTTACTTGATCTCTTGTGAAAAAAAAAAAATACTTGTTATTAGCCGAGATCCCCCTCTTCCCATCTCACGCAAATAATGCCGACTGTAACGAAAAATTAGTCACGGACCTACAAATATCCAGAAACCTATATGTAATTCGGTTAAGGTTAACCGTAATTATCCTGCTTTAGACTATTCCTGTTAACAGTTATAATTCGGTAACATCTATTTATGTTAATCCTAAATTTAGGTTAACCCATTTCCAAAAGGGTTAATAACAGATTATTTCGGTTAGGTTAACCCTAACCGGAATATCCCTGCTTGTGGCTATCGTCAGATTATATATTTTTCGGTATCCCTGAACGATTTCCCACAAAGTAAAAAAAAAATTAGCCACGCTCGAGACTGTCGAGATGACTTTTTTTTTACAACTTTATAGCCCTCCCCTTTCCGTTCGTCTCTCTCAAATTGTCAGATTAGTGGAATATACACTTTTTAGCGTGTAATTAACTCACCCTGCCTTAATCTGACGCGCTCGAGAATGTCTGATGATCAATTTTTTTTTACTAATCTGATCCTTTATTCCTTACGGGCGGCCATATATACGGGGCTCATATTTGGTGGAGGTACTTATCCGGGTATAAGGTATCCCCCTGTATATTAATCTGTCGCGCTTGAGTAAATCCCGAAATTCCTTCTAGGGCTCCTCTACTATTACTGTCACTTGTGCTAATTTTTTTAATACATTTATTGTTTTTCTCATAGTTTTATCTTTACATAACATAATGTATATGTGTTAGTAGGTACTACTACGTATAACCGGCATTTGCAATACCTATGGAGAGCCCAAATGAGCATAGATTATAATATTCCGCAACTGTCCAGAAAAGAAATGACCCGCATTTGATCTTAGCTTTTTGGACCGCAATTCACAAAAGACTTAAACTTTAAAGCAAACCGTAGGTAAGTACTGCTGCTCAGAAAATGAAGTTGAAAGAAAGATGATCAGAAGTTCAAGTGAAAGACCTTGTTGAAAGATCTCCAAAAACACAAAGAAATCTGTGAAAACGTTTAAAAAAAGAAACGTTTGATTGTTTATTAATTTGTGTTTAAAAAATTTAGGACCAGTTTAACTAGTTCCCGATAATTATACACTATTTAACATGTTGTTGTCCGCGGCTCTGCCCGCGTGTATGTCGGTTATCGCGGCAAATAGTAGCCTATGTGTTATTCTGATGTATAAGCTATATTACTGTAAACTTTCATCCAAAAGAGTAACAAACATCCATCCATACTTACAAACTTTCGCGTTTATAATATAAGTAGGATAACTATAATAACTACAATAAAAATTGCTGATATATATGGTTATCCGACATAATTGTCTCTATCCGTAGTTAGTAGTTACCTGGCAGATAGGTTCAAAATATTCTGTCAAGGGTTTTATCAGTAAGGAGTGAAACTAACCCTTATTGTTGGTAGCAATAGTTACAAAGTCAGTCATGATACGAAACTCAATACCTAAATTACAAAAGCTACAGTTTACTATCGTTTGGCTAAACAATAAATCGCTATGAATTTATTTAGTGTAAATCTCTTGGGGTAATGGCGTATTTGTTATCAGTCAGTTGACTACGGCAAGGTATCCATACTAGATTGAACTGTGGCCACTGTGGGTCAATGATTTATTAATCATTTTTAATGAGTCGGTTAACTAAAGATTAGATTAAACCAGTCCTAATTTTCAAATAAATCGATAACTTTCGTTTAGTTTCTTAGTTTAACTTATCGTGATATCACTCGAAACTTTTGCGGAAGAAACAAGTTTTATTTTTTATGCTAGAAATAAGATACCAGTTAAGAATCGCTTTTGCGTTATAGACATTTCTTAAATATATAACTATAGTCAGACTATACATAAACCTGATATAAAGCAATTATGAAATGGAATAGACCACTTTATATGACGTTTTGACGGAAACGAATGCATTCAATTGTATGATTGCGTAGTATTTGGCTAATCCTGTATTATTCCCGAACCCAGTGAGCAAAACCATTGCTTCAATATCGATTATGATATTTAGAGCTATTAATATTGCATTGTTGTTTTTTATATTTAATACTGCACGAATATATTTCATACGGCTATTTTTCAGTCAAGTTTTTGTTGGTACAGTGATTTATAAGTTTGTCATTCATGCAATCTAAGTTAACGAAAATCATGTAAACTTTTTTGACAATTAGAAATCCTTTATAACCGTAAAAGGTCTGCGTCACGTTGCATATTTTGAATCCTTTTGATCCAAATATATATCGTTTTAATAGAAACGTGGTTAAATGAAATAAATAACGTATGTTGGTATCTTAACTTTGTATAAAATGAAGTCGCTTCCGCTGTCTGTGCATAGGTCTTTAAAAGTACTCAAAGGATTTTAATGCGGTTTTCAGCAATAGATTGACTGATTCAAGAGGAAGGTTTATATGTGTAATGCATGCATACTATAGTAGAAAAAAGTCGTGAATTCTTCCGACTTCCTTGCCCAGCCGGGCCAGGTCGCTAGTAGTAGGTATAGTGAATGAGTGTTTGAACAGGTTTGAACTATATTTATATACTGTTGACATTTTCAAAAGCTTGGTGTTATAAACACGTTAATCACGACTTCAACCTCGTGACAGTTTATGTGAGGAAGTTAACGTATAGTGAAAAAACGTGATATTTCCATAGAATTACTGTTGAGAGACCTTATATAACACTAAATTATATTGAATTATATAAAAGTGATAATTTTACTGCCTCGATGGAGCAGTGGTAGCATATGGGACTGCTGTACTGAGGTTTCGTGTTCGATTCCCGAATCGGACCAAATGTTTGTACGATCTGCAAATATTTATTTCGGGGTTTGGGTGTCTTCTATATACAATATGTATGTATTTACTAAAAAAACCGACTTCAAAAACTAAAAAGTATCAAATAACTTAATTTGTATGTGCTACTTATTCATAGATTTGAAGTCAGTGCCAAGCCAAATGTAGGTATAGTAGGTACCACACTCGCTATATTTCGAGACGAACGTCAACGACGTCACCGACGCTTCGGTTATTTTGTTCTACGCGAAGAGCAGCTATCCCGCTCAAGGTCACGCGCGGCGAGTGCGGAACCTACTATTACATTTTGGCTTGGCACCGACTTCAAACCTATGAATAAGTAGCACATACAAATTAAGTTATTTGATACTTTTTAGTTTTTGAAGTCGGTTTTTTTAAACGAAGTTTTTTTTTGCTTTTTAGTCTTTCTCAAGTCTCTCATCATCATTTCACCTTAATAACTTGAAAGAATACGACTAAAGGTAACATACATACCGTATAGAATCGAAAGGACTTCAGGTATTTTTATGTAATAAAATCTCAAATGGACTATCTTCTATAGGTTACTATAATTCAACTGATTTGAGGTAAACTGACTATCTGAGGTAAACTCTGATATCGTTAGGACCCGTTTTATATATTATGAAATTAAATGATGTCTACAGAATATGAAGGCATGCAGACAATTGCTCGTAACTTCATTGCATGCGCTCACGTAAATTTGATTTGAGGGTTTCCTTCGATTACCTTAGGCCCGTATTTTAAAAGGCGTCTCAGTCGTGAATCTAGTTTTAAAACTAGTTTTAAGAAGAGATTTTATTATTGAACGTCTCTTGAAACAAGATTCACTGATCGTTAATCAAGTGAGTAACGATCAATGAACAGCTCATTTTAGAACGATGCTTATGTCAAAATCACCTCTCAGGAATAGATTTTGACAGATGTAATCTCTGTTCACCTGAGACAAGCTCAATCTATTCTCAGGTAGTAATTTGTGAAAACCAAAGAAACATTTTAGTGGAAAATGAATGTGTTTTACTATGATTTGTTCTTGGACAATTACGAAAGATTATTCAACTTGGAAATCCCTAATATTCCACGCAGATATTTACGCGATGCGCAAGATCCATACGCAATGAATGACATTGATTTTAAAATAAGATACAGATTTCGTCAAGACACTGTGAAAAATTATATCTTACCACTAATTGCTAGTGATCTCATAAAGTTGAATAAAAGAGGACTGCCTTTAGCCCCAGAACTGCAGATTTTAATATGTCTGAGGTTCTATGCCACAGCCTCATTTCAGGTAAACTAGTACTATTCTGTTCAATAAGAATATTTGTAACTCGCAACAGATTTATTTAATTTTAATAAACAATTTACTTTTCAGATAGTTTGTGGTGATCTACTACATGTGTCACAGCCAGCAGTCTCAAATGTAATAGCCAAAATTTCTTTTCTACTGGCACAAAAACACCCTCAATTCATCAAATACCCTGTGACAAGTACAGAAAAGACTGCTCAAAGACAATCTTTCACCCGTCTTGGGCAATATAATCAACACCCCGGTCTGCTAAACATTGATGGTGCAATTGACTGCACTCATATTAAAATAGTAGACACTCCAGGAGTGCAACATCATGAAGTTTTCAGAAATCGAAAATCTTATTTTTCTGTCAATGTCCAAGTGAGTATATTTGTATGTATAGTTTTGGATTTTTGGGATCATTCTTATTTTTTAAATGTAATAAAAATTGTGTAATTTTTAGGCCGTTGTTGGACCATCAGGAGATTTCCTTGACATAGTGGCACGATGGGCTGGAAGCACTCATGACAGCCGTATATTTCAAATGTGTTCGCTAAATATGAAATACATGGGAAGGGTCCATGACGGGATATTGGTGGGTGATCGTGGTTATCCATGCTTGCCATACCTCTTAACACCCGTGAACTCACCAACTACTTCTGCTGAACAAGCATACAATAAAGTGCATGCCAGAACACGTAATATTGTAGAACGAACATTTGGTATGTGGAAGAGAAGATTTCCCTGTCTACGAAGAGGCCTTGGAAATAAGCTATCTACAGTATCAAACATTATAGTGACATGTGCCATACTATTTAACATTGGTCTTCGAGTAAATGATGAGACGTCATTTATACAAGAGGGTATCAATGATGAAGTTGACGAACCAGAGCCACCAACAGAACAAGCAGCCAATGTAGGCTCAGTCGATGGATTTGCCATACGTCAAAGTATTATTGATGGTTATAATTAAATTATCTTAACCCCAAAGATATTGTATTTGTTTTTATTTTCCACTAGCTGTGCCAACAGTTATTGTTGCAGAGGTATAAGGCATAATATGGTTGAGCTTGCTGTAAGATATTTTTAATGTATTTGTACTAGAAAATAATCTTAGGTAAAACAATAATAAAAGGGAGCATTTGAAAGGAATCACATTATTTATTTACTTAATTTATGTGTACTACAATTAACTTTTGAGATCATTTATTACAAAATCAACAAACTTAAATTTTCAATAGAATTAACATAATCAACTTAAAAACAATAAAAATAATTAACATCACATTTAATCATGTAAACACAACAAAATACTAACAAAAAATAAAACAATCTGGACTAAAATTGCAGACTCTCATAATAGAGATACCTAATATCTATTGGCACAGATCTCTTTGTGCCAACTCTGCTCTAGCCTTTGCTTCTATTAATTTTGCTTTTAAAATTTCCAATTCCAGAAGTTGCCTTTCTTCTTTAAATCTTATTTCCATTAGGTGAAGTTCTTCAGCCCTTCTCTCTCTACTGATATGCTCCTGTTTTATGATATGAACTCTTAATTTTTTTTCATTTAATGAATAATTGAAAGTGCTATTGGATGCATTTTCTTGTGTTGGAAGTATGATAGTTTGTGATGATGTCTCAGGAGCTGTTGGTGGTGTCAGAGAAGATGTGGATGGTTGAATGAAAATGTTTGTGGGTGCGGACAACTGGTTGGGGCTAAATATGGAGACGGGTGTAGAATCACTTATGGCTGGGTTTTGGTGTGATATTTCGTGGCATATTTCTGT
Source organism: Diaphora mendica (assembly GCA_949125395.1). Classification (NCBI taxonomy): domain Eukaryota; kingdom Metazoa; phylum Arthropoda; class Insecta; order Lepidoptera; family Erebidae; genus Diaphora; species Diaphora mendica. The sequence continues at coordinate 23,305,296 of OX421316.1, read as the reverse complement.
AACATATAAAAGGCATGATTAGAAATACATAACATTTCAAGTAAATTATATTGTAACATTATAAGGAAACCTCTCTAATGCATTAGATTTACCGGTAATGTTTGCAGCAAGGGTGATGTAAGATATAAATAAATAAATATTTCGGACATCTAATACACAACGCCATCTAGTCTCAAGCTAAGCAGAGCTTGTGTTATATAGATCATACAAACATTTGGTCCGACCCGGGAATCGAACCCGAGACCTCATGATCAGCAGTCGCACACGCCAACCACGAGACCAACGAGACAGTAATAAAATAAAAAAATAATTTTATACATCTGTGTGAGAATATGGAATAAATTATGAAGGGTTAACTAGGATGTACGAACACGCCACATCATAATTTTCTCTCTCATCATTTTATATCAGATGCAAAACAGCACAATACCTTTGTTACACTACTTCTTTGAGACTATACAGACAAAAGTTGACAGTCTGTTTTGTATACCTGCCCCGGAAAGTGATTGGCAGCAATTATATATATCCGTCTCTTATTACTCACCTAGAGAATCAGAGTCGAGAGTGTTTGGTATCTCTACTAGGAGAGCTGGTGCAATCTCGGCAATGTTGGCGTCTATAACAGCATCAGGACACGGACCTCCTCCACCTGTAGCCAATCTGTGCTGTCGTTCTTTAGTTAGTAGGTCTCTATGACGTGTTTTAAGATTGGTCCATAGGCGGCGTAATTGATCTCCTGTCGCCTGCATCATAAGCACAAAGATGTAGGAAGGAACACTTATGACAATTACATAAACAACACAAATATACATACTGATTCTGTTATAACAGCTGATGTATTAAACCTGTCTGCAATATCTATCTAGGCTTGCTTTTTTAAGTTAGCTTGTACGTTATCTGTTTTCTTGTTTTCAATTATATGTCTATACGATTTCAAAATCTCTATAAGTAGATTTTTCTCCTGAAATACAAAAAAATAATAATGTCTAAGGTTACAATATTATGCAAAAAAAAGCTGTTGATATTGTACCAAACAAAAACTAAATTATGGACCGAATTTAATATTATGTACTCAGATACGAAAACTACTGTAAATTTATTCTTTTTTGGCCCCTAACTATAAATAATAATGTTGTTTCTTAACCGACTTCTTAATTATTAGTCCACTGCCTGAAGTAACATAATACGTTTATTTACTTCTACTGAAATAAAAGTAACTTCGTTGGCTGGCAAAGTAATTTTATCTGAGCACTTTTAATTCATACATAATTTTATACATACCTGTGTAGTAAAGTTCTTTTTTTTTCCACACGACATATTTAATTAATTATCAGTTTCAATTAAAATCAACTTCAATTTCATTTATAAATTACAATTAAATTGCTTAGAAGATAAGCTCAACTCAAATCGACATGACAGTTTTGTCTTGATATGTATGAACGTTCCATTTCAACCAAAGGTTGCTAGAAAGAAAAAGTTTTTATTTTAATATTTCTTGTTTAATTGTGTGTGAACAATAATTTTATTACTGTATTTACATTTCTACACTAGCCAATAGTATATTGCTTTCAAATTGAATGAAAATATATTAATAAAAGTTTTTTTTTTAAGTAATTTGCTGCGTAATACGGAACAATAATTTCGATAATGCAGAAATGTAACTGAGAACAGACTGTGAATCGAGATTAGATATTGAAACTAGTTTCAGCTGAGTAGAACTCAATTCTCATTCTATAATAAGAGAGACGCTTGAGATTTGATGAGAACTTGAAACTCGTTTCAGCTGATCAGAGTTCAACGGATACTTGAGACGCCTTTTAAAATACGGGCCTTAGGATCCCATCATCAGATTTTTTTTTTTTTTTTTTTATGGAATTGGCCGGCAAACGAGCAGACGTATCGCCTGATGGTAAGCGATTACCGCCGCCCATGGACACCCGCAACACTGAGGCGTCACAAGTGCGTTACCGGCCATTGGGGGATGGGGGGGGGAGATAGGGGCAGGGGGGTTGGGCCTCCGGTATCCTCACTCACTCGGTGAAACACAGCGCAAGCACTATTTCACACCGGTTTTCTGTGAGGCCGTGGTATCACTCCGGTCGAGCCGGCCCATTCATGCCGAAGCGTGGCTCTCCCACGGTATCCCAGATCCTGATATGGTGGCCACATAGGGAGCATACCCTTTCGAATACAAGAAGAATTTTCAAAATTGGTCCACAAATTGACGGAGTAATCCGTGTACATACATTTAAAAAAAAAACCAAAGAATTTGAGAACCTCCTCCTTTTGGAATTCGGTTAATTAGGATTTAAGAATTCTATTAGTCAATTTACTTTCATAGTACAAGCTCTGCCTAGTTTGAGGCTAGATGGCTTGGTGTGTGAAGTGTCCAAAAAAATCGTGTTTGTGCATCGTATAATGGAATAAATATCGATCATCAATTTATATTACTTACAGATGCAAGATTTAAGACAATTTTATATATATCAGAAATAACAAAAGGAGTTTTCGAGACGGTAAAACTTTTCCAGACTTGAAACCACTCCTTGTATTTTTTTAAAGGTTAACTTTAATTTTATTAAAGTGTACCCCTTAATTGGATTTGAAAACTTTGGTAACAAAATTAGTGGACGTAAAAAAAAGTGTCTAGTAATAATTTATTTTGACTACAGTCTTGTAAGTTATAAAAAAAAGTAGGTAAAGTTTGTTTGTATGTAGGCAGTAATATTTGAAAGTACTGAACCGATAATATAGATTCTTTCACAAATGTGCATCTGCATTATCCTTATACGGGACAGCTAGTTACTTGAACGTTAATCGTATACATATACATATATGAGTATTCTTAGTATCCTAGCTTTATTTTATATAACCCATACCATTATTCCAAAAATATACCTCATTAAAAATCCTATAGCAAATAAGTCCTTAAGAGAGTTTCGCACCCGACAAGTAGTGTCGTTTCCTCTAAAGTTTATTACGAAGAAGAATTAGGTCACGATGTGACGTCAGAGCTAAATGAATTTGTTGTAAAGTATGTAAAAGCTAAGTTTTAAGAGGACACACAAGCAGTTAAGCGCGTACCAAGAGCCATGAATAATAACTTTAGTTAATTTTATTAGAGAGGGGCGTGTGTCTATACACTCAGTAGCTTCCCTTATTAAGAAAACTATACTCGTGTACCTACCTATTCCTTTTTGTCATTCCCTTCTATATTATTATTATGTTATCGTACCTGGATGACCAGTATTATTTTTTTGAGTCAATTTTCTAAAGATGAATCCTGGCTAGATCGATTTATGGCCCCCGAAACCCCCTGCATACTAGTTTTCAGATTCAGACTATACGAGTTATGTATACATACATACAAGAATTTCTCGGTTAAAGGTATTAGATATAACGTTACGTATAATTAACTGCCTCGGTGGTGCAAGTGGTAACGTAAGCGACTGCTGTGCTTGAGGTCTCGGGTTCGATTCCCGGGTCGGACCAAATGTTTGTATGAACTGCAAAACTTTGTTTCGAAGTTTGGGTGTTTTCTATGCGTAATATGATTGTATTAAAAAAAAAGTATAAATGTACCCAGTCTAGTACCCATAACACAAGCTCTGCCTAGCTTGGGACTAGATGGCGTTGTGTTTAAAGGCGCGTCGTCACCAAAATTGTTGGCCAATAATTTGAAAAACATTCGAACTAAGGCGTCACCACAGAGCCAATAAATATTTGCAACAAGCGTATTCTTTTGACGTTTACCGCCAAAAACGGAAACACTAGAACAAAAAGTTGACAGGTGTCAACTTTTGTTGACAATTTTTGTTGCCAACACAAGGAAATTACAGAAACTTTTGTCACCAACCCGTGTTGACAACACAAAAATTGACAACTTTTGTTTGGTGGAGACCCGGCTTTAGGTGTCCAAAATATTTATTTATTATCTATAGTATACCACACATCCCATTACCATAGCGGCAGCGGCAGAAAAAAGCGGCAAAAGGAAAACATGATCTAACTTCATATTACTATTTAAATATTATAATGTTGTTTGCTTGTTGTATTTATTTACACGTCAATAACGATTGATGAGTCGTGCCGTAGATAATAAAAATAAGATTTGCTATGATGTACCTAATGTTAACTTAACGTAAAGTTTATTTTTCTAACATTAGTTTTTATATTTAAAGAATTTAATTCTTTTAATTCACATTGAGAGTTCTAAACTCCTTGCGACATCAACAGTTTTCCATGAAGTGTCTCGTACGTACACCAGTGCGTTTTTAATTCTTAACGCTTTTACAATGCAGGGATGTGGTTTTTACAAGAGATACTTACCAAACAAGTCACTAATCAACATATTATGTCGGGTCCGAACCCACAGGAATTCACTGAAATTAAACCACCAATATTTGTGCAGCTATTTTAGCCGACTTCTAAAAGGAGGAGGTTCTCAATTCGATTGTATTTTTAATTAATAGTACACATAGTAGGTACACAAACATACACTCAGTTCACAGTACAGGCGTGTCACTTGCACTCTGTTGCGGACATGTTCAAGGAGGTTCGCCAGTCACCGGCAAAACACAGAACACTGCTATATTTACACATCTGTTGTTTACTTGTTTTCTCTAGAGCAAGTATAGTATAGTATAGTAGTATTATAATGTGTGCTAGGTACCTAAAATCTGTTTGAAGTCGGTGCTAAGCCAAAAAGAATACAAACGAACAATTACAAAAGTCTAAGCGATAATCACTTGGCACCGACTTCAAACAGATTCTAGGTACCTAGCACACATTATAATACTACTATTTAAATGAATAAAGAATTAGGTATATGCAATTTATGAAGAACCAGTTTATTTTACGCTTTTAAGTGTTTTTTTGGCAGAGAGTTTTCGTTGGATGTTTTTTTGGAAGTCGGTTTTTTTTTTTTTATAATATAAATAACAAAATACCTAAGCTTTTATAAATAACAAAATAGTATTACCATGATAGCATTTTGAAAAGCCCTCGTCCCTGTATACCTATTAGGCACTTGCTGACCCGGCGAACTTCGTACCGCCATATTTACATATCTGTCTCAGCTTCCCACAGGCAGTGTACAGTCGCGTACAAAAAAAAAGACTTTTCCCGTTATCTTTTATTTTTTCTTTCTAGCAAAAAAAAAATGAATGAAATCGGACTAAGTACATATTTTGACTTTCAACCCCTCTCTCCAGGAAACCGTTTTGAATTTCAGGATAAAAAGTATCCTATGTCCTACCTCATAGTATGAACTCAAATCATGCCAAGTTTCATTTGAATCCATTCAGTAGTTTCGGCGTGATGCGCGGCCAAGATACAGACAGACAGACAGACAGACGGACAGACAGACAAAAATGAAAAAAAATACAATTTTGGCTTCAGTATCGATAATAGAGAGCCCTCCAAAAAAATTTTTCAAAATATCTTTAATGTACAGAATTGGACCTGTTACATTTTTATTATAAGTATAGATAGTGTTATAGTTTACATCTATAGTTGACTGCAGCTTAGCTTAGAGATTTAAGACTACAATGCTGTAATTTTTGCTTAGGTTATGGATAGGCGTCTGGTTGTATTTGTTTTATAAAATACAAGGGATACTCAAGTCATATCAAAATTAGCTTAGCTTTTGCAGGTTTATTATTACAGGTAGCTTTCAACTTCATTCTAAGTAGAAATAAAAGCAGACACTTTACTATTGACCACTATTAATGACGATCAATCTACGAGTGAACCATAATCTCTAAAGGCTTCCTGACATTATTCGCATAGTCCCAAGAGATATGTATATACCAGTTGCCGATGAATGCAATCGATTTCTGAGTAACCCGCATCAACAACGTCAATTAATAGCAGACGTTCGTTAACTGTCAACTAATCTGACGCACAAATCACGAACAAATGTTGATGCTGTTGAGGAATATCACGCAAAATCGGTCACTTTGCAGTAATAGATAATTAAATGACACACTGGACAATTATGAACCAAATAACAAAAAAAAACTCCCGTAAAATATTGGTACAATTTTTACAACTTTCATTACTCTGAATAAAGCATATTTATGAACCTTTTACTCGACTTTTCCTAATGTGGAATCAATTGGAACCTCTTACATTTTATGGATAATAGTATTATCAGCATTCGGACCTGAATTACCCTATTAAGAGCACTCTGTACAATGATCTCTAATGACGTCTAATATTGACAATATTTTAGCCAAGGTTCGTTTTAAAAATTAACTCGCATTTGAAGCAACTTTGCCTGCCTGCCTCGTTGGCTTAGCAATTAACGTATGCGACTGCCGATCAAGAGGTCTCGGCCTCGATTTCCGGATCGCGCTAAAAGTGTTTTTGAGTTTTTCTTACAAGAAATTCCTAACTAATGTGGCAGTTTAACGGTGTTTCACCGTTGCCATGAACTTCTGTGCCAATCGTTTTTGGGAAGCCGGTACCCTCAAATATAGTGACAACTAGTTCAACCTTCGAATTCAGTTTGCCATCAGGCGCACCGTGGAAAACTGATATTTAGATAAAATCGGTTGAGCTCGTACCTAAGCCGGTTGAGCTAAGCCTAAATAGTCTTGGGAATACTAAGGACAGGAAGATAATGATTTGATTGAAAGCAGTAAACCAAACTTGTTAAATGATGTTTTCTTTATGTGATTAACAGTATCGTAACGTGTCATGTAGATACGTTTAGATCTCCGACATCCGCATTATTGTACAATTCACACGATCTCAGATGTCAAATATCATGTGTACAGTGTTTGCTGCAATCATTGTGCTTTAACCTCGGATATGAAAGTATCAATACCACAAGTAATTGTTAATTGCTTTAATTACCTTTCAGATATGTTGCTACTTTGTTCGATTTCAAAATCGATGCTAAAACTTGCTAATGTGTAAAATTTGAAAGGCTCTTAGCATACAGAGGTAGATGGTTGCTCGGCATGTTCGTTACAAGGGCGAAGTCAGATTGTTAATTCACACGTTACTGTTATGCTATTAAACCCGCTTAATCATTGGTCGTCTCACTTAATACGTCATTTGTACACGAAACGTTTTTTTTTAATATGTATAACTATATATATCAATGTTGCCAACACAACTATACAATCGAACCCATCTATACTAATATTAGAAATATGTAACCTTTTTGAAATATTTTATTTATTTGGTTTCTTCTGTTGTTTCAAAATATTTTTATGCTTATTACGATTTCTCAACACTTACTATAAACTTACTCATACTCAAAGTAAAAAAAAATAGGCTTGGGTATTCATAATTCCGCAATAAATACAATTTCCAAAATTACCTTAAAAATATTTTTACCATAAAATATTTTATGTGTGCAATTTTGCAGACTGAAACTTGTTATAAATGCAGAAAAGTACTTACCCAAGAGATACGTAAATCAAATAATAAAATATAAAATTAAATTAGCTAAGCTATTAAATAAATTAAACGGTTAATTTCCAAGTTCACTGGTCCTAGAGATGTGTCTAGTCTATGCATTTAATTCTACTATAAATCTATCAATAGTGGTATTTCATGCAAACCATTTATCGTAGTGATTTATAAGCTAGCCACCAACGTTTAACAAGTCTTCAATGCACATCATTGCATAGCGTTTGGTTCGATATCATAGAGTACTACTATAAGTGGGTTTATGATTCAGAATCTCAGGTTGATCTTTCAGGTCACTTTATCATCATCATCTTCAGCCCGATAGGCTGAGCCTACTGCTGCACATAGCCTCTCCAAATGGCGCATAATATTCGTAATAAATTAATGAGAAAGTTATTTTTTTAAGAAGTTCTTGCTCATTTGGTTCATGCTTGGTTTATTATAATTCCACTGATAAACTACCCAACTGTTCTGAATTAAAAAGTGATTTTCAGTCATATTATCGAATCGTTACAATATAGTACCTACGTGAAAATGATAAGTCAATTTACAACAATGTGGTTAGATTGATTTAAAGTCAATCAAAACTTTATAAATGGACGGTTGTAAATGATTAATTTCTATTAAAAGTTGCCTGCATTAATCTACCAAATCAAACGATTTGTCGTAACGGAGGCTTTAAAATAGTAATTGGGTCACAGGCTAATTAGGTCGATCGACACTTTCGCCGTACATCTTATGGTTGTGATCGAAATAATTTTACCACAGGGAGTTTTCTTAACGACACACGCTACGGTGGTTTGAGGAAATGAGACCATCGTGCCTGTCTATAAAAACGTTTGTTTACAAACAAGAAAACGTTTTTATGGAGGCGGGACCAATTTTGGTTTTGTCCTGCTTTTGGCGAATTTTCTTGTGATATTTTTACTGTTTCGTTTTACTAACAGAATTGGATAAGGTAAGCCTGGTGAGTATTCGATTAGGTTATCATGTTTTAGGACTCCAATTTAGATAAAATGAGTCAGAGAGCTTTGTGATACCACTAGGTATTTGTAATCCACTGTAAAAATGCTTCAATATTTGTTGAGAAGGTCCCGTCCGTACTGTTAAGAGCTTAGAGGCTTTTTATTTATTCAGTTACAACTTTATACATACTATTAATGTATATCGGCGGACTTCATGACTACTTTATTCGCTGCTAATCAACCTTTGGGTGGTGTAGAAATCGTGTAATGTAAATAAAGTTGGTTTATAATTTGTTAATTCTTATCAAAACCGATCCGCTGTTGCTGTCATCGTTATTTTCCCTACTTACATCGTTGTTTCTGTCCTGTATCTACTACTTGTCTGTTAACGTATTTTGGGGATTTTAGTTTACCTACTTTGTCATTCTCCTATATTTGCACTTTTCTGTCAAAATGATGTCATATTCGTAATGTTTCTGACAAAGAGTATGTAATAAAACTACGTTTTAGTTTCTGTGAATCATAGCAATGTTTGGTCATGTTTTCAGGCTTGACATTTACATTACAATCTACTCTCATTTACGTAAAGGTAGCCATATACACAGGTAAACTCAGTAGTATGCACCTGAGCAGCTTGGCTGCACAGTTACACCCTCGGATAAGCTTGAGCTGAGTAGAGGACATACTCGCACAGTTGTGCAACATACATGCTCCAGTTTACCTGTAAAGTTTCATTGTACGGGCATTCTTGTCAGATATAACCTAACGTTTATCTATATAATATATAATACTGCCTCGTTGGTCTCGCGGTTGGCGTGTGCGACTGCTGATCATGAGGTCTGGGGTTCCATTTCCGGGTCGGACCAAATGTTTGTATGATCTACAAATATTTGTTTCGGAGTTTGGGTGTTTTCTATGTATAATATGTATGTATTTACAAAAAAAAAGCATATATGTATTTGTATCAGTTGTCTAGTACCCATAACACAAGCTTTGCTTAGCTTGGGACTAGATGGCGTTGTGTGTTAGATGTCCGAAATATTAAAAAAAAAAAAAATACCTACATCTTAATCCATAAAGAAAAAACTCGAGGTCGTGTAACTTCACCTCATTCCACTTAGGGTCCGTTCACACAGACCGGCTCGGAGAGCATCGGCCCACTTTTTTCTTTTCACACAGACCGGATCTTATACGCTTGGAATTGGCTGAGGCGCAGCCGCCAACTATTTCACATAGACCGGCTGTGGAAGAGAATTGGAGCCGATCAGCTGCACGAGCAATAAAGAGCACGCAATCGGCGCCGGTCGGCTCCTCTTATTATTTCACACGAAGCGCGTTCAAGCATTCTTAATGAAAAAAAAAGTGAACATGCAAAAATAAACGTTACTACAATTACTCAAACCTCTGTTTCCAGTGTGATAAAAATCTGCTCTCCTCTCTGAGCCGGTCTGTGTGAACGGTCCCTTAAAGTTGCGGTAATGCATATTTGCATAGAGACAATAATTATGTATTTTTTTCTGTCTGTTTTGCATATTTATAACTTTAAACAGCAATTTTACTTTAGATGATTAATACACTTTTTTATGTATGCGCCTGCCAAAATGACTCTACTCTGCCTAATGGAAAGTAAAAGCAGAATCCAAGAGTGGTGGTAACCATACTAATTGCAGACAATGCAGTAGGGGGCAAGCGGGCAGACGCATCGCCTGATGGTAAGCTATTACCGCCGCCCATGTACACGCGCAATACTAGAGGCATCACAAGTGCGTTGCAGGCCTTTTATGAGGGAGAATGAAACGCAAAAATACCAAACCTGAGTTCTCTTCCAGCGAACCCTGACTGAAAAGACGATAGTAGAGAAAGTTTGGGCATAGTCATGCGTACCTACTTGGGAATCGTTAGAGAAACTTATCAATTATAAAAAAAAACCGACTTCCAAAAAACATCCAACGAAAACTCTCTGCCAAAAAAACACTTAAAAGCGTAAAATAAACTGGTTCTTCATAAATTGCCTATACCTAATTCTTTATTCATTTAAATAGTAGTATTATAATGTGTGCTAGGTACCTAGAATCTGTTTGAAGTCGGTGCAAAGTGACTATCGCTTAGACTTTTGTAATTGTTCGTTTGTATTCTTTTTGGCTTAGCACCGACTTCAAACAGATTTTAGGTACCTAGCACACATTATAATACTACTATTTAAATGAATAAAGAATTAGGTATAGGCAATTTATGAAGAACCAGTTTATTTTACGCTTTTAAGTGTTTTTTTGGCAGAGAGTTTTCGTTGGATGTTTTTTGGAAGTCGGTTTTTTTTTTTTATAAAAAGTTTTTATTTTTCAGTTTTTAGTGCAAACAATCGTAGGTAAGTAGTAAGTTGAACTATTTCATCAAATTTCATCATCAAGAATACAAATGAAGGTCTAAACATACGTGTAATATTGAAATCATCCTCTAATTCCTAACTGTTGGAAGAGTTTAACCTTCTATCATCAGTTCACCTAAATAACTTGAAAGTATACGACTGAAGGTCTTTAGATACGTATGAAATTGAAAGAATTATCCTCCAACTCCTAACCGTTGAGGAGTTGTACCTTCCACCTTCCATCATCAGCTTACCTAAATAATTTGAAAGAATACGACTAAAGGTAACATATATACATCTGATATTTAAAGATTTATCCTCCAACTCCTAACCGTTAAGGAGTTGTACCTTACATCATCAGGTCATCATCATAAAATGATGACTACCAGACGCAAATACGGGTGTAACTTCAGAAAATATACGAAAAACATAGTATGTGCCTATAAAAAATGAGAGTTTCCCTCGATTTCCCTGGGATCCCATCATCAGATCCTGATATGCTGGCAATGGGACCACCTCGGAAGCATACCCTTTCGAATACAAAAAATTTTTTTTTATCAGTCCACAACTGACGGGTAACATACATAAAAAAAAATACATACAGTGGAACATAGAACCTCCTCCTTTTTGGAAGTCGGTTAGAAATACATACAGTGGAACATAGAACCTCCTCCTTTTTGGAAGTCGGTTAAAAAAGAATATGGGCATTGATTAATTCCGTTAAATAAATTCACATACAATACTTATACATGATATGTAATAAATAATAATAATACTTTTATATATACCTACGATGATAAAGGATGAAACCATTGTATTTTTATTGCTCATAACTCATAAATATTGATTTCATAAATGATAACAATTACAATACAACATAATTATACAAAACAATAATAGAACTGAATATGTTAAATGGGGAAACATTATTTGACACAGAGTTGAAAGGTAGGAAGGAAGGAAAGGAAAAAGGGCAGTAAATTGTTTTTGTTTTAGTTTATATTATTATATATCTAATATACCTATAATAAAAATGTAACAGGTCCAATTCTGTACATTAAAGATATTTTGAAAAAAATTTTTGGAGGACTCTATTATCGATTCTGAAGCCAAAACTGTATTTTTTCATTTTTGTATGTCTGTATCTTGGCCGCGCATGACGCCGCTACTACTGAATGGATTCAAATGAAACTTGGCATGATTTGAGTTCATACTACGAGGTAGGACATAGGATACTTTTTATCCCGAAATTCAGCACGTTTTCCTGGAGGGAGGGGATGAAAGTCAAAATATGTATTCAATAACACATAGTCCGATTTCATTCATTCTTATTTTGCTAGAAAAAAAAGATAACGGGAAAAGTCTTATTTTTTTCCGCGACTGTGCACTGCCTGTGGGAAGCTGAGACAGATATGTAAATATGGCGGTACGAAGTTCGCCGGGTCAGCTAGTATATATATTATATATACATAGGTAATGACAATATGTACAGTTACATTTACACACAGTAGAATGCAAAAGTAGGTATAATGTTTTGCGATTAAGTTTAGTTATTTGTTTTTGTTCCTTTTGAATTTAATAGATATTGCTCACTATTTCGTTGATTTTAATTTTGTTTTTCCGTCAAATCGGTCAGGTCAAACAAACAGACAGATAAAAAAAATGATTATAAGCTATTGCATTATAGTATGCTGTGTAGCGAAACCATGCCGCTACTTAAAACAAGTGATCAACGCCATCTAGTGACGATGTTGGTACTAATTTAATAGTTTAGTATTTTTCATTCACAATATTATACAAACTGCATAAATAAAAAATAAATAAATAATTATAATTGCATAAGTTGATAGAAAATGCTATGCAATAGCTTTACCGCGGCAGTCCCCGAGTGCCACATGTCTTTTTTTATGTAAGTACTATATGTAGGTATGCATTTGGTAAAGGACTGTTAAGTACTATATGTAGGTATGCATTTAGTAAAGGACTGTTAATTTGAAATAACAAGCAGACATTTCAATATTATTTATTTGTATAAATTAAACGTGAATGTCATTTTGCTCGTTTGTTTTAAGCTACGTTTTTAAAGGCAGTTTTTGTTTACCTTGCGTTTTTATGCATAAAATGCAAGGTTATAAACGACCTGCAATCCCGCACTAATTGATCGTCCCAATTTATATTTAAACTGTCAATGCTTTGTCACACTACAATGACTATGACCTCTTAAAATTGTTTTGCAAAGTCGATATAACAATGATACTTAGGTACAAGAACTTGTAAAGGAATATAATATGATTGTTTTAGAAGTGATTCCAACTAGATGCAAACTTAAATTTGAATGAAATTTTTCACATAAATAGAACCTGGACTTGCACATACATAATTCATCAATTCATTTATACTCTATCCATACAAATAAATAAAATTGGAGAGTCTGTTTGTAATAATAAAATAACCGCTTTTTACTAAATGCATAATTATGTATGTATACACGGTACATATACCAAAATAACATTTTTTTCAATTTTTGTCCGTCCGTCTGTCTATCTGTTTGTTCCGGGTAATCTCTGGAACGGCTGGACCTATTTTGACGGGACTTTTACTGATAGGGAGCAGATGATATAAGGAGTAACTTAGGCTAATTTTTGGACTAACATCGCCCCGCGGCCTCACCCGCGGTACGACAATAAGCGCGGGTAGCACCGCGGGACTCAGCTAGTCATTGATATAATCGGTATCAATGCGAGCGAAATCGCGGCCTATTTCTAGTCACTTGTGCATAATACGCGTACTTTTAACCTAATATATAAGCAGTAGCAGTATTAAGTGACTCGCATATGATTATGCTCACCTACTCTACCCTATGTCCAACATTTTAAATACTTACACTTGCCACATACACTTTAATTTTTTTCAATTTGTGACTGCTAAATGCTAATCTGCACCTGAATTATGATCTAAGAATGATATTATCAGCTAACTTGATGGTGAACGCGTATTTGATTTAAATAGTTAGTATTCCCTTGTTGGATTAAGTACGGGGCCCCTCTACTAAATATGTATAAGATTTAATCAAAAAATTGAATCACGTAGCATGTTATATTGAACTTTAAAGTATCATTTCGTGTTCAAATTAATAAGTACCACTGCAACCTTCAATGCACTTTCGGTTCTAAACCAGCCGTGTGGAATGCTCGCATTCTGCAATGTACTAATAACACTCTTATCTGCAGTAGCTATTATTATATTAATTTATCATTAATTAACTAATAGCGGCCTGCAGTCTAATAGTTACTTATAAATTAACTATTCACAACGCAATTTTATGTAGTCTTCCTCAATAAATAGACTGACTTACGAAAAAAAATTACTCATCAATGTGGTACATCAATACAAAATATACTAGCTCAGCTAAAACAACGTACTTATTAATACTTATAAAATAACGCCAGTAGCCAATTTTAATTAACCCCGACGCAAAAAGAGGGGTGTTATAACTTTGACGTCGATGTCTGTCCTCTGTCTGTGGCATCGTAGCTCGCGTAGCGGATCGGCTCAAACGGATGGACCGATTTCGATGCGTTTTTTTTTTCATTTGAAAGCCAGTTTCTTGACGGTGCTCCTTAGCTATGTTTGGTTAATATCGGTCTAGCAGTGTAAGAGTATCAGCTCTTTTCCTAAATTATGTAAAGCATTTTTGGCGTATGATTACTCTATTAAGTGTTTGTGTAGGGGATTTTTTAAATCTTTAATTTTAGCTTGTTACTATAGTAATAGTAAGTTCTCCTTAAAACAAGAATAAGCATTCAATTTGCTGAGTCGTTCAGATTAGTGTCCGTGTGGTGACGAATTAAGAATACAGAGTGTCACCCCTATTTATCCCATGGGTGTCGTAAAGGGCCTACCACACGCGCAAGTATCACCACAGTTTTGCCTGCGCAGGCCCGGCTTGTACACGGAACACCGTGCGGGTGGTTGGTAAAACTGTACCACGCGACAAACAAATGTATAACGACAGTTTTACCTGCGCAGTTATAACTGTGGTAATACTTGCGCGTGTGGTAGGCCTATAAGAGGCGAGTGAAGGAACAAACAAGACAACGTGAAAAGAAAAGGAAAACTTGAAACAAACCCTATACCAACCCGTCTGGTCAGCGTGGTATGGTAGGCCAAAACCTCCTTCCTAAGGAGAGGCTTATGTCCAGCAGTAGACTGTTGAAGGCTGTTTATGATGATGAAGCCTAGAAGCCAAGATCGTTTGGCCATTAAAGTATTATTTAGTACTTGTGGTTGCCCGCGGCTCCGTCCGCGTGTATGTTGGTTATCGCGGCAAATAGTAGCCTATGTGTTATTCTGATATATAAGCTATATTACTGTAAAGTTTCATCCAAATTTGTTCAGCAGTTTTTGCATGAAAGAGTAACAAACATCCATCCATCCATACCTACAAACTTTCGCGTTTATAATATTAGTGTAGATATAGACTAATCTACAATTTATTGTACTGTTGTTCAAAAATCAAAATCCACTTTCTTTTTTGTTTTAAAATTACTACAAACTCGTTGTATATTTTATATCTTCGTTTACAGTTTCAGCACAAGATTAAATCATTAGATACTAATTGTTAAAACATTACTCAGTGAGTCATTGTGCACTCATAATGATTAGTGTCATAATTATGTAAAGCACTCAGGTAATAGTTTTTAAATATTTCTTGAGCCAAAATGATAGCATTTGTGCTGTCGTGTTTCGTTGGTGAGTGCGAAATTGGAGGCCCAATGATGCAGAAGCATTTTCATAGGCCACCATAGAGTGGTCACCATGTTGCATTATCTGCATTGGCAATGAGTATGGTGACCACTACTCTTGAATTCTGCTCATGCTTTCCATCAGGCAGAGTAGAGTCACTTTGGCAGGCTCATATGTCACCGTAAGTTTGTAAAAACCGTTATATTGTAATCTACCTAGTGAGATTGCAAACTATCAATATATTGTCAACTGTGATATACTGCTGACGCGCGTCAAATTGTCAACTGTCCCTGATTGGTCGGTTTTACAATAGGCCGTTCAATGGTCATAGAGTTAGGTTAGAACTTCTTTGATTAATCAAAAATTAATTTTACTGTCACAACAATTATATATAACTAATTCTAAAGCTGTGAGGTATTTTCAACATGAAATCAATTTACAATCACAAAAATACTTTTACATTCGGCAACAAAGACGAATTAACAAACAAATATGGCGGCGCGGGACATGCTGTTCAACCAATCAGCGCGCGCCTTGCCATTCGTCGATACCATTTCACAATCTTTCGACTGTTTGCAATCTCGCGAGAAAGTTACAATCTAAGGGTTTTAACAATCTGACGGTAACATATATATAAAAGAAGTCCAAAATTACACTAGGTGTAATTAAAACAAATATGTAAGTTTGAGCACTGAGCCGTATATCTTCTTGCTAGCGTCAAGCTGTTTAATTAAAATTATGAAATGGATACATTTTGTAGTGGTAGTAATTAAGATTAAATGAAAGTAATCATGTTAGAAAGTGTTTGTTTTACCTACAATATTATCTAACTTACCTGCTGACAATTAATGACTTAACCATTTAAGCTAGGTATATTAATATAATAATAAAATCACATTTTTTTTTGGAAATTTTGATGTAATGCATCGCATTTGAATTGACAGTGAAGACATATGGTGCAGAATGTCAAACAGTCTACAACCACAAAATGGTCCCTAGTGCCTACGTTATAAGATGAAGGGAGTTTAATGTTCTATGTACCTGGATGACCGGTATGGTGAAATTTTCTAAAAATGATTCCTTGGTAAATCGATTTTTCGCCGCCCGAAACACCTGCATACTAAATAACATTACAATCATTGGAGTCATTGCCGAGATTCAGATTATATAGGTACGAGTATATTATATACTTATGCCTTTAGCCTTTTGGCTGTGCAACTCCCAGATAGATATATAAGCAATTCTTGTATAATATATTTCTTGTCAAAAAACTCTATTGCTGTCTTAATTCGTTCAGTACTTTCGTATGATAGCATTCATACGAGATATTTATTATTATTATGAACACACGTACATACTAAAATTAGAAACCTCATAATACTAATGCTTCCTGTATATCTTCTATATATATATATATAAAAGCGAAATACCACTCACTTATTAATCACGAAATCTCAGAAACTATAACACCTACAAATTAGAAATTTGGCAGGTAGGTTCCTTATAAGGTGTAGACAGCCGCTAAGAACGGATTTTACTAAACTCCACCCCTAAGGGGGTAAATCAGGGGATGAAAGTTTGCGTGAGCGAAGCTGCGTGCAAAAGCTAGTAATAATATATAGATATTAATAGATTTCATATTCTCGGCAATGTAGTTACGTAGGAGGGAAACTATATAATGGGACAATGGTTGCCAACATAACATTCTATAGGAAAGGCCTGATGACGTATTTCATTTGACGTAACCCCCCAATATTGCGCACGAATTGCTTTGATAAAGCGAAACCGTTTGATAATAACCCATTCAAATATACAGGGTGGGTGGGTATATGACAAAACGATATTTAACGAAACCGCGGGCCATTCAAATATGTCTGTTGACTTTGGGATTGTTAAATTTATTTGAAAATTGAAATTAAAAAAATGAAACTTTCAAACAAACTAAATGCCTAAAAATATTAAAACCGATAAGAACACCATTTGCAATTTAAGTTCACTGACCTACGTGCATACGAGTACAGCTGAGCGCCCGCGGCAATATCAAACGGCGCCCGCGCGGTGCTGCCGCCTTCTTATTGTAATAATAATTTACATGTATTTACACAATCACAATATTTCACAATAATATCACAAAACATGAAATTCAATTAATTATAATTTCAATTTTTCAATTCTCAATGAATACACAGATCGTATCTTTTAATTTTTTTTTTTTTTTTTTTTTTTTTTTTTTTTTTTTTTTTTTTTTATGTTTGGCCCGCCAAAATGACTCTACTCTGCCTGATGGAAAGCATAAGCAGAATCCAAGAGTGGTGGTCACCATACTCATTGCGAATGCAGACAATGCAGTATGGAGACCCACACTATGGCGGCCGAGTGATGCTGCTGCATCTTTTAGTCTAGTCAACAAGTATGGTACTTGTTGACTAGACTAATTGGGCCTCCGGTCTCGCACTCACCAACGAAACACGACAGCACGAACGCTGTCATTTTACGTTGATTTTCTGTGCGAGGGTAGTACCGCCCCGGTCGAGCCGGCCCATTCGTGCTGAAATCAGCGTGGCTCTACTACCTATAATACCTATAATATAATTATTTCGCAATTTTGCAAATTAGTAAGTAGGTAGGTACAAACAAATAGCTTTGCAAATAAGTAATAACAAAAAGTATGTCTTACGGGCAATGTCTTACAAAAAGTATATCTCGTCGATCTATTAAGACCTGTACTTACTTGTATTTAAAGGTTTACACTTGTTTTTTTTAGAACTTTGTGAATAGATCTATGGCTTGCTTACTTACTTGAAAATGAGGAGCAGCTGTACGCAAACTACATGTCAGTGTAGGTACGTAAAGCCAGAACGACATTTTTTCGGCATTCTCCATAAATTAATATCATATCCGAGTATTCACTAGCCGTATAACCAAATCGAGGCATTGTTTCATTTACACTCACACAAAGTAATCGTTAAATAACAACAAACCTAACTAATGTGTCCTGTCCCTGTCCTGTCACTATTAAAGCAGTTTTTCGCACTAATCATTTTAAAATACCTATTATTTATTAATAATCAAAACAAACAGTAGGTAGGTACATAGAGCTTCCGCGCCGGCTAGTTCAAACGTGCAACGGCGACGCGAACACGTCACGGGTTCGCGTATTGCGACTGACTGCCGACTTGCCGACTATTCAAATGCAGTTTTTTACGCTTGAAATTAGAAAAGGATAGAAAAGATATTTTCGGTTGATCCTTTTATTCGACTCTTGATTTGAGATTCCTTCCAGCAATACCTACCTATTGTTTTTAACTATTTTGTGATTACGTGTGTGAGGATCTTATTGCTCAGACATAAGGTATATTTTAGAGTGAAAATTATTTGAGTAGTTAGACCTAAAAGGTCGTTAACCCCTTGATGATAGCGATGCATTCAACATATCGTGTAGTAAATTTCAAAAACGAAAAGTAGTGTCCTGTGGCTTAACTACTGAGCCGATTTCATTGAAACTTTGTAGGTGGACTTGTAACGTGTGTAGGTATACCTAGTAAAAAAACTCTTGCTTTGTGGTATCCACCTTGTATACATGTGAAATATTATCTAAGTAATTCAATTGTTCATGATACACCACTTCAGAATATTAAATGATTTGATTAACATAGATAAGATAGATAGCGTGACCTTTTTTGACAAAAAGTTTCGTTAATTTAATCAAATCTCAACTAAAATGGGATAAAATGTTTACGAGTTTTGTCAACGTTGTCAAGATTGTCAAGTTTTATTTAATTAACTAAACTAAAAGCCGTGAAAAGTAACATACAAATATAATAAAGTACCTATAGCATGTATCAAATTAATACCATTTAAAATATTTTTTTGTTACTTCAAACCTTTTTAAGTGAAATACACACATCAAAAGTGTCTAGGGATAAAGCATTTTTATGCGGATTTCTTGAGATTGAGATGTGGCTTTGGCCCTGGCCTGCTCAGTCGCCAGACTTGAACCCGATTGAGCATGCATGGGATATGCTACAGAGAAGAGCTCTGCCGAATATGGAGGGTATCCAGTCGCAAGAAGACCTTTTTTTGTTGTTGCAACGAACATGGGCGGCCATTCCACAGCGTGATTTGGATGAACTCATTTTGAGTATGCCAAACCGATTCTTGTGTTGTTAGTGTTCGCGTTAGAAACACGGATTATTAATTGTTTAAGTTACCTAATAAAATTTTAAAGAAAACTGTTATTTCAGTCTTTTTTTCGAACCTTAATGTTAGTGGTTCAAATGTCAAAAATCCCTTTATTAGGAAAATGGCAAATTTCTTTATAAATGCAAAGGTGACTTGGTTTTTCGTTACTGTGACAAACGAAAACACTTTATTTGATGAATCCTTAAAGAAAATTTTAATTAATATCAATCAGGAGAACAGTTATTGCAAAAATATATGTTGATTCCTAGACACATATGTTGATCCCTAGACACTTTTGATGTGTGTATTTTGAATACTTGCATTGAGTAGGTATAATAAGTTTATATAGATATTATTACGAATCTATTTACACTTTGTTCGGAAGGATGAAAATCGGTTCAGTAGTTTTGCGCTACGTTGGAACATGCAAACGTAGTCTTCCAAAAATATTACTCTTCCTTTTGGAATTGCCATAGGCGGGTAAAAAAAAGACATTGTAGTTCATGTAATATAAACTACTGAATAATGCAAAGTGCTAATTTTATATAAAAACTTAAGAAAATGCATAACGGTACACTGACGAATACCGCAAGTCTATCTCACTTAGTAGCTAGTACTTTAGAAATGCGGCAAATATGTAGGTATACCTTTACTAAATGGCATCCTTTGTGTGTGCCGAATTTCGTACACATGACACACCATTCGTCATATGTCACGACAGGTCCAGAAATTTGTACAATATTGATCCAACACGCACAAACTTATACTTGATTTGTATTAACTAAAATCTGTAACTAAATAACTGTAAACGGCAAAGCTTTAGTCCTTTGTAATGGAATATAGATAGTTGTACATTGAAAGTTCCAGGTAAAACCTGTCGCTGCAGAACCGGCTCCAAAAAGTGCTAACTTATAGCCATGTCGCATTGTTTTGCCGGCAACAGAAATAACTTAGCTACGGCATTCGACTTAATGGAGGTCTTGAGCCAGTCGCGATGCAAACCGTGCCGGGTTAGCGTTCGAAGGTCGCAAAATTGATCCAGTGTGTTAAAACCGTTCGTGTAAAATAAAAATATACTGTTATAAGAAGTGGATCCAGCCATGTGGTGGGAAGACAGTCTGTAAGTCTATGGCGATCTTGAATCTCGTTTAAAGTTACATTATGTAATTGATGTTATCAATCTGTAACGTCTCGGGAATATATAATTAAATTGTAGGTAAATCTTAAAATATTCGACCCACGTGCTATTGTTTGGCCCTAACATCCATGAAGAAGTGATACAAGAGGTCATTTAATACCTTTACTCGTCTATTTCTTTTCGGAATTTATATTATCCATTACTCGCACTTGCATGCTTCAACGGTCAGGGCAAACGGCATCAGTAAATCTGTATTTGCCTCAACAATCTTCTAGAAGGTTTTGAAACGTGTACGTAAACGTTTGTTTATATTTGTATGTAGAATGAGTAAACCCGTGCTCAACAGAGATACAATTTAAAAAAATGTAATTAAATTTACATATAATTTCTGTGTAAATTACATTAAATATGTAGTAAGAGTTTATAGACCCATTCTCAAGGATCTTATCAAAATATTATATTTTTAGGGTTCCGTGCCAAAGGCAAAAAAACGGAACCCTTATAGATTCGTCATGTCTGTCTGTCCGTCCGTATGTCACAGCCACTTTTTTCCGAAACTAAAAGACCTATAATGTTGAAACTTGGTAAGAAGATGTATTCTGTGAACCGCATTTAGATTTTCACACAAAAATAAGAAAAAAAACAATAATGCTTGGGGGTCCCCATACATAGAACTGAACTCAAAATTTTTTTTTTCATCAAGCCAATGCGTGTGGTGTATCTATAGATAGGTCTTCAAAAATGATATTGAGGTTTCTAATATCATTTTTTTCTGAACTGAATAGATTGCGCGAGAGACACTTCCAAAGTGGTAAAATGTGTCCCCCCCCCCCCCCCTCTGTAACTTCTAAAATAAGAGCATGATAAATCTAAAAAAAATATATTATGTACATTACCATGCAAACTTCCACTTAAAATTGGTTTGAACGAAATCTAGTAACTAGTTTTTTTAATACGTCATAAATGGTAAACCGCAAAAAAAATACACTATTATTAAAACGTCGATCAAAGTTACAACGAACTACAAGAACGTTTATATTATGTTACTTGCTGCTTCGGAACCCTTCATGGGCGAGTCCGACTCGCACTTGGCCGCTTTTTTTTTAATACGTCATAAATCGTAAACTGCAATTTACCTTTCATTCAATCAACACAAATATAAAATATATATATATATATATATATATGTTACTTGCTGCTGCGGAACCCTTCATGGGCGAGTCCGACTCGCACTTGGCCGCTTTTATTATTATTATTCGGTTATTAATATAGATATATCCCAATTCGTCTTTGACGGAATGCTCATATTCTTTCCTTACTTTATAATATTCTATTTCATCTGTGCACTCCACCTTATTTAAAGAAACGTTTTGTTTTCCTCTGTGACACACATTCAAGGTCCCTGAGGTCATCTGAATCTCTGGAACTGGCAGTAGGTACCAACTCACTGCACCAGGTTTTATGATAAGTCGTTTACTGTACAGGCTGCCTGACTGTGGAATGATTTACCAATAGCTATAAGGCGTGCCAAATCTTTAGTTATTTTAATTATAAAAAAATGGTTAAAGAACATTACCTATCATCGTAATTTCTGATTTGCTTAAAAATACTTTATTTATTTTTTACTATTCATTTATATCGAAAGTGTAGATATTGTGGATATTTATATATTATCTATATGTATTTAGTTGTTTGTATCAATGTGTAATCCTTATTCTTTTATTTATTTTACACCCAAACTACCCATCATTTCAACTTTCCACAGTCAATTTGTCCATACAAAGGTCGCCTGTAAGAAATTGCTTTTTAGCGATAAGGCCGCCATTTGTACATGGTTTTTAAGTTGATAAGCTTCTGAATGTAAACTGTTTTAACTGGTGTACAATTAAGTTTATTCTATTCTATATTGAAAAAACTTTTTAATGACTAGGCGACACTTAAAATTGAACCCGACAACCTAATAAAAAATGTTTTAAGTAGAAGGGTTATTACTCAGTCAGACGTTGCAATACATTTTTCATTACAAAATTGTGTCTACTGTTAGTATGCATTAATGTGTCTTTTCGTCATTTTCACAAAACACACACAGTGGCACCGTTCGCGTTCTCTGTCCTCAACTTATTGTTTGGATCCGCGTGTTAAGAACGATTTTCAAATAAAACTATATGGGAATATATTGCGGCGTCATTCGCGTCACGGTCGTTTACGCACGCACTGCAGTTACTCACTGTGGAATACTCTGATTTTATTGATGGGAGAAGATCATGTTCACGACGTCAAAAAATTATTTCGGGAAACGTTTTTCTATCCAGACCTTTCTTTCCGATTACCATTCTTTCTGCACCGAATGATTGTGTTGAAATTGTGATATATTGCCTACGTCTCACCACTGTACAAGATAACTAAATATTATTCAATGTACGGAGCAAAGTCAAGTTACTATGAAAGAAATAAATGTAAAAATACTTAAGATTTTATAATTTAAATAGAAACGGTTCTCAGAATTTATATTACCGTATAATTTGTTCACTCTGAATGAAAGTGAAACTCAAATATAGGTTATTTCAAATGAGCAAAAAAGTATACATGGGCACTCAGATTACTACATGCATGATCTAAGATTAGAACAAGCATGATCAGGAATAGGAAAGATTTATGGGCTTTTCAAAATGAATTTGTAGCAAACATTTGTCGCCTGGCGTTTTGACTTTGTTTACTTTTATTAACCGACTTTCAAAGGGAGGAGGTTCTCAATTTGATTGGTATTATTTTTATGTAGTTTTGTACCTACACTGATCACTCCGTCAATTGTGGACCGATATAAAAAAAAAAAAAAATTACTAAGAGATTTAACTTTAAAGCATGAAGTGGCAATAACTTAAACGACATCAGAACATAAGACATCAAAATCCACATTAAACTCACTCGTGATTACAAACCCGAGGTTTAAAGCTTCGTTAATCTTTTTATTAGTAGCTTAATAGTAGCTTTGCTCATTCCCAAATTTAGATAAAAAAATACTATGACTTTCCACTATTTAATCTAAAGACTCCCTCATAGTGATCTATTTATTACCTAATACTTTTTACGAACATTATTTGAATGGAAGAATATGAATTTTGGTTGGTTAAAGTTTATAATAATATGGAGGAGGAATGCAGGAAGCTAATAAAAAAACTGGGCGATCACAAGTTTATCTAATACTAGCTGACCTACGCAACCTCGTTTGCGTCCAAGCTACCATCCCCCGTTTTAACCCCAAAAGGGGGTTGATTTCTAAAGATACATTATTAGTACACCTCCACACCATCTATAGAGCATACATTTTAAATTTCAAGTCTCTTACTTCAAAAACACAGGACTTTCATACAAACTTCCAACCCCCGTTTTACCCCCTTAGGGGTGGAGTTTCGTAAAATCCGTTCTTAGCGGATGTTTACACCCTATAAGGAACCTACCTGCTAAATTTCAAGTTTGTAGGTGTTATAGTTTCTGAGATTTCGTGATTAATAAGTGAGTGGTATTTCGCTTTTATAAATATAGAGTATCTACCTACAACTTAAGTATAAATACAATAAACTTAAAACCAAGTCGTTTAACTACAGTTAAAGTGCCATTTACATAACAACTATTACATTAGGTGACAGCAGCGAATATAATCAACTAAGGTATTTTCATGTTCTGCAATTACTAGTTCAAAACAACGTTTAAGGTATAAGTTCTAAGCTTGGTCTTATAATAAAAAATAATCGCACGTAGGTATAGCGTATTGCTACATATATCTGCTATACATGCAGATCAAAAGACAGGAATTCCCAGAGACTCTCAGATTTTCTAGACATGCGATCTTTACCTACTTTCCATCCTCATCATCTTTCCAGCCTTTATTCTTCCTAAATTATTTGAGGTCTGCTACTAGTTCAACCCGTTTTACCTGAATATCAGTTTTGCCACGAAGGGACAGGCATCGGACCTCCGCAATCCAATCCATCCGTATAAATATTATAGTTTTTGTAAAGCCTTCACTTCTTTTTCACTTTTCATTTAATTATTTTTTTTTAAAAGCAATTTTTTTATCTAACTCAAAAAATGTTCGGTTGAGAGCCATGTATTGACTTTTCATTTAATTTCATGTCATTTCAAAACCGATTTTTTTATCTACCTTTTAATGTTTATTTATACATCAAAATAGCATGTGTAACATAAAAACAATGTTTACCCAGCCTTAAATTCATAAAGTTATGTTTGCCAATACCTGCATAATCATGACAGCATATTTCAAAATTGCCTTTCAAATATTCACAATATATTGCCTACATTGTTATGAGAGTCAAATAACCATACAATGCTGCACCAAATGGTATCTATAGGTTGCAAAACATCATGATTGACTTAAAAAGACAAGTCAATATCATAGTTTGTAAATAGAATGTAAAACTGTCTGAGTATTTGAAACGGTTACTTTTATGAGGTATTCTTTAATACAGTATACCTTTTTGCATAAATAGGGTATGACATCACCGACCCTAAATGTGACCTTTTAAAATGTTTTACATCTTAAACCCCTTTCACGCGAAATTGCCTGTAAAATTTCGTTTGACTACAGTAAATCGTTTTTGACGTGATCGTGTCACATAAAATCAATTCTTGTGTTGACCCATTCAGAAAAAAAATAATTTCAAGCGATGTACTGAGTTTTATAATATAAATATATCTTTTCGTGTCGGTTGGTTTAATTCAAATGACATCTATACTATACCTGTTGCTTATTACAACTTTAACCTCGATGCACTTACCTTACCAGATCTCTACACCCCCAAAGGTTGGCTGGTAGAGAATGCCTTGGGCATTAAGTCCGCCAATGTACATAAGTGCATGAAGTTGTTAATAAATATGTCGGAAGGCGCGGGAATATAACGAGCACATGATTCACAGATATAGCCAGTCTTGACTAAATCCAAACACTAATCACTACTAAACGGATACGAATTAACTTAAACACCATCAGCAACCCCCACGAAGGGGTTGGGGAAACGCTCATTCCTCCGCGGTGCCCTGTGGAATTCGCCACCTAGGCTAGTAATTCCCCCACTGGTGAATACCGCCTCGTACACACGACATAAAACACCGATACCATAAATCACAAATTATAGAAAACTACTAGAGATATGGTCGTCGCGAGATCCGAAGAGAAACTGTGTCCTGTTGCCGATCGCGCCGCTTTATATAGACTACATTACTACCTCGCCCGACTCACGGAATCGTTCGATACTTTTATTATTTGAATACCCTCATTCCGATACGGCCATACTGACATTCGCACGTCCTCGTGTGATCACTCGTCTTTACAAGTCTTGTACTTCCCGTAACTACTACACCGTACTACACAGAACAAACTACAGTAGATATTGCTCGTCCATCACTGACATAATTATCTTGAGGATGAAAGGCCTCATAAACTGAACACAACGACCGCGACAAGCATTCCTTCAACCAGCTGTCATCTCCAATGTCAACGTGGATCGGATAACTAATCGGCATCGATCAAACAAGGTACCATAACACTTATGGACACCTACTTCACAATATCCACAGAGGCGTCCCTTCGATCAGCCATCATTAGTTATGATGACATGAACCGGACAACCTCCCAGCGTTCACTAACGCAATCACACACACTGCTGCAATCAACTGGTTCGGAACATCGACCCGTATAGGCCAGTCCCAAACAAATCTCTTGGCACCCAGCTCATACCAGAAAAGTCGTAGTCTGACCGTAGGCATCGACCCGGTGTAGGCCAGCCCAGGCGACCAACTACACTACATACCACGAAGTTTGATCAGAGGCATCGACCCGGTTTAGGCCAGCCCAGTTGATCAACTATGCTACATACCACGAAGTTTGATCAGAGGCATCGACCCGGTTTAGGCCAGCCCCCTTGATCAACTACACTACTCCCAACTGCCTATTCAGTGCCGTAGGCTCTAGATCGATTCTCATTCTTTTCCCTAAATAATTATGTCACTTGAAAGACAGCAATCGTATACTACATGAAACAATGACCACACTTAATAAACCGGATTAAAACTGTACATAGAATTTCGATGTTACAAGAAGTGCGGGCGTCACCTACCCTCAATAATGTTACTGCACTATATTGCGTTTGCCTAGAAATTCATCTGACAGAACTTGTCTTATTAAAGTGCATTCGGCACAAAATAAAAATTGTACGACTCACCAGATTATTGAGTTGTCCGTACATACCGGGTACTTCATAGTCATCGATACGTTGCTTCACTACCGCACGCTGCCGCTGTTGTAGGCCGCACGTCTCACAAACCGTTCGTACGCGAATGGCTATACCGACACTTTGACACTATGTGCCCGTTCTCGCTTACAAAAATTTTACAAATGGCATCATACGATTTTCAAGCGGAGGGCAGTTCGATCACTCGCTGCGACCGACGATTCGTTGCACTCAAACATTGTGGGCAAATGAAATTCAGATCCCACTTCTGATGTCGGAAGGCGCGGGAATATAACGAGCACATGATTCACAGATATAGCCAGTCTTGACTAAATCCAAACACTAATCACTACTAAACGGATACGAATTAACTTAAACACCATCAGCAACCCCCACGAAGGGGTTGGGGCAACGCTCACTCCTCCGCGGTGCCCTGTGGAATTCGCCACCTAGGCTAGTAATTCCTCCACTGGTGAATACCGCCTCGTACACACGACATAAAACACAGATACCATAAATCACAAATTATAGAAAACTACTAGAGATATAGTCGTCGCGAGATCCGAAGAGAAACTGTGTCCTGTTGCCGATCGCGCCGCTTTATATAGACTACATCACTACCTCGCCCGACTCACGGAATCGTTCGATACTTTTATTATTTGAATACCCTCATTCCGATAAATAAATAAATATATTTGTAAATCTCCTATCGGTTCTATAGTTATATTTTTAGACTAGCTGACCCACGCCAATTCGTTTGCGTCCTATTGCCCGTAGCGTAACAATTTTCCCCCGTTTTTGTAACATTCTTCATTGGTGCTCCGCTCCTATTGGTCTTAGCGTGATGATATATAGCCTATAGCCTTCCTCGATAAATGTACTATCCAACACTGAAAGAATTTTTCAAATCGGAGCAGCGGTTCCTGAGATTAGCGCGTTCAAACAAACTCTTCAGCTTTATAATATTAGAATAGATGAGTTATAAAATAAAATCTCGCTTCCGTGTGACACCAAACCTATTCCTACCTTAACTTTTTGTTGAAAAAAAACTTTGTGGTAGTAGAGCCACGCTGATTTCAGCACGAACGGGCCGGCTCGACCGGGGCGGTACTACCCTCGCACAGAAAATCAACGTAAAATGACAGCACGCTGTCGTGTTTCGTTGGTGAGTGCGAGACCGGAGGCCCAATTGGTCTAGTCAACAAGATCCATACTTGTTGACTAGGCTGAAAGATGCAGTAGCATCACTAGGCCGCCATGGTGTGGGTCGCCATGCTGCATTGTCTGCATTCGCAGTCAGCATGGTGACCACCACTCTTGGATTCTGCTTATGCTTTCCATCAGGCAGAGTAGAGTCATTTTGGCGGGCCAAACATAAAAAAAAACTATGCAGTACTTAGTGAAGTTCTGCATAGTTATGGTAGGAATAGGTTTAGTTGCAGTGGCAAAGAGAAGGAAAACTTGAAATAAACTCTATATCAACACGTCTGGTCAGCATTGTATAGTGGGCCATAGCCTCCTTTGTCCAGCAATGGACTGTTAAAGATTGTTGATAATAAAATGAATTCTATATAATACGGAAAACCATATCAAAGACGTTCACCTAGTTAAAAAAATGCAGAATGAAAATGATTTAGTTGTCTACGTTGAGACACATCACTGTAATCCAATTCAGTTACCAATTGATTCAGTGCCTAGTTTAAGTAATTTGTAAAAACAGTTTTAAGGTCGCTTTGTACTTAGCGATCAATGTTACATGCGTCATTGGAATAATGATTATAAACAACTTTGGCACAGCTCTCATTACCTACATCTTTGTTGTAAAAGCATTATGTATTGTACAGCAATGCAATAACCCTTAAACAGATATTAGAAGAAGCTAAAACTAACCCAAAATGTAGTTAGGAACGCGATAATATCGGACCTGTACGATGATACTTCAAATGCTTGCTGTTTTTTTAGGGTTCCGTGCCAAAGGCAAAAAAAGCGGCCAAGTGCGAGTCGGACTCGCCCATGAAGGGTTCCGCAGCAGCAAGTAACATAATATAATTTTTATTTTATATTTTTACATTTGTGTTGATTAAATTAAAGGTAAATTGCAGTTCACGATTTATGATGTATTAAAAAAAAACTACTTACTAGATTTCATTCAAATCAATTTTCGTTGGAAGTTTGCATGGTAATGTACGTCATATATTTTTTTTAGATTTATCATTCTCTTATTTTAGAAGTTAGAGGGGGGGGGGCACACATTTTACCACTTTGGAAGTGTCTCTCGCGCAAAATATTCAGTTTAGAAAAAAATAATGTTAGAAACCTCAATATCATTTTTGAAGACCAATCTATAGACGTATGGGTTGGAAGAAAAAAAAATTTTTGAGTTTCAGTTCTAAGTATGGGGACCCCCAAAATTTATTGTTTTTTTTTATTTTGTGTAAAAATCTTAAAGCGGTTCACAGAATACATCTACTTACCAAGTTTCAACATTATAGGTCTAATAGTTTCGGACTTCGTATTCTGTGAACCGCATTAAGATTTTCACACAAAAATAGAAAAAAGAACAATTAATTTATGGGGTCCCCATACTTAGAACTGAAACTCAAAAATTTTTTTTTCATCCAACCCATACGTCTATAGATTGGTCTTTGATTGATGATGACAATGATAGATTGGTTTGATCAAAAAAATTTTTTTCATCAAACCAATACGTGTGGGGGTATCTATGGATAGTTCTTCGAAAATGATATTGAGGTTTCTAATATCATTTTTTTCTAAACTGAATAGGTTGCGCGAGAGACACTTCCAAAGTTATAAAATGAGTGTGTGTCCCCCCCTTTAACTTCTAAAATAAGAGAGTGATAAATCTAAAAAAAAATATATGATGTACATTACCATGAAAACTTCCAACGAAAATTGGTTTGAACGAAATCTAGTAAGTAGTTTTTTTTAATACGTCATAAATCGTAAACTGCAATTTACCTTTCATTCAATCAACACAAATATAAAAATAAAATAAAAATTAAATTATGTTACTTGCTGCCGCGGAACCCTTCATGGGCGAGTCCGACTCGCACTTGGCCGCTTTTTTAAGCTTGCCTGATGGAAATCAAGGCTGGAGGCCAACGTACTCATCGGGAATGCACACATTTCTTTAAAACATTGGAATTTAAATAAAATCAATAATTTCAAACCACAAATTGTAATAAATATCAAATAAATATGGTAGCATAAAACATGTAAATTGGTCTCTTATTTTATATAGCCGTTTTTACATTGTTTTTAAAACTTTAGGTAATTTGATTTATTTCTGCTTTTCATCTACATATAAATATTATGTATTGGAATACTTATTCGGAAATATGATACCTATGCTTAATGACTTAGTATCTGGAGTTGATTGAATTCAAATCAAAGAAACCGCTGCCTAAAATTGATTAAAAACTAACGGGACACACACATCACGGTTACATCTTAATCTTCTACACAAATTATGTCGAAGGAACGCGAATACGAATTTAATATTATAGACATTACAAAATGGCCAAAGTTCAACGACCGCGGTGCAACCTTGTCGAAACGTTAAAACAGGTATACATAAAATGCCTATTAAATAAGTGATTGCGTTAAATCCGGTCTTAACAAATATGATTTGACTAGCTGCGCCCTGGGGTGTTATCCGCGCTTATTGTTGTAGGTATCAAAAACTGCGAGTAACACCGCGGGGCACAGCTAGTCTAAAATATAAGCAGCCTAAGTTACTCCTCCTCATATCATCAGCTATCTACCAGTTAAGTCCTTCAAAATCGGTCCAGTCGTGTAGATTTAGTAAATATATCTTTCAAGCATTATAGACCTTCCTCAACTTTGTAGTTAATAATTTATAAATGTTTTTATGAACTGTAATAAAAATAACTTATTTTTTCTCAGAGTTGTATGTTTTACATTTACAATATAGCCAATTAAAATAAAAGCAGCGCGTTAACTAATTTAATGCATACCGTGCTTAATTACCGTGGAAGACATTTGTAACGATTTTCTTTTTAATGAGTACGAGTATAATGAAAGTACACCTCGCAAAGAAAGTAATATTATGGTTTTAAAATTTGCGGCTCAAATATTTTATTGACTTAGGTTTGTATAACCCTACCCTTGTGACTTTCTCATCTGTCTATTCGTTTAGCACGTTATTGAGTAATAGAATTGTGAATGACAATAAGATATTATTATCAAGAGAGACTTAGAAATTTAAGTTAGATCTATTATTTTCATTTAAAATACAAAATTAAATGTAAGATTAAAGGCTACTGTAAAAGTTATATTTAAAGAAATAAGAGAGGTTTCTATCCTGCAATGAACTGCGATAGAGTCAACAAATAGAAGGAATTATTAGGTGTAAAAAAAATTAATTTGCGTCCATGATTTTATCGGTATAGTTGGCTATGAATAAGGCCTTACCGTATTATTAAATACTAGTTGTTGCCAGCGGCTCCGCCCGCGTACATGTCGGTTATCGCGGCAAATAGTAACCTATGTGTTATTCTGATGTCTAAGCTATATTACTGTAAAGTTTCATCCAAATCCGTCCAGTAGTTTTTGCGTGAAAGAGTAACAAACATCCATCCATCCATCCATCTATCCATCCATCCATCCATTCTTAGAAACTTTCGCGTTTATAATATTATTAGTATAGATATATATTCAAATGTATTTTTGTAAAACATGATTTTTCTCCTTTTCCAGAGAGCATCATAAAGACCATGAAATGACTTGGTGTTTCTGGCGCCGGCGGCGGTTGGTGGTTGCTCTTCTGGCTTTCTTTGGCTTCTTCAACTGTTATGCGTTGCGAGTCAACCTGTCTGTCGCTGTGGTAGCTATGACAGAACCTGTTGAAACCAAGCTTGCAAACGGCACCATCATATTAGTAAGTTTTGTCTATGAAGCTCAATTTTAACATAGTAAAACCACTTGAAACCTCACACAAGGCTGTCAGATGCCAAACTAAACAGAGGCTTTACTATGGTAACCAGACCACTATCAATCATACTTCTTTATTAGTAAATTTATAAGTATCCTAGATAAAGTAAGTACTCTCGGTTAAAACCATTTTTTTTTACTAAAACAATATTAAATTCTTAATACATCGTAAGTGTGAGACAATTTTAAATGTTATTTGTTCAGATACACTTATGTACGTTTACGACAAATTATCGATATATTCAAGATAACTAAACACGTTTTTCCCCTTTCACTTGTCGGAAATTTACTAATCTACTACCTGACACGTCGTCTACGTCTCTTTCCAATCATGTTCGGGTCCTATTGGCCTAAGCGTGATGTTATATCCAATCTTAGGCACGCCAGCAAAACAAACATTTAAATAATCACAAATTTTAACAACAAAAAAACGACTTCAATCTGGACCAAATTTAAATGGGACCACACGGAAAGCACCAGCTTTCAAATAAAAAAAGAATCATCGAAATCGGTTAGCGTAAATTCAGTTATTCGTCAATTTGTCGCGCACATAAATGCAAATTGAAGACTTATATGGTTTTCTCATGGATGACATGTCAGAACTGGACCAAATTGAAATGGGACCACATGGGAAGCACCAGCCTTCAAATAAATAAAGAATCATCAAAATCGGTTCACCCAGTCGAAAGTTATGAGGTAACAAACAAAAAAAAAAACAGTCGAATTGAGAACCTTCTCATTTTTTTAAAGTCGGTTAACAAACTTGAATATCCGTTAAATAGTTTTGGAGTTCATCGTGAGCAACAACGTGACACGAGAATTTATAAAAATAGATTTCTCTCCTAAAGCAAAATTTAAAATTGATGATAATGTTGGACGTTGGCATTGAGATATAATAGCTCAATGATCGCTGGAGCCGAAATGTTCTAGAGTGGAGACCGCGATTAGGCAAACGTAGCTGCGTAGTGTAGGGCGCTCTGCTACCGACACGCGACATTTTGTAAAAAGTGCTGGCAGCGGATGAATGTGGACTGCAGAGTTAGCATTTCTTAGAGGAGACCTTCGTTTAACAGTAGCTGGCGATATGATGAAAGATTGATTTCGTTCAACACGAGTTAATGAACTAAAATTAGCTTTAATGAGCTAATTTTGCGGAAGACATGCAAGTTACTTTCTGGAATTCGGTAAACTCATTAGAAAACGAAGACCGAACACCTCATCTGTCGTTTCAGTGGAAACCAAGTTAACGGGAGTGACAGAGTATACTACCCTAATGGTACACTGGTTAAAACAATAACCCAATTTAAATATTTCGGCTCAGTAATTTCTGAAAACGGAACGGAATAGATCCTAACGTGCTATGTAGAGTAAAAGTTGCCTGGCAAAAATGGCGAAGCTTCACAGGTTTACTGTGCGACACTCGAATGCCAATACGCACAAATGGCAAAGTGTACAAAACGGCGCGGTCAGACCAG
This sequence comes from Diaphora mendica, assembly GCA_949125395.1. NCBI lineage: Eukaryota > Metazoa > Arthropoda > Insecta > Lepidoptera > Erebidae > Diaphora > Diaphora mendica. The sequence continues at coordinate 23,271,778 of OX421316.1, read as the reverse complement.
CAATGATGTACGGTGCTGAATGTTGGCCCGTCAAAGAATGCCACGTCCAAAAACTGCACACCGCAGAAATGAAAATGCTGAGGTGGTCCGAGGCTGTAACGAAGATGGACAAGGTCCGCAACGAGTATATCCGTGGTACTTTTAAGGTGGCTCAAATTCAGTGCAAGTTAACGGAAAGGAGATTGAGGTGGTACGGACATATTAAGAGAAGACCAGAATACGTCATGCAGACCGCTCTAAGCCTACCAGAAGGCAAAAGAAGCCGGGGACGACCCCCGTTAACATTTTGGACCATCATGACCAAGCTCCTGAAGAAGGAGAATTTACCGGACCCGGCAACCCTTGACAGAATGTCTTGGCGCCATAAAACAAGGAGAGCCGATCCCACCTAAAATGGGAAAAGGCTAGGAAAAAGGAAAGGAATTGTTTCCACTGTTTTTTTCCACGTTCAATATATAACTGCGATGATGTACAGAAGAATGAATTAGTATGGCTAATTTATCATCAATTTATTAAGTCTTTTTTAAAGAGGATTATTTAAACGCCCATTTTTCTTTGGATTTAATATTGTTAACTTAACTTTAAAATTTATGCTGACAAGTCAATTGCCAGCAACGGGTCATTTTAAGTATTAGATGAAGAAAATTTGGAGTTCAATAGCTTTAGTAAAACTTGGTAAGCTGCAATATAGCCATATTGCCCAATAATAATTGATTTGGGCGCAGAAGCAATGCTCTCTAGTAACTAATACAATAGCAAATGACTCGACTACGGCGAAGCCAAAACGAAGGGTTAGGTATATGTTTGGCAGTCTATAATGTACTAGTTGTTGCCCGCGGCTACGCCCGCGTGTATGTCGGTTATCGCGGCAAATAGTAGCCTATGTGTTATTCTGATGTATAAGCTATATTACTATAAAGTTTCATCCAAATCCGTTCAGTAGTTTTTGCGTGAAAGAGTAACAAAGATCCATCCAGCTATTGATACTTACAAATTTTCGCGTTTATAATATTAGTACAGATGTGCCACCAAAGCGCCTAAACTACTGACACAGAATAATTAATAATGAGGTGTCAAAATATTCTTAAAATGGCTCGGCTAAAACTCTTTTATTATCATCACCTGTATGTTTGTTCATTTGTGACCGACTCTTGTCAGCGTGTTTTTTGTTTCTTAAACTATATCTATTATTTGAGGCGTTCGTTCTTATAAACTTTTGATTGTCATTTAGATATTATATTTAGATATTGAAACAATGTAAAAACTTAATGTTTAAATTGAAATTGCGTCATACTTAGAAGAAACCCAAACAGGACGGTATTTTTGGATAATCTTTTTTGTTATGTGTAATAAGTGTGTATGTATTTGTCATAGATAACGAGAATCACAAATTAAACAATGCTTAACATACTTACTTTGTTTGCGTTACTGAGTTTTATATTCCAGAACGTGACTAAAGCATGTGTGAATCCACAGATAAAATAGTTTGATAAAAAAATGTAAATGACAAAAGAAGCGCGTATTCATATTCTTTTCAAATCGTCAAACAATAAGTGAGTGAAACTAAAATTATACGAAATTATCAATAGATTCGAAAGCTGCCCTTAAAAGTTGATATCTTTCTGATATAATTTAATTACTCATATACCTTTACATTAGGAAAATCCAAATATATTCATCAATAGATATACATATAAGTCTTTGTTCTAAGCTCCTAATGTTAACTGATTTTTTATAAGCTTTTGTTATTTTTCCGATATGTTCATTGTTGATGTTCTTAATGCCACGTGGAGAGCCACGCTTCGGCATGAATGGGCCGGCTCGACCGGAGAGATACCACGGCCTCACAGAAAACCGGTGTGAAATAGTGCTTGCGCTGTGTTTCACCGAGTGAGTGAGGATACCGGAGGCCCATACCCCCCCCTCCCCTATCTCCCCCCCCATCCCCCAAAGGCCGGTAACGCACTTGTGACGCCTCTGGTGTTGCGGGTGTCCATGGGCGGCGGTAATCGCTTACCATCAGGCGATACGTCTGCTCGTTTGCCGGTCTATTCCATAAAAAAAAAAATAAAAAAAAAAATAATAAATAAATAAACAGCCTTTAACAGTTTACTACTGGACTAGGCGTCTCTTTAGCAAAGATATTTTGGGCTACTATACTGCGCTTTGCCAGACGGGTTGGTACAGTACGACACAGCCGAGCTAAATTTGCACTTCGCTGGATGCGGCACCCGCCCACTTCCCCGCTGACCTCCCGTGATCGCCCTGTCGCATCACTACGGTTAGCATCTTTGTCACCGAAACACGTCGCACAAGTTTGCGACAGGAGACAGAAGACTGACAGAAGTTTTGAGTTTATTTGTTTGTTCGCGAGGTGCAAACTTAGCTTGGCTGCGTTGTATAGGGTTTGTTTCAAGTTTACCTTGTCTTCGCAGTGCTGTTATCCTGCGTAGTTAACTTCCTTAGTTGTCTCTTACGATACCCACGGCAAGAATAGTGGTGGTGACACACGACGCCATCTAGTCCCAAGCTAAGCAGAGCTTGTATAATGGGTAGCTAGACAACTGATACAAAGACATATATACTTTTTTTTGTAAATACATACATATTGTTGTTTGACACAAGCTTCGAGCCCAGTATTAACTCCAGCTCTCACTAGGGATTTTTTTAGAAACTGTTTAGTTTGTACCAAGATCTCATGTAACCAAAGTACCTTCATGTGAGAGAAATAAAATTTATTATTAGTTTATTATTATTATAAATAGATAACATCCAAACTCCGAAATAAATATTTGTAAATCATACAAACATTTGGTTCGACCTGAGAATCGAACCCGAGACCTAATGATCAGCAGTCGCACACGCCAACCGCGAGACCAACGAGGCAGTCGTCGTATTCTTAATTTGACTCCACCGTTGGTCTAGTGGTTAAAGCGGTCACGCCGCTTTCTACTACGCTGAGTGTTGTGGGTTCAAATCCTACATAGGACAACACTTTGTGTGATCCACAAATTGTTGGTCTGAGTCTGGGTGTTCTTTTAGTCCGTTTCATGTATGTTTGTAAAGTCCCCTGCGTACAGTACCTAGGTACATATACAATGTAAAGTAAAGAAACTACTTTTACTACTTCATCATAACTACTTTACACTTTATTAGGTAAACTAGTTTATCACTGTATAAAATCTGTTATTAACCTTTATAAAAAAACCCGAAACTTTATTCTAGTACGTTCTTCATTCAAATCGCTGGGAATATCAACGGGTTTTATCTTGTAAAAATAAATCTCTGAACAAATTAACGTTTACCTACTGATTATGTTTATTTAAAAATCATGTTCAGTTTAGTTATATTGAGATTTAAGTGTAGCACGAAACTAGAACAGCTACAGCACAAATGATTTAAAACGTTTACACAATTTTACAACTCAAAGGTAGCTGCGAAAGGGCAATGACCTACAATTACATTGCAGTGTAGTGTAGGACAAGTCACGGTAAATTCATAGTACGCTATTCGTTTCATAACGTGCTGATTGTAATATACCTAAATCATCATTGTGATCATATCTGCCGAAGCACGTCTACTGCTGGAAATAGGCCTTTCATCAGGCTTTCCATAACAACTGGTTCTGTGTTACTCTCATCCAACGGCTTCCGCGATCTTGACCAGGTCGTCATCGTCGCCACGTCTTCTGTGTCTTGGTTTTCCATCGCTCCGTCTTCTAGTAATATGAATGTTAAAAAGCAATACAGTGAATTTGCGCGTATGTGGAAAGCCTTCATGTAATTTATAATTCTTAGCGTGCGTTAAATGCGGATATGGTTGTCTGCGAAGTAGCCAATAGAAAAGTAAAAGTAAAGTAAGTATGAGAAGGTACTAAATTACTTTCAAACTCGTATTGTATCGTGGTGAACACCAATAGTTCACACAAGTTTAGTATTTTGCGTACATTGCCAATATCGCAATTTAGCAAAAGCAAGCCGAACAACATGAAAGTACAAGATCCTGCCTCGCGCAGTTAACTTTTTCCTGTAATATTATTATTTAGGTATCCATTCCCATTCTCAACATGAACCACAAAGCTGTGTATTGCTACTTATAATCTTCTATCTTAGAACGGAAACGGATGAGTAAGAATCAGTCTTCCTGATTAATTCCACTCTCTGCTCTAATTAATTTAAATAACTGTCATTTCAGGCACCTGAGTTCGACTGGAGCCCCAGCGTTAAAGGTCTGGTGTTGAGTTCTTTCTTCTACGGGTACATAGTTACTCAGCTACCTGGCGGATGGCTTGCGGCAAAAATAGGAGGTAACAGGTTTGTTCCGTTTTATAAACGACAGATTACCTTATATATTATTTTGACATCAATAGGACATGGAACAGTTTACTAGATTCGTTGGATTAAACTGGCCTAAAGAAATTTGATACTTAATTTACATTATTATACAAAGATCAAAGAGTTTTTAATTTACACAGTCAAGTATTCAAGTCAACTCATCCCAAAATGTGCATACCTACGTCAACTTGATTACAGCAAAATATTTGATGCCACCACATATTAATTTGTGACCTCATATAAACAGGCTAAGAAATCAATCATCATTGTTCTTTATTTTACTTTGCTTCTTTTATTCCTCTATAAATTTCAATCCTACGCTTAATGAATGGACTCTAGGAAATTAGTTTATTTTTTTATTGATGAAACACCTGAGCAATCGTCAGTATCGCCAATTTATCGTCCCTAGAAAGAAGAAACGAATGAAATTTGTGAAAATGAATTGTAATTTTTTTCAGGGTATTTGCCATAGGCATCGGTGCTACCTCGCTCTTGACATTATTTACTCCACCGCTTGCGCATACGAGCACTGCGCTACTAATCGCTGTCAGAGTCATCGAGGGACTTTTCGAAGTGAGTCCGATTCAATTAGGTACCTTACTGTACAACATAATATTAGTGAGATTAAAGAATTATAGTTTTTTTCTTGTTTAAAGATTTGGTTATGTACTTTATGTTTGAATTTATCTCAGTGCCAAATTTAACACAGATCCGTTCAGGGAAAGAAAGGAAATGCACGAAACGAAAGAAAAAAAAAGTAGTTATTTACAGTACCGACAGCACATTCACTAATGGCACAGTAGTTTAAGTGGTCGACCGCGTCGCTTCATTAGGTGTTCTGATCCACACATTGTGTGTGTGTTCTGACGCCGAATGTTCTGTGTGTCCGTTCCGTGAATCTTCACAAGATATATTCTGAATGCGTGCGTAGCTATGTTTTTAAAACAGATTAAGGAATGATGAAATGTTGTAATGTTAATGTAACATAATAGTATGAACGTAATATAATATGATGTATCTCCGTCCGTGTGTTGTTGCATTAATAATAAATTGGTGTGGTGTCGTATGAGCCGACTGAGGGTGTGGAGGAACGGGTGTGATGTTCCTCCAACACAAAGAGAAGATGCTCCGACCAGGCGAGGTGATTATGTCTGGCCACTACCTAACGATTGATGTTGGGATGTTTTTTACATATGATAATCGGTGCGAGAACTTCTATTGCGATATTCAAGATTGGTAGTTTCTACGTTTCCTTCGTTACCCAGCAGTTCGACGTATATTCGGTAGATGGCGCTGTAGTGCCTTTCTGTTTTGAGTTGTAGGTATGTGGAAGTCGCCACAGAAGGTACTTCTGAGAGTAAAAAACGTGACAAAAACTATAATCAAACCGTCTAGTGTAAAGGGTCGTCTTAGAGATGAGTGAAACAACAGACTGCTGTATAGATACTGAATATATTTGGAATAGTATCATCTTTTTATAAAGGTTTATACGTCATACTTATATACAAAAATAGTACTACATCTCACTAGCCGATGGGCATAATCTCCTTTTTAGGAGAGGCTAATAATGCTAATGTGTATCTATGCAGGGTGTGACGTATCCATGTATCCACGCGGTGTGGTCCCGCTGGGCCCCAAGCTCGGAGCGCGCTCGCCTGGCCACGTTCGCGTTCAGCGGCAGCTACGCCGGGACCGTCGTATCCATGCCCGTTTGCTCCCTACTGGCGCATTACACCGGCTGGCCTGGAATATTCTATGTCTTTGGTAAATATATTATTACACTGTTTTAAACTAAATTATTTTGTTCCTTTGATAGGTTATTGACCCTGACTGGTAATCTGAAGGTCGAGGGACGAGGGTTTCGTTCCCACTGAGAACAAATAATCATTGTCACAGTGGCATAGATGACACCACTGAGAGCAAAATTATTTGTTATGCGTCTGGGTGTAAGATGTCTATAAGTCATGTATAGAAGAAATACTCGTATTTATCAGCAGTATGATTACCTACCACGGCACACGATCTGCCTAACTTGGAATTGAGTGAGGTAAAAAAAAACACTAAAAACATGAAGTCTTATAGGGATAAGTAATTTGTGCTTTTGGATTACATAAAATAACAAAAAACCGACTTTAAGAACTGGACCAAATTAAAATGGGGAAGCACCAGCTTTCAAATAAAAAAAGAATCATCAAAGTCAAAATTTCTGTGGTTACAAACATATAACAAAAAATACAGTCGAACTGAGAAGCTCCTCCTTTTGAACCGACTTCAAAAAAAGGAGGAGGTTCTCAATTCGACTGTATTTTTTTTTTAATGTTTGTTACCTCATAACTTTCGACTGGGTGAACCGATTTTGATGATTCTTTTTTTATTTGAAAGCTGGTGCTTCCCATGTAGTCCCATTTTAATTTGGTCCAGTTCTGACATGTCATCCATGAGAAAACCATATAAGTCTTCAATTTGCATTAAGTATGTGCGCGACAAATTAACGAATAACTCAATATTCTCGTATGGGCCCATTTCAATTTGGTCGTTATTGAAGTCGGTTGTTTTTTTGTTGTTAAAATTTTGTATTATTTAAAGTAGGTTGAAAATGGCTAAATACGTTTGACACGTATTTAAGACATTTTGTATTTACGCCATTGTGTAAATGTAGTTAGCGATAACAATACTAAGTATAATTATATCCTAACATGACTGCTTGGTTCAAGTTCAGCGTAGGAACTCCAAATCGAACATCATAAGTTTTTCGTTTAGTTTAATTCGGAAACGGTCAACTTGGTCAGTCATAGGTTGCCCATGCCTGCAAAAAAAAACAAAAAATATCTAGATACAAGACAATGTCTATGGCACTGTAACAATTATTTTTGTCCAGTTAAACAGTTAATACTGATGTCGTCTGTAAATTTGCATACCTACTGATAAACGTTCACAATATTCCGCTAATGTGACAATGACATTGTAGGTACAACACGTATGTCACGCACAAATACAATTTATTTAGAACATGCATTGTTTTTTCTGACACGAGACATGTCCTACATCAATAGGGTATTTTACTGTACTCGTATATGAGAAAAAATCTAAAAATATATTATTAAGACACCTTAGGCAAAAAGCAGTCGGAAAATGTTAGTTTTTAGTTAATAAAATATTTTTTTATAATTTATTTCACAGTTTTAAGTTTTTTAAATCTGTTCTTTAACACCATGAACATGGAGTATAGAGGTAAGGAGTACAATCTCTGATGTGCTCTTAAGGGGAAAATTGTCCATTAAACATGACATGACCACATAGGCGCTAGAGTGAGAAGAGAGCGTGATATCGTTTTAATTATTTTTATTAAATTGTGGTTTAAAAATTAAAAACTTTACGTAGTAACATCTTTATTAAACACGCCATTGCAAAGCGGAAGCATTTTCTTAATTTGATTATCTTTTCTAATTCTTTAAAATTTACACTCGTTGTACAGTGGCGTCACCTAATTAGTGCATTTTGGCGGACACTTTTTAACATATAAATTTTACTCCTTGACTCCTCTACACTCCATGACCATGAAATAGTAGCCGCCATGTTATTACGTCAAACGGCTTTGTAAACTAAAGTGTCAACTGCCAACTAGTGCCAACTGATCAGCCCGTTTGTTTTTGCTTACAAAGCCAACGCCAACTGACGTCAATACCACAGGACAAGATGGCGTCCACTGCATCCAATGTTTTTGACAAATTACGCGCGAAATTTGAAATTTTTAAATTGAAATGCATTTTATGGCACTTATCGATTGAATTTTTTTTTGTGTTTTTAGAGGTTTAATAGCACTATCTAATCTATCAAAATCTAATCTAATTTAGACACTTTTCAAAAATGGGTGTAATACTCTATTATGTATATACATGATGCGATAGAAAATAACACTTAAGCGCCAAAGAAAAACACTGTGTTGTTATACCTACAAACGTAAAGTATGAAAAACAAATTTTTTTTTTTTTTAAACCATATGAAACAATATTGAAATGAAACATTTGTGGAGGAACGGGTGTGATGTCCCTCCAACACAAAGGGAGGATCCTCCGACCAGGCGAGGTGATCATGCCTGGCGGGCCAACTGCCCAACGGTTGATGTTGGGATGTTGTATATATGATAATGCGTTCGAAAACTTTCACTGGACGATTCAGGATTGGTAGTTTCTTAGTTTCCTTCGTTACTCCGTAGTTCGACGTATCTTCGGTAGATGGCGCTGTAGTAATTTATGTTGTTGTTGCGCTGTATGTGGAGGTCGCCACATCTCTCCCCTCCAAGACCGGAGGTCGATATATGATGTGTCAGCTGTCTGTGCTCTGTTGCGGAGCTTGCCAGTGCCAGGAGGAGTAGTTCCAGTGAGTCGGAACTGAGTGCCGCAAGTTCCAGTGAGTCGGAACTGAATGCCGCTAGTCCCAGTGAGTCGAGACTGTAGTCCGCTGATCCTAGTGAGTCGGGATGGCGTGTGGTGCGCGGTGCTGCGGTGAGGTCCCCAGTGAGTCGGGGCGGTTACTGCGTAGTGGCTGGGTGCTGCGTAGACGGGAGAGATATGCTCTGCTTACATGGACCGTAGGTGCAGTGTGCTGTGCCTAGACGCTGATGAGGCCGTAGGGGTAACCAGGCTGGAGCGGTCGCTTCCTGCGTGTGGTATATCCCTGTTGAGGCCGAGGTTGCTGGCTGGCTGTGAGACTTGCTGTAGGAGTGAACATGATGGTGGCGTGCTGATGCTGCTTCGAAGGCTGCTTCCAATCACGTCGGGGTCACCACTGTGGAGGAACGGGTGTGATGTCCCTCCAACACAAAGGGGGGATCCTCCGACCAGGCGAGGTGATCATGCCTGGCGGGCCAACTGCCCAACGGTTGATGTTGGGATGTTGTATATATGATAATGCGCTCGAAAACTTTCACTGGACGATTCAGGATTGGTAGTTTCTTAGTTTCCTTCGTTACTCCGTAGTTCGACGTATCTTCGGTAGATGGCGCTGTAGTAATTTATGTTGTTGTTGCGCTGTATGTGGAGGTCGCCACACATTTTTTAAATTTACTTTCAAGTCGTAGATCGCTTACAGTAGCCCGCAATTTAGGTTTGCTCAAGTAAGAGCGAGATAGCTAACTCTAAAGTGAATTTCTAAATAAATCACAATTATTATTTTCAAAATCTACTGAGGTTGCCATTGCTGAATGGATAAAGTAATTTTTTGACCCCCATGCGAAAAAGTAAATAATTAAAGTAAATATTTCGGAAGTCTAAAGGCGCGTCTCCATCGAAATTTGACAACACAAAAAAAGGTTGACAAAACAAAAATTGCAAACTTTTGTTCGGTGGAGACTCGGCTTTACAGAAACTTTTGTCACCAACACGTGTTGACAACACTAAAATGACCAACTTTTGTTCGGTGGCGAACCGGCTTTACACGCAACGCCATCTAGTGCCAAGCTAAGCAGGCCTTGCACTCATGGGTTCAAGACAAATAAAAATACATATACTTTTTTTTGTAAATACATAGGTACGTATTATACAACATATATACAACATTTGATCCGACCCGGAGAAGTCGAACCCGAGACCTCAAACACAGCAGTCGCATACTCGCTACCACTGCGCCACCGAGACAGACAAATAAAATAGGAGTGACGTGTTTCTACAAATTTTAATAATTACTTCTATTGTCAGGCCCACATTTTATAAAACCAAAAATATAGTTTTTGGTCTATATAACCTCTATATAACATGTTACAAAAATATCTTTAGATCTAATAAAGAAATATTTCTTCCAGGTATAATGGGACTTGTGTGGACGACAATATGGTGGCTAGTTGTGAAGGAGTCACCTGAAAAAGACCCCCACATATCTGCTGCAGAACTTAAGTATATTCAGGTAAGTAATACTATAGCTTAAATTATACACACGCCTATAGTGTTGAAGAAATAAAAGGTATAATGAAAAATATATATTTTTCTGCTCTTAATTTTTGATCATAGCCCAGTTGCACTCGGAGATTAGAAACCATTACCAAGGGTAAGCAACGACGGCGCGGTCAATACCTGGGTGGGTGACCGCTGGTGGCATGTTACCATGAGCGTCTCCGTGATTCGGTGGTTACGTTAAGCAGTCGGTCCGGGTTCTTATCATAGGATAACAGTCGTGAAGCTTAGTGTGAGACCTTTGGGCGGCTTGAAAACATCCAACGGCAAGATTACGTAGCCACAACATTGTCTTGCCAGTCCTTAACCCGCACTCGGCCAGCGTGGGGACGTATGGCCTCAACCCTCTCCTGAGAGGAGACCCGAGCCCAGCAATGGGACGTTATGGGTTGTTGATGAATGAATTTTTGATCATACTAACGCAATAACGGCCAATAGAAATTAGATGGGAAAATTGGGAATTCAATGTGAAAGGAAAAAAAATGTTAAATAAAAAAACAATGACAAGAAATAAACCTGTATTATCGAGGTCTGATAATAGTCGCTCCACGTAAAAATCGTATTCAGCCGTATCGTAGTAGACTTCAAAACTGATACCAACCTAATTTTGAAAAAGAAGTGTCTGTATGATGTAACGGTTTCATAGGTATAGTGTGTCAATTAATAAAACTATATGAAATCTTGTGACCAATTATTGTGATATAAATTCCAGGATTCCCGCGGCACGCAAGCTGTGGAAGGTGGTAAGATCCGGCACCCGTGGAAGGCCATGCTCACCTCCGGGCCGGTGTGGGCCATCGTAATGGCCCACTTCAGCGAGAACTGGGGTTTCTATACTTTACTCACTCTCCTGCCTACGTTCATGAAAGGTGATGTTTATAAGCTTCTACTAATTGACCTATAATAGAATATCCACGATTTTATACTTTCGCGTATACTATGGAGTGTAGAGATAAGGAGTACAATCTCTGTGTTAAAAAGTGTCCGCCAAAATGCACTAATTAGGTGACGCCACTGTGCAACGAGTGCAAATTTTAAAGAATTAAAAAAGATAATCAAATGAGAAAAAGGCTTCCGCTTTGCAATGGCGTGCTAAATAAAGATGTTACTACGCAAAGTTTTTAATTTTTAAACCACAATTTAATAAAAATAATTAAAATGATATCACACTCCTAGCGCCACTGTGGTCGGTTCTCGAACTATTATTTAGTCATGTTTTAATGGACAATTTTCCCCTTAGGAGCCCATCAGAGATTGTACTCCTTACCTCTAGACTCCATGGCGTATACTGTTGTTAAAAAGCCTATTAAGTAAATAACGACGATAAAAACGTGCAAATTTATATTTCAAAAATCTTTAAATAAAACAAAATACGATTTTTCGTTTAAAAATTAACTAATTTGACTTTACTGAAACTCAGTATTACTATTTTTTATCTTCAAGTCAAATTATGAATGTAAACAAAAGCACTCAGTATATATACTAAAATAGTAGCAATGGTAGTTTTCATTTCTACTAATTTGTTTTCAGATGTTTTTAAATTTGAGACCTCTCAAACTGGTTGGCTGTCTGCTACACCGTATCTTGCCATGGCTATAGTACTGCAAGTTGCTGGACATATTGCAGACTGGATATTGAGGAGAGGTCTCATGTCTAGAACGAACATTAGAAAACTGTTTAACTGCGGCGCCTTCTTGTCACAGGTAATCGAAAAAGTTGCCCGTTTTTCGATCTAATTTTATCTTTGGGAGGTACATTTTAAAGTTGATTTTAGTGTAATTCTAATGATTCCGTATGTATAAGAAGGCAATTGCTGCTAAAACGTACACGTACATGGGTTATTATTATTATTGTAGTGGTAGTAAAGTGTATTATTATTATAGCAACATTTTTTATATAGAAGTGTTAGAAATGTCAAAAGTTGAGTTGACACGTTCACTGCCTTACATTACAGAATACCAGTGTTAACCAATTGTAATAATAGTGGTTAAGAAAGTGACCCAGTAATAATAACTCATACTGTATACCAAGTTAAGAAAGGAAACAGCTCTCGATCTCGATGTATACCCTATTGTAAGTGACATAAATTTCAAATTGTAAAACAAGATTATAAAACATTTCAGACGATATTCATGGTAGCCGCGGCATATGCTTCTTCGATAACCGGTTGTTTGGTGTTCCTCACCATAGCGGTCGGACTGGGCGGGTTCGCGTGGTCGGGTTTCAGGTAATCTTCTTAATATAAAAAATATTTATGTACGTGTATGTCACTTGTGTGTATATTTGAATGGGTTCCTGGATGGTTTGAATAAAAAATTGAACCCGGTAGATGGCGCTACTGTCGGTGTGTCACCAGCTAAAAACTAAACACAATTTATTAATTCTAAGGCGGTACGAAGTTCTCCAGGTCAGCTGGTAATAACAATATAATATTAAACTTTATATTGTTTTTTTTTCTTAAAAGACAACTCCCGCATTAGGAATAAACATCCAATCCTCCGTCGTCGGCCTTTACAGACATACATGAAACGGACACAATTAACACCCAAACTCAGAACAACAATTTGTGGATCACACAAAGGATTTGAACCCACACCACTTGGCGAATTGGCAAGCGGCGTGCCGACCGCCTAAACCACTAGGCCAACCGTGCAGCAGTTGTATAGATAATAAGCCATTAGATGTCTAAAAATATATTATTATTATTTAATTCTTCATTAGATTATATAATAAGAACCCGTCTGGCCAGCGAGGTATAGTAGGCCTTAACCTTAGCCTAAGGCGAGATCTATGTCCAGAAGTGGACTGTTAAGGCTGAGGCGGCACTACACTTACACAGAAGACCAACCTAAAGTGACAGTATTGGTGCTGTCGCGTTTTGTTGGTCAGTGCTAGAACATAGGCTCAATGATGTAGAAGCATCTCAATAGACCGCCATAGTGTGGGTCACCATATTGCATTGTCTGCATTCGCAATGAGTATGGTATCCACCACTCTTGGATCCTGCTCAAGATTTCCATCAGGCAGATTAGAGTCACTTTGGCAAGCCCATTTTTTTTTTATGTAATAGGCTTGCAAACGAGCAGACTTATCGCCTTATGGTAAGCGATTACCGCCGCTCATGGACACCTGCAACACCAGAGGCGTCACAAGTGTGTTGCCGACCTTTGGGGGGATGGGGAGGAGATAGGGGGAGGGGGGTTGGGGTATGGGCCTCCGGTATCTCACTCACTCGGTGAAACACAGCGTAAGCACTGTTTCACGCCGGTTTTCTGTGAGGCCGTGGTATCACTTCGATCGAGCCGGCCCATTCATGCCGAAGCGTGGCTGTCCCACGGTATAAGCCCCACCATATAAAATATAAACGAAATTAATGTATAATTCCAGTGTGAATCATTTGGACATCGCGCCACCACACGCCAGCGTTCTCATGGGCCTGTCCAACACCGTGGCAACACTGCCCGGCATCATAAGCCCTACACTCTCCAGTGCGATCGTCACTGACCAGGTTAGTCTCAGATACTCAGGTGTCATTGTAAACTCAATACACTGAAGTTGAAATTTAACCTAATATAGTTCTCTCTTCTCTCGCTCTCTCTCTCTCTCTTCTCTCTCTCTCACTCTCTCTCTCTCTCTATCTCTCTCTCTGGCCTATGTCCAGCAGTAGACTGCGATAGGCTGATGATGATATTTCTATAGTTGCCTGCCCGTTTAATATACATAGTGTACAGTAGTATTTTGTCTAATGTCTACTTTATCATAAGGTGTTATTATATTGAAACAACAGTAGCATATAAGCGAACAAAAAAAATCTTTTTACGCGCGTTATATTGCAGCATATTTGACTGCCTCGCTGATCTAGCGGTTGGCGTATGCAACTGGTGATCATGAGGTCTCGAGTTCGATTCCCGGGTCGAACCAAATGTTTGTATGATCTACAAATATTTGTTTCGGAGTTTGGGTGTTTTCTATGTATAATATTTATTTACAAAAAAAAAGGATATATGTATTTATATCAGTTGTCTAGTACCTATAACACAAGCTCTGCTTAGCTTGGGACTAGATGGCGTTGTGTGTTCGATGTCCGAAAATATTTATTTATTATATTTAAAAATTAAACGAAAACGGTTATATTCCACTGTATTAAATGACAAATCTCAAACAGTCAGTTCAAATGACTTATGAAAAAACGCTCGTTAGCCTTAGAGCGTTTACACATTATCCTTCTCCGATTCAGATTTAACAGTTTAACTTCCTCCGATATTGTATCGGCGCAAGACACTAATATAGGATCGGATAGTGTGAAAACGCTCTTACACCAGTCAGAGAAACATTATTTTTACTACACATTTCCAATCTCCTTGATATTTTCTTAATTTATACTTATTATTTTTATTTTTTTACAATTCCAGTCAGCGGAACAATGGCGGATAGTATTCTTCATGTCTAGCGCCATATACCTGATCGGCGCGATAATCTACGGCATATTCTGTTCAGCGGAACTCCAGCCTTGGGTCGTAGAAATTGAATCGGACGCGAGTTTCGACACAGATGGCGCTTCAGTCACCACCGCAAGAGGATACGATAATAAAGGCATGGATCAGAACTCGGAAATGTAATAACTAACTAATTTAATTTGTAATGGACCTGATAAATAAGTGATTACATATGTAATCTTTAGATTTAAGATTTTTGTTGTGTAAGCGTTGTGATTGCATTGATGAGGAAGC
The DNA here is from genome assembly GCA_949125395.1 of Diaphora mendica. Classification (NCBI taxonomy): domain Eukaryota; kingdom Metazoa; phylum Arthropoda; class Insecta; order Lepidoptera; family Erebidae; genus Diaphora; species Diaphora mendica. The sequence continues at coordinate 23,256,766 of OX421316.1, read as the reverse complement.
AACAAAATTTAAGTTAAAAATAAATAAAAACTTTGTTTCAAAATTTTCAACTCAATCGTACAACTTTTTCAGTTTTTTAAGAGTATACAAGATTTGATTACAGTAAAGATAAAGAATTATAAATTCTGCGTCTTTATTGTCACTTTCTATTTAATGTATGTGTGTATTAGAAGATAAATAACAAAAATGACATTTAACCTATTCAGCTATTATAAGTTAAAGAATATCAAACATAATACATAGATTGTTATTAATTTTGGAGGTCACATACAAAAACCACCACATTTTATTATGGATTTAGACTTACAGATAGGGGCACCCATAAACTACGGGACGGAAAATTTTGCCTTGTCACTCTGCCTCATATTTATTTTACCATTAGTAAGTCTCATGGACCCTTTTTGTCTATAACATTCATTTAAGTTGGTTACATATGTTACCGTGAGATTGGTAAACCCGTTAGATTGTAATCTGTTTCGCGAGATTGCAAACAGTTGAAAGACTGTACCATACTGCTCAAAATTTAACGTGTTATTTTTACTAGTTAGATTATAATCTATCGATGTGAAACCGTCAAATTGTGATACGGTATGCGACGGATCGCATCTCGCACGCTGATTGGTTGAACAGCACATGTCCCGCGCCGCCATATTTGTTTGTTAATTCGTTTGTTTCCGAATGTAAAGTATTTTTGTGATTGTAAATTGTTTTCGTGTTGAAAATACCTCACAGCATTAGAATTAGTAACATAAAGTTATTGTGACAGTAAAATGAATTTGTGATTAATCAAAGAAAATGTAACCTAACTCTATGGCCATTGAACGGCTTACTGTAAGACCGACCAATCGGGCACAGTTGACAATTTGACACGCGACAGATTGTGATTCTGTAAGCAGTTTAGCACAGTTGACAATCTATCGACAGTTTACAATCTCGCTAGGTAGATTATAATCTAATGGTTTTTAAAATCTTACGGTAACATATACAAGCAGAAAAGTCCCATTGTTTCAGTTTTTAGATTCTTTCTCTCTTAGTTTGTGCACTCTAAATTTGAAACATCTATTTGTAAGAATATGTCACACATGTAGGTATACAAATGTCATAGAGACTCTAAAATACTAGAAATATATTCTCTGAATCACAAAATAAAATTTACTTTCGGTGAAATTGTTAATTTCGTGACTATATTTTTTCATTTTTGTTATTATTAGGTAACTTTAAGTTGTACTCGTGTTAAACATACATACGTTTGTGAAATGTTTTCTTTATTATTTAAGCATAAAATAGATTAGTACTAAATTAATTTGATTGAAATTAAAAAACATGTTTATGTAAAACATAAGCGTCTCACCTCTTTGTTGCCAGAAGGGGTACGTGAAAGTTTACCAAACCACTGAGAGTTGATGTCTTCTAAACCAGTGATTATGGTGTTATATAATTCCATAATTGTAACTAACTTTCGGATATCCGAAGCAAAAAAATATCCTTAACTGTAAAAGTATCCGCTAAGAAGTTTCGGAAATATTCTCAGTGATACAGGTGACTTGTCTTTTTTGTATTTATGTTTCAGTATTTATTAAATCAAATGAGATTGTCAGATTATCCAAAATAGTTTTTACATCTGGTAATATTTAAAAATCCTTTTAACTTGTTACATATTCAAAACCGTAATCGTAAAAAATTAAGCATTTTTCTTTAAGTTTATTGTTTTTTAAAGTGGCAATTTCATAGAATAAGCTTATTCGACACACTTGACAGTTATTTAAATTGAACAATGTAATTATTATTTTTTTTTGCTAATCCAATAGGAATATTAAAACTTTAGTACTTGGATACTTTATCTTAATTAAAATAAAAGCAATAATTTGTAACATTGAGTATTAGTAAATGGTATGCAGATTCAGTGACTGAAGCATAGCAACATTGGTAATCTTTTTAATTGTTCTTAGATCTTGTCGCTCTGCAAGCAAACATAATATGAATGTATGCTCATTAAATTATGTAAAATAGATCTGTCTCTATGTATTAAGTAAATGTGATAATGTTTATTTTAAGCTATAGCTACGCTTAGAGGAATTATTGTTTTGTATTACCATGATTGATGTATTCCATTCTAGACTTTAAAACTGAAGTGTAGGGCGCTTTTTGCATTGTTAAATTTGATTTTCTGAATTTATGTAATATGTAAAGTGATGTATGAAATAATAGAAGCGTGAGAGATTGTATGATATTGAATACTTCACATATTTATTCTTTAATTTTGTGTTTAAAATCATACTAGGTTAACATAAAATACTAATATGTTATGAAATCAGCGCCATCTGTTAAGCCAGATAGTATAAAATGCCCATCAAATAAAAATATATGCAAATATCATTGTAAACTAACAAACTTTAATATTTTTGTAAACAGTGATGCCGTATAAGAATCCGTCCGTTCAGATCTTTTAGAATAGCAAATGCAACCTTTGCAAAGTCGTTCATAGAAATGACCTTTCAAAGGTTTATTATTTACGTATCTATGTACGATACAATGGGGTCGTACCAAAGTGTGAAAACGCACTATCTTTCCGCACAAATTTTTGAAACCATTATTTAATTAACTACCTATAGTGTACACTATAATAAATAACATTTTATACTTAGCGATTTTAATGTTGGAATATTTTATTTAAAAAAAAAACAAAATTAGTTACGTCGACGTCAGAACTTCATATTTCTTTCCATTAATTTGTTTCTTTGACTGTATGGAAAAATAGTAATATTATATCATTGTAAATTATTTTTCCTAAAAAAATAGCTATTTTTTAAAATTAAATTCGTGTGTGTTTACCACACCCCTGCTCTTCTCGCTATGGAGTGTAGAGTTATGGAGTACAATCTCTATGTTAAAAAAGTATCCGCCAAAATGCACTAAATAGGTGATGCCACTGTATAACGAGTGTAAATTTTAAAGAATTAGAAAAGACAATCAAATGAAAAAAAGGCTTCCGCTTTGCAGTGGCGTGTTTAACAAAGATGTTACTACGCAAAGTTTTTAAACCACAATTTAATAAAAATAATTAAATTTATATCACACTCCTAGCGCCACTGTGGTCGGTTCACGAACTATTATTTGATTATGTTTGTCGGACAGGATACCACGCAAAGTTTTTAATTTTTAAACCACAATTTAATAATTTGATTATGTTTGTCGGACACTTACTAAGCGAAGTTTTTAATTTTTAAACCACAATTTATTAAAAACAATTAAAACGATAACACACTCTCTTCTCACTCTAGCGGTGGTCGGTTCTCGAACTATTATTTTGTCATGTTTGACAGACAATTTTCCCCATAATAGCCTATCAGAGTTTTTTTTTGTTAAAGAATAGAGAGAGAGTATAATTTATAAAAAGATATAGAAATTTAAAACGTGCCAACCGAATTTGAATTTTGTGTTTGTAGTTATAAGAGATTGTTTGCTTTATGTATAAAATTGTATATAATGTATCTCGCTTTGAATGTTACTGTATTTTGTATATACTGGAGATATTGTTTTGTATATTGTAACGTGAGATGTATTAAAATGTGAATATTTGAACTGTATTTTATTTTACCTGCGTCTTCTATTAAAATCTGTTAATAGAAAATTAGACAAAAATTGTAAGGAATAGCTCTGTTTCACGAAATAAATCACAAGTTAGTTATAATGTCTATGTCAAGCTAGTTATAATGTAAAAGTTCTGTTCTAATAATTAATATTGTATAATAAATAATTCCATTATAAATAAAAAAATGGCAGACATTGGGACTGCCGACTACTGAAAATTTATAACTAGTAAAATGTCGGTGACGCGAACCCATAAGATTTTCCCCCACCAAAAAGTGCTCAACGCGAATAACGAAGTATTCACTTCAATAAAATCTATCCTACTAATATTATAAACGCGAAAGTTTGTAAGTATGGATGGATGGATAGATGGAAGGATGGATAGATAGATGGATGGATGTTTGTTACTCTTGCATGCAAAAACTACTGAACGGATTTGGATGAAACTTTACAGGAAGATAGCTTATACATCTGAATAACACATAGGCTACTATTTGCCGCGATAACCGACATAAACGCGGGCGGAGCCGTGGGCAACAACTAGTCTTCTATATATATAAAAGAAGGTGACTGACATACCCAGAGATCAACGCACAGCCCAAACCTTTGAACCTAGCATTTTTTGCATTAATTTTGCATGTAGGTTCTTTATTTAACGTAAGTGAGCACTAAGAAAGGAATTTTTGGAATTCCACCCCTAAGGGGGTAAATCAGGGATGAGTCTGCGTGAGCGAAGTCGCGTGCAAAAGCTAGTATTTCATAAAAGTACTTAAATTAATTTCAGTAGTTTTATAAGATTTCGATCAGGAGGACGTATCGCCACGCCGCGCCGCTCTCTACAGCGCTGACTGTTGTGGTTTCAAACCCCACATGAGACAAAACTTTGTGTGATTCACAAATTGTTGATCTGAATCAGGGTGTTATTTCTGTCCGTTTCATGTATGTACGTAGAGTCCCCCGCGACTCAGGATATATACCTACACAATGCAGGCAGGTTGTCTGAGTTTATAAAGATAGAACTGGTTCGACATGATCTGTGCAAATATAGCACTAAGTACCATAGCTTTAAGAGCTAGACAGTAGATTCTCTTAAGTTTATGACTAACACTGCAACCGCATGCTGTGAACTTAGTTGGATTTTCAAACAAAAAGTAGCTAGATTACATTATTGTCACTTCTAAAGCTATTCCATATCGCTATGGAGTTAGCTGCTGCTGCTAACAGTCCAATGCTGGACATAGGTTTTTGGTTGCGTTCATAAACATTGCTATGAAATCCCATTTTAGACATTCATAAAGGTAGGATTTATGTACCTTACAAAAGCACAGTTTTTTGACTTGTTATAATACGAATTTGAAAACAAAGGAATACAGATACAGTTCTTTATCGATCTTAATCGATCTTTTATGATTGTTTATTTTTGAACGTTTTTTTTTTTAATATTACACGTTTTCCACCTCTTAATTCGTAATGTAAACTATAGAATTGAATAGGTACTATGCTTATATAGTACACATTAAATAATTTAGTTTACATTTTCTTTATTCATCGCAGATTACATAAAAAGTATTTTAAAATAATGTTAAAGTATTGGAATTGCCAAACAACATTAACGCCATCTATAAGCAAGTAGAAGAAATGAAAGAAAATCTATTTTGAAAAACTTTGCTCTTGAAAATACTTTTAACTAGAAATTTAACAAAAGTTACTTATAAGTTATTTTGTTATAGTTATTATATTATTTACTATATTTTTAAGTTTTTTCAATATTATTTTAAGTAATTATGGAAGTATCAAATTAATAAAAATTAATCGAATTTAACACCAACTGTAGCTACAAAATTTATTAAAATATTTAATTAATTTATTTGCCTGTTCATTGAATTATTTTAATGCTAATACCATTTTAGAAGTATTTTAATTTTATTAAATTTTTGAAAATCCTCAACGAAAGTTACTTACCCACTACAAATGTTACTCAGATTTGTTTTTGTTTTCCAAAATTCATAATAAATATTTCCTTTCTGTATATTGATATTTACATTGAATACAGTATTATTTAATAGATATAATTTCACTTGCGATAAGTCTATGAAAATATTTTTAATGTAATAATAGGCTCGGTATTATCTCGAGTTCGAGCCGAAATTACGTCACAACCGCCGGTCGCTGTTTGTCGGTAAAAGTATAAAGGGAGCCGGCACTTTGAATCACCGCTCTTCGTCGATCATTCCGTTGAAGACGATTAAACAGTACGTTGATTCCTTGTGATTAATTATTTAAATCAAAATGGCAGATCCAGGACAATGCATGACTCGGAAACTCCTCGACCTGATGCAGGAGACGGAGTACCCGTTAGTACAACATAATGGACAAAGGAGGTTCGGCCCGCCACCAAACTGGGTTGGTCCTACACCGCCTAAAGGATGCGAAGTTTTTATCGGAAAACTGCCAAGAGAGATCTTCGAAGATGAACTGGTACCTATTTTTTCTAAAATCGGTAAAATATATGAAATGCGGCTGATGATGGATTTCTCCGGGTCCAACAGAGGGTACGCGTTTGTTACGTACACAACGAGGGCTGATGCTTATAGAGCTGTGAAAGAACTGAATGGGTTTGAGATTAGACCACGACGACACATCGGAGTCGTTAAATCTGTTGACAACTGCCGTCTTTTCGTCGGCAATATTCCGAAGACGAAGACCAAAGAGGAAGTTCTAGAAGAGCTTTCGAAGCGTGTGGCGGGCATTGTCGACGTTATCCTCTACAAAAATTGCTACGATAAGCGTTTAAACAGAGGCTTCGCATTCGTGGAGTTTACTTCGCATCGGGCCGCAGCAATGGCGCGACGGGAGCTTGTACCTGGTTGTGTGAAGATCTGGGACCAAGAAGTTATGGTTGACTGGGCTGAACCTGAACCCGATATAGATGATGAGCAGATGAATCATGTAAGTTTTTTTGTTACTGTAACTTGTTTGCGAATTTTATAATTTTGCGTAGCTCTTTGCGAAATTCTGATTTTACTATAGCAATTATACTGTTTGCTGTTGCGTATCTATATTATATATCATTCCCTTGTCACGTTGTTGCTAAACTCTAAAACTATTAAACAGTTTTTTTATTTGTTTTGCTGTCGTGCCTGAAATATAATAATTAATTAACATCGCGCTTCGACCTATAAGAGCGAAGCGTGGTTAAAAAGAGACGCAGGCGCAGTTGCGTGGGTCAGCTAGTTGTTTATACATAATAAGATTGGTTTTTAAACAAAGCACAGATGTACCATATTTAATTTCTGTTTATATTAGATACGATCTCGTAAACATTTAATCTCGCGACGCCTGTAGACAGTTGATAATCAAATAACACCTGCATCTTTGCAGGTAAAGGTGCTCTATGTAAGAAACTTTCAAATTAAGACTACACCAGAAACTATCCAGGCAGTATTTGAAGCTGCAATCAATACGCAAGTCGAAAGGGTTAAAAAAATCTATGACTATGCCTTCATCCACTTCTATCAAAGGCAGCATGCAGAAATAGCAATGTTCAAACTGCAAAATACAGAAATAGATGGGAGTATTGTTGAAATCAGATGGGCAAAACCAGTTGTTCGTGAAATATACAGGATACAGAAAATGAACAGAGGCAATGCTAAGTTCAACAATAGCTTTAATTTGTCCCAAACATTATTACTGTATAAACAACAATTGGAGAAGAATGAATATATCGGGTCTGTCAAAGATGATGAAGGCATTGGTTCGCCTTGTGCAGGGGAGTCTACATGTGGATCTCCATCTAACGGGTGTTCTCCCAGCTATGCAAATAGTGCTAAGGAACAGTATTCATTGGCTCCAGCTAAGCTTGACTCGATGTGTAAAAGGTAAAAAAAAACTACCCTCCAATAATTATAAACCTACATAAATTATTATTGTGCAAACCTGCATTTAGATTACTTTTTAGTACATTGATTAATAAACTTTGCAATTGATTTTATCTAGTAAAATTATTTTCCATGTTTAATTAACTGTTTTCAGGTACATGTGGGCTCCTCCTGTATATAGCTACCAAAAATATACAGATGTCACAGGCACAGAAGTTTGTGTAGGAAGAGTGGAACTACCCCATGTTGGCACCCCTCTGTTGAGTGTCCCTCGTCACCTGGGGCCTCTAACGACGCGACCTTGTATATCTATGCAGCAGGCGCATGTGGAAGCTGCCGAGTATGCATTGCAAATCATAAAGGTACATAGTTCTTGTAAAAAATTTCGTATCTTGCTTGCCTTTTTGTTAAACCAAATGATTCTTGAACAAATAATTGTTTTGTGTTAAACCATGCCATGCGAAATATATGAATTACTGCCCATTGCGAAAATATAGTTCAGGTGAACTGAATTTTGAATCATTTTTTTAAATTTGTTTCAGACACTTAAAGCAGAATTTATTCAGCAGTCCATGCCGCCACTGCCTCCACCACCAGCTCCTCTTCAGCCAGTTTACCCCACCATCTTGTCTCCGATGCCAAACTGTGTTAACATACCTTACGACTACATGAGTGCACAACAGATCTACCAGCAAAGACAAACGGTCCTTCCATGTTCCATGCCCCTGTGGAGAACAGTTTAATTCAGATCGATACTTCCAAATTTAGGTTATGATTTTGGCAAATTTAGTCCTTATTTTATGTATAAATAAAGACTAAATTCCTTAACTATTTTGTACTTTTAAGTTGGGGCTGACCAATGTTGGTAATTGGTTACCTACTTTGAGTAACACTGATTGGCGAAAGAGCATTTTAGGTTAAGAGACTACAGTTTTTGTTACTTCTTTACTTTGACTAAGTTTATATTTTTGACTTTGTCAGATGTGCACAATGATAGGGTTTTTTGCTGACAGTTTTGCTTGATTTGATTATATTCATCTTATTGTAATTTTATAAAAATGTTAAGTGAGATATTGTTCAATATTTAAATTAAATTTAAATGTTGGCAATAACTTCAATGTTTATTTAGAACATAACAGAATTGTACCTGACATACAATTATATAGCTGCTAGTGTATGTTCAGATTTGTGAGTTTACCAGGTAAAGAATTTTTATTTTGACTTTTTAGGCCTATATTTACGTAATGTAAAGCTGCCTACATTCAGTGCTTCCTTGTGCTTATATCTTAATATATTCAGAGAGAATGTGCTGACAATAAGTTTACTTAGATCGTTCCTTTCTTTGGTTTTTTCAGGACAATAAATGTATTAAATATTATCGAATTTTATTATTGAATTCATATTCCAACTTATGAAGGACTGTCATACGTATTCCTGCCCCCCTAGCCAAGTTGCAAACGTTTTTCTTTCTGCAATCGTTAACGCCTAAATTCTCGTGTTATTGGCTAATACTTTGTCTACGATTAGCCAATGACACACTAGAATTTAGGCGTTAAAGATTGCATAAAGAAGAACGCTTGCAACTTGGCTAGGGGGGGCTGGCCAGTTATTTTAATAGAATAAACCACTCCCAGTGACCCAAGTTTGAAACTCGCCATTCTGACGTCAGTTAGCGTTTGTATAGACTATACAAACGCTAACTGACGTCAGAATGGCAGTTCGATTCTTAAACTTGAATTATTTAAGTTTAAATTAACAATTAAAGTTTAAAACTGCTCCCGTATGTACAATTAATTGACTCACGATCCAGATTTAAACACCAATAGCGACATACTTTTAAAATGTATGCCATGCACACAAACGTATATTACGATTTATTGGCGACTTAATTTAGGAGAAAATGTACTTAGGATTTCCTAGTTGTTGTTAGGTGTGGCCAAACCTTAGCGTAATGTTTGGGCGAGATGATAGTGGGCGCCTGAGTCGCGGGGGACTTTAAAGACATGCATGAAACTGACGCAACGAACACCCAGTTTACATTAACTTTAATTTGTGTCACTATGTGTATTTTCAATCGACTTCAAAAAAGGAGGTTCTCGATTCGACTATTTTTTTTTGTTACCTTACTTTCAACTGGGTGAACCGATTTTGATGTTTCTTTTTTATTTGAAAGCTAGTGCTTCCCATGTGGTCCCATCTCAATTTAGTCCAGTTCTGACGTCATCCTTGAGAAAACCATATAATTCTTCAATTTTCATTAAGTATGTGCGCGACAAATTGACGAATAACTCAATATCACGCTAACTGGTTTCGATGATTCTTTTTTTATTTCAAAACTGGTGCTTCCCGTGTGGTCCCATTTAAATTTGGTCCAGATTGAAGTCGGGTTATTTTTTTGTTAAAATTTGTGATTATCATTTAATGGCTAATGAATGAACTGATCATTCATTAAAATCGTATTACGAGTAAGGGGCTCATACGCACACATCAGCTCGCGAAAAATGATCGTCGTATTGCTTTTCTTTTTATTGCATAGGGGGCAAACGAGCAGACGTATCGCCTGATGGTAAGGCTAAAACCAAACGAGCGTAATTTTGAGTCGAGAGTCGCAGAGTTTCGGTAGCATACATTCTGCTGCATTCGGTTTCATACAAAAATTCAGTTGGTGCCACACGACGCAAAATGAGTTGTCTGCCGACTCAATGCGCGTAAACTCGACCGAATTTCGGTCGTGGTGAGGGAAGTAAAATAAAGTATGGATACCTCCTACGTATACTGAGTCGACTAGCAAGCTTAGGTAAGTATTTTATGTTTTTATATAAATATATACAATAATCTATGATCTTTATGATAGTCTTAAAAATTTTTTAAAGAACATTATTACTGAGATAATTTCGCGTATACTAATTCAATTTCAACATCAGATAGAATCGTATATTGTATACTCATTCAACTGACATCGTACCTGTATACGCGGGGTGTGTGGGGGTGCGCATCGGCACAAGTGTATTGCGGCCACAGAGTACATTGTTAATACAGAAAATTGCGGCTTATCTCAGTATATACAAGATACTCTATGGGCGGTGAGTCGTGCATGCGAAATACCTCCTAAGTATACTGAGTCAACAAACATTATAGTATTTCTATAGGAGAGCGATTTTAAGACAAATCGCTTAATTTTTATGAAATTAATCTTAATTAGAGTAAATTAAATGTATCTTTTAATAAATATGGGAAGCTTTTCCTTTGGTATGAAATGGGGCAAGTCTAAAAAAGTTAGTTAAGTTACTCCTTATATAATCAGCCAGTGAAAGTCCTGTCAAAATCGTTCCGAAGGGGTGTTCCTGAGAGTAGCCGAAACATACGGACAGACAAAAATTGTAAAAAAAAATATATTGGTAAATGTACATATGCATTTAGGAAAAAGCGATTATTTTAATATTACAAACAGACACTCCAATTTATTTTATTTGTATAGATTTACGATTGAGTACTCCTTGAACTTGCACGTTTTCATAATGTCTGTTAACATCTGTATTACAATGAATGTAATCTGTGGTTTACATTGAGAGAACTAGCAATAGTCCCTATTTGTCAGAGGTCAGTTGGATAGTTTTCGAGAAATAAAACAATTGTCTCGTTTACTTACGTTTATTATTACAATGATCAAATCGGTACATAATAGGACTGATGACGTTACACATTTCACACACGGCTGTCTTATTTCAAATTAGAAAGAGCTTATAAATAATATAACAAATATTTTTGGACATTTAACACAACGCCATCTAGTTCCAAGCTAAGCAGAGCTTGTGTTATTGGTACTAGACAACTGATGTAAATACATACATATAAACTTTTTTCTGTAAATACATACATATTATGCATAGGAAACAGCCAAACTCCGAAACAAAATATTTGCAGATCATACAAACATTTGGTCCGACCCGGGAATCGAACCCGAACCCTCAAGCAGTCGCATACGCTACCACTGAGCCACAGAGGTAGCTATGATGACCAGACTACCGATAAGCAGTCTTGAATATTTCTAAATACATATCTATATATTACATAAAATAAAAATGTAACAGGTCCAATTCTGAACATTAAATATATTTTGAAAATTTTTTTGGAGGGCTCTTTATAATCGATACTGAAGCCAAAACTGTAATTTTTTTCATTTTTGTCTGTCTGTATCTTGGCCGCGCATCACGCTGAAACTACTGAATGGATTCAAATGAAACTTGGCATGATTTGAGTTCATACTACGAGGTAGGACACAACAGGGCCAAACATAAAAAAATATATATATATAATCCAACAACAAATTTTAGTGGATTTTAGTTTAGACAATCACCACCAGTGTGCCATGACCTTAAGTGTTTGTGTTATTTTCAACTAAGGCTGTAAGTTTAAAGTTTAAAATATGTAACACACACAAAACCATTGCTTATAGATAAAAACGTTTTATATAAGGCCGTAGAAGACTACTTGCAATGAGGTATTACAAAACCGGTAATAATTATAAGCAGTTTTTAATCAATCAAAATAATGATAGGTACATTAAAAAAAACAAAAGAAAATCACATTAGTAACAAATGTAACCATGTAGATACATTTTTTAATCTTTTGTAAACATTTCATATTCAGTACCTACCTGTCTGTCTAGGTAATGGTACTTTGATAGATAAGTGGACGAAAAGATTGTTAAATAAATCTTGTCTAAGACTCGTTTGGCAATAGTTTTGTCAGTCTATGTATATTTTTAAGTTCCATTATTGAACAAATTTTAAATCAATGAGGTGTCAATAGATTCGAAATATTTATTTATTTATTTTAATCTTTTTCTTGTATTAGAACAGTTTATTTTCAGATTTCGATTAGAACAAGTAGTTAGGTGTATTTATATCCAAATATTCAAAGTAAAATGTTAATGGGTATTCGGGTAAAAGTATATTCAAATACATATCATAATTACCTATGTAGTTAGGTAGCTACATTGCATTGACTGCCACGTTGCCATGAGGTATCGGGTTCGCGGTTGACGTGTGCGACTGCTAATCATGAGGTCTCGGGTTCGATTCCCGGGTATGACCAAAATGTTTGTATGATCTACAAATATTTGTTTCGGGGTGTGGGTGTTTTCTATGTATATTATGTATGTATTTACAAAAAAAAGTATATATGTATTTGTATCAGTTGTCTAGTACCCATAACACATGCTCTGCTTAGCTTGGGACTAGATGGCGTTGTTTGTTAGATGTCCGAAAATATTTATTATTTATTTAAATAAATAGCTCCAAAAATATCACTTGTTTTTTTTACAATCTAATGAATTTTTCATTTCGTCGCATTCGCAAATAGGTACACAAGGTGAATCGTCATTCTTCCTCAGAAAGCCGGACTTGCAAGCACATCCAGGTTGGCATAGTTCTTTTGAATCACATTTTTTAAACTTTGCAACTAGAGAAAAGCAATTTTCAGGCGGGCAGGTTCTCTTGCAATCGGTGTATTCTTCGTTCGGGCACTTACAGGTTTTTGCAGGCGCTACAAAAATACAAAAAAATATAAGAGGTAGGCTTACAAACTAAGAAAAGAGTTTCGTTTGTGTTTTCATTCACTACTAGCTGACCCACACAACCTTGTTTATGTCTCCTATTGCCTGTAGTGTTATAATTTTCCCCCGTTTTTGAAACATTCTTCATTGGTGCTCCGCTCCTATTGGTCTTAGCGTGATGATATATAGCCTATAGAATTCCTCGATAAATGGGCTATGTAACTCTGAAAGAATTTTTCAAATCGGACCAGTAGTGCCGGAGCTTAGCGCATTCAAACAAACTCTTCAGCTTTATATATTAGTACAGACAATGACACAATATACTAATAATATCTCACCGTGGGAAAGCCACGCTTCGGCATGATAGGGCCGGCTCGACCGGAGTGATACCACGGCCTCACAGAAAACCGGTGTGAAATAGTGCTTGCGCTGTGTTTCACCGAGTGAGTGAGGATACCGGAGGCCCAAACCCCAACCCCTCACCCTATCTCCCCCCCCCATCTCCCAAAGGCCGGTAACGCAATTGTGACGCCTCTGGTGTTGAGGGTGTCCATGGGTGGCGGTAATCGCTTACCATCAGGCGATACGTCTGCTCGTTTGCCGGTCTATCCCATAAAAAAAGAAAAAAAATACTAACTGAGCCCCGCGGTGTTACCCGCAGTACAGCGAAGCTAATCTAAAAAAAAGCCTAAACTAGTCCTTATATCGTTAGCTATCTGCCAGTGTAAGTTCCGTCAAAATCGGTTCAGCCGTTCCAGAGATTTAATTCAATTTTATTTATTTGTATAGATTTTTCTCGATCACCTTCTCCCTTAACGCCTTACGTAGTTAATGGACGTCTCCGAATTAACCACAAACTGTATGTACCATACTTTTGGCAATATTGTCAAGCTTTTAAACATGTTTTAAAATTTAAACATCTAAAAGAGAATACATACGACATTTTTCCACTGGTATACAATTTCCTTTTTGATCTCTAGCGTAGCCATTTTCACAATAGCAGCGGCGGTTACAAGTGATATTTATTATTGGGCAGTTTGTTCTGTTTTGTTTGTGCAAGGTGGAGCATTCATTGTCGCATGCTGAGCCGCACGCGAAAAATTCATTCTTGCCAGAGCATTGATCTGAAAATTGAAAAATAATGTTAATAATTATTAATACATTTAAGAAATCAATTGTTTTAATGAAGTGTACTAAAGATTTATAGGATGAGGAGGAGTCTTCCTGAAACTAATGGATTCTTGTAGTGTTTTAAAGCCCATTTAGCAAGTAAAGCTACAGTCTAAAGAACATCACGCAGATCACGCTATGACTAATAGGACTCGAACATCAAATTAGAAAAATAAATGGTCTTTGTTATCTTTTAAAGATGCAGACGACGTTTCACGACTATTACTTGTACAAAATAAAGACGTCGTCATCATCCTAGCCTTTATTATTCCCAAGATTATTTGGGGTCGGCTACTAGTTCCACCGATTTTACCTGAATATCAGTTTTTACACAGAGCGACTGGCATCTGACCTGAGGGCTAACTGAATTCGAAAGTTGAACTAGTTGTCAATATATTTGAAGGTACTGACTTCCCAATAACGATTGCCATAGATGTTCATGATAACCAGGACCGACGGCTTAACGAGCTCTCCGAGGCACGGGCGGGAAACACCGCGATCTTCCTCCGGGCTGCTATTAAGAATTTTTTGTAAGAAAAACCCAACAGCAGTCCGACCCGGGCATCGTACCCGAAACCTCTTGATCTGCAGTCGCTTACGCTAACCACTAGACCAACGAGGCAGTCACAAAATAAAGTCCTCAATGAAATAAATTCAATTTGAAAGCAAATGATAGGATAGAAACTTACTACATTCTGCTTCAGTTATGCAAGTCCCTAAAGGATTTCTGAAATATCCTTCTTTACAAACACACTTAAGCTGACAAGGTTCGAAAACTGCCAAGCAGGAGAACTGAATATTACGATTCTTGCATGTTTTTTCTGGAGGACAGCTGGTTACGCAACGTAATTCTTCGTTCAGCTGACAACGCGGCTGAACATGACCTGTAATTTAAAAATCATATCTAAATTCCATATACGGGATTAGCTTAGTTCTGGAAGGTGAAATATTATTTAGACAAATAAATAAAATTAAAGTGTCTGTTTGTAATTTTAAATTAATAGCTTTTCACTAAATGCGTATGAAAGTATTTACGGTAACTACAAAAAAAAAACAACATTTTTTTTCTGTCCGTTTGTTTCATAATTCTGGCTATACTCTGGAACGACTGGACCAATTTTTACAACTTTCACTTATAGATTAGCTGATGATATAAGGAGAAACTTTATTTAGACTAGCTTCGCCCCGTGGCTTTAAGCACAGTTATAACAACAAACGCGGGTAGCACTAGCACCACGGGGCACAGCTAGTTATAAGTTAGTTTCGTAGGAACGTAAGGTGTGAAATAGGGTTTCTATATAAATAAGGATTTAAAGATTTTGTAAGCTTGTGAAATGTTTCAATTAATTTTATCTTATTTCTTAAAACAAGTTTTTCCATTAAAATAGATATACCTACAAATAAATTAAATGAAACGGATATTGAAGTATTTTGTCCTGGCTTGTTTTTTATTTAGTTCTTGCAACACTGTTAGATGGTGTCAAAGCTCCGGGAGTCTTCTTCTTCTTTTGATGAAATGGCAACCAGCCGGATCTCTCGGATCAGCTATTTCTGCCAATGTCAAGTGTTTAGTCTTCAAATTATAAGTCTTCAAGTCTTTAAGTCTTCGTCGTGATGAAATTAATGCTTAAAAATATAAAAAACGTGGATGAGATGAAATGGGGACCGTCTTCCGAAAAAACAAAAAACGATCTCCCCTCCGGGAGTCTAAGTGTTCTGTGTCAAAGTGTCAAACTTGTCACAACATATTTACGTCAAAAATAACCTCAAATCCTCAAAATCAAAGCCAACTCGTAGAAAGTAAATTGAAACAATTACTTTGAACAAGTTATTTGAAAGTAGACTGAATAATATAATGAATCACAATACCAATTATGTTAAATGACTATTATGTTAATTTAATTTACTAAACTACTATAAATAAAGAGTATTATTTAATACAAATAGTCAAATATAATTATAAAGAATTTTTAGTTACTGTGATAATGTGGTCAAGGAACCTGAAATTGTATAAGTTGAGCCATACAGTCTGCCTAAAAAGTATAACTAACAGTGCAAACAAAGCTCAGACAATCCAGCACCAACAATTTAATAGTATTACACATAATTTTCAAAGTTACAACACCGATTTAAGTAAAACTTTATGTAAGAAATATGAATTTTTGTACAAAAGCAGGGTACTGCATACTAGTCTACAGACTGTAGATGAAAAAAACATATTAGAGGACAAAAATAATTCTAATACATTTACATATAGAACCCATACATGTGGTGAACTAAGACCTGAACACAAAGGGCAGAGAGTAACATTGTGTGGCTGGGTTCAATATTCAAGGTTATCAAAGTTTCTTCTCCTTAGAGATGCTTACGGACTCACACAATGTGTTGTTGTTGATGACACTACATCAGTATCAGATATACCACTAGAGACTGTTGTTAAAATAGAAGGGACTGTTACTATGAGACCGACAGACATGATCAACGATACAATGACTACAGGAAAGATAGAGGTGATTATCAATAAGCTAGAGATATTAAACACAGTTGGTAAGCTTCCTTTTAATTTAAGGGATTATCAAAAACCAAAGGAGCAGTTAAGACTACAACATCGATACATTGATCTAAGGTTTCCCGAGATGCAAAGTATTCTGAGGACACGGTCTAATATGCTTCACAATATGAGAAGATTTCTTGTAGAAAAACATGGCTTTGTTGAGGTGGAGACACCTACATTGTTCTGTAGAACTCCTGGCGGAGCTAGAGAGTTTGTTGTCCCTACACACCATGTTGGTCTTTTCTATTCCTTAGTACAAAGTCCACAGCAGTTCAAACAAATGTTAATGTCGGGTAGTGTTGACCGGTATTTCCAAATAGCGAGGTGTTACAGAGATGAAACAACAAGACCCGATAGACAGCCGGAATTCACTCAGCTTGACATAGAACTGTCTTTCACTAACATGGACGGTGTCATGTCAATGATTGAGCAATTACTCTTTGATACATTTGTTAAACCTCTCCCTAAACCACCATTTCAAAGGATGTCCTATAAACAAGCTCTAGAGACATACGGATCAGATAAACCAAATACATCTTACGATTTAAAGTTTTTGAGTTTGAAGAAATTCTTTCCTGAAAAATCCAGTGACTTTGCAGCATATGCTTTACCCTATAATAATCAATTAGGAAAACTTACAGCTAAATATAGAGAAAAAATAAAAGAATACATTAAAAAATATCCCTGCAAAGTGATATTTAATGAAAACATTTCAAAAGAGCTCGGTTCAGAACTGCATGCCAGAATCAAAGATTGTTTTGGCCAAGAAAATGCAGCAATAATTACATTAGGTGGTGCAGAAAATTCAGCACAATGCTTAGGAGAGATAAGACTACTCATAGCAAAACTTTTGGAAGCAAATAACCTGTTATTGATAAAACAAGATACTACACCTTTGTGGGTCGTCGATTTTCCTTTATTTTTAAAAGGCGATAATGGATTAGAGTCCTGCCATCACCCTTTTACTGCTCCACATCCTGATGATATACATCTGCTAGACACTGAACCATTGAAAGTGAGGGCATTATCATATGATATTGTCATGAACGGTAATGAAATAGGTGGAGGCTCTGTCCGTATTCACAAAGCAGAGTTACAGAAGAAAATATTGACTATGCTAAATATAGACCCAGAAAAGTTGTCACATTTTTTGAATGCTTTGAAGTGTGGATGTCCACCCCATGCAGGAATTGCATTGGGTATTGATAGACTAGTAACTGTGGCTTGTAATGCGGAGTCGTTAAGAGACGTTATAGCTTTCCCTAAGTCTCATGATGGAAGAGATCCATTATCTGGTGCACCTAATACAATAAGTGATGATGACAAAAAGTATTATCATATTAACACAGTAGAATAGTGTCAATAAAAATGTATTTTAATAAAATGTATATAATTGTTGTTGTAATTTTTTTTTCTTTTTAAAGTTACTCCTAGGTACTTGTCTAATTAGTAAAGAATCTAATAGAATAAAAGATCACATATTTTATAAAATTAATCTACACACATCAAAAGTGTCTAGGGATCAAGCATTTTTATGCGGATTTCTTGAGATTGAGATGTGGCTTTGGCCCTGGCCTGCTCAGTCGCCAGACTTGAACCCGATTGAGCATGCATGGGATATGCTACAGAGAAGAGCTCTGCCGAATATGGAGGGTATCCAGTCGCAAGAAGACCTTTTTTTGTTGTTGCAACGAACATGGGCGGCCATTCCACAGCGTGATTTGGATGAACTCATTTTGAGTATGCCAAACCGATGTTCTTGTGTTAGTGTTCGCGGTAGAAACACGGATTATTAATTGTTTAAGTTACCTAATAAAATTTTAAAGAAAACTGTTATTTCAGTCTTTTTTTCGAACTTTAATGTTAGTGGTTCAAATGTCAAAAATCCTTTTATTAGGAAAATGGCAAATTTCTTTATTAATGCAAAGGTGACTTGGTTTATCGTTACTGTGACAAACGAAAATACTTTATTTGATGAATCCTTAAAGAAAATTTTAATTAATATCAATCAGGAGAAAAGTTATTGCAAAAATATATGTTGATCCCTAGACACATATGTTGATCCCTAGACACTTTTGATGTGTGTATATACATTATTAAAGAGTAAGGTGACTGACTGACTGACTGACATACCCAGAGATCAACGCACAGCCCAAACCGCTGAAGCTAGAATCCTGAAATTTTGCATGTAGGTTCTTTATATAACTTAAGTGAGCACTAAGAAAGGAATTTTTGAAATTCCACCCCTAAGGGGGTAAATCAGGGGATGAAAGTCTGCGGGAGCGAAGCCGCGTGTAAAAGCTAGTAATTTATATAAAGAAACTACAATAGATAGTTTAGTAAGTTGCAATTCTTAACTAAATGTTTTAAATACATTTTAGAATTATTGCTGAGTGAATTACTCAAAAATGTGATTTTTATGGAATGTTTACAATTGCCCAAATAAAATATGGTTAATTTCTGCAATTTAAAAATAAAAAAGTTAGGTTTATCAAATACCGTTATCACACTTGTAAGAGTTTATAGAAATAATTAATATGCTACTTTGTTACTGACACTTTTTAGTTGATTGGATGATACATGTTCGTTAGTGCTAAAAACTGTTCACTTTGAGTTTAAACTTTAGATTTTGAGGGTAAAAAACCCCGCCAAGTGCGAGTCGGACTTGCGCACCGAGGGTTCCGTACAAACCCGTAGGTATATTTTATGATGTAACAATAAATTTATGCTTTTCACAATTTTTCCTTTATCTGTGCTATAAGGAAGTACCCTGTAGGTTTTCCCTTGCGAGTCTCCAAGGTTCAACAAATATTCCTTCCCTCCTATTCCATTATGATATTACTAACTGAGCCTCGCGGTGTTCCCCGCGGTACAACTACAACCGCGGGTAACGTTGCGGGACAAAGCTAGTTTAAAAAAGTAGCCTAAGATACTCCTTACATCATCAGCTATCTGTCAGAGAAAGTCCTCTCAAAATCGGTCCAGCCGTTCCAGAGATTAGCCGGAACAATCAGACAGACAGACAAAATTTAAAAAAAAATGTTTTACTACATGTACCGTGTATACTAGGGATGTTGCGGATATTCGCATCCGCATCCGCAAATGCGGAGCTTCCGCATACATTTTGACATCTGCATCCGCATCCGCAATAATCAATGCGGATTTTCATGCGGATGCGCATGTGATACAAGTTGTGACAAGAAAGAAATTGAGCGGTGTCCAGCGAATAGCACGTGCTGTTAGCACGTATCAATGACCAATGCGAGCGAAAAATTTGGTGACAAGATCGGACGCGTTTGTTGTGTATGGTGCATCATTTGTTTCTTGTAAATAAATAATTATGTGTTTATTTGCGCTGTGGATTGCGTATCGTATATATAGATATGTGTTATTGTGAAACAGTGATCATTGTGTCTAAATAATTTATTTATTGATAAATCTTTAAATTGGTCTTAGGTCAGCTTATTAAATTAAAATTCACAGATAAATGCCGTTATGTTACACCGGCATTACGTTTTATTGTAGATAAAGTTTATCGTTCTAAAACAATATTCTTTATTATTCCACTCACATACTTAGTTTCCCGCTTTAAGCACAATTTTTTCACACCGGTTACTAAAGAAAAGAAGAAGACAGACGACATTTTGATAATGAAAAATACTGAAAATGACGTTTTCGGTTCTCTTAATGCCAATTGGTTAAAAGAATGAGAATGACTGATTCCATGGAAAAGGATATGTAACAACTAGGACCAGGGACATTAAGTTTCGTCCGAATCCCATGCTTAGGAATTATCTTCTTACCGCACTAAAAAAGTATTCTTAAATGGTGGCGTGTTCATCGAGAGGTATTTGAGATATTATCAGCGATAGTAAGAAGATTTTTATCTACACCACCAGGCAGTATTTTATTATTATTGTAATTTACGAACCTTTGCGTAACCGCCTTGAATCAGATATAATATTACTCTTTATTAAGTATAAGGCTCCTATTTTAACTTTACTTGCAAATACTAAAGTAAAGTAAAAAGTTAGTAACTAAAGTTAAAATAAATTAAGCATTATACACTAATTTTCAATTAAACAAGTTAATCATTACTTTATTATTGTTTAAGTTCTTCATTAATTTATTATCTTATATATAAAATTCTCGTATCACAATGTTAGTTACCATACACCTCTGAAACAGCTGGACCGATTTTTATAAAATTTGGTGTACACATCGGGTAGGTCTGAGAATCGACCAACATCTATTTTTTATAATCCATTTTTTTATGGCAAAACAACGTTTGCCGGATCAGCTAGTATTTATGTAAAATTTTAAACATCTGCATCCGCATCCGCATCCGCGGATGTGAGACGTCGAAATTCCGCATCCGCATTTACATCCGCGGATGTGAAAAAATCGACATCCGCAACATCCCTGTATACTCACATTATAATACACATACCTAATTGCATTAAAAGACAAAGCGGTTATTTTAATATCACAAACAGACACTTAAATTTTATTTATTTGTATAGATGTAAACAAAGTGACGTCATAAGAATGTAGGTATTTCCCCTTAGCTTGAAGTCACTGCGTGAGTTATCGTAATCACATTTTTTTCCGATTTCCGTTCGTGTTAATTTGTAACAGCAGTGCGGTACTAAAACGGCAAGTGATTAAAAACTTTTTTGTATCATTTTTGTTCATCACATCCATAAAAGCTTAGCCGACTTTCGAGTTGTTTGTAATTATTACTAGGTAGTAATAGTAAGTAATAATATTTTTTTAATTTCAGCTGTTTTAAAATTTTAATTCTGTAACACCTTAATCCCGCATACGGGCTAACGATTAATGAAAGTGCAGTGTTAGTGCAGTTAGATCTGAGAGTGCGTCATAGACAATATCTCAGATTCTTAATCGACGTGGGGGGAATTCCCGCATGGGTACATGCAACACGCGGGTATTCACCGCACGTAGCCTTGTAAACACTCAATGAAAATTATCGGTGAGCTGGAATTCAAATTACGAACCCGGGACTGGAGTTATTTTTAACCGACTACGGCAAAGCCAAAGGAGGGTTATGATTTTGACAGGCTATGTATGTATGTATGTTTATCTGTTCTCTCATAGCTCCTTAACTACTTATTAGAACTGGACAAATGAGGTATCGCTAGAAGCGTCTTGATCGTCCTCTGGTTATAGGCTATATGACGTGTCACTGAATCTAATGTGGCGCCCTCTAACCGATATAAAGTACTGTATTAAAAAATAAAATTGAGATAAATATGCCGTGTTTGGTATCATTGGAAACGGATTTACTAGTACATTAAAAAAATATATATATTATTAGCATTTGCCCGTGACTTTGTCCGTATTTATTCGATAAGTGTGATATTTCTATAGTATGCTTGTCTGTTCCCACATTCTTTCTAAACTACTAGTCAGAATAAGACAAATGAGGTATCGTTAGAAGCGTCTTGATTGTCCGCTGGTTATAGGCTATATGAAGTGTCACTGATTCTAATGTGGCGCCCTATAGCCCACATAAAGTACTGTATAAAAAAAAAATTTGAGATAAATATGCCGTGTTTGGTATCATTCGAAAGGGCGTTACTTGTACATTTCAAATATATATATATTATTAGCATTTTCTTGTGACTTTGACCGTATTTATTCGATAATTGTGATATTTCTAAGGTACCTATTTAAAATATACTATGCAAAGAAATTAATATTATAGAGGCACCAAAACATTTTAAATAAAAAAAAAGTAAAAACTAAAACCCAACTACGACAAAAAACGACGCTGAAAAAGTATGAAACAAGTTTCAAAAGCCGTAGTCACGCGTTGTTAAAGTGTTATGGACTACGGTACATTACTAAGTTTCACAAGCTGTCCTAGTCCATGTAGTTTAATGTACCATAGTCCATAACACTAACAACGCGTGACTACGGCTTTTGAAACTTGTTTCATACTTTTTCAGCGTCGTTTTTTGTCGTAGTTGTTAAAATAATTTTAAATACCTACTTCAAATATTTAAAATAGTGAAGTGAGTATATTAATTACACTATTTTATTTTAATTTCAAATAAAATAAAACGATGTTCTTGGTTAATTTAAAAATTGTCTACTAAAATTTGGGATCGTGGTCACGTGACTGCGTACAGAAATATAACTACTGAGTGTCTAAAAATGAATACATAAACCAATCAGTAATACATATTTTGGGAAAGTCTTATCTAGCGCAGGTAAAGAGGGAACTCTATTGATTTCGGACATCTGAGACAACGCCATCTAGTCTTAACTAAGCAGAGCTTAGATTGGTTACCAATTATAATAAATAATGATGTAGTGTGACCGAAAGGCACGGTTTGTATGGTTCTAATTCTAATTAATATCAGTATTTCACAGGTAAATCTATTTAAAAAGTTTTGGTGATAAAAAGTAGAGCTTGTACCAGCAAAGCTAGGTTGATAGACTACTTTTAGACTTTTTTGTAAATATCTTATATATAAAATTCTCGTGTCACAATGTTAGTTACCATATTCCTTTGAAACGGCTGGACCGATTTTCATGAAATTTTGTGTGCATATCGGGTAGGTCTGAGAATCGACCAACATCTATTTTTTATACACGATTTTTGTTGATTTTTTTATGGCACAACAACGTTTGCCAGATCAGCTTGTATATATATATATATATATATATATAATTCATAGAAATATAGAACACCCAAACTCCGTAACAAATGTCAGCAGATCATACAAACATTTGATCTGACCCGGGCAGGAAACCGAAAAATCGATCTCAGTTGAGCACAGGCCACAGCAGTCGCATACGCTACGACGTCGTCACCGATTCAGTTAAAATCAGAACAAATAAACTATTATTATAATAATAAAAATATTGTTGAACACACCTCTTGCTAGTACCAAGCAGGAAAACAACACTAAAAATGACTTTAACATCTTGATGTATAACTTGTTTTGATGCGAACTCGCTCTCTCACTTCAATTTATACCCGCGTTTTTATGTAGATACGTAATAGGTAGGTTTTACCTCTATCTACCGATGCAGGGAATAGGGTTTTTTTTAGATCAGGTAAGTCTCTATGTCCCTTTTTAGCAAGAATTCAATTCGAAACAAACAAACATTAAATTTTATAATAGTAGAATTATACCTATTATAGATTGATCATTTACTACCACGTGTATGGTATGTATGGTATATAGTATATAATAGGTCTTTACCTATGAAATTGCCGTTTTGTATGCAATAAGTGAAAGTACTTATTTTTTCAAACTTTTTTATTTCTGTTGTTCGAAGTAAGCACCCATGCAATCGACGCATCTTTGCCAACGCATTGGCAGTTTATTGATGCCCTTCTGGTAAAAATCAGCTAGTCGGGAGGCAACAAACTCTTCCAAGGCAACAGACAGTCTCCAAGCTACAAGAGCTGGGGTTGGAAGCTCTCCCTCATCCGCCATACTCACCAGACCTTGCACCTACCGACTATTGCTTTTTCCAAAATTTAGACAGCTTTTTAGTGGGTAAAAAATTCAATTCCTGAGAGGCAGTACAAAATGCCTTTGAAGAGTTTGTTGCCTCAAGTCCAGCTGATTTTTACAAGAAGGGCATCAATAAACTGCCAATGCGTTGGCAAAGATGCGTCGATTGCATGGGTGATTACTTTGAATAACAGAAATAAAAAAGATTGAAAAAATAAGTACTTTCACTTATTGCATACAAAACGGCAATTTCATAGGTAAAGACCTATTATGTGTTGTGCGTATATACTATATACGCACAACACATAAACGTGTGCATCTGGACTGAGGGCCCATTTTAATTTTTTTTGCGAAATGATTTAAAATTCAAATAGGAATTAGTTAAAAATAGTTAAAATCTAAAGCAATGGGTCATAAATTTCTTAAACGTGAAATAAAGCTTCATATTTATATAACTTGGGCCCTCAGTTCAGATGCTTGCAAAAAATGACATAGTCTAGATCTCAGGAAGTACTGCCTCTAGGTCAATGCTTTTTATTTAAGAATTTAGTTAAGAATTTCTTAAAACTTATAAGAAAATCCCAAAACTGTACAATATGACATTACGGATTTACGGCGGCATAATGTAGGGTCCTCATTGCAGTAACGTCTGTACGGAGGAATCTGAAAAAAATGCAATTATCTGAACAAATACGTAACTAAGACTTTTTATTAAATAATGATTTTGTTATTATTTTTTAATGATTGTAGAAATGATAAGAAACTATTTATTTATTGCATCAAGTTAATAGTTGTTAAAACTCAACTTGGTTGTGTAAATAAAACCTTTGGTATCGGTTGAGAACTCGTTACAAAAGTGATGATCAAAGTCTGTTCGAAAATAGATGTAGTCGTAAACCATTAACGCAGAAGCATCTCAATAAGCCGCCATTGTCTGTATTCGCAATGAGTATGGTGACCATTACTATTGGTTTCTGCTCATGCTTGCTCGATCGCTCAGATGGTGCGAGACGGAATCATCACGCCGGTCTCCACATCGGACTGGGCGACACCTATCTTACCGGTAATGAAAAAAGATGGTACCATAAGAGTATGTGCAGATTTTAAGATTACATTGAATAAGTGTTTAGAAGTGGACCATTATCCTTTACCTAAGGTAGATGACTTGCTTACAAAATTACACGGTGGGGAAAAATTCACAAAATTAGATTTATCACAGGCGTACGCACAATTAGAATTAGATGAGTCAAAAAAGTATACAGTCATAAACACACACAAAGGTTTATTTATGTACAACAGACTGATTTATGGATTAGCATCTAGTCCAGGTATTTTTCAACGAAAGTTAGATCAGCTTTTTGCAGACATGCCGCGAGTAGGTATCTTCTTAGATGACATAATTATCACTGGAATAGATACCACCTCACACTTAGATACATTACACGAAGTGTTTGAGAGATTACGGCAGTACCGCGCGTACCTCACTATGCCGCGGAGCTGCCTCTGGTACTAACGACTGACGCGAGTAGTGTCGGCATCGGTGCTGTCATCTCACATATCTTTCCAGAAGGAAATGAGCGACCGGTGGCTTACGCGTCACGTGTACTCAATACAGCTGAAAGAGCATACTCGCAAATTGAACGAGAAGCTTAAGCTATAATTTATGGTGTGCGTAAATTTCACCAATATACGGACGAAAATTTATATTAAGGACGGATCATAAACCGTTAGTCACTATATTTGGCGATAAAACAGGTATACCTATCATGGCAGCTAGTAGAATGCAGCGTTGGGCAATAATTTTAGCCGGTTATGATTATACAATAGAGTATGTACGTAGTCATAGGAACGCCGCAGATGCCTTATCTCGGCTACCAGTAGATAAAGAAAGACAATTAAATGAGGAATACACATATTTAAATTTCATTCAGCGTTTTTTACCAATCACAAGGAAAAATATAAGGCAAAGTACTTGTAAAGATAACATTCTAATTAGAGTCACAAATTTTATTAAGACGGGGTGGCCTAACGATTGTAAGGATAATGACATAAAGGCGTATTTTCTAAGACGCAATGAACTGTACCTAGACAGAGGGTGCGTTGTTTGGGGATACCGTTTAGTAGTACCTAGTGAGTTAAGAAACCCTATATTACAAGAATTGCACGTAGGTCATTTAGGTATAGTAAAAATGAAAAGTCTTGCGCGTAGTATTGTATGGTGGCCAGATATTGACCTCGATATTGAAACGACTTGTCAGGAGTGCGTCACATGTTGTCTTGAAGGAACGACACCCCCAAAGGCACCGCCACAGCCGTGGCCTTATGTCACAGAGCCATGGTCACGCTTACATGTAGACTTTTTAGGACCATTGCAAGGTAAAATGTTTTTAGTAATCATAGATTCTACAAGTAAATGGTTAGAAGTATTTTTAATGTCACGAACCACAGCTGGTGCAGTTGTAAAGGTGCTTCGTACTACCTTTGCACGCTTTGGTTTGCCAAAAGAAATAGTTTCAGACAACGGTCCACCATTTTCAAGTAGGGAATATCAAGAATTTATGGATAATAACGGCATTAAAGTAACCTTTACACCAGTATATCACCCTGCTTCTAATGGTGCAGCCGAAAATGCTGTTAAACTTTGTAAACGAGCTATAAAAAATCAATACGTGACGGAATAGATTTAGATGAAGCATTACAAACATATCTGATGATGTATAGAAATGTAGAACACAGTTCTACTGGCGAGTCACCAGCTATGTTATTACAGCGAAGAAAACTAAGAACTAGGTTACAATTACTAGGCGAGGATAGGCAGGTAGAAGATAGGGTTTACAAGGCTCAGAATAAACAAGTTTTTAATGCAGGTGGCACGGATAGACACTTCCAAGTAGGTGACCCAGT
Source organism: Diaphora mendica (assembly GCA_949125395.1). Lineage (NCBI taxonomy): Eukaryota > Metazoa > Arthropoda > Insecta > Lepidoptera > Erebidae > Diaphora > Diaphora mendica. Next base: position 23,229,616 of record OX421316.1, on the reverse strand, counting down.
GTGGGCTCGTAATTACACAGGAGAGAAGTGGTCAGATGGCACCATCACAGAAAGAATAGGCTCTCGTAATTATATAATAGGTAAAGAAGGTGGTCCATTCCTAAAAAGACATATCGACCAACTTAAAAAGAGAAGAAGTAGTTACGGGGTACCATCTGTAAATGACACGATTTCATCACCAGAAACCAGATCCACTGTGGAGATTTCGGAAGATGAAACAGTAAGGAACGTAGGACCTGACAAACAACATGTGGGGTCTAGTCTACCCGAGGCGAGCGCGCAGGAATCTGGACCTTTTGAGGAAACAGTGAGTAACCCACAACAGTCAGGTGATAAAACGCCTGCGCCAATATCGGTGAATCGTCCCAAAAGAGTAGTAAAACCAATTCGTAGGTATGGTTTTGAAGACATAGTTTTTATAATGTAATAATATTGCGTAGTGCTTAAGTTTATGATATAAGAAACATTAGACATAAGTAGTTATTATTGTGTATGTACTTACTAAGATAGTTTTAGTGAAATTTGTTATAAGTTAAGATTAAATGTTGCTATATAGTATATACAAAAATTTAGATAGTAAATAAGGGTGGAGGTGTAATGTATGTAAGCATAAGTATGTTATTGTCCCGCCAGTCTTCAAATAAAGCGAGTAAAGAACGGACGTGTTTTACTGCGCTAGCGCCACTACCTCAAGTATCTAATTACATACCTTTCACTTGCCATCAGGCAAAGTAGTGCCACTAGGCATATAAAAAAGTTAAACGGGGATTTACGAGAAGTTTGGTGTGAATGGTGTCATATATTAGGTCATATAGCGCTTGTCGTCCAAAACTTAATCACAAAATTGTATTTCCTATAACGCCACTCTGGAATTGGGGCCTGGTGAGTTGGCTAAGGTATGGTAAGGGGATTAGATATATCCCTGACAGAGATTAGGTCATGAAGAAGATAGAGAAAGTCTGAAGCTGACGTTAACGTAGAGTTTACGTATATGTTGACGTGTATTTACAAGTGGGACGTGTCATAGATTTGTACGTTCGTCTATGACATCTAACATTACAAATACAAGTGGTTCAAACTAGAAGAGACTGAAGAGATATCTTCATTCTCTCAAGTAAAAGTTCAAGGCCATTTTGAATACACATAATTATTACTCCAACTCTCATTTGCTTTAGCCTTTTAATCGTCATATACCTAATAAAATTATCATATCACACCTAATTTCTTCTTCGTTAAAAAAGACAACATTAGGAATCAAACCTGTGTCGCGGGGGACTTTACAAACATACATGAAAGGGACACAAAGAACATCCAGACTCAGAACAACAATCTGATGATCACACAAAGTGTTGTCCCGTTCCATGTGCGGTTTGTCCCACAACACTCAGCGCAGCAATATTTTTATCTGAGACTAGCTTTTACACGCAGCTTCGCTCACGCAGACTTTCATCCCCTGTTTTACCCCAAAGGGGTGGAATTTCGAAAATTCCTTTCTTAGTGCTCACTTACGTTATATAAAGAACCTACATGCAAAATTTCAGGATTCTAGCTTCAGCGGTTTGGGCTGTGCGTTGATCTCTGGGTATGTCAGTCAGTCAGTCAGTCTGTCAGTCAGTCAGTCACCTTACTCTTATATATATATAGATAGATATAACAAATTGAACAAATTATTTGAAAGAAAAAAAACCCGAATGCGTCAATATTAAATTCAGGTTTTTTTTCAAATATTTGCCATCTAAGCCATCTTTATTAATTTCAGGTTTTTGTTTCAAAATTTTTTTATTTTGTTTTTTTTTATTTTGATGTACCCAGTGTCACTCTCACGACTAAGACGAATCTATTGACACCACTCACATAAAAATACGATAAGCCGTTTAGGCTCTAGGGCGTGACAAAGAAATATACATACATACACACTTACATACACTCGAAAAACATAACCCTCCTTCTTTCGCAGTCAGGTAAAACAAAAATAAAAACAACACGTATCTTAAATGTACACGTGTATTATGGTTACCACTACAAAAAATATGTATATACTTACATACAGGTAGATATAGATAATTAATATTATACACAGCATAGACATTTTAGTATATTTCAACGGTTAAGTCAAGTTTAATCTTGAACCTACGTAGGTGTATACCTGCAATTATTATTTTTCGGAATATATAATTTATAAAGTTGATAAATAATTCTTGGATTGTTTAAGTGTCAAATATTATGTTCCTTTATAAACTCAGGTGAGTGTCCGTTAGAAGAAGTCTAGCCAGAAATTATATTTCTTCTTCCTCTTCAGCCAAAACCTGGTACTCGATGTAGGGTTTACGCCGACTGAGGGTCTCGTATAGCTGTGAAAATGTACGATAAATTTGTCTGATGTCTTCATATAGGTACACTTAACACATAACAATAGTTTTTAGAATATAGATTTAGGTATGGTGAAATGGTAAAAACGGAACCCTTATATATAAGTAGACAGATAAAGATAATAATATTTCTGGTTGTATATTAAATGAACTAACTATAGCTTTTTTATCCTTTATGAATTAGTCGAAAATGTAACCCTTCCAAATCTGTTTGAAAGTTTGAACACATTTCGAAGTATTTCCATTAGAAGCATTTTTATGTTTTTCTGGATTAAGGTTTAGGTCAATAATTTTTCGAACACTACTTCTTTATAACTAATTATGAGGCCCTGTTATAACTCACTAGCTTTTGCCCGAGGCTCCGCCCGCGTGTATGTCGGTTATCGCGATAAAGAATAGGTACCTAGCCCATGTTCTTTCTCAAGAATCAAAGTATCTCCATTGCAAATATGATTAAAGTCGATGCAGCGGTTTAGACATGAAAGCGTAATAACAGACAGAGTTACTTTCGAATTTAAACATTAGTATGGTTTCCTTCGTTACTCCGTAGTTCGACGTATATTCGGTAGATGGCGCTGTAGTACGTTATGTTGTTGTTGCGCTGTATGTGTAGGTCGCCACATAGGTATACAAAATTACTTACGTGGACATTTATACTCTGGTACACAGAGTCCACTTTCGAGACGCAAGTATCCATTTTTACAGTTGCATCCGGGTTCACATTTATCAACCAAAGCACACAAAACAGACTGTCCTCTTTCACTGCACTTTTCAATCTTGCACAATGCGTTTGCGCAGACGTTCACAACTTCGTTTAGTGGACATGTTATAGCTAAAAAAAAAAACACTGTTTACAGAAAAAGATTTAAAATTATATATACCAAATACGGTTATCTATCTATATTATATAAATAAAAGAAAGTAGTGTTAGTTACACTATTTATAACTCAAGAACGACTGAACCGATTTGGCACGAAGTTGGTGGGGAGGTAGCTTAGAAACTGGAGACGGATATAGGATACTTTTTACATAGTTTTATTTTTTACTTTTCGCCGCGGCGTTACCCGCGGTTGTTGATGTACCGCGGGTAACACCACGGGGCTCAGCTAGTCTATCTATAAATATTAGAGATGGGCCGATCAGTACTTTGGCCGACTAGCCGACTAACCGATTAGTCGGTCCTAAAAAGGCCGACTAGTCGGCCGACTAATCGGCCAAACCGATCGTGGTCTCTGACATTTCCGTAACTCTTCGATTACAGCTGATTCGTGTCCTAGTCGCAAACGCTGCCTGCCAACCTTGTTTCTTCATTTATGCTTCTATAATGGTCGGAGTCGGAGCGGTGTTTTAGTGTAAAAAATATTTTTGTGTCAAGATATTATTATTATTTTTTATTGAAATGAAGAGTTAAATGAAAAAGAAAATTACTTGTGCCGATGTTTTTTTAAACATGGGGACAATGGTTTTTTGTTTTTTTTTTATTTTTATTTGAAAGCCTGCAAAAGTGATTCTGCTGAACCTGATGAAAGCTTGAGTAGAATCCAACAATCCAACATCATACTCACTGCGAACACAGACAATGCAGTATAGCGTGATGAGAGAGGCCTAGTGAGATGCATTTTCACACGCCGCCTAAAGGACCCGGGATCATAGTGGAAGGGAAACACGTGCGCTGGCAGAACGGAACCGTTTAGTTCCAGAGCGTATTTCTACGACTCTGAAGCGGTGACTTCCAATGCCAGTACGTGCTGTCCTGTAGAAGATGGGAGAAAGTGGGATTAGTTTGAAGGAAACACGCTATAGGACTGTCACAGAGGCGATATCTCCCCGCAAGTGCAAAGACTCAAGGGACTTGGTGGCATCGGGACTGTTGATAATGCGGACTGCTGGCCGCTGCAACCGATCAAGAGCATCAAGCAAATTCTGCGTGGATCCATTACAAAGATGAGAACAGTCCTCCACACGAACGAACGATCCTGGGTCTTATAAAGAAGACACAGATGCTCGGGCGCAAAGAACCGTCTCACCCTATTCAGTACGCTAAGTTTCCGCGAGGCCGCCTTAGTGATGCTCTCAATTTCTTTTATGTATTTGCTGCCAAAATGACTCTGCCCTGCCTGATGGAAATCATGAGCAGAATCCAAGAATGGTGGTCACCATCCTCAATGTAGGTATTAGGTAGGTAATAAGGACAATGCAGCATGGTGACCCACACTATGGAGGTCTGGTGAGATGCTTTTTCACGAACCGCTGAAAGGACCCGGTATCATAGTGGGAAGGAAACACGTGCGCTGGTACTGAGTACCAGGTTTTGACCGATCGGCACAGGAAGGAAGAACCGAAGCGACGAGTGCGAGAACGTATGTCTACCACTCTGAAGCGTTGACTTCCGAGGCCGACCCGTGTTGTCCTGTAGAGGAGAGGACCAGTTGGAAGAGCTCTTCAGAACACTCTCCATGATAATGGCGATAGAGGACTGCCATGGGTGCTATATCCGCTAGGTGTGGCCACAACGACCCTTTAGCGTCGATTGGGGAGGTAGCGGCCTCTACCGCAGTCCCTTCGTCGCCTCTTGCGAGCGGGGACGGCCCTTTCCCGATCCCGCTCTGCGGACTACTTCTGAAGAATTACGTCTGCACAGAAGGAGACCACGGCCTCCCCTCCCATCCCTCACTACTCGCCAGCATTGCCGCGATCAATGCTGGTAGTGACAGGTTTCGTCCGATTTGTCCGACCAGGAGTCGACACTCGGACTCCCACGCAGGGCAGTCCTCCAGCGTGTGCTGGGCGGAGTTCCGGTCGGACCCGCAGTGATGGCATTGTGCCGTAGCCTCACGTCCGATTCTGTTCAGATACTCTCCGAAGCAACCGTCCCGGTGAGTATCTGAGTGAATCGGTAGGTGACACAGTCGATCCTCCCTATCTAAGCTTCGAAGCTCGGCAGAACGGCTTCGACACACACGAGTGAACCTGGGTCTTGTAAAGAAGACACGGATGCTCGGGCGAGAAGAACTGTGTCACTTTGCTTAAATCACCTAGCTTCCGCGAGGCTGCTTTGGTGACACTCTCAACGTATTCGTGCGGGTTAAGATCTCTGCAGAAATCCATGCCAAAGATATCGAGCTTACCTTGTAATTGCATTTGAGTGTTCTGAAAAGTGGAAGTAGAAGGAATGGAGACTTTTTGGCAGATAACGCGAACACCTGTTAATCTTGGCATTGAACTCGACCAGATTCTGATAGCCCCATTGAGAAATGCCGCCCAGAACATGGTTGAGCTCAGAGACCTGTCGTTTTTCCTCAACTTCTGCCAGCTTGACTTCAAGTTGTCCAAAATATCGCCCATGGACTGTGCTGTTATCTGCTTAATTAACCGGCTAAAGAAGAAACAGTGTGGGCGACAGGACGGAGCCCTGAGGTACGCCAGCGTTTACCTCTAGAAAATCAGAGGCCACGCCGTCGCATTGGACCCTAATGCTGTTATGTGTAATCAATGTCAATGATTATTTCTCGTGGTGGAAAAAAGTGCAAACACTACAAGCAAACATTTTTTTAATAAATGTCAGATATGTTTTTCATCAGCAAGTAATTTTAGAATCTGGTTTCCAAAAGAAAGATTGCTTTGTTTTACATTTCGAAATGTCTAAAACTGATTATAAAATAAAAATTGACAAATATATTATTAAGAAATACATACAAAGTAATAAGCCGAATAGTCGGCGCTTTTTGCCGACTATTCGCCGACTAATCGTCGACTACGATTGTTGCCGAATAGTCGGCTTTACCGACTAGTCGTCGACTAGTCGGCACATCTCTAATAAATATAAAAGAAAGTCGTGTTAGTTACACTATTTATAACTCAAGGCTGAACCGATTTGGCTAAAAATTGGTGGGAAGGTAGTTTAGAACCAGGAGACGGACATAGGATACTTTTTACATAGTTTTTTTTTTACTTTGCCCCGCGGCCCGAACCGCGGGGCTCAGCTAGTTTTTAAATAAAAGTTATATGGCCTACGTCAGCCGGGCTTTTATTAGGAATCTATTGACACCTCATTCATTAAAATTGGTTCAGTAGGTAGTTTAGGCACTACGGTGTAACATACACACATAATTTTTTATATTGTTTGATAGTAGCGGGGGTTGAAAAATAGACAAGAGACTTTATCTAAAATAATAAAATGAACTAAAATATCATTTAACTTACCTTTCACGTCACTCACTACGAGGTGTGAAACCAAAAGGCAGAAGAGTATCACGAAAGAACCACCCATCGTGCCGTCGTACTCACTTATGACAATTCGCTTTAAAATTAAATTAATTAGGTCTGTATTGCGTCATTAAGTTATCGAATTTAATGGGAGCAATTATTATCTGTACCTCCAAGCTTCAGATCACATATACCTATGACTAAATATCAGCCTAATATTTTTTTACATTTAATTAAAGTAGGTTCTTAATATCGATTTGTGATTACTTTTATATTTATAATTAAATAGTGATTTGTTCATAATCATGTGTTACGTAATTTTGACCACGAAATTTAAAAAAGTTAAATCTGTTACCTAAACTTTTTTAGTTTGTGTGTTTCTTTAAACCTTGTATTGTTTGCTCATATGCAGGGAAATGTTTTGACTGATTAATCATTTTCCTAGCCTTTATTATTCCCAAAATTATTTGGGGTCGGTACTAGTTCTACCGGATTTGCCTGAAAATCGGAGCGACTGGCTTCGGACCTCCACAACCCTGAGAACGAACTGAATTCGAAATTGTCAGTATTTTTGAAGGCACTGACTTTCCAAAAACGCTTGTCATAGATGTTCTTAACAGTCGATCGTCGGTCCCAACGGCTTAACGTGCTCTCCTAGGCTCAGATTTGAAACACCACCAAAAACAACTTCCTTACTCCGGGCTGCTATCAAGAAATTCTTATAAGGAAAACCCAACAATTGGCCCGATCCGGGAATCAAAACGAAGCTTCTTGCGTTCAAAACATATATGTGTGCCACAAATATCTTACTTCATCTATATAAATTATATTTTATATTTATATTATAAAAATTATTACTGCGATACACGCAGGCGTCGCCGCGGGCAAAGGCTAGTCAAGTATATATGTAATACAGCTTGCGTGAAGTTGTGTTACTTATGTGATGGAGAATCGAGCTTATGAGAAAAGTAAACTTTCTTGGTGCATTCTATTAAGTGTTTTCCTTAAAAGGTTGTTAAAGGGAAGTTTTTTCAGACATCCTACTTTATAACCATGTTTTTAGAAAAGGAAACAAACAACGTCAGTTACTCATAAATCGACGGGTGCAAAGTAAATAAAGTTATGTACAAAATGATGATTTTTAGTTTATTGTACTATCGTTTTGATTAAACAATGCTTTAAAATACAATATGACATTTTTTTGCATATATCACTTTATTTCGATAAATCGTACGTAAAAAAACCCAGGTACGTATGTTCTTTCAGATACTGCGAAGTTATACGACCAAGTAACGTTGGCCGCTTTGACACGGGGCCGCGGGGCTTTCCAGGGCTTTCCCCGTGCGTAAACAAAAGGTCATCAGTGAGTTGATACGCACTTACCGGCTTGATTACATTTTTATAACTTTTTAGTTTTTATGTTAAAAGAGGGTTTTGTGTCTGATATCTGTGATATTTCGAGGGTTTATTGTAGTCTTCATATATTTGAATTAATCAAATGTATAAAGGACGACGGCAATTGTTGATGCAATCAAGTAGAACAGGAAACCAAGTTAGTATCATGGAAACAGAAGAAATTTAAAGTCCCTAGTATATACGACCAACTAGCAGTTCCCGCACTAGGAATAAATGCTGTGTCGCGGGGGACTTTACAAACATACATGAAACGGACACAAAGAACACCCAGACTCAGAACAACAATTTGTGGATCACACAAAGAGTGTTGTCCTACGTGGGATTTGAACCCACGACACTTGGCGAAGTAGGAAACGGCGTGGTGACCGTTAAACCACTTGGCCAAACGTGCAGTTGACACAATTAGTATTATTTATAATACAATATAGATGCGAACAACTGCAAAATCTCGTTAAATAATAAGAAATTACCTAAACATGTATTAATAAAGTTTACAGAAAAATAGATTCATTGATTTAAAAAAAAACACACTTCTTAGATCTTTTCGCTCTCCTGTAAAGTAGCTATTTTGCAGATATCTCTTTTTACTTTGCACCCGTCGACATGGTATTGTTGTTTAAGTTACTTTAAATTGGGTTTCAAAAATGTTTAAATGTTACGTAGTTATACGTGAAACTAATAAAAAAAATACGTGACGAAGACAAGTAATAAAAGATACATGTTATAGTGAAACATTTATTGGTAAATTAAGAACAGTCTGTTTGACACTGAAGTGCATTCTTCATTTGCGGGCACTCGCATATTGGTTTACAGGCTGATGTTTCGTTTAATCTAAAGTACCCATTCTTGCAGACACACGAAGCTGCCTCTGGTTTATCACATTTAATTCTTTCTACGATTGAAGTACAAGTGCCGAGAAGTGGACACTTTGTAACTAAAGATGATTTGTATTCTTCATTTGGATTAGGGCAAAGACGAACTGCAAAAAAAAAGTATTATTAAAAATACTGTTAAGAAGAATACAATATTAATTCAATTTTCAAATATTTGCTGTTCGCTGCGCCCCTAGTGCCCCTAGTGCGCATACTAATGCGTTTAAGCACTAGCTTAAACAAATAAAAAAGTTTTTAATTTGTGCACGCAGTAAAGAAAAAATAAAATGTATTCATTAATGTCGTATTAGGTTACGTTCCTTACTTTTTTCTCTTCACAGCTAGCTGCTTTGTATTTATTTCTTTCACCAAATTTCCATTTTGATGTTGGAGCAGAACAAAACTTGCACGAACTGTTTTTCCCATTGGTTCAACACTTTATAACACAACACGTACCCATAACGCAAACCCATAAAGCAAATTTGATCGTTTTTGCTTAAAAATACTTAATAACGTTATGCCACAACGCACGCTGCGTTCGATTTGACGGTCCCCACCACCCACTTTGCACATGGCGAATATTTGCTTAAATCCGTCATCACCGAATTGTGACGGGAACTTTCTGTTTGGCTTAATTAAACCTAAGTGTGTGCGTATAGTTTCTCCAATGCGTTGACGTTTAGTCATAGCAGCTACCATAATCCATATGAAAAAACCCATCCCGGATTATGTATTCACGTTCTTCAGGTGACCCGTCTGTCTGAATGTTTCCGACAATAGTCATAATGGCAAATAGGATCAATGATTTAAAACTAACGTATGTTGCACTACTAGAACAGGTTCTCAGGATATGGCAAAGCAGTTGATGGTCCTGTCGTCTGTAGGAATCCATATATAGCATGGATAGAACAGGAACTAAACTGAGGTTTATTGACTTTCACTCATTTGAAGCAAATGTAGTGATATTTTCCCACTTATCGGTGAGAACGTATATCGTAATCAAACCGACTAAATAAAAAAAGTGAAAAATATACAAATTCAATGTGATAGCGTTGAAGATCGTAAAATCATAAAGTTCACAATTAAAAACTATAATTTATAAATACCTGCGCATTTCTCGTCTTCTACACATACTCCTTTATCGTTCCTGTAGTAGTTTTTTTTGCAAACGCAGTCTTTCTTGCATGAAGAGGCTTCTACCATAGGACAATGAAATATTTCGGATTTGTTTGAGCAGTTTTGTGGGCGGCAAACAGCTTGGGTGCAGGAGTTGTATTCTTCATTTGTAGGACAAAGACCAGCTGTGGGTTAGTAAAATAAATAAAACTTGGGAATATGTATTTCATTTTAAATTTATGTAGCTGGAACACAGGATTTTAGAGTACAAGTCAGGACGACCATTAAGATGTCAATGGCTGCAGTTGCCATTGCTGCTTTGAAGCTTTGAACGCAAAAGATTATTATCGAAATTGACCATTTAATGTATTATATCACAATATGCATTATTGACTGCCTCGTTGGCGTGGTAGCATACGCAATGCAGTGCATGAGGTCTCGGGTTCGATTTCTGGGTTAGACTACATGTTTATATGATCTGCAAATATTTGTTTCGGAGTTTGGGTGTTTTCAATGAGTAATAGTACAGACACTTACAAAAAAGTACATAAATAATTTATAAGCCAATCTAACTTTGTGTGACTGTGAAACTGGGTATAACGCTTAATTTAGTTCATATAAAAAAAGGTGCAAAGGAAAGGAAGACACCGGATTTTTTTCGTTTATAAAATGTTGGTCTGGTAACAAAATAGATTAAGTAAGCTTTTACTAGTTTTAATTATATCAATTGTTAAATTGTTTTGGACAAATAATTACGAGCTTTACAAGGATATAGCTACTTAAACTATTTCCTATATCCTAACATAGTCTCTTTGTAACACAGTTCGTAAAGTACGACACATTTGAAAACGACTCACTCTTGCATAACTATAAGTACTGCTTAGTTATGGAGTTAAACTACTTGTAATAGTAGTTATTCAATTATATTAGACGACTGTACACGAGGGTTCTGGAACCCAGAACCGGTTTACAGACCAGACTCTAGACAACAAACGTGGAATAAGACGTAAAAATGAGAGGATCACTTCACCTAATCGAACAAATAACAAGTAAAAATTTTCTACTAAAATGTCCATCGTGAGAACGCCACTGCCGTTATCATATCGGGATCTACGGCCACACTAAAGATTGCCCCAGAAACGCTATTTCAATCATCTGAACTGCCCTTAGTCACTACGATTCATAAACGTAGAGTTAATATTAAAAAAGATTATCAATTTATAACAGTTTGCGTACATTTTGAATATTTTGTTGCCGAAATGTATGTACGCGCATAACTTCCGATCGGCTGCACCAAATTACATAATTCTTTTTGTTGTGTTCGTTATTGTTTGGTTCGTTAGGTTTGTATACAATAATAATTAAAAGATAACGGAAAAGTCTTTTTTTTTGTCCGCGACCGTACACTGCCTGTGGGAAGCTGAGACAGATATGTAAATATACGAAGTACAGTACGAAGTTCACCAGGTCAGCTAGTAATGATAGACACTTACGACATTTATCAAAGGCCACGCATGTACCGTTTTCTAATCTTCCATAACCGTCTTTGCATTGACACTTTGGATTGCATTCTAATACAATACCAATTCTGTAAGGACATCTCCCCCTGACTCTTGGCAAGCCACAACTGTCAGAAGGGCATATAGGTGGACAAGGAGTATACTGTTCATTGGCTTTAGCACAGCAGGCGAAAGGAGCTGCAAAAATATTTAAGAAGGTTATATATTGTTATCAAAATAAAATACCTATGTTCGGAGATATTTAGTAAAAACTACACTATTTTCAAGAATCACTTACGACAATCTACGGTAGGTATACAAGTGCCGTTTAAAGCACGTCTATGGTTAAACCTGCATTTACAAGCAGGCGGCGGGCAAGGATTTGGTTTATCACACCTCTTGTTGTCTTCTTCACTCTTGGGACAATAATCTGATGCACAGTCTGAAGGGCAATCAACTAGGACTTCGTTATCCTCACAAGTTGGTGTGGGTTCTTCTAAAATATTAATGATACAGGTCGATATTTCATCAAATAAAGAAACAGTTATAGAAAATATAGTTTCGGATTGGCTACAGGGATACAAATTTCGTTGTTATCTGTTTTGCGAATCAAGTAGATATTATTTTCTTTTTTCATATAGTTTTTTAGTTACTTAATTAAAAACATGAATTTAAAGAAGTAAGTGAAATGGAGACGGAGGGAGTGGTTTACTACTGAGTCAATAACAGAGGAACCAAACATAAATAAAGAAAGAAATTACTAAAATATTTAAAAAACTTAGGTAATTTAGCGTCTCTAGAGAGAGTAATATCACGTATTCTTAAAAACTCTCTCACCATTGCACTGCTCCTCTGGAATACATGTGCCATTTTCGTTTCTGTAGTAATTTTCTTTACAGACACAACCTCTTTTGCAGAAGGCAGGATCTATTCTTGGACAACTTACTGGACTGTTTCTTGTGCTGCAGTTTTGGTTACGGCATATTGCTTGTGTGCAGGAATTGTATTGCTCGCTTATTGAGCAGATATTAGCTGTAAGATTAATAGATATATATTTAAATCTCGGACAAAAAAACATGCAGAGAACTCTCATAATTATTACAACTGAATTCTCTATAGAAATTGAATACCACAATAATTTGCAGTTTGAACATATTTCCACCATATTATGTTGATATCCAGATACAGTATTTATCCAGGCTCCTTTTCCCTTTTCATTTAAAAAAACTTACGTAAAGTAACGAAAAAGTTGAATTCAATATTGCACATTTTTACAGCGTAAATGACATGTGAGACAAATAATCAACTAATGTGACTTACGACATTCCTCAATTGGCTACAGGGATACAAATTTCGTTGTCATCTGTTTTGCGAATCGATTAGATATTATTTTCTTCTTTTATATAGTTTTTTAGTTACTTAATTTAAAACATAAATTTAAAGAAGTGTAATGACTAACACTATTACAATGCTTTGCATAACCTTACAACTGGTAAGGGGGCGTCCATAAATTACGTGAGATGTTTAAGGGGGGGAGGGGGTCGAGTCAAATCTCATCTTATCTTACGTTGGAGAGAGGGGGGGTGTCGGCAAATATCACGCAACTTTTTTCTGATTGAAACAAAAAAAAGAATACTATTTTGGTCCATTTAATCCAGATTGTACATGCTTAAGATTTAATCTTAAGCGTAATCGTAATACAATTAAGATAATTCACTAATTCGTTCGAAAGAAAATAATTTCATTCATACTTCGACGTTACAGCAACAAGCGCGTATGTTCCGCAAAGTGCGACCCTCACGGATTGTCACAAGACGAGCTAATGAGTTACTGTGTGCAAGCGCCAACGGCTTAGAGTGGCTAGATCAGAAGGAGCATATGATTTTACTGAAAATCATGTGGACATGTTGGTTCCAATAGTCTCTCTTGAGACCGCGCATAATTCTCCATGGACTGAATTAGAGTAGATATTCTTTTTTTAATCACGGTAGTTACGATTTAAGTATTCTATTGTTAAATTTTTATAACATTTATAATTAAACTCTCAGCAATATTGATTACTAGTCTTAACAGTCGTAAATAAAAACACGAAGCATTTTTTTTTTCTTTTTACAATAACAATCCAACGCAATTACGTAAGAAACCCACATTTTAGAAAATCTCACGTGAGATTGGGGGATGGGGGAGGGGGTTGAATAAAATCTCACGACGTCTCACCAGGGGGGAGGGAGGGACAGAAAATTTCAAAAAACACCTCACGTAATTTATGGACGCCCCCTAACAGTCTGAGGAGACGGAGAGAGTGGTTTACTACTGAGACAATAACAGAGGAACCAAACATACGTTGGGAAATAAAGAAAGAAATTACTAGAATATTAAAAAACTTAGGTAATTTAGCGTCTCTAGAGAGAGTAATATCGCGTATTCTTAAAAACTCTCACCATTGCACTGTTCTTCTGTAACACATGTGCCGTTTTCGTTTCTGTAGTAATTTTCTTTACAGACGCAACCTCCTTTGCAGAAGGCAGGATCTATTCTTGGACAACTTACTGGACCGTTTCTTGTGCTGCAGTTTTCGTTACGGCATATTGCTTGTGTGCAGGAATTGTATTCCTCGTTTATCGGACAGATATTAGCTATAAGAATAAATAGATAGATAATTAAATCTCAGACAAAAAACAATGTACTTATAGAACTGACATGCTTATTGCAACAGACGTTGAACAGGATGGTGGTATATCACATTAAGCTTTTGTATTTCGTAAGCATAAAGAAAGCCAATTTTCGTTCTGCTTAACTATAAGGTGGTCCCACTAGGGTTTGCAATCCCGCACTATATTTTTTCCAGCTGGAAATTTTGCGGAAATTTGCCTTTCCAGCGGGATCCCTGTTATATATTATTTATTACCCGACTACGGCAAAGCCAAAGGAGGGTTATGATTTTGACAGGCTATGTATGTATGTATGTATGTTCATCTGTTCCCTCATAGCTCATTAACTACTTATTAAAACTGAACAAATGAGGTATCGTTAGAAGCGTCTTGATTGTCCGCTGGTTATATGCTATATGACGTGTAACTGAATCTAATGTGGCGCCGACATAAAGTACTGTATTAAAAAAATAATTTGAGATGAATATGCCGTGTTTGGTATCATTCGATAGGGCATTACTTGTACATTTCAAAAATATATATATATTATTAGCATTTTCTCGTGACTTTGTCCGTATTTATTCGATAATTGTGATATTTCTATGGTACCTATAAGGGGCACCAAAACATTTTAAATAAAAAAAAGTAAAAACTAAAACCCAACTACGACAAAATCCGACGCTGAAAAAGTATGAAACCAGTTTCAAAAGCCGTAGTCACGCGTTGTTAAAGTGTTATGGACTATGGTACATTAAACTACATGGACTTCAGCTTTTGAAACTTAGTAATGTACCGTAGTCCATAACACTTTAACAACGCGTGACTACGGCTTTTGAAACTTGTTTCATACTTTTTCAGCATCGTTTTTTGTCGTAGTTGGGTTTTAGTTTTTTTAGTTATGTTATATATTCCTGGATAGCTGTTTATATTATTTATTTTTTAGCATATTGATACGTTTTTAGTAGGAATATAAGAAGTACCCTTTAACCATAACCACGCAATGGCTTATTTATTTTTATTGTAAAATCATGTAAAATGTTGCCAAGACGACTGCATATGGCTTACCCTGTGATAAAGATATCTGATCTCATGTAGAGCCAAGCTTCTGAATCTACACGCCCTATCTCTACCAACCCCAACTTCACAAACTCTATCCAACAGTTTTGATGATCATCAGTGTGTCAGTGAAGAAATCGTGTATTTTAAATATCAATAAAACCTAAAGTATCAGAACTATGAAATTGAAACTTTGTACATTTAATTAATCTATTACTGACATCATATTCTGAGAATTTGAACTAGGTATCTGGTACATTGGAAACCAAAGTTATGAGGGTTTAAAAAAAAACGACGAAACACTTCGAGAAAAGGTAGGTGGTGCCCTTGCGCTTCACTTGGCTCATCTTGACGGGATATTCTTTTCTTCTTTTATATAATTTGATTTTAGTTACATAATTTAAAACATAAATTTAAAGAAATAAATAGGTATAATGCTAACACTAATAAAATGCTTTGCATTACCTTACAACTGGTAACAGTCTGAGGAGACGGAGAGAGTGGTTTACTACTGAGTCAATAACAGAGGAACAAAAAATTGGGTGGGAAAAGAAAGTACTACAATTATGAAAAACTTAGGTAATTTAGCGTCTCTAGAGAGGGTGATATCACGTATTCTTAAAAACTATCTCACCATTGCAGTATTCTTCTGGAACACATGTGCCATTTTCGTTTCTATAGTAATTTTCTTTACAGACGCAACCTCCTTTGCAGAAGGCAGGATCTATTCTTGGACAACTTACTGGACCGTTTCTTGTGCTGCAGTTTTCGTTACGGCATATTGCTTGTGTGCAGGAATTGTATTCCTCGTTTATCGGACAGATATTAGCTGTAAGATAAATAGATAGATATTTAAATCTCGGAAAAAAAAAAAATGTATAGAACTCGCATACTTATTACAACAGATGTTAAACAAGATGGTGGTATATCACATTAAAAATCTTTGTATTTCGTAAGCATAAAGAAAACATATTTGCCTTATCGGACAGAGTTTGGCTGTAAAATTAATAGGTTGGTATTTAATTGCCGACAAAAAATAATATAAATATAGAAATAATATGAATCATTTATTTCAGACAAAATAAGTCTATATTTAAAGCAAATTTGTAATTGTATGCATTATAATTACACAATTACAAATTAAAATTAAATGAAATTAAATTAAAACACGTAACATAATATAACATTGAGTCAAACTTAAAAATAAAATCAACATCAAAGTTATTATCTAAAACAAAATTTAAATTACAATTAAATCAAAATTCAAACAAAGCAAAAAAAAATTAAAAGTAAAATCAAAATCAACATTAAAAACCCTATCAAAATCAAAAATTAAAATTCCAATCAAACTCGAAATTAGAACAAAATTTAAACAAAACAAAAAAACTTTATCAACAAAAAAAAAATCAAAATCTAAAATTCATAAGTTTAAGTAGCAACAAAAATACAAAAACGTAATCAATTTCCTCTCTTTACATGTAGTTCAGTGAAGCTACAGAATATAGCGGAGTCCATTCTTTCTGCTATTGTTTTCAAGATGGAATTGCTACTACCACACAAACGCAGCACTACAGACGCTGTCCTATTACGCATAATCGCATAGAAATCATCCAAGCACACATCGGCAAACATGACCAAAGCACTACAGCATCGTGGGAGCCTCAACAAAACCCTAAAGACGTTGTTGTACTGAATCCGCAGGGCATTGAAACTGACCCATAGACCGCTCGTGTAGAAGCTCTGACAGAAAGTTGTAAATCAAGTTATTTTAAGGGTGTCTGTACACCGAGCGAACCTATGAGTCAGCATGTTCCCCTGAACCGACAGCGCCCTGTGTTCCCTTTCAATGTCCTCATCATGTTTTAACCCTTCTGTGACAATATGACCCAAGTACTTGAACTTTTTAACTTGGTTCAAAGCACAGCCATTCAATAAAAGTGGTGGGACATTACCAGGACTCTTGTTGTTTGTTTTGAAAACCATAAACTCACTTTTACTTACGTTATACTTCTAAACATGCTCTTTAGCATATGTCTCACACTCACGCAGCAGCCACCACCTCCAAGTGAAGGATTGAGCAGCACCATGTCGTCAGCGTAGCTTATATTATTAACCGCGACACCATCTATCCGATATCCAACATTCATGCTGCTCAATCTCTTCATCAGCTGGTTCACATACAGGTTAAATAATCTTGAAGATGTCAGCCCCCCTGTCTCACACCACAACTCATTGTATACTCATCAGAGTATACGTTTGCCCATTTAATACTACTAATAATCTCCGAAGAGACACCAGACTGCTGCAGTTTGGCCCAAAGTATGTCATGTGACACATGGTCAAACGCCTTCGTTAGTTCTAGGAAACATGCATATATGGGTATTTTTCTCTTTAAGTAATAGTAATTCCACAGTGTGTTTAAGTACACCCATAGACATTCCCTAAACCCAAACTGAGCATCGTGAACCCGTAAGCAGTTACCCAGCCACACATCCAAGACTCTGTCAAACACTTTTGCGGCTATCGTAGCAAGTGAGATGGGACTATAAAAAATAAATAATAAAATAAATAAATATTTTGGACGTCTAACACACAACGCCATCTAGTCCCAAGCTAAGCAGAGCTTGTGTTATGGGTACTAGACAACTGATACAAATATATATATACTTTTTTTTTTTGTAAATACATACATATTATACATAGAAAACACCCAAACTCCGAAACAAATATTTGTAGATCATACAAACATTTGGTCCGACCCGGGAATCGAACCCGAGACCATCAGCAGTCGCACACGGCAACCGCGAGACCAACGAGGCAGTCGATTGGATGTGGTCGATGCTATGTAGTTGTATGAGTATGTAGTTGGACTTGTCTACTTGGGGATATATCCCCAGTGACATTTTTAAGTAGGGGTACAACGACGGTCCTCGTGATAATGTATCCGATAATGTATACAACTCACATACTTATTACAACCGATGTTGGACAAGATGGTGGTATATCACATTAAAAGTCATAAACATAAAGAAAGCCTACTTGCCTCATCCAAAGTCAATTTTAGTTCTGCTTAGCTTAACATAAAACAAAACCCGACCTATGCATTGATGCGTAAAGAATTCATTCTGTCAGTATAAGCCTGATTTGATAGTTTTTTTAAATATTTCATGTATAGCATTTTGAGCAATTTTCAGTAAGAATATAATAAGTACCTATTAACCATAACTACGTAATGGTTTATTTATTCATACTGTATAATACAAACATTTGTGTCTTAACATAAAATATTGATAGAATTAATCAACTAATGTGACTTACGGCATTTATCAATAGGCACACATGTACCATCCTTTAATCGACCAAAACCATCTTTGCATTGACACCTTGGATTACAATTTAGTAACATACCAATTCTGAAAGGACATTTGCCCCTGATTCTTGGTAAGCCACAGCTGTCAGTAGGACACAAAGGTGGACATGGAGTAAACTGTTGATGGGGTTTAGCACTGCAGTCGAAGGGAGCTGCAAAGATATTTAAGAGGGTTATAAAATCTATATATATAAAAGCGAAATACCACTCACTTATTAATCACGAAATCTCAGAAACTATAACACCTACAAACTTGAAATTTAGCAGGTAGGTTCCTTATAGGGTGTAGACATTCGATAAGAACGGATTGTACAAAACTCCACCCATAAGGGGGTAAAACGGGGGTTGGACGTTTGTATGAAAGTCCTATGTTTTTGAAGTAAGAGACTTAAAATTTAAAATGTATACTCTATAGACGGTGTGGAGGTGTACTAATAATGTATCTTTAGAAATAGACCCCCTTTGGGGTTAAAACGGGCATACCCCGTTTTAACCCCAAAAGGGGTTGATTTCTAAAGACGTTTGCGTCCAAACTACCATAGTAGTTTGGACGCAAACGAGGTTGGTTGGGTCAGCTAGTAATATTATATAATCGAAGATTTATTAGATCATAAACTCTACATTATTTTCAAGAATCACTTACGGCAATTTACGGTTGGTATACAAGTGCCGTTTTCGGAACGCCTATGGTTAAATCTGCATTTACAAGCAGGCGGCGGGCAAGGGTTTGGTTTTTCACACCTCTTGTTGTCTGCTTCACTCTTGGGACAATGATCTGATGCACAGTCTGATGGGCAATCAACTAGGACTTCGTTATCGTCACAAGTTGGTTTAGGTTCATCTAAAATTATAATATTTAATAAAGATACAGTTTCAGTGCGATTGGAAATGGTGCCGTATGTTTTCTGAATTGAATAAAATACAATTTTTATTTCTTCTTAATCTTTCTATTCGACCGTTGAAGGTATGTATTTGAGAGTCACTGAGCGAGTGCTCAGTAAAAAAAGAGCTAATTTACGTGTAAAAGCAAATAAATAAAATTTTACTGTCCAACCAAATGAACTACCGCTTCAAGAAACACTCATATTTTTTGTTCTCACCATTGCACTGCTCTTCTGGAACACACGTGCCATTTTCGTTTCTGTAGTAATTTTCTTTACACACGCAACCTTTTTTGCAGAAGGCAGGATCTATGTCCGGACAACTTACTGGATCGTTTCTAGTATTGCAGTTTTGGTGACGGCATATTGCTTGTGTGCATACATTATATTCCTCATTTAATGGGCAGATATTAGCTTTAAGATAAAAACAAAAATCATAAAAAATAAAGGAATAATCGTATGGAACTTTTATAACACAAGTTTAAGGGAAAGTTTACTTTTAAGTCTATTAGGTCAACATGGATTATAATAGTGTCTCTTAATTAAAATTCAAATGAGTTTAAAATAAATATATTTCTCAAATTTGAATGAGATTAATAAACGAGAACAACAGAACGTAACGTAATTAAAATAATCACAAATTTTAAGAAAGAAAAACCGACTTCAATCTGGACCAAATTTAAATGAGACCGCACGGGAAGTACCAGCTTTCACATAAAAAAAGAATCATCAAAATCAGTTCACTCAGTCGAAAGTTATGAGGTAACAAACATAAAAAAAATACAGTCGAATTGAGAACCTCCTCCTTTTTAGGGTTCCGTGCTAACCAAAAAACGGAACCCTTATAGATTCGTCATGTCTGTCTGTCTGTCCGTCTGTCTGTCCGTCCGTATGTCACAGCCACTTTATTCCGAAACTATAAGACCTATAATGTTGAAACTTGGTAAGTAGATGTATTCTGTGAACCGCATTAAGATTTTCACACAAAAATAGAACTTACTTAGAACTAAAACTCAAAAAAATTTTTTTCATCCAACCCATACGTGTGGCATATCTATAGATAGGTCTTCAAAAATGATATTGAGGTTTCTAACATTATTTTTTTCTAAACTGAATATTTTGCGCGAGAGACACTTCCAAAGTGGTAAAATGAGTGTCCCCCCCCCTTTAACTTCTAAAATAAGACAATGATAAATCTAAAAAAAATATATGATGTACATTACCATGCAAACTGCCAATGAAAATTGGTTTGAACGAAATCTAGTAAGTAGTTTTTTTTAATACGTCATAAATCGTAAACTGCAATTTACCTTTCATTCAATCAACACAAATATAAAAATAAAATAAAAATTATATTATGTTACTTGCTGCCGCGGAACCCTTCATGGGCGAGACCGACTCGCACTTGGCTGCTTTTTTTGAAGTCGGTTAAAAAAGAAAAAGAAGCAAAATGTTTATTAAAAACAGTGATAGTGCTGCTACTGTCAAACTGTAGGACAGTTCATTGGCTTATTGACGTAGCTGATTAGCTAAACAGTGTTTATGTTTTGTGTAATACACAGCATTTTTAAGTACAAATTCATTAAATATATCTTTTGAAAAACTTAATCACTTTTTACTTACGACACTCTTCGTAAGGAACACAGATGCCGTCCTTTCTCCAGTAACCCTTGATACATCTGCACTTGGGGTTACAGGGAAGTGTTATTAGGATATTTCCGAATTGCGGTGGGCAGTTGCCAGATGGAGTTGCTTGAGAACAGTCGTCAGTTGGACACAATGGGGGACAAGCGTTAAATTCTTCATTCGGACGAGCGCTACAGTCGAAGGGGGCTATGGATACAATATATTTAATTGTTATTATACAGAATTATGGTACCCTACATACATATTTGAATGGTCAAATAATTGCCTTGATGTAGGTATGTAGGTACTTGATAATATATATGCGTAGTTGCTATTACAGATAACTAATTTTGGATCTAGTTTTTTCTCTCGAAATAGTAGAAAAAATCTTTCTAGGTCTATCGTATGACCATTGTGGCCCGATAAGTTTAAAATTTACATACGGCAGTCTCTTGTAGAAATGCAAGTCCCATTTTTTGCTCTTCGGTGGTTGAATTCACATTTGCAAACGGGTGATGGGCACTCATCCTTTTCAGGTTTGAAGCAAGCGTTTGCTTCTACATTTTTGGCTGGACAATAATCATCGGCACAATCTGCAGGGCATTCTTCCAAAATTTCATTTTGGTCACAGTCCGTGTCACCTAAGGATTACATTTTAAAATGTTCCATAAATCTATATCTATACTTCTATATCTACTATATAAAAATAAGTCGGGTTTTCCTTCCTGACGCTATAACTCCAGAACGCACGAACCGATTTCTACGGTTTTGCATTCGTTGGAAAGGTCTCGGGCTCCGTGAGGTTTATAGCAAAGAAAATTCAGGAAATTTTTCAACAGAAAAGCGGGAAAGTGTTACATAAAACGAAGCCATCTGGTGGCGAAACGGAGTTCGCCGGGTTTGCTAGTCTATACTAATATTATAAACGCGAAAGTTTGTAAGTATTTTTGTTTTTTTTATTGTTATTTAATTTGACAATTGTAATTAAATCGCTGCATTTGTTTCAGCTTGATGGATTAACAATACACTTACAAAGTTCCTTTTAATTTATTGTACGTCTTACTTAATTATAGTTTCGTTATAATATACATAATACGATAAAAATATTATTACAATGTTTCTCCGGTATACAGATGCCGTTTTTGTTTCTTAGATAATTTTCTTTACAAATGCAGCCCTTCGTACACTGGGTATCATCGTGACTGCATAAAGATTGTCCCTTTTGAAAACAATATTGTGCTCGGGAGTTGGACTGTGTGCAAACCGAAAACTCTTCATTTTTTGGGCATCTCGTCACTGTGGAAAAAATAAAACTCGTATTTAGAATATTAACACGACTAATAGGTATACTAGTACTAGACAAGTATTAAAGTTTTACGTACAGTTCAGTTTTATGTCATACCGTTATTTTGTTTTCTCCGAACGCATTCTGCGTTTATCAGTATCAGTACTAATATTATAAACGCGAAAGTTTGTAAGTATGGATGGATAGATGGATTATTAGTACTCTTTCACGCAAAAATTACTAAACGGATTTGGATGAAACTTTACAGTGATATAGCTTATCATCATGGGGTGCCATCCTCAAAATGAAGTTTATAGGTCAGCAGACGGTACACCTCGCGATCATGAGCGGCCTCCTTTAGTTGGCAACACCGCAGTCCGGTCCAGACCACGATGTTATCTATCCACTTCCTTCGTGGTCGACCTGGTGTCCTCCTGCCAAGTATTTTTCCTTCTATCAGAAGCCTTAGGAATTCATGTTGCGTTTGTTGTGTTTGTTTGTATGTGTCCAAAGAAGGCCACTTTCCTTTTCGCTATAATATCCATCAGTTCTCTCTTGCACTTGGCTCGCTCCAGCACCATATAGCCTATACATCAGAATAACACATAGGCTACTATTTGCCGCTATAACTGACATACACGCGGGCGGATCCGCGGCCAATAACTAGTAATGTCATAAAAGTGAAAAATAGACTACATATTACTTTGCACTGATCGCAAAACAATATCAGATAACAATTTAAAAAATAGGCAACCGGCAAATTGTCAGATAGTTATTTGCTATATTATATTTAATATCTGAAGGTTGCGGATTTGCGGTTATTTTAATATTACAAACAGACACACTGCAACTTTTATTTATTTGTAAAGATTTATCTCTATTCGAAACTTCTGAAATTAAATCTATAGTTGACTGCCTCGTCGGCAGCGTACGCAATGGCGCAGTGGTAGTGTACGTGTGCATGAGGTCTCGGGTTCGACTCGGGTCGGATCAAATGTTTGTATGATATGCAAATTATGTTTCAGAGTTTGGGTGTTTTCTATGTATGATATGTAGGTATGTAAAAGGATATGTGTATTTATATCAGTTGTCTAGTACCCATAATACAAGCCCTGCTTAGTTTGGGACTAGATGACGTTATGTGTTAAATGTCCGAAATATTTAAAAAAGTTATCTTCCAGATAGCAGTAAGTTAATAATAGGCAATCTCCTGATAGCTGGTTTACCGCTTACAGCTAAAGTTCCTACTTCAGCTGTAAGCGATGAAAAGTAAATCGAATTTCGAATCAAAGGTTTGTGTAAAGATAGAGTCGTCACAGGTTTTGGACAAACCACCCTGTAACGTTTGAAACTATTACGACAACCTCTTTCACACAAAGCATGTATATACCTACACACATCAAAAGTGTCTAGGGATCAACATATGTGTCTAGGGATCAACATATATTTTTGCAATAACTTTTCTCCTGATTGATATTAATTAAAATTTTCTTTAAGGATTCATCAAATAAAGTGTTTTCGTTTGTCACAGTAACGATAAACCAAGTCACCTTTGCATTAATAAAGAAATTTGCCATTTTCCTAATAAAGGGATTTTTGACATTTGAACCACTAACATTAAAGTTCGAAAAAAAGACTGAAATAACAGTTTTCTTTAAAATTTTATTAGGTAACTTAAACAATTAATAATCCGTGTTTCTACCGCGAACACTAACAACACAAGAATGGGTTTGGCATACTCAAAATGAGTTCATCCAAATCACGCTGTGGAATGGCCGCCCATGTTCGTTGCAACAACAAAAAAAGGTCTTCTTGCGACTGAATACCCTCCATATTCGGCAGAGCTCTTCTCTGTAGCATATCCCATGCATGCTCAATCGGGTTCAAGTCTGGCGACTGAGCAGGCCAGGGCCAAAGCCACATCTCAATCTCAAGAAATCCGCATAAAAATGCTTGATCCCTAGACACTTTTGATGTGTGTATGTCTCTACAAGCAATCGCTGTGTTTCATTTGTAAATTTTTTTAATGAAATAGTTTAAATTTCGAAGGTTCTAGTAACTTTATCCGCAGATTTTCTTAAAAAAAACACTGTTGTAAATATGATCAGAACTTATAATAATAATAATATTTAATTTGTTTGTTGATAATCCATCTTTGATACAATAAAAAATACGTTAATGGCTGCAATAGTTAAAACTGTGACGCAGCCATTAGCGCTCACATCCGTGGTTATAGTCAATAGAAAATCAAGTAACTCAACTCTAAAAAAAAATCATAAAACAAAGAAAACCAAGCATGCAGTGATTTCAGTGTCAATAATAAGCGCACGTGTGTTTAAGAGAGTGCGTAAATTTAAGTTAGATTGAGTGTGTGTGTGTGTTTGTATGTGTGTTCGTGTGTGTGTGTGTGTGGTCAGTATTGTGTTAGTTTTAGATTAAAGATGGCATAGTGTGTTTGGCGAGGTGGTATAAACAGGAGGTCTCACCAAACATTCTATACATTGAGTGTAGGACGGGGAGCTCAAGTGTGTTTGCATAATTATACATATGTTCATGTAATATAAATACACACAAAGAAGACAATACTATCTCACCATAAGTTCTTCAGTTTGAGTATAGGACAAAGAGAGAAGCCAGTCTGTAACTCCAACCTTGCATTTACGCAATGTCAAGGAATATATATCGAGCTCTTTGTTTATTCTGTTATACAACTTCGGACCCGAGAAGTAGTACTGGTGGCTGGCTATAGCCGTATTGTATTTAAAAATTTTACAGACTCGGTCCGACCTGTGTGTGTTGAGTACAAAATTAGTGTCATATGGGGTTTCCACATGTTTACGGAGAATTACTTGAAGTATGTACACCTGTCGGACAGTAAGGACTTCACACAGGTTATACAGGTCCGAAGTAGGGAATCTATACGGCTTACAGGACATAACTTTAAGAATACATCTTTGAGCTCTTTCCAATCGTAATAAGCTAGTTTTATAAGTACCCAAGCACCGATGCAGCACCCTATAATTGACTGAACAAAAGCGTAATATACTATTTTTATGGTGGAAAGGTCAGCGATGTGACGAAGATTTTTGAAGACATATATAAGCTTCCTTAAGCGCGAGGTGAGTATATTAATTTGAAAATTCCAGGTTCGATTTACATCTATAATGATGCCTAAATATTTGATTTTATCAGAAGGAATTAAACTATGACAGCCACAGTTATCTATTGTGGAGCGACTGCAGGAATGGGCCCTGATAACGAATGGTGAGGACGGTTGAGACTTTTTACTAGAGGAGAAGGTCAAAATTTTAGTTTTATTCAAATTCAGTGTTAGAAGGTTGAAGTTCAACCAGGCCATTACCGTTTGGATTGCGGTTTCAGCCTTTATCCTCACAACATCCCAAGTAAGGCCCTTTATTAGGAGAACAGTA
Source organism: Diaphora mendica (assembly GCA_949125395.1). Taxonomy (NCBI): domain Eukaryota; kingdom Metazoa; phylum Arthropoda; class Insecta; order Lepidoptera; family Erebidae; genus Diaphora; species Diaphora mendica. The sequence goes on along the minus strand of OX421316.1, from coordinate 23,203,838 downwards.
TCATCGGCGTAAGAGACAATTTTACAGTCCTGCAATTTAAGGGAGCAAAGATCGTTAATATAAAGGAGAAATAGCGTGGGACCGAGGACACTCCCCTGTGGCACACCGTATGAGAGAGTATCTCCTCGCTAGTGACATTATTAATAATAACAGATTGAGTGCGGTCTTGCAAGTAAGCAGAAAAAATCTCAAGTGGTAAGCGAATTCCTAAATGCTCCATCTTCTTCAGAAGATGAAGACTTAATAATATTTGAAGTCTATGTTGTTACAACGAAATCAAACTCAGAATATCATACCAAGAATCAAACTCAGAATACCTTACTAATTAAATCCACATTTAATACCGCTATGTTTCACAATTAGATTTTTTATTAACAAGAAATAAATATTTTATTAACAGAAAATTGAACTATACTGAATCAATATTTTTTAGTTGTAAATGACGAACAATGTGTGTTCATGACGCACTTTTAGTTCATTTAATACCGTTGCACGTTCATTGCTACTACTAATAACAGTTGAACAAATAAATACTTTTCTGTAATTCAGCTGAATTTAATAAAATCAATGTTATACAAACTAACCGTTGTGTGGACTTTCTACGTATACTGGAAGGCTTCTATGTGGATACCAGCTCTGACAGTTAGTCTTTCAAATTTAGGTATACTATTCTTTTAATTCAATAATCATTAGCTAAGAAATAGTTCCATTACTAATTTACAAAACTGAATTTACATCTGTAGAGACTAAATCTCTGTGGCACAAAAGAACACAGTAACGCCAGGTCGTGGATATGATCCCTGTTCTGTGCAAATATGTATGTATCTATGTACTACGTTTTTCTTTATCACGCTTTAATAAGACAGAAAATTACCACGAATTACTAAAACTAAAATGATTTTAGTATTTCCCAATCTGTGCCCTGGACTGCCTCGTTGATCTCACGGTTGGCGTGTGCGACTGGTGACCATGAGGTCTCGGGTTCGATTCCCGGGTCGGACCAAATGTTTGTATGATCTACAAATATTTGTTTCGGAGTTTGGGTGTTTTCTATGTGTAATATGTATGTATGTATTTACAAAAAAAAGAAGTATTTATGTATTTGTATCACTTGTCTAGTACACATAACACAAGCTCTGCTTAGCTTGCGACTAGATGTCGTTGTATGTTAGATATCCGAAAAAAAAACACTGCGAAGGTGAGGGCAATACCTGAGCCACAGGCGATTGATTATACGGCCCAGGCGTGACGAATGAGGAGGAAATTTCTCATGACTCATGAGTGACGTAGTGTTCGAGACTACTTTACTCATAATTTGAGACTATACTTGTAATAAATAAAGAACTCAATAGACAAAATCAGGGTAGGAAAAACGATAGGCTGAAAAACACCGCACGTTTCAAATGGGGATATTTGAAGAGTCAAAATGTATAACGATCAAAATTACAAAGACACTAGTTTATAACATTACCCCTGTCCTCTCATCTCTATTATTCATTCTCTACAAAAATTTTCTGAGGATGGATATGTGGATGTTTGTTACTCCTTCACGCAAAACTTTACATTATAAAAGCTGATACATGACAATAAGACATATACATACCAATATTTACTGCAATATTCGATATACTCATAGCGAGGGTAAGCAACGACGGCGCGGTCAGTACCTGGATGGGTGACCGCTGGTGGTATGATACCATGAGCGTCTCCGTGATTAACGTCCGTCTACGTTAAGCAGTCGATCCCGGCTGTTATCGTAGGATAACAGTCGTGAAGCTTAGTTGGAGGCCTTTGGGCGGCTTAAAAACATCCAAAGGCAAGATTACGTAGCCACAACGTTGTCTTGCCAGTCCCCAACCAGCACTTGGCCAGCGTGGGGGCGTATGGCCATAAATCTCTCCTGAGAGGAGACCCGAGCCCAGCAGTGGGACGTTATGGGTTGTTGATGATCCGATATACATGCGGGCGGTTCTCCTTGAAATAGCTAGTAACAGATAAATACTCTTTATTTTTACCTTCTTTCTTTTTGTGGTGTGTTTTGCTTTTGGAGGTTCCTGCCGTACTAGAATGTTTATGCGACGAAGCAGTAGCTACTTTAGTAGAACATTTTTCAGTATCACAGGCTGAAATAAAGGTTTAATCATTAGATTTTATTAATATATTAAGTAGTTTGAACATATTTTTGAGTCCAAATATTATAAAATAATGTATATACGTGTTACAAACAAAAATGTTTTCCAAATATTTTGTTTCACGTGAATCATCTTGGTCATTATCACATTCAATTAAGTTAAAACTTGCCAAATTGTTGTTAAGCGAAATAATTACTAAACCGGTTTTAAATCAACTTGTCAAAACAAATAAAAAAACAACTAAGAAACTAAACGATAGACGATGGTTTTTGGGACATGTTTTTAGGGTATTAACCTTGCCATTCTTTAGGCATCCTTGCCTAGGCAATATATCATTCCAGCGGTTATGGTTAAGACATACAGAGTATCAGACTCATAAAGGCCGCCTAAGGGAGGACTATACGCAGGACAATAGCTTTGCAAAGAGAGGGAAAACTTGAAACATATACAATAATCACAATTTTTAACGAAAAAAGAACCGAGTTTAAGAACTGGACTAAATTGAAATGGGACCACCCGGGAAGCACCAGCTTTAAAATCAAAAAAGAATCAAAAATCGGTTCACCCAGTCGCAAGTTATGAGGTAATACACATTAAAAAAAAGACAGTCGAAATGATAACCTCGTCCTTTTTGAAGTCGGTTCAAAAACCCGTCTGGCCTGGGTGGGATAGTAGGCAAAACCTTCTCTATAAAGAGAGGTATAAATATGTCCAGAAATGGACTACATACTATGATGAGATACTTGATGAGGATAATTTTGACTGATGTGGCGAAATTGCCAGCCTTTTGGTGATTTTTTAACGTACTTGTTAATAGAGTAATGTTGTTATTTCATTATATTAAAGAAAAAATACATATTAATATTAATTAAGCAAGATCATCAGATTGTAATTTAATTGACAAATTAGATAACAACAATTCACATTTATACGAGTATTTACTGGTTTTAAAAGAAAATCTGTTTTAAAGATTATAATAAACACTTTAAAGGTTAACAGAAATTAAAAACATACACCTACTTAAATAAATTAGAGGTATGCTAAAATTAATAAACAAATACTATTGTGTACATACCATCGCAAGTTAGTACGAATATACAAGTCGTCAGTGCAATAACAACGACAGGTCTTAACGCCATTGCGACCTAACACTATCTGTTTTATGAAGTTTGTAAACTTATATTGATACGTATATATCTGACATCTGTTCCGTGATAATACATAATATTTAAACACATAATTTGCTAGTTAATTTAACAGTTATACAAATGTTAGTCAACCGTATTGACAGTAGAATGTTTTTAATTCGTAAAAGCATTACACTCATAAATTCATATCACCGAAGATATCCGATTTAACATGGCGGAACTCTATCGCCTTTAACATGGAGAGTGTCCTGAAGAGCTTAGTATATCATACCAATTTGTATGCCGATAAATGCGGCCAAACACGACTGAAACTATTATAATTTATTGATATCTTGCATGCAATGTATGTACACCATGTTATACAAATAAAGACTATCTATCTATCTATCTAGCTGTTCCAACTGGTCCCCCCTTCTCCCTTCCTCTACAGGACAACACGTGCCGTCACGTGCCGTTGGAAGTCACCGCTTCAGAGTGGAAGACATACGATCATGTACTCACCGCTTCGGTCCTTCCTTCCTGTGCCGAGCGGTCAAAACCTGGAACTCACTACCTGCGTACGTGTTTCCCTCCCATTATGAACCCCGGTCATTTAAGCGCAGCGTGAAAAAGCATCTCTAAAAGCAGAGGATGGTTGACCACCACTCCTGGATTCTACTCATGCTTTCCATCAGGCAGAGATTAATTTTGGCAGTCAAACATAAAAAAAAGTAAGGAAAGTTAACGATCCCTGCTTTACTCGATTTCAGAAATGCTTTCAATACCGTTGACTTTGATATCTGATGACTGATACTGATGATTAATTCAATCGAATTTAGTTTGACCTCAGGGTTGCGAAGGTCTGATGCCAGTCGCCCAGTGGAAAAACTGATATTCAGGTAAAACCGGTTCAACTAGTAGCTAACCCTAAATAATCTTGTAAATAATAAAGACTAAGCGGATGTTTATAAACAAAACGCCACATTTGTCCAGAAGTAAAAAACACATTGTAATAGGCTCGTTGTATATAGGAACTAAAATTAAATTTTTAATTAATTAACAATTGCGCAGTGGGCTGGGATGGTATTCCTACCTTAGTTTTTAAATCAGCCTGTCATTTACTTACACCTTGCCTGGTATATGTTTTTAATATCTGCCTCTCTGCGGGGACTTTTCCGCACGTTTTAAAAAAAGCTATAGTTCATCCAATATTTAAGAAAGGGGACAGAGGCAGTGTCACCAATTACCGACCCATCTCTGTACTTACATCATTGTCAAAAATCTTTGAAAAAATTCTTAACAAACGGTTAACTCGATTTCTACACGAAAATAATATTCTGGCCCCTAACCAATATGGTTTTAGAAGAGGTTTGTCCACAGAAGATGCAGTTCTGAAACTTACGAACACTGTAGTGAAAAATCTGGAACAGAAACGGAGAACTGTCGGGATCTTTCTGGACCTTTCAAAAGCGTTTGACACTGTCTCTGTTCCCATCTTGATCTCTAAGCTGGAAAGTTGTGGCATAAGAGGAATTGCCCTAGATATGTTTCATAGTTACCTTACTTGCCGAACGCAGTATGTCCAAATAGATTCCTTTGTTAGTGGCGAACATATCGTGAATTTCGGAGTTCCGCAGGGTAGTGTCCTTGGGCACTACCCTACCCTTACATCAACGACTTGTGTAAAATGTCGCTTCCAAATTGTGTAATTTTGTCATACGCTGATGATACGGCTCTTATTGTTTCTGGTCAGAATTGGGAAGAAGCCAGGCTTAACTCAGAGCTCGCACTGACACAGGTTATGAACTGGCTGGATTCAAATCTCTTAACACTTAACGTAAGTAAAACAAATTATATAACTTTTGCTGCAAGTCAAGCATCTACACCTCCCTCTTCGTTCTCTCTTTGTGCTCATTCCTGCCCTACTTTTGTATCGTTCCCAATAGATTCCTGCTCCTGCACTTTCATCGAACGTGTATCTTATATTAAATACCTTGGTGTTCTTATAGACGACAATCTATCTTGGCAACGCCAAATTGAATCGTCCACGTCGCGAGGTAGAAAACTAATTTACGTCTTTAAAATCTTAAGAAATATCCTTGATCCCGTTTCGCTAAAGTCTGTGTACTTTGCACTAGTTCAGTCAGTTCTTTCCTACTGTATCACATCCTGGGGTGGAGCTGTCAAATCTCACATGATTAAAATAGAGAGAGCGCAAAGGGCCGTCCTTAAGACAATGATACGGAAACCGCTCAGATTTCCCACTCTTGAACTATTTTCACTTTGCCAGGTACTTAGTGTGCGACAACTTTTAATATTAAACACCACGTTACGCAAACACAAGGAATTATCTTACGACCCTACCTTCGCGAGCTCAAAGCGTAGATCTGACAAAGTCTGTCCTATTATGAAACGCCGAAAAGCAGTAGCTGGTCGACATTATTATCATATCAGCTCAAAATTGTACACTAAGATTAACTTGAAATTGAATATTTTCCCTCTTGTTCTACATAGATGTAAACAAATAATATTCGATTGGCTCCATTCTCTGGGATATGAAGAGTCCGAAGACCTTGTGATTAATTAATCTAATTACACAGTAATATAAATATCTGAAACTCACACCTACACTTAACTCACTCACACACACATACACGCACGAATACATAACACACACATATACACACACATTTTTCTTTAAACTAATTTCTTACTATATAATTGTAATTTACTCAAGAATGTTATTTCTTACTGTTTTTTTCCGTGTCACAAGCGTTTTTGTTAGTATTTTTGTTTTTAGTTCTGTTACTTTTGGATTTTGTGTGTATTTCGGGAGAGGGCGTTGATACCTGTGACACAATTTTATTACTTATGCAGGTATCATCGGTCACAATTTTTTTATGTAAATTCGTTATTAATTCCAAATAAAGAATTATTATTATTATTATTCTCTTTATTTCATTTATATATACATATTAATTACATTTTTAAATATAAATATAAAAACAAATACATTTAAAAATATAAAAAATAGTAGACCACCGACCTCGGGTACAGGGACCAAGAAACCGGTGGTTAGGGCTCCAGAGACAGGAACCTCCTCACAATACGAGCCGTGTCAAGGAGGACTGCCTTCTGCATCAGACCCTTGATCCAGCCCTCTAACGTGAGCCTCTCAAGATGTTGGTCGAGGCTCTTGGCTATCAATCCGTGAGCAGATACGACTATCGGAACAATGATTACCGAATCCACATTCCACATATCGACAATCTCGTGAGATAAATCCAAATATTTTATTTGTTTTTCTTTTTCAACTTTCACGAGATTCTCGTCATGAGGAACGGCGATATCGACAATCATTGCGCGGCGCTCTAATCGATCTATCACCACACAACAATAGTCCTGTCCGTGATAATAGATCGATCCCAATATAACGTAGCACGACCATTCTCGAGAACTGGGTCGGGCACATACCTGTAGTATGGCACCTCTGAATTCACAAGTTTGTATTTAAGGGCAAGCTGTTGATGTACGATCCTAGCTACTTGGTTGTGCCTGTGCAAATATTCGCCGTTAGCAAGACGAGAACAACCAGAAATAATATGCCTGATAGATTCTCCTGGACGGTGACATGCCCGACAGATGTCGACCGTACCATCTCTCAGGATATACTTCCGATAGTTATTCGTCATGATAACTTCGTCCATAATCGCACAAACAAAACCTTCGGTTTCTCCGAAGAGGTCACCATGCCGTAGCCAGGAAGTTGAGGCCTTGAAGTCTATATCAGGCCTATTAAGAGCCCGATAAAACCGACCATGAAGTTCTTTGCCCTTCCATACCTCCCTGCGATCATCAGTACCAAGTACTACAGGTTTGCGCCAATTCTCTTTAGCCAAAGCGAGCGGAGTGAGTCCGGTATCCACTGCAACTACATTACGATGCACTCCCACATCAGTGTGAAGAAAATATTCTCTAAGATTGTATATCTCGCGATTGTGTAGGGTCTTGATATTTAAGATAGGAAGGGAAGAGGAGAGAAGAGAGGCCAGTTGAAGAGGAGGAACGGGTCTCGTCCGATCCGGAAGCGCAGGCGGCCTGGTTTCGTGGCATCATGACTGACGTCTGTGCCGCGGGTCAGGCCGGGGGGTAGGAGGGGTTCTGTGTACTGGTGGACACCGGAACTCGAGCAACTTCGCATGGCGTGCTCGAGAGCCCGTCGCCGGTTTCAGAGAACCCGAAGGAGACGGCGAGCTACAGCCGAGGAGATCGCCGAAGTGAGGCGGGAGTATGGCGCCAATAGATTATTATTATTATTAATACTAGAATTAGGTATACCTTGAACCAAACTTTATGACGTTTCTAAAGTTAGCTGCGCAAGCAGGTATGCGCAGGTACAGTTAAGTCGAAAATAGTTAGACGAGGGGATTTAAATAAAATATGAAATCTATTATTGCATGTAGGTACTTATTTTATAGATAAACAGATGTTTACATCCAGGTATGTTTATGTGACCCGAATCGATCCCGAAAAACTTACGATGAAACTATTTCTATATTTATAAATATGTTTTTCCGGCGTGCCTAAGTTAGGATAGCTAACATCACGCTTAGACTAATAGAAGCCGAGCATAAATGAAAAAAGACTCATACGAAGTTGTGTGGGTCAGCTAGTACAACAAATTAATTTTTGTATTCCTTAACATAATCAAATCAAAGCATGTAGTTTGTTAATAGCAGTAGTAATATTTTCGTGAGGCACGACTAGCGATACAAGTAAAGTATGTACTATATATTTATTGCCCGTTTATATATTTTGTTCTATTCGACTTCCTGCAAACATAGTCATGTGTAGATAGCGCTGAGCACATAAAGTGCATTTAATAGCGTATGATTTTTAGGGTTCCGTGCCAAAGGAAGGAACCCTTATAGATTCGTCATGTCTGTCTGTCTGTCTGTCTGTGTGTGTGTCTGTCTGTTTGTCTGTCCGTCTGTCCGTCCGTATGTCACAGCCACTTTTTTCCGAAACTAAAAGACCTATAATGTTGAAACTTGGTAAGTAGATGTATTCTGTGAACCGCATTAAGATTTTAACACAACAATAAGAAAAAAACAATAAATTTTGGGGGTCCCCATACATAGAACTGAAACTCAAATTTTTTTTTTTCATCAAACCCATGCGTGTGGGTTATCTATGGATAGGTCTTTAAAAATGATATTGAGGTTTCTAATATCATTTTTTTCTAAACTGAATAGATTGCGCGAGAGACACTTCCAAAGTGGTAAAATGTGTCCCCCCCCCCCTGTAACTTCTAAAATAAGAGCATGATAAAGCTAAAAAAAATATATAATGTACATTACCATGCAAACTTCCACTTAAAATTGGTTTGAACGAAATCTAGTAAGTAGTTTTTTTTAATACGTCATAAATCGTAAACTGCAATTTACCTTTGATTCAATCAAAACAAATATAAAAAAAATGTTACTTGCTGCTGCGGAACCCTTCATGGGCGAGTCCGACTCGCACTTGGCCGCTTTTTTTTTTAATTCAAACTGTTAAAAACTACAAGCTTCGATCAAATAAAACAAGGTAGATAATGCACGGCATTGTTCTTGTTGAATCAATAAAAACTCAGCTACTTCCAAGTAAACACACGCGTTAACGCACACATATGCTAAGAAACTACGCTACTTTTCGTCAGTATAATAATATATCTTATATCGGAACTTGTACGATACTGATTTGATCTGACACCACAAATATCAACAAGTAACATAATATAATTTTTATTTTATATTTTTACATTTGTGTTGATTGAATGAAAGGTAAATTGCAGTTCACGATTTATGACGTATTAAAAAAAACTACTTACTAGATTTCGTTCAAACCAATTTTCGTTGGAAGTTTGCATGGTAATGTACGTCATATATTCTTTTTAGATTTATCATTCTCTTATTTTAGAAGTTAGAGGGGGGGGGGGGACACACACATTTTACCACTTTGGAAGTGTCTCTCGCGCAAAATATTCAGTTTAGAAAAAAATAATGTTAGAAACCTCAATATCATTTTTTTCGTACACGCATGGGTTGGATGAAAAAAAAATTTTTGAGTTTCAGTTCTAGTCGTATGGGGACCCCCAAAATTAATTGTTTTTTTTTCTATTTTTGTGTGAAAATCTTAATGCGGTTCACAAAATACATCTACCTACCAAGTTTCAACATTATAGGTCTGATAGTTTCGGAATAAAGTGGCTGTGACATACGGACGGACAGACAGACGGACAGACAGACAGACAGACATGACGAATCTATAAGGGTTCCGTTTTTGGCTTGGCACGGAACCCTAACAAGTGCGTGTCAGGCCACGCATAGAATAGGGTTCCGTAGTTACTCATTTGCTATGCTTTTCTTTTTTTATTCTTTTACATATTTACCTACTTATTATTTCGTTATTTTTGTACGAAGTTTTCCAAGTAAGCGCATTTTACAAGTTAGGCTTCTATAACTCCTGGACTAAAAACTTTACCTAAGCGATTATAGTTTTCTTTCAAAGTTCATTACATCAACTACCAAGATTTTTTTCAGATTTTACGAGCCAGACTTACAGCTTTTAGAGGGAGGGACGCTTAGATTTAACAGAAAAAATGCGCTTTAAAGTTGAATATCGCGCAAACAAATATCTAAATAAAAAAATCGTTTTAGAAACCTCTCAATGTTTTTAAAATACCGATCTTATGACAACCCATTATGAGGTAAACGCGAGAAAAATAAATCATCCCCACTTTACGTGTAGGGGCGGTACCCCAAAAAAATAATTTTCTGAATTTATTTTCTCTTTGTCGACGTGGTAAATACACGTCTTTCTAGCAGTTACCGTTTGGAAGGTAAGCCGAGGACAGACGGACGGACATGACGAAACTTTACGAGTTAAGAGACGTGAACTACGGAACCCTAAAGAGTGAGCGTAGCATAGCGATATTCGTATATTGTAATAACCATAGTATTAATAGTAGTCGAAGAATAAATGTGTTCTTCGAACTTATAACATCTTTAATTTCTCCAAACACCAATCCTTGCATGGCCTGCGCCAGTCAGCAATCGGATACGCGTTGCATTCCGATCGCGTTCCAACATACAACCTTACATTACAATAATTGCACATGATGCTCGTATTATCTGACGACTCACCTTCTGACGGCCAACTCTGGCACTCTGCGTGGTCAATAGTAAAATAATAATATTTCGGACATCTAACCCACAACGCTACCTATTCCCAAACTAAGCAGAGCTAGTACTATGGGTACTAGATAACTGTTATGATATTTTTGTAAATAAAAATGTACATATTAAACATAGAAAACACACAAACTCCGAAAGATAGATAACATGACATTCACAGGTAGCCGGTAATGTAAACAATGTAGGTAAAAACCTTGACTGCCTCTCGGTGGCGCTGTGGTCTGTGCTTGAGGTATCGGGAATTTACGTTGCGTGGAAGTTGATTATATGTATTTAATTAAAACTGTGTAAGTATCTATGAATACTGTGTTCGTATTTTTAAACGTATTTATTTATAATCAATAGTCCATTAAAATTGACTTTCATACACACTTTTGACCCTTATTTTAACCCCTTTAGGAATAGAATTCCCATAAATGCTGATATAAGTATTCATTTCTTTGTAATCAAAAGCCTGAAGACAAAGTTTCATGTTACTAATTTAAAAAATGACGGACTTCCAGTCTAGCCTAGGGATAAAATATCCAGAAACGCTTAAATACGTATCTCATCATCATCATCGCAGTCCACTGCTGGACATAGGCATCTCCAATTGCACGCCACTTGGTTCGATCCTCGGCTTCTCTCAGCCGTCTTGGGCAGATCATTATTCCACCTGGCCTGTGGACGTTCTTTAACTGCAAAGTCTGCCTGAGGTACCACACATATTTTTGAACAACTTCGCGAACGGAACCTTCACGGTGCCGTTCGCGAAGGTTCACACACACAACCGGTTCCTGTCCATTTTTAATCAGTAGCCATAAATAAAATTGCATGTTTCTAACTTCAAGAATGACCGGCTTCCAGAATAACGGACTTCCAGAATAACCTATATACGAAATTTCAGACCCTATTTCACCACCTCAGGGGTGGAATATCCAGAAATGCTTAAATATGTATCTACTCATTTTTAATCAGCCAATACACAAATTTTCAGGTTTCTCACTTAAAAAATGACGGATTTCCTTACAAACTTTCAACCCCTATTTCACCCCTTAGGGGTAGAATATCCAGAAACGCTTAAATACGTATCTACTCATTTTTAATCAGTAGCCCAAAGCTAAATTTTCATGTTTCTCACTTAAAAAATGACGGACTTCCTTACAAAGTTTCAACCCCTATTTCACCCCTTTAGGGGCATTGTTGGATTTCGAACGTCATTGTACTGGCAACATTTTGATTGTCTCTGGTTCGTGTTTGACGTTTTGACGTTGGAGGTTAATATGTAAAAAAGACGCGTGTTGAAATGGCCGGTGCCGTAATTTATTTATTGTTAATTTTGTAGTACTCGTATAGTTTCCGCGTGAGATTGATTACACCGTGAGGTTTGTTGAGCTAGGGTACTTGTGGGCTCGCCGTATGCCAGCGTGAGACGAGGTTAATATCGAAAAGTGTTGAGAACGTTTTGATCGGTCAGGCTAGGCTTGTGAACAGTTGCCGTTAATTGTGATTAGACTCGCGAGGGTTTGTAGTGACGTATAAAAAGGCGCGTTCCGCGATAGCTGAAGCGAGTTGTTGTAATTTGAATTCCTTGAAGATGGTACAGCATTCTGGAGCATGTACGTGTGAACCTACCAGGACAGACCAGGCGGTGGGGTACCCCATCAACGGCGCCGAGAACAGGATGCCACACTACTCCAGTAAGTGCTTAATGATTTTAGTTTAGATTAAGAACACGGTGATACTGCCGTGGTTCATTGCTCCTTCCAGGGGACATTGTTATAGCGATTGAATACCTTATTCTATGGGCCGTAAGATATCTCAAGTATCACAAAGTGATCGCTGCCCTGGCGAGAGAAATGAACAGGCATAATATCCAAAAACTCCTAAATACGTATCTAATCATTTTTATTTAGTAGCCCAAAAATAAAGTTTCATATTTCTTATTTAAAAAATTATTGACTTCCATACAAACTTTCAACCCCTATTTCACCCCCTTAAGGGTAGAATATCCAGAAACGCTTAAATACGTATCTATTCATTTGAAATCAGTACTCCAAAAATAAAGTTTCATGTTTCTTACTTAAAAAATGACGAACTTCCATACAAACTTTCAACCGCTATTTCACCCACTTAAGAGTAGAATATTCAGAAACGCTAAAACACGTATCAATTCATTTTTAATCAGCAACCAAAAAATAAAGTTTCATGTTTCTAACTTCAAAAATGACGGACTTCCAGACTGACCTATATACGAAATAACAACCCCTATTTAACCTCTTAGGGGTAGAATATTCAGAAACGCTTAAATACGTATCTACTCTTTTTTAATCAGTAGTCCAAAAGTAAAGTTTCATGTTTCTTACTTAAAAAAATAAGAACTTCCATACAAACTTTCAACCCCTATTTCACCCCCTTACGAGTAGAATATCTAGAAACGCTTCAATACGTATCTATTCATTTTAAATCAGTACCCCAAAAATAAAGTTTCATATTTCTTATTTAAAAAATTACGGACTTCCATACAAACTTTCAACCCCTATTTCACCCCCTTAGGAGTAGAATATCCAGAAACGCTTAAATACGTATCTACTTTTTTTTATCAGTAGCCCAAAAGTAAAGTTTCATGTTTCTTACTTAAAAAATGACGAACTTCCATACAAACTTTCAACCCCTATTTCACCCCCTTAGGGGTCGAATTTCAAAAAATCCTTTCTTAGTGCTCACTTGTGTTATGTAAAGAACCTACATGCAAAATTTCAGGATTCTAGCTTCAGCTGTTTGGGCTGTGCGTTGATCTCTGGGTATGTCAGTCAGTCAGTCAGTCACCTTACTCTTTTATATATATAGATATAGATAAAAAAAAAACATTTTTTTAGGGTTAGTAAGTATATTGCCTATGACACCTCACAATTAACGTGGCTTTCTATTGGTAAAATAATTTTCAAAATCACTCCCTGCAACCTCATAACCTCACAAATTTTTCCTCTTTAAAATATTGGTATAGATTAAATATTCTTGTTCATAGATACATAATCTAGACATTCCCAGGGTTTGTAATATATCTATTGGTCCACTGAACTAGTAACTTTAGTAGTAGTGGACCAGTAGATATATTAAATTACGAATAGAGACAGACCATTATCAATTCACTTGAATTGATAATGGTCTGTCTCTGTATTTACATAAATAGAGATAAATAAAACACTTGATATATATATATATATTTTATTAATATTTACTAAAAAAATTAATACTTAATAAAGGTTTATTAGACACCTTGTTCTTTGCATAAAATATAAACAATTAACACTAATCAAGATATACTTTTTTTCAACATAACTTTTCACGTAATAAAGGCTTATTTGAAGGACTATCTCGTCTGATTCACGATCAGTATGAAAAGAAATAAACATCCGTATTGAGAATCTTCTCCTTTTTTAAGTCGGTTAAAGATGATCTGCTTAGGTATGTTGATACTATAAAAATTGTCCTTCCTTTAAATGTTAATTTTTATTTTGTGCTGAAACAAAAAAAAACACTTTTTAAAAGACTAATTTGAAACATTTCTATGTGAAGTGTCCCCTAAATTAGAGTAAGGACTGGAAGATTTTAGGGTTTTTATAACGCTTGACATCGGTTTTCGTTGAGGCCAGGCCAGGTATCATTCCAGTTGTGGTTTTTACTATTTATATACACCGCATTCAAAATGGTCGATTTATTCCTGTCAAGAAAAAAGGTAAATCACCACTTACGGCATTCGCTATATGGTACACATGTCCCGTTGTTCTTCCAGTAGCCTTTAATACATCTGCACTGAGGAAAGCACTCGACTACGATTAAAATGTTGCCGTATATGGGACATCTGCCATCAGGAGTCGCTTGTGAGCAATCGTCTGTTGGACAGTATGACGGACAACTCACATACTCCGTATTGGGTGCAGTACATTCAAAGGGTGCTGAAACAGAGAAAAACAAATTAAAGAAATAATAATAAAGAAGGCATTGTTCAATCTAGAACATGATTGCAACACCTGCAACATCAAATCTATGTCGCACGCAGTGCTTGCATCGCACTCTGTCAACTGTTAGGCATGACCGACATTAAGGCAGCTGCATCGACACAACACACGGATGGCACACAAGTAAATAGCCATACATGTGTACTTAGAGTAAGATTAGTATATAAGCTATAATTTATGTTAATAAAAGCAGTCATTTTGTCTAATCCGACTTTGACTCATTACCCTTATCCCTCACCTCTCGCTGTGGCCAAGACACCCTTAGCCGTCAGTAGATCGGTCTTGTGAGTCTGCTCGACCGGCAGTGAGAAAACCATCTCCTAAACCCGGCTCCCTTCTCGTCTCCGTCTGTTGCCCTAGGTCTCCCGGTAACAGACTTCCCGCACTATCTATATATGTATCTACACCCTCACCGCAGGGTCCGTATATTGGTAGGAGTAGGGAATATAGGGAATTAGGGATTTAGGTAATTAGGCGTAGGTTACGTGCGAGTATTGAACGGTTCACTACGGTGCCCGCTCGGTACACGTACTTAGGTTGTATTTAGATAGGTTTTCGGTGTAACACGTACGAGTGCTGTTTGGTGTTCCACGGAACCCGGACCGCATCCGTACAGGCATTATTTTAAAATATTTGACCATTCGAGAGGTCTATTGATCTAGTGGTTAGTGTGATCAAATTGTAATGTATATATTAGATAGTCCGTTAGAAAGTGCAGCATAATATTAATTAAATGGAAACACATGCGGACTAATAACAAATTCTGTTGAGACGTATTGTAATGAAGGCCACTGTGATAACATTCGAAGGTTCCTTATATGTTTGCTAAGGCTTATTGTTGTTTAAATGACCTATTTTAAATACGTGGCAAGTTCTATATTGGATTTACCAGATAATTTGGCTACTTCTTTAAAATAGTAGTCATACACTTCACTCATTTTTTACAGATTCAAGCCCGTATGATACGTACAAAAATAACTTTCAATATCTTAGCGAGTTATCTATATTGACCCTAGTCACTGTCACTGTCACACACAGTTCTACTCGATAATGGCAATACAACACTACTAGATTTTCCTGACTATCTTCTTTCTTCTGTAAGAGGATGGTTTCCTGATTCTGTAAAGTGCCTCTAATATGTAGTAAATAAACCTGCAGAATGTGCTATGTCAACTTAACAATTCAGAATTCAGTGCTTACGACAATTCCGAGTCGATATACAAGTTCCATTTTCAGCTTTCCGCATGTTGAAGCCACATTTGCATTCCGGTTCTCCACATACTTTTGGTATCTTACACCTTCTATCTTTTACTTCACACTTTGGACAACGGTCTGTCGGGCATTTTGCAGGACACTCGAACAGATTCTCGTTAGGCCCGCATGTTATTTGTTCTGAAATTATTTACAGCATAGTGTTAGTTCAACCGAAGGCTTTATGTAGGAATTTTGATGAACCTAAGATTATGATACTAAATACAGAATTATGAATTCTGAGATTAGAAAGCAAAGAAATACAAGTGGTTTCCTGCTGGAAACGACTAACGAATCAGAAAAGGGCTTGTGCTTTAAAAATAATTTATCTTGACGGGAATTAACATGCTCGCCAGTGGTTAGTAACCCTGATTGCTCGATGAGGATGACCTCCTTAGGTTAGCATTTTATGCAAAATGTTCTGAGTGAATCCATGAGGGTTCGATCCCACTCAGAACAAAAATAATTGTGTGACAAGACACAGACAAGACAAGAATAGAACGGACTCTGACTGCCGTGTGTGAGATATGTAAAGTTGTTATAATAAATTAATAATTGAACGTGAAAGTTTAAAGTGCAAAGGAAACTCTAGTTTCCTTTGCACTTCGAATTTCATTATCTATAATGAAATTCGAATCCGAATTCGATAATTGCCTTTGTTGGTAACAAACTGACCTTGGAGCTGCCAGGTGTTAATAGAAATTCGAAACATCGGGTGCTAAGTTTTAACCAAAAACACCTAATTCTCCAACATACAATGAAGTTATTACCTTGAATTAATTCAGTTATTAAATCAGCAAGTCAACACTGATGATTAGAATTATAACCGGTTCATTATTATCTATTTAGGATTAGGTACATGTAAAACAAATGAGAAAAACTAACCAGTAGTTCGGATCACGGCAGCGATGACACAGAAAATAATTAACACAACTTGCGTCATCTTCGTCGTTTGCTTTCAGCTGCAATGAATATATTCCACTAATATTTGTTGTTTTGATGTACATACTTTGTGTACTGGAATGATAAAACAAAACATTTTTTTTATAACAGCGCCCTCTATGAATTAAACTTGTAACCAATGTAAGTTATATTGTTACTAGTACTTTATATTTTTTATAGATGACAGGTATATTGAGAAGAAAGAATTAAGTAATTTTATCAACTGAATTACTTGCCATCGACCCTAGTTATTGTTGTTACAATTACAAAAAGTATTATATTTTTAAATTAGTTAAACTTACTACTGGAATCCTTTCATCAACTGTGCAGGTTGCCGCAAAACTTTAACATTGTGTCTAGTACTCCCTAGACCAGTACTATTAATTATTCTGTATAGAAATGTCTTTTCTATTTACTGTTGAACAAACCGTCTCACCACTTAACTACCTTAATAAAAAAAATACGACTAGACCGCGGGGCTCAGCTAGTGTTGAATAATCAGTACAATTTTCCATTGTTACCAATTTGATTAAAATCTAGATTGATCTTTTGGAAATAGGTCAGCAATACAAATCAGTGTTAGCAATAAAAATACACCAGTTAAATTGACTGCTTTGGTGGCACAGTGGTAGCATATACGATAGTTGTGCTTAAGGTTTTGGGTTCGATACCCGGGTCAGACCAAATAATTGTATGATCTGCAATATTTATTTCGGGGTTTGCGTGTTTTTGGTGTATAACATGTATTTTTGTATGTGTTTACAAAAAAGTATTCTATCAGTCAACTAGGTGACCCACGAAACCTCGTTTGCGTCTCCTATTGCCCGTAGCGTGATAATATTCCCCCGTTTTTAAAACATTCTTCATCGGTGCTCCGCTCCTATTGGTTTTAGCGTGATGATATATAGCCTATAGCCTTTCTCGATAAATGAGCTATCTAACACTGAAATGATTTTTCAAATCGGACCTTTCTGAGAATAGCGCGTTCAAGCAAACAAACTCTTCAGCTTTATGTATTATAGGTATAAGTATGGATATAGCTGTCATAATTAAAGTTCTGCTTATTTTGAAGCTGGTGGACGTTGTGTCAAATGTGCGAAATATTAAAAAAAAAATATACAAGGTCACCTTTCTGCCCGTTTTTGAAATGAAATAAAAATGCAAATTATGTCCTTACTGTCATTTAATTCGAGACGTGTAGTCAAGAACAATAAAAAATTGCAATACATTTTAATTTACGACATCTTTACTTGAACTTCATTTTTTACTTGGGCTGAAACAAAATAAAAAATAAGTCTTTAAATTTTGAAAACAGAAATTTAGTTCATATATTATTTATTATGATTCTGCCTGCGGCTCCGCCCCTTTATATGTCAGCTATCGCGAAAAGATGCGCATGCCCTTCTCCAAGGTCCATCTATCTCCATACCGAAATTCATCCAAATCGGTTCAGCCGTGAAAGCGTAACAGGCAGAGTTCGTTTCGAATTTATAATATTGATAATGGATAGGAGACGATTAATGAGCAGACCGAGCACCTCATGGTAAGTGAATACCGATGTTCATGGACATCTTGGCCGTTGAGTGCCATGTTCTTCAGATGCTTGTGTTAGAGATCAAGTAATGTACCTCTCTCGGTGAAATTCATTTATTTATTAGTATATAAACAAATTACAGGTTTGGACTTACCAACGGTTTCCGCACTAAGCTCGAGGCTTGTGTCGCGGGAACTAAGACCAGATTTTACATTATTCATTGGTGCTAATTCTTTTGTTCTAAAATCTCTCCAAACAACACCAGAAATCAAACTAAAAATTACTGTTCGTATTGACTTAAAAATATAATTTAGGTTTTTGCTTTGCTTAGTGAAGCAACAACAGAAATTAGCACAATAGCATCACTTTGAGAATCGCGTTTCTAGCTTATAGAATATTTATACATATGTTTTAGGTATGTAATTTAGTTGAGATATAATTCTACTAATATTTTAAACGCGAAAGTTTGTAAGTATGGATGGATGGATGGATGGATGGATGTTTGTTACTCTTTCACGCAAAAACTACTGAACGGATTTGGATGAAACTCTACAGTAATATAATAATAGCTTATACATCAGAATAACACATAGGCTACTATTTGCCGCGATAACCGACAAATACGCGGGCGGAGCCGCGGGCAACAACTAGTATAAAATAAAAACAATACAAGTTTTAGAACAAAAAAAATAAAACTTAAGTGAAGCCTCTTTAAATATATGTGGTAACTGTGTTCATTCATCTGTGGTTGAAAGTGTGTTCGTGTGTAAATGTTAAACAGCACTTTTCTGTGAGACTGTGGTTCAATCGTAGTCGACCCGGCTCATGTGTGACTATCATGACTATTCATGACTCTCCCTTGATGAAAACTGTTTCTAAGTTACCAGGGAAGTTTCGTCATCATCATAACATTAACAGTCCTTCATCATCCACTGGTACAAGAGCTTCTCTTCTTACCAAAAAGGTTTGGAGTACCTATAGAAATTGTCATTTTGTAGTTAGACAGTTAGAATAGAAATATTGTGTACCGTAAGCGATAAAGGTAATCCTCATTACATTTAAAATATCAATTGCGAATGTTTTTACATTTTCACGTGGTGGTATAATTTCGGCTAAAAAAATGTAATAAAAACTTTAGGTATCTCAATGCTTTCTTGTCTGTCTCTATCACGCACGAATTGCAGACAGCCAGATTTCGGAGCAGCTCATCAACGAATCTGTCTGTCTCTGAGACAGACAGATTCGTTGATTCGTCGTTCGGAGCAGCTCGTCTCGATCCGTGCGAGCTTCGGGTGTCAGGTTGTATTTCCGTTACGTTACGGAATTTCTTGATCCGGTCGCCGCGTTCAAAGGCCTCAAAGCCCGCGATAAAGGCTATGCAATAGCTTAAAAAGGTCAATTATACGTTCGTATATATAGCTTAGTAATACGGAAAGAAAATAATTTAATTGGGAAAAATAAATTAACTGTGGGAGAGCCACGCTTCGGCATGAATGGGCCGGCTCGACCGAAGTGATACCATGGCCGCACACCGTGTGAGACGGTGTGAAACAGCGCTTACGCTGTGTTTTACCGAATGAGTGAGGATAGCGGAGGCCTATACCCCAACCCCTCCTCCCATTTCACTCCCCCTTCCCCAAAGGTCGGCAACGCACTTGTGACGCCTCTGGTGTTGCAGGTGTCCATGGGCGGCGGTAATCGCTTACCATCAGGCGATACGTCTGCTCGTTTGACACCTATTTCATAAAAAACAACAACTTACGGCATTCGTTAAATGGTACACATATCCCTTTGTTTTTCCAATAGCCTTTGATGCATCTGCACTGAGGGCGGCA
Source organism: Diaphora mendica (assembly GCA_949125395.1). Lineage (NCBI taxonomy): Eukaryota > Metazoa > Arthropoda > Insecta > Lepidoptera > Erebidae > Diaphora > Diaphora mendica. The sequence continues at coordinate 23,183,778 of OX421316.1, read as the reverse complement.
TACGACTGTCATTTTGTTAGGGCCCGGTAAAGGACATCTGCCATCAGGAGTTGCTTGTGAGCAATCGTCTGTCGGACAGTATGAAGGACAACTCACGTACTCTGTGTTGGGGGCAGAACAACGAAAGGGTGCTGCAAAAGAGAAAAACATAATAAGTTTCCCTTCATTAGAAAATGATAATAATTTTGAATGCGTTCGACTTTCTCATTTCAAAAATAATTTGAAAATCTTTCAAATAACTTTGGTGACGATGATGAAAACGACTATTTTATGAAATTATAAATGACCAAGTTTGTCGACATATCATAAAGTAGTACGCAATTTAAATATAATTAATAACAGAAGTCAGTATGTAATCAAAACTTACGACAGTCCCGAGTATATATACAAGTTCCATTTTCAGCTCTCCGCATGTTGAAGCCACATTTGCACTTTGGCTTGCCACATACGTTCGGTTTCTCACACTTTCTATTGTCTTGTTCATGCTTTGGGCAATGGTCTGATGGACATTCAGCCGGACATTCCACTAAGTCCTCGTCAAAACTGCACGTTAACTGTTCTAAAAATATTTACAACACTAGTATTTTTAAGCCATATATATTATGCAGAATTTTTGCGATTACTAAAATTAAAACAGAATTATTATTAAATAAAAATCTATCCTGTGTCATGGCGGATTTCACAAACATTCATGAAACGGACACAATGACCATCCAAACTCAATGCATGTGTGTGGATTACATGAAGTGTTATCCCATGCGGGTGAAGCCATTACACTCACCTCAATAAGAATCGCTGTGGTGACTTAAACTACTACGGCAGTTAAATTGTGATTTTATTCAAGGATTTATAAACTTAAAAAAATTTAACGTCTCATCATGGTTATGTATGAATCAGAGGATTAAATGAATATTGGAGTTGGATGCGAGAAGCTCAAAGGCCATAGTGCCGTGCAATGGGAGAGGCCTATGTTCTGAAGCGGACTTCAATAGGCTAATAATGATGATGAAATGAATATCTGTCACTCAAGAACGTCTGAACCCGTGAACGAATCTGAATGAAATTGGGCACAGAGTTAGATTTGACGCGAGTGAAGTTGCGGGTAAATAATTTTATACAATCGCAACCAAAAATATTACTTAATGCAAATGGACGTATCTATACTAAGTGTTTACTATAATTTTACGATCCATCACTAAACACAGTAAACACATATCAACTAATTTTATATTCACTTTGAAATATCAACACATCAAGTGCAGAAAAATTAAGTGTTTTGCAAGCAATGCAAGCCATTCGCATTATCAATATATTTCGGTTATTTAGTTAACTATGTAGCTACACCTATGAAATTCCGAAATATTTATTTTATTTATTTATTCACGTCTAGGAATTTTAAACCGTTTCATTATTTAAGAAATTAAAATTGCATGTAAAATAAACATAGGAAAAACACTCACCAGAAGCTTGGATCAACGTTGCGATGGCTAACAAAACAATAGAAAAATCGTGCGTCATTTTCTTTAGTTGCCTTAAGTATCAATGAATCTAGCAAATTATATTATTCTTTATTTATAGTCTAGATATTAGACTGAAATAGGTAAACAAGTTTTACTTCAGTAATTATTTGTATAATAAGGCCATCTGTGAATAAAAGTTGTAACTGAAATAGACCGATGTTACTACTAATATACAAATTCCTTTGTGTTTTTACAGATGGCTAAACAAAGAAAATAATTGTTATATAAATAAACTACAACATTGGTCTGTGGTCAGCACCAGTCATCATCTTGCATCACCTCTTTCGAGTAAATTTTAGTTATTATTTTTATTTCAAATTTGAATTTTCCGCCACCGATATAGAAAAACCCCATAGATACCGTAAAAAAAAAACAACAGTATTTATTTATTTCAATTAATAATTATCAAAGAACAACGATAAATCAAAAAAATATTTTCGAGTTTCATATTTTATATATACACACATCAAAAGTGTCTAGGGATCAAGCATTTTTATGCGGATTTCTTGAGATTGAGATGTGGCTTTGGCCCTGGTCTGCTCAGTCGCCAGACTTGAACCCGATTGAGCATGCATGGATGAACTCATTTTGAGTATGCCAAACCGATGTTCTTGTGTTGTTAGTGTTCGCGGTAGAAACACGGATTATTAATTGTTTAAGTTACCTAATAAAATTTTAAAGAAAACTGTTATTTCAGTCTTTTTTTCGAACTTTAATGTTAGTGGTTCAAATGTCAAAAATCCCTTTATTAGGAAAATGGCAAATTTCTTTATTAATGCAAAGGTGACTTGGTTTATCGTTACTGTGACAAACGAAAACACTTTATTTGATGAATCCTTAAAGAAAATTTTAATTAATATCAATCAGGAGAAAAGTTATTGCAAAAATATATGTTGATCCCTAGACACATATGTTGATCCCTAGACACTTTTGATGTGTGTATATATCGATCTTTAGATCGCGGGGACTCGTTAGATGCAGGCTGCTACCGACCGGTCGAAATGGAAATCAATGGGGGAGGCCTACGTTCAGCAGTGGACTTTTACGGCTGATATGATGATGATGATGATATTTTCTTTCAGGTCCGCTGTTTGTGATGTTTGTTGTGTTTACACATGATGTGTGATGTGTGTGCTGTTGTTATTTTGGGCTGAAAGAAAAATAAATCAATTTTAGAACATTTGCTTCAAGCAGGAGTTTTCATCTGCCAGTATTTTGACGTGGAGGTTGTATAGGTCACACACCACGGAGGGTTCAATCGCCACAGTATACATATAGGTAGACTATATTTTTAGTTTATTCGCTATAGGTACAAGTATGTTAATATTTTCGGACATCTAAAACACACCGCTATCTAGTCCCAAAGTAAGCAGAGTTTGTATTATGGGTACTAGATAACTAATATAAATACAAATATACTTTGTTTTTGTAAATACATACATATTATAATAAATATATACATATATATATATGTCGGAGGGAGGTTATACATGTGCTCAGGATCAGGAATGTTTTCTTCGCTCATGGTGACCGAAAGGTTAAAATAAATGCATCAGCAGATAAAGAACACTTCTTATAATCGTAATCACAAAAACTCTTAAAGAAATAATCACAATATATCGAGATTAAAACAGATATAGTATCACTTTAATAATTCGTGTATTCTTGAAGGCCGCTCGAGCAAAAGTGAGTCCGTGTCCAGACTGATGTTTTCTTTTTATATCGTCAAACGTAAATGACAGCTACGAATGAACGACCGACGAATGATAGCGCCGGTGTTGCCACGCCGACATATATATATATATCTATATAGCTATCACACTGCGCCAACGAGGCAGTCAAACACAGTATACTTATAAATCCTATTTAAAGGGAAATACTAAGCAAAAATAATACTTACGGCATTCACTATAAGGTACACAGTTGCCATTATGTCTCCAGTAGCCTCTCTTGCATCTACACCTCGGTATGCACTCGATATCCAGGATCGAGTCACCCAATTCAGGACAGCCTCCGTCAGGAGTTGCTTCAATACAGTCCTCAGAAGGGCAGTACGCTGGGCATGGTACATATTCAGTGTTGGGTGCACGACATAAAAAGGGACCTGCGAATAGAAGAGTTTTTTTTAATGGCAATACTCCGCAGCTATTGAACTGTATCTACGCTGCTTGTGGCGCACTGAGCCGTGGAATATTTATAGTTTAAATGTTTAATATGTACAGAAAGTTAAAATTATGTGAAAACGGCTATAAAAACTACAGTCCAGGTCCAGTTGACCTGACAGAGTTTACCAAGTCTATACCATTAACAGGTCGTTCCTATTTTTTGTTTAATTCACACTCATACATAACAATTTATGTGGTAAGTAGAAAACCCTTTTACCAGGAAAAGGATTCAAAATGGACTATTGGAAAATTTTACTATATACCTTTAATAGAAAAAAAATACAAGTTCAAATGATTTAACTATAATGTTTATTGTAATAACAAACTCAATTAACTTAGTTAGGAATACCGATGTATTCAAGCTTAGTGGGAATGCCGTGACAAAAGAACTTAACAGAAGTTTCTAATCAGGTAGTATCAGAATAAATATAGAATATCACCTACATACATACAATTATTTATACAAGATAAGAAAGTGTAGTAGATACACTGCTTAAGGTTAAGTTAACCACAATGACGTTAGCAGAATCATATTGGAATCTTATTTATTTATATTTTTGCTATGCAAGTGACGTCATTGCATCGGGTGTTTACCTGAAGAGCTTAATAATATCCAATTCTCTGACTATGATTTTCTCTCTCTTCCTGACTCGAACCTATTTTGAGAGGAAACAAAACGTATGTTCTTAATTTGAAAAACTAAAGAGAATAATAATAGAAACTATAGAAAATAGTATTTAAAAATATGATGCGTTGCAGAATTGTCGCTATAAACTGTGCCTTGGCTACCAGCTGTACGAGTATTTAAATTTTGGTTCTTACGTTTCCCAATAGTCTTAAGAAAACATTTTGGTTATAGTCGAATTCATTTCGTCGAGTTCAACTTACGGCATTGCTGAGTAGGTATACAAATTCTAGTGTCAGATGTTCTTCTTGTGTTGAAGCGGCATTTGCACTCAGGTTCTCCACACACTTCTGGTTTCGGACATGGTCGATCCTGGTTGGGGTAATCCGGACAGAAGTCAGATGGACAGTTTGCTGGACATTCGACAGGAATTTCGTAGTGGCCGCAAGTTAGCTGTTCTAAAGAGATAGTAGCATTACCATTACAAATGTCCTGTGATAAACTGTTTTTCTTCTAATCATCAAAACTGGTAAATGGCACTTAGTAAAATATAAATTAAATCTATTTTTATTAATTAGTTCTGCCGAACAAATAATATTTAAACTTGGAATATAATTCATTTTGTTGCATAAAAAAATATGTAAGTGAACTACAACTTAACTGATAGAAATAGAACTCAACAAATGTTCAAAAATATATTTGTTTATTCGCCTTAACGCTAGTGAAGTTGTGTAAAAATAAATGCACCTAATTAACCGCTATCTTTTAATATTCGTCATATTTCAATACAAACTAATTGATGTGTCGAAATATCTGATACAAATTAGCAGGCAAATTAGCAGGGCCTCGTTAACCGTCATTGATTGTCTTTACGTTTTCGTTATGTCGTGAACATTTTTCATGAGCCCATATAGACACGAGTCCTATTTCTAGAACCTTTACATTATGTTGTTTGATTTACTAATCTAAGGATTTGTTTAAAAGAACCATTGAATTCGAATCCTTTATTAAGATATTTAATATTTTTAAAACTGAACAAACAGTATATCTAAGAAAACCTTTATTAGATTTAGATTCAAAACAATTTGCGTAGCTAATAGAACAAGGAAAACATAATGTAATGTTAGGTAATCGCAAACACGGATGTAGGTTGTACACAAAAAACGAAGAAGTACGAAATTGATCAAGCGTAAATGGAGATGTACTTATTCTCATATTTTTTAACCGTATTTCGGAAAATTAAATTCAATCATGTTTATTTTACTTTTAATTTTATGATTTCTGAAAACCAGATACCTTGATCAGAATCATAACAAATAAATTAGCTTTTTTTTTATGGAATTGGTGACAAACGAGCAGACGTATCACCTGATGGTAAGCGACACAAGTGCGTTGCCGGCCTTTGGGGGATGGGGATATGGGAAGGGGTTGGGGATGGGGGAGGGGTTGGAGTAGGGCCTCCGGTATCCTCACTAACTCGGTGAAACATAGCGCAAGCGCTATTTCACACCGGTTTTCAGTGAGGCCGTGGTATCACTCCGGTCGAGCCGGCCCATTCATGCCGAAGCACGGCTCTCCCACGGTTTTCTAATTTCTAATTAAAATTAACTTCAAGATCTCCTTATCGTCCAGATACGATCTTGAAAATTATAATGTGAATATACAATAGTACTTCTCTTAAATCTAATATTAGTAACATCAATCAATCAAACAAACAAAACAATAAATATTTGAGAGGATAATTCACAAATGTTTAACCAACAATTCAATAACCTTACACAGAATTATAACAAATCAGAAATATGGAAATTATTTACCGGCAGCGTATGTTGAGATCACGAATATACACAAACAGATGAATACAGATTGCGTCATCTTGTCTAGTCGCCTTTGGCGATAATGAACTGACATGATTTAAAGTTCGTCTATTTTATATTCTCACACGGTGTTGATAGATTTGTAGGTTCTCAACTACTAAGATAATGCTGCCATCTGTATAACAAAGCCGTGACTTCAGTGCATTAAGTAAAACTCTTTTATAGAAATACTAGCTGATCCAGCAAACGTTGTTATGCCTTAAAAAAAATTGGGGTCTAAAAAATAGATGTTGTTCGATTCTCAGACCTACCCGATAAGCACATCAAATTTCATAAAAATCAGTCCAGCCGTTTCAGAGGAGTATGGTAACTAACATTGTGACACGAGAATTTTATATATAAGATAAGATTGATTGCCAAACTTCATTGAAGACTGCTGGAAATAAGACTTTAGATGGTGTGGCTAAGCAAATTATCAAAAAACTGAATTTGTATTATTAAAAAACTAGTTCATTAAGCAGTAGGTTATTGTAATTACATAACTTAATTTATACGGTTACAAACTACAAAGCGTAAAATAGTTCCCAAACTTATACCTGCACTAATTTGTTTACCGCGAACATTTTATTTAACTTGTAACTCTGCCTATTCAACTAAAAATAAAATAAAAAATAGAAGTTCATCGAATCAGCAACATACAACTAATTAATTGTTTCCGAAATATCAAAAAGAAATTTTAAAAAAGACGTGTGGCACTCGGAGACTGCCGCGGTAAAGCTATTGCATAGCATTTTTTATCAACTTATGCTATTATATTTATTTTTTTATTTTTTATTTATGCAGTAGTGTATGGCTACCATGAATAATTGTATACATTATATGACATAACAAATCTTCGTGTCCAAGGCAACGAATCTTACATAACGTATTTCAATATGCATGCGCAGCCGGCTGTTGATATATATCCGTTGATTCGTCATTCGGAGCAGCTCATCTCGATCCGTGCGAGCTTCGGGTGTCAGGTTTTATTTTCGTCACGTTACGTTACGGAATTTCTTGGTACGGTCGCCGCGCTCAAAGGCCTCAAAGCCCGCGATAAAAGCTATGCAATAGCTTAAAAAATGTAAGAGTACTCTTACATAGAATCTATTTGTTGACTACAAGTAGGATCCAGGTACATAGCCCCTATTGTGGATAAGTTTAATTTATCTGAGTGCTGAAGCGAGGATTTTTAAGGAAAATCCCTAGTGTCGAATTCGCTAAGGAAGACTTTGTTACAATCGCACTCATGTTTATTTAATACAAATCAGTTTAGTTTATGGTCTCTCATAAGAAAAGAGAACCACGGTTAAGAGGCCGTCAGTTTTATTGTTGTCATTCGTCCGTTGTGTTCAAGGGTTTTAGCAGTTAATTTAATGAATAAATAAGTAAAGAAAGAGGATCAGAATGAGGTGAGAATGAATACTGCCAAGATCATGGTCTGTTACAATACTTCTCTAATGAAATATGCGCTTGTTATCGGATTATCATTAGGATTTTTAATGCTATCTTCATGTTTCTTTTACCTCAAGAAGCCCCTTGGTCTTACAAAAAGGGTTGGCATCGGAAAGTGTAAGGCACTTATTATTATTACGCCCTTGAAATTTATTGAAAATAAGATAATTAGCATCGAATATGATAAAGTTACAATCGAGAAATATGTGAGCATCGAATTTTTGTGAGGTAACATCTGTAGAAACAAGTCAAAATAAATAAACAAATTTCAGAAAAAAGCAGGAGCTTAAATATAAAGAAATGATCGTTTCTATAGGAGATTTAATAAAAGAGAAGTAATAATAATCAATTTATCAGCAAGAAAATTTCAATAAAAATTAAAGTAATTATTTATAGTAAGAGGGAAATAATTTTCAAAAAATTACTCCTTCCTTAAATAACAGTGAAAATGAGGTTAAAACCGCAACAATGTTTAATTTCAAAACAAATGAAAAAAAATTTTTTTATTCAATTCATTTTTAAGCAAATAAAGTAAAGTCATAGCATATAATTATGTGGAATTTGGAATATACAAATTTAAAACTTCATAAAGATTAGATTAAAGTATCAGTTTACAATAAGCTTTTGGAGTTGTGTGCATAGTCATAACAGATTAAGTTAAATTGAGCAAAAATAACATTTGATAGCCAGATGGTCTCTAGTTTAAGTAAATGATCAAACTCATTTACCTAAACTCGTAAAGAAATCATAAACTTACTTTAGCGTCTGTGCACATTTTAGAGTATTTAATATCTCGTGCATGTGTAGCAGTTGTAAAATTCGCGTCACGTACAAAACATGAAACCTTCTATCATTATAACTTGAAATTTAAATTATGCATATTCTACACGAGGAAACATACTGTCTCGCTTTGTAATTTAGTAGTATATATAAACTGAAAAACATCACGAATATAAATTGATAAAATAAAAGTAAATAGTGTTGAAAACGAACGATAATTTCATAGTCAGTTAAAAACGAAATTTATATAACCATTCATCAAATCATTTATTGCTTTTTCTACACAGTCGAAATACAGTCACTGGACATAGGCCTACATGTGCTTCATACCTTCTGACATCTGATAAAATACACCGTTGGATTCTTACTCTCACACTGTCTACACTATGTGCGAAAAGAGCATGACCGGCAAAATTTAATAAAAATCTTAGAAATATTTAACGATAAATTGTAATCAATTATATATTTTATTGCTGTTTGATGCTTTATACACACATCAAAAGTGTCTAGGGATCAAGCATTTTTATGCGGATTTCTTGAGATTGAGATGTGGCTTTGGTCCTGGCCTGCTCAGTCGCCAGACTTATACCCGATTGAGCATGCATGGGATATGCTACAGAGAAGAGCTCTGCCGAATATGGAGGGTATCCAGTCACAAGAAGACCTTTTTTTGTTGTTGCAACGAACATGGGCGGCCATTCCACAGCGTGATTTGGATGAACTCATTTTGAGTATGCCAAACCGATTCTTGTGTTGTTAGTGTTCGCGGTAGAAACACTGATTATTAATTGTTTAAGTTACCTAATAAAATTTTAAAGAAAACTGTTATTTCAGTCTTTTTTTCGAACTTTAATGTTAGTGGTTCAAATGTCAAAAATCCCTTTATTAGGAAAATGGCAAATTTCTTTATTAATGCAAAGGTGACTCGGTTTATCGTTACTGTGAGTTATTGCAAAAATATATGTTGATCCCTAGACACATATGTTGATCCCTAGACACTTTTGATGTGTGTATTAATACGGCGTCCAATTTCCATTATTGTCCATAATCGCTTGGCATCTTCGCGGCATACTTTCCGCCAATTTTTCAGCATAGCTGCGAATTAAAGACCTCCACGCGGACTTCAGTTCACGAGTAAGGTCAGCGACGGTCACTACATTTTTTGCCCTTAGTTTAAGATTCACCCATGCCCAAACATTTTCAATTGCATTGGCATCAGGGGACTGTGAGGGTCAATCCAATACGTTAATACCATGTTCCGCGTTCCAAGTGGTGCAAAGCCGACTTCGGTGTTCAGGATCATTATCCTCTTGCAGAATCCAGGAATCATTTTGGTATGGCAACATCTTCTTAGCCGACGGCAATGCTTTTTCGTACATTTTTGTCATCTTCTCAGCATCCAAAGTACCGGTAAGCAAGTTCAAATTTCCGAAACCCTTTTTTGAGAAGCATCCCCAAACATGCACGTTTAAAAGGTGTTTCACGGTTCGTATCATCAGTCTGTTGTCAGCCGTAGTCCAAGCTCAAGTCGAGTAACCGGTTACCCAAAATGAAGCTTCATCAGAAAAATATATCTTGTCCAAATCATGGTCTTTGTTTTCGCACGCCCAATGCAGCCTTTTTTCAATATGCGTTTCAGAAAGGAGAGTTCTCTTCACATTGCTTCGATATTTCACGCCCTTTACACCTAAACGCCTTTTGATGGTGTCAAATAATATGATTAAACCCTTTTTCTTCAACTTTTCTTGCCCAGAGCGAAGTGATAATAAAGGATTCCTGGCAAACGGCTGCATAATCCGTTTATCCTCTGCAACAGACGTCTTTTACGATTTGCCACGATCTGGTGAGTCATCGACGGTTTTTGTTTGTGAATATCTTTTCAGCCACTTGCTGGCGAAGGCCTTGGACTTTTCCATATAATGGGCGGCCTAGTCGCGGGATATTTTGGGGCCTTTCGGATGAGTATAGAGAAACATAGCTTAAAATCGGGAAGCGTACGTGGCTCTCATTGTAAAAAATAATATTTTTAACAAGGAAAACTGGAGGCAAAACTTATGTTTTTTACAATGCATTTTAGGCAAAAGATTGTTCTATTCAGCCTAATATTTATTTTTATAAATTGCATTCCAAAATTTAAAAATATGCCGGTCACTCTCTTTTCACACACACTGTATATAAGATACCTTTTATTATTTTTTTTGTTGCCGGGGTAGAAAATCCTTTCGGATCTCCGGCTTCACCGGGGACTGAGGAGCCAGCTATGTAGTAATTCCATTAAAAACCATCCTGACGGCCGGTCTCAGGCCTCTGAGGAGGATTCGGACCATGTTATTTCAAGTCCCCCCCAGGACCGACGCCGCGTCTACCCAGACTCTATTCTATGTAAGACACCTACGTAAGTTAAGTGTTTGATGCGACACTCAATAGCAACATAGACATCTGGTTACTACAGTACAGTGTATACTTATTTTGCGATTAAGTGGCCGTATCAAAGTCATTTTCTAAAAAATAAAACAGTATTACTACAACAGCAATCTACATTGAAAAGATTAAAGCCAAAGTTCTTTCTACAACGAGATTACAAATGAGATTAAATTTAGTACAAAAATGGGTTTTTCTGTCACACTCATTACACACGCAATGAGCGTACAACAACCATTTGGAATTATCCCAACCTTTTTAAAATTCATAAAAGAGATTATTCTTTAAAAAATGAGTACGATTATTCTTTTGACACATTTAAGGTTTTTTCATCATCAGCTCTGTAATTGTGGTAATACTTATATCTACGTTGTCTGTTGAAATGACATTGGTGAGAAAAGTTCATTGTAGCTTCTTACCAATGACACAATCTTTTGTATTTCTTTTAGTATATTTTAACAAGCTTCATTGTTTGTAAATTGTTCTCATGTATCATAGAGTAGGACAGTTACAAATAATACAGGAGATGTATGACATTGTGATACTGTATTGCGGATTTATTATTTTGGCCCCAGATTTTACAAAATTTGGCGATCTTTGGGCGAACCAGCCCCCGTGGCCAAATGCAAGCGATTCTCTTTCTACAATCGCTAACGTCTCTATTCTTAAAATACGTTATGCCTATACATTTGTTGGTTTTTGCAGAATATCAACTTGTTTTTTTTTTTTTTTTTTTTTCTTTTTAGACAACTCCCGCACTAGGAATAAATCCTGTGTCGCGGGGGACTTTACAAACATACATGAAACGGACACAAAGAACACATAGACTCAGAACAACAATTTGTGGATCACACAAAGCGTTGTCCTACGTGAGATTTGAACCCACGACACTTGGCGAAGTAGGAAACGGCGTGGTGACCGTTAAACCACTAGGCCAAACGTGCAGTCAAGTGTGTACAGGGGACAGGACCATATCTATAACTACCTTCCACGAGGAAGCCATTCTAATTCGATTAAGTCGCTGACTCTCCCTTCCGTTAAGATCCTAATATTCACTGCCTAAGCTACATATCCTAGTGCTATTTTGTAAACCATATGCTTTCTAGCTGTGTAAATGTATCCAAATACTGATTAGTTATTCATGTGAATACTTCACATGAATAACTAATCAGTAGTTGTGAAGCAAATTATCTTATTTTGTAACCGACTTCCAAAAAGGAGGAGGTTCTATTGAAACTAACTAAGTCCCGTGGCGTTATGGCGCGGTGTAGTAACACCGCGGGTCGAAGCTAGGCTCAAAAAACAGTAGCCTATTTTACTTCTTATATCATCAGCTATCTGCCGCAATTAGACAAGACAAATAGACAGACATAAATTCTAAATATTTATTTTATGAAGAACCCTATATACTTTTACATAAATTTAGTGAAAAGCTGTCAAGCTGAAATAACAAACAGACACATCATTGTAAGACATTTCTCGCACTAAGAATACAACCTTCCCTACGACTTAGACGTTGGGACTTATGGAGAGATTATAAGAACATAAAGTGTTATGTCAGACGCAGAACGGTTATCCCATTACCCTATAACACTAGATTTAGTTGGCGAAGTGCCCACTTAAATTGCTGCGCTATCCGTGAAATGGAATGCCAATGTGTCTAACGTAAGGGTTCCCCGACAGTATGATTACTTGAATGTTTTACTATTAGAAAAGAGATCCAATAAATGTAACTATAAATTAATATGTATCATGATGTGATCCTGGGTTCGTTAACCGGGGCGAGAAAAAGCATTTCTCTAGGCCGTCATAGTGTAGGTCACCATGCTGCATTGTCCACATTCGCAATGAGGATGGTGATACTTTCCATCAGACGGTAGATTTATTTATAGGATAGAGTTATTTTGTCAGCTTTTACTAAAAAGGCTGTACTTTTTATAAAATGTTATGAAAAATTAATATTTGAAATAGAATGTGGCGACTTCCACATACAGCGCAACAGAAATATACTACAGCGCCATCTACCGAAGTTACACTGAACTACAGAATAACGAAGGAAACTAAGAAACTACCAATCCTGAATCGCGCAGTGAAAGTTCTCGCGCACATTAACATATATACAACATCCCAACATCAACCGTTGGGCAGTTGGCCCGCCAGGCATGATCACCTCGCCTTGTCGGAGGATTCTCCCTTTGTGTTGGTGGGACATGACACACCTGTCCCCCACAGTGGTGACCACGACGTGATTGGAAGCAGCCGTCGATGCAGCATCAGCACGCCACCATCATGTTCACTCCCACAGCAAGTCTCACAGCCAGCCAGCAACCTCGGCCTCAACAGGGATATACCACACGCAGGAAGCGACCGCTCCAGCCTGGTTACCCCTACGGCCTCATCAGCGTCTAGGCACAGCACACTGCAGCTACGGTTCATGTAAGCAGAGCATATCTCTCCCGTCTATGCAGCAGCCAGCCACTACGCAGCAACGGCCCCGACTCACTGGGGACTTCACCGCAGCACCGCGCACCGCACGCCATCTCGACTCACTGGGATCAGCGGACTACGGTCCTGACTCACTGGGACTAGCGGCATTCAGTTCCGATTCACTGGAACTTGCGGCACTCAGTTCCGACTCACTGGAACTACTCACTCCTGGCACTGGCAAGCTACGCAGCAGAGCACAGACAGCTGACTCATCATATATCGACCTCCGGTCTTGGAGTGGAGTGATGTGGCGACTTCCACATACAGCGCAACAGAAATATACTACAGCGCCATCTACCGAAGTTACACTGAACTACGGAGTAACGAAGGAAACTAAGAAACTACCAATTCTGAATCGCGCAGTGAAAGTTCTCGCGCACAGTAACATATATACAACATCCCAACATCAACCGTTGGGCAGTTGGCCCGCCAGGCATGATCACCTCGCCTGGTCTGAGGATCCTCCCTTTGTGTTGGAGGGACATGACACACCTGTCCCCCACAAGAATATATTTGTAAAATGATCAAAGGAAATGTCTGATGTTACAACTTTTTAATATTAGTTACCTTTCATCAGGGCATGGATTTCTATAAAAAATGAAGTTAAGTATATGGTATTAGTAGTTGATAGAACTATGACCACATCTTGGTATGTATTTTCATTCCTGAATAAGAATTAATCTTTATACTAGCTTATCCACGCGCCTCCGCCCGCGTGTATTGTCCTTCCTCAAAAATCAAATCTCTCATTGAAATTGGTGCAGCAGAGGAGACGTAAAACCGTAACAGATAGACACACAGACCAGACAGACAGAGTTACTTTCGAGTTCATAATATTAGTATGGATAATTACGTTATATTAGCTTTAGCCTGTCACATACATACATACATATCAGGTAGCTATTTCCCTGACTTTCAACCGTCTAACTTTTCGATTACTAACTTAGATATAGACAAACAAGACTTGTTAAATAAGCTCCGACAAATTAATGTATCTAAGGGTGGTGGTTTTGACGGCATACCCCCAATTTTCATCCGTATGTGTGCTAGGACCTTGGTGACTCCGCTGCATATAATTTTTAATAAATCATTGCAGGAGGGCACGTTCCCAGAGCTATGGAAAATATTATAGGTTACACCGATATACAAGTCAGGAGATAAGAATGATGTTTCAAATTACCGTCCTATCTGCCTTCTTAATTGTTTTGCAAAAATTTTTGAAGGCTACGTTTATAACTATTTGTATAATCACTTCAAGCATATATTAAGTCCAAAACAGCATGGGCTTGTTACAGGTAGATCTACCACCTCCAATCTTCTCTATTATACTAATTATATCTGCGAATCCTTTAACGGTAGGGATCAGGTCGACTCTATATATACTGATTTTTCTGAAGCTTTTGATCGCATTAATCATTCGGTTCTACTTCTGAAGGCCCACCACATGGGGATCCATGGTAATTTGTACAGATGGCTCTCTTCTTATTTGCTCAATCGCTCACAGTTGGTCACACTCAGCGGATATAACTCTGTACCGTATTTGACCACATCAGGGGTGCCCCAGGGCTCTAATTTGGGCCCGCTCCTGTTTCTAATATTTGTCAACGATCTACTTAATACGATTCAAAGTGAATGCTTAGCTTATGCTGATGACATAAAAAAAATTAAGCGAATTTCCACACATAGTGACTGTGAACTCCTCCAGGCAGACATTGATACCATCGTAAACTGGTGTGCTAGAAATCTTATGACATTAAATATTAAAAAGTGTCAAGTAATAACTTTCACCAAAAATAAAAATATTCTGAAGTATAATTATCATATCGATTACACCAACATAGAAAGAGTTACGGAGGTGCGGGACCTAGGAGTCATATTTGACTGCTCTTTAAATTTTAGATCGCACTATGACTATATATGCAGTAAAGCTAACCGCATGCTCTCATTTATACTTCGCACCGCACGACCATTTAAAAATACAAGATCTGTGTTCATTTCTCCCTTAAGGGGCAGCGATCACTTTGTGATACTTGAGATATCTTACGGCCCATAGAATAAGGTATTCAATCGCCATAACAATGTCTGTGATAGTCTTATATTAGTCTCTGGTAAGAAGTATTGTAGAATATTGTTCACCCGTGTGGTCTCCAATTTATAATATACATATAGACCGGATAGAGGCGGTACAGAGGAGATTCGTGAGAGCTCTCTGCTCAAGATGTGGGCTAAGACGCAAAATACCGGAGTATGTTGATCGATTGCAAAAAATTTCTTTGAGATCTTTGGAAAATAGAAGATGGATCGGTGACTTGTGCACCTTACACAAAATTGTACATTGTACAATCGATAGTAATCTCGTAGAAAAGATTGAAATTAAAATACCCACACGATCTGTACGTATACCACAATTATTTAGTGTACCTCCCAGCAATAACAATGTTTCACATAATAACCCACTAAACAGAATGTGCAGGAACTATAATACCGTGTGCTCACAGTTGGATGTCTTTCACGAAAGCCTCAATGCTTTCAAATCTTCTCTCCATCATTATAGCAAGCTTTAATTTTAATGCACATCTCAGTTTCCTATATAATTATATATATTTAGTTTGTAACGATGTATCTAATTATGGTTAGTTTTTGTTTTTTTCTCATAATTTTCTTATAATATTTAACCCTATGCCAAAGCGAAGCACTGTCTACTGCCAAAGTTGTGTACATTTGTAACTGGATGGCAGGTTTACTATAATGTACTGTTAAAACTGCTTTTTGTATTTTTTCAATCTGTTATCTGTATCTGTACCTATTGAATAAAATAAAATAAAATAAAATAAAATAAAATAAATACGTTTTATCAGCTTCAGTAGTTGTTGTTAAGCAATTTGAGCGCAATTGGAACAGAACTTTTAGAGTTTTTGAAGCGCGCACAAACCAACTTAACTATAAAGATATATTTATAAATTACAAGATAATATTGAAACAGGTGTAAAAGTATCTATCTATTGTTAGTGTTAGTAGAACCATGTCTCAGAAAAATAATGTTTGTAATTTATCATTGCACATGAGGATAGATGTTTTATAAAAGCCAATTTGAAAGTATTCTAAAGAAGAATCATTTTTATGCTATCGAAAAAAGATAGAGAAAACAGAATAGTACTCGGTGTATGCTAAAAATAAAATGTATTAGTTTCTTTTTTGAATTTTATTTTATTAACGCTCCGGCCGTGAACAACTTTTGTGGGCAAAACGTCTTTTTCAAACACTCATTGCGTGGATTGCTGCTTCGTGATGATGTTTAGTCAGCCTGTATCTCTCGATATGTAATATGTTTATTCTTTAGAAAGTAAAGAAGAGACTGTATTTATTCTGTGGCTATCAATTTTCGGAAAAACTTAGTTACTTATTTTAAATAAATTAAATTATAAAGCTTTTTAACAACAAGTTTTTACTGGAATGCTTCGAGACCAATCAAACGAGTCCAAACTCGATGATGTTACGACGTTTCTACAGAGTTCCTATGGCCACCTTCCAGCTCCAGCATTAGATCAGCTCCATGTCATTATAATATTGTATTGTCACGCTGTATATATGTAGTATATGCTTGCAAATGCAATATGTTTGTCTACAATGTTTGCGAGTTCTTAACTACTTGTTTAATATCTAAATAAACATTCATTAAAATAATTGCGATCATATGGCGATTTCAAATCGATGAAATCGTTGAAAATTAAAATAAGTGATGTTTTTTACAATATATACAACTATATACATAAAAATCAATACACAAAACTTAAATATACAACCATGTAATTTAAAAACTAAAGTTAGAAAATTGGGAGTAGGTGTAACATAATCACAAATTTTAATAAAAAACGGACTTCAAGAACTAGACCAAATTGAAATGGGACCACACGGGAAGCGCCAGCTTTATAAAAAAAAGAATCATTAAAATTGGTTCACCCAGTCGAAAATTATGAGACAAGAAACAAAAAAAAGGCGTGGGACCCTACGCGCGGAAGAAGTGATAGTTCGTAATGTGCAGCAGTGCTTTCATACCCCCTCCATGGTAGCGTTAATCTTTTGAAAACTTCGTAATGTGCAACAGTGCTTTCATACCCCTTCCATGGTAGCGTTAAACGTTTAACAAACCGTTGAACATTTAACCGTTTAACACAACCTTGTTGGAGGTAGCATTAGAAGTTTCACTTCAAAAACATACAATCGAATTGATAACCTCCTCCTTTTTTGAAGTCGGTTAAAGAGAGAAATATTTACAATATTTTTATTTAAAAATCTTGAAACTAAAATATGAATCGTGTTGTATTAGAATAGAACAGACAAACGTAATTTTTCATTCAAGTATTTATTCAAATGTCTGACAGTTTATTTACACAACTGTATGTTTGTCGACTTGTATGCTATATTGTATTAATAACAAAGAGCACTTATCGATGTTGTCTTCGATATGTGATTTCTTACCGACTGTAGAGGACACTATTGTTATATGTAATATGTATTCTTTTGAAAATACCATATTTTCATTATGATGATTAGAAATCTTTCTTTCACTGTTACATCATAAACGAGGTATGCGATGTACATAGAGATTATTTTAACAGATTAAAAAGTATTTTTCTAAATAGCGAGTTTTTTCCAATTTTATAAATAAGTGAATTAGGTGCATTGAGGCCCAGTTGTAAAGAATCTGAATCTTCAAAGGACTCTGCCCCAAGGCAGGATGTTTGATTTTTCTAAACCTACAACTGAATAAAGCGAACGGTTTATGATATCAACTGCCTGTCAACGTTACTATCAAGACTAACTTCATCAAAGACAAAGGGTCTTTAACAATTACTGTGTACAATACCAATTATTTATCTGTGATGTTTTGATGTATCTATAACATTTATTGTCTCTTTTTCTTGCAATCTGTCGGAGTAATTTGCAAGTAAGAGACGAAAATGTGTAACAAGAAGTCAGGAAATTGTGTGGTATTAAGTTTGAACTATGAGCTCTTTTGGTGCTAAATTTCAAACAT
Organism: Diaphora mendica; assembly: GCA_949125395.1. NCBI lineage: Eukaryota > Metazoa > Arthropoda > Insecta > Lepidoptera > Erebidae > Diaphora > Diaphora mendica. Next base: position 23,165,431 of record OX421316.1, on the reverse strand, counting down.
TACAACTAAATACTGTAGGGGTCGTTATTTTTCCTAAGTGTAAATAGACACACTTTTATTAAAATACGTATCACACTTAGAGACCGTAAGAAAAATGAGTGGGTGAGCAAACACTAAAGTGAGTTGTCACACCCACGCAGTGTCTCCAAAAGAGTTTCAAAGAAGAAGGCTTGGCACATCGTTTGTAAACAAGGCTCTTGGTGCAAAATTGTATTGGAATGGAGGCCATGGGATGAGAAACGAGTTGGAGTAACGACATAAGACTAGTAGACTGGGCTAAATATGGCTTAACTTAAACGTCTTTCAACGCCCGAAAAAAACACGTCGTCTCATGTTCTTCAGCTCTTAAAAGGAGCTGATACCTTTTAAGTATTTTACAAGATTATTTTTCATTTAACTCGTTGTACTTAAGATTGTACAAATTACAATCTAATTATGAAATGTTTTTTTTTCTTTCTTTTAACGACAACTTCCGCACTAGGAATAAATCCTGTGTCACGGGGAACTTTACAAACATACATGAAACGGACACAAAGAACACCCAGACTCAGAACAACAATTTGTGGATCACACAAACTGTTGTTCTACGTGTGATTTGAACACTTGGCGAAGTAGGAAATGGCGTGGTGACCGTTAAACCACTAGGCCAAACGTGCAAATTTTTACTTGTAACATTTAAATTCTAAACGATACTATGCATTCTACTTCCACCCGTGCTGTGTCTTATTTCTTTTAAAAATGACTCTTTTTAACAAAAAACGAACTGAAGTTAATTAGCTAATTCAAAAACTACATTTACAGTTTAACTTATCGCTGTAACTTCTTTCTTGTAGGTGCTTGACATGCGCATAATGAATGCAATTATACTGTAGTACGTTCTTTACCCTGTTCCACCATCGCGACTTTTCTCTTCACTTAGCAGCGTTAAACTAAACTAGCTGTTGCCCGCGGTTCCGCCCGCGTGTATGTCGGCCATCTGTCAGAACCCAGAACGGCGCAGAACCCAGCTGAGGGATAGTCAAATAATAACCGTCTTCTCCTGTCACAAACATTATAGGATACTGTTGTGGATCATAGGACCGATGTAGCGCAGAAACTCTTTTGAGCTGTCCGTCTCTACCGTGTAAGACTATATCCCTGGGATATTTTTCCCTGGGGATAATTAACTTTAAATTATCTGAGGAGTTGAGTTCTAAGTTTTGTTTAAAACTTCGTATATACACGTTATGATTATTCAGAGCGGTCTGTAATTCACGAATTAAATCCATTTTTAAGGTTGGTGCGATGCTTGATCGCAACGATAACTGGTCTGCACCCGAAATAAAATATGTTTTGCAAGAACTGTGGGTTTTGGCCTGATGGTGATAAAAGGCTACCAATGAGATGATACACCTGTCCTTCAATTTTAAAAGTGGGCATAAAATTACCTTCCCTGATTTCTTTTGCGCCAAAAGAAGTCATTTGAAAAATGCTATTGTATTTACGTATATTTGTTAAAAAATGACCAGATAATGGATGGTTATTAGTTAAAAGATTTTTTATTGGTTGTGGCGGCTCTCGAAGGTTAGGAAGACAAACTTTATCTGAAGCACAGCACATACCATTAGGTTCGTACGCTCATTTCTTGGCAGAGCAGTTAGAGCAGATCTTATTCATGACTCCGATTTGGACGGACGCTTGTTGTGCATCACAGAACAAAAAATGTGTTGTGCATAATCAACCTGCGGATCATATCTGAAAGCCAGTCTGTTGCTGTTAGCTAACATTCGATTGCGAACTCTATTTGTGGACAACTGCTGTCTCTCTGCCTGAGCTCTAAGTCGCTGCGTTGACTTGACTCTCGTTCGTGTAAGTCAAAAGTTCTCAGAGTTTGTTGTGCAAGGCGTTGCGAACGTTCGACACTCGACTCTCGTGCGCGTACCTGAGAGTTTCTCTGATTTTATTCAGCAAGGCGTTGTGAACGTTCAGGTGAAGATTCTCCCATACGACGTATTCTTGCTGCCCGTGCTTGAGAACTATGTTTAGAAAGTTGAGACCTGGCTCTCTTAGGCATTTTCAAATGTTTAAGAAAATGTTAATAGCGTATAATATTCTAGCTCTGAAAAGAACTGTTGTTTAGCCCTGAAAAGAACTGTTGTTTAGCCCTTAAAAGAACTGTTGGTTAGCCCTGAAAAGAACTGTTGGTTACACCTGAAAAGAACTGTTTGTTGGTTAGCCCTGAAAAGAACTGTTGATTAGATAGATAGAAAACTCTTTATTTGTACACCGTTTTACATATTTTCAAGAGAGTACATAAGGTGATCAATATAATAATGTAATGTACAAAGGGCGGCCTTATGGCCAAAAGCAATTTCTTCCAGGCAACCTTAGGATGGATCAAAATGTATCGGAGAGACAGTAGCAGTTGACGGTGCAATTCTTTTTAAAGAATTATTTTAATTGATATGAATATAATCGTGCATATATACATATATCTCCACATATCCATTTATACATACAAAATATATATATAACTTTACATAGCGTCATACATACATTATAAATATAACCATACATGACATACGTTACAAACATATTTAAAAACACTAATTACCATAATTATTTAATTATATCACATATGAAAATAAAAACTGTTCATATCATACAGTTATTACTTGATTAAATCAGTTATGACCTATAAAATTCATGAACCATTGTCTTAAAACTATTTACTGTTTTCGCTTTCCTGATATTTATCGGCAATGCTTTCCACAAGCGTACAGCTTCAACCGTAAAGGACTGGCCATAGAATTTTGTGGAATGCAGAGGAATCCCCAGTCTCAAATTTTAAGATGACCTTAGACATTTGTCATGTGTGTCATTAAGGAACTTGAAGCGTTCTTTGAGGTAGAGAGGGGCTTTAGGATTAAACAAGATGTTATAAAGGAAAACAAGGATATGAGTATTCCGGCGAGAGCGAATCGGAAGCCACTTGAGCATTTGACGGAATTCAGAGACGTGATCATATTTTCGTAGTCCAAATACAAATCGTATACAAAGATTTTGTAGTCGCTCAAGCCTATCAAGTTGTGCTTCGGTGAGATTCAGATAGCTGACAGCTGAGGAGAAGTGCTTGTGCAAGTGCAGACCTAGTTGCAATCGGGAGAAAGTTACGCAGTCTGCGCAAAGACCCGGCAGAAGCAAATATCTTTCGATTGATTTCCTGTATATGTGTACCCCAAGATAAAGTATTATCTATGTAGATCCCTAGATTTTTGACGGTCGTACTGATCTCAAGGGTGGTGCCATTGAATTTAATTTGGGGTAGTTGTGTCCAGTTAACTCTTGAGACCATCCCGGGACTGCCAATAACACATACCTGCGTCTTCACAGGATTAACTTTAAGTCCGTAGTTATGACTCCAATCTCCAATACGCAATAGGTCAGCATTGATTGTGTTGAATGCTTCGGGTAACAAGTTAATCGGAGCTTGTGTATATATTTGTAAATCATCTGCATAAAGATGGTAGGACGAAATTAATTGGTTTGAGATTGAGTTTATAAAAACAGCGAAGAGTAGAGGAGATAGAACGCCACCCTGTAGCACACCAGCAGTAATGCACCAGGAAGACATTGAGTCTTCAATGCAAATACGTTGCCGGCGACCAGACAGGTAACTTTGAAACCAATCAATTGTCCTTGGAGATATGTTAAGAGACCGTAGTATAGCAAGCAGGATATGAAAATCAACGGTATTAAAGGCGTTGCTAAAATCAAGTAAGGTGAGTACTGTCATCATTCCACTATCCATGCCTAGTCTGATGCTGTCAGTAATGTGTATCAGCGCAGAAGTCGTGCTATGACCAGGACGGAAACCGGATTGGAAGGGGTTCAGTAAAGAATTTTTGGAAAGGAAATAACTCAGTTGGGAGTGGATGAGGCGTTCAAGCACTTTAGATAGGAAAGGTAAAATGGATATGGGCCGATAGTCAGAAAATGAAGAGGGCTTAACTTTTTTAGGGAGAGGGATTATTTGAGCATCTTTCCACGCAGATGGAAAAACACCACTCGACACAGAATGATTCAGGATATTGCACAGGATGGGAAGTACTTCATCGAGGATAGGCAGAATCATGTTGCGGCTGATACAATCACTTCCTACAGCATTCGATGAAATTGCCAGGATGGTCTTCCTAACATAAATAATAATAATAATAATAAACATTTATTGCCTTCCAAATACATAAAAAAGAAACCTCCATGCATAACATATTTCATAAGATGGCAAAGGGTGTAGATTCAGCGGATGTTAAGAGCCTACATAGCAAAGCCATGGTGACTCCTAACGCTGGTTTACAATCCACCCCTTTATCTACACTTCATCGATTACACTATTTTCTTGCGGGTACACAAACACACATGTGAAAAAAATACAATAATGTGACAAAAAAAAAAAAACCAAACCTAATAATTATAATAATTATAGCACTATAAGAGCCAAGGATACGAACATTTAAAGACCACATACACATTACATGAACTAAATAAATAGTGATAACAAACAAGAGAACAAAAGTGAGAACAAACAGGCGATTCTTTTTTTTTATCCTTACTGAGGGAGTGTAAGCAACTGTTCTGTAAATAAATATTTCTTAAATTTACTTTTGAAGACGTTAAGAGACATAGCCTGTCGCAGAGGTGGCGGGAGATCGTTCCAAATTTTTGCCGAACTGTATTTAAAACTTCCTCGATATAAAGTCGTTCGGTGCCGGCATATTGCCATTCTATTTAATGTTTTACTACGAGTATTGCGTCCGTGTTGGTCCTTTTCCCACGTGATTTTTTCATGTAAGTAACTTGGCCTCCCTTTAAAAACGATTTTGTACACCAGTGATGCTAAATGTACCTGTCTGCGCGCTGCCATTTTTAATATACCTTTTTGGTTCAAAAAGGGCGTTACGTGTGCTCGTTTAGGTACATCAAAACAAAACCGTGCACATGCGTTCTGGACACGCTGTATAGCTTTGCTTGTTTTGGCTAATAGTCTTGGGCCGTACACAACGTCACAATAGTTAAAGTGTGAAAGCACCAGTGACTCCACAAGCATTAACCGCACATCTTCGCTGAGACAGCTTCGTAACCCATACAAAATTTTCAAGCGATAGAATGCATTACGGATCTTGCTGTTCACATGTTCGGTATACCGTAGTTCGCTGTCCATTAGGAGACCAAGGTTCCTCACAGTACTTACCCTCTCTATGTCCTAACTGCCGATAGTCAAAATCGGCGCACAGGTAATTACTCGTTCTCGCTGATTTTTCGTACCCAAAACAATGTATTTAGACTTGTTGGGATTTAGCACTAAGTTATTATTACTAGCCCACTTCTCCACTGTGTCTAAATCCTTGTTTATATTCAACACTGCCGTTTGGGTCTCACTTGGAGTAAACGAGTAGTATAACTGAGTATCATCGGCATAGAGATGTATCTTACAGTGATTGATGTGCTTAATTAAATCAGCAGTGTACAAGATGAAAAGTAGGGGACTGATGATTGAACCCTGTGGTGTACCCCTCAACAATCTCCTTATTGAAGATTCCACTTCGTTGCCCTGCTCGCCCTCAGTTACTACGTATTGTTTCCTGTTGTTCAGAAATGAGTCAAACCATTTCAAAGTAGATGGGGCTACTCCATAGTAAGCCATCTTCGCTAATAGCAACTGCACATTTATGCAGTCGAAGGCTCTGGAGAAATCTAGCAGAACCAGAATAGTGCTTTTACCAGCATCAGCCTCTGTCAGTGTATCATCTGTTATGTGTCCCAATGCTGTATCTGTGCCATGTAGACTACGAAAACCCGACTGTACACATGGTAGGATGTCATTGTTTTCCAAATAGCATGTTAGTTGCGTGCAGACAGCTCTTTCTACCAACTTTGATAAAGCTGGTAGAATGCTGACTGGCCGGAGGTCTTTATGTGCCACAATTGCGCTACTCTTTGGCAGAGGCTTGACTTTTGCTAGTTTCCATTTATCCGGAAAAACTTTGTCGATTAACGATTTGTTAACTATAGCTGTTATGACAGGCAAGGTGTAGTCTAAGGTTAGTCGGATCATTTGTATACTTAGCTTATCACTACCAACAGCATGGGTGCCTATGTCCTTAATTATTTTACAGACTTGATCCTCGCTGCATGGCTGTAGTTCGAATAAATTGTCTGTAAACCTGTTCTGCACAAAGTAGTTGTATGTGTCGGGATGAGTTTTATCATTGCCTGGTATTTCGAGGAAATAGTTATTTATAGCGTCTGAATCATTTAAGTAATTAGGTATTATATGTTGTGCTAGCGTACCAGTTATAGCGGTGCTTTTTAAGAAAGTCCACATCTTACGAGGATTTTTAACATTCCTATTCACATAGGTGGTGTAGAAAGCTTTCTTTTCTCGTTCTAAGGAGCCATTGACGAGGTTTCGTAAGCTTTTATAGTAATCATGATGGATGTTAAGTCCCGTCTTTCGAGCTCTTCTCAGCGCCGCGTCCCTTAGTGACATCATTTTTTTTTATTGTATCTGTGAGCCATGGTTGTGGCGCAGACCTAAGACAAATTCGGCGCAGTGGGGCGTGCTCGTCGAAGAGAGCAAGAAGCCATGTATTCAAGGTATCCACCATATCGTTAATGCTTTCCAGTTCAATTATTGATTCCCACGGTATAACAGACATGTCTGTTGAGAATGCTGCTTCGTTAATAGACCGTAGATCTCGTCTAAATATAAAACGTGGGTTGCGTTTGGGTTAGTGATTTTAAGTTCTGCAATAATCAAACCGTGATCACTCAGGTCCGGATTATGATATACATTCACCCTTTTACAAAGCGACGGCGAATCAGTTATGATCAGATCTAGCAAAGTAGCAGTGTGTAATGTAACGCGTGTGGGCTCCTCTACGAGTTGAGTTAAGTTTTGTTGTAAAAGAAAACTGAGTAGCTCAGTAGCACGAGGTGTTTCTGGTTGTAGCATATCAATATTCATATCAGAGAGAATGAAAACACAATTACAATATCCAAAGCTACTCACCGACTGGCTGAGCGCATCAATGGTAGACTCCACGCACATTGTCTCCGATCTGTAGGCAGTACCCACTGCCAGCTTTACTCCTCCGGGCATTGTTACCTCGAGCCACATTTGTTCGAGCGGTGATACAGGATGAGGACGCACACGTGCTCGCATCTCCTTTCTAATGAGAAATCCTACCCCTCCCCCCCGACCACCTCCCCGGCGAGGCTTATGCTTCAATATGTAGCCCGGTGCTCCAAATATATGTTTATCTTCCCCCTGTTTGAGCCATGTTTCATTTAGAGCTAATATGTCCGGAGCATATTTTTCTACGGAATACAACAATTCACTCGTACCTGTATTAAGAGACCTAACGTTTAACAAACCCAGAATTAAACTACTATTTTTAATCCTCACCATTTGTAACACAAAAAAAAAATACAACAAGAAACCGGCATCTCTCGGACAGTGCATACTTAAAATTCACTCGTTGTCTCACAATATTAGTAAATTTTGGCACGATAATAACCTCATTGAGTAAACTTCTCTTGTATTGTTTATATGAGTATAATAAATATAAATTAATGTTTTTCCTTAATATTCTAGTGATATTTCTCTTTGAAAACCTCACAAGGAAGCAATTGATCAAAGACGAAAGGTGAGTAGTTGGGAGCTGAGATAGACGAAATAGATCTGAGAGTATTAGCTTTAGTATTGACATCAATGTCAGACGAGGTAGAAAAATATTTATTAAGTGAATCAATATTTAAATTTTTAGGAATAGAGTCTTGACGAGACTTCCCGACTCCCAACGTTCTTAGAAATTTCCAGACTTTTGCTGGATCTCCGTTTTCTACGGAAGAGTGGATATGTTGGCGTTGTGCATTTCTACACATCTTATTGCGGAGATTTCTCAGGTACACATATTTTTCCAAGTTAGCATCCGTTGGTCGACGCTTGTATTTGCTTTTCGCTAAACATTTCTTGGACATAATTTGACGTATCTCCTCAGTGAGCCATGGAGCCGGTAAATGTTTAATCTTTATGGATCGCAAGGGTGCGTGAACGTTATACAGTTGTATTAAATTTTCGGTAAATATTTCGACTTTTTCATTCACACACTGCGAATTTAACAAATCAGACCAGTCGGTGTTGCGCGCATCCTCTTTAAGATTAACTAGGTTCATTCCACCAAAATTACGTTGCACAAGAATTCTCGGCTTTGCCTTGGCGGGACGGATAGCATACGAAAGAAATATCAAGTTATGATAAGAGAATGCATCAGCTGGATACTGACCATGGCTGATGACATGATTAGTAGAAGAGACAAGAATAAGGTCAAGAAGAGATGGAGTGCAGTTGGGAAAGTGATGGGTAGCATCAAGTGTTAAAAGTGATAGGTTATTAGAATTTACTAATGTGCGCAGCGAAGAAGAGCGATAGTCATTTTTCAACAGGCAAGTATTGAAGTCGCCCATTACTATAGTGTGGCTATAAGAGGGAGAAAAATTTTCAAGTAAATTTTCGAAGGAAGAAAAGTAATTGGTGCGTAGTGACGGCGAATAGTATACTCCCAGTAGAACTTTTGCGTGATTGAGGTCTAGTTCTAACAAGAGATGCTCTCCTGCGTCCGGTGGTGGGGGCTGTGACGACATACTTACAATTGTGAAAGGAATATGTTGTCGTAAATATATGCCAACACCATCCCCACCACCAATCGCGCGATCATTCCTTATACGATTGAAATCTGGAAGAGCATATGATTTAGATGGCAAGCATGGTTTTAACCATGTCTCTGAGACTAAAATGGCGTGAATGTTGTTAGAATTAAAGGTAGCCAGCATATCTGGGAAATGAGCAGGAATACTCTGGGCATTAATATGGACTACATTAAAATTCCGCGGAGCATCAGAAAATTGGTACTGAAGATTCTCTTGAAGCGATGGTATGCTAACAGAACTGTTTGCAGAGTAAAAACTGCCATCGTCGCTAGTATTCAGATCAGACATGATGATATAAATAGAACAATAGCTGTAAGACAATAAATACGTAAATATATGTATATATAAATTAAGAACCGAAAATAAAATAAAAAAATAAACAAACCAAATCTATAAAATAGCAGTAAAACAGTATAAATTACACATTTCAATCCACCCGTCAGTCGTGTGTTTGACATATATAAATAGCTCTGAGAAGAATTGTTGTTTAGCTCTGAGAAGAACTTTTGCGTAGGTGTACTTTTAAGAACGAAATCTAAAAAAAAGGCACGAAAATTATTAGACTTCGCGTACGACCGCTGCGTAGGGAGCCGACCTCGCGTCTGAGCCGCGATCTAAACTCCCCTCCCGCACGCGCACCCCCGCCTTATAATATTTTAATAAATCGTATATTTTAATTTCGCCATAACTTCAAAACCAAATGTCCAATTTTAATCATTCAAAGACCGAATATTATCTATATAAACTGTACTTAGTGATAAAATAATTTATTTTGATAAGGATTAATAGCATAAGTAAAATAAATGCGTTTAAATGTAGTCCAAAAAAATTTCAAGATTTTTAGATAAAAAAATAGTTGTTGTGCCTCACTTGACATAGATAGGTATAGTGTTTGCGGATTTTTATGTAGATATTTATAAGATCTACAATTAATTAGAACATTTTATGGTTCTATCTTTTATAGTTTAGGCAGCGTACGCAAAATAAGTAACTTTTCTGCTTTTCTGGTTGATTTTTTACACCTTGTGTCCGAAAAACCCAAATATCTTACGGAACCCTATTTTTTTCCAAAATAAAATTTAGCCTATGTTACTCGTGGATAATGTAGCTTTCAAGTGGTGAAATAATTTTTAAAAACGGTCCAGTAGTTTTTAAGCCTATTCATTACAACCAAACAAAGTTTTCCTCTTTATAATATTAGTGTAGATAGCCTTCCTCGATAAATGGGCTATCTAACACTGAAAGAATTTTTCAAATTGGACCAGTAGTTCCTGAGATTAGCGCGTTCAAACAAACAAACAAACAAACTCTTCAGCTTTATAATTAGTATAGATGTACACACATCAAAAGTGTCTAGGGATCAACATATGTGTCTAAGGATCAACATATATTTTTGCAATAACTTTTCTCCTGATTGATATTAATTAAAATTTTCTTTAAGGATTCATCAAATAAAGTGTTTTCGTTTGTCACAGTAACGATAAACCAAGTCACCTTTGCATTAATAAAGAAATTTGCCATTTTCCTAATAAAGGGATTTTTGACATTTGAACCACTAACATTAAAGTTCGAAAAAAAGACTGAAATAACAGTTTTCTTTAAAATTTTATTAGGTAACTTAAACAATTAATAATTCGTGTTTCTACCGCGAACACTAACAACACAAGAACATCGGTTTGGCATACTCAAAATGAGTTCATCCAAACACGCTGTGGAATGGCCGCCCATGTTCGTTGCAACAACAAAAAAAGGTCTTCTTGCGACTGGATACCCTCCATATTCGGCAGAGCTCTTCTCTGTAGCATATCCCATGCATGCTCAATCGGGTTCAAGTCTGGCGACTGAGCAGGCCAGGGCCAAAGCCACATCTCAATCTCAAGAAATCCGCATAAAAATGCTTGATCCCTAGACACTTTTGATGTGTGTATTTATTATACTCTTCTAAGATCTAATACTCATAATCAACAACACATTTATTTGGATACAGATTATTATTAGGTATTATGTTGATAAAAACTCTTTAGCAAATAACTCATTAGTAAGTACCAACTCTTAGCGTCTTATACTCGTGATAACTTCTAAACGAAATGTTCGATTGGGATGAAACAAAAAGTATTTTACTTCTACATAAATACCCTTGATAACATAATGCTTAATTTGGATAAGGATTAATATTACGATACACATTTAACGTAGTTTCTTTCTTCAGACGATTTAATATTTTTTATTTGAACACAAAAGCGGTTATTGTAACTAAACTATGATAGTTAGATATATGCTCTCGCCGACTTTTTGTAGATCTTAATGGGACCTACAAACCCGTGATACATTATTTTGTTCTATTGTCAATAGTTATTGCAGCGCACGCAAAAATAGGTTTTCGATTTCACACAACTCACAACTTGGGTTACAAAATAGCAATTTTCTTACGGATCCCTATTTAAAATAAAATAAAATATAGCCTGTAGCCTTCCTCGATAAATGGACTATCCAACACTGAAATATTTTTTGAAATCAGACCAGTAGTTCCTGAGATTAGCGCGTTCAAACAAACAAACAAACTCTGCAGCTTTATAATCTTATATATAAAATTCTCGTGTCACAATGTTAGTTACCATACTCCTCTGAAACGGCTGGACCGATTTTAATGAAATTTGGTGTGCATATCGGGTAGGTCTGAGAATCGACCAACATCTATTTTTTATACCAATTTTTTTTTCTGGCAAAACAACGTTTGCCGGATCAGCTAGTATTAGTATAGATTTTACAACACGTGAAATTGTAAAAGTCGAATTTAAAGATCACTACACCAAATTTCAAAAAGTTGCTCAATCTCTTACTATTAGAAAGATATTCATTAGGTAATAAACAAATATTTGGTAATAGCTGACCCACGCAACGTCGTTTGCGTCTCCTATTGCCCTTGGCGTAAAAAATTACCCCCGTTTTTGTAACATTCTTCATTGGTGCTCCGCTCCTATTGGTCTTAGCGTGATGATATATAGCCCATAGCTTTCTTGTTAAATGTACTATCTAACACTGAAATAATTTTTCAAATCGGCTATGCGGTTCTTGAGATTAGCGCACTCAAACAAACAAACAAACTAACTCCTCAGCTTTATATAATAGGTCTTTACCTATGAAATTGCCGTTTTGTATGCAATAAGTGAAAGTAATTATTTTTTCTAACTTTTTTATTTCTGTTATTCGAAGTAATCACCCATGCAATCGACGCATATTTGCCAACGCATTGGCATTTTTTTGATGCCCTTCTTGTAAAAATCAGCTGGATGGGAGGCAACAAACTCTTCAAAGGCATTTTGTACTGCCTCTCGGGAATTGAATTTTTTACCCACTAAAAAGTTGTCTAAATTTTGGAAAAAGTAATCGTCGGTAGGTGCAAGGTCTGGTGAGTATGGCGGATAACGGAGAGCTTCCAACCCCAGCTCTTGCAGCTTGGAGACTGTCTGTTGCGCAGTATGGGGTCGCGCGTTGTCGTGAAGGAGCAGTGGGGACGACCGATTGACCAAAGCTGGTTGCAGATGTGCACTCTTCTCCATCATTCTCTCCAGTTCTTCACAGTACACATCTGCATTAATGCTCATGCCGTTTTGTAAAAAGCTGTGGTGAATCACACCCGCACTAGACCACCAAACAGTGACCATCACCTTTTTAGGGGTCATTTTTAGTTTAGGGCATTGCTTTGGTGCTGAACCAGGGTCTAACCAACTTGCTGAGCGCTTTCGATTGTCGAACAGAATCCATTTTTCGTCGCACGTAACAATTCGTTTCAAAATTCCTTCATTTCTTTGCCTGTTGAGCAGCGCAAGGCAGGTCTCGACGCGTACGTTGCGCTGGCGATCGTTAAGGTCGTGGGGCACCCATCTATCAAGCTTTTTTACCTTGCCAATTTGTCGCAAATGGATCAATATTGTTTTGATGCTTACATTAAAAGCTGCTGCTAGCTCAGCTGTAGATTGAGTTTCGTCAGCTTCCACAATAGCCTTTAATTCACTATTGTTAACCAAAGTCTCCGGACGACCACGAGCTTCATTTTTCAAGTCAAAATTTCCAGAACGGAACCGGGAAAACCAATAACGGGTTGTGCGTTCGTTTGTACAGTTCTCTCCGTAAACGTGTTTGATGTTACGTGCCGTTTGTGTCGCGTTGGTGCCACGACGGAACTCATGGGTGATTCTTTGAAACGGAGTGTTTTTGCCTCATTGATCTGTTGCATTTTTTTTTCACTTTTTGGTCTTAATTTTTTATTTTATCTTGTCCCGGCCATTACACATTATAACATATATCAATTGCACTGGTTTACACCTAGTAGTTTAGGATTTAGCTTGTGCTGATGAATTGGTCAACCAGATTAATGATGACGAAGACAGATGAATGAGAATTTTTACCATATTAATGAGGACCGTACAGATAAATGAGAATAACAAAGACTATTCAATGAATTTTATCTAAAATATAATACGAAAATCTTAAGAGAATGCGGTTTATCGCATACAACAAGGTACCGGAGCTGGTGTCTTCTTGAACGACTTAAATATCAAGAACTCTAAATAAGCTAAGCACAATCTTACAAACAGAATGCGTTAATAAATCAAAGCAGCACAAGCAGTTGCAGCCAGAGATGTAAGAGACTCAAATATAAAAAATGTGGTCCAGAACCACTACTATATTTAGCCCAAGCCCAATTAAAAACGTGACTCCCTGTGCAGGGGATGCATGGAGGCAGAAGAAAAGCCGCAGCACGTTTTCACAGAATGTGGAAGAGTGGCAGATCAACTGTCGGCCATCCTCCAATCAATATCACTCCCGGAAACATGCAGTGACCTGGAAAAGTCCCCTCAGAAAAGCAGAGTTTTTGATAATTATACTTTATGTTTACTAGGTGGCCAACTGCTTTCAATCGCACAAAAACTAATTTGTCTAATAACTAAATCAACCTATCCCTCCACTGCTAAACAAAGGTTTCAACCAAGGAGTGTCAACCATTCCGATCCTGGGAAGCGGGAAAGTCCAAATCTATCCGCTTCCAGCCACTTCTTCAAATCGTCGTCACTTTATTCTACTTTCTTTATTTTACTTTTACTTAATTGCGGTCTCTATTCTAGCACGTTACGTCTTCAGCAACCATCGGCTTATCTGGAGACATGGTCGGCCCACTTACATTTCTATACACTGATTCTCCGTACGACGTTGGTTATTTTAGTTTTCTGTGGAATAACTTCGTTATCAAATTTACCAGACTTTATTCAGTATCGCATCGCAATTTAAGTAGCACAGCGTACGATGGAGCGTACGCTGCGCTACTTTAATTGTTTCAGCTCGGCTCTTTAGGGCATTACGGGTAGGACGCACTGGTTAAATAGCTCGTCTTTTTTATTAGTTCTTATTTTCCTTTCTGTACTTTGTAAACGATACCTTGTTTAATCTTCCATGATTTGTACTTGACTTCGCACGATTAACACGTTCAGTGCAAACAATCCACATCGTATTTGTCGCAACATTGCAAAGAAAGAAGATCCTAGGCGGAATTTTTCGATATTATCTTCCTTTGGTATAATTCCCAAATGAATAAATTCATGTTAGTGTGCAATATGCATTAACAAGTATCTAATAACCTAGAATAAGTAGCGGAACCTAAAAAGATCAGGTGGGAGTTCATTTCTCTGTTTAGGAAATCTGCGCAGAGAGAGTTCTAGATGATTGTGGTACGAGTTGTCTGTTTGAAAACTAAATTTAGAGGGAGATTATTACTGTTGACTATGAAAACTATCGGTCTAGTATCTGGCAAAACGCTGAGACTTCTGGGTCGAGTATTTTCTTTCTGATGTTCTTTTTTCTTGTTACTTTCAAGTTTAATATATTTTGTAAAGTTTTCCACACCACTTTCTTTATTATCTTTGTAACCTAGGTTTCATTTAATTAATAACTGATAGCTGTTTCTTTTCATTTTCTCCGTACATAGTCTTATAGTTTTCTTTTGTTTTTCTTGCATGATTGATTTCAATTCTTTCATATCTCTTTACACCGCGATTATGTAATTTAAGCCTTTCTTGCCTAGGTTGCTTTCTGATTTTGTCATTTCTAAATTAAAGATCTGAAACAAGACGATTAGGTTCACCAAACAGCCACGGTTTAGTAGGTGATCAGTTGTGTCTTTACTGGTCTATATAATGTACTACATGTACCCCGTCGATGGTTACTTATTTTTATGAAAACTAATCCATCTGAAAGAAATATCTACTCTTATCAGGTCATCCTTAACTGTACCAAATCTAATTTATTCGGTTTCTCCAAATTCATCAGGGTCATAAGAGCCAGATAAAACCAGATTAATGGGTGCCAGAAAAATGAGAAATTTGGAAATACCTTCACTCTTCTCCATAATTTATAGACGAATGGAATCTAAGATACAATAAACGTTATTAATTTACAAACTTACAAACCATATTTAAGTTGCAAAACATAACTAAAGATACAATCTATAAAATAAATCAGATTAATCATGCAACTTATGTGACAAAATGCCAGATCATAACTATAAATCGTTCTTTTTGCAAAATTAGACCCGCACACTAGCACTACGTATGATATATCGGTGCTGACTGCTATGGCCAACAAAGAGTCGATATTTTTCTACCAAATATTATGTGTTTACATTGAAAATATATTCGAACAATTTGTGCCAGGTGAATTATAATTTTATCTGGGGACATTTTTTAAATTAACGTAATTACGAACATATACAAATATTTTGAATATAAATCACAACATTTGAAAATACCTTTATTCAAATATCGATACGACGTTTTAAATATGACTTCTTTCGACGTAATCTATACTAATATTATAAAGCTGCAGAGTTTGTTTGTTTGTTTGTTTGAACGCGCTAATCTCAGGAACTACTGGTCCCATTTGAAAAATTCTTTCAGTGTTGGATAGTCCATTTATCGAGGAAGGCTATAGGCTATATTTTATTTTCAAAAAAATTAGGGATCCATAAGAAAATTGCTATTTCATAACACAAGGTGTGAAATCGAAAACCTATTTTTGCGTGCGCTGCAAATACTATTGACAATAGAACAAAATAATGTATTACGGGTTTGTAGGTCTCATTAAGATCTACAAAAAAGTCCGCAAGAGCATATATCTAACTATCATGGTTTAGTTACAATAACCGCTTTTGTGTTCAAAAAATTTATTAAATCGTCTGAAGAAAGAAACTACGTTAAATGTGTATCGTAATATTAATCCTTATCCAAATTAAGCATTATGTTATCAAGGGTATTTATGTAGAAGTAAAATACTTTTTGTTTCATCCCAATCGTTCATTTCGTTTAGAAGTTATCACGAGTATAAGACGCTAAGAGTTGGTACCTAATAATGAGTTATTTGCCAAAGAGTTTTTATCAACATAATACCTAATATTAATCTTTATCCAAATAAATGTGTTGTTGATTATGAGTATTAGATCTTAGAAGAGCATAATAAATACATCTATACTAATATATAAAGCTGAAGAGTTTGTTTGTTTGTTTGAACGCGCTAATCTCAGGAACTACTGGTCCAATTTGAAAAATTCTTTCATAGCCCATTTATCGAGGAAGGCTATAGGTTATATATCATCACGCTAAGACCAATAGGAGCGGAGCACCAATGAAGAATGTTTCAAAAACGGGGGAAAACTATCACGCTACGGGCAATAGGAGACGCAAACGACGTTGCTTGGGTCAGCTATACTAATATATAAAGCTAAAGAGTTTGTTTGTTTGTTTGAACGCGCTAATCTCAGGAACTACTGGTCCAATTTGAAAAATTCTTCCAGTCTTAGATAGCCCATTTATCGAGGAAGGCTATTGGCTATATTACATCACGCTTAGACCAATAGGAGTGGAGCACCAATGAAGAATGGGGGAAAATTATTACGCTACGGGCAACAGAAGACGCAAATGACATTGCGTGGGTCAGCTATCCATACTTATATTATAAATGCGAAATTAACTCTGTCTGTCTGTCTGTCTTGCTTTCACGGTCAAACCGCTGCACCGATTTGAATGAAATTTATTTATTTACACAGATAGTCTAGAGCCTGAGAAAGGACATAGGCTACTTTTTAATGCAAAAAAGGGGTTGTAAGGGGTTTAAAAGGGGGATGAAAGGTTGTTCTGGGGGTTCACTCGCCACACGCCAGCGCGTTACCTACGTCGGGCGTCTTGACAACGAATAAACAAGGCTGTCACAATCATAAAAAATATTTCACTTTTTCAATGAAGACCTAAATATTAAGATATTAAGTATGTATTCATCAATCTGATTTGAATGTTCATTAAATTAATATAAATAAATAAGCCAAATTAATATAATTAATTAACAGCGTTTCTTAACTTCAAAATTCTCTGGCAACAGGGGATGGCAGTTTTTATAGAAATATGTTAGGTTTGTGAGTTAGTTTGCGACAAGAGACAAAATATGTATTAGAGCTATTCTGATATGACATTTACGGAGTTATCACGGAGAAGATAGTATGCCAACTGACAGTAACGACATGATTACACTGAGACGTGGGTTTTGGTTTATGATAGCACAGATGATTTAAAAATAATTTCGATCCTGATCTGCTGACTAATGAGATAGTTATCAATTAAACGAACGGATCATGTCAGGCGTGGAGGGAGATGTTGTCGAATACTTAAAGTCTTTAGAAATATCAGGAGTGCCTTCCCATAAGTTGAGGCTGCAAGTTAATGTTCCAGTACTATTAAATGAGGTATCTTGAGCGCCAAAGCAATGTAATAGTACATGGCTAAATATTACACAACTGGGGTACAACATTGTAAAAGCTACAATCATGACGCATGGAATGGCAAAAGAAGATAATGTTTTAATTCCCCGTATTCCAATAATTCCAACTTATTTGACATTTTAATTTAAAAGAATGCAGTTTCCGCTGAATGCATGAAAACAGCATTTCCAATAACAATATTAACAAAACCCAAGGACAGATGCTTAAAGATACAGTATTTTTTTTTTCTCATGGGCAGCATACTCACGTATATCAAATCCGCAAAATCTTCATATTTTGGCAAAATATGGCAAAAGAAAAAACGTAGTTATTAAAATTGTACTTTTTTTTTTGAAGCTGCCAAAGTGACTATGGTCAGCCTGATGGAAAACTCAAGCAGAATCCAACAGTGGGGGCAACCATACTCACTGGGAAAGCAGACAATGTAGAATTGCGTCCCACACTATGACGGCTTAGTGAGATGCTTTTTCACGCCCCACTTAATTTACGCCCCACTTAAAGGGCCAGGGATCACAGTGGGAGAGAAACACGTGCGCTGTAAGTGAGTTCCAGTTTTTAGCTGCTCGGCACAGGAAGGATGAACCAAACCGTTTGGTTAGAGAGTGAACATGTTATTCTGCAGAGGAAGGGAGAAGGGGGACCAGTTGGAAGAGCTCCTCAGAATACTTCCAATGATACAGATGGTAGTGGACTGCTATAGAGGCGATATCTCTACGCAGCTGCAGAGGTTCAAGGAACTCGGTGGCTTCGGGACTGTTGGTAAAGCGGACTGCTCGCCACTGCAACCGATCGAAAGCATCAAGCAAATACTGCGCGGATCCATCACAAAGATGAGAACAGTACTCGAGGTCCCGGCAAATATCCATGCCCAGGACACCGAGCTTACCCCGTAGTGGCAGTTGAGTGCTCTGAAAAGTGGGGAGGGAAAGAAATGGAGACTTTTTGGTAGAGAACGCGCTTAACTGTGTTTTCGTAGCGTTGAACTCGACCAGATTCTTATCACCCCATTGTAAAATGTGGTTCAAAACCCGGTCGAGCTCAGCGACAAGCTTCTGTCGACTTTCCTCAACGTCTGCCAGCTTGGTTGAACGGTGTCAAAAATATCGCCCATGAACTGAGCTATCGTCTGCATAGCAATGTATGTTGCCAAGAGCTAACATGTCATTGATATGCAGAAGAAATAGTGTGGGCGACAGGACTGAACCCTGAGGTACGCCAGAGTTTACATCCAGAACATCAGAGGCCGTGCCATCGCAAAGGCCCATAATGCGGCGTTGATGAAGAAAAGCGTCAATCCAGTGACATAGTCTAGGAGGCAGACCAGTTGCAAAGAGCTTGGAGAGAAGCGAGCGGTGCCAGACCCGGTCGAAGGCCTTGGCCATGTCAAATGTCGAAATAAGCTCATATAAACACTTTATAATTTATGTACATATATAAATACTTAAATAAGTTTTTAATAGTAAAACGTAAAAAACCTTTATTTTATTTAAACTGATTTATAAAAATATATAAAAGTTCTATGCGAGGTAAAGAAAATAAAACTATTCAGGTACCGATACATTTTGTATTATGATTTTATATCGATAAAAATCCTACCTATATTAATAACGCGAAAGTTTGTTAGTATGGATGGATGGATGTTTGTTACTCTTTCACACAAAAACTACTGAACGGATTTGGATAAAACTTTACAGTAATATAGCTTATACATCAGAATAACACATAAGCTACTATTTGCAGTGATAACCGACATACACGCGGGCGAAGCCGCGGGCAACAGCTAGTATGTAATAATATTTTTTGTGACATCTCACAAAGTCTGTACTAATCAAACTGCCGATACATAAACCTACATACTATAGATAATTTACACCTAGACACGAGAGCTGGATGAGAGAAGTCGAGGATCGAACCAAGTAGCGTGCAATTGAAGAAACCTATGTCCAGCACTGGACTGCGATAGGCTGATGATGTCGATGATGATGACACCTAGACACAGAAGTGATCATGTGATTCATGACATTTTTATTATCTTTCATATTATAAACACAAATGTTATTGTGAATAAAAATATACGCTACGAATGTTACATACAGTTAACCTTTTTAAATAAATTAATTAAAAATTATATTGTAATTAAAAAAGTAAAAAATTAAAAAGTCACTGTTATTTAGTAATCTATACTAATATTATAAAGCTGCAGAGTTTGTTTGTTTGTTTGAACGCGCTAATCTCAGGAACTACTGGTCAGATTTGAAAAAATCTTTCAGTTTTGGATAGTCCAGTTATCGAGGAAGGCTATAGGCTATATTTTTTTTTTTTTTAATTAGGGATCCGTAAGAAAATTGCTATTTCGTAACCCAAGGTGTGAAATCGAAAACTTATTTTTGCGTGCGCTGCAAATGCTATTGACAATAGAACAAAATAATGTATTACGGGTTTGTAGGTCCCATTAAGATCTACAAAAAAGTCCGCGAAAGCATATATCTAACTATCATGGTTTAGTCACAATAACCACTTTTGTGTTCAAAAAATTTAATAAATCGTCTGAAGAAAGAAACTACGTTAAATGTGTATCGTAATATTAATCCTTATCCAAATTAAGTATTATGTTATCAAGGGTATTTATGTATAAGTAAAATACTTTTTGTTTCATCCCAATCGAACATTTCGTTTAGAAGTTATTACGAGTATTAGACGCTAAGAGTTGGTACTTACTAATGAGTTATTTGCTAAAGAGTTTTTATCAACATAATACCTAATATTAATCTTTTTCCAAATAAATGTGTTATTGATTATGTGTATTCGATCTTAGAAGAGTATAATAAATACATCTATACTAATACATACAGCTGAAGAGTTTGTTTGTTTGAACGCGCTAATCTCAGAAACTACGGTTCAATTTGAAAAATGCTTTCACTGTTAAATAGCCCATTTATCGAGAAAGGCTATAGGCTATATATCATCACGCTAAGACCAATAGGAGCGGAGCACCAATGAAGAATGGTTCAAAAACGGGGGAAAATATCACGCTACGGGCAATAGGAGACGCAAACGACGACGTTGCGTGGGTCAGCTATACTAATATTAGGTCTTTACCTATGAAATTGCCGTTCTTCAGTACTGGTCATTTCAAATAAAAAAAGTTTGTAATGGCTCTGTATTCTAAATTCAAATTAATTTTGTTTTAAAACCATGACATTCTATTTACAAACTCAGCCTTTTGTTTTCTGATTAGCGTTGTATTTTCATTATATTTGAACATTTTTCGTCATAATGGATAAAAATAATAAATATAAATATAATAAATATTTTGGACATCTAACACACAACGCCATCAAGTCCCAAGCTAAGCAGAGCTTGTGTTATGGGTACTAGACAACTGATACAAATACATATATACTTTTTTTTTTGTAAATACATAAATATTATACATAGAAAACACCCAAACTCCGAAACAAATATTTGTAGATCATACAAACATTTGGTCCGACCCGGGAATCGAACCCGAAACCTCAAACCGAATACTTTAAAAATTCGTGTAATTATGGAATATGAGGGTGATTCTTCGAAACACGGTTTTGATGTGTTTTTGACTGAAGAACACATCTTTATTTTATCAAATTTCTACATCGCTTGCAGGTTTTATAGTAATTGACGATATCTATCCAGGCATGTATTTATTTATTTGAGATTACTTTAAATATATAAAATTAAATCAACAGGAAACGGTCAAAACTCATTCATCTGGTGTGTCCCCACGCCGCTTTTTGTTGAATTATTCGATTTTATGTAATACTAGCTTCGCTTCGCTGGCTTCGCCCGCGTGTATGTCGGTTATCACTGCAAATAGTAGCTTATGTGTTATTCTGATGTATCTGTCTGTATATATGTATGTATCTGTCCTTGGGTTTTGTTAATATTGTTATTGGAAATGCTGTTTTCATGCATTCAGCGGAAACTGCATTCTTTTAAATTAAAATGTCAAATAAGTTGGAATTATTGGAATACGGGGAATTAAAACATTATCTTCTTTTGCCATTCCATGCGTCATGATTGTGGCTTTTACAATGTTGTACCCCAGTTGTGTAATATTTAGCCATGTACTATTACATTGCTTTGGCGCTCAAGATACCTCATTTAATAGTACTGGAACATTAACTTGCAGCCTCAACTTATGGGAAGGCACTCCTGATATTTCTAAAGACTTTAAGTATTCGACAACATCTCCCTCCACGCCTGACATGATCCGTTCGTTTAATTGATAACTATCTCATTAGTCAGCAGATCAGGATCGAAATTATTTTTAAATCATCTGTGCTATCATAAACCAAAACCCACGTCTCAGTGTAATCATGTCGTTACTGTCAGTTGGCATACTATCTTCTCCGTGATAACTCCGTAAATGTCATATCAGAATAGCTCTAATACATATTTTGTCTCTTGTCGCAAACTAACTCACAAACCTAACATATTTCTATAAAAACTGCCATCCCCTGTTGCCAGAGAATTTTGAAGTTAAGAAACGCTGTTAATTAATTATATTAATTTGGCTTATTTATTTATATTAATTTAATGAACATTCAAATCAGATTGATGAATACATACTTAATATCTTAATATTTAGGTCTTCATTGAAAAAGTGAAATATTTTTTATGATTGTGACAGCCTTGTTTATTCGTTGTCAAGACGCCCGACGTAGGTAACGCGCTGGCGTGTGGCGAGTGAACCCCCAGAACAACCTTTCATCCCCCTTTTAAACCCCTTACAACCCCTTTTTTGCATTAAAAAGTAGCCTATGTCCTTTCTCAGGCTCTAGACTATCTGTGTAAATAAATAAATTTCATTCAAATCGGTGCAGCGGTTTGACCGTGAAAGCAAGACAGACAGACAGACAGAGTTAATTTCGCATTTATAATATAAGTATGGATAGCTGACCCACACAATGTCATTTGCGTCTTCTGTTGCCCGTAGCGTAATAATTTTCCCCCATTCTTCATTGGTGCTCCGCTCCTATTGGTCTAAGCGTGATGTAATATAGCCAATAGCCTTCCTCGATAAATGGGCTATCTAAGACTGGAAGAATTTTTCAAATTGGACCAGTAGTTCCTGAGATTAGCGCGTTCAAACAAACAAACAAACTCTTTAGCTTTATATATTAGTATAGCTGACCCAAGCAACGTCGTTTGCGTCTCCTATTGCCCGTAGCGTGATAGTTTTCCCCCGTTTTTGAAACATTCTTCATTGGTGCTCCGCTCCTATTGGTCTTAGCGTGATGATATATAACCTATAGCCTTCCTCGATAAATGGGCTATCTAACACTGAAAGAATTTTTCAAATTGGACCAGTAGTTCCTGAGATTAGCGCGTTCAAACAAACAAACAAACTCTTCAGCTTTATATATTAGTATAGATGTATTTATTATGCTCTTCTAAGATCTAATACTCATAATCAACAACACATTTATTTGGATAAAGATTAATGTTAGGTATTATGTTGATAAAAACTCTTTGGCAAATAACTCATTATTAGGTACCAACTCTTAGCGTCTTATACTCGTGATAACTTCTAAACGAAATAAACGATTGGGATGAAACAAAAAGTATTTTACTTCTACATAAATACCCTTGATAACATAATGCTTAATTTGGATAAGGATTAATATTACGATACACATTTAACGTAGTTTCTTTCTTCAGACGATTTAATAAATTTTTTGAACACAAAAGCGGTTATTGTAACTAAACCATGATAGTTAGATATATGCTCTTGCGGACTTTTTTGTAGATCTTAATGAGACCTACAAACCCGTAATACATTATTTTGTTCTATTGTCAATAGTATTTGCAGCGCACGCAAAAATAGGTTTTCGATTTCACACCTTGTGTTATGAAATAGCAATTTTCTTATGGATCCCTAATTTTTTTGAAAATAAAATATAGCCTATAGCCTTCCTCGATAAATGGACTATCCAACACTGAAAGAATTTTTCAAATCGGACCAGTAGTTCCTGAGATTAGCGCGTTCAAACAAACAAACAAACAAACAAACAAACAAACATACTCTGCAGCTTTATAATATTAGTATAGATTACTATTTATCAGGACTTCTGTAATCTTATACGTATTCAACAGTATTCCTTAGGAATTACATTAGACAGCAGACTACAATGGGGATAAGTCCATTGAATTGAATAAATTTACCATGTTTGCTAATTTCTAACTTGTGGATGTATGTGATCGAATGAGTCATAGTTTATTCTACTGCCAGACATAAATATTTTTGTCTTCCACTCAAACATAATTAATCCTCCCGCCATTTGACGAACCGCCTCAGGGGTTTTAGATAAATTATTCGTTCAGCCTCAAGGACAGGGGTTTCTAGAACGTGAGAAAATAACACGTTTCATGAACAAGCCAGTTTGTTGAGTAAACCTTTGAATAAAATGTCTGCGAGATATCGTTACATTGTATATAGAATTTACTAAAATAACTTTGCCTGCTGAAACGGCTATGTTTGTGTTTTATAGCTCTACCATTGTATTTTACCGCAAACTCACGTTCCATATTCATATATTCGTACATTTTGAACAAAAAATAGAACGCTTGAAAATAGAACGAATTTTTATTCATATTTTTTCTTTCTTCGGTGTATTTTTTAAAACTTATTAATAGAATTCTACTTTTTATACATCTTTTTACA
This sequence comes from Diaphora mendica, assembly GCA_949125395.1. Lineage (NCBI taxonomy): Eukaryota > Metazoa > Arthropoda > Insecta > Lepidoptera > Erebidae > Diaphora > Diaphora mendica. Next base: position 23,141,156 of record OX421316.1, on the reverse strand, counting down.
CATATAAATAAATAAGGTGGAATATAAATGCCTATAAAGTATGTAGAAAAATAAACCACCGGAATGACGGGAGTGCTGGCAAAATGACGACAAACTAAAAATAGTTTCAATAAAATTTATTTAATATGTGGATTCACATATTTGGCAGCCATTAAATGATGTTGGGAATTTCTGAATTGTATTCTAAATAAATAAAAAATCTGTTAGACGTACAGTGTTCAATTTGATTAAAACAAAACTGTCCGCACAAAATATTGTTCGTTAAGTGTCGCAAACACTAACAAATAAAAATGCTGCATACAGCAAAACGTCAACGAATAGGATAGGTTCATAATAATGACGAAATGGAGTGCCTGTTTGTGGTATTACAATATCGGTACTTTATTAAAGGAACAATTTATGTTAAGAAAGTAATTATACAAAAACGTTATTTTGGTCGCTTTCCCATAAAAGTTAAATTACTTTTCAAGGAAATTTCTGGCACATAGTTGCTGATATATAAATTAAGTAAAAGTTCTTTGGTTATTGAAAATAATTTGAGTTCTATTTGAAATTTTATAAAGCTACTAGCTTTTGCTTGCGGTTATCACGGTAAATAATACCCTAAATAATGTAAACCTCAAGAATCAAAGTATCTCTAGGCCAAATTTAATTAAAATGAGTGCAGCGCTTTAGACGTGTGCGACTTCCACATATAGCGCAACATAAATATACTACAGCGCTATCTACCGAATATATGTCGAATTACGGAGTAACGAAGAAAATGAAGAAACTACCAATCCTGAATCGCGCAATGAAAGCTCTTGCGCCAATTATAATGAATACAACATCCCAATATCAACCGGGGCAATGGCCCGCCAGGTATGATCACTCCGCCTGGTCGGAGGATCCTCCCTTTGTATTGGGGGGCGTGACTCCTGTCCCGCCGCACGTGAAAACTTAACAGAAAAAGAAACAGAGTAACTTTTAAATTTTAATATTATTATGGATGCTAGCACATTACAAAGTCGGGGCAGAAACAGTTTCTACGAACATATATCGTTTCGAAACGGTTATATTACAAAGTAAAACACATACCGTTGCACATATTTCTAGTACGAAACCGTTGTTGGCATTACATCTGGCAGTATTAAAATTTTAAACCCACTCAACACCAGTAGAGCGAGCCACATTCGCCTGCAAGTTGTAAAACCATTTTAGAGCTTTACGGATACATTTCTGTGCATTTCGCAGTAATATAAGTTGTTTAATTGTACCGTTAGCTCGGTTGCTAACAATAGACAGAAATGCTTTGAATTGGTTATAAAATATTTTATATCAGCTATATATGAAATGCTAAATGCGATATTTTTATTCAATAAAACTGTTTTATACTAATTTAGAATTTAATACTTTTAAGAACCAACAAAAATAATTATAAAATTTGTTTATTCTCTCTCTCTCCTTTATTCAAACTTCTCTTACTATGTCCAGTAGTGGACTACAATAGCAGGTACAATACCAGGTTTTTTTTAAATAAAATCTATAATCATATATTTTAACAAAAAAAAACCCGACTTCAATCTGAACCAAATTTAAATGGGACCACACGGGAAGCACCAGCTTTAAAATAAAAAAAGAATCATCAAAATCAGTTCACCCAGTCGAAAGTTAGCTATGAGGTAAAACATAAAAATAACTGTTGAACTGAGAACCTCCTCCTTTTTTTGAAGTCGGTTAAAAAGAACTGCTTAAATAATTATGTACTACTAAAACTAAAAATAATTTAAACATGCTCGCATTATACTTTCGTATATACAGGTATTCAGTTGACACGCATATGTTGACTTCTTACGATACATAAGTCTATAGCACCATTCAAATGTCAATTATAATAAACATTTAACCATGAGACGATTTCTGTACAATATGTATGTATTCACAAAAAAAGTATATAATATGTATGTAATTATATTAGCTCTGCTTAGCTTAGGACTGGATGGCGTTGTGTTAGATAACCAAAAATAATAACGAATATTAAAATGCACGTAAAACAAATGAACAATAATGAAAACACGACAATTTAAATATGCCTGCACTGACTTGTACCTCCGAACTTTAAGTTACCATTGTAATTAATCTGGTGTACATTAAAGCGATATATTATTATTACTAGCTTTTGCCCGCGGCTCCACCCGCGTGTATGTCGATTATCGTGGTAATTCGTAGCCAATGTCTTAAGAATTAAAGTATCTCCATGGCAAATTCCATTAAAATCGGTGCAGCCGTTTAGTCGTAAAAGGTTAACAAATAGACCTAATTGCTTTCGCATCTATACTAACACTAGTGATTGCCCACGGCTCCGCCCACGTATATGTCAGCTATCGCGGCAAATAGTAGCCTAAGTGTTATTCTGATGTATAAGCTATATTACTGTACAGTTTCATCCAAATTCGTTAAGTAGTTTTTGCGAGAAAGAGTAACAGACATCCATCCATTCATCCATACTTACAAACTTTCGCGTTTATAATTTTAGTATACATAAAACATATTTATCATCGTCAGCATTTAGCCGACCACTGCTGTAAAAAAAATATTTTATTATTATTGTATTACATATTTCAAACAAAAGAGAATCATATGGTAATGACTAAAGTATGATTTATGAAAATATTTATGGCCTTTGGGTTAGGGTTTGAACAAACAATAAAGCTGTTTTGGTTTTTGTTCGAAATGCTTTATCTGAGGTACTTATTTACATCTGCTCTTTGGGGTTCTGAATATCATTTTGCATACAGCTCATTCCAACAATTTACATATAGGTATAACCAACTAGCTACTGCCTTCAGCCTCACTTGCGTGATTATTTATTCGTATTTCTAACTTTAAACATGACGAATTTCTATACCTATTCGAGTTAGCAAATAATATGGGTTTCTATTGGTAAAATTATTTTCAAAATTGGTTCATTAGATCCAGAGATTATATCATACAATCGCACATACTTTACAATATAAGTATAGATATTTTAATTATATGACTTGTATAGTAACAATTGTTTAGTGACTATTTTATGAAAATATAGTAAAGTCATTTGGTTCGTCATAAAGGGGTTATCTAGAAAGATTTTTGTGAGTTTTGAAAATGACTGCTCTAAATACACTTCAAGAGTAGACGACAATGAATAGACAATGTCACGGGACTTTAAGAATTAAAAGTTACAGTATTCTTCTCCTTTTCAGCTAAAACCAAGTAACGTTATGACCTTTCAATAAAATGATAAGTTCCAGTTTCAATAAATAAATAGATATTTTCGGTCATCTAACACACTTCGTCGTCTATTCCCAAACTAAGTAGAACTTGTATTATAATTACATATATACTTTTCTTATAAAAACATACATAATATACATAGAAAACACCCAAAATCCGAAACAAATATTTTGCAGATCATAGAGACATTTGGTCCATGTCAGACCAAATGTCTCTATGATTGTTGGTCCAACACGGAACAAATGTCCGTGTGACCGAGACCTCAGGCACAGCAGTGCACAATGCACACAATCTCAACTGCCTTCTCAACTGGCTCGGTGGCGTAGTGGTAGCCGCATAAGCTACCACTACGCCACCGAGCCAGTTGAGTTTAAACAATTTACTGAAATGAATCAGAAGACTTTTCAACTTTACCATTGGATGTACTTGTGACAGTTAAATCCTGACAATATTGACTGCTATTTAAATGTTCTATAAGTGATTGTAAATTATACTCCTATATATTCTCAGAATATAAATCAAGATTTAAAAGGTCTCGTTTTCCAAAGTCTAATAGTCTAACTAGCAAAACATGTTTCTCAAATTCAAGTAAAAGCTTCAACACAAGAAATAAATGTCTGTTTTTCTTTTGTTAGATTAGATTTATTTGACCTTTGAAAGTTTCATAACAGCAGAAATAAATAGCTCGTTATACGTTCAAGAATGTCTTTTTATTCTCGGTTGAGGAATGGTCATTCGTCGTTTTATTGCTACTCTGGATTTTGCCACATCGCTAGACCGCGAATGAAGGTTGGTTTTAACACTTGTAAGGAATCACTCTCTACATTAAACTTGTAACATTTTTAATTTTCGCCAAGTAGTGTTTTCTTTTTTTTATTCACGTATTAAGCGGCCATCATTGCTTCAAAATATCCACGGTAACTACACACATCAAAAGTGTCTAGGGATCAAGCATTTTTATGCGGATTTCTTGAGATTAAGATGTGGCTTTGGCCCTGGCCTGCTCAGTCGCCAGACTTGAACCCGATTGAGCATGCATGGGATATGCTACAGAGAAGAGCTCTGCCGAATATGGAGGGTATCCAGTCGCAAGAAGACCTTTTTTTGTTGTTGCAACGAACATGGGCGGCCATTCCACAGCGTGATTTGGATGAACTCATTTTGAGTATGCCAAACCGATGTTCTTGTGTTAGTGTTCGCTGTAGAAACACAGATTATTAATTGTTTAAGTTACCTAATAAAATTTTAAAGAAAACTGTTATTTCAGTCTTTTTTTCGAACTTTAATGTTAGTGGTTCAAATGTCAAAAATCCTTTTATTAGGAAAATGGCAAATTTCTTTATTAATGCAAAGGTGACTTGGTTTATCGTTACTGTGACAAACGAAAACACTTTATTTGATGAATCCTTAAAGAAAATTTTAATTAATATCAATCAGGAGAAAAGTTATTGCAAAAATATATGTTGATCCCTAGACACATATGTTGATCCCTAGACACTTTTGATGTGTGTATTTTCCTCATTCGGCCTTACTACCGACACGCAACAATTCAATACTATGGAATGGTACACGTGGTATACTAAACTAAAATCTGTTTGCTAAGGAGAGGCCTGTGTCCAGCAAATGACTGTTAAGGCTATTGATCATGATATATATATATTTTTTGTATGGCCTGCCTGAGTCTGCCTGATGGGAAGCATAAGCAGAATCCAAGATTGGCGGTCACCATACTCACTGCGAATGCAGACAAGTATGGCGACCCACACCATTGCGGCCTAGTGATGCTGCTGCATCTTTTAGTCTAGTCAACAAGTATGGAACTTGTTGACTAGACTATTTGGGCCTCTGGTCTCGCACTCACCAACGAAACACGATAGCACGAACGCTGTCATTTTACGTTGATTTTCTGTGCGTGGGTAGTACCACCTCGGTCGAGCCGGCCCGTTCGTGCTGAAATCAGCGTGGCTCTACTACCTACTGCTAAAATAAAGCTATAATAAAATATTTGCGTCACTAGTTTTTTTTAAGAGCAGTCATTTGATTGCTACTGAAGGTATTGTTTTACTACTATAAAAGTGAAATAACACTAATATTTAGCATAATTATATACTAAGATAATTGAATTCAAGTGCTAAAGTGTCTACAAAACATATCATCCCTCCATCATAACATCCCTCATCAATCTAAGGCATTCGCATAAGGCAAAATCATTGGGCGTAGCGTAATGGTCGGTATACACTACTACGATTTACCGTTGCGATGCGACTGCACAGTTCGACTGTACAGTTATCGTACGTCCATAGAGCGTCCACACGTCAACGATATCTGCATCGATCGTCAGTTCTCTGCAGAAGCTCAGACTATAAACATGTCGTCCACGATGGAAGACGATGACGCGCTTGCGATAACATGCCTCGGTGGCGCCGTGGTAGCATATGCGACTGCTGTGCTTAATGTCTCGGGTTCGATTCCCGGGTCGGACCAAATGTTTATATGATCTGCGAATATTTGTTTCGGTGTTTGGGTGTTTTCTATGTGTAATATGTATCTATTTACAGAAAATAGTATACACATACCGCGAGACCAACTGCCTCGTTGGTCTCGCGGTTGGCGAGTGCGACTGCTGATCATGAGGTCTCGGGTTCGATTCCCGGGTCCGACCAAATGTTTGTATGATCTACAAATATTTGTTTCGGAGTTTGGGTGTTTTCTATGTATTATATGTATGTATTTACAAAAAAAAAAGTATATATGTATTTCTATCAGTTGTCTAGTACCCATAACACAAGCTCTGCTTAGCTTGGGACTAGATGGCGTTGTGTGTTAGATGTCAAAAAAAAAAAACATGTATTTGTATCAGTTGTCTAGTACCCATAATACAAGCGCTGCTTAGTTTGAGACTAGATGGCGTTGTGTGTTAGATTTCCGAAATGTTTATTTATTTGTACAACAAGTAAAATTTTAACAAAAACAAACACCGACTTCGGCGACTTCAAGGTTCGACTCGATTTCTCTTGGATGCCATCATCAAATCTTAATGTCCTTATCATGGTACTGGAAAAGTATCATGGTACTGAATGGTACTGGAAAGTAGCCCAAACGGTAGCGTTGGGATGTCTCCTTTCCATTAAAAAAAGAATCATCAAAATCGGTTCATAAACGACGAAGTTATACGCGAACCACATAATAAAAACATACGGTCAAATTGAGAACCTCCTACTTTTTTGAAATTGGTTAAAAAGAGAAGAAAATCACATAGTGTGTGGTGTAAGTAGTGGCTTCTTAAAAGAAAGTCATACTTCTATAACATACAAATAAATAAAATTGGAGTGTCTGTTTGTAATATTAAAATAACCGCTTTTTGCTAAATGCATATTATGTATGTATATAGGGTACATATATTATACCAAAATAACATTTACAATTTTTGCCTGTCTGTCTGTTAGTTCCAGCTAATCTCTGGAACGGCTGCACCGATTTTGATAGGACTTTCACTGATAGGTAGCTGATAATATAAGGAGTAACTTAGGCTAACTTACTTTTCTTAAACTAACTTCGCCCCGCGGCGTTAACAGCGGTACGACAATGACCGCGGGTAATACCGCGGGGTTCAGCTAGTCTCACGTAAATTTATTAAATAAATAAATAAATATTTCGGACATTTAACACACAACGCCATCTAGTCCCAAACTAAGCAGAGCTTATATTATGGGTTACTAGACAACTGATACAAATATATATATACTTTTTTTTTGTAAATACATACATATTATACATAGAAAACACCCAAACTCCGAAACAAATATTTGCAGCTCATACAAACATTTGGTCCGACCCGAGAATCGAACCCGAGACCCCAAGCACAGCAGTCGCATACGCTACCGCTGCGCCACCGAGGCAGTCTGAATGAAATAAGTTGACTGACGTTGTAACCCCTGAACTTGTCAGGTGGAAACTCACCGGCTTCGACTCAGGGTAGAAGATGATACCTCAGGGCGCCGTAAGAATTTAGATAAAATTTTATGGTGAGGGTGCGGAGGGTCCAAGGAAGACTTCAAAGAGACAACTTACAATTTAAATAAACTTTTATTCCAATTCCTGCTATCTTTACATATGAATTTAAAGTAATTTAATTAATTTAATATATTGACAAAAAAAACTTAAGAGGTAGTCTTAAAAATAAAAATAAAATTATACAGTCTTTTCTTTCACTCTTTAAGCCTGTAGACTGGTCTGCACAGGATAGCCACCCTCTGGTCACCTCTCTGACTCACAGTAGTCAGCCGTAGACTCTCTCCAGCTCAAGGTAGCTTACAGAGACGTCCACCAGTGATCCAACTTGTGGGTGCTAGGTAAAAAAGTAATAATTAATTTCCATATATATAATATGAACTTCCCTCAAGGTAGGGCAGATAGGTCTTGAGGAGTGAGCCGTGAGCTGCCAATCGTCAACCGTACTCAGCACAAATCTTGAACCACAAGACAGGCAAGATGTAGGATTCTTTCTGCGGTAATCTAACGACCCTATAAACAAAATTAAATAGCCTGAGAACATATTCTACATACATTAAGATAATAAGGAAAAACCTTTTTGAGGTTAACTTACCACAGACAGTGGGACTTGAACACTCACAAACACTACCAACAAGAATATTAATGTACACTGTACGCAAAGCTTCCTCAGAGTTAACGAGAGAAGGTTTAAGAAATAAAAAGAAATATGCAATACACCCGGCTATATAGACATTTGATCGAACAATCTAGATGATTCCCCTACTACATTTCGGGATGTGAGAACAGGACGTACAACTTCCATACTCCTTGCTTATTTGAGATCAAATTTAAGAGGTAATGAGAATCGTATGATACACATATGATAATGTCTCATTATTTCTAAGCGTCATAATGTCAACTACATATCCTTCATAAAATACGCCCCCTAGTGCCACCTAGGTGTACCAACAGCCCGATACTTCGATCGTGCACATCATCCAATTGTAGTTCTAACTACAATGAACGAGAGGGCGCTGAAACAAAATTTGTTAAACATTGAATACCAAAAAAACGATGTTACACCACCCCCTCCCCACAGTGTTCCCTGAGTAGAGGACGAAGGGAATAACCAAAACAACAACAAACTAAGAAAAAGCTGTGATGCCCTCAAATGTTAGGACACACAGAGTTTATAAGAAGAAAATTTAAACTAAAATATATGTAGTATAAGAAAGAAAAACTTAACTCCTAATGAAACTACTCTAATGACATCACACCCTATTTCCAGGAAAAATGCACACATATATGAGCACCCGAGTATAAGGTGTGTGTGTCGAAGAGGAACTGTCCGATGCGAAATTGTTATCTCCCTATCTGACGTTCGATTTGGAGAGTGGTCCGATACAGTGAGTAGAAGGAACACAAGGTTGTTCCTGCTCACTACACTTAGATATCGGACAGATCACTAACCAAAAGCGAGCGTTTAGCAGCCACTACACTTAGGTACCAATTTGTAACAACTAGACCTGTCAGGGGGGAACAAGTTGTAACCAAAAAGCCTACAAGAAAGGAGGGTTCAAACCTTGCAGTCCCCAGAATCCTGATCAGGCGTGTCACTCGTCGGCAACCCAGCAATAGTTTTTGCTTTGGGTAGCATCGTACAGTCCGTCCTCTACACTTAGGTACCAATTTGTAACAACTAGACCTGTCAGGGGGGAACAAGTTGTAACCATAAGCCTACAAGAAAGGAGGGTTCAAACCTTGCAGTCCCCAGAATCCTGATCAGGCGTGTCACTCGTCGGCAACTAGCCTTAATAGAAAGAATCACCTGAAGTAAGGACTCCTTCCAGTTCAAGGACCTTCGGCTCCCAGAAAGACAGCTCAGAAGCAGCAGAAGCAGGGACGACAGTGCTAGCTTTAATGCTGCCACGCCGTATAAGGCGCAAAGCAGTGCGCAGCTCACTCCTTAAACTGAACTCCGTGTTATCGGGAATCGCTGAAACACCCATGGCAGACAACTCGTTAATAAGTTCATCCTTCTTTAGATAATTAATACATTTAATCAGCTGGGCCATGATGTTAAAATTCAAAAATAAATTTGTTGACAATTAAAAAAACTTATATATAAAGCACTAAGTTCTTCTTAGTGAGAAAGTAAAAGATTCAGTCCTACAAAACGATTAGGCTGAATGTTATAAAAATAATGTGTTACTTTCTTAACACAATGTTTTAAAATTCAAAATTAAAATTAATGTCAAGTTAACAAAGTTAAAACAAAGCACTAAGTTCTTCTTAGTGAAAAAAATAAAAGATTCAGTCTTACAATAAGATCTAGCTGAATTGTTCAAAAATAATGTGTTATTATATTAACACAATAACAAAAAATTATTCTCAAATGTTACCTTTAGTTTCAAGTTTACAATTATTCCAAGCAGTTTTCCTAATTTGTGGGGTAACAAAAGAAAACTTTTTTTTTTTTAATCCCCTTTCAAACTCTAAGTTAATTATCAATTTAATTCTAATACATTAATTATGTTTGCTTCATGTTTCCACAACTATAAAGTGGTAACTAACAATCCACATTCAATGAACAAAAAAATTCAAGTTTTCTTTACTATAGATAAAAGTATACCCTACTTTTATTTATGCAAAGTGTCCTAGATTGAAATTTAAATTACACTATTAAATACACAATTTAAATACACTAACAGGTTAAATTATTATGTTAAAATTACAAACAAGTTAAAGGGAAGCACAAAATCCCTTTAATTATATTATGCAAACCCTCTTATAGAAATAAAATGAAGTTAATCTCACATTTATTTACTTAAGTAGTAAGTAGGTAGGAATATAAAAAGTAAAAATAAAGTTATTCAAGGAAAACCTGAACAAAATACAAGTTATATGTATGTGCTGATCCCTTAGGGAACACACACATGAACTGTGAAACAACAGGAAAAGAAAAAAGAAAAAAAAGAAAAAAAGAAAAAATGTTCTTGCCAAAATAAATTCAAAAAGACTTACCAAAATTTGTGCAGTTAAAATTTTGATATAATTTTGAATTTTGTTCAATGCTTTTCCAACACCGCAGAGATGGATATAATGTGCTGAAAAATGCAATGAAATAATTATTACATGTGAACTGCACTTCACAAAACCAATTAACGTCCTGGGTAGTCTCGGACGGAGAGTAAGCGTCTCATCCAAAGTCCTCCCGGGAACTACACTCAGCACACCCTCAAGGTTCGAAAAGTTAGCCGAACGTTGGTCGCCAATTTGTAACCCCTGAACTTGTCAGGTGGAAACTCACCGGCTTCGACTCAGGGTAGAAGATGATACCTCAGGGCGCCGTAAGAATTTAGATAAAATTTTATGGTGAGGGTGCGGAGGGTCCAAGGAAGACTTCAAAGAGACAACTTACAATTTAAATAAACTTTTATTCCAATTCCTGCTATCTTTACATATGAATTTAAAGTAATTTAATTAATTTAATATATTGACAAAAAAAACTTAAGAGGTAGTCTTAAAAATAAAAATAAAATTATACAGTCTTTTCTTTCACTCTTTAAGCCTGTAGACTGGTCTGCACAGGATAGCCACCCTCTGGTCACCTCTCTGACTCACAGTAGTCAGCCGTAGACTCTCTCCAGCTCAAGGTAGCTTACAGAGACGTCCACCAGTGATCCAACTTGTGGGTGCTAGGTAAAAAAGTAATAATTAATTTCCATATATATAATATGAACTTCCCTCAAGGTAGGGCAGATAGGTCTTGAGGAGTGAGCCGTGAGCTGCCAATCGTCAACCGTACTCAGCACAAATCTTGAACCACAAGACAGGCAAGATGTAGGATTCTTTCTGCGGTAATCTAACGACCCTATAAACAAAATTAAATAGCCTGAGAACATATTCTACATACATTAAGATAATAAGGAAAAACCTTTTTGAGGTTAACTTACCACAGACAGTGGGACTTGAACACTCACAAACACTACCAACAAGAATATTAATGTACACTGTACGCAAAGCTTCCTCAGAGTTAACGAGAGAAGGTTTAAGAAATAAAAAGAAATATGAAATACACCCGGCTATATAGACATTTGATCGAACAATCTAGATGATTCCCCTACTACATTTCGGGATGTGAGAACAGGACGTACAACTTCCATACTCCTTGCTTATTTGAGATCAAATTTAAGAGGTAATGAGAATCGTATGATACACATATGATAATGTCTCATTATTTCTAAGCGTCATAATGTCAACTACATATCCTTCATAAAATACGCCCCCTAGTGCCACCTAGGTGTACCAACAGCCCGATACTTCGATCGTGCACATCATCCAATTGTAGTTCTAACTACAATGAACGAGAGGGCGCTGAAACAAAATTTGTTAAACATTGAATACCAAAAAAACGATGTTACAACGTGTGCGAACGCGTCCGCTTACAGCAAGATTTGTGAACGAACTGAGCGATTGCACCGACTTCCGTCCACACGCTACCGATAACTGCACAGAAGAACTGTGCAGTTAAATCGACAACGATTTATCGAATGACTGTTGCTCATGCCTCCGATCGTTTGCACCAACCAAAAAATCTGAGCCAATTTCCGTCCACACGTACGATAAAACTGCACAAACGAACTGCACAGTTAAATCGCTACGATATATCGTTGTAGTGTGGACCGCCTATAAACTGAGTTAACTGAATGGAAACACGGGCCCAACGATTTTATTTTATTGTTTGATCAATGCCTTAGATTGATGAGGGAAAAGGGTGTGATGACCTATCGAATCATTTTTTAGCTTTTAGTAGGTACATTAATTTCAATAAACCGTTTAAATAAAAAAAGAAATTACAATTTTTTTTATTACGTGTGAAAACAAATGCATGTAATTTTAATCGTATGGCTGAAAATATGAATAATACATTTATAAAAAAATCATTTATCACCTACCTAGTTTACAAAGCTATTGAGTTTAAGATAGAATGAAATGGAAGAATGTACTTTAAGAGACATGAATTCATTATTTTTTACAATATAGATTAAATTTGTATGTTGTTCTTAATAAATAAAATATTTACATTACATATCACATTAATGAATATTTTTGAAGCATTCTCATCAATGGGATTCCCCCTTTATTGTATTTCATTTCGTAATAAGCGTACAGTCCAAAAAGTAAGCATATAAATCTCTTTACCAATTATTTATTTGTTCGAGAAACAAAATGTAATACATTTTCGGTTGAAACAACCATTATCGAGGTTCAGTTTCGCATATTATTCACTTGCTATCGGAATGATTAACTTCTGACAAATGAGGCTTGATAATACGTTAGTTATTATACCGTAGGTGTATGCATATGTACGTATGTGTTAAAGTTGTATGTGTTAATATAATTTTATGTAAATTTGCAATAGTGAAATGTGTATGTGAGTTACTTATTTCGCGTATTAACTACCTTTTATTGTGGCCGCATTACCTATTTTATGTATAATTCCTCTAGATATATAGTTGAACGTAGATTTGTTTATCGTGTTTGTGAAGATTACTTATGCCTAAGTAGAAATATATTTTAAATTGAGGCACAAATAAGAAATTAGTAATTTCAATACGGCACTCAAAACATTAAAATTATGATTCTACTAAGTGCCCACTCAAATGAAAAGAAAAACATTCTGAAGTATTAAATCCTCTTCGCTGAATTTTATTACACAACACAATCCTGAGTATTTATTTGGATGGCAAAAAAATGTTTTTACATTGAGTTTTCTTATACGATAACCATAGCTTTTCAAAACTCAACGACGTGTGTAATAGTTACAGTCCTTTGCCGTCTTCTCGCGGGCTATAACAGTTCAAAAGTTCAAACCACACATTTTATTTTTTGAACGATGGCTTACTTTTCTGTTGACTAATTAACGGTCTCCATTCATCAACCTATTTGATCGAATGGTCATCAAAAACGATGTTGTTATAAGAATCACATAATCCATACTAAAATTATAAATTCGAAAGTAGCTTTGTATATATGTAGCGCTTTCACTGCTCAACCGCTGAGCCGATTTCAATGAATTTCAGTGTAGATAGATGGGACCCCTTGGACGTAGGCTACCTTTTGGCGCGATAACCAACAAACACGCTGGCGGAGCCGTGGCTAGTACAACATTTGTATTCACGAAGTTATGCAGTGATCGGAGTAGGTAGATTGATTTTACGTCCTCACACCATAAATAGTCATAGAAATCATAACATGGATAAGCCTTTTTAAACTTAATTAAATCAAAATAAAAATCTTCTTGCGGCTTTTTAAACATTCCTTTATGTACTGTGCCTTCAATGTGTCTTTACATAATATTGCTTTTGTTTATAGTTATCACGTGGCTTTCACACCTTGTACAGTATATTGTACTTCTAGAATGATCGTACAGTAGTTCGGGCTAACCTGATATCCACTTTTCAACTGTTTCAGCCTTTATAGAAAAACTGAATATTCCTTTTTATTTAATTAAGTTTGTTGCGATTTAAAAACAATCTATAACTTACTTAGCGTTTCTTAACTGCCTCGTTGGTCTCGCGGTTGGCGTGTGCGACTGGTGATCATGAGGTCTCGGGTTCGATTCCCGGGTCGGACCAAATGTTTGTATGATCTACAAATATTTGTTTCGGAGTTTGGGTGTTTTCTATGTATAATATGTATGTATTTACAAAAAAAAAAGTATATATGTATTTGTATCAGTTGTCTAGTACCCATAACATAAGCTCTGCTTAGCTTGGGACAAGATGACGTTGTGTGTTAGATGTCCGAAAAAAAAATAAAAAAATATAAAAAATTATATATACTACCAATTCCATTGATTTATGTGACTCGATCGAAAATGGTAGAGTTTTTTATTAGAATTTAATGATTTAATAGCCGAATCTATAAGAATAAACTGATATTATCATATCGTGACATCGTGATTTGTAAGGGCGTATCGTTTAAAGTATTTAACAAATTGTTAAGTAAAAAATATATAAAAAATCGCTGAAGCGGACAATAAATACTTTATGTTGCCAAGAAAAGTGCATTTAAAGCATACGTTACACGAATAAGGTTAAAATACTATAAAAAAAAAAAATAGGCGAATCCATAAGAATAACTGCTATTGCCATATCTTCACATCAATATATTTAAAGTACATAAAAACCACATGGTCTTTTTCAACTGTGAAATAACAAAATATATTTAAAAAATAACTGAATCGAGCATACTTTATATTGTCAAGAAAAGTGCATTTAAAGGGTACGTTACATAAACAAGGTTAAATTAATATTGGTAAATCGACAATATTTCCCTGGGTCACGTAATTTTGTACTACGAACATCATTCGTATATCATCTTATTCATATTGATATATTCTTCATCTTACACATTTCAACATTTGAAATTCGTAAAAAACTTAATAAATAAATAAATAAATATTTCGGACATCTAACACACAACGCCATCTAGTCCCAAGCTAAGCAGAGCTTGTGTTATGGGTACTAGACAACTGATACAAATACATATATACCTTTTATTTTTGTAAATACATATATATTATACATAGAAAACACCCAAACTCTGAAAGAAATATTTGTAGATCATACAAACATTTAGTCCGACCCGGGAATCGAACCCAAGACCTCATGATCAGCAGTCGCACACGACAACCGCGAGACCAACGAGGCAGTCTTCAGGCATAATTTCAAAACCCCAGTGGCATATCCATATTCATATATACGTGCCAGCTCAATCACCCCAAATCAATCTACCTACTCCGATCTATGGTTATAAGTAATAGTTTTAAGGGTAAAACGAAACTTCTTTGATTTGGTAACCTCGATTAAGATGCCTTTGTGATTACTCGACTGCGATAATCTTTTAGTAAACTTATAACTGGGTTGGTTGACTGGTTTTAACTGATAGTTCAAATAAATCATGCTTATTTTTAAATTACCCGGCTTTGCAAGTCCTTTATCTTATACTAGTTGTTGCCCGCGGCTCCGCCCGCGTATATGTCGGTTATCGCAGCAAATAGTAGCCTATGCGTTATTCTGGTGTATAAGCTATATTACTGTAAAGTTTCATCCAAATTCGTTCAGTAGTTTTTGCGTGAAAGAGTAATAAACATCCATCCATCCATCCATGCTTACAAACTTTCGCGTTTATAATATTAGTATAGATATAGATAAACGACTTTAAGCACCAGTTATAGATCCTTAACATTTATGATAAGATGAGGATTACTTACAGAGGTATTTAAATAAGAAAAACATTTTGTTTATTACTTTTGAATTTTGTTTTATAGCAATGATTACAGTCGGCCGGTGGTTATGTCGGACTCGAACTGGCCAAAAACCACACGCCATCTCGGATACCAGGTGTACCCTAGAGAGGAAATCCCTAAAACTCCGACGTACCTTGGTCCATCTCCGTCTTGTACAGCCCCCTCCTGTGTGGGAACTTCAATGTTCCATTTGTGTCTAGGCGCGGGCGTCCGTAGAGCGCCTTTTAGAGACCTGTTTTTACTAGGGTGACAAATAGACAGACAGGTTAGGTGGCCACCTTACCCTGTCACATCGACATCTATAACACACGTGTGTTACCGCCCTTTGATTACTCCCTTCCTGAGATAGGGGTAACAGGTTTGTGTCTCTGGTAACGTAACTGGCTTGGGTCTCGTTTTAAAGGAACTATATTTTCAACCGACTTCCAAAAGGAGGAGGTTCTCAATTTCATCGGTTTTTTTTATGTATGTACATCGATTACTCCGTCAATTGTGGACCGATTTTGAAAATTATTTTTGTATTCGAAAGGGTATACTCCCCATGTGGTCCCATGGCCACCATATCAGGATCTGATGATGGGATCCTAAGGAAATCGAAGGAAACCCTCAAATTTAAGTGAGCGCCTGCAATGAAGTTACGAGCAATTGTCTGCATGCCTTCATATTCTGTAGACATCATTAAATTTTAAATGAAATGATGATGAGAGACTTGAGAAAGACTAAAAAGCGAAAAATAAAAAATAAAATTCGTTTAAAAAAACCGACTTCAAAAACTAAAAAGTGTAAAATAACTTAATTTGTATGTGCTACCTATTCATTGGTTTGAAGTCGTTGCCAAGCCAAAATGTAATAGTAGGTACCGCACTCGCCGCGCGTGACCTTGAGCGGGATAGCTGCTCTTCGCGTTGAACAAAACAACCGAAGCGTCGTTGAGGTTCGTCTCGAAATATAGCGAGTGTGGTACCTATTATTCCATTGGCTTGGCACTGACTTCAAACCAATGAATAGGTAGCACATACAAATGAAGTTATTTTATACTTTTTGGTTTTTGAAGTCAGTTTTTTAAACGAAGTTTTTTTTATTAAATTATTACTTAACAAGAATGACTAACGATATTCTGTGAGGTCGTGGTCAATCCTACCAATCAATCCTGTTGAACCGATATAAAACTGGAACAAACATTTGTTCTGGTTTGAAAAAATTAATTTGCCCTATTTTACAATATATATTTTCTTGTCTAGGTGTACTTAATTATTCTGCAAATTCACTATTCACAAATACACGTAATGTCTTACTAAGAAGCTTTATATTCGGCAAGGCCGCCGTATGCTTGAGTGTCCGCTTATAATATATAAATAAAAATGGAACTTTTGTTCATCTGATTAGTTGACCATTATTAGCAAAGCCAATGTTAAATTAAAAAGAACATAAATATAACAATATAATTTAAGTTGTAGCAGAAATTTCGCTTGCGTTTGACATTTTCGATTTAGTTGTTCGACACAAGTATTGAGGCCGCGAGGAACGCAACGTCATCAATCTTGGAGTCCCTTCAAGAAAATTACGTGATAAAACGCTACGAAGACTAATGGGTTCCGCCAACACCGTTATGAATGATAGTAGAAAGTGTTGTTATATAGGCTTGATGTTGAAGAGTAATTTAATATACCGATGATTTCTTTCAGGTGAGTTGAAAGACAAACGCCTATTCCATTATTAATGTGGCTTTAAAAATAAACCCTGAATGTAATTTTATGCTCTAAATATAGTGAGTAATATTACGCCTAAAGTTCAAAATTGATTTTAAAAATAACTTACTGTCTCAAACTTTCACATTAGTGACAAAACTACATAATTAAAGGTCATCGATGATTGCTGACATAGGGAAGCGATAGTACAACTGAACTTACTCTATTACCATGTATATATTACCAAAATTAATTTATCACTCATAACTACGAACTCATTTATTCTTTTGCTGATAGATTAACATTTAAGTAACAAGTAAAGTAACTATTATATATTCTATACTAAATACCATGAAGAGAAATAACATTATTATACAGCGAGACAAATCATGGAAATAACAATAGCTTTTGATATAAAGAAAGAATTCTACCTATCTGCATATTTATTCAGCTTATTTTAGCAACGGTGTTGAATATAGTTTAGAAACTATTCCAGAGTCTTAGCTATATCTATGCTCGCATGTAGGGCGCTTCAGGCTAAGTTGTCCGGACACAAAGGTGTGTGATGAACTCAAGAAAGATGACAGTTGATTGCAGCACAAGATAGGAGATAATATGTGTTAATTCAGAGTTCCATTACATTACAGAGAACGGAGATGATAGTGTTTCGCCTATATTTAAATCTATCGCCTTATTTTACATGGAATACGATGGTACAACTTACAGGCATTTGAAGCAATACTTCTAAGGCTACGTCCGCACAGACAGGCGGCTTGCTTAGCGCCTAGCGAGTCACCTAGCGAGCAACTTAGGAAAACGAACGTTCTAAATCGTTCGCGACCGGCTGCACTGCGCGCTTGGCGCCTAGCTAGTCGCGTAGTACGGCCGGTCACGAACGTTGCAAAGCTGTCGAAAATATTAGTTGACTAAAAGAAGATTAAGGTAAGGAAGAGTACTTTTTAACCGCCTCCAAAAGGGAAGATGTTCAATGTTCTACTGTATGTATTATCTATTAATTAATATAGTCGTAAAGTGTATGTATCTAATAAAGCATGTGATGCTAAGTGAGTAGGTATTATATAAATATGTAGTATAGTACACAGTATAATCAGGGTTAATAGCAACATCACAGAGCATAATTTAATTTTAATTTTTATGTAATAGTAAAACAAAACTTGTGACTTAGGGGAATTTTGTGGTGAAAGAAATATACGAATATTTTCCGTTTTCGTAAGATGTACTTTGTAACTTTTAAACTTCCGTATTTCATGATATATAAATGTGTTAACGGGAATAAATACTATCGTGCAATATCGGTCTTCTCTTCTGAGAACTAAACTTCTATAAGGGCATTGCGTCGAAATGTAATAATATAGATAATTACTACTTTTACTCTAGATTTAATAAGTATTAAAACAACTTTAACAATCCTTTTAACACAAATGAAGAAAAAATCAATCGACAGGAGAATTCACATATAGACTCGTGGCTTAGTGATTGACCGCGCCGAAGGTGATCTTTGACACTGACTAATGAACGGCTGAAATATTCTTGTGCATGGGTCAATAGACAAGTCGACTGACATCTAAATTTGATAGCTTTGTAAGTTAAATTATTATTAATATAGTAGGTATTGTGAGATAGTCGATTCTATTTCAGTAAAGTTAATTTGTAGAAATTTAAATTGATATAAAATTTTATGCGTCCTAATTTTCTTACATACATATATATAGGTATATGTCAATACTAAGCCCTAGGCTGAATTTAAAGAATATTTTTGCGTTTAAGTAAGTGGTATATTATGGGTTATAAAGATAATTGGTTGAGTAGGTTGAAATCGGAACTAAAGCAATATCGCTAAACTGCAGAGGTACTACTAGGACTGCCTCGTTGGTCTAGTGGTTAGCGTAAGCGACTGCCGATCAAGAGGTCTCGGGTTTGATTCCCGGGTTAGACTGTTGTTGGGTTTTTCTTACAAGTAATCCTTAATAGCAGCAGTATGGAAGATGGCGTATATTCCGCCCGTGCCTCGGAGAGCACGTTAAGCTGTCGGTCCCGGTTGTAATGAACATCTATGGCAATCGTTATTGGGAAGACAGTGCCCTCAAATATACTGACAACTAATTCAATCTTCGAATTCATTTTACCCTCAGATTTGCGGAGGTCCGATGCCAGTCGCTCAGTGGAAAACTGATATTCAGGTAAAACCGGTTGAAAGCCGACCCCAAATAATCTTGGGAATAATAAAGGCTAGGAAGATGCTAAACCGCAGAGGTTACTCAGTTTATTTGCCAACCTTCCATACTTTTGTTACTTAGTACACCATCATGATATATCGTCGCAATTATAGAAAAAGACTTTCATTCCGAAAACTAGTGCTGTTTTCGAGAGATAGAAAAACATCTCTATGCAAGTAAAGTGTCTGGTAAAGCATAATTTTAAATAGATGAATGCTGATTTATATTTTTAATAAAGTTAGGGAACAAACAAAATTTGAAACAACTGTTCACATATATTATACTCGTAATAATAATTGAATATTTCGGCCATCTGACACACAACGCCATGTACTCGTAGTTTCAAACTAAGTAGAGCTTGTACTATAACAGCTAGATTGACTAATAGAATACTAATATACTTACAGTCACTTATGAATAGTCAATATTTAATATTTTAAAATCAAGTGATTCTAGTCATCAGTTCTAAATTTTATTAAGTCCGTATTAAGGGAACATGACCATGAAGACTATGGTAGTTTGAATTAATACAAGTAGAATTAGTTTTTATCCTCTGTAAACGAAAAAAAGGTTAATTCACGAATTTCAATTCAAAAAGTTGTAAGCATTGTAACATTTTTGAGGTACTTTTCACTCCAATCAAACGTAACCCACTAAATTTTCTTCCGGACCCCTGTCAAAGTTTTAACAAATGCGATGTAAAAATACTCCTTAACAAGTTAAATAGCTTTTAGTGCTACAAAGTGAAGTTGTGACAGTGTTGTAACAATAAATTATGCAAAACAAACGTCGAATTGTAATCGGAGATACGTTAATTTATTGCTGCTATTTCAATTTTTTCAACACACACATTATATATATAAGTAATAATGTGTAGAGGAAGTCATATTGACATTGACAAGGGTTTAAAAGCTTTATTGCTTATATATTATATTTATGATATATTTGCTGCGTATAAAACAGGAGGGCCATGCTTCAGTACGAATTTATCAATTCTTTGGTTGCTTTTTTAAGCGAGTGACAGTGCCGGAGTTTATAAATAAGGCAAGGCAATAAGGTTTTTAATTTTATGGAAGATGGGGCAAACGAGCAGACGTATGGCCTGATGGTAAGCGACTACCGCCGGCCATGGATACCCGCAACACCAGAAGCGTCACAAGTGCGTTGGCGGCCTTTTAAGAAGCAGTAGGCTCTTTTCTTGAAGGCTTGAAGGAGTTATTGCTTGTTTACTTTCGGTACTACAAAAGTTATATTTGTGTTGGAAATTTGTCTTTTATACATATTAATGCTAATGGACAGATACTGGCCGTTTTATACTTTATATAATAACAATAGAAATAGTCATTCTACAGAGCATCCTGGAACAAAAACTATCACGTTTAACAATATTACCAGTAAGAATTAAAATTGCTGTACCGTTCACATCAATATTAATCTTGCTACTAGCTGTTATTACCAGTTTTTCACAACCATATAATGGTCGTCATTCATTTATGTAGTAGTATATTTCCATGTCAAGTTTGGCGATATAAAATCTTATTGGTCCTATTAGCTGATAGTCGTAATATTGTTATAGCCTTCATAAATATTGATTATGTTCCTGCAGTATGTGTTTATGTGCCTCACTAATAGTATTTCTCACGTCATTAACTTCTTAAAACGTTATAATTAAAGGTTATGAAGAAGTAGATAGTATCCATTGTTGTCTTCGAAATAAGCAGAATTGTCAAGGTTTTGATTGTGAATTGTTAAATTTTGGTCATTATTGATGTGAAACGTCTAGGCTTACCCCTCAAACCCGATTTTTGTCGTGGCGAGAATTGCTGTGGTGAAAGCGGCGAAGCGTCCCTATTTCACATGAATTTGAACGTTTTATTTTTTATTTTTAATAAAAATTAATATTAATGTATTAAACAGTCATTTTATTTTATACAAAACCCAAATTTATTTAAAATCGCGACGCTTCACCGCGAAGCGGCTAAGCTTAGCGATTTCAAATAAATTTAATTTTTTAAAAATTTTGTATTTAATAAAAATGAATACTAATGTAATAAACAGTCATTTTATTTTATACAAAAAAATTGTCGAAAATGATATCGGATTTGAACCCCCGACACTTGGCGAAGTAGGAAACGGCGTGGTGACCGTTAAACCACTAGTCCAAACGTGCAGTCTTTTTTAACTTTATTTGTTTTGAACACAAACTTAGGTTCTAATTTTACAATATCTATTTTTATCTTCAATCTGAATATTTGATAGGTAGGATTACTTATTCTGTCTCTTGATGTAATTTGTCATTGATACCATAAAATATGGTAGGCCAGCGACTGTGAGAACATTATACGGGTCATGTTGAGACTAACCACCTTTTGCATCACCCTTGACCCATCGTCTAACGAAGATCGAAGCTATTATGTATCAATCCCGTTCACGACTATAGGAACAATAATCACAAATTTTAACAAAAAAAGAAACCGACTTCAATCTGAACCAAATTTGAATGACGATTTGAACACGGGAAGCACCAGCTTTCAAATAAAAAAAAATCATCAAAATCAGTTCACCCAGTCGAAAGTTATGAGTTAAAAAATAAAATAAAATAAAAAATACAATCGTATTGAGAACCTCCTCCTTTTTTGAAGTCGGTTAAAAATCACTTAATCCACAGTCTGCAGATCGGCAATCTCGTGGTATACATTCAAATAACATCACATCAATAGCCTTTAAAAGTTAACTGTTGGATTTCCAGCTCTCCTTAGAAAGAAAACCCCTCCTTCTCACTCACCATATCACACTGCTCAGACGGTATGGTATAGTTGCTAATCCAAACATTTTGTTGTTAGTATTTGGCTTTAAATCCTATGATAAATGTCACCACGCAAAATGTACTTAGGCCGATCATGTTTGTGTATGCCTGTCAATTTGAGAATGGTGCCTGTATCTTCATCCAGTGCAATGGCTGTTTGACATCCTTTATATTTGCTGGAACAAAGCCATCTGACGCCACCGTTGCTTAACCTTTGTCCGTTTCTATGGAAGGTAAACCCGTCTATCATAACCAGTCGCTTGCGGTTCGCGAGTGTTATAAACTTTGCTGCAAAATTAAAAATATGTACACAGTTCAAAATGCACCTTTCAAAAGTTAGTAACGAAGTATGTTGACATAAAATTTATATGCAGAAATATGTTTACTATATTCAAACAAGAAATGGGTGTATTCTTTTATTAAAAATATCGAACATCGAATATCATCAAATCAAATTCGATGTTTCACGTCTGCCAGGCGTCCCGTGACGGTTCACGTTTTTTTTTAATAGGAGTTTATTGAGAAGCAGTCTATGGGGATTGAAGACCTTGAACAATCATCTAATATTGTGTATGATGTAAGTACATATGTATCACCAATTACCAAAAGACTTTGACTGGATTAGATTAGGCCTCAGTAGCCACATGTGAGGTGTCCTAAATAGTTATTATTGTTATTAAAATACTCATTGTAGTATACGTTATACAGATTAAGGATCTTTATTTTAATTACTAGGTAACTCCTCCTAGTTGATAATAATGCAAACGTGATATAAATGTAAGAATACAAAAAGAATACTTTTGTGTTTGGTTAATCAATGTATTTCGTAGAAGTCGGTACGAAATCTTCTTAGTATTTATAAACGGCAGACATTTCATAAGTGTTATTTATTTGGAAAGAACAAGATTACTGTTAACGATATAAATTTTTCATATCCAAAAACAAAAGTACCTGCCATGCTTTGCTGTAAAAAACAGATAAGAATAATATTTGTAGCGTTTCGTATCCTGATACCTGAAATAACATGGTACGGGTTCTTCTCAGAGTAGGGCGCTTAAGACCGGCCATCGGGGTGGTTTTAGTGGAAACACCAAATACTCCTTGAGTCCCCCAGGAGCCGGAGATCTGAAGGAATTTTCCACCCCATCAACAAATAATAAAAAAAAGACTTTAAGAGCAGAACCAAATTGAAATAGAACCACAGGGGAAGCTTTAAAACAAAAGAAGAATAATCAAAATTGGTTCACCCAGTCGAAAGTTCTGAGGTAACAAACATAAAATACAGTCGAATTGAGAACCTCCTGATGTCAAAACTTGAGTTCAATCGATGCAGAACTTTCCAGCTTATGAAGCGTACACAAACCTTAATTTTTTTTGACGTGACAACGTCTTATAATTCAATGGAGCCGGCTGCACGCACGAAAAAACATGACGCCATGCGGCGTTACCTCGCTCTGAGGCGTTCCATTTAAGGCTTGAAGTGCAAGCTATCTCTCATCATTTCATCAATGTTTCGCTATGACGTTGTCACGTTAAACTATCGTCCGTAAACAGACTTTACAGACAACCATTTTTTATAGATAAACAGTTACTACACTTACTACATAAGATAATTATTTGAAAGCCTTCGTTCATTAACAGTGTTAAGTGATCCATAAGCCTATCAAAACCTCACTTCAATTAGTGCTGCTCAATAGTGTTACGTATTAATCTGAAGGTTTAATTAATTAATGAATCTGCAGCAAGCTCCAATCCCGAGATGGCTTCGCGTCGCTTACAAATTGATTTATTATTAAAATCACCAACAAGTTTACGTACTTTGCCTTTATTTTCCTTTGAGAGAACAATTAATTTCAGGGGAACTTGGCAAAAGGCTGTATAATTTGAAGATAAGTAACGAAATTCTCTGATAGCAAGCATTTTCTATTGGGAACTGCTGCATAACAATAATTGAGAACAATCTTCTTAATTTGATTTCATTAACTTTCATTAATGGGAGTTTTTTAATTATCAGTTTTGACAAATTGATCGAATAGTTTAAATTCTGAGTAATTTTCTTAACTTCTAATTATAAAAGTCATTACAATCTCAATGGTGTATCTTCTATTAATGTTTTACTAATATTAGCTTTTATAATAATAGGGTAAGTTGATGGTTTTAAAATACACATAACTTGAAATGTATATTTGAATTTCTTCTTTTTTAATGTTTGGCCCTGCCAAAATGTCTCTATTATGCCTGATGGAAAGTATAAGTAGAATCCAAGAGTGGTGGTCATACTGGGAATGCAGACAATGCAGCATGGTGACCCACACCATGGTGGGCTAGTGATGCTTCTGCATCATTGGGCCTCCGCTGTGGTCTCGCACTCACCAACGAAACACGACAGCACAATCGCTGTCATTTTACGTTGATTTTCTGTGCGAGGGTAGCACCGCCACGGTCGAGCCGGCCCGTTCGTGCTGAAATCAGCGTAGTTCTACTACCTTGGAGCCTTAAAATACATGAAATACAAAAATTATTTCATGTATTTTAATAAACAATTAAAATATATGAAATAATTCATATATTTTAAGTGTTTATAGAAATATAATATAGCAAAAGTGAATTGCTATTAACTGATATATAATGCTTAAAATATATAAATACACACATCAAAAGTGTCTAGGGATCAAGCATTTTTATGCGGATTTCTTGAGATTGAGATGTGGCTTTGTAATAAATTTATGATTTTATAAATTTATATGGATCCTTTTTGGTGCATTTCATAATTTGAATCAGGAACTGTCAATCAAATTCGAGTAAAAGATGAAAATCAGCTGTCAATATTTTCCCTATAAAAACATACAACGCATTGAAGACATTATTAGTGCTACTGTTTCCCTACTACTGATTAAAACCAACGTTATTATGGAGCGGCGACGTCATTTAAGCAGGGAAGAAATGCTCAGAGCCGTGGGAATGATAGAAGCTGGTTCCCGGCAACGTACTGTGGCTTTAGCTCTGAATACAAGTAGTGTTATCAGTCGACTTTGGACACGTTACCGAAGCACTGGTACCGTGGCTGAGCGCCATGGAGGACGGTATCGCTGCACCACACGGAGACAAGACCGATACATTCAAATCTTAACTCGAAGAGCTCCAACAATAACCGCCATGATGTTAGCCGTGAGGCTTCATCACTCTTCAGGGAACTTAATTAGCGACCAAACAGTCAGAAGCCGCTTGCATGAAGTGAACCTTCATTCCCGAAGACCGCTACGGGTACCACCTATAGCAATGCACAATCGTAGGATTCGATATCAATGGGCTCTTGAACACAGAAATTGGGCAAAAGAACAATGGCGTTTCGTGTGCTTTTCTGATGAGTCTCGTTTTGGTATGAGACCGGATACAAGACGTATACGACACTGGAGAACCCCTGGACGCCAACAGCGATTAAAATCCTGCCAGGAAGTCCATCCTTATAGTGGTGGAACCATCAAGGTATGGGCGGGTATTTGGATCGGCGGAAGAACTGAGTTGATTTGGATCAGAGGCAACCTCAACGCTCAAATTTATGCTGAGACGATTATATCAGACGTCATCGTTCCTCTACAAGTGCAAATCGGTCCCTTATTTCAGTTAATGCATGATAATGCACTACCGCACACCGCAAGAGTTGTAAGACAGACTCTCGCCGCAGCTAACATCAATGTCCTGCCCTGGCCTGCTCAGTCGCCAGACTTGAACCCGATTGAGCATGCATGGGATATGCTACAGAGAAGAGCTCTGCCGAATATGGAGGGTATCCAGTCGCAAGACGACCTTTTTTTGTTGTTGCAACGAACATGGGCGGCCATTCCACAGCGTGATTTGGATGAACTCATTTTGAGTATGCCAAACCGATGTTCTTGTGTTGTTAGTGTTCGCGGTAGAAACACGGATTATTAATTGTTTAAGTTACCTAATAAAATTTTAAAGAAAACTGTTATTTCAGTCTTTTTTTCGAACTTTAATGTTAGTGGTTCAAATGTCAAAAATCCCTTTATTAGGAAAATGGCAAATTTCTTTATTAATGCAAAGGTGACTTGGTTTATCGTTACTGTGACAAACGAAAACACTTTATTTGATGAATCCTTAAAGAAAATGTTAATTAATATCAATCAGGAGAAAAGTTATTGCAAAAATATATGTTGATCCCTAGACACTTTTGATGTGTGTATATATAATATATAAAATTGATTCGATGATACAATGAAAAAAAAAACAAACTACGAATCACGGAGTGGTCTCAATATGTTATAAATGGTTACCTATCATACAGGCTCCTATGTATGTATAAAATGTATGTACTTACAAGAAAAAGTGTTAAGTATTTTATCAAGCAATCTAACTTTCATGGCAGAAATTTTGCTAGTTTGAAACTGGACGGCGTAGTGTTATTATTAGACTTTTTACATATTGCAAACATTTACTCATACTTAGATATACTAATATATAAATATACATACATATATTATATTTGAGAGGTTTCAAATAAAAAAAAAATATTAAGATGCATGTTTGTTTTACGAATTTTGTGAAATGAACGGTCTAATAATCACAAATTTTAACAAAAAAAAACCGACTTCAATCTGGACCAAATTTAAATGGGACCATACCATATTGAGTTATTCGTTAATTTGTCGCGTATATACATAATGCAAATTGAAGACTTATGGTTTTCTCATGGATTAAATGTCAGAACTGGACCAATCCTTTAGATGGGACCATTCGGGAATCACCAGCTTTCAAATAAAAAAATAATCATCAAAATCGGTTCACCCAGTCCAAAGTTATAAGGTAACAAACATAAATAAAAAAATACAGTCGAATTGAGAACCTCCTCCTTTTTGAAGTCGGTTGAAAATAATAAAAATGAACGTAACATTCCTCTAGTAACTGTCTTAGAGGTTTTCAAATTTAAGTAACAATACTTTTACATTATCTTCTCTTCATTGTGCGTACAACAAAAGGCATACAATATACACACATCAAAAGTGTCTAGGGATCAACATATGTGTCTAGGGATCAACATATATTTTTGCAATAACTTTTCTCCTGATTGATATTAATTAAAATTTTCTTTAAGGATTCATCAAATAAAGTGTTTCCGTTTGTCGTAGTAACGATAAACCAAGTCACCTTTGCATTAATAAAGAAATTTGCCATTTTCCTAATAAAGGGATTTTTGACATTTGAACCACTAACATTAAAGTTCGAAAAAAAGACTGAAATAACAGTTTTCTTTAAAATTTTATTAGGTATCTTAAACAATTAATAATCCGTGTTTCTACCGCGAACACTAACACAAGAACATCGGTTTGGCATACTCAAAATGAGTTCATCCAAATCACGCTGTGGAATGGCCGCCCATGTTCGTTGCAACAACAAAAAAAGGTCTTCTTGCGACTGGATACCCTCCATATTCGGCAGAGCTCTTCTCTGTAGCATATCCCATGCATGCTCAATCGGGTTCAAGTCTGGCGACTGAGCAGGCCAGGGCCAAAGCCACATCTCAATCTCAAGAAATCCGCATAAAAATGCTTGATCCCTAGACACTTTTGATGTGTGTATTATGTATATTGGAAGGCAGCTCATACAAAGCGGGGCTTATGTCGAAGTGTGAATGTGCGTTTACGTGATGCGCTGCTTTTGTACTTTTCCAATATCGAGTCTCGATAACCAACAAAACCGATTATCTCTCTAACTCGACGACAACTTTGTTAAAGACTCTCATATTAAACAACTGTATGAAATGACTGCAGCGTTAATGACTTTATTTATATACTCGTAGCATATTCAACTAATTTACGCAAATGCATACTAACGTAGGAATGAGATATAAGAGAATGTTTACAAATTTTACATAAAATATATAAATTAAATTAAAAAGCTTTTAAAAACAAGCTTTTATTGGAATGCCTCGAGACGAATCAAACGAGTCCAAACTCGATGATGTTGGGACGTTTCTTTACAGAGTTCCTATGGCCACGTTCCAGCTCAGCTACATGTCATGATAATATTGTATTTTCATGGTATATACACATGCTTGCAAAATTTCAGCAAAATCGGTTGAAGATATCTTCTTCAATATTGAGTTGCAAGATTCCACCCAAACATACAAGCATACATACATTGCAAGTTATTAAAAAGCTTGTAATGATCAATGTTTTTTATCCGTATTATCATCGCCTATTACCTACACATTACATATACAGATAGAGAAAATATATTTTTATGTTTTGGCTGCCAACTCTACTCTGCCTGATGGAAAGCTTGAGTAGAATCTAAGAATCTGGTGGTCATCATCCTCAATGGGAACATGGACAATTCAGCATGGTGACCCATACTATAGTGGTCTAGTAAGATGCTTTTTCACGCCCCGCTTAAAGGACCTGAGATCATAATGGGATGGAGACACGTGCACTGGTAGTGCTGTAGGGTTTTGACTGCTCGGCGCAGGAAGGAAGAACCGAATCATTGCGTTCGAAAGCTTTTGTCTACCGAGCGGTAAAACGGTGACTTCGAAGACCAGCACGTCTTGCCCTGTAGATGAAAGGAGAATTGGGGAACCAGTTGGAAGAGCTCTTCAGAATACTCCCTTTGATAAAAGCAATAGAGAACTGCCATAGAAGTGATGTCTTTTCGTAACTGCAGTGGCTCTAGGAATTTGGTGGTTTCGGGACTTGGACCACGGATCTTGAGTTTCAAACAGATAAGGGGCTGATCCATCACAAAGATGAGAACAGTACTCCACGCACGATTGAACCTATGTCTTGTAAAGAAGACACAGATGCTCGGGTGAGAAGGACCGTCTCACCTTGTTTAGTATACCTAACTTCCGTGAGGCCACCTTAGTGACGCTCTCAATGTACTCACGCAGGTTGTAATCACGGCAAATATCCATGCCTAGGTTACCGAGCTTATATGGCAGTGACAGTTGAGTGTTCTGAAAAGTGAGCAGAGGAAGGGAGACTTTTTGGTAGAGAGCGCCCATACCTGTGTTTTCTTGGCATTGAACTCGACCGGATTCTCACTGTCCTACTGGGAAATGCGGCTAAGAACCAATTCGAGGTCAGCGACAACCTCCCGTCGTTTTTCCTGATCGTTTTTTCCATGTTTTTAAATTTAAATATCGAAACAACTAGCTAACGCTAACGCCTTGTCGTCCCTGTCCACATGTGCCAAAGGATGGCTCAAATTACTTGCTCTTCATTACAATATTATTTGTGTACAAGTAAAATTATTACAAAAAAAGCCGACTTCAAGAACGACCAAATTGAAATGGGACCACACGGAAAGCACCAGCTTTCAAATAAAATAAAAAAATAAACAAATGCACTAGTCGCTCCTACGAATTTAGAAGGTTCCCCTCGATTTCTCTTGGATGCTATCATCAGATCCTAGTGTCCTTGTCATGGTACTACTGTTGGGATATCTCCTTTCTGTTAAAAAAAAAATCGTCAAAATCGGTTCCTAAACGACGAAGTTATCCGACAACGAGCCACGCTTCGGCATGTATGGGCCGGCTCGACCGGAGTGATACCACGGCCCCACAGAAAACTGGTGTGAAATAGCGCACGCGCTGTGTTTCACCAAGTGAGTGAGGATACCGGAGGCCCATACCCCAACCTCTCCCTCCAACCCCCTCCCCATCCCCCAAAGGCCAGCAACGCATTTGTGACGCCTCTGGTGTTGCGGCTGTCCATGTGCGGCGGTAATCGCTTTCCATCAGGCGATACGTCTGCTCGTTTGTCGTCCCTATTCCATAAAAAAATGTACGGTCGAATTGAGAACCTCCTCCTTTTTTGAAGTCGGTTAAAAAATTATGTCAAACGGACTTATGATAATTCATACCTTCCAAATGAAAATGTGTTACTGTCGAAATATATTGAAAAAACGGATTATGCTTTGGTAACGGTACGAGTTCCGATGTAATCCTTTCGATTGTAATTTTGTTCGAGTGCTTTTATTCGTTTCTTGTGAGATTTCATTCATTATTTATCTGGATTTGATATACGGCATTAATGCCCAGACAATATTTATATTTTACCATATATGTATGTATGTACACATTTTACCTTTGATAATTGTTTCAAAAAGTTTTTGTATTATAGCTATCTTAGTACAAGAAAAAAATGATCAAAAGTACTGTGCACCATTTAAAACTAATAAAACGTATTTATCTCTCCTCTGCCAATTCAGAGCAATAACAAGAGATTATGCTACTAACTGCACTGTTTAGTTAGTTTTGCACTTAAGGCGTGTTCCTTTATTTTCATAAGATTTTGGACTTTTATTATCTTGGACAATATAACTCAAATAAGTAAATCTTCGTCGAGAATGTGTTGTACGTTCAATACATATACAGCGTTGATCATATATAGTGTTTCTTTTCTTTTGACTGCCTCGTTGGTCTCGCGGTTGGCGTGTGCGACTGCTGATCATGAGGTCTCGGGTTCGATTCCCGGGTCGGACCAAATGTTTGTATGATCTACAAATATTTGTTTCGGAGTTTGGGTGTTTTCTATGTATAATATGTATGTATTTACAAAAAAAAAAACTATATACTTATGTATTTGTATCAGTTGTCTAGTACCCATAACACAAGCTCTGCTTAGCTTGGGACTAGATAGCGTTGTGTGCTAGATGTCCGAAATATTTATTATTATTATTATTATCTACGAGGTTTTAGCACTTAACTCTACGAGCTACGAGTGCCTACGCTTTATGAAACAAGATTTCGCTTAATAAAGCGAAGTGCTATATTAGGTGAAGATTAATTTACAGAGGTTTATGACTGGTCATAAAACGTCGGATATAAAAACTTATCTAGAAGTATTGTTAGGTTATATTAGAAGGTAAGATGGCAAGATTTATGATCTCATATGTGTCTACGAATCTTAGCGTGAAGACTTTAAGAAGATGTGTCCATGTCAGATGGATTGATTGTTTGAAGAACTACAAACGGATCATATTTTGTTTGACTGCTTAGTAACTCGACTATAGGTACGCAAAAATCTGCCAAATTTGAATATGTATAATATCGTCGGCAATATATCCATAATGTGTTAGTTTATAATCCTAACGAAAAAACAAAACTGTACACTACAATATTCATCACATATTTATGTTCAATTTGTTTACATATAAATGGACCATATTTCAGTGTTTCTTATGGTTTATTTCTCTGTCAATACTCAGATACGAACTACCCGCTGAATGGCGATAACAACTTTCTATTATTCTGAAATGAAACTGCAGTTAAGTTGCTGCAAGAATTCATTAAATTTGAATTTATGTATACCATGAGTTACTATAACATTAGGACATCTTTTCACATCCATTTCTAGCAAACTGTGCTAAGCAAAAGTGTGTTGTATTTTATAATTTCATTATCAGCCCGATGTAGACCACTGCTGGACCTATCTCCAGCAGTGGGCTCTGTGGTGTTGTGTGTCCAGTAATGGCCTATGCCTCTCCTAAGGAACACCACAGAGCCCGGTCTCTTGATTTTTGCATTCAGTCACTGCCAACCTTATGCAGGTCGTCCCGCCATCTGGCCAAGGCTTAAACGTGTTGTATAAAATACACAAAATATTTTATCTATAGAAGAATTACAGAAAGACAATATGTGTCGTAAATTAACAAAAGATATTCCAAAATCACCAATAATGGTATGAAAAGTCAACAAGAGAAATACAAAGACCATACAAACTAGTGCATGAAGTTATACGATAATAAAAAGCAGCGATAATAGCTTTTTAAAACAAGCTTTTACTGGAATGCCTCGAGACGAATCAAACGAGTCCAAACTCGATAATGTTGCGACGTTTCTTTACAGAGTTCCTATGGCCACCTTCCAGCTCCAGCATCAGATCAGCTCCATGTCATTATAATATTTTATTGACACGTTGTATACATATGCTTGCAAAATTTCAGCAAAATCAGTCGAAGATATCTGCTTTAAAATTGAGTTTCCAGATTCCACCAGAACATACAAGCATAATACATACAGACATTGCAAGTTAATAAGAAGCTTGTAAAAAGTGAGCATATAGTATATTTAGTAATAGTATTACCACAAAGCAATATTATATTCAACAGAAAAAAGAAAACAGTAGGTGTAAATCGACCACTTAGACAACACATGAGATAAATAGCAAAACAAATATAACAATAAAAACCGTCGAAAATACAAAAGCCACAGTCACAATATACATAATCCATATGGAATCGCATCATACTGTATAAGAATTTCTTAATAGATAAGGGTCCAGTGAAGTGGAATTAATGATAACAGTCCCATATAAGCCACGTGGAATGTTGTGGAGCACGCTTTACCAAACAAAATTGATTCCAGCTGTTTGAGGGCAATATCAAATTCATTTTTATTTTTTGTTTGTCTTTCGTAAGGTTGTTGAATGAAATTGATATTAGATTGAAGATTTGTGTAAACTTGAATCTAATTTATATTTAACTAGTTGAGTTTTTCTCCGACTTACTTTGCAAATTCAGCTACCTAGGTTATTATATAGCGTATGTCACTCCCAAATAACATAGCCTTCTATTGGTAAAATATTTTCAAAATCGGTTCAGTAGATCCCGAGATTACCCCTTACAATTTAACAAATGTACAAACACACAAACTTTACCTCTTTATATAATACTAGCTGTACCCGCGACTTCGTCCGCGTGGAACAGTGACTTTGGGTAGCAGTTTTAATTATTAAGGCTAATATTATTTTAAAAATAAGACACACGTTTCACTTTTAAAAATATTTTTAAGTACATATTTATATAAGTACATAAAATAAAAATTATTTTATATTAGCTTATTTCTACATTCGACATGGCCAAGGCTTTCAACCTGTTCTTGCACCGTTCGCTTCTCTCCGAGCTCTAAGCATTCGGTCTGCCTCCTAGACTCGTCTATAGACTGACGCTTTTCTTCATCAGCGCCTTCTCATTTTAGTTCTTTGCGACGGACGCCGCGGCCTCTGTTTTTCTGGAGGTAAACGCTAGCGTACCTCAGGGTTCAGTCCTGTCGCCCAAGATGTTTCTTCTGCATGTCAATGACATATTAGCCCTTTGCAATATACATTGCTATGCAGACGATAGCACAGTGCATGGACTATACATGGATACCCTTCAGCCAAGATGGAGACGTTGAGGAAAATTGATAGGAGCTTGTCGCTTAGCTCGACCTGGTTTTGAACCGCATTTAACAATGGGTTGATGAGAATCTTTTCGAGTTCAACGTTAAGAAAACACAGTTGTGCCAGTTCTCTACAAAAAAGTATCCGTTTCTTCCCCTCCCCACTTTTCAGAGCACTCAACTGCCACTACGGGATAAGCTCGGTGTCCCGGGCATGGATATTTGCCGAGACCTCAACCCACGGGAGTACATCGAGGGCACCAATAACGAAGCCTGAACACTGTGAGACGGTTTTTCGCGCCCGAGCATTTGTGTCTCCTTTATAAGACCCAGGTTCGCTCCTCCGTACTGTTCTCATCTTTGTGATGGATCCAGGCAGTATTTACTTGATTTTCTCGATCTTTTGCAGCGGCAAGCAGTCCGCATTATCAACAGTCACGATACTACCGAGTCCCTTGAGCCTCTGCAGTTGCGGAGAGAAATCGCCTCTATGGCAGTCCTCTACCGCTTTCCCATGGAAAGTGTTCTGAAGCGTTCTTCCAACTAATCCCACCTTCTCCCTTCCTCTACAGAACAACACGTGCTGGTCTTGGAAGTCACCGCCTCAGTCTTAGAAATACGCTCTCGAACCAAACGGTTTGGTTCTTCATTGTCTCCTTTCTCATCTAGTATGTTTGCCTCCACTGTTGAATTCTGCTTGATTTTTCTCTCAGGCTGAGCAAATTCTTCTCAATTTTTAAAATGTTAAAATACTACGTTTTTGATTTGCCATCTTTTGCCAAAATATTGTGATTGACCTGATTTCATACACGCGATTATGCTGCCCATTGGAAAAACATTCTTTTTCTAAGTGAACTGCAACTTTAACCGTCTCTCTTAGGGCTTTGATAATTTTTATTGCAAATGTTGTTTTCAGCGGAAACTGCATTCTTTTAAATTGAAATTGCAGATAAGTTTAAATTATTGCAATACGGGGAATTAAAAAATTTTCTTTTATAATGTTGTACCCCAGATGTGTATTTTGTAGCCTTGTACCATTACATAGCTTTGCCGCTCAATACTTCTTATTAATAGGACTGGAACATTAACTTTCAGTCTTAACTTATGGGAAGGCGCTCCTTATAATTCTAAAGAGTTGAGAAACTTTATGCATAAGATATGATATGATACGTTTAGTTTCCCTTGCATTGTTTCCTGAGAGGTATTCGATAACATCTTCCTCCACGCCTGACATGATTCGTTCCTTTATTTGATAACTGTCTAATTAGTCGGCGGATCAGAATAGATATTATTTTTAGATCATGAGTGCTATCATATACCAGGATTCCCGTCTCAGTGTAATCATGTCTTTACTGTCATTTGGCATACAATCTTCTCCTATTTTTAGATGAGCATTTGCATATTGACACTGCTCATAAATCATTGTGAAGTTGTACTCGCATAATCGTATTAAGACAAAACTTTTTAACATGTACCCATTATACATATGTTTCATATAGGCATTTATTTCATCTTGCGGCGTACCCCTTTTGCTTTTTTAACCGACTTCAAAAAAAGGAGGAGATTCTCAATTCGACTGTTTTTTTTATGTTTGTTACCTCATAACTTTTGACTGTGTGAACCGATTTTGATGTTTTTAATTTATTTTAAAACTTGCTTCTTTCTCATGTGGTCCCATTTTAATGTGGTCTAGATCTGACATGTCATCTATGAGAAAATCATATAAATCTTCAAATCGCGACAAATTGACGAAAAACTTAATTCAATTTGTCTTTTTTTTTAAATCCGTTTTTTTTTGTTAAAATTTTGTATTATTTTGTGTTTAAATCCCCCCGGATACTTTTCTTCCGATTTTTTTTACGAAGAAAATTATTTGATTAAACAATTTATCATGTAAACAAATCTAATCCTAGTAAATAATAACGAATTTGTAGTGGATAAATTCAACATCCGCATGCGGCACAGTCGTCTGCTCTCACGTGTCTGCCCGTTCGGGTAAGCACACTTAAGCATATTGTGATAACTCAGTAAAATGTTACATCTGAATAGCTCTAAATTTTCACAAACCTTGCATATTTCCATACAAAATTTCATCCCCTATTGCTATTTTACGCCCTTTATGGTAAAA
The DNA here is from genome assembly GCA_949125395.1 of Diaphora mendica. Taxonomy (NCBI): domain Eukaryota; kingdom Metazoa; phylum Arthropoda; class Insecta; order Lepidoptera; family Erebidae; genus Diaphora; species Diaphora mendica. Next base: position 23,105,553 of record OX421316.1, on the reverse strand, counting down.
TTTTTATAAAATTTAAATGACGTTTTATTTATATCTAATCAACAGCCTAAAAAATAAATATTATTATTTTAGCTTAAAATTACGATACTTTTGTATAGATTTTTGAATTTTAGAAACACTGTTTTGTAATTTGCCTTATTTATTTCTATTAATATAATGAACATACAAATCAGATTTATGAATGTATGTATTAATCTTAGATTATTATATTAATTTAAGTCTTCGTTGAAAAAGTGAAATCATTTTAATGAATTTGACATTCTTGTTTACTCGTTGCCAAGACGCCCTGTGTCACTAAGGCAACGTGCATGCGTGTGGCGAGTGAACAACCACTTTTCTATACAATCTTTCATCCCCCCTTTCAACCCCTTTTTACCTTTTTTTCGCAATAAAAAGTAGCCTATGTCCTTTCTCAGGCTCTAGACTATCTGTGTACCAAATTTCATTGTAATCGGTGCAGCGGTTTGGCCGTGAAAGCAAGACAGACAGACAGACAGACAGAGTTACTTTCGCATTTATAATATAAGTATGGATATAAGTATGGATAAGTGTAGATGTATAGATTGCATTTGGAAATGGAAATAATGAAAATAACTTTCAGAGCCGTTTGATTTTTATCATCATATGTTTCTGAATTACAATTAGGAAAATTAATACAAATACCTGTATCGTGAACCACATATACCTATACTGGCTTTTGCCAGCGGCTCCACCCGCGTGTGTGTCGGTTATAGTGCCAAAAGTTGTCTATGTTGATCTCTAAGCTCCAATCTACCTCTATACCAAAATTCATGCAAATCGCTGTAGCGTGCAATTGTAACAGACCTATAGAGCTATTATCGAATGTATAATATTAGTATGGTATGGTGTTATACCAATGATTGTTTAGTTTATAACATATATTTATATTGTTTTTCTTTTTCAAGTATCGAAACTCCATAGGGACATTATCCAACCGCGGTTTGCGAGAGAGCGGTGTCTTGGAATCGAACCGACTAAAACCGGTGTGACACTCTGTTCCTGAAATAGTAAGGATTCGGGAGAGCTAACTAGTTTTATCCATAAACCTAGAATTTTAATCTTTAATCTACCAAAAAGCAGTAAATGTTTTCCTTAACATTTAGAGATTGTGTTTACTAGAATACAACTCGTTAATATTCGGTTGGAAACTAACTACCAAAATATTAACGAATGCCATTAATATACACACATCAAAAGTGTCTAGGGATCAACATATGTGTCTAGGGATCAACATATATTTTTGCAATAACTTTTCTCCTGATTGATATTAATTAAAATTTTCTTTAAGGATTCATCAAATAAAGTGTTTTCGTTTGTCACAGTAACGATAAACCAAGTCACCTTTGCATTAATAAAGAAATTTGCCATTTTCCTAATAAAGGGAGTTTTGACATTTGAACCACTAACATTAAAGTTCCAAAAAAAGACTGAAATAACAGTTTTCTTTAAAATTTTATTAGGTAACTTAAACAATTAATAATCCGTGTTTCTACCGCGAACACTAACAACACAAGAATCGGTTTGGAATACTCAAAATGAGTTCATCCAAATCACGCTGTGGAATGGCCGCCCATGTTCGTTGCAACAACAAAAAAAGGTCTTCTTGCGACTGGATACCCTCCATATTCGGCAGAGCTCTTCTCTGTAGCATATCCCATGCATGCTCAATCGGGTTCAAGTCTGGCGACTGAGCAGGCCAGGGCCAAAGCCACATCTCAATCTCAAGAAATCCGCATAAAAATGCTTGATCCCTAGACACTTTTGATGTGTGTACATACATAGTTCAAAACTAACAAAATCATATCGTAATAATAATTATTTATAGCACCAACAAATATGTTCAGTGGAATATCTATTCTTATATTAGAAAGCTGAAGAGTTTGTTTGTTTATTAGTTTAGTTTAACGCTAATCTCAGGAACTACTAATCGTTGATTAAACTACTGTTCGGTGATTAAACTAATACTACATTTATCAAAGAAGGTTATAAACCATCACGCTATAACCAATAGGAGCAAAGTATCATTGAAATATGTTCCAAAAATAGGAGGTAATTATTTCTATTACGAACTTCTATTGCGTACGTAATTATTTGAATTGAGTCTAACCTTGAAGCCTTTATTCAATTGTCAATAAATTATAAATTTATTTGACATCAAATCGATATATTGCGGGCCAATCACAACACCAAGGGCTGTCACCATCGCTATTGAGTTGATGTAAAATAAACCAAACTACATTCCCAGAACTGTACTCCTGTACTCTAAAAACCTATTGTTATTGCTTTGCCGTATCTGAAAAATTTGTGAGTGAAGGTACTACGTACTTTTAGCAGGAACTTACTTCAACGCTTAAAAGGTTTATATTTTAGGTTATATAAACTATCACACATAAATATTATAGAAGTAAACGTGATCCAGAATAGAAAATAATATATTTTTCTTTGTAACAATATTTATGGCAAGACCACGTATAAAGAGAATATAATTTCAGCAATTTCTAAAATCTGACAGTGGAATGAATTCGTTGTCGGTACATTAGCCAGTGAATTTGGTATAATAGACATTAATTTGGAATATTGTATCAAAAGGAAGGTAGTTACCGAAGCGGAAATCTGGGATTCATATCGAGGTAGTTATTGTAATTATGCCTTCGTTCTGCCTAAATAAATCAAATTCGCTAACGTCAGCGGTATGTCTACACATTAACTAGTATTAGTAAGAAATAAATATTGAAACATTTTTTTTACGTAGAGTAGTAATAATAGGTTATGGTGAAACGGGTGTTATGTTCCTCCAGCACAAAGGGAGGATCCTCTGACTAGGCGAGGTGACCGTGCTTGTCAGGCCACGGTCCGACGCTTGTTGTTGGGAAGTTGTATATATGCTGACCGGCAAGAGAATTTCTATATCGCGATGCAGGATAGGTGGGTTAGTTGCGAGACAGTTACTCTGTAGTTTGGTGTGTCATCGGTAGATAGCGCTGTAGGATGTTCTTTGCTTGCGTTGTATGTGGAAGTCACCACAAAATCTTACATTATACATCAAACTATCTATGGAGTGCAAATAGAGAGGCTTATGTTCAGCAGTGTACTATGAAGGGCTGATTATGGGAATCTAATTTACTGGCAGGTTCATTAATCTAGTGTTTAGTGATCCTATATTCTAAGCCGGAGTTGGTCTGCGAGACAGATAAGAGAAAATAATTATTAAACTTCTCATATACCAAATTTTGCGGCGAATTACTGAAAAAAAAAACACGTTATAAACGTGTTTTTTTTCAGTATTTCGGCCATCTAACACACAACGCCATCTTGTCCCTAGCTACGCAGAGCTTGTGTTATGGATACTAGACAACTGATATAAATACATATATATATAGACACATGGTCACCATTATTCGGTTCCGGGTTCATTACTGCCGCCGAGCTATCGTGGGTAAGCGGGCGAGGAGAAGTAAAACCACGTGTTGTCAATAATTAACAATGCAACAATTATTATTATAACAAAATGTGAATAGAATTACAATCAGCAATAATAAAATAATAAGAATACGACGCTCCACCGAACACGTCTTATTTCTTCTGGTAAGAGAGCCCGGAGTTGCGTCAGTGTCAAGAAACGTTAACCCGTGCTTGTCAAAATATCACCAGCCAGTCTTCACGTTTCTTGCCACTCTTAAAATATCAAAGCGTCGTCATAGATATATATATTTGTAAATAGATATATATTGTACACAGAAAACACCTAAACTCCGAAACAAATATTTGCAGGACATACAAAGATTTGGTTCGACCCGGGAATCGAACCCGATACCTCAAGCATAGCAGGGGCATACGCTACCAAGGCTCCAACGAGGCAGTCATTATAACAAAAGTTTGTTTCAAAAGGAAGAGAATAGAGATTTTTAAGAATTTTTTACAATATAATCTGTATTTACACACTGTTTCCTTAGAATACATTGTGTTGGACATACAATATTCGAGCGTGGACGGTTAGGGTTACTGAGCCAATTTATACGCGAGTTAATAATTATCAATAATCCTAGCCAAGCAAAAAAAAAGCAAAGTTTCTAGGAAAGCATCCACAAGTTGTATAAGAAAATATATTCAAAATACTCTTAATGAAAAATGTGTTTTATTACTGCTATCAGCAGTTAGTGTCCGTGATGAAATGAGATCGCATCGATATTGAGAGATATCGTGCTGCGCTCCAATTAATAAAATGTTTCATTATGTCCTATTTTTATCGTCATACGTAAATAGCTTTTATTAAGAAACTAATGACGACAACGGATTATGCGTAGCCTTGCTACCATGATCGTAGCAGCGCTACGCCGTAACCATAACTATTTATTTTTATTGCCAGACATTGAACAAGACTAGCTAAGATTCATTAAAATGGGAGTGTCATCTTTCTTAATGGCATAGATAATCATGTTTGGGTACATAATGATATTATATATGTACATAGTTATGATGGTTCAGTACTACTTACTCTTATCGTGTTGCATAGTGTTGATGTAATGCTTAGATGCTTTTACTAATAAATATGTAAGTGATATAGATATATGACTGATTCGTTGATCTCGCGGTTGGTGTGTGCGACTGCTGATCATGATGTCTCGGGTTCGATTCCCGGGTTGGACCAAATGTTTGTATGATCTACAAATATTTGTTTCATAGTTTGGGTGTTTTCTATGTATAATATGTATGTATTTACAAAAGAAGTATATATATATTTGTATCAGTAGTTTAGTACCCATAGCATAAGCACTGCTTAGCTTGGGACTAGATGGCGTTGTGTGTTAGATGCCCGAAATATTTGTTTATTATTTATTTAAAACCAGTTTTTTTAGAAAAAGTGTTATCTCACTCCGTGGATTCAAAATAAAATGTCGCTACTAATTAATGAACGCTGTAATTGTTTATTTAACGGACCTTGCACAAATCTAAAACAATAAAAGAGTTCCTAAATTGAAGAGAGACTGCGCATATAAAAAAAATTGCCCCGAAATACAACGTCATTTGTATTTGTGTCCGACGAAGAACGAATTTAAGAAACCCGTTATGTTCTGAAGATAAATATGAATCTTTATCTTGTCACAAAGCAATTTTAGCCCGAAATTACTTTTGCGCAATTTTCGTCTTGTAATAAAAAAGTTGCAAGTCAGAGATACGTACTTATGGCAGACGTTAATTTGAATCTTGCAAGATCCGCTCACTCATTGTTTTTGTAAAAAAATATTTTTATTTTCTCTCAAAAATACTATTGGCTAGGAATTCAAAAATATTTTTATACTTGAGACACATCACATACGGCCGACTAATCCCAACTTAGACAAAACCTTATCATGATCAAATTTATAAAACAGCTCATGTGTTGTTTGTATTTTTGTATTACTGCACAATAATTTCATTTATATTTTTCAGAAACGATCATGTTCAAATGTTCTATGGCTTTTGAAATTCTTGAGAATTAACCAGTTCTCGTGGCGTCTAATATAAAAAGGCCACGTTAACCTGAACTGCGGTTAAATATATATCTGAGTAAAATGATAATGATGAATGAATGATAACCCATAATAATGACGAATTCAGCGACCTCGGCGATCGTCAAGGACGCAGTAATGTTTCCTAAAAAAAAAATATCCATAATTTGATTTTTGTTGTTTGTCGTCTTTCTAGTATTTATCATTCCCAAGATTATTTAAATTCGGCCACTAGTAGAACCGATTTGTCTACATATCAGTTTTTCCAAGGAGCAACTGTCTCAGACCTCCGTAACCCTCAGTGTAAATTGAGTTCCAAAACCGGTGGCTATAGATGTTCATGACAAACGGGACCGACGGCTAATCGTGCTCTCCTAGGTACGAACGTAGAACACCGGCGTTATTTGTTACTTAAGCACGCTTCAGATATAGAACGTAGTCTAACAAAGAGCACTAACAAACGAAATACAAAAAGTTCTGAGAACCCCAGAGAACGCCCTTTTTTTAAATCGGTTAAAAATGTATACCATGGTAAAATCATAAAAAAAATAAGTTAAATCCATACGTAGTTTGAACTGTTAAAATATATTTAAATTTCGCGCCTTCTAATGTGCATTAATAATTTGTTAGACTGTTTCTCTGGTCACTACTTAGATAATAGATATACTGTGTGATATATTCTCTCCATACTTTCCGTGACACTATAAGTAATGTACACGTTTTGTTAATTCTCATATAATTCAAAGTTATTAAACTCTTTTAAACCGACTTCCACATCATTTAAATACAAAATCAACATACATTCACAAAATACATTCTAAACTTGATACTTTTATTACAATTTCTGAAAACTGTTTCAATATATTTTATTATATACTACGTCTTTACGCATTTTTATATCTTAACTGTAAACATCGAATCTGTACCGTATAGAACCCGCAAATCTATACTTCTAATAGGTCTTTACCTATGAAATTGCCGTTTTGTATGCAATAAGTGAAAGTACTTATTTTTTCAAACTTTTTTATTTCTGTTATTTGAAGTAATCACCTATGCAATCGACGCATCTTTGCTAACGCATTGGCAGTTTATTGATGCTCTTCTTGTAAAAACCATCTGGACGGGAGGCAACAAACTCTTCAAAGGCATTTTGTACTTCCTCTCGGGAATTGAATTTTTTACCCACTAAAAAGTTGTCTAAATTTTGGAAAAAGTAATAGTCGGTGGGTGCAAGGTATGATGAGTAAGGCGGATGAGGGAGAGCTTCCAACCCCAGCTCTTGCAGCTTGGAGACTGTATGTTGCGCAGTATGGGGTCGCGCGTTGTCGTGAAGGAACTTTAGGTTCGATTTGAAAAATTATTTTAGTGTTAGATAGCCCATTTATCGAGGAAGGCTATAGGTTATATCTCATCACGCTAAGACCAATAGGAGCGGAGCACCAATGAAGAATGTTACAAAAACGTGGGCAAATTATTACGCTACGGACAATAGTACACGTAAACGATTGCATTTATTTCAAACTTTAATAATGTGACGAGTATTTTTTCTTAGCTGCCTTGATTGCCCTTGAATCCAAATCGTTTCATGTTCTGTCAAGTAGTCAAACCTACTTTACGATAACTAAAAGGGTTATAGTGTTATGTTGCCAGTCTCAATTTCAATGATAAACTCACACACTCATAACTAGATAGTTGTCAAACATACTTAAATCTAGTAAATATAGATTTAATATTGGCAGTTCAGTCTAAAAATGTGGTAAGAAGTACGTATCATAACTATTATGTTAAACATGGACTGTCGTTTATGGAATTATCATGGAAAACTATTCACTCATTGAATGTTCAAAGAATCTGGACATGAATTTGAGCGTGTAACTTATCATAATTAGTCAATGTCAACAAAACCACAAAAAGTATTTCGTGTCACCCAGAGTGTGCAGGTCGCTTTAGAATAGACCCGACTGTAAGTAGGTCAAGGCGTTTAAGGCTACTGCTTCCTCGAGTGATAATCAATCTAAGAGTTTTCCGACTTTCTGCACTGTCATATACACACAATGGATAAATTGCACAGATACTGACATGATTTTGTGTATGTTAGAGTTAAAAATAAGTTTTCTAGTGGTCACCCAGAGGTCTAAATAAATATGTATATAGTTGTTTGTACTCACTGTATAATTCAGCATCGATAAGTGTATTTTTTGTTAATATAGTGGTATTAACAAAGAAATACACACACACACACACACATATCTTAATATATATATTTCTTGTGTGCGTGTGTATGTGACTGAACTCCTCCTAAACGACTGGACCAATTTTGATGAAATTTTTTGTGTGTGTTCAAGGGGATCTGGGAATGGTTTAGATTCACAAAAAAGACTGGACTGATTTTGATGAAATTTTTTGAAATTTTTTGTGTGTGTTCAAGGGGATCTGGGAATGGTTTAGATTCACAAAAACGTAAACGATGTTACGTGGGTCATAAATATGGCGGTACGAAGTTCGCCGGATCAGCTAGTATTATATACATATTATATACGCACTCAATTTGATCAGGTAGTTTATATTTTAAATCTATCTTCTCATATTAATAGCTAAACGCTAACAACATAAGTTATGGAATCAGGCGTTACTGTGCGGAAATCCATGACATTAAATGCTATGAAATATATTTAGCTTTAATTCCGCGAGACAAATATCCAGGTCTGAAAGCAGGGCACAAATCCCACCGTCATGCATATGTACACATACAAAACAAGTGAGAAATAATTAGCATGCCATGCAACCAAACCTATACTCGACACGTGTTTCGCCCCTCCACGGGGCATCCTCAGGAGATGTTGACTCGTCGAGCGTTTGAGCTCGAATGCGCGCTAGCGCACCGCTGTCGGCCCTTTATATACCGTTTCGATGACGCTATAATCACGATCGATACAATGTTACAACGACATCTGTGCCGAACTACCCGCAATCATACTTAGAAGTGGTGATGGAATTAAGTTTGTTTGGTCATTCAACAGTGTATATGCATTATTATTGTTATATTTTGATATTTCTAACTGTTCCAACACACTCATCCGGAAACCCTTATCGCAAACATGCAGAATGTTATAGGTATTGTTGCCGCTCAAGGAGTGGCCGGTGTCGATTAAATGTTTTGCGAAATGTGTGTTTCAGATAGAATCGCGAATATTCTAAGAAAACACAATGTTTACGTAGCTTTTCGATCGGATCATAACTTGCGTAAACTATGTAACGGTAAAGATAAATTAGAGAATTCAAAAAAAATCCGGAGTTTACAAATTAGTATGCAATGATTGCACCGGGGTCTATGTGGGTCAAACAGGCCGTAGTTTCGAAATTAGGTACAGGGAACATGTTGCCGCTCACAGGAATGGCCATCCAGATAAATCACATTTCGCAAAACATTTAATCGACACCGGCCACTCCTTGAGCGGCAACAATACCTATAACATTCTGCATGTTTGCGATAAGGGTTTCCGGATGAGTGTGTTGGAACAGTTAGAAATATCAAAATATAACAATAATAATGCATATACACTGTTGAATGACCAAACAAACTTAATTCCATCACCACTTCTAAGTATGATTGCGGGTAGTTCGGCACAGATGTCGTTGTAACATTGTATCGATCGTGATTATAGCGTCATCGAAACGGTATATAAAGGGCCGACAGCGGTGCGCTAGCGCGCATTCGAGCTCAAACGCTCGACGAGTCAACATCTCCTGAGGATGCCCCGTGGAGGGGCGAAACACGTGTCGAGTATAGGTTTGGTTGCATGGCATGCTAATTATTTCTCACTTGTTTTGTATGTGTACATATGCATGACGGTGGGATTTGTGCCCTGCTTTCAGACCTGGATATTTGTCTCGCGGAATTAAAGCTAAATATATTTCATAGCATTTAATGCTAACAACATAACTAGGCAAGTGTATGCTAATACATAGGTACGTATATTTATTAATATAAACTTCTTACTAAATATGTGTGTATGTTTAAAAGACGAAATATTTTGCAAAAATCTCTAAACCTCCATGAACCTTTATGAAAATGAGACAATAGGCTACGGTTGTTAATTCGCGCTAATATTATTAAAAAAAACAGCTTTGTTATTGTAAATTTTGTTCCATGGAGAGAAGTAATGAGGTACTTTCATCTTTACACGGGGTAAATTTGCAAAGGTTTTAAAGCTAAGTTGAAATAACCTGAAAAAGTAATTACTCCTTTTGTAGTCCATCTGAGTTAGAGGGTCTCGACACTGACGAAGTTATTATGCAGGATTTTTTTTTTTTTTTTTATATTGTACACGAAATATTTTTAACATAGACTTGTAAAAAAAAAGAGTCTCGTGATATGCATATGTACCGTACTTTAGGTTTCCAAGTATTTGTATTATCTCACGCTGCAAAGAGTAGTTGTAAATATTGTATCGACACAACATCAATATCTACATGGCACCCATGCTAATTTGGGTTTATCGTTAGTGTTTTATGTATAAAACATAACACACATTATTATTATTTTACGGGAATTAATAATAATTATATCATGGAACGCGAAAGTTTAAAAGTTAGTATAACACACATAATAGGAATAAGTATATTATTAACAAAACCATAGTAATTTTATAAAAACAGTAAATTGTGTTTTCTTTACAAAATAATGGATAACGCTTTATTGTTAGTAATGATGGGGACAAAAATTTTAATTTTTTAAACAAAACTCCTGTAGTAGGTTACTTGTGTTGCCGGAAAATTTACAAACATACATAAAACGAACGCAAATAACACCCAGACTCAGAACAACAATTTCTGATTCACACAAAGTGTTGTCTCATGTGGTATTTATACCCACAACACTTGGCGCAGTAGAAAGCGGCGAGGGGATCGCTTAAACCATTCAATCATTTGATAATTAAAATAAGTGGCATTAAAATAATTCAAACTAAGTAACACGAGCAAATAATGGATGAAAGAAACTAGATGTCCTACTCGAATGCTCAGTAACATTAATAAATATTCTTTATATACAATAAATTTAACATAAATCTAGGATGATAATATAATGTATTCATAAAGTCAGTATTTCTCGCTTAACATGATTTTTTATTTATTGACAAAATGACAGGTTCACAGTAATTGACAACTAAGCAAACTGTCATAAAGTAAATAAAGAAATAGTTATACATATTGTTCTGTATTTTTTTTCTCAGGAAATTGACATGTTTGCTTTATAATGACAAGATAAGACCTCGATATCAAATCAACCGAAAAAAACTCACTATATTCCGTAATAGAAATCTTTCGCCCGGGGTCACACTTGGTAAGATATTATATAAATACGCGTTCCTTTTTATCAGTGGTTTTAGGTCATGCATAACTCTTGATATATCAACCATGTTTTCAGAAATCTACTAACCAAACACGTAAGAATTGATTTATTGATGCAGAATAGTATAAATAATCATAACTTTACCACAAAAACGCCAACAACAACAACAGTAAATGATGTTTTATAATAGAAGTAGGTACCTGGATGACCGTTTTTTGTTTAGTAAGTAAATTAAAAGAAAACTACATAGATTGATTTATCGCCTCCTAAACTTAACTTAACTTAACTAAACAGATTATATTATTTAACCGTGGGAGAGCCACGCTTTGGCATGAATGGGCCGGCTCGACCAGAGTGATACCACGGCCTCACAGAAAATCGGTGTGAAATAGCGCTTGCGTTGTGTTTCACCGAGTGAGAGAGGCTACCGGAGGCCCATATCCCTCCCCACAACCCTCTCTCCATCCCCCAAAGGCCGGCAATGTTGGTGTTGCGGGTATCTATGGGCAGCGGTAATCGCTTACCATCATGTGATACGTCAGCTCGTTTGCCTCCTATTCCATAAAAAAAATGCCCGTTTAAAGGTATTAGATACAGGTCTGGTGATCTCGGATAGTTGCAAAATAATATACACACCAAATACGGCCTGTTTGCTTGAATTACTTTAGCTACTATCCTATCATTAATGTTTACCACTTGTATACAGCGCCTGTGTCAGTGCCAAAATGAGAAATTGTTTAACAATTTCGACAGTAATTAACATGTGAATGTGAGTAGAGATAATTAAGGTGGAAACCTCTTCTGTGATTTTAACGTTTCGATTAACCATATTCAGATATTTCATAAGCGATTTTAATTTTAGAAATTGGAAAAAAAAGTTGTTACAGTGTTTAATTAATGTCTACGCCTTTCAGCTTTTAGGTCATTGAAAATTCAGTTAATATTATGACTTAATTTATAATATTTATTTTTATTTTCATTATTATGTTATTTACTTTCATTTTGTTACAGATATTTATAAATTACTAAATCTAGTTCAATACTATCATTAGTATTCATAAGTTAGTGGCAGTATGTTATGTCGGCAGTTTTAAAGCGTTTACATCTATACTAATATTACGAAGCTGCAGAGTGTGTTTGTTTGTTTGAACGCGATAATCTCAGGAACTACTGGTCCGATTTGAAAACTTCTTTCAGGGTTGGATAGTCCATTTATCGAGGAAGGCTATAGACTATATTTTATTTTCAAAAAATTAGGGATCCGTAAGAAAATTGCTATTTTGTAACCCATGGTGTGAAATCGAAAACCTATTTTTGCGTGCGCTGCAAAGACTATTGACAATAGAACAAAATAATGTATCACGGGTTTGTGGGGCCCATTAAGATCTACAAAAAAGTCCGCGAGAGCATATATCTAACTATCATGGTTTAGTCACAATAACCGCTTTTGGGTTCGAAAAAATTATTAAATCGTCTGAAGAAAGAAACTACGTTAAATGTGTATCGTAATATTAATCCTTATCCAAATTAAGCATAAAGTTGTGGCGACTTCCACATACAGCGCAACAGAAATATACTACAGCGCCATCTACCGAAGATACACTGAACTACGGAGTAACGAAGGAAACTAAGAAACTATCAATCCTAAATCGCGCAGTGAAAGTTCTCGCGCCGATAATCATATATACAGCATCCCAACATCAACCGTTGGGCAGTTGGCTCGCCAGGCATGATCACCTCGCCTGGTCGGAGGATCCTCCCTTTGTGTTGGTGGGACATGACACACCTGTCCCCCACAATGTTATCAAGGGTATTTATGTAGAAGTAAAATACTTCTTGTTCCCAATTGGACATTTCGTTTAGAAGTTATCACGAGTATAAGACGCTAAGAGTTGGTACCTAATATTGAGTTATTTGCCAAAGAGTTTTTATCAACATAATACCTAATATTAATCTTTATCCAAATAAATTTGTTGTTGATTATGATTTATTATATTAGATCTTAGAAGAGTATAATAAATACATCTATACTAATATTTAAAGCTGAAGAGTTTGTTTGTTTGTTTGTACGAGCTACTCTCAGGAACTGCTGGTACAATTTGAAAAATTATTTCAGTGTAAGATAGGCCATTTATCGAGGAAGGCTATATATCGTCACGCTAAGACAAAAGGAGCGTACCACTAATGAAGAATGTTTCAAAAACGGGGGAAAATTATCACGCTACGGGCAATAGGAGACGCAAACGACGTTGCGTGGGTCAGCTAGTTATTGCTATAGAGCACACACGTGTCGTGACGATGTTATTCGACATAATAAGGTTATTGGTGGAAGGTGAAAGTGAATAGTTACCTAATATTATATATTTTTATTATAAATTATAATGGTATTGTAGGTCAAAGCTTCCTTGCTAAGGAGTTCTAGACTATAGACTAATAAAGACTGTTGAAGATATATTTGGTACTACTATAAATTGGATATCATAAAATTTAGCAGTACATACTTTGAACGCTAAATTGAGAGCTTACCCCGAGATGGTGCCCTGGCTTTTGCGGACAGATGCTAATAGGAGACCGAATCCGAATATCTCTATTTATGTAATTTCTGCATATTTTCTTTCAGGAACACTATCGTTCAGTATGTCGGTTTCCAAGTACAGAATAAACAGTTTTAAGATTACTATTTATTTGATTGCGGAGAAGTAGCAGAAACTAATTATTATTACCCTTTTAGCAGTTTTTTGTAGAATATTTGAGGAACTACAAAAAACTGGTTATGTGTCTGTGATTTTTTAGTACTAGTAAAAGTTGTAAGCGTAACTTTTGATTTAATTGTATCAGGTCAATATCCTCATAAGAAAAACAAAAGGTTACTATACTACATAATCGTCCTTTTTGTCGTTATTCGCATTTCTAATTCTAATTATGACTGAAGTAATGAAATAGATAAAATCCTATCTGCTCTGATTAAATATTCCTAGTTTATAGTTCGTACATGTGACAAAAATATTTTATACTTCGCTATTTCTTCACACTTCTTCACTTTTTTAACCGACTTCAAAAAAAGGAGGAGGTTCTCAATTCGACTGTTTTTTTTTTATGTCTGTTACCTCATAACTTTGGATTGGGTGAACCGATTTTGATGATTCTTATTTTATTTGAAAGCTGGTGCTTCTCATGTGGTCCCATTTCAATTTGCTCCAGTTCGGACATGTCATCCATGAGAAAACCATATAAGTCTTCAATTTGCATTAAGTATGTGCGCGACAAATTAACTAATGACTCAATATTCCCGTATGGTCCCATTTAAATTTGGTCCAGATTGAAGTCGGTTTTTTTTTGTTAAAATTTATTACGAAATAATTTATCAAAAACAAGTAAAACTTTGCTATCAACTTAAATACTTATTATGGTAAGTCAATTATAACTATGCGACGGTAAAAACATCTTAAGGATATCATTACTAACAGAACTACTAAATAAACTAAACGAAATTAACAGCTACTTATTACAAAGCAACTCTTCAAAGCTTCTCTTACGTGTTGCCCTCTGAAAATATCGAAATTAAAAATAATATCTTAGGCAAAAGTGACTTAATGTGACATTATTGATCGAACATCAGTTTCATATTCAATGCTTCTAGTGCTAGAGAACTCCTAGCTAACTTACGCAACTTTGTTTGAGTCTATTTTCAATCATGCTAGGCTCCTATTGGTTTAGGCGTGATATTAACTATCCTATCTTACTCCCGCCAACAAAACACGATTTTGACAAAAAATAACGTGAAAATTTGTTAGATAGTTTCGGAGTTCATCCTGGGCAACAACGTGAAACGAAAAAAAAAACTGCAATTTTAATAGAGAAGGTGTGAATTTTCTGTCGTATTTATCTACTGAGTGGAACGACGATCGTATTAATATGTATTGTCTCAGTAAGCCGATCAGCTCCACGATATTTTACTGATTTTATGTATGTATTCGGATCCATGCTGGTTTATTATACACGTAGTTGATGTGCGTCATTCTATTTAGAATACTACTTTTAGTGACATTCGTTTAGTTGACTGTGTTATGTTATTGATTAGGTTTATAATACCTAATGAACATGATATTTTGTAAACGTATCTTATACTACACACTTATTGTTGGATACAACATAAAAATGTATTTTTTATTATTTAAGAGCTGGCAACATTTTTGTACATTCGCGCTCTGGTGCCGCCCGATTCACCTTGTACGCCACGTTATATTTACTTAATTACTATTGTTACAAATAAACCAAGATACAGTCCACTGGAAGCCTTTCAATACCAAAACTCCTCGCACATGGTCCTTCGACATCGAGAGCCATACCTGGGAGAAGCATTTCGGGAAGTATAACGTTTTTTCGTGTTTGAGGTAGGTGTGCTACCAAGAGGTTAATGTCCTCCTGTCAAGCTGTTACGAGGAGCGATCTTTATATGATTTTATCATTGTGTGGCGCCGAAGACGACATCCTGCTACTCATCAAGACGTCGTGCGTCAATACATGTACCTATAAAGTTAAAATCATCTCCAAACAGTGTGCTTGTGACAACTTTATAAAATATCGCCCATAGAAGCGATAAAAGTGATAACAGCCATTTTTCAATGCGTACGGAACAAGCGACGAATAGGCATTCGACTCGCTTTTGCAACCGGCCAATCACGGACGCCCATTAATGGTATCGCCCGAATCCGCCAATCAGCGAGCTGCTTCGTTTGTGTTCGCCAATCAAAAAAGTTTGCATCGCGTCTGCTGCAAGCCTGTCGCCGCTATCTTCACTGTTAAGCGAACTCACAAAGTTTTAGTTTTAGTACAATTTAAAAACCTTTTTAACTGTTTATGTTTATTAGCAGTGTTTATGCAGTATATTAATACAAAATTTAGTTCAGTATGACGTCAAAAGGCCAACTAGCCGAGTTACTCGCTGCGCGTGGCCAACGCAAGGCAAGCATAACGCGTCTTCAAAAGTTTGTGTTAAGTGATGACTTTGATTCTGCTTTAAAGGAAATTTTACAGGAAAAAAAACTAAGATTGGAAAAGGTTTTCTGTGAGTACAATGAACTATGTGTAAAGATTTTTGTCTTAGACGAAAAAGACAGTGAAGATTTAGGTGAAATTGAAGAAAAGTACATAGATTTAATGTCTAAATTAAACAATAAACTAAACAGTTTCTCTTGCATTATGCCTTGTAATACCAGTGTTGTTTCTAACATAAAACTACCAC
This sequence comes from Diaphora mendica, assembly GCA_949125395.1. Lineage (NCBI taxonomy): Eukaryota > Metazoa > Arthropoda > Insecta > Lepidoptera > Erebidae > Diaphora > Diaphora mendica. Next base: position 23,089,445 of record OX421316.1, on the reverse strand, counting down.
ATATTATTATACCAAAATTCAGCGGTCGTTACTCTGAATTTCACGAGTTTTTCAATATGTTTGATTCTGTGATAGGATCCGATAAAACGAAACCACTGGTACAGAAATTGTATTATTTAAAAAACTTTCTTTCAGACGAACCACTTGCACTAGTGAGTAATTTGCCTCTCACTGATAGCAGTTATGAGGAAGCTGTCAATCTCCTTAAGTCTAGATATGACAACCAGTTCCAGATAGTGAATGAGCACATAACAACTCTTTTGGATCTGCCACCCATTACTAAATCTACCCCTTCAAGTCTGCGAGCATTCATATCTAAGGTCAAACAGAATATAGCGGCTCTCAAAAACCTAAGCGAACCAGTTGAATCTTGGAATAGCATTTTAATTTGTGTGCTGTCCAAGAAATTGGATTTATATAACAATAGAGCTTATCAATTAGAGCGTGATACCTCAAAAAAGCCAACATTGACAGATTTTTTGGTGTTTCTTGAGCGCCGTGCTCTCGCATTAGAGAACACAGACTGCGTGGCTCACAAACATCAACGTCTTGCATCGAATGCTGCTGTTTTAACTTCAGGTGGGAAAGTGAGTAAGGAGGCTTCTAACTGCATCTACTGTAAGTTGAATCATAAATTATATACTTGTCCTAGATTTAAGCTTGCACCGTCTGAAACCAAGTTGAGGTTTGTTGAGCATAATAATTTATGCAAGCTATGCTTGAATGCGCATGCAAAGAAGTGTCGCTTTCATTTTAAGTGTAATGTATGTAAGCAGGCACATCACACACTTCTTCACATTGAGCCTGAAGCTGCTGGGCCGATCCCAACCGTAACATTATTGTCTAATGCATCGCATGCAGTGTTACTGCCTACAGCTCGAGTTAAAATATTTTCTAAGTCAGGCACTATAATTACCTGTCGAGCACTGTTAGATAGTGGCTCACAGGTCTCCTTTATGACACAAAGGCTTGCCGATCTGGTGGGTAGGAATCTTTGTCTAACTAAAAATAATATTATAGGCATTACTAACATTCAGCATACAATCACTCACTCGATGGAGATTGAGATTCATTCTTTAAAATATCCATTCAAAACAAAGGTGAACTGTCATGTGGTGCCACAAATAACTACACCGCTACCACAAAGAGCATTTGATATCTCACAAATAAATATCCCTCCTGACTGTCAATTAGCTGATGCTTGCTTTAATAGGCCAGGTGATATCCATTTGCTTCTAGGTGCTGATATTTTCTTTCTTAATATACTTGAATACCCTTTTCAGATTTTTATTACAGTGTTCTTACACGTTTTTAACTGTAAGTTTGTAAAACACGATTAAAATTGTGAAACTATAACTGAGATTTGTGAGTTCATGGCTAACAGTCAACTTAAATTTTAGTTTCAGTTAGATTTAATAATTACAAAAAAAGACTGTAGATATGTAATAATATACTTAAACACGATATATAAAATTATTGTACACAAAATAATAATAGAATATAGAAATATATAATAACTGAATGTAACAGTATATTTATAAGTTTTGTTTACTTTGTACTGTAAATCAATGTTAATGTCTCTTCTTTGAGGCCCCAGCTATGTTGGATACAACATAAAAATGTATTTTTTATTATTTAAGAGCTGGCAACATTTTTGTACATTCGCGCTCTGGTGCCGCCCGATTCACCTTGTACGCCACGTTATATTTACTTAATTACTATTGTTACAAATAAACCAAGATACAGTCCACTGGAAGCCTTTCAATACCAAAACTCCTCGCACACTTATACTACAAGTTTATTCAGAGTAACATATTATTATGTTTAGAAAATATATAGTCTGTATCGGGGATTTAAAATACATACATAAACAGACACAGTAAACACCCAGATGCAGAACAACAATGTCTGGATCGTACAAAGTGTTGATCAATGTGGGAATCGAACCTACAACAGTTAGTACAGCATGAAACGTGGCGATAGCTTACAAACCACTTATCGCTTATAAACCACTACGGGTTTGTGCATTAGAGTTGTTCATCAATGAGGACACAGTTATGAAAAAAAGTAAAAACTAAAACCCAACTACGACAAAAAACGACGTTGAAAAAGTATGAAACAAGTTTCAAAAGCCGTAGTCACGCGTTGTTAAAGTGTTATGGACTATGGTACATTAAACTACATGGACTACAGTTTTTGAAACTTAGTAATGTAACGTAGTCCATAAAACTTTAACAACACGTGACTACGGCTTTTGAAACTTGTTTCATACTTTTTCAACGTCGTTTTTTGTCGTAGTTGGGTTTTAGTTTTTACTTTTTTTTTATTTAAAATGTTTTGGTGCCTCTATAATATTAATTTCTTTGCAAAGTATATTTTAAATAGGTACCATAGAAATATCACACTTATCGAATAAATACGGACAAAGTCACGAGCAAATGCTAATAACATTTTTTTAATTTTTTTTTCATTCTATCAGCCTATTGCCGTCCACTGCTGAACGAAGGCCTCCCCCAAAGAGCGCCAACCATCCCGGTCTTGGGCAGTCCGCATCCATCCGCCGCCAGCCACTTTCCTCAAGTCGTCGGTCCATCGTGCCGCAGGGCGCCCTACACTGCGTTTGCCCAATCGTGGTCTCCACTCTAGCACTTGTCGGCTCCAGCGACCATCAGTCCGCCTGGAGACGTGACCGGCCCACTTCCACTTCAGCGTGCTGATCCTGCGTGCGATATCGGTTACTCCAGTTCTCTTTCGAGTTGTCTCATTACGAATTTTATCGACAAGAGAAACACCCAGCATCGCACGCTCCATCGCACGCTGAGCTACTTTGAACTTGTGGACCAGTCCGACGGTGAGTGTCCACGTCTCGGCTCCATATGTCATTACGGGCAGGACGCACTGATTGAAAACCTTGGTTTTCAGTGATTGCGGGATCGACGACTCGAAGATATGACGAAGCTTCCCATATTACGCCCAGCCCAGACGGATTCTTCTATTGGCCTCCCGATCGAAGTTGTGTCGGCCGAGTTGAATAGTTTGGCCAAGATAAACATATTCCCGCACAAACTCGATAATAACGCCATTAACGGCTACGGGACTCGGAGGTACATGCATATTGTGCATTATTTTGGTCTTGTCAATATTCATCCGGAGTCCCACTCGTCTCGAAGAATCGTCCAAACTGTTCAGCATTACTTCGATATCATGCAGAGACTCCGCCAGAATCACAATGTCGTCTGCAAATCGCAAGTGTGAGACGTATTGACCGTTGACATTGATTCCCCGTCCATTCCAATCGAGTGTTTTGAAGACATCTTCCAATGCATCGGTAAACAGTTTCGGAGAAATTATATCTCCTTGTCTAACCCCACGATGCAATGGAATTGGTCTTGTACTCTGTTCTTGTACTTGGACGGTCATCGTTGCGGCTTCGTACAAACATCTCAGCACTTGGATATATCGGCAGTCGACTAGGCACCTTTGCATAGATTCCAGGACAGCCCAGGTCTCGATGGTGTCGAAGGCTTTTTCGTAGTCCACATACGCTAGGCAGAGAGGCTGGTTGTATTCCTCGGTCTTTTGAATAATTTGCCTTAATGTGTGTATGTGGTCCACAGTGCTGAAGCCCCTTCGAAACCCAGCCTGCTCCACGGGCTGGAAGTCATCAAATTTTTGAGCAAGACGATTTGTAATGACCCTCGAAAACAACTTGTACACATGACTCAGGAGTGATATTGGGCGGTAGTTCTTCAGTAGGCTTTTATCTCCTTTTTTTGAAGAATAATACTACCACACTCCTGCTCCATGCCCCCGGAGTAGTGCCAGTGTGAATGACGGCGTTAAATAACTTTGAGAGCTCTACTAATATGGAAGTTCCTCCGGCTTTTAGGAGCTCGATTGTAACTCCGTCTTCACCCGGAGCTTTGTTGTTGCTAAGTTGTTCGAGCGCCATTACAATCTCGTCCAGATCGATATCAGGAAGCTCGTCTGTGAGGTGGCGTGTTAATCTTTAATTAACACGCTAATAATATATATATATTTTAAATGCCCTTTCCAATGATACCAAACACGGCATATTTATCTCAAATAATTTTTTTATTACAGTATTTTATGTCGGCTAGAGGGCGCCACATTAGATTCAGTAACACGTCATATAGCCTATAACCAGCGGACGATCAAGACGCTTCTAACGATACCTCATTTGTTCAGTTGTAATAAGTAGTTAAGGAGCTATGAGGGAACAGATGAACATACATACATACATACATATATACATACTTACATACATACATACATAGCCTGTCAAAATCACAACCCTCCTTTGGCTTTGCCGTAGTCGGGTAAAAATTAGTTACATATTTGGATACCTTAATGTATTTGTTAACCAAAACTTAGAACGTAGCTAACTAACAACTTCTCCGTAGTTCATTTTTTGTTCAAAAATATTTAAAAAAGAATATAATTGAAAAGAAAAAGCAATATTTACTTTGCAAATAACAACGTCACGCTGAAACATGGAAGAAAAAGATCCGAAAGGTTTTTCTGTGAAGTGTGTAATCATAGAAAAACACTGCCTCGTGGAACAATAATTAAGCCTCGATATATATTAATAGCATTGTTAACACAACACACATTCCAAGTATTGTCTAACAAGTAAGGTTATAATTGGAGTTTGTCGAACGTCTATGTTTGCAGAAATATAAGAATTATTTCTGATTTAATTACGTGTGGGGTCTCGAACTTTTTGTGTGGGAGAGTGAAATTTTCTGGAATTTTCTGAACACTTTATTTATTAATTTTATTTAATAGTCTTAGGGAAACTTACAGCAATACACTTACAATAGGTTACAAGAATAGCAACAATACGCCATTAACAAGTTTCTACAGATAGAAACTAAATACTTAGACAATAAAGCCCTTTAACAAAAATTTGAAAATAAAATAAAATATTAAGTATTTATATTAAAGTAATTAAAGTTGAGTCCGTGTTTTTTAAAATATTACTTGCATTTAAATTCAATAAGGTTTCTATAAAAAATCTAGTAGCTAAGTACGTATAAAAACTTTTGCTATAATTGGCAATTTTGATATAGGACGGTAATTATCAATTTGGTTCCTTGGTCCCTTTTTATGGATAGGAGATATAAAAGCGGATTTCCAAATATCGGGCATATGTCCATGTGCAATAGATTGCCGAAATAAATATGCTAGAGGAAGTGACAGTTGCTTGGCACAGTTGATAAAAAATATTGGTGGAAATAAGTCAGGACCTGCAGATTTGGTAGGGTCTAATCTCATTAGCTTGTTTTTAACTATGTCCGATGTTATTTCCAAACCAGTAATATATAATGTTTTATGGATATGCCATTAACACTGTGAACGATATACGACACTGCGTAATGAAGAGATCTGACTCATTACACCTGATGTTCCTTCCTAGTTCAAACCAAAGTATTAATAAACGGTTGACGTTTAAATGGTCGTTAGTAAATATTTAGTTTTTTTTCTATTATGTCTAATATTTATCTTATACTTCAACTTTTACAACAAGTTATGTACAAATATCAATAGGTAAGCATAGCAAAATTGAAGACTGAAAATTTATAAATTAATAAATTATTAATAAATTTTAGCAAGGAATTCGAACTAGATAGCGAAAATGGTTCTTCTCAACAGGTAACCATTCCTGAGTTATACCGATCTTTATAGTAAATTTTCCGAGAGGAAAACCACATAAAGTCATATATTATCATAATTTGAACTATTTACTAGAATTAAACTGATATTCTTGGCAATACTACAAATATTTAGCCTCTAAGTACATTTCTGTCAATAACATACCACAATTCCGTAAACCCTTTTATCTTTCCTCTCCGATAACTAATTGAAACTGCCTAGAGCGGATAAAGTCTGGAGAGCCTCGTACGTGTGCCACATGCATGAATGAACAACGCTCCACTGGGTAAGGCTAAATATATTTAGCTTGTCAATTTATTTCCTACGTCAGCAAGAAAATTCGTCCATGCGTACTACGTCTTATTGAAATTGACATACAATCGAGGACTTCATAACAGATGTTGACAAGACATACTGTCGGAGATATTCATATATTCTTTTTCAGTCCCTAAACAAAAAACATATTTTTGTAGTCTCCAGGTAACTTAAAGTAATAAATAAATAATTGTGAAGACTCGAAACGAAGCCTTAATTTGCTTAGTTGAAATAAATTAGGCCTTCAAAAGTTTCCCGGCAGAGCAATGAAGATTAAATACTTCACAATTACACAAATCAGTTTTGATACGTAACAGACTTGGGCTAATTTCACCAGTTCCTGATATAGATTCAGGTAGTTATTCATTATAAAATTTATAATGATAGATACATCATCATTATCATCAGCCTACCGCAGTCCACTGCTCGACATAGACCTCTTCAGAAGCACGCCACTTAGTTCGATCCTCGGCTTCTCGCATCCGGATCCTGCCAGCCGACTTGCGCAAATAATCACTCCTCATGGTCTCTGGCCTGTGATAAAAATATAATTACTGATAAATATATGTAGGTATATCTGACATATATATCGCTACTCCCCTAATAATCTTGGCAATAATAAAGGCTAGGAAGATAATGATGGTAGTTTTTCTTATAGTTCTTGGTGTTAGTATGCGAAACTTTCTTCTGGTTAAATAAAAATTGCTAATTATACACCTTATATTTTTATTAGCACATTTTGATTTAGTTTTGAGAAAATTAAAGATTCTTGTTATGTACTTCTTCAAGTATCTATCTATCTTCATAGAATTGTGTAATAAAAATTGTAAGAAAAATGTTACGATAACTCGAATTATAAAGTTCTCCATTATAAGTGAAGGTGATTATTCTATGTCAATAGATTCGAATTCTTGTTTGGTAACGTACGAATGTAACGAAACAAGTAATAAATTATCTACAGCATTGCTTTTTATGGATAAAACAATCCAATCGTTAAACGTAAAATACACGGACAAATATTCAGTGGCTTACTCATTTTACTTTTGATAAGTAAGTAAAAAACCTCAAAAACACCTCCACCACACTCAGGTACTCAGTAGATATTGGGTAAATGGTATTGTCCTGTTCAGAGAATCAGGAAAGTGTTAAGGATAAACGAATATTTATTAACGCTGAGTATAATACTAATGTAGCGACTGGAAAGACGGATTGGGTATGATACTTTGAAATGACGCTCATACGCTGTTTATCTAGAATAATAAACAAAAGGACGGTTTGAGACACTTAAACAAAGTATATTTCTGCTGTGATTGTGCCGCTTATCTATTCTCTCTTTCTGTTGTATATGCTCTGCAAAAAAAAAAACTAGAAATACTTTTGTGGCGACTTCCACATACAGTGCAACAGAAATATACTACAGCGCCATCTACCGCAGATACACTGAACTATGGAGTAATGTACTACACAAAGAAACTACCAATCCTGCATCGCGCAATAGAAGTTCTCGGGTCGATTAACATACCTATAACATCTCAACATCAACCGTTGGGCAATTGGCCCGCCAAGCATGATCACCTCGCCTGGTCGGAGGATCCTCCCTATGTGTTGGAGGGACATGACACCCGTTCCTCTACACTTTTTTTCCATAACTTTGTTCCTTGTTTGTGTTCATTTTGGAACCTGACAGATATAGCAAAAAACAAATAATAATTTAATTATAAGCTCTATTTTAATGAAAAACACTACACACACAATACACTTTTACCGTGGGAGAGCAACGCTTCGGAATGAATGGGCTAGCTCGATCGGAGTGATACCACGGCCTCACAGAAAACCCGGTGTGAAAGGCCCAATGGCTATACTTGGGAATATTCTTCATTATGCGTTTATTAGGGTTCCGTGCCAAAGGCAAAAAACGGAACCCTTATAGATTCGTCATGTCTGTCTGTCTGTCTTTCTGTCCGTCCGTATGTCACAGCCACTTTTTTCCAAAACTATTAGACCTATAATGTTGAAACTTGGTAAGTAGATGTATTATGTGAACCGCTTTAAGATTTTTACACAAAAATAAAAAAAAAACAATACATTTTGGGGGTCCCCATACTTAGAACTGAAACTCAAAAAAAATTTTTACATCAAACCAATACGTGTGGGGTTATGGATAGGTCTTCGAAAATGATATTGAGGTTTCTTATATCATTTTTTTCTAAACTTAATAGGTTGCGCGAGAGACACTTCCAAAGTGGTAAAATGAGTGTCCCCCCCCTTTAACTTCTAAAATAAGAGAATGATAAATCTAAAAAAAATATATGATGTACATTACCATGTAAACTTCCAACGAAAATTGGTTTGAACGAAATCTAGTAAGTAGCTTTTTTTAATACGTCATAAATCGTAAACTGCAATTTACCTTTCATTCAATCAACACAAATATAAAAATAAAATAAAAATTATATTATGTTACTTGCTGCCGCGGAACCCTTCATGGGCGAGTCCGACTCGCACTTGGCCGCTTTTTTTTTATAACAACGTACTTTATCGGCATCGTCCTCTGGTGAGAATGTTTTATATTTATGTACATACTTTATATTTAGTTTAATAATCTTATGTACTTGAAATCAAACTATAAGCTAAATAATTACAAACATTTATCTATTTCATTCCCAAAGGAGTAGCCAGAGGCGTATTAAACGCTCATTTTTTCCGATTATAGTTATACGGCCGTTTACACTAACCTATAGATAGTTTTAACTAAGAGATATGCTATGAAAAGTGGTCTGTGACATGTCAAAACAATGAAAGAAAATTGATTCTGCATATCAATGAAAGTCACCAATCACATAATAAAAAATATATGTGTAAATATTCATGAAATCCAATTCCACAATATTCGTTCAAAGATTGTCTGGAAGAGATCGCCGTGAACGATAAGACCACGTGTTCTAATACCAAATGTAGATTTCCATCTATTGACTAGATAACGATCACACATAATATGTTTGATTCCCATAATAATTTGTTTTATTAGCTAAACAATAAGATATATAAACATAACACCAAACTTAATCCTTTCTATTATTATTATCTTCTTTATGTTTTTACAATTTCATTTGGGGTTGCAGCAATATATAATATACCAGGTTCCCTAGAGTTCTGGCTCCCTCGGTGATAAGTAAAGGAATAAACGCCAAACTACAGTATCTTGTAATGAAGTCAAGTCAGCCAATTTGTACTGACACTGTGTTTAAATATAGGCTAATTATGTTCAATACACATCAAAATATTACACCTTCGAATCTATTTATTCGTGAGATTAAGTGTAATAAAAATTTGCTGTAATATGTAACACAAGTCTCGGGGGAAATTCAGTAAAGGTGGAAATCTAAGAATCGTATTAAAAGCTTATTACGGCGCTTATCTGTTTAACCCCACAGCAACGAGGCAAAGTTCGTTAATAATTAATCTTAGTATTAATGTGTTTATCACAAGTAACTATCGCCAGAGGAAAGGAAAGAGATTTATTTTCGGGCTGGATAATTATCGCCTAAGGATAGTAGATACGTTTATCAATCCAGCTGAGTAGAAAATAATATAGTGTGATTATCAGGAATTTATCATTAAATACTTTGTTGATTCATTTATCATCAAAATCCATTATATAAAATAAAATAAAATTAAAAAAATAAATAATTTAAAATTCTAACGTAACTCTATCTGTAACGTTTTTACGGCTAAATCACTGCACCAAGGTCAATGAAAGGCATTAAAATTATTTGATTCTTGAGGAATGGCACGACAGACGAGGGGTGAGCCGTCGGCAAAAGGCGGTTTAAGCAAGTACAGCAGTCGCATGCGCTACCACGCCACCACTGCGCCACCGAGGCGGTTTAACTGCTTCGGTGGCGCAGTGGTAGCGTATGCGACTACTTTGATTGAGGTATCGGGTTCGAATCCCGGGTCAGACCAAAAGTTTCTATGATCTGACATTTTTTTTTTCGAAGTTTGGGTGTTTTCTATGTATAACAAGTATATATTTACAAAAAAAGTATATAAGTATTAATATCAGTTGTCTAGTACCCATAACACAAGCTCTGCTTAGCTTAGGGCTAGATGGCGTTGTGTGTTAGATGTCCGAAATATTTATTATATTTATTTAAAATCTAGTAGTTTTATATATGGTTTATGTGAGTATATAATTTGAGGTTATAAATCTTTTCGTGCATTTGCTGGATAGTATATCAACAAAGTATTTAATATTCTAAACATTCCTGATAATCTAGTAATATTAGTTTTAGTTTTAATAGGTTAAACAGAAGAACCTAGATGACCGAGCTTAGCCCGGTATTCTTTTTTGGTAAATTTCCTAAAAATGAATACTAGCTAGATAGATTTATCGCCCCTTAAAAACTCTGCATACTAATTTCATGAAAATCGTTAAAGCCGTTTTCGTCCGAATTCATCGTTTAAAGGTATTAGATATACAGTTACAAACTTCGTTCGATCATAAATAATAGTGATAACTCAGTGGTGCACTCAGACTCGAATCTTCGAGGTAGAGAGTTTTAAACCTACTCACCTCTTTTCTCACCATAATATGTCACAGTAGTAGTGCCGTTATTTAGTAGAGGTAGTAGAGCCACGCTGATTTCAGCACGAATGGGCCGGCTCGACCGGGGCGATACTACCCTCGCACAGAAAATCAACGTAAAATGACCACGTTCGTGCTGTCGTGTTTCGTTGGTGAGTGCGAGACCGGAGGCCCAAATATTCTAGTCAACAAGTTCCATACTTGTTGACTAGACTAAAAGATGCAGCAGCATCACTAGGCCGCCATGGTGTGGGTCGCCATACTGCATTGTCTACATTCGCAGTGAGTATGGCGACCAATACTCTTAGATTCTGCTTATGCTTTCCATCAGGCAGAGTAGAGTCATTTTGGCGGGCCATACATAAAAAAAAAAGATTAATCGAAGTGCTGTTATAGTGAAATATTAACAATTTCTCAACAATAATTTAAATTATTGTTAGAAATACATATTAACATTTGAATTCAGCAACAAAATGTTCACCAGACCTTAACCAATTACAAATCTCTGAACATCTACTGTTAGTTTTAATTTAGTGTCGTAAATTTTCTTATTATACTCGGCATTGGAAGACTTCAATTTCAGTCTATGTTTAAGCCACAGACGACGTTCAACAAAGACTGAAAAATAAACATTAAATGTAAGAAATTGAAACAATTTTATTTTAGAAGTGTCTCTTTATTTATGTGAATGATGAAACAACTTTTACAATTTAAGCGTAAAAGTTCTAATTTTGGTTATTGTTACCTAACTTCTATTATATATAAATCTCGTGTTACGTTGTTGCTCACATTGAACTCCGAAACTAACTAACCGATCTTCACGTTTTTCAATGGGTTTTGCTGGCGTGCCTAATATGGGGTAGTTATCATCACGCTTGGAACAATAGGAGCCGAGCATGATTGAAAAGAAACGCAGACGAAGTAACGTGGGTCAGCTATTATTTTGTAAGTAACTTACACTTCGAAGAATCCAGCTTTGAATTGAAATGAAGCTGAGAGTTGCCTTGCCTAATCTAAAACCACGTTTAACGTTAAAAATCAACGGGAAACATTTATTAATCAACCAAGCAAATCCAGTTGCTCTCAAGTTATAAATTACTGCGTTAATAAACTTCACCACAAACAGTTACAGCTAACTTATTTGCAGATCGGAGAGTTGTTAAGAAAATACAAACATGGTTCGAGTCAAGAGCCAAGAATAACAGGTTGAAGGATTTCCAAGGGAGCAAACGGCTAACTACTCAGTCAAAGTTTTACGCAAGGAGATTCTCTTTATTTATTAAAAAAAGAAATGGTTATCTGTAAAGTCGGTTTACGGACGACAATGTTACATGATAACGTCATAAGAAAACATTGATGAAAAATATGCGTTACAATTTTGATAGTACAATTGTTGAGGAAGGCTATAGGCTATATACGATCACGCTAATACCAATAGGAGCGGAGCATCAATGAAAATTGTTACGCTACGGGCTATAGGAGACGCAAACGAGATTGCATGGGTCAGCTAGTATAGTATAACATTATTCGTGGTAGCCATACACTACTACATAAAAAAAAAAGTATATAATTGCATAAATTGATAAAAAATGCTATGCAATAGCTTTACCGCGGCAGTCCCCGAGTGCCACACTTCTTTTTTATATCGAATAGGGGGCAAAGGAGCAGACGTATCACCTGATGGTAAGCGATTACCGCCGTCCATGGACACCCGCAACACCAGAGGCGTCACAAGTGCGTTGCCGGCCTTTGGGGGATGGGGAGAGGGATGGGGATAGGGGAGGGGTTGGGGTATAGGCCTCCGGTATCCTCATTCACACGATGAAACACAGCGCAAGTGCTATTTCACATCGGTTTCCTGTGAGGCCGTGGTATCACTCCGGTCGAGCCGGTACATTCATGCCAAAGCGTGGTTCTCCCACGGTGACTCTTTGTACCTTTTATTTTTATGTATGAAAAATATTTTATGTCCTTAACTATATAACCAAGTATTCAAGTGGAACAAATTCAAACGTAGAACTAAAATTATTGCTTTATTCATAGTGGTTTTAGGAGAAATAATGTTATCCTACAGTATTAATGACATTTACAGGATCACGTCCTTGGTCAATGGATTTATTGCAATCTATTGCCTTCTCGGTTCTTGGGTCCATTAATTTTGGTACGACTTAATCTCACGTCCCAGAATCACATTGTGAACATTTCGAATTTCTCAGTATCAAAATCAGTTTTTTTTTCCACTTTATGATGAATTTTGTGTGGCTGTATAATTGTTTAAAGACAGTGAAAAATATGCAACAAAAATTAAAATTCCTAAAAAGTTAATAAAATGTTGAATGTTGGCTGTAACAGTTTTATCACGGGTTTTGTCTTAAATTTATATTATTAAACAAAATTCAACATTATCATCTAATTAAGAAGCATATGGACCTTTCTCGCTTAACATTAATTTAGTGATATTGAAATTGACATGAAAAATAAATCCATTTTTGAATTTGTATGTCGTGTCGAAATTTGAGATCAATCAGTATACAACTATTGAGTTCTAGAACGTACAAAAATAACACACACGCGACACGACAAATTTATAAAGATATTTTTTTTAAATTTAATAATAAAGAATGGCTAGCAATAAAGCCAAAAAAACATTATTGCATTGTTGGAAGTGAGACCGGATGCCCAATGTTGCAGACGCATCTCAAAAAGGCCGCCATAGTTGTAGGTCACCATGCTGCATTATTGCATTGTCTGCATTCGCAATGAGTATTGTGAACACTACTATTGAATTCTGCTCATGCTTTCCATCAGACAAAGTAGATTCACTTTGCCAGGCTCACATCTACAAAAAAAGAAATAAATTGATACTGCTTTATGTACAGTAAAGTAACTTAATTTCTTTTAGTTAGTATTATATTTAACTATCTGACCCACGCAACGTCGTTTACGTCTCCTATTGCCCGTAGCGTAAAAAAATTCTCCTGTTTTTGTAACATTCTTCATTGGTGCTCCGCTCCTATTGGTCTTAGCGTGATGATATATAGCCTATAGCCTTCCTCGATAAATTCACTATCCAACACTGAAAGAATTTTTCAATTAGGAGCAGAGTGGTTCCTGAGATTAGCGCGTTCAAACAAAAAAACAAACAAACTCTGCAGCTTTATAGTATTACTAGCTGTTGCCCGCGGCTTCGCCCGCGTGTATGTCGGTTATCACTGCAAATACACACATCAAAAGTGTCTAGGGATCAAGCATTTTTATGCGGATTTCTTGAGATTGAGATGTGGCTTTGGCCCTGGCCTGCTCAGTCGCCAGACTTGAACCCGATTGAGAATGCATGGGATATGCTACAGAGAAGAGCTCTGCCGAATATGGAGGGTATCCAGTCGCAAGAAGACCTTTTTTTGTTGTTGCAACGAACATGGGCGGCCATTCCACAGCGTGATCTGGATGAACTCATTTTGAGTATGCCAAACCGATTATTGTGTTGTTAGTGTTCGCGGTAGAAACACGGATTATAAATTGTTTAAGTTACCTAATAAAATTTTAAGGAACACTGTTATTTCAGTCTTTTTTTCGAACTTTAATGTTAGTGGTTCAAATGTCAAAATCCCTTTATTAGGAAAATGGCAAATTTCTTTATTAATGCAAAGGTGACTTGGTTTATCGTTACTGTGACAAACGAAAACACTTTATTTGATGAATCCTTAAAGAAAATTTTAATTAATATCAATCAGGAGAAAAGTTATTGCAAAAATATATGTTGATCCCTAGACACATATGTTGATCCCTAGACACTTTTGATGTGTGTAGTACCATAAGTGTTATTCTGATGTACAAGCTATATTACTGTAAAGTTTTATCCAAATCCGTTCAGTAGTTTTTGTGTGAAAGAGTAACAAACATCCATCCATCCATACTAACAAACTTTCGCGTTATTAATATAGGTAGGATTTTTATCGATATAAAATCATAATACAAAATGTATCGGTACCTGAATAGTTTTATTTTCTTTACCTCGCATAGAACTTGTATATATTTTTATAAATCAGTTTAAATAAAATAAAGGGGTTAAGACAATTTCGTGAAAACTAAAAATTTTGTATAGCGCCATCTGTAATGATTTATTTATTTCGTGAACGAAAAATTTAGTATAGCGCCATCTGTATTTTTGATATGGAACTCATTCCTATCTGATGTCCCACGACACCACTCGATTTTTTTTTACAAATAAGACACACGTTTTACTATTAAAAACTTATTTAAGTATTTATAAATGTACATAAATTATAAAGTGTTTATATGAGCTTATTTCGACATTTGACATGGCCAAGGCCTTCGACCGGGTCTGGCACCGCTCGCTTCTCTCCAAGCTCTTGGCATTCGGTCTGCCTCCTAGACTATGTCACTGGATTGACGCCTTTCTTCATCAACGCCGCATTATGGGCCTTTGCAACGGCACGGCTTCTGATGTTCTGGATGTAAACGCTGGCGTACCTCAGGGTTCAGTCCTGTCGCCCACACTATTTCTTCTGCATATCAATGACATGTTAGCTCTTGGCAACATACATTGCTATGCAGACGATAGCTCAGTTCATGGGCGATATTTTTGACACCGTTCAGCCAAGCTGGCAGATGTTGAGGAAAGTCGACAGAAGCTTGTCGCTGAGCTCGACCGGGTTTTGAACCGCATTTTACAATGGGGTGATAAGAATCTGGTCGAGTTCAACGCTACGAAAACACAGTTTTGCACGTTCTCTACCAAAAAGTCTCCATTTCTTTCCCTCCCCACTTTTCAGAGCACTCAACTGCCACTACGGGGCAAGCTCGGTGTCCTGGGCATGGATATTTGCCGGGACCTCGAGTACTGTTCTCATCTTTGTTATGGATCCGCGCAGTATTTGCTTGATGCTTTCGATCGGTTGCAGTGGCGAGCAGTCCGCTTTACCAACAGTCCTGAAGCCACCGAGTTCCTTGAACCTCTGCAGCTGCGTAGAGATATCGCCTCTATAGCAGTCCACTACCATCTGTATCATTGGAAGTATTCTGAGGAGCTCTTCCAACTGGTCCCCCTTCTCCCTTCCTCTGCAGAATAACATGTTCACTCTCGAACCAAACGGTTTGGTTCATCCTTCCTGTGCCGAGCAGCTAAAAACTGGAACTCACTTACAGCGCACGTGTTTCTCTCCCACTGTGATCCCGGGCCCTTTAAGTGGGGCGCAAATTAAGTGGGGCGTGAAAAAGCATCTCACTAAGCCGTCATAGTGTGGGACGCAATTCTACATTGTCTGCTTTCCCAGTGAGTATGGTTGCCCCCAATGTTGGATTCTGCTTGAGTTTTCCATCAGGCTGACCATAGTCACTTTGGCAGCTTCAAAAAAAAAGTACAATTTTAATAACTACGTTTTTTCTTTTGCCATATTTTGCCAAAATATGAAGATTTTGCGGATTTGATATACGTGAGTATGCTGCCCATGAGAAAAAAAAATACTGTATCTTTAAGCATCTGTCCTTGGGTTTTGTTAATATTGTTATTGGAAATGCTGTTTTCATGCATTCAGCGGAAACTGCATCCTTTTAAATTAAAATATCAAATAAGTTGGAATTATTGGAATACGGGGAATTAAAACATTATCTTCTTTTGCCATTCCATGCGTCATGATTGTAGCTTTTACAATGTTGTACCCCAGTTGTGTAATATTTAGCCATGTACTATTACATTGCTTTGGCGCTCAAGATACCTCATTTAATAGTACTGAAACATTAACTTACAGCTTCAACTTATGGGAAGGCACTCCTGATATTTCTAAAGACTTTAAGTATTCGACAACATCTCCCTCCACGCCTGACATGATCCGTTCGTTTAATTGATAACTATCTCATTAGTCAGCAGATCAGGATCGAAATTATTTTTAAATCATCTGTGCTATCTTAAACCAAAACCCACGTCTCAGTGTAATCATGTCGTTACTGTCAGTTGGCATACTATCTTCTCCGTGATAACTCCGTAAATGTCATACCAGAATAGCTCTAATACATATTTTGTCTCTTGTCGCAAACTAACTCTCAAACCTAACATATTTCTATATAAACTGCCATCCCCTGTTGCTATTTTACCCCCTTGAGGGTAAAATTTTTACAAACTTTAAATGACATTTTCATTCTTACCTAACCAACAGCTAGCGTATAATGACGATACTTCTGCAGAGAATTTTGAAGTTAAGAAACGCTGTGTATTAATTATATTAATTTGGCTTATGTATTTCTATTAATATAATGAACATTCAAATCAGATTGACGAATACATACTTAATATCTTAATATTTAGGTCTTCATTGAAAAAGTGAAATATTTTTTATGATTGTGACAGCCTTGTTTATTCGTTGTCAAGACGCCCGACGTAGGTACCGCGCAGGCGTGTGGCGAGTGAACCTCCAGAACAACCTTTCATCCCCCTTTTAAACCCCTTACAACCCCTTTTTTGCATTAAAAAGTAGCCTATGTCCTTTCTCAGGCTCTAGACTATCTGTGTAAGTAAATTAATTTCATTCAAATCGGTGCAGCGGTTTGACCGTGAAAGCAAGACAGACAGACAGACAGAGTTAATTTCGCATTTATAATATAAGTATGGATAGCTGACCCACGCAATGTCATTTACGTCTTCTGTTGCCCGTAGCGTAATAATTTTCCCCCATTCTTCATTGGTGCTCCGCTCCTATTGGTCTAAGCGTGATGATATATAGCCAATAGCCTTCCTCGATAAATGGGCTGTCTAAGACTGGAAGAATTTTTCAAATTGGACCAGTAGTTCCTGAGATTAGCGCGTTCAAACAAACATACAAACTCTTCAGCTTTATATATTAGTATAGCTGACCCACGCAACGTCGTTTGCGTCTCCTATTGCCCGTAGCGTGATAATTTTCCCCCGTTTTTGAAACATTCTTCATTGGTGCTCCGCTCCTTTTGGTCTTAGCGTGATGATATATAACCTATAGCCTTCCTCGATAAATGGGCTATCTAACACTGAAAGAATTTTTCAAATTGGACCAGTAGTTCCTGAGATTAGCGCGTTCAAACAAACAAACAAACTCTTCAGCTTTATATATTATTATAGATGTATTTATTATGCTCTTCTAAGATCTAATACTCATAATCAACAACACATTTATTTGGATAAAGATTAATATTAGGTATTATGTTGAAAAAAACTCTTTGGCAAATAACTCATTAATAGGTACCAACTCTTAGCGTCTTATACTCGTGATAACTTCTGAACGAAATGAACGATTGGGATGAAACAAAAAGTATTTTACTTCTACATAAATACCCTTGATAACATAATGCTTAATTTGGATAAGGAATAATATTACGATACACATTTAACGTAGTTTCTTTCTTCAGACGATTTAATAATTTCTTTTAACACAATAGCGGTTATTGTAACTAAACCATGATAGTTAGATATATGCTCTCGCGGACTTTTTTGTAGATCTTAATGAGACCTACAAACCCGTAATACATTATTTTGTTCTATTGTCAATAGTATTTGCAGCGCACGCAAAAATAGGTTTTCGATTTCACACCTTGGGTTACGAAATAGCAATTTTCTTACGAATCCCTAATTTTTTTGAAAATAAAATATAGCCTATAGCCTTCCTCGATAAATGGACTATCCAACACTGAAAGAATTTTTCAAATCGGACCAGTAGTTCCTGAGATTAGCGCGTTCAAACAAACAAACAAACAAACTCTGCAGCTTTATAATATTAGTATAGATAAGCATAGATTACAAGGACTCAAAATAAATTAGGCCAGAAAGAAATGAATACCTATTGCAGAGTAGGATAAAACACACCTCATTACTCATAAGATTTCCAGCAAAAACTGTGTTCATTCAAATATGAAATATATTTTCTTTTAGTTTAGCTAGAAAAGACATAAAACACAAAAATAAAGTAACGAGTTTTCCTCTTTTCAGCGCAGAATCTACTTGTAATATTTGAATTATATAAGTTCAGTCTTTGCAAAGGGTCTATACAGAAGTGATATATTTAAAAATACGCTTCATTTATACAGAATTAATTGCCTAACCAATCTCATCTCGGTTTTTTTTCATTACTACTTTATCGTTGAGTTATTGGTATTAATTTTATTAAATAACTAGTTTTTGCTAGCGGCTCCGCCCGCGTGTATGCCGGTTATCGCGGCAAATAGTAGCCTATGTGTTAAACTACTATGTGTTCTATACTATGTGTTCTGATGTATAAGGTATATTACTGTAAAGTTTCATCCAAATCCGTTCACTAGTTTTTGCGTGAAAGAGTAACAAACATCCATCCATCCATTTTATAAACTTTCGCGTTTATAATATTAGTAGGATTCGGTACTCTGAGAGTTAGACTGTGATTACTCAATTGAACCGTAGGTGTGTAGAGTGCAGTGCTTCGAGCACGAACAACTTGCGAAAAAGTATCGTATCGTCATCGACAAAAAATTGTATGAGATTTGAACAGCGCCTCTATCGATCGTAAAAGGTATTTATTCACCTAAAATTTATCGGTGACAAAAGTTTCCACACAATATTTTTTCTTCTAAATTGCAATATTAGGCCAATCTATTAAAGTATACAGGGACTTATAAGGGACATAGTAAAAATATCCCTATGGTGCTATTTCTTTTGTTCGAAAACTCTCTCTAAAAATAACTAATAGTGAGATTTTTCCTGTCAATCGACGTTTAAAATATCAAAGATTGACTAAAATTAGATATGTAGTATGTATTATTATAAACTAGAAGTGAGCATTAAATACTAGAACCAAATTGGAGGTAGCCAAACCTCAGTTCTTATTCTTATAATTAAAACACTAAACAGTTCACAACAAACGAATCTTATAATTTGAAATATGATTGCAAGCAATTCACGAAATACATAACAGATCGACATTAAAACGATAAAGAAATAGGTTTACAGTGATAGAACATTAAACGACAAGATATGGTTGACGTATGCCGCACGGCCTATCAAGACACGTCTTTACTGTGCGCTGTCCGAACGTCAAGTGTGCGAACATAGCCAAACACCGCCTCTTTATAGGCTCGCACTGCATAATTTATCGGTAGAGTAGGGTAGGTGACACCTAACAGTATGTAATACTAAAAATAGAAGTTACCTAAACACACATAATAAAAAAATGATTTTAGAAATCATTTCACTAATATAAGAAGAGAACCGAAGATAATACAAAATAAATTTTAGTTTAGCGATGCAACAGCCAAATTAACTCGAATAGCTTCCAATTCCAAACACTATCATTATTTTACGAAACAAAATGTTGTATTTTTTTCTCATTCACCTTGACTGAATTTTAAAATTATTTTCCATCTAGATCAGAACGCTGTAAGTAATATCTTCAAAGTAATTACTTCCAACTTTCATTTTTTTCTCTTCTGTTTAGGAAAGTTCACTCAGTCAAGTTCGTAATAATTTCTATTTCTTTTTTTTTATTAATAGGAAATTTTAAAATGAAAGTCATATGTTAGATTGAATATGGAAGAATATAAATAACTAGTTTTTGCCCGCAGCTCCATACACGGTTATATCGGTTCGGTATAGAGTAGCCTATGTCCTTCCTCAAGAGTCAAAGTATCTCCATGCCAAATTTCATTGGAATAGGTGCAGCGGGTTTAACCGTGAAAGCATAACAGACAGTTACTTACGAATTTATAATATGTGTGTGGATTAACTGCCTCGTTGGTCTTGCGGTTGACGTATGCGACTGCCGATCAAGGGTCTCGGGTTCGAATCCCGGGCCGGGCCAAAAGTGTTATTGAGTTTTTCTGATTATAGAAATACTAAATAACAACTTGGAGTTTGGAAGTTGAGGTCTGAACCGCCGTGCCTCGGAGACCACGTAAAAGCTGTTGGTCCTGCGCCTGATCTGTCCCCGGTCGTGTCGGTTAACCGTCCCATCGGATTATGAGGGAGGGGTTTGCACCTGTGTTTGCGCGCACCGCGCACACATGTGCACTATAATATCTCCTGCGTAGTTGGCTGGTCTCCGTTGAGACTGGCCGCCGGGGCCCTTATCGGCTAGGAGAACATTATGAGTGTGGATTATAATGACCTGTTTAGATTGAATTAGGTAGTAGCCACGCTGATTTCAGCACGAACGGGCCGGCTCGACCGGGGCGGTACTACCCTCGCACAGAAAATCAACGTAAAATGACAGCGTGCTGTCGTGTTTCGTTGGTGAGTGCGAGACCGGAGGCCCAATTAGTCTAGTCAACAATTTCCAAACTTGTTGACTAGACTAAAAGATGCAGCAGCATCACTAGGCCGCCATGGTGTGGGTCGCCATGCTGCATTGTCTGCATTCGCAGTGAGCATGGTGACCACCTCTCTTGGATTCTGCTTATGCTTTCCATCAGGCAGAGTAGAGTCATTTTGGCGGGCCAAACATAAAAAAAAAAAAAAGAATATGAACAAAAAACTATTAAGTTTTTGAACTCCTATATTTAGAAATGCGACTGCAGAAACCTCTGTGAAATGATATAAAACAACTGTCTAATACCGGATTTCTGTAAAGTAGTTGGAGACGTGTGCAGAATTTATGCAATGTACGCAGTAATTAATATGATTCGACGTTGTATCCATATCTATTATATATAATTTATTTTCGTACACGTTGTTGCTCACAATGACATCCGAAACTATCTAAACGATTTTCACGTTTTTTTTCAATGCATGTTTTGCTGGCGTACTTAGGATAGTTAACATCACGCTTAAGCCAAGCATAATTGAAAAGACACGTAGACGGAATATAATAACATGGGTCACAGTAACAAATAATAATATGGGTCAGCTAGGGTAATAGGAATAATTTGTGATGTCATGAATCGTCCATTTTTAACCTACTTCAAAAAAGGAGGAGGTTCTCAATTTGACCGTAGATATGTTTTTTTAATGTGTGTTCGCGGATAACTTCGTCATTTATGAACCGATTTGATGATTCTTTTTTTAATGGAAAGGAGATATCCCAACGGTGGTACCATGATAAGGACACTAAGATCTGATGATGGCATCCAAGACAAATCGTGTCGAACCTTGAAGTCGGTTTTATTTTGAACTAATTTTTACGTCCTTTTAAATCTCAATCTAGATTTCCTACTGGGTTTTTGATGGTTTTCAGATACATGAGCTGAATTGCATATTTTATAGAGGTAAACTGATTAAAAGCATTGTTGTAACATAGCATTTATTTGCTGTACAAATATTTACAGTTACATACGTATACAATTTCTGCAATCACTATTTAATTTAACATACCTATACGTTCTGTTCCGAAGGCTTCTTAATTAAAACAAACAACTCAACTGAAACTATAACGTATATAAACCGCAAATGTGTGTTACAATTTTGTTAAAATGTGTGAACAAGACCTAAGAGTGTTATAAATGTGCAGAATATCTGAATGGTATTTCGCAATGTGAATTTTATGTTATGAAGAAGAACATAATACAGATACTGTATTATAATAAAGAGAAGTTTCGGCGCAAGTTGGAAGTGTTTATGTTATATTAAAGTTCATTGTTCCGTGCCACAATGCATTATTATTATAACTTATCTAGAACTTGTATAGTCTCTACGTTTAAATAGTGTCGGTACACCCGCACGTAATTGCGGTTATTCTTGTGAAATACGTATAAATATATTAATTTATACAACGGCGTAAATTGACAAATCATATTTACTCGTGGGTGTACGCGACAGGTGGTTTCTTTGATTTCGTGGCGGCATCCCTTTGGCAGAAAGCCGCACGTGACCAAGTGACTGGACTATACGGAACAGAACAAACAGAATTTCGAATATACTTCGTAACAATATTATAAAGTCTGATCATAAAGGCCCGTATTTACTTTGATTAGTGCCAGTGCAGGTGTAAAGCGCAGGCGATTAATGATTGGGAGAAAATAAGTGTGGACCGCGAATTCGCTGTCCACACGTACTTTCCACCAATCACCGATCACCCGCTCTAAGCACCTGCACTCGCACTAAGCAAAGTGAATGCACGCAGGCCTTATAAGTAAGTCTCTAAATTACATACATCATATAAATATATATAGGTACAAATAGTCACAAAACTATTTTGGCAGGTTTAGGTTCTTTTTTATTCTGTATGTTATTTTGTCTACATTTTATGAATTGCCGTATGTTTTATTGAGTAAAAAAATGAAACGAATATGAGAAAAAAATACTTAATCCCTATTAAGTATTTTTGAGAAAAAAATACTTAATCCCTATTAAGTATTTTTGTCTCATATTCGTAAGGAAAATTATTTTGCCATATTGTGTCCCTACACGATATGGCAAAATAATTTTCCTTACAAATATTAGAAATAAAATTTCATTCAAATAAATAATAATTGGCAGCTGTTGGCTGAAGGCTCGCGACAATGTGACAGTTGATGAGGCGAATTAGGCGCTGGTAATGCAGTCACGTGACCGAATTTCCTGAAGAGTGTCAGAGAGATTATGACAGGACTGTCGAAATACCTAACAGGGTTACAGGAAATTTAATGTGATTAAATGTAAAGATGATGGAAATGATCTAACATATATCAACCCTTGTCAAACCCTATTTGCTAAACGTTGCGAGCAAACTACATTCAAAATATTTAATGCCCGCTGCGTGATTCGTATAAAATTCTCACTTTGAATACCTGTGAACTGTAGTAGAAGGTCGACAACTACTTCATTAGGCATAGAGTTGGTTTCGCTAGATTCCAATATTAAAATGAATTACTTCGCCTGATTTATTTGAAAACATTATTTCTTGCAGTATTGCAATAGCAATGTTGTATTTTAACACCTCAAAATATTGTCCTCAAAGGAAATCGTTCCCGTATCTATTTATAATTGTCAGAAAATGAAAGTAGCAATAACGCATATGATTAAATTACTGACTCAGGCGTGCGTCGAAACCATTGTCTTTTTATATATAGAGTTCACAAGTGTTCTACACTGGAGAACCTCTCGCGACTCTTCAGTGTAGAGAACACGCGGTTTATTAGTGTCTTTTGAGTTCGATTATTATCCCTGAAACTCAACATAAAAGTAAAAAAGTAATATGTACTTTTATTGGGTTCATTTTTGTTCTTCCTTTTCTTCATTATATTTCTACATAAAATGCGTAAATTATGTGAAATAAAAAAGTCTATGCTCGATTAGTTTTTCTTTTATTATTTAGAAACTTGTTCGTTATAAACGATACTTTGTATTTCTCTGTACTCTGAATGATAATGTACTCCTAGCCGATTTAGGCAATGGTCGCTAGTCTCAACTGAGACCAGCCAACTACGCAAGAAATATTATAGTGCACAAGTATGTGCGCAAACACAGGTGCACTCTCTCAATCCGTTGGAACGGCTATCCGGTACTATTGCAGAGAGATCGTGCGCAGGATCGATAGTTAGTAGATAAATTCTAAGCTCCGGGCTGTTATTCAACTTTTCTATAATCTCTTTGACCCGACCCGGGAATCGAACTCGAGATATTTTGATCGATAGTCCCATATATTAACTGCTAGACCATAGACCAACGAGGAAGTTCGAGATACTCTGAATAACATGAATGCAGTGATTACTAAACTAAAAAACACACTTTTGTGTTTAGCCTTGTTTCGGTGCTAGTTTTTACAGTCTTTCAAATCTTATCCAAATCCTTACTTCTAAAATAAATGAAGAATATTATTACTCCAAATTTTCCTCTACATTTACATTAAAATATATTTGAACTAAAAGCGTGTGACTGCCAACGTTGTTCGATGCTAATAAGTTCAGAACACAAATTAGAAATTTTCCACTTCAACGTGTTCATTGATTCCGTTCGGCTCCCAATTCAGCTACTAATATTCCATTTCCATTTGAACTTAGATATATTTAGGAGGAGAAGAACATTTCAAATGTGAAATATGGGAATTTTACCTGCGAGGCATTTTATTTGTAACCGACTTCAAAAAAGGAGGTGGTTATCAATTCGTCTGTATTTTTTTTATGTTTGTTGCCTAATAACTTTCGACTGGGCAAACCGATTTAGATGATTCTTTTTTATTTGAAAGCTGGTGCTTCCCGTGTGGTCCCATTTCAATTCCTCCAGATTGAAGTTGTTTTTTTTTGTTAAAATTTGTGATTATTATATTTAAAATAGTACCGCATAACTTGTGTTTGATATTATTAATACTTTGAGTGTATATTATATGTAAAATAAGTACCTACAGTGCAGAGAATAGCATGGTAATGAATATATAATCTCTCCGTATGAGGGCGAATTAAAAATGTCATGATCATTGTTCATGATTGAACTTCCATCATCATGTGATCTTTAATACTTATAAATCGAGGACATTTGTACTTGATTTTCAGCTGTTAATATAACAAATATCAGTATAAAATGGGCTTGTTCTTATAATAGACAATTTTTTTTATTATATCTATTTATGTACAGAAACCTGATTTACAGTTTCGTAAAAAATACAAATAAAAAACAAGATAATGTTTGAAAACTTTAAACTTTTAATTAAATTTAAATGGCCTATGCATCCGGGCTATTATTGCGAATCTATTGACTTATCAATAATTAAAATTAGTTCAGTAGTTTAGGCGCTACGGTGGAACATACAAACATACATAGACAGCTCTTCCTTTTGGCTTCACCGGACTGTAGTTAGGCTTTTTATGAATGGCCTTGCCAAAATGATTCTACTCTGGCTGATGGAAAGCATTAGCAGAATCCAAGAGTGGTGGTCACCATACTCATTGCGAATGCAGACAATGCAGCATGGTGACTCACACTATGGTGGCCTAGTGATGCTTCTTTACTTTATTCTGTTTTTTTTTCCAGTATGTAAAAATCAAGAGCTGCTCGAAAGTAGTCAATAAGCCGTGGTCAACAACCACTGCCTGTAATTGTGTGTAAGCAAAAATGTTTATTGGATAAAGTTCACTGACCTGTGCAGTGGCATGGCAAGGTGCCAATTCGGTAACTGTGAACAGATAAATTCACGAACACAATTTTGTATGTTATAAGTAGCAGACGCGAATACCGAAAGTTTTTAAGACACAGTTTCAAAACTGACCTAGAAATGGAATTTTAACCATTTTAATGGGTATTTTGGGATCGTCTGGCATTGTAACATCTGTGGCATTCAATTTAACAAAGAATAACACTAGTTTTACCGGAATTATATATAGTAAACACTGTACATGATTGGGTAACTAAATCTATTTCAAATTGAGTGATTAGACTATGATAAAATATAGCTGAAATATTTTACTAAATAAATCGATGATTACATTAGGTAGATGTACTAAATTTTGATATAAGAATGATTCCATTTACAGTGTTTTGCAGAATACTAGTAACATGAATGGATAGAAATTCTTTACCTTATTTTATTATAAAACCCCTCGGGTCGTCACCCCAACGGGGTTTGCGGCGGAGCGGTGTATCGGAATCGTACCAACTAAAACCACACAGTGTGTCACTCTGCGCCTAAGACGGGAGGGATCCGGGAACTGCTGTTATTAACACATACGGACCCCTCCCAGCGCCTGCCTGCACTGAAACATCCTCTTCCAGAAAAGTCTCAATTTAGGCGACGTACGGCACACGCGAGGGGAAAACCCGTCCCGACCATCCGCGGCCACACTCAGGGCGACATGAGGCGCTGGTAAGCGCGCCTCTACCGCCCTGTTCGCCGGCGGTGGATTGGGTCTGAGCTCGTCGAAGAGCCACCTACCGCCGCTGGAGAGGCCTCTTCCAAGGTACACCACAAAGCCCTGTGTGTTAATTAAATAGGTCATTAAACTACCGGGCATTATATTTCTCGTCTTAGTTTTGAATTAAAATATTTGAAACATAGTCTGAAATAGAATCGGTGGTTGAAATAGATGTGGCTACGTAAACTTTTTCTTTTACTTATGATAGTTAATATGTATAAGATGAATATCGTTACTATTTGAAACTGTACTTCATTTAACAAAATACCTATGATAAGTGCACCAGTCACACTGTATATAAATTCAATTGCTATAAGGATTGCCAAATTTTGGATTATAATTTGGAACAAGTGGCTTTAATTGGATCAGAAAAGTGCTGTTGGTATTTAAAACAAGATTTTACAGAAAATTTACGAGATTATGTAAAAGGCATTAGATACTTCTGAATCTAAAAGCTGGAGACAAGAATACCGAAAAACATTTGTTAAACAGGTAAGGTATAAATAATAATAATAAATTTTTCGGACATCTAACACACAACGCCATCTAGTCCCAAGCTAAGCAGAGCTTGTATTATGGGTACTAGACAACTGATATAAATACATAAATACTTTTTTTGTATATACATACATACATATTATACATAGAAAACACCCAAACTCCGAAACAAAAATTTGCAGATCATACAAACATTTGTTCCGACCCGGGAATCGAACTCGAGACCTCAAGCACAGCAGTCGCCAAACGCTACCACTACGCCACCGAGGCAGTTAAATCACTATCACTACATAGTATAAAACAAAGACGCTTTCTCTGTCCCTATGTCCCTATATCCCTATGTTTGCTTAAATCTTTAAAACTACGCAACGGATTTTGATCCGGGTTTCTTTAATAGATAGAGTGATTCAAGAGGAAGGTTTTCATGTATAATAAATGCATAATATAGTATGGAAACACTGTTAATTTTCGAGGTTTCTAATGTGATGTAGCAAATAAACACATTTTTTTGCGTTTACATTGCAAACGCTGGTTGCACCCTACGAGATAGATCAAAATAATGTACTACAGTATTGTACACCTTAAAAAGTACTACAAAAAAGTCCGTGACGGTATATGTCTATCTCTTAGGGATAACCCACAACAACCATTTTTTATTCCTTTCTTTTTATGAGAAATAATGGCTTATTTACGAAGTGATTTTAAGCAATACAGAATGAATCCTTATACAATTGAGTAAATTAAATACATTGTGTATTTAATATAGATCAAAATGGCCCTGTACAGTATCTAATTTAAATGAATATATTCGAAGACATTACAGATTTAAAATGCACGAATCGTGTCGTCGGCGGGGCATCTGAAATCCACCCGTGCGAAGCCGGGGCGGGTGGCTAGTATTGTAATAAAAATTGACTAAAAATAAAATATTTAAAAATAATAATACCATAATTTCAAGTAGAAGCAATTTCATTAGAATCGAGGCGTCCCGATCGTAGTAATTAAATTTGTTACTAATTTCTTGAATAATTGATTCAAACTTCATTTGATATATTTCGTGTAAACTATAAATTTGTATAAATTGATGTTAATTAATGTAAAATGTTTCAATGTTAAAAGTCCAATCCAAGTCAATGCCTCAGCAAATTTGTTTGCAACGGCAATATTAACCAAAAATGCACTTGATAAAAATAAGTTTAAATAATAATAATATTTTGAACATTGTTTCTTTTCTTCATTGTTAAAAATCTTTGCACTCACAGTGCAGTGCAGTGCAGTGTACTTTCATCCCACCTCAGCGAAGAAATGACTTAAATGCAAAAAAAACATTTAAAATCACAAGATACTTTTATTTCAACGCGTTATTTTATGAACAAAGCAAAAAAAAAAAGTACACCAAGAAGGTTCCGAGTCTGCGTTTTTAACAAGTTAAAAAAACCGACTTCAAAAACTAAAAAGTATAAAATAACTTAATTTGTATGTGCTACCATACATTGCGCATAGGTTTGAAGTCAGTGCCAAGCCAAATGTAATAGTAGGTACCACACTCGCTATATTTCGAGGCAAACGTCAACGACGTCACCGACGCTTCGGTTGTTTTGTTTTTTTTTATGGAATAGACCGGCAAACGAGCAGACGTATCGCCTGATGGTAAGCGATTACCGCCGCCCATAGACACCCGCAACACCAGAGGCGTCACAAGTGCGTCACCGGCCTTTGGGGATGGGGGGGGGGAGATAGGGGGAGGGGTTGGGGTATGGGCCTCCGGTATCCTCACTCACTCGGTGAAACACAGCGCAAGCACTATTTCACACCGGTTTTCTGTGAGGCCGTGGTATCTCTCCGGTCGAGCCGGCCCATTCATGCCGAAGCGTGGCTCTCCCACGGTTTAAGTGGTTCTACTATTACATATACTAAGTTCTACGCGAAGAGTAACTATCCCGCTCAAGGTCACGCGCGGCGAGTGCGGTACCTTCTATTACATTTTGGCTTGGCACCGACTTCAAACCTATGAATAGGTAGCACATACAAATTAAGTTATTTGAAACTTTTTAGTTTTTGAAGTCGGTTTTTTAAACGAAGTTTTTTTTTTCGCTTTTAGTCTTTCTTAAGTCATCATCATTTCACCTAAATAACTTGAAAGAATACGACTAAAGGTAACATACATACTGTATAGAATCGAAAGGACTTCAGATATTTTTTTGTAATAAAATCTCAAATGGACTATCTTCTGTAGGTTACTATAATTCAAGTGATTTGAGGAAATCTGACTATCTGAGGTAAACTCCGATACCGTTAGGACCCGTTTTATATATTATTAAATTTAATGATGGCTACAGAATATGAAGGCATGCAGACAATTGCTTTAACTTCATTGCAGGCGCTTACGTAAATTTTCGATTACGAAAATTCGATTTCCTTAGGATCCCATCATCAGATCCTGATATGGTGGCCATGAGATGACATGGGGAGCATACCCTTTCGAATACAAAAATAATTTTCAAAATCGGTCCACAAATTGAAGGAGTAATCCGTGTATATACATTAAAAAAAAAAACAAAAAAAATACCCATGAAATTGAGAACCTCCTCATTTTGGACTCGGCACCATGGAGGTAGAAGTAAATAAGTTTAATAATGTTTTTAATTCACAAACTTAGTGCAAACGATATTCGAAATTCAATTTACTTTATCGGATAAAACTGGCTCTCGCACTCGGATATCGAAGAGCAAAAATACTCTCTCCGAAATGGGGTGATGAAAAATATATATTTTGTGATATTACAAACAAAATTGTTAAATTGTAAAGCTGTATCAACACTTGAATAAACCAAATAAATAAAAGTATCTTATTATAGCAAAATTCACAATTAATTCCTCTAGTGCGCACACGGGAAACCAATATCCGCTTCGACAGAACATATTGAATTTTGCTCTTCATAGCAACGATACGAAATATATTTCCTACAGTTGACACGGAAGAGCAAATGTTGATACAGTGTTGTGAAAGCAAGTGTGAGTCGTAAGGGCCAATTAGGAAACTGTGTTGGAAATGTCGATAGTTAGACACAGGAATTACCCTTTCATAGTCGACTGTACTGTTAACACAAGAATACAGTAGCTGTATGAAGAGAAACAATGAACGAAAAATATATCCTGAAGTGTGAAAAGAATCTTACAAACTATTTGACCGGGCAAGTAAATAAGAAGATTAGACTCGAAGAGGTTTATATTAATCGGTATAGTACTGATACACAACGCCAACTAGCTTCAAACTAAGCAGAGCCTGTATAGTACAAGCTAGATTGATTAATAAAATAATTAAATCTATTTTCTTGTAAATAAATACATATTATACATAGAAAACACCAAGCCAGATAAAGTGATAATGATAAATTACATATGGAATGAAAAAAACAAGTAATAGTAACAATTTTCATATATCGTCTGTTCTAACGATGAGTTGTTTACGTCACTAATTACGGCAAAAATCCGAATTTTTCTTGATAGATTATGTTTTTCTGATAGATAATGATCACTATCAACAACATTGGTTCCCAAAGCTGTATATGTTACATTTCAAACTAGTTTTTAGATAGAACACGTTTTTCCTAGTTAGAACTAGTTTTTAATGTATGCCTTACTTATTTTTTTTTTTACTTATTACTAGTTGTTGCCCGCCGCTCCGCCCGCGTATATGTCGGTTATTGCTGCAATTAAGCCAAAAAATCTAAATTGTGTTACTCAGAGATATATATATATGTTACAGTTAAAACTAATTTTTATATGGAACGCGTTTTTCCTAGTTAGAACTAGTTTTTAATGTATGCCTTTGTTAATACTAGAATTAAGTAATGCTCAAATCGAATATCAGTTAAAACAAGTTCTTACTAGACAAAACGCGTTTGGTTAGGTTAGTTTTTTTTTATGCCTAAATAATTATATAGGTAAATCTATATCTATAATAATATTATTAACGCGAAAATTTGTAAGTATGGATTGATGGATGTTTGTTACTCTTTCACGCAAAAACTACTTAACGGATTTGGATGAAACTTTACAGTAATATATCTTATATATCAGAATAACACCTAGGCTACTATTTGCCGCGATAACCGACATTCACGCGGGCAGAGCCGCGGGCAACAACTAGTATATTATATTGTACCTACATGTCTTTTATTTTTTACATTTTAGATCTATTTTTGAAAGATATCAAAGCGCAAGCGCCTCTTTCGCTCAAATCTCTCAGGACTCAAACAAGTATTGATGCTCTATCACATAAAAAATAATACACTGCCTAAATTGTGTAACAGATACATTTTTTATCAAACACACCCTGTTCTCCCAAAGGGGTTGACTTGTTCAATACAATATTGATACAACGATATCGAATGCTATAACGTGAAAATGTGTAACAGAATCTTCTTGTATCGTATGAGACATCTGTATTTGATGTGGTCTGTTTAGGATCACAACAGACTGTATTGAGTTCAATAACCAGAGTGTTAAACTGAAATAAATAGTAAGCAATGGAAGTAATAAGAAATTCGGTATTCTTTTTCTTCGTGCTACTAAAATGCATAGATTTTTATTTTTATCTTAAAATAAACTAAACGTAACTTTAGTGCGTAAACGGTCACCCAATTTCCACCCAAATTCGACTGCACGGTTGGCCTAGTTGTTTAGGCGGTCGTCACGTCGCTCGCCAATTCGCCAAGTGTTGTGGGTTCAAATCCTACACGGGAGAACACTTTGTGTGATCTACAAATTGTTGTTTTGAGTTTGGGTGTTAATTGTGTCCGTTACATGTATGTCTGTAAAGTCCCCCGCGACACAGGATGTTTATTCCTAATGCGGGAGTTGTCTTTTAAAAAGAAAAGAAAAAAAAAGAATTTAAGTTATGATGAAAAACGGTACAGTTTCTTATTTATTTAAGCATTAACACTTTTGAAATACTAGCGTGTTCTCAAATGATATTAACAAAAAATAAAGTAAGTGGTGTTTCCAGTACCGCTAATTAGAGAGAATACACAACTTTTTATGACATGAAATTTACTTTTATCACGAACTTTACGGACAAATGTTTGACTTCTACGCAGAGCATTTCCGCGGCTCTCCTATTTTGTTTATTGCAGAAAAAACCTGTAACTCATATAATTTGACATAGTCCAACATATTATTTATTTTTATTTATTGACATAAAGTTGACACATTTCGTTGACTGCCTCTGTGGCGCAGTGGTAGCGTATGCGACTGCTGTGCCTGAGGTCTCGGGTTCGATTCCCGGGTCTGATATGATCTGCAAATATTTGTTTCGGAGTTTGGGTGTTTTCTATGTATAATATGTATGTATTCATAAAAAAATCGTATAGTATAAGTTTATAATTATGTATTTATATCAGTTGTCTAGTGCCCATTACACAAGTTCTACTTAGCTTAGGATTAGGACTAGATGGCGTTGTGTGTTAGATGACCGTAATATTTATTATTATTGTTTAATGTACCTAAATACTGGTGTAAACTGTATTTCAGGGAGCAGTGTATTCGCTTTACATTAGATAGGTACATCTATATATATAAAATAGAAATACCACTCACTTATTAATCACAAAGTCTCAGAAACCATAACACCTACGAAATTGAAATTTGGCAGGTAGGTTCCTTATAGGGTGTAGACATTCGCTAAGAACGGATTTTACGAAACTCCACCTCTAAAGGGCAAAACGGGGGTTGGAAGTTTGTATGAAAGTCCTATGTTTTTGAAGTAAGAGACTTGAAATTTAAAATGTATGCTCTATAGATGGTGTGGAAGTGTACTAATAATGTATCTTTAGAAATTAACCCTCTTTTGGGGTTAAAACGGGGGATGGTAGTTTGGACGCAAACGAGGTTGCGTAGGTCAGCTAGTTATACATATATGTCAATTACAAAAGGTCGATTGCTCTAATCAAAGAAAAGAAAAACAAAACAAAATTATCATGAGTTTATTTTCTCATAGTTTCATTCCTAACTTACTCAAACGATCGCGGTATTAATTTACTTATAAGTTTTTTTTCAGAAAGAACTTATAGCTATCATATTATTGCTGTTTTCAACATATTAATGTTTAAATGTGAGTTTATTTATCATAGTTTCACTCCTAATCTACTCCATCGATCGTCATATTATTTTAATCACACCTTTTCAGGAGTAACGAAAATGGCTTGGTGTAATAATCATACAGAAAGAAAATGCTGCCGCAAATATATTTAATAGACAATATTACCAAAAGTTTATTTATTCTATGTAAAGCAGCAAAATTTTACGAAATTGGAACAGGTGTTTGTAAAAATAAAAAAGAAATATCTCAACTGATGCCGAACGTAAAGTAAACATTTGCTAAGTTATCTACTAGTGTCGAGAGGTGAAGAAATATTGGTTCGTATCTTACGTAGGGTTGAAATAAAATTATCAAGTTCCCTTCGTATTTTCAGTGAAAATACTAGAATAGCGACTACAACTATACAAATAAGTTAGTTATTCTAGGAATTCGGTTATTTATCTTTAGATTTAATTGAAAATGAATGAATAAATAATTTCAAAATCGATCTCTCTCGTAACAATAATAATAAAACTAAAGCAGTGGGTATTTTAATGAATATTTAAGTAACATTATTTGAATTTTTATTTAAAATGCAGGTCTAAAGTACAAGAAAAAGGTAGCTTTTCAATTTCACATATTTTTCTGGCTATTCTTCAAAATATGCTAAGAAAAATAACTGGAGAAAAATTCCTAATTGTTTTTTCTCCAATTCAATTTAAAAATATACCCAGGGGAATATATTTTCTCATCAAGATGGAAAGGAAGGTGAATAGACATCCATAATCGGATGTTCCCTTTGCGTCAGCTTCCTTGTTCAGTGATAAATTATGGCACTTTTAGCATATAACAAAGACGCGAGGCAGCCGTTGCTTTTCGATATTTTTTACCAATTGCACCCTTGGTGAGGAAAGTTGAATGAAAGATGATATCATCTTACATCACCTGCATACTAAATATATATTTATGTGTATATGTGGGAAATATTAACCATATTTACAGTATTAACACTTGGATATTATTACCACACACAGTTTTGCATTTAATATATAGAAAAGATAATATAATGTACAAAATAACTAATTTTGTCTTTAAGCTTACGGTATTAGCTAAGGTTTTAGATTTGGTTATCATTATTTTTTCTTTTTTTTTACAAAACTTATGACATGTACTGTATGAAATTTTATTTCAACAAAATATAGGCGACCTATGTGCCGGACATTTTGATTTAAAATAGATCTTAAACAATAATAATTAGACTCAGATACACAAGTGTAAAACTAAAGTAATGATATTTAGTTGTAGTTATTTTACACACCGAAGTTAGACCGTTAAAATTACAACCATTCAAATGTAGGGCTAATAATCTTAATAATAAAAGTTGCTTGCCTAAGCTAAATTGAACCTGTATTAGAGGCAATCGTTCTGTCAAACCATTTATTCGGACATTTCTTCGATAAATAAATAGGAAAACAAACAATTATTTGAAAATAAATGGACTTTAAGTATAAATAACTCGAAATTAAAACAACGACTCATTTAAACAAAGCCGTTTGTTGCTTTCAATGTAAAGACGTACATTTGGCGATAAAAGGTAACAAAAGATGGTCTCAAAATAGACAATTTATGAACACTTTTGTCATAATTCTCCTAAAGAGGCGTATTTTTAACCGACTTCAAAAAAAGGAGGAGGTTTCTCAATTCGACCGTATAGATATATTTTTTACCCGACTGCCAAAGGAGGGTTATGTTTTTCGAGTGTATGTATATTTCTTTGGCACGCCCTAGAGCCTAAACGGCTTGTCGTATTTTTATGTGAGTGGTGTCAATAGATTCGTCTTAGTCGTGAGAGTGACACTGATTAAATTAAAATAAAAATAAAAAATAAGGATTTTTGGCGCCAAAAAGTAATAATAAAATTTTTTTTTAAAATACATCGAGTGTGGTATCAAAATAAAGAATTTTTACGGTGATTATAAATATATATAAAACCTAGGTGTTTTTATTGTTAAATATTGACGCAGTCGAGTTTTTTATTTTTAATAATTTGTACTTGTTTTATGTATGTTCGGGGATAACTTCGTCGTTTATGAACCGATTTTGGTGATTCTTTTTTTAATAGAAAGGAGATGTCCCAACGGTGGTATCATGATAAGGACATTAAGATTTGATGATGGCATCCAAGAGAAATCGAGTCGAAACTTGAAGTCGATTTTTGTTAAAATTTTACTTGTTGACGTGAAGGAACAACAGCAATGATGAGTTAAATCAAATGCCAATAATTTCTGCAATATATAAATAGATATAAAAATGTGGGCAATTTTTGTTAGTTGTAAGAAATTTAAACATTTTCTATTAACATAAAGTATTTGGAAATCTACTTGTACTTCCTACAAAAAAAGAAAATAAGAAAACAGAATTGGTATTATATTAACTTGAAAATTAATAAATATTTTTAGTTTTCTACACTTCTACATATAGACTTTTATTTAAATTACAGTAAGAAGGTCAATTGATTTTGATGTATGGGGATTTACCGTAATACCATCAGTCTTGTAAGCGTCATTGTTTATGGGACGATGGTTACGATTTGAGTCTGGACGCACATTAAGGCGCACTCTTTTGGAAGTCACCGAGCAGTTTGGGTCCTTCAAACGGGACCACTGATTCACTCTCTAAGATAAAATCAATAGTAAAAACGATTGTGAGAAGCGTAGTTGTGGCGTGATATCTACACCATGATGTCTCTGCCATAGAACCATACCGAAGGCCGATTACTGATCGCATTCGCCTTTATGTAGTTATCAAAGTTAGATGGAAGTTCGACGCTTTTCGATATTTAGATAGAACGTATAATTATATATAGGTTAAAATACATCAAATGTGGTATCAAAATAAAGAATTTTACGGTGATTTTGAATATATATAAAACCTAGGTGTTTTTATTGTTAAATATTGACGCAGTCGGGTGTTTTATTTTTAATAATTTGTACTTGTTTTATGTGTGTTCGGGGATAACTTCGTCGTTTATGAACCGATTTTGGTGATTCTTTTTTTAATAGAAAGGAGATGTCCCAACGGTGGTATCATGATAAGGACATTAAGATTTGATGATGGCATCCAAGAGAAATCGAGTCGAAACTTGAAGGTAATACCATCAGTAATGACATTACTTTTGACTATATATGCCCCCTGAAGCTCCAACCATACGTCCGAATCGACCACCTGATTCACGTAGGGGGCGGACACGTGATACAAAATTACTGGCACGGCTAACATGGCTCTGGCAACCCATTAAATATGGAGACACGTCTGAGAAGTAAACGTATAAGGCCGCTGCCTGGGGGTGATCGCCGGGGCACACCTAGAGCTGACGCTGGGTGTGACATATATATATATATGTAGACCGAATATAAATTGGATTTGGACTACACTTTATAATGAAGCTGTAGTTCTAAAAGTACAAGTTACATACATATATGATTTTAGTCTCCATATTTTTAACTAGCTAACCCACGCAACCTCGTTTACGTCTACTTTTGCCCGTAGCGTAATAATTTTTCCCCGTTTTTGTAACATTCTTCATTGGTGCTCCGCTCCTATTGGTCTTAGTGTGATGATATATAGCCTATAGCTATCCTAGATAAATGGGCTATCTAATACTTAAAGAATTTTTCAAATCGGACCAGTAGTTACTGAGATTAGCGCGTTCAAAAAAACAAACAAACAAACTCTTCAGCTTTATATATTAGTACTAGCTGACCCACGCAATGTCGTTTGCGTCTCCTATTACCCGTAGCGTGATAAAGTTCCCCCGTTTTTGAAACATTCTTCATTGGTGCTCCGCTCCTATTGGTCATAGAGTGATGATATACAGCCTATAGCCTTCCTCGATAAATGGGCTGTGGGCACTGAAAGCATTTTTCAAATTGAACCAGTAGTTTCTGAGATTAGCGCGTTCAAACAAACAAACAAACTCTTCAGCTTTATATATTAGTATAGATGTATTTATTATACTCTTCTAAGATCTAATACACATAATCAACAACACATTTATTTGGATAAAGATTAATATTAGGTATTATGTTGATAAAAATTCTTTAGCAAATAACTCATTATTAGGTACCAACTCATAGCGTTTTATACTCGTGATGATAACTTCTAAACGAAATGTCTGAATGGGATGAAACAAGTATTTTACTTCTACATAAATACCCTTGATAACATAATACTTAATTTGGATAAGGATTAATATTACGATACACATTTAACGTAGTTTCTTTCTTCAGACGATTTAATAATTTTTTTGAACACAAAAGTGGTTATTGTGACTAAACCATGATAGTTATATATGCTTTCTCAGACTTTTTTGTAGATCTTAATGGGACCTACAAACCCGTAATACATTATTTTGTTCTATTGTCAATAGTTACTGCAGCGCACGCAAAAATAGGTTTTCGATTTCACACCTTGGGTTACGAAATAGCAATTTTCTCACGGATCTCTAATTTTTTTGAAAATAAAATATAGCCTATAGCCTTCCTCGATAAATGGAATATCCAACACTGAAAGAATTTTTCAAATCGGACCAGTAGTTCCTGAGATTAGCGCGTTCAAACAAACAAACAAACAAACTCCGCAGCTTTATAATATTATTATAGATATAGAAGTACAAATATAGATTTCCAACCTTGGCAATTCCATGTCTATCAATAATAGTTATGTGTTGTATTTATAACTAAAGAGTTCAACAACTTAAAGAACATAAAATGTTTTGATAAACAATGTTTTGTGCCATTTTCAAGTTTATTTTTGATCCCTAATATTTTGTTTTTATCTCAAAAATTAATCTCAAATCACAAAGATACAAAGACAAAGTAAAGGCAACCAAGTGCAAAAGTGCCTTAAGAAAGGTTGTGATTAATTACGGAACGAAAGGAAATTCTAACAAAAAATACTCAAAAGAATTTTGTAAAGCTCCAGAAAACTTGCGGATACCTAGGTTTTGAGAGAAATATTATATAAAAGAAGAAATGATGTTGTTAAAAAATCTTTTCACTAAAAGTGTTTTATTATTAACTTTTACTGTTATTAAATGTACTCGTATAATAGTCAAGAATATGGAGTATATTGTTGAGATTATCGAAAGATAAAACATATTATAGGATTATATTTATTATGTAATAATAATAAGACAAGAAACAATATATACTCCATACTTCGCGAGGAAATCACAAAAATATTTTCTATTCAATATAATTTTCGTCGTAGCCAATCATTATTTTTGGTTGTTTTGAAAAAAAATGATCAAACAAAACAGAGGACTCAAGTTCTGGCTGAGCCTTAACTGATCGCACAATTTACAGCCTACAATTAATACAATCAAATAAAAACTGAACACTTTCAAAGGGCCTAGTGACGACGTAAGAGCAAATAGATGACAATCTAAAAACGTCCACTCGAAGTTCGCAGACTATTGTCTTCAGTACTTCTCATTAATCTTTCATTTAGAGGTCGTCTCTCTACAAAATATTTTTATTACTTATATTTTGTTATATATGTTGTGGAAATTATATTTATAACGCACATGTTTTAAGTTTTTTTGCCTACTCTTAATGTATATCTATAAAACGCTTTCTAGCTTTATTGTCCGACGTGTAAAAATCTCTAAATGCAGATGAATTTAGTTATATTATATACATACATATTTTAGATAAATTACACCCCGATATAGATCAAATGATAATGCTTATCGCAGAATAATTTATTTATCCTGATTGAATCGACGAACTTTAGCATAGCAATCAAGATTAGCCAATGCTAATCTTGATTGGTATGCTAAGTATGATAAGATACGTATGGTCATTGGACCAATACATCACCGGTATCTTAATAGAAAAGTTTAGCAGCATAAGTCATTTTTTTCGTCATTTTTGTCATTTTTTTGCGGTTTTTTTTAAATAACTGTATGTTTTTTAAGTTTACTTTTCAACTAGTACTGACGCGTACAATGTATTAAGCTATCCATTCATACGACTGAACAAAATTTTAGATATATCCAATTGATCAAACTTGTAACAAATATACAAGGTATATTTTTCCTAGTACTACCTTATAAGACTAACACTACAAGGCTAACTTGGTAACAATTTTTTTCCAGTACTGACCCTTAGACAAAAATAACTAGCGAAGTAACTATGAACGTTATCACCATGTACTTCACAGGCTTATTTACTAAAATGCTAATTCATACAGTATTAAGTAAGTTATAAAAGTCTTCTTCACTCACTGTCCAATTCACACATTTTGGCCAATATTATTTCAGTTACCTACACTCTACAGCGTAAATGTATAAGTTGTAAATGATAATACTTTAGTTACATTTTTATTTTAGAAATTGAAGTTTTCAGTATCTCATCATAACTAAATTGTCTGGATCAAAATCATGTCGTCCATTAGTGCTGAAGTAAAAAGTTATCTATGAAGCAACAATTAATAAAAATAGTCTATATCTATACTAATATTATAAACGCGAAAGTTTGTGAGTATGGATGGATGGATGTTTGTTACTCTTTCACGCAAAAGCTACTGAACGGATTTGGATGAAACTTTACAGTTATATAGCTTATACATCAGAATAACACATAGGCTACTATTTGCCGCGATAACCGACATATACGCGGGCGGAGCCGCGGGCAACCACTAGTATTATAATAAATACAAACAGGTAAAATCCACATAATAACTGTAATGTAATAAACTAATTTCATATATTTATGAATTTATTTTTAAGTTTCTAGTTTCCATTTCATAATTGTAACCAATAAATCACCCAGATGTCTCAAGTTTAATAGTATTTGATTAAAGTTAGGACATTCTGCGTTTCAAGGGAACTTTTTATCAAGAACATATCGTAATCATTATTGTTTCTAAGTTCTGATTGTATTTTCCCAAAAATATATTAATTTCTTCATTTAATTTGAACATTTACTTGGAAAATTATTTACCAGTGTTATAACGGAATAAGAATACAATGTATCACTAACACTTTTCATCCCATGGTATTGTTTATTGCGATAGCTAAATAATACTGCAAGTAGTGGACTGTATAATAAAATGGTTTAATACTGGTAAATAAGTAAGAGTAATCTATAAGATTTTACATTAAGTTTGGCGGAACGTTGGAGGTAAAAATATCGCGTAACGTGTGTGCATCGAAGCTCGTAACAGCTGACTGCTAAGTGCGATGCGATGACGCGCTGCGCGGGCGGCGCGTGACGAATGATGTCTTCGGCTCGCTCTGGCCGCCGCCGCGTAGGTGATGACAGGTCTCAATAGTATTGTAAAAGTTGACTAAGAGAGCAAACTAAGTAGAACAAATGCACTGAAAACAAAAGGGAAACTTAAAACCAGCTGTTCTGGTCACTCTGCTGCCTTCTTGCTAAGGAGAGGCCGATGTCCAGCGGACAATTAAAGGCTGTAGGTGATGTTTGAAACATATCTATATACTATTACTAGCTGACCCGGCGAACTTCGTACCGCCATATTTATATACAATAATTAGCAATAAATTAAAATTGCGACTATAATTTGAGATTTAAACTATCCTATCTCTCAATTTGGATCGAACTGCACATGGTGTGCAAATTTTATTATAATCGGTTAAGTGGTTTAGGAGTCCATTGAGGACAAACATTGTGACACGAGATTTATATATATTAAGATATAAAGCTGAAGAGTTTGTTTGTTTGAACGCGCTAATCCCAGGAACCGCTGGTCCGATTTTAAAAATTCTTCCAGTGTTGGATACTACATTTATCGAGGAAGACTATAGGCTATATATCATCACGCTACGACCAATAGGAGCGGAGCAGCAATGAAAAATATTTCAAAAACGGGGGAAAATGATCATGCTACGGGCAATAGATTACGATTACGAGACGTAAACGACGTTGCGTGGGGCAGCTAGTTATAAATATTACTACCTTTTTTACGTGTTTTCTATGTATAATGTATATGTATGTACAAAAAAGTATATATGTATTTATATCAGTTGTCTAGTACACGTACAAGCTCTGCTTAGCTTGGTACTAGACGGTGTTATATGTTCGATATCCAAAAATATTTGTTTGTTTTGCTCGCGGCTCCGCCCGCGTATTGTGGTTTATCGTGACAAATAGTAGTGTACATATGTCTTTTTCCAATATTTAATCTATTCTTATGCTGAAATTCATCTAAATCGGTTCAGCAGTTTAACCGTGAAAGCGTAGCAGAGAGACAGACAGATAGAGTTATTTTCGAATTTATAATATTAGTTTTGATAATAGGTAATCCGTACTCATACCCCTAGTAACATTACATTTTACTGAATATATCCACCTTACTAATTCCTACAACGATAACACACAAAGACACACTATATATCACTTCTAACATACAGGTGCCGTTTTTCTTACACGAAGTACCGTGTTAGGGGGAAATTAATGGCGCTCATCCATCAGACGAATCTGGGCTGTTACTCTAGCCGGGGTAAAGACACCTTGTGGACGTAAAATCTTTTGTATGTTCCCTATTAATGACAATTACTGGTTTTGCTTGTAAGCATAGATTGTCTGAAATTGTGTAATTTTCTATATTAAAACCATTCGAAAGAACCACCTACAACGTTAGAGAATCAGCTTCAAAAAAGGAATATGTTCTAAATTCAGTTATTTGGTTTGAAAATCCGTCACTTGTTTTTTCAAAACTTTTATTTCTGATTTGGAGAATAAACTTTCCATTAAAATTAGAAGAACGAATATCGCTCTTATTAGTGAAATACAAAGAAATAAAAATAAAATTATTTTATAATCCATTGACCGGGATAATAGGCGCTCCTTGGGCGAGACCTTTGTTCAGCGATTGGTTAATATAAATATAACGTACTCAGGTACATTGATGACGGTGATACTACAATAAAGTTAATTATTTCACATCATGATGGTTTTCATTGTTTAAAAAAGCTTGGAAATTCGTTACTAATAGTAGTATCATCATCTCAGCCGAACGAAGTCCACTGCTGGACAAAAGCCTAACCCTTGTCTCTCCACAACAACCGCTCCTGTGTCAGTAGTAGTATAATTGTTCAATATCCATACTTCCATACTAATATTTTAAATCCGAAAGTAAATCTCTCTTATCTGTTTATCTGTTAGATTTTACGGCTAAACCGCTGCATCGATTTCAATGAAACTTAATATGGAGATACCTTGATTCTTGAGGAAGGACATAGGCTAATATTTACCACGATAACAGGCATACGCGCTGTCGGAGCCGCGGGTAAAAGCTAGTATGCTATAAAACAAATACGAATCGTTCAAAAACAGTTCAAAGCAATCGTAGCTGCAAGTTAAAAGATTAATTAAACGACTATAAACAACTTTTGAATGCAACGTAACTGTGATTTACCGACTTAATTATAAGCTGTGATGGAACTTGAACCAAATAAACCTATTTTCACCTCCGTAAACAAGAAAGTCCATAAGTAAGTACAAGAAGTTTGGGACACGTCTATCTTATAATCCGTCGACTAAACTCGCGCCCTGAAATAGCAAAACTTCGAAGTTACTTGCGGTAAGTGCCGTCTAAGCTTGTGCATCCTATACATATTGCTGAATGTTTGTGATGCTACCATATAAGTGTATAGTTTCTGTTTCATTAAATGGCTGACTGAATTATTAGATTATTATCCACGATAGGTAGATATAATATCTAACTAATATTGATATTTTTCCTCAGCTTACGTAGGTTCTGAAGATTTGCGCTAAGCGACACATTTGGCTATTTATTTTTATTTATATAGATTGGGAATTCTTTTATTTTCACCAATGGTTAAAATATAGAGGTATAAAATAGAGAGAAATAAATAAATGCTATGTACTACTACATTAATGCATAGATGATTCGACTCCATTCAATAGTTTCATCTATTCATTCCATTAATTAATTTCATCAATTTCCTCCATTCACTATTCGTTTTGTCAATATATGCATAATTATGGTATGTACCTATGCATAAAAGAAATGGACGTAACTATGAACTATGTATGTATATACGAGTATATATTCACTTATTACACAATTTATACCCCTAATAGATACAGATAATTGTGATGTCGGCTAGGGATATAAATGAAACTAGCGTGCTTCCTATACAACGTTTAATGTTGGACTGGCGACACATACGGTTTGTGTATCGCTCCATATTATATTACACCTCCACCATTAAATTTACGCTATATTAATACTAAAATAATAAACAATTTTCACTTAATTTCTAACTTAACCTAATCCTTTTCAAATCCATATCTAACAACTGGTTTTCGATTACGCTTTGGACGCGTTTGCAGGCTTTCAGTAAGTTGTGAACTGGAGGTAGTGGGTTCATTGTCTGCCATTCTACTTTGTACTACCGGTACGACTACACTTTCTGATACCGGGTTTTCTTTAGATATATTACTTTTGCTATGTGGCTGTTGCTCATTTAAGGCACTATTGCTCTCATTCACCACTTCCTCCCCAAGCGAAACGACATTTTCACCCCCATTTGTCGGAGAGTCACCCGACTCAACTTCAGGACAGGTGACATCGGAAATGCGAGATCTGTGCCGCATTTGATCTGTGTGGCGCTTTATAAATTGACCGTTATCACTTTCCACAACATATCTACGAGAACCCTGTTTATTAGTTATCTGTCCTTTAACCCACTTATTTTGCTGACCATAGTTCCTTACCCAAACTGCATCCCCTTGCCTAAAATCGCGGTCAGTACCCCTGGCATAATGTGCCTGATTATCTTGTGCGTAACGTACTTTATCTAGCAAGACTTGGTCGTTTCGCAATAAGTCAAGACGTGAACGTAATTTACGCTTTTGTAGTAACATAGCGGGACTCTCGCCGGTAGTACTATGTATAGTATTTCTATAGAACAATAAAAAAGTTTGAAGAGCTACCTCTACTTCAACATTATCTCTGTACGCCTTTTTAATGGCCCGCTTACATAGTTTTACTGCGTTTTCTGCAGCGCCATTTGAAGAGGGGTGGTATGCCGGTGAAAAAGACTGCTTAATACCATTATTTCTCAAAAAGTCACTAAATTCTTTGCTCGTGAATGGTGGCCCCTGATCCGACACTAGCTCTACCGGGAGACCGAATCTAGCAAAAGTAGCTCGCAAATTTTTAATAACAGCTGGTGCGTTCGTTTGTTTCATTTCAAAAACCTCAATCCATTTAGAAGTTGAATCTACTAATATCAAGAACATTTTAGTTTTAAATGGCCCCAGAAAATCAATATGCACCCGAGTCCACGGTTGAAGGGCATACGGCCAATGCTGAGGCGTTGCACGAGGTGGTGCATCCGCCTCCAACGCGCAAGTCTCGCAGCCGCGGCATAGCGTCTCCACATCGTCGTCAATTCGCGGCCACCATACGTAACTTCTAGCTAAACTCTTCATTTTGACAATACCCATATGACTACAATGTAATTGTTTCAAAACGGTCTGTCTCAAAGATTCCGGTATAATCATTCGATAGCCCCACATAATACAGCCGCCTTCGATATATAATTCCCTTCTTCTATCAAAAAAAGGTTTTAAACAATCCTCGTTACAAAAATTTGGCCAACCAGATTCGATATAAACTTTAATTCTGTTTAGTATTAAATCCCTAATTGTAGCTTTATTAACCTCTGAATTTGTTATTGGTAAGAATTTTTCAATAAAATTAACATAGGTGACCTCTGTCGCTCGTTTATTGTTAGAAACTTTAGACGGCAATCGAGATAAAGCATCGGCAC
This sequence comes from Diaphora mendica, assembly GCA_949125395.1. Taxonomy (NCBI): domain Eukaryota; kingdom Metazoa; phylum Arthropoda; class Insecta; order Lepidoptera; family Erebidae; genus Diaphora; species Diaphora mendica. The sequence continues at coordinate 23,044,680 of OX421316.1, read as the reverse complement.
AATTGTTTTTCGATGTTACGTACTCAATATCATAATTATACCCCGATAAAAGCACGGCCCATCGTTGCAAACGGGATGCAGACATAATAGGTATACCGACCTTGTCACCGAATATGTATGTTAAGGGCTTATGATCTGTTCTTAGGACAAATTTTCTGCCATACAAGTATTGGTGATATTTTCGTATTCCATACACTATTGCTAAAGCCTCCCTATCAATCTGCGCGTAGTTGCGTTCAGCGGGAGTGAGAGAACGCGAGGCATATGCTACGGGACGCTCGCCGGCTGTAGTTAGCTGAGATAATACCACCCCCACCCCTACACTACTGGCGTCCGTCGTCAGTATCAGAGGTAAATCAGCCGAATAATGCATTAGAACTTCACTACTCGTTAACGTAGTTTTAACCTTTTCGAATGCCCTATTACATGTAACACTCCATAAATATTTTGACCCGGGTTTCAACAATTCATATAACGGAGCTAACATCGTACTTAAATTTTTAATAAACTTAGAATAGTACATAATCATTCCTATAAACGATCGGAGTTCCGTTATATTTCCTGGTGCGGGCGTATTCACTATAGCTTTCACTTTATTGGGACAAGTATGTACACCCTCTTCACTTATTACATACCCTAGATAAGTAATGGACTTTGCAAAAAACTGACATTTATCTTTTTTAATTTTAAGACCTGACTTTTCCAAACGTTGAAAAACCTTATGTAAATTTTCTAAATGATCCCTGTGCGAAAACCCTGTTATGATTACGTCATCTAAGAACACCCCTACTCGGGGTAAATCGGCGAACAATTCTTCTAAACGACGCTGAAAAATCCCTGGACTCGATGACAGGCCATAAACGAGGCGATTATATCTAAACAGACCCTTGTGAGTGTTAATAACCGTATACTTTTTAGAATCATCTAAAAAAAATTGGGAGTAAGCCTGTGACAGATCAATTTTACTAAACCTTTTGCCCCCGTGCAAGCGGACCAGTAAGTCTTCTACCCGTGGTAGTGGATAACGGTCAATCTCTAAAACTTTATTTAAAGTCAATTTATAATCAGCACAGATTCGTATGTTACCGTCCTTCTTGACGACGGGTACAATCGGCGTCGCCCAGTCGGAACGCTCGACAGGAGTGAGGATGCCGTCCCGCACGTGCTGCTGCAGCGCGCGCTCCACCGGCTCGCGCAGCGCGTACGCCAGCGGGCGCGCGCGCATGAACACGGGCCGCGCTCCCTCCCGCAGGTGGATGCTCACCGGCGGGCCCGTGAAGCCGCCTAGCCCCTCCGCAAACACGTTATAATATCTGGAACTGAATTGATCTAAATCAAATTCCTCGTCTGATAATTTATTTACTGACGCTAAGTTAACAGTCGGTAACTGAATACGTAATTCTAACATCCATTGTCTACCGAGCAAAGCCGTTTTCCCTTTATCAATTATATATAACTCTAAGTTTTTAACTTTATGATTATATACTACTGCCGGCGTTATCACACCAATAGGGTACACTAATTCGCCTGTATAATATCTTAAAACAATGTTACATTTTTTTATGGTCAGATCTTTAAACATTTCCTGATACATTTTATAACTAACGCATGACACCGCACTACCGGTGTCGCATTCCATATTTAATATTTTATTATGAACGCGTAAACAAATCATGAATGGTTTGCACTGGTTTAATGATAATTGGTTTAAATTAATGTCAATTACCTCCTCGCTGTTGTCACTGTCACTGCTACTATTATCCATTACGGTTGATTTTGCCTCGGCGTAGTATTGGTTCGACAAATTCGGACACATGCGCCGCAAATGACCGATCTTGTTACACGCGCGGCATACATATCGCTTGAATCGACAAGTGTCGGTTTCATGTGACCCGCCGCCGCACACCTGACACAATATACTTTGACGCGCCGCCGGCGCCGTCATTTGAGCCTTTTGCGTTGAAACGGTCCGCGTCCCGTGGGGCACCTGTACACCCCGCAGGCCGGCCTCCCGCGCCGTTCCCCTCGCATACCTCGTAGAACTCGCTTTCTCGTTTGTTCCATGCCCTCGGTTTTCCATAGTACCGCGTGTCGAGGTCTTCCTCTGCCATCTTATGCCATCTATAACTTGACAGTCAGCTGTTGCTGTAACATGTGACGCCTGTCCTTGCACTACCGCCGCCGCATCTTTTTCCGCCGATTCCAAACTAATCGCTAAACTGTACGCTTTCGCAAACTCAAGCTTGGGTTCCGCAAATAAACGCTGGCGAATCGTGTCACAGCTGATTCCACACACCAATTGATCTCGTAGACTTTCTTCGAGCCACGCCCCGAATTCACATGTCTTCGACATCCTTTTTAGAACCGCCATGTACTCGGCAATCGATTCGCTACTTTGTTGAGTCCTCTTTCTAAACTTGTACCTCTCGGCGAGCTCGCTAGGTTTAGGTTGTAAATGTCTCCTCATAATATCCACTATTTGTTTAAAAGTTTTAGAGCTTGGTTTGTCTGGCGTACACAAACTTACCAAAAGTTCATAACTTTCCGCACCCATAAGTGTAATTAAAGTCGGTACATACAGTTCACTTTTCACTTCGTTCACTAAAAAATATTGTTCTAAACGTTCGATATATAATCGCCAGTCATCTTTATGGGTGTCGAACTCTGTAATTTTTCCGATCGGCATGTTAACTAGTTACTATTAAATGCACACGAAACGCAAGATTTTAATCCTCGTCGCCACTGTGATGTCCGCTAGGGATATAAATGAAACTAGCGTGCTTCCTATACAACGTTTAATGTTGGACTGGCGACACATACGGTTTGTGTATCGCTCCATATTATATTACAATAATATGGCCAGTTAATTGGCAATATTAATTTACGGATTAAATAATGACAGTATTAATTAGTGAATTGAATCAGACTCGATGAACCGGAATATCAATCTGGTGTTTCACGCCTGTGTGTGTAGACGCATGTAACAAACATTAAGGGTCAGTTTCATCACCTATTGATAAAATTCCTAATAGACTACTACGAACTTATTTGTTAAATAACAACTGATTTCGGTTTCACAAGTCTAAGGTAGAAACATATATTATGGCAGATGCTCAAATATATATCAACAACTTTTATCACACCAATAGTGTTATGGCATATTAGGCCACCACAGTGTGGGTTGCCATACTGCGTTGACGGCATTCGCAGTGAGTATGGTGGCCCACACTCTTGGATTTTTTTTCTCTTAAAATGACAACGCCCGCATTAGTCCTAATCTGTGTCACGGGGGACTTTAAGGACTTTACATACATACATGAAACGGGCACAAAGAAGACTCAGACTCAGAACAACAATTTGCGGATCACACAAAGTGTTGTTCCATGTGGGATTTGAACTCACAACACTTGGCGCAGTAGAAAGTAGCGTGGCGACCGCTTAAACCAACCGTGCAGTCGAATTTTACTCAATCTTCGTCAGACTGAGTAGATTCATTTAAATATTAAAAAAAATGTTATTATGAGACATTTCTTCAGAAATATGTGAAATTGACACTAAATATTGTACATGCGAAAGTAACTCTTTCTGACTTTTTGTAAAATTTTCCCGTTTAAACTCTAACACGCTAACACAGACGAATTCAATTTAGATTGATCAATCCAATTAAGGAATATATGTACAAGTTAAGTCTACCAATTATTCGCAACGACAGTCTCTAGAACCATCTAAAATAGCACAAAGTAAACAAAAAAGTAAAAAAAAAATTTTTTAAGATACAAGAATATGTGAGAAAATGTTATACCAACAAGTATACCAACAGCTTGCAGTTGCTATTCAGTGAGTCATGAATAGGAGGGTCATCTTTATGAATTTCTAAGTCCAAAAAATCTTCTAAAAGCATCCCACTGCGTTTAAAATTCTATGCCTTACATAAAAGAACTTCAATAATATGTAAACTTTTTAAATATATAGTCTATAGGACATTTTCGGAGATCTAACACACAACACCGTCCAGTCTTAAACCAAGCAGCGCTTATACTGTGGGTACTAGACAACAGTTATTTACTTTTGTTCGTAAATACCTATATTAACATAGAAAACACCAAAACTCCGAAACAAATATTTGCAGATCATACAAACGTTCGGTCCGACCCGGGAATAGAACCCGAGACCTCAACCGCACCGCAGTCGCATACGCTGCCACTGCGCCACCGAGGTAGTTATAGTGTTGGATTAATCATATTTCTTAGTTTTGGTAACTTGCAAATAACTAATCTGTCTTTATCTTCATCAATCGTCACCATTTTCAATCAAAAGCATCGAACGGTCGGTGACAAAGTTCCTCAAGTTTATTCATGAAATAATAACTTTGTTTTAAATACAATAATAATCTAAGAAAAACTAACACTCTTATATGCGTACATCGCAGTAGTTCCTGAGATTAGCGCGTTCAAACAAACAAACAAACTCTGCAGCTTTATAATATTAGTATAGATTACTAACACGTCTCACTATTCACCATTAATCTCAAAATGCAATTCAAAAAGGTAAGATATTAGTTTCCATCTTTTGGACATCCTAAGCCGCTTGTTAAATGTAAATTGAGCTTTCAGAGTACCTTGAAGTATAACATGAAATCTGGTTTAAAGACGTCTTTGATAACTTTATCAATCAAATTTCACTTTAATTAGTTTTAACACCCGAGTTATTTTACTTACCCATTAGCTTGTACACGGTTTCTTAAATTTAACGCAATGTGGAAATGAAACAATAGACCATTCTAGAATTCATTTGGAAACTTGCCATTTTTGGTCCCAGGGGTCAGATTCCTACTCGAGTTAAAGGCAATACTTAGTAGCTTCAATAATATTAATCTGCTAGATATGGAACTAAATGGCATCTGCAGAATATTAACTTGCCAAACTATCTGTAATCTGTGGCAATACCATAAGGATTAGAAGAATTAAAGAGTTTTGTTTGTTAGCGGCAAAAATCTGAAGCTCTAAAATGTATTAGTATTATATGTATTTGGTTAGTGCTCCTTGGTTTGACCGTTGTTCAGCCACTGCTGACGGCAATAGGTTGATAGTTTGCTAAATTCAGTTTACTAGAAAATATTTCGGACTTCATTAAGTGGAATACTAAAGGAATGTCTTAACTTACATTTAGCATATCTTTTCTAATTAGTAACCTAAACATTAGGTAAGTATATATCTGTTAAGTTTACGGTTTTATCCATATGATTTTTACCAAAAAATTTTTAGTAACCAATTCAATTATATGTATGAAACCACAAACTTTACAATAATTCTATAAAGTTTCTTAAATTACTATAATATCCATTAAGGATAATAGATAATCACAGATACTACAAATATATAATTCTAAAGATATAAACGCTTAAGAGTGTAGTCTCTAAAATAAAGTCTTACAGTCGATAAGAGCGATAGAAATGTCCTTGCAAAGTTGAAGACCTAAGGGTCTTCAACTTTGCAAGGACATTTCTATGCTAGGCTTTATCGCCCAAGTGAAGCACTCCTAAGGGAGTGCTTCACTTGGGCGATAAAGCCGTGAAATCTGAACGTTACTAGACTGAAAGTTTCCTACATCTGATATTCCAAAATTTTTAATGAATCATAATCTACTGTGTCTTACAGTTGGGCTTAGAAATGCAATGTGAGTAGATGTCATATTTATGAATGAATGTTATATATTTAAAGTGTAGTGATGGTTTTACGTTTTTTATTTTGATCAACATAGTATCCTAATTATTATCACTTACTAAAATATCCATACAAATGTTGTCTATAAGAGACCGCCATGGTTAATAAAGATAAATAAAAAAATAAACGTGAATTCTTTTACATGTGGTCTTTCTGTATCCTAAGTTTTAAAGTGTTTTAGGAGATTATTTTTCCATACTTTTAAATAAACATTATTAATTTCGTATTCGTGACTGTTCGTCTGTACTCTAAAATACAAATAGATATTGAAATATTCTTAGTAACTTAACTGGTAAAGTTTCAAAACATAATTAATGTTCAAGTATATAATCGGAACTTGAAACTCCAGCAATATGTTACTATAGTACGCCTGATGTATTACTATTAATTTCACGTCTGTGATAGTAATGTCATTTATACAGAATAAATAACAATCGTAGTATATGTACTGCCGAAGCAAGTACAAAATAATAAACTTGTTTCAGCTACCTTTGAATAGTAGTGCGCACAAAGGACTAATTTCTTTGATCTTGAAGAAATCGGTTAATTACCGTACCGTACCCATTATATATTATTGTTAACACTAGAGGTCGTCCGAGGTTAGCAATAACAGCAACGTTGTCAACAATTGAAGCGATAACTAGATTTTCAAAATAATTTAAATGTAATAAATAATCTTCGCTTTTAATTAAACGTCTAAATTCCATTAAAATATCCTTTAAAATAAAGCAAGGTGGAAAATCCCTTTGTCAGTCAGCCGTTGTCTTGTTCACTCGTAACAAAAGTTAATCGGATTTGAGTTCATTATATTTTAAATACTTATCTATATATAATATATCTAATGATACATTTGTATATATCTATCGCTTGTGTGTATTATAAGAGGTCAGTTTAGATACTAAAACTTCCTTGCAGAGTAAATTTATTACAAGCTTTTTATTAACTTGCAATGTATGTATGCTTGTATGTTCGGGTGGAATCTTGCAACTCAATTTTGAAGCAGATGTCTTCAACCAATTTTGCTGAAATTTTGCAAGCATATGTATACAGTGTGACAATACAATATTATAATGACATCGAGCTGATCTGATGCTGTAGCTGGAAGGTGGCCATAGGAACTCTGTAAAGAAACGTCGCAACATCATCGAGTTTGGACTCGTTTGATTCGTCTCGAGGCATTCCATTAAAAGCTTGTTTTTAAAAAGTTTTTTAAATGAATTATTTTTATAATTCAAATAAATTCATATACATCCACGCTTTCTAGCCCGAAACTATCAATAGCTTATGCTGTGGGTTCTATAACACGGTTAATAAGTGCTATATGGATACCTTTTTACGGTTTTGTTGCAAAAAAATGTACACAAATGTAATATTTTACCAAACTTATTTTTAGAAATAGTTACACTGAACGGGTTTTAATTCTACCACTAAATATGATATTATAGAAAGTTTCGCATAATAATACAATCGTAACAACCTAACGTCGGCCACTGCTGTACGAAGGAGCGCCAACGACCCGGTCCTGGGCATTTCGCATCCAACCGCCACAACAGATTCTTTACATCCTTAAACGTCGGTCCAACGTGCCGCAGGATGGTCCATTGTTCATCCATCAGTAAAAACAATCTTTCCCTTTTCCACTTACTTCACATATCCACAAATGGCCCCGAGAGCAGACTTGTATGATATACAATAGTGCTTGTTGACACAAACATGTGTAGTTTATTATACGAGGCTTTAGGGACGAGTTAATTGCGTATTCGAGCAAACAAGTCGGTAGGTCTCATAACTTAGATATGTCGTCACTTATGTAGAAACATTTTGAACAACAAGAAGGTATTAATTTTAATAATAAGAGTCTAGCTAAGAACTGAAATGCGTGGGCGTCTGCTAATGAGAATGTAATATGTAGTGATATATGTCCAGATTAAGAACTAATTAGTAACTTTTCTACTAACATCATGTGTGTTTTTTGATAATATTAGATTCATTAATTTTAAATGCAATTTGAATGACCGTATATTTTAGTATAAATTTGACTCCTATTAATGAAAAGAAAATTCAAAAGTTTAAAGAGTTTTTTTTAAAGTATACTGATTTTTATAACTATGACGATGAAGAAGGAAGTGAAATATTATTAGCAGTCTATGTACGTGTGTATGTTGCACCGTAGCGTCTAAACTACTGAACCGATTTTAATTAATGATATGTGTCTATAGGTTTGTATTATTGGCCTGGGTGATATTTGATACAGAACTTCTTCAAAAGCTTTTTCGTAGTCGGGTTATAGCTTTTTAAAGTTTTGTATGTAAATGTATGTAAACTTCTATGTATAATATGTATGTATTTAAAAAAAAACCTATATGGTAACTAGTATCCATAACACAAGCTCTGCTTAGCTTGGGACTAGATGGCATTGTGTGTTAGATTTCCGAAATATTTGTTATTATTATTTATTATTTTTATTTACGAGTCCTTTTTATGCATAAACTTCAGTAAATATCGTATTCTAGCTGTTGGATTTCGAACTTCATTGTAATGGCAACATTTTTCGATTGTCATTTTGTTTCGTGTTTGACGTTTTGACGTTTAGTGTAGAAAAGGACTTGAATGACGCGCGTTGAAAACGGCCGACGATTTGTTGTTTGAACCGAAAATTAATTGATATTAAGCTAATTGTATTGTCCATCGACCCGCGGTCTTTTTAGTGATAAACCGTTTTGTATTAGGTCGTGGACTCGCGAGTGTTGTAGGCGCGTTCCGCGATAGCTAAAGCGAGTTTGTTGTAATTCGAATACCTTGGAAGTTGTACAGCACTTTAGGAGTTCATGATTGTGTGGACGTATCAAGACAAAGCAGTGGGGTACCCCGTCAACGGCGCCGAGAACACGGAAGCCACACAACTCCAGTAAGTGCTTGATGATTTTAGTTTAGATTAAGAACACGGTGAATCGCCGTGGTTTAGTTCTTTCGCCATTGAATTAGGTTAGTGATTGAATGTCCTATCTATGGGCCGTAAGACATTTCAAGTATCACAAAGTGATCACAGCATTGGTGGGAGGAGTGAACACTAGCTCTCGTCTCTCGTATTCACCAAAATAGTCGACTGCCTCCTAAGTACAACGTTAACACCAGCTTACATAATGTAAGTGCTTAGTTGACATTCTGAACGACGCATTGAGTTAAGCCTCTTAGTTTTGCGAGTCATAATTGCCTTGTGTGTTAGATAACTGGCCCAAACTCATCCATTACATGTTGCAAAAGTGTGTGAATAGGGTTTTTTGTCTTCGCCCTTAGTGAACTAATTTGAATAGTGATTCAGTCTGATTTTACTCAAAATTGGTGCATTTTCAGTTCAAGGAACATATTCTATCTTCAAAGGTCAAAAATTAAGAGATAAAGCTACAGTTTATTACAATTTATCAATTCTAGAAAAAGTTTAAAAGACTATAACCTGACTACGAAAAACTGTTGCTAAAATTTATAATAATATAGCCTATGTCACCCGGGTTCTTATTACAAACCTATTGAAACCTTATACATTAAAATCAGTTCAGTAGTTTGACGCTACAGTGGAACATACAAACATTGTAACATCGTTTTTTTTGGATTTCAATCTTTTAACAATTTTTGTTTTCAGCGCCCTCTCGTTCACTATAGTTCGAACTACAATTGGGTGCGGAGCGCGATCGAATTGTTTGGCTGTTTGGTGCACCTAGGTTGCACTAGGTGGCGTATGTGTTGAAGGATTTTTTTGTTGACATTAGACCACATAGTAACAGTGAGACATTATCATATGTGTGTCATACGATTCTCATTACATTTTAAATTGATCGCAAATAAACAAGCAGTATAGAAGTTGTACGTCTTGTTCGCACGTCAAGAAATGGGGAAGGGGTTTCATCGAGAGGATTCGATATTGAGTCTATAAAAATGGATGTGTGGCAGATGATTCTTCATTCTTAATCTTCTCTTTTGAACTCTGAGGAAGCTTTATTTACTGTGAATATTTATATCTTTGATGGTAGTGTTTTTGTGAGTGTTCAAGTCCCACTGTCTGTGGTAAGTTAACCTCAAAAAGGTTTTCCTTAATATCTTTATATATGTAGAAAATGTCCTCAGGTTATTTAATTTTATTTATAGGGTCGATAGATTACAGCTGAAAGTCTACCTACATTGTACCCGTCTTGTGGTTCGTGGTTTGTTGCTGAGGAGGATTGACTATTGGCAGCTCACAGCTCACTCCTCAAGATTTCTGCCCTACCTTGAGGGAAGTTCACGTAACAATAAACTTAATCAATTAATACTTTTACTTAGCACCTACAAGTGGATCACTGGTGGACGTCTCCTCAAGCTACCTTGAGCTGGAGAGAGTCTTCGGCTGACTACCTCGAGTCAGCAAGGTGATCCTGAGGGTGGCTATCCTGTGCTGACCAGACTACAGGCTTATTATTGAAAGAAAAAAAAGACTGTATATTTTTTTTTGCATACTACCTTGTATCTATAATAATAATTTTAATTTTAACAATTGTAATTTATAAAATAATTACTTTAACAAAATAAAGGTTTGTATGTGTCTAAAGTTGTTTCCCTGAAGCCTCCCGTGGAACCCGTGTACCGGCACCCTCATTTTAAATTTCTTAAAATTCTTACGGCGCCCTGAGGTCTCATATTTATCCTGAGTCGAAACCGGTGAGTTTCCACCTGACAAGTTCAGGGGTTACAACATACATGGACTGCTAATACTATTACCCTTTCTTTTGGCTTAGCTGTAGTCGGGAAAAAAAATAGTATTGAACACGTTTTTCTAATTAACATTGAACTTAACAAACTTTGAAAATTTGAAGCTTTGCAAAATTATTATGAAAGCCATTATAAAGCTGTTTATTGCGTAAGTTTACCTTTCAGGTGAATAATTGAATTTTTATTCCGTTGTTAATAAAGTGTTTAAAACTATACATAGTATAAATTGGAGACTAATTCATGAAATGTAGTATCCAGGGAGTTACGGGGCGATAAATCGATCTAGCGAGGATTCATTTTTAGAAAATATACCAAAAAGAAATACCGGTAAATACATGCAAAATAATAGCACGGAAAGATATGAGAATTCCAAAGATTTGAATGTCGTACATTACCCACTTGAAATTAAAAAGAAAGAACAAGAAACAAAGTCAATAAGGTAAGAAAGCAAAAACACAGACAATAAGAAAGCTTCAAGACGAACTAATTTAAAGTCAATCTTTGACGATTTTTTCCGCCAATTTTTAATTGCCATTGAGCTTTGACATTTAAAGTAATTTCATTATATTCGCCGCCGTTTGTGTTCTGTATAATATAGTAATATTGAAGACAAGTCGTCTTATAATAAAATAATTAAACGTTACCAAATGTTGCGTATTTTTAATAACAGTGTCCAATTTGTGATAAGATGAATATTATAGTATTGTCTTTGTGTTTAATACTACTATTATCTATCTATCTATATGCTTATAATAAAAATGTTACAGGTGTAATTCTGTACATTAAAGATATTTTGAAATTCTTTTTTGGAGGGCTCTTTATAGTCGATACTGAAACCAAAACTGTATTTTTTTTCATTTTTGTCTGTCTGTATGTCTGTCCGTCTGTCTGTCTGTATCTTGGCCGAGCATCACGCCGAAACTAATGAATGGTTTTAAATGAAACTTGGCATGATTTGAGTTCATACTACGAGGTAGGACATAGGATACTTTTATCCCGAAATTCAGCACGGTTTCCTGTAGAGAGGGGATGAAAGTCAAAATATGTACTTAGTTGTAATTCAATAATACATAGTCCGATTTTATTCATTCTTTTATTGCTAAAAAGAAAAAAATAAAAGATAACGGGAATAGTCTTTTTTTTTGTCCGCGTCTGTACACTGCCTATGGGAAGCTGAGACAGATATGTAAATATGGCGGTACGAAGTTCGCCGGGTCAGCTAGTGATATATAAAATCACTGTTAAAAGTAGTTTGAATCAATATTGAAAGCATCGATCTACTTAAATATTTTTAGTGTAAGCTTGTTAAGGAGAAAAAAGTTTAATCTTCAGAATCTAATGATACTAAAATGACCAAAGGCCACATTAATCGTTTAATCGATCAAGTCGATTGCGTGCTGTGTTTTACTAGCGTTCAAATAAAATAATACCTATATTTGTCGGCGAAATTAATAAGGAGCACATTTGACAACGAGGCACAGTGCGTGGCTCTCGTTGCCACCGTTGGCGCTGGTAGCGTGATCACGTGCTTACGAAATGTCATCGGATGCAGCGGCCGGCAATCCGGCGATCGGCGAGCAAGGAACAGACACCAATTCAATAAAATGTGAATGGTTCTAATCCGACATACCCATTCAAAAGTAAAAACACACCTAAACACCATATCTATTATACATTTGAAACACCAGATTGATATTCCGGTTCACCGAGTCTGATTCAATTCACTAATTAATACGGTCATTATTTAATCAGTAAATTAATATTGCCAATTAACTGCCCATATTATCTGTATCTATTAGGGGTATAAATTGTGTAATAAGTGAATATATACTCGTATATACATACATAGTTCATAGTTACGTTCATTTCTTTTATGCATAGGTTCATACCATAATTATGCATATATTGACAAAACGAATAGTGAATGGAGGAAATTGATTAATGGAATGAATAGATGAAACTATTGAATGGAGTCGAATCATGTATGCATTAATGTATTAGTACATAGCATTTATTTATTTCTCTCTATTTTGTACCTCTATATTTTAACCATTGGTGAAAATAAAAGAATTCCCAATCTATATAAGTAAAATTAAATAGTCGAATGTGTCGCTTAGCACAAATCTTCAGAACCGCTTAATCAAATCGGTTAATTTGTTTTATAATATTTTCGTTAAGGCACAAGGAAGGTTCTTATGGTGAGAAAAAACGTAAAGATTGCTAGGAAAATAATAAAAATAACACTTATTCATTTTTTCTATTGGACTGCGAGAGGCCAGTAACTTTTGATAGAACAAAGGCTGTAGGGGCAGCTAGTTACATTCATAAAATCATTAACCGTGGGAGAGCTACGCTTCGGCATGCATGGGCCGGCTAGACCGGAGTGATACCACGGCCTCACAGAAAACCAGTGTGAAACAGCGCCTGCGCTGTGTTTCACCATACCCAATCCCTCCCCTTTCCCAAAGGCTGGTAACACACTTGTGACGCCTCTGGTGTTACGGATGTCTAAGGGCGGCGGTAATGCTTACTATCAGGCGATACGTCTGCTCGTTTTCCAAAAATATATTTTAAAAAATGTACCGACCTACCAAAAGGTTATAAATTCAGATCTTTTTTTTTGTTTACCTCAATACTATAAATTTCGCCAGCGTATGAATTTCAATTTTTCTGCACAACGCGGTCCAATTATCATATGCAAAGTATACCAAGACGTGGAATAACTATTGAAAATCCCACAAGTAATTTTAAAATGTAGGAATCGCACAGTTATACCATTATGTAAATTTTAATGTACTCGCATTTCCTGTGATCGTATTCGCAGAGCAAACGTTACTGGATTCCTAAGAGCCCAGGCGTAGATTGTTAGATGGAGTAGAGTACGGCGTAAAACTTTAATGTTCCCAAGCAACATTAAACCACGTTGTATTTGTTTGATGAAAGCTTTAAGATTGATTAGAATACGGAATGGTAAAACCTACATTTATATTGATAGAGTGATCAAATATGAGTGGCGTAATCGTAGAGTTATGTCTTTATTAAAAGTTAGTTTATGACTTACTGCTTTTAAAATAAAAATAAAACAATCACCGGCTATGTAACAGAGAAAGTAGCAGAACTTGTTCTATTGTAACCACACTGCCTATATTATATATGTTTTAAGATACACATCTTGTTCTATCTTCTATATTTATAAAAGAAAGTCGTGTTAGTTACACTATTTATAACTCAAGAACGGCTGAATCGATTTGGCTGAAAATTCACACACACACAAGGTTCAGCCTAACCCAATATAGTGAACGGAGCCAGAACTTACTAGCACCTAGCACGTCTGTATTTCAGAAGCTGTAAATATATGTATTTAAGCATCGAAACTAGAAGTAGCACCGTAACTTCTTGTTCAAAACATTCGTGGTATAAATTGTTACCTGTTCCGGATGCTAGATAAAAACTTGCCCCGCAATATGCAGTTTCGAATTTCTTCTTTATCAAGCAACCTTATCAATAAACTGCAAAAAATAGTTAGAGCAAGTGACATTAGACACATATTGCATGCTTAGTTTAACATTATTATCTACAGTTTAATATAAAAATATACTACGCAATAATTCATTTAATCACCTTCTTAATAAGATCTCAATCAGCATTAAACCTATACATTGACATAACTAGCAGTCGACTATTCTGTACTCAGCTTAATGTCCGATAGACTTATGAGTTGACATACCATCAAAACTCTAAATTCGGCTCTAGTCTCCCTAAGATAAGAAGTTTCTATGCCTATCTTTGAGGTCACTAAACCGTCTCTTGTATCTATTCGTACTGAGGTTAGATGCAATCATTTCATTATTAAATTTACGTGTGGAAAACTCAATTTAAAGTACATTTATTTATTTATTGTTTTAAATGAGTCACATTTTGCTGCAAGTAATGTAGTTATTGATTTACAAATAGCAGAATAAAAAAATGTACTCAGTAAAATAATATCCTTAAATGTTATGGAATTTCTTAGCAAAATATGTTGATTGTGTATTGTTTCACGCACAATAACACGGCACCATTGAGGTTTTAAAAATAATTATTATTATCTATGCCTCTTGGGAGAAAGACGCGCGAAAAGAATGACCGAAGAAGATTGATTATCTACAATGACAATAAAATGGCGGTCTTTTGTAACAAATTTTTTGCTTAAAATTTTAAAAGAAAATTCAAATATATTTTTTTTATGATTGTTAAGTCTTCTGTCTGTTAAATATTGACCAAATGATCTATTTTTTTTACTATTTTTACTTCAATATGTACACATGGTGGTGTAAAACATATCTAGACAGTTTTCTACACCTAAAACCAAGTGATTATTGGAACGCGTAGACAGAGAATAGAGGTATAGACAAGTCATTAACGTATACAGTGTGAAATAGCGATAGTTCAACTTATCTAGATCTATAGTTTCGAAATTGCCACACTTTAAATTTTACCCCGTTTTTGGGGTAAACTCTGCAGTATACCTTGTGCTATTATCTGAGTTCTCGTTTCGACATAATCAGGAGGTAAGTTATCTAAGTTTGACATATTGTTACAGATTTATTAGGAGAAATAATAAAAGACAATGTAAGATTCTTTAATAGTTGTATACACCTTTTAGGTTACAAGTGACACGGATTAAGCGTTATTCAGTTTGATTACAGTGTTCCACTGTATGTTTTTTTTTTTTTTTTTTATGTATGTTACCCGATTACTCCGTCAGTTGTGGACCGATTTAAAAATTTTTTTTTGTATTCGAAAGGGTATGCTTCCGAGGTGGTCCCATTGCCAGCATATCAGGATCTGATGATGGGATCCCAGGGAAATCGAGGGAAACTCTCATTTTTTATAGGCACATACTATGTTTTTCGTATATTTTCTGAAGTTACACCCGTATTTGCGTCTGGTAGTCATCATTTTATGATGATGAGCTGATGATGTTAGGTACAACTCCTTAACGGTTAGGAGTTGGAGGATAAATCTTTAAATATCAGATGTATATATGTTACCTTTAGTCGTATTCTTTCAAATTATTTAGGTAAGCTGATGATGGAAGGTGGAAGGTACAACTCCTCAACGGTTAGGAGTTGGAGGATAATTCTTTCAATTTCATACGTATCTAAAGACCTTCAGTCGTATACTTTCTAGTTATTTAGGTGAACTGATGATAGAAGGTTAAACTCTTCAACAGTTAGGAATTAGAGGATGATTTCAATATTACACGTACGTTTAGACCTTCATTTGTATTCTTGATGATGAAATTTGATGAAATAGTTCAACTTACCTACGATTGTTTGCACTAAAAACTGAAAAATAAAAACTTTTTATAAAAAAAAACCGACTTCCAAAAAACATCCAACGAAAACTCTCTGCCAAAAAATACTTAAAAGCGTAAAATAAAGTGGTTCTTCATAAATTGCCTATACCTAATTCTTTATTCATTTAAATAGTAGTATTATAATGTGTGCTAGGTACCTAAAATCTGTTTGAAGTCGGTGCTAAGCTAAAAAGAATACAAACGAACAATTACAAAAGTCTAAGCGATAGTCACTTGGCACCGACTTCAAACAGATTCTAGGTACCTAGCACACATTATAATACTACTATTTAAATGAATAAAGAATTAGGTATAGGCAATTTATGAAGAACCAGTTTATTTTACGCTTTTAAGTGTTTTTTGGCAGATAGTTTTCGTTGGATGTTTTTTGGAAGTCGGTTTTTTTTTTATAATTTCCTTGACACCATACGCTTGTTTGCCATCAACGACAATGGTGGCAAACAACAAAAAACCCTATACGCAAGCCGAGACAAAAACTTCATACTCCGTCTTGCTTCCTTTTACACATTTGTCGTTCAATCCTACTCACTCTAGTAATTATTATTAATTTAGTACCTAGTCTATACCTTTATTCTCTGTCTACGTTGGAACGAAGTTCCTTATGGGGCGTTGCAGAGGTGTAACCTAGCCAGCAAAAAGCGTCCGTAACGTTAAATAAAAAAGCGTAAGATTTTAAAAATGTAGTATAGCGTCATCTGTATGCCCTAGCCGGCAAAAACGTCCGTAACGTTAAATAAAAAAAGCGTAAGATTTTAGAAAAATAGTATAGCGCCATATGTAAGTTGCATACATTATTATATTTTATGATAAGGAACTTCTTTCCTATCTGGTGCCGCACGACACCACATGACTTTTTTTGTTCAGATGAAACAGATTAACTTTATGTAAATTTGAAGAACTGAATGGTTGGTTAACGTTTTTAAGATCTCCTTCCCTCCTATCTCCTATTTTCCTTATTGGGTATTTTCATTTCGTAAAGATTTTATTAGAACTTAACTTACATTTTGTTTAGTGTGTTGTATTTTTGGAACGAAGTTCCTTATAGGGCGTTGCGGAGGGGTACCCTTTTTTTTTTTTTTTTTTTGTTGACGGGGTGGAAAATCCCTTCGGATCTCCGGTTCCTCGGGGACTGAGGAGCCAGGTATGTGGTGATTCCACTAAAAACCACCCCGGCGGCCGGTCTCAGGCGCCCTGCTCTGAGGAGGACCCGGACCATATTATTTCAGGTCCCCCCCAGGAACGACGCCGCGTCTATAGACTCTATCCTGGAGGAAGCCTAGGCTTCCCCCGGCCTGACGGCCCAACCGTTATATTGTATGTTGCGGCCTGACCGCAGTTTTGCGACCCGGCCGCCCCCCTATTGCTGACCGCATCAACTAATCAGCTACCAGAGGTCCCCACTCTCTGGCAGCTTGCGGTCCTGTCGGCGGCTGGTGTCGCCGGCGACGTCGCCTACGCTCGGGATCGGCCCTCTCCCGATCCCGTTCAGCAGTCTCTTTCTGGAGCATTACAGTCTCACAGAAAGAGACCACTGCGTCCCAGCCCTCCTCACCCTCCAGCATGGCAGCAATGATAGCTGACGGGGACAGGTCTCGTCCAATTTGGCCGACCAGGACTTCACGATCAGACGCCCACGCGGGGCAGTCCTCCAGCGTATGCTGGGCGGAGTCCAAGTCGGCTGCGCAGTGGTGGCATTGTGCCGTCTCCTCGCGTCCGATATTATTCAGATACTCACCGAAGCAACCATGCCCGGTGAGTATCTGCGTAAGTCGGTAGGTGACGCGACCTCCCTCCCTACCTACCCAAGCTTCGAGGTTAGGCAGAACGGCACCAACAGCGCGTTGGCGCGCATTTTGCGGCTGTTCCAGCCGTGCACGCCACTGTGCCAGTGCCTGTCGGTGAGCGTTCCGCCGCATTTCGAGCTCGTCCTGCTCTTCCCCGCTCTCACCCCGGCGGATGGCGCGAGACTGGTCATAGACCTTCGCGTCCATATCCGCCAGGATATCAAAGGGCGGGAAACGAGCCAGGACTGTCGCTGCCTCCGACGAGATGGTGCGGTATCCTCGTACGATCCGAATGGCCGCTACCCGCTGCGCTTGGTTGAGCTTGGCTCTGCAGCGGGAGGAGGCCGATAGGCGCTTGGCCCATATCGGCGCTCCATAAAGGGCCATGGATCGTATCACCGCACCGTAGAGGCAGCGAACTTCCTCCCGCGGGCCCCCTAGATTAGGCAATAACCTCTGTAGGGAGCCCGCCACCCCTCGAACTCGGGGGATCATCCGCTCGAAATGCTCCTCGAAGCTCCAGCGGCTGTCCAGGGTGAGGCCGAGGTACTTGATATGTCGGCCAACCTCGATCTCCGTTCCTCCCACTCTAATAAGTGAGCGAGTAGGAACGGCACCTCCGCGTTTCCTGTGAAACCACAGGGCTTCCGTCTTATGAGGTGCAACCCGTAGACCCAGACCGCTGATCGTTTGGACGACACAGGCCACCCCTAATTCGGCGAGCTCCAGAACTTCCTGGAAGCCATCTCCCCTAGCCAGTACTAGAGTGTCATCCGCGTAACAGATGACACTCAATCCAGGGGGTAAACTGGTCCTCAAGACCGCATCATATGCGAGGTTCCACAGAAGGGGCCCTAGGACCGATCCCTGGGGAACCCCGCATGTGACTTCCCTTCGGTGTTCTTCGCCGTCCCGACCCACATAGGATATGGATCTATCGCGAAGATAGGCCCCGATGATATCCTGCAGGTAGAGGGGCAACTGGTGATAGACCAGTGCCTCTCTGATCACCCACCACGGGAGGGAGTTAAAAGCGTTGACTATGTCGAGACTGACCGCCAGCGCCACTCCCCCCCGACAGACAGCCTCCTCCGACAAGGAACGGACGCGTTCTATCGCGTCCAGCGTTGAACGTCCTTGTCGGAAGCCAAATTGACTATCTGATAGGTCGGGGCCCACTCGCGACAGGTGCCGGCTGATGCGGGCGGCGATAACTCTTTCAAAGAGTTTCGCCGCCTCGTCCAGCAGACATATTGGTCGGAACGACGAGGGAGAATCTGCATTCCTGCCAGGTTTCTGGATAAGGACCAGCCTGGCTTCCTTCCAGCCGAAAGGGAATACGCTGTTACGGAGGCAGCTGGTAAACAGCCGCCTCAGGATCGCTAAAGCATGCACCAATGCTCGGCCCGGTATGCCATCAGGGCCCGGGGCGGTGTTGCGGGCGGCTAGTCGCTTCACGGCTCGGTCCAGCTCATCCTCCGTTACGTCGTAGTCGTAGGACCACATAATTGGTTCCGACAATAACGAAGGGAGTGAGGGACTACCCTGATCCCTGGGGAAGAGGGTATCTACCACTCTTCCCACAAACTCGGGGTCCAGGGTCTGCGTTAGTGGTGGGACCCATGGTCTGAGCTTGCCCAATACAAGTTTGTACGGGCGCCCCCATGGGTCCCTGTCCAGTCCCTCTATGAGCTCCTTCCAGGACCGAGCCTTGGCTTCCGCGATAGCAAGGCTTACAGCCTTTGCTGCGGCGCCATACTCCTGCCTCACTTCGGCGATCTCCTCAGCTGTGGCTCGCCGTCTTCTTCGGGTTCTCTGAAACCGGCGACGGGCTCTCGAGCACGCTATGCGAAGCTGCTCGAGTTCCGGTGTCCACCAGTACACAGAACCCCTACTACCTCCCGGCCTGACCCGTGGCATTGACGCGTCAAAGACCTCGGTCATGACACCACGAAACCAGGCCGCCTGCGCTTCTGGCTCAGACGAGACCCGCTCTTCCTCTTCCCCTGGCCAGTCCGCGACGATGGCTGCGGCGACGAGCATATCTGTATTCATCCGCTTGAGGGACCATCGTCGCGGGGGGCAGCTACTGCGGCGGTCCAGGCCTGAGCCTGGTCGGCGGATGGTCACATTTAAGAAGATGTGGCGGTAGTCCGACAGAGTGACCACCTCCTCCGCCACCCTCCATCCTGACACCTGCTCGATACCTAGGGGAGTCGCCCACGTCAGGTCAACGATTGACTCCCCCTGCCATCGCACGCAGGTGCTTACTGAACCCCGGTTCACAATACCGAGGTTCAGTCCCGCCGCCCACTCAATGAGTGTATCTCCTCTCGCGTTGTCCAGGCGATCTCCCCACTGTGTAGAGCGGGCATTGAAATCGCCTAGGACAAGTACTGGACGGGATAGGTAAGTGCAGATGCAGCTCCTGATGCCGTCCAAGTACGCCTCGAATGCAGGGAGGCCGCAGTTTGGAGATATGTAGCAGCCTACAATGACCATGGGGCCCCATTCGACTGCCACAAACCCCATCCCTCGCTGAAGGAGGGCACAGTGGAGGCCGTTTCCTACCCCGGCCCAGAATATGGCGGCAGTACCGTCATTCGACCCGAACCATCGAGGGTGAATCGGGACGCAATACGGCTCCGCCACCACCGCTAGGGCAACCGACCGCTCGGCGAGTATCTGCATCAGCAGATCTTGCGCTGCGCGGCAGTGATTTAGGTTGCCCTGTAAAACTTTCTGTGGAGACGCGAACTTTAGGCCTCCATTGCCTCCTCTGCCGGAAGAGTTTCCGGCTGTGGCACCCTTGCAGCCAGCAAGTGCCGGCTAGTGCTGGCACTTGCCTGGGCTGGGGTGGGAGCCGTATGTAGCCCCCTTCTTTTATTCTTCGGCGGGGAACATTTCTTGCTCCCCAGCCGATGATCCGCGGGACGGCCAAGGTCTGAGCAGACTGGGCATCTCGGCGCTTTTGCGGTGCATGTTCGCGCTACGTGGCCTGTTTCACCACACGCGTAGCACAGCGCTCCACGGTCTGTCTCTTTGGGACACTTTGCTCTCACGTGTCCCAATTCGATGGGGAAGCGCGGATGGCTCTGACTTTGACGTCGGAGATGGTACATCCCCCCGCCGCTGCTATAGCCTTGGCAACCTCGGCTTGGGTGATGGACTCCTCTAAGTCCAGCACACGTAAGTCACCTGTCCTACACGGACGCGCAATAATAGCGTCCGTTGCGGACAGTACCTCCCGCAAACGTGCTGCCAGCTTGTCCGCCTGAGCGGCGCTGCCTTCACCAGGGATCTGTAAAATCAAAGCCCCAGTCATGGCTCGCTTGGTGCGGAGCCCGCCTGCGATTCCGAGGTCACTCAGATTTATATTGGCCTTTGCAGCCTCCATCAGCGCGGCTATTCTCGTTTCCGAGCCAGGAGGCACGGAAACAGTGACAGCCGCTGCTGTGGGAGGCCGTGGCACAGACCTTTTTTGGGGTGATGAGGCAGCAGTAGTACGGCCTTTCGACTGGGTAATAGTAGCCGCCTTTTTCACAGCCTTGGCTTTGGACTTCCGACCAACGACCAAGGCCCAAGTCTCACCCGTAGATGGGGCCGCAGGTTGCTGCTGCCTTGTGGGGGAATGAGATGATAGAGGCTGTGATGTAGCCAGCTGACCTTTCCTCCGCCTCTTCCTTTTTTTAGATGATGGTAGGGCATTGGCCTCTACCGCACCCGCTCCCTTTGCGGAGGTAGTCAACGTGCCCCTCTCTGGATACTGCTCTCCCAGCATCTTAGCCCGCACCTCAGCCAACACGCGGTCCAGTATGACCGTGTATTGGTCTCGGTCGGGCAAACTTGCCGGTGCCCTGCTTTTCTTAGGGGACGAAGCTCTGCCAGTCACACCACCCCGGGCTTTATGTTTTTGAAGGGGTTTGGGGCCCCCACGGCGAAGTTCCTCCATCTCCTTTTGTAAAGAGGCTATTTGGGAGCGTAGTGCCTCATTCTCTCGCTCTAACCTCCCTACTGCGTCCGTGAAGACTGATGTGTCAGTTCTCATAAGGAGTTCTGATACACCAGCCCTGACGGTCGTTATGGCTTCTTTAGCGGCAGCTCTTTTGCCGCCTCGAACTCCCTTTATTCCTACAAAGGCCTTCTCAACCGCCGACAGAGACTCTTGGATTTTGAGGTCTATGTCGGCGGCAGGTTTGCCTTTCAGTTCCGCCGCCTCTGCTCTTTTTTCTACTACTGGTTCTCCTTCTGGGGAATCCAGTGGAGCGGACGGACCCCCTGGGACTTCAAGCTCCGCTTCCGTCCCCGTTCCGCTTCCTTCACTACGTGTTATGCCTCTCCTAGACCGCACAACTTTGGTGGGCCTGCTCTCTTCCGCCGGTCCCTTCGGCTTGCGCTTGCGGACTTGGGAAGGCTGCGAGGAGACAGAGACGAACGACGAAGCGTCGCTATCCCCGGATTCCGCCCGTCGCCCTTCCGTCCCTTGGCCTTCTACAGGCTCTGTGGTTGGGCGTCCTATTGTTGGTGCCCGTATATTTCTTTCTACCAGTTCGCCTGACTGGGCGCGGGCAGACGCCAGACTCGGCGTTTTGGGACGCACAAAACTGGGCGTGTGCGACCCAATAGTTGTGCCCGGGCTCGGACACTGCTCTGCACGCAACTTTACCCCCCCAGAGTACGGTGGGCTGAACACTCCGACTTCACTCGAAGTGCCGAGTGAAGTCGGAGTGCCGAGGGACTCTCCAACCGCGGCGCGGTTGGTACCCTCCTGGGGTACTATATGTTTTTTGGTTGCATCCATTTTATTTATTTGCTCTTTGACGTGAGCTTACGTTTTGTTTTGTTGCCCTAGTGACTGGGATACCCCCCCAGCCGTTAACCTCGTCACCGGGCTTCCTCAGCTTGGGTTAGGGGTAATTTTTTATAGAGGTTTTCTTCCTCGTGACCTTCTCTACCCTTCCCCCCGTTCGAGAAGGCCCCCGCTCCCGATTTCTCGGCGTCTACGGGTTGGGCCGATCGGTTGCCGGAGTTCGGCAGTGACAACTACCGGTTGCTCCGTTCGGAGCTTCCGACGGTCATCCCGTCGCCCCTGTAAGACGTCGTCCTCCGACGTAACCCTCCCATGTGCCCTCTGCGTAACAGAGGGACACTTAGAGGGACATTCCTGGACATATGACCTGCGCCATCCTGCCCATGTAGTTTTTTATAGAGGTTTTCTCCTCTTGGCCAGTCTCCTACGTAGGTTAATGGCCCCCGCTCCCGAAAGTCAGCGTCTGCGGGTCGGGCCGTCCGGTTGCTGGCGTTCAGCATTGGCCGCCGTCGGTAGTGCGAAAACACCGACGACAGTCCCGTCGCCCCTCACGTGGCCGTTGGGCCACTCTCCCCGTGCCAGGAACCACATTAGACGCGCCAGTAATATACGATCGCGTGTACCACCTTCCGCGTGCAACTGCTGGTCGTTGCATTGGACGCCGTGGTTTGGTCTTTGGAAGGCTGCGGAGGGGTACCCTAGCTGGCAAAAAACGTCCAGACCGTAAGATTGACGCCTCGGTGTCAAAATGGGAACGAATGCGAATGCTGTGCTAGAGGTCTCGGGTTCGAATCCCGGGTAGGATAAAAAAGGATTTTATGATCTGAAAATATTTGTTTTTTTGGAGTTTGGATGTTTTCTATGTATAATATGTATGTATTAATAAAAAAAAGATGTAAAAAATATTTATTTCCTTGAACGAAAAATTTTGTATAGCGTAGTAATCTGTAACTTGTAGGTAACAAGTACGGAGTAACTCTAGACAGAACTTGTTTCAGTAGAGATTACTAGGTGGCAGCACAAGTGACAAGTTTAGTTTTTTTTTTATAGATAAAAAATAAAAGTTAAAAATGTATACCTGTATAGTTTTTTTTTTTTACCTCGCATAGAACTTTTATAAGTTTTTAGTTATCATTTTAAATAAAATAATGGCGTTAAGACAATTTTGTGGTTGTAAATGGAAATTCACGAAATAAATAAATAATTACAGATGATTGAATTACAGATACTGATGATTTTTGATAAGGAACTTCGTTCCTATCTGGTGTCCACGACACAACAGGCTTCTATTTTTTAATTCATCATAAATTTAACACGAAAAGCTATTTAAAGGGACTAGTAAAATCAAACAGGCAGTAAATTTTGCTTTATCAGTTTTAACAAATTAATTATGTTTTTTTTATTTTATAAGTACCCGCCATCACAGGGTGTTGAGCTTGTTACCTCTAACACGTAGTCAGAGCCCTTTTTTGCTTTTATTTATTACTAGCTGACCCGGCGCACTTCGTACCGCCATATTTACATATCTGTCTCAGCTTCCCACAAAAAAAGACTTTTCCCGTTATCTTTTATTTTTTTTCTTTGTAGCAAAAAAAGAATGAATGAAATCGGACTATGTGTTATTGAATTACAACTAAGTACATATTTTAACTTTCATCCCCTCTCTCCAGGAAACCGTGCTGAATTTCGGGATAAAAAGTATCCTATCCTACCTCGTGGTATGAACTCAAATCATGCCAAGTTTCATTTAAATCCGTTCAGTAGTTTCGGCGTGATGCGAGGCCAAGATACAGACAGACAGACAGACAGACGGACAGACAGACAAAAATGAAAAAATTACAGTTTTGGCTTCAGTATCGATTATAGAGAGCCCTCCAAAATTTTTTTTCAAAATATCTTTAATGTACAGAATTGGACCTACTACATTTTTATTATAAGTATAGATATAACAATTTTAAACATTTTTTTTGAATGGTCACTAACTTATCACTAAATTATCGTTTTAACATATAGCCTTAATTTCTACCTTATCACAATTAATTATGTTCAATCCAGCATACACAAATTACACAACTCATAAATTAGTATTAATTGCCCAATTAGTATCAGTGACAACATGGGCACTAGCTTTACCGTTTTATTGTATCAATATATCATTGCATATTTATTAAAATTATTATAAACTACTGCCTCGGTGGCGCAGTGGTAGCGTATGCGACTACTGTGCTTGAGGAATCGGGTTCGATTCCTTTTTTTGATTCCCTCCGAATTTGGGTGTTTTCTATGTATAATATGTATTTATTTACAAAAAAAGTAGGTATACATGAATTCATATTAGTTGTCTAGTACCCATAAAACAAGCTCTGCTTAGCTTGGAACTAGATGGCGTTGTGTGTTAGATGTCCGAAATATTAATTACTATTATTTATTATTAAATAAACTGCAAAAATATTTCAATTTATATGTATAGATTTTAAAGACAACTCCTGCATTAGGAACATACCTACATCCAGTTTCACGGAAGACTTTGCAAACATACTTGAAAATGACACAAAGAACACCCAGACTCAGAACAATGATTTGAAGATCACACAAAGTGGTGTCCCACGTAGGATTTGAACCCACAACACGTGGCGCCGTAGAGAGCGCTGCGGCAACCACTTAAACCACTAGGCCAACCGTGCCGGCAGTTTTTAAACACAATTGCAGCCAGTCTAATCAGGATACTTTTATTTATCAAGTTTTATTTAATTATCTATACTTATAATCTATCTATATACTTATAATAAAAATGTAACAGGTCCAATTCTGTACATTAAAGATATTTTGAAAAAAAATTTTGGAGGTCTCTCTATAATCGATACTGAAGCCAAAACTGTATTTTTTTTTCTTTTTTTTTCTGGCTGTCCGTCTGTCTGTCCATCTGTCTGTCTGTCTGTCTGTATCTTGGCCGCGCATCACGCCCAAACTACTGAACGGATTTAAATGAAACTTGGCATGATTTGAGTTCATACTACGAGGTAGGAAATAGGATACTTTTTATCCCGAAATTCAGCATGGTTTCCTGGAGAGAGGGGATGAAAGTCAAAATATGTACTTAGTTGTAATTCAATAACACATAGTCCGATTTCATTCATTCGTTTCATTTCATTCATTTGACTGCCTCGTTGGTCAAGCGGTTGGCGTGTGCGAACGCTGATCATGAGGTCTCGGGTTCGATTCCCGGGTCGGACCAAATGTTTGTATTTACAAAAAAAAAAGTATATAATTATTTATATCAGTTGTCTAGTACCCATAACACAAGCTCTGCTTAGCTTTGGACTAGATGGCGTTGTGTAGTAGATGTTCGAAATATTTATTTATTCTTTTTTGCTAGAAAGAAAAAAATTAATAGATAACGGGAAAAGTGTTTTTTTGTCCGCGACTGTACACTGCCTGTGGGAAGCTCAGTCAGATATGTAAATATGGCGGTACGAAGTTCGCCGGGTCAGCTAGTTGAATACTAAAGAAAGAAAGTTAATAAGAGCTCCTAGACTAGACATAATTGCATAATTAAGTATTTGATAATTAAATTCTCTCTCTGTCAAGTAAAGTAGAAAGAGTAACGCTTGGGCAACGAATCAGAAAATAGACATTTTAATTTTTCCGTATGCTTATTCTTTTAAATTTTCAAAGTACCACGTGACATACCATTCCACAAAAATTAATAAATTAAATTCTGTAATGATTTTGTCAGAATTGCTGCATTAGTATAAAATCAAAACACAATTAAAAATAAAATAATTTTTAAATATGAGCGAGTTAAAGAGTTACTACTGAAACTAAAACTAAATTATTTAAAAGGATGTTTTTTTGAGAGAAAGTATACTCAAAACAAAAGAAAAAAAAACAGTTTTAACTATAGAATGCGTCGACAAAAGGAGAAAACGGGAGGCTTTTAAAATAAGAAATTCTTTGGTTAAATGATCAATAACCTAGTGGTAAAAGTTGCTGAAGTGCTGCCCATTCGTGAACGAAGGAAACCATCATCACCTGACGCTTTCATCGACACGGCGACAAAGTAACAAATTCTATTAACCATTTACCTCTGTTAGAACATATTTTAGTCCAAAGTAAAATCCAATTTATAGAAAATGGCTCTGTGAAACTGTACAAGTATTTTAATCAGTATCGTAATGATGATGCAATGCATAAGCGTCATTAGGCCACCATGGTGTGGGTCATCGTGCTGTACTGTTGCATTTTGCATTGTCTGCTTTCGCAATAAATATGGTGACCACCGTTTCTGGATTATGTTTATGCTTTCCACCAGGCTGAGTAGGCATCACTTGGGCAGGCCCATACATAAAAAATATAATAAAAATAAATTTCGACAACAAAAAAAAATTACCAATTATTTTGAAATTGTTTTTTCGTTGAACATTACTATATTTATTTTAATGATAAAACCCAAATAACGGTGACTGAGTTCCCTTATCTGTTGTCAAACACAGAACTGTATGCATAAAGGTAATTAAAGCATCATCCAGTCTAAATCTACAACACGCCAAACAATTGTCAGATCTCAATACGTTAATGAATCAATTTCAATTATGAACCAACTATTCAGAACACAATAACCGAACAGTTCCATGAAATTCTGAGTAGTAGTTAACTAAGTTTCTGTAATCAATATAACCTAATGATCTTCAATTAATTCCCATAAGTGCCTTTATAACTAATGAATGTCAAATCTTGATGTACAAGGTTAAACCTTACTAGTTTTGAAAACCTATAAGTTGCTAAATATTTTCGCTTGGCACTATAAGTTTATCATTATCATTTCTTTTGCCAGGTTATTTTGACTGCCTCGGTGGCGTAGTGGTAGCGTATGCGACTGCTGTGCTTGAGATCTCGGGTTCGATTCCCGGGTTACACCAAATGTTTGTATGATCGGCAAATATTTATTTTGGAGTTTGGGTGTTTGCTATGTATAATATGTATGTATTTAGAAAAAAAAAGTATATGTGTATTTATATCAGTTGTCTAGTACCCATCACACAAGCTCTGCTTAGCTTGGGACTAGATGGCGTTGTGTGTTAGATGTCCAAAACATTTATTATTATTTTGTGTCAGCTAAATACACAAATACACATTGCGCTGACCTCAAATAAAATTGGGAAAAGTTACTTTATTTCATCCTGTATTTCAAATACACAATAACTGTTTTATTTGTGACATAATAAATCTTGAAGAGTTTTCTCGTTGATAGGGTTGTTATATATTTTCACAATTTAACAAGAAGAAACCATGAAATATTGTATAGTATATATAAGTAAAAATAATATAAAATAATATACGACGTACTTACATTATACGGAAGTTTTATTTGCTTTATCAATTTACTATATATCTATAGTCTAGTCTAGTCGACAAGTTCCACTTGTTGACTAGACTAAAAGATGCAGCAGCATCACTAGGCCGCCATGGTGTAGGTTGCCATACTGCATTGTCTACATTCGCAGTGAGTATGGTGACCGCCACTCTTGGATTCTGCTTATGCTTTCCATCAGGCAGAGTAGAGTCATTTTGGCAGGCCATACATAAAAAAAAAAAAACTATTCTGTCTTTATTAAAACTACTGAAAGTGTTGTGGGTTCAAATCCTAAATGGGACAACACTTTGTGTGATCCACAAATTGTTGTTCTGAGTCTGGGTGTTCTTTGTGTCCGTTTCATGTATGTTTATAAAGTCCCCGCGACACAGGATTAATGCGGGAGTTATCATTTTCAAACTATAAACGCCTATGACCACTTTTAATGAACTGTTAAATTTTTCGTCCATCTTAAGTAGGTATATAAAAAATACTTTAATAACACCTTCTTGTTTCCTTTAAAGACTCATAATTCTTGAGAGAATATTTTTAACGCCAGACGCCAACGCTAAGAAATTAATATTCCAGGCTCTTGATCTTAAGAGGATCAGGCACTTACCGAGGCGAAGATTAATATCACCCCTTATTAATGTTTAATTAGCCAGATTTATCGTTATTTAAGGCCTTATCTACCTTACAAACTGAAAATAAGGGTTATGACGGAGTTTTAAACAAAATAAACAAAAATATACAAGCGCACTCCGCGCACTTATCTGAAGATACGATTATAAGCGGTAACTGTAATTTGATGAACTCACGATATGGGCAAACTTTGGTAATCAACCATAAGAAAAAGATAGCAGATAAAAGAAAGCAAGGCAATAATAGAAAATGTTTTATTTATACCTATGGTTTGGAATGTAAAATAAAAGCTCCAAATGGGTTAGGGTCACATGCCTATAACTTTACCGGCTAGAAAATACGAATCCCCCAACGCATAAGTCCTTTACTGTTAGTTACCTACTAACTGCTTATCGCAAAAAAAGCGGCCAAGTGCGAGTCGGACTCGCCCATGAAGGGTATTTTATTTGTGTTGATTGAATGAAAGGTAAATTGCAGTTTACGATTTATGACGTATAAAAAAAAACTACTTACTAGATTTCGTTCAAACCAATTTTCGGTGGAAGTTTGCATGGTAATGTTCATCATATTTTTTTTTAGATTTATCATGCTCTTATTTTAGAAGTTACAGGGACACATTTTACCACTTTGGAAGTGTCTCTCGCGCAACCTATTCAGTTTAGAAAAAAATGATATTAGAAACCTCAATATCATTTTCGAAGACCTATCCATAGATACGCCACACGTATGGGTTTGACGAAAAAAACATTTTTGAGTTTCAGTTCTTAGTATGGGGACCCCCAAAATTTATTGTTTTTTCTTTTTTTGCGTGAAAATCTTAATACGGTTCACAGAATACATCTACTTACCAAGTCTCAACATTATAGGTCTTATAGTTTCGGAAAAAATTGTCTGTGCCATACGGACGGACAGACAGACGGACAGACAGACAGACAAGACGAATCTATAAGGGTTCCGTTTTTTGCCATTGGCACGAACCCTAAAAACAGTCCTTGAAGTTCCGGTCCGGTACATCTGTTATATAAAAAATTTGAGTGTAATCTGTACACAACTTTTGAGTATTTAAAGCGTATACTTGCTGCTTGTAAATTAATCAGTGTATATAATAATATTAAAATGGTTTACTTTAATATTTTTATATGTACATAGATTCAGCAAGTCATCATCTTCCTAGCCTTTATTATTCCCAATATTTTTTGGGGTCAGCTACTATTTCACCCGGTTTCACCAGAATTTCAGTTTTTCCAGGGATCGGACCTCCGCAACACTGATGACTAACCGAATTCGATGGTTGAACTGACTTCAGAATAACGATTGCCATAGATGTTCGTGACAACCGGGACGCGTGTAACACCGTCAAACTTCCATACTCCGGGCTGCTATAAGGAATTTCCTGTAATAAAAACCCAAAAACCACTTTTGGCCCGACTCGGGAAGGGAACATTTTGTTTAATTACATTTAAAATTGATTAAATATCATAAAATAATAAACAGTTCTTGTTTCAGTTAAGTCTTTTTTTTATTGCTTGCATTTGAACTGTGCAATATCAATACCATTTAAAAAAGATCCAGTTCCTATGCTTTTGTCATTTCTACGAATAAACATGTATGGGTATACATTACATAAATTACAAGAACTTGTTCCTTACAATTACGAGTAAGGTTAGTAAAATTTGTAAACGTTTCTATAATAAAAATTCTTTTATCTTTTTGACATAATTAAAACGCTCTAGTCTTTACTGTTTCTTAACGTTTTAACCTACAAAGTATTTAAATGATTTCATGAATATTCAATTTAGGAAGTAAATTCAACCATTTTACTTTCAGTATTATTGAAGTTATGTTAAAGTTTAAGCTGCGGTTACTCATTACAATATTTGCATTATTAATATAATATGATAATATTTATAGTACATCAATAGTAGCGTACGATACTGCTGAGCTGAAGGTCTCGGGTTCGCTTTCCAGATCAGACCATAGGTTTGTATGAGCTGCAAATATTTGTTTCGGAGTTAGGGTGTTTTCTATGTATATGTATTTATAAAAAAGTATATGTATTTATATTAGTTGTCTAGTTAGTACCCATAGTAAAAACTCTGCTTAGTTTGGGACAAGATGGCGTTGCATGTCAGATGTCCGAAATATTATGAATCTGTTGTGCAAATAAAGTTTTTTGTGTAATTTAAACTATAGCTTATCTAAGCTGAATAATTTTTAGGCACTGTAATCAAATATTTAAGGCTGTATCAATAGCCACTTAAGTTCAAAAAATTGCAACAAGAAGAATCTTTACAATACTGTAAGGTTAGGTATTATTAAAAACAAAGCTAGGAGGTGATGCCTGATGGTGATAAACATCACCCCATCATCCAACTCAATTCACGAGGTGATCATCGTCATCATCAGCGAGATATATCCACTACTGAATGTAGGCCTCCCCCATGGCTCTCCATAATTACCAATAAGACGGGATAAGACGAAACCTTCGGTCAACAAATAATCTGCTTCTTCTATGCCCTCCACACACCTCCAACTTCCTACATTCTTCCTTCTACGTGCAGTCTGTTCTTCTCTGGAATGAACTCCCTGCCGAGATCAGGATGTCCATAAACCGCCTTACATTCAAGTTAAAGGTACGTGAACTTCTTCGGAATGAGTTGGCAATACAGTTACAACGCTAGTACCCGACTGTGTACTAGTATAATATTAAATTTATGTATGTGTATTAATATATGTATTTATATTATTAATATATGTAATAGTATGCCATTTGATGTAGGTTAATTATTATTTGAAAAACCATTATTTACCATAAAAACTTTATCTTTGCACCTACCACATCCTATTTCTACATCACCTGAAGGTTGACTGGGAGAGAATGCCTCATGGCATTAAGTCCGCCTTTTGTACAATAAGTGCAACAAGTTTAAATAAATAAATAAGAAGTTGAAAATGTTAGCTTCTATCAGTGTAGTGCATTACTTGTTTCCAGAAATGTTGATTACTGAATAGGACAGCAAGAAAATATGTCATATCGTATTAAGGATTATCAATTTTCAAACAAAAGAATAACCATTAATAGTTTTTTTTTGTAGTATGGCAATATAGTTTTTGTCTTTTTTGCCAATGTCAAGTTCAACCATTAATTGTTATAAATATTTACTGCTAAAAATATTTTACCATAATCAAATAATATTTATCGACATTATATCATGTAAAATATTACTGAATTTTATAAATGCAAATAATTTCTCCTTTGAGTGCATATTCATACAGCAATCTGTTTAAAGCAACATCACGTTTGCAGGGTCTGGGATCTTGAAAACAGATCTTAAGTATTGAGATAAAGGTTGAAAGGCTCTTGTAAAGGTCAACTACTTCCAAATAGGTTCTAATGAATGACAAAATTTATTTTCACGACGCCTAACGTGGTTCGTGTTAAAATGTAGTTTAGGAGTATACTTTTAGGAGTTTTACAGATTAAATGTACACTTTAATTACGGTCATCATCATCACCATTATCAGCCTATTGCAGTTCACTGCTGATCATAGGCCTCTAGGATCATTTTGGACTACTCGCATCCAGTTTCTACAACCATGTTGCGCAAGTCATCATTCCGCCTGGCCTGTGGCCGTCCTACACTACGTTTTTCGAGACTCGGTCTCCACTCCAGAACTCTTCTATCCAAGCAGTTATCAGTTCTGCAGCTAATATGGCCAGTCCACTATTTCAGCTTGCTAATCCGGTTGGCTACATCGATGACCTTAGTTTTCTATAGAATCACCTCATTCTTGATATTATTCCTTAGAGAAAAGCCGAGCGATGCGATTCCTCAGAGAAACGCATAGCATAACCTTTTAGAAAGCATGCTGAGCGACTTTTAGCTTGTGAACCAACCGCACCGTAAGTGTCCATGTTTTTGCTCCATATGTCATGATTGGTAAGACGCATTGATTAAAGACTTTCGTCTTTAGCCACTGTGAGATCGACGACGAGAAGACTCGATGTAGCTTTCCAAATTACGTTCAGATAAACAAAACATCTATTTTAAATCATGCCCTCTTAGATCAATTTTACGAAGGTAAATCTTTGTATAGAAACATATAAAAAGATTTAAAAATAAATAAATAATCCATACATGTAAACATTCAGTGACTTCTATAAGGTTGTTAACCATTTTAATTTGATTAACATTTTTTTAATTGTTTTCCAGCTCCTTTGCGCAGTGATCAAAATGAAGAGTATGTCAAATGCATTCATGACAATTCACCTATATGTCAATGTCCGCAAATGAATGGATAACTTCCTTGGAATGGATGTCCATCGAGCTTAATATCATAAGTTCCAAATTAACTCTGTCTGTCTTTTACGATTTTGCGGCTAAACCGCTGAACCGATTTCAATATTTGGCATGAAGATACATTGATAATGAAATAAGCTACTATTTGTTGCAAAAATCGACATACACGCGGATGGAGCCACGGGCGATAGTAAGTGAAAATATAAATAAGAAAATTTTAGACATTTTTCTTTTTCTGTCAGCGAACGGTAAATCATAACTACGCTGCCAGAATTTGAGTACCTCCCCCTAGAATCAGGCAAGGGAATAGCGCAGTTAGCTCTCTGACTGAGCAACAGCAACGAAGAGTTAGTAATAGAGTTCTGAGCGACGTGTCATGTACCTACGTACGCAAGCATAGGTCTCCTACGATTAATTTAAAAAAACTTATATTTATAAAAATGAATACAACCCAATACTGCTAGAGACATTAGTTTTATATATACCTACCTAGCTAAGCTTACATGCACGATCATAATATCTACGAGTACTTAATTACTTTGAATGTCATTAAACCCGTTTATAGAATAACTCCCTTGTGCGCGTCTCCTTGGTTAATGAGCTATAGAGAGTATCTTATGGTTATTAAATGAATTCACGACCAAGATACCGTAGACAGAACTATACTTGGAGTTATACGAACTATATTTGAGTTTACCTCTATGAAAATATTAATTTGTGCAAATAATTTAAAGAAATGACGTCTGTATTGTGAATATATTACAAAGTTTTGGATGGAATCATTCATTTGTGTATTTAGAGAGTTAAATTTGTATCTATTTATTCAATAAAATATCATCTTCACTTAATACTTTCATTTAGAATCCTACGCTCTAAATAAAAGCATTTATATTTGACTGCAACGTCGACCAATTTATATAGGATAATTCAACTATGAAATATATAATTTAGTAATAATTTTATGTATTTTTCGAACAAGGATTCTTATTATTGCACCTTAGATTTTTTTAGTAGAATCTTTAAAAACATATATATACTTATAATAAAAATAACATGCCTATTTAAGTGATGCATAACTCAACGTACTTTTGTTTTTGTTGAGAAGTACTCCAACAACTTTAAAAATAATCATAAATTTTAGATATATGCACAAGTTCTTCTCTAAAATTAACTTAATTAACTTCGTAAGTTTTGTCACTCTGGAGCTTAGTCAATGGATTATAAGCTAGACGTGTTCCGAACTTTGTTATTTTAGAGACTTCTGTACTTAGGAATGTAATATTTTCATGTTTTTTAGCATCTTCACAGATTATGCGGTCATTGAATCCCAAGTTTGATTTTAAGTGCAAAGGGGATTTCAAATTTACCTAAGTAAATTGGTTGCCCAAAATGGTCAGAACAAAGCATTACAATAATTGTTCATTTTTAACCGACTTCAAAAAAGGAGGAGGTTCTCAATTCGACTATATTTTTTATTTTCTTTTATTTTTTATGTTTGTTACCTCATAACTTTCGACTGGGTGAACCGATTTTTATGGATTCTTTTTGGAACGGCGTTGCGGAGGGGTACCCTAGCCGGCAAAAAACGTGTAGGATCAATTTATTTTTTTGTTCTGCAAATATTTGTTTTTTGGGAGTTTGGATGTTTTCTATGTATAATATGTATGTATTTACAAACAAATGTCCGAAATATTTATTTGTTTATTTCGTGAACGAAAAAATTATATAATCTGTAAGTTGTATGTAACAAGAACGGAGAAACTCTAGAAAGAACTTGTTTCAGTAGAGATTACTAGGTGGCAGGACAAGTTTAGTTATATTTTTTATTTTTATCGTTAAAAAATCATAACAAAAAATGTATAGCCTTATAGTTATTTTCTTTATACCTCGCATACAACTTTTATATATTTTTATAAATCATTCTAAATAAAATAAAGGTGTTAAGACAATTTTGTGGTTCTTAAAGACGAAAAATTTAGTATAGCGCCATCTGTAAGTTGCATGTATTATTATATTTTATCTATAATTGTATTTGTTAATATACTCAGATGTTAAAACAATTATTAAACGGCTTTTTTATTACAGTGTATGTTTATTTAAATAGTAGAAACATAAAATATTGTATAATTTGTATAAATTTAGTCATTGACTCATAGTATTTCTATTTTCATTAATTTTTGATGTAGCTGAAGGAAAGATTAGTTACCCACAACTAAGCCCACTATGATTACATTAAACAGTTTATGATGTTGATGATGATGATTATGATGGTCTCAACTATGGTAAAATTTCTTTTATTTTTTCTGAAATATCAGCGAAATGATTCAAAATTATATCGTGTATTTAAAATTCTGTTATACAGTGCATTTGCAGTGCCTTTGGCACGGAACCCTAAAAAGGAGGCAATTACCATCGCAGATAATTGAAGTGAAAGATAGCCAGAATACAGTGCCAAAGGCAAAAAACGGAACCCTTATAGATTCGTCATGTCTGTCTGTCTGTCTGTCCGTCCGTATGTCACAGCCACTTTATTTCGAAACTATAAGAGCTATACTATTGAATCTTGGTAAGTAAATGTATTCTGTGAACCGCATTAGAATTTTTACACAAAAATAAATAAAAAACAAAAAATATTGGGGGTCCCCATACATAGAAGTGAAACAGATTTTTTTTTTCAAACCCATACTATCTATGGATAGGTCTTCAAAAATGATATTGAGGTTTTTGATATCATTTTTTTCTAAAATGACTAGTTTGCGCGAGAGACACTTCCAAAGTTGTAAAATGAGTCCCCCCGCTGTAACTTCTAAAATAAGAGAATGATAAAACTAAAAAAAATATATGATGTACATTACCATGCAAACTTCCACCGAAAGATTCCACTTCCACCGAGAGAAAAGAAAATTGATTTGAACGAGATCAAGTAAGTAGTTTTTTTTAATACGTCATAAATGGTAAACCGCAAAAAAAAACCACTATTATTAAACATCGATCAAAGTTACAACGAACTTCAAGAACTTTTATATTATGTTACTTGGCCGCTTTTTTATTTTTATCGTTAAAAAAAATCATGATAAAATGTATACCCAAATAATTATTTTCTTTAAACCTTGAATAGAACTTGAAATAAATATTTTTATGATAAGGAACTTCGTTCGTATCTGGTGTCCCGCAACACCACACGACTTTAACGACTTAAAAAAAAGTTATTATTTGAAAGCTGGTGCTTCCCGGTTTTTTGGGATTGCGATTTAAACTTGGTCCAGATTGAAGTCGGTTATTTTTTGTTAAAATTTATGATTATAGAATATAACATTTCATATATTGGTAATTAAAAAATAGAATAAACTATATAAAGATTATTTCTCATGTGGTGGGTGTTGTAAGAATCATCTAAGTGATTAAACTACTCAGGAAAACAGCACTGCAAATAAAACCGACAGACGGACCATAATTTTAAAAATTGATTTATCGGAAAACACAAACAATTTTTTTAGGCAGTTTGTCTATAGTTTCATATTTTTACCCCCGACGCAAAAAGAGGGGTGTTATAAGTTTGACGTTGATGTCTGTCTGTGTGTGTGTGTGTCTGTCTGGATTGATGACGGATGGACCGATTTTAATGCGAATTTTTTCATTTGAAAAAATGATGATGACCGATATTCCTATATAGATTGCTATATAGTCATATTGTTTAATTAATAGAAATTATACATAGATAAGCCTGACCAGCAGATGTCAGCATATATTTATCGATCACGTAGATTCAGACATTCCTTATCGCGTCGAGATGAGACGTGAGTATATGAATGGTATTGTATATAAATGCTGTTAGTATGTACGCACTTACTTACCTAGTCACTTACTCTCCACACGTGTTACCATGTAACACCAAGAGTATTCAGGAGCCTTGAGCTCCTGACAATAAATATACTACAGTCGCTACAACCTTCGTGTTATTCGTCTCACCTACAAGTCGACCTACCACTTATATCACCGTGTCAAAAAACCATTATAAAAGTTCGCTATAACCGACTTAATAAAAACAGGAGGAGGTTCTCAATTCAACCGTTTTTTTTTAATGTGTGTTCACGGATAACTTCGTCGTCTATAAACCGATTTTGATGATTCTTTTTTTAATGGAAAGGAGATATCTCAACGGTGGTACCATGATAAGGACACTTAGATCTGATGATGGTATCCAAGAGAAATCAAATCGAACCTTGCAGTCGGTTTTATCAACCGACTTCAAAAAGGGAGGAGGTCCTCAATTCGACTGTATTTTTTTTTTAAAATGTTTGTTACCTCATAACTTTGGACTGGGTGAACCGATTTTGATGATTATTTTTTTATTTGAAAGCTGGTGCTTCCCGAATGGTCCCATTTAAATTTGGTCCAGATTGAAGTCGGTTTTTTTTGTTAAAACTTGTTTTTGTTAAAATTTTGTAAGGCATTTTTGGCGTATGATTACTCGATTAGGCGCTTCACGCGTGCCAGTATAAGGCTGTGGTCTCCTATAAACGCCGTCGGTCGCTACCGGTCACAATGCTTACTATAGAAATGTACTGTTGTGGTCTCTTTAACACGCTGACGTTGGCGTGTGGACGCCGTACGCGGCATTTCAACGCTTTGCGCCTCGTCTCTAGTTATTTCGAACCATTGCAGCGTTAACGTCGTTAACGCCAAGTCAATACAAAATGTCGAAATTCAATAACGAAAATGATGAATTATTGATCAAAGCAGTCCAATGTTTTTTGCATTATAAAATAAAAATAAGGTGCCGCCAAAAGTATCGAATTTATATTAATTTTATATCACATGACTACAAGCGAGCACTGTTTGTAGAGTATTGTTGTGAACGAGACGTCGTCGTTGGCACTATATATATTGACCGCTGATGCTTTGCCTGGCGTTCAGACGTCGATCATAACGTTTATGCTGAAGTCGGACGCCGCTTATAGCATTTAATAGGAGACGGATCCTAAGCCTAATCGTTAAATTACAATATTAATTGATAACTTCGACCTGATGCTGCGTTAAGAGTTTTTTTAATTTCTTTATTTAGATCATTAATATGTCGAAATAGAGTAGAAATTATAGTTGCTTTGTGTTTAAAATATCAACAATAGTAATCATTTCAACATTTAACTTTAATTAAATTGCGTGCTGCATTCAAATACTGACCGCAAAATTAAATGCACCGGTACAGAATATTGATAGCTGAATATTAATTAAATACATTGTGTATTTACCTGGCGTATTATATGATATAAATGGTTTTAATGCTAGAAAATGTATTTAAATTAATAATAAGCTAACAAGATATACGACTATTCTGAGCCTATTTTGCGATACTCTTTTCTATTTCATTTTTCACTTTACTGGTAAAATATTGTATAAGTCCCTCAAGTATACCTTACAGTTATTATTAAAACTGTAAGGTATATTTGTATACCAATATAGTTCATTATTGACAGATATTAAAATAATTATATCTATTGGAGAGGTATATGTCCAGCAGTGGACTGCGATAGTTGGTTATGATGATGGATGGATCGGTGGATTAACTTTGTTTTTTTTTTAATTAAAGTAATAAATATAATAACTCTTTCATTTTCAAGGCCACACTGATTTTAGCACGTATGAGCCGGCTCATCCGGGGAGGTAATACCCTCTCATAGAAGATCAATGTAACATGACAGCATTTGTGCTGTTTCATTGATGAGTGCGAGACCGGAGGCCCAATAATACAGAAGCATCTCAATAGGACGCCATAGTGTGCTGGTGGCTAGGTTCCTATACCAGAGTGCGTGTTTCAAGAAAATTTTCGCATCACGATCCTAATCTCTTAAACAAATTAGTAGAAATACGATAGGAATATCGTGTTTCTGGACCGAACGAACTTATAGGCTTTCATGAAAACCACTAAAATCCTCGGGAAATAAGTAATACTACGCAGCTTAAATGTTAGGCACAGGATAGCTCTCGTCTTTGCGATCAGTCTGTTCTATAAACGTCATTAATTTCCTCTCTTAGAGCCCTTGTAAGACGAACAGAGCTTGTTTAATACCAAGTAGGTGACACCTTTCTAACACAACCTATACAATATATCGTTGTGTTATTTGTGTCTATACGGCTCTTGCTGACGTATTTTAATTAAAAAAACATTATCGTTATTGAGAGTATGAACGAACTTCAAAAAAAAGTAATAAAAAAACTGCCACGATGCAGGTTTTTTATTTTGAGAAATTTTAGCAATTCTTTAGTTTGTTTATTTCGTAGGTTTTCAATATCGTTTATGTATTTAAATAAATATCTACAATTTTTTCCATTTACGAAAGGCCGAACTCATCTGCTCTATAAAGTTTAAAATGGAAAGTTATTAACCGACTTCAAAAAAACGAGGAGGTTCTCAATTCGACTGTTTTTTTTTATATAACTTTCAACTGGGTGAACCCATTTTGATGATTTTTTTTTTGGAAGCTGGTGCTTCCTGTGTGGTCTCATTTAAATTTGGTCCAGATTGAAGTCGTTTTTTTTGTTAAAATTTGGAATTATTTTTGTAACCTAATTGCAAAATTAATAATTTTATTTCATTTTATTTCACTTATGGTCAGATATTATTTTAGTGCCCTGATAGATATAATCCGTTCTGCTTTTTCTTTACGTTTTTAGAAGGTAGCATAATTGTTATAAAGTGAACAAGTCAATTCAGTCCAGAGTATTTAGGACGTGCCATTTATTTAGCTTAATAGGTACTTTGTGATACTTTGATAGCAGTTCTGAGAGCCAGTTGGGATTGCAAGACGGGCAATCTCAAGAATGTCTGTTAACAGAAAACAAAGTTAGGTTTGTAAATTAGTTTACAACTTACGCACGTCCCTATTACTTTAAATGAGAAACGAGGATTAAAGATTATTTTAAGTAAATTTGGTTAAAAGACTATTATATTATAATAGGCCCTAAGATCTGACGTGAAAAACTGACTAATGAATAAATAAATAAATATTTTGGACATCTAACACACAACGCCATCTAGTCCTAAGATAAGTAGAGCTTGTGTTATGGGTACTAGACAACTGATACAAATACATAAATACTTTTTTTTGTAAATACATACATATTATACATAGAAAACACCCAAACTCCGAAACAAATATTTGTAGATCATACAAACATTTAATAAAGTGTTATAATAATAATTATTTTTACGGGAATTAACGCGATCACTTATTTCGAGGTATTACATACCTCTGTTTTGCCTGACGTTTCGACCAGTCGAAAGTTTTAAAGTTAAAAAAGTGTTATTTCATCTTCACTATACTGCATTGTTCAATATAGATGCCAATTTCGTAACGGTTATTGGTAGGAGGTGGAAGTCTCTTGCTATGGGTATTGTTTTAGGTTTTGGT
Organism: Diaphora mendica; assembly: GCA_949125395.1. NCBI lineage: Eukaryota > Metazoa > Arthropoda > Insecta > Lepidoptera > Erebidae > Diaphora > Diaphora mendica. The sequence continues at coordinate 23,004,550 of OX421316.1, read as the reverse complement.
TTAGCTAAGATTCGAGATAAGATTGTCTAGGATTCTACGATGCTATATAGTGGTTGAATTTTTTCGTTCCGTGTTAGGAACTAAAATACTTTAGTTTAAATAAAACTTAATCTAATTTAGTACAATATTTACTACATATTTAAACAATTATACAACATTTATACTCAGCAACAAGGTATATATGTACAATAGACATTTTACGCTGTGATATTTTGTCACTGGTGTTCAATCTATCGAAGCTGTCATGTCAGTGGCACGTTTCTGTACAAGCCCTTAAAGAACTAAAAAGAAATGTCAAAATAGTTACAGTGATAAAAGCTTGATAAAGGACAAAAGCATGAGTCGTTTACGGAATAGTTTAACCGACTTTGACCTAAAAGTAAAAAGATCTCTGTGACAGCTGTCACTAGTGTCATTTTAGAACTTAGAAATACAATTTAGGTGTGAATTTTATATTCATAATGTATTGCACATTATCTACACTAATATTATAAAGCTGAAGAGTTTGTTTGTTTGAACGCGCTAATCTAAGGAACCGCTGGTCCGATTTGAAAAATTATTTCAGTGTTGGATAGTACATTTATCGAGGAAGGCTATAGATCATCACGCTAAGACCAATAGGAGCGGAGCACCAATGAAGAATGTTACAACAATATTTCATTAAAAAAAAATAGGGCAAATAATTCATATCGAATACTAAACTACGTTTAAGCGAACTAAAGTCTACTTAACTCAACTTAAAGCCAAAATTTGGGTTAAAATTATGCTCTGTAACTACACGATATGACATAAAGAACGAGCAGGATAGATGTGAAATGAGATTAATAGCACGTTCACGGAGTAATGGTATTAAATCACTTCGGGTATCACTCGCTGTCTGAAAATGCTGTGTAGAATTAAGATTAGAGAGAGAACAGAATGACTATAAAATACTGCATTAAGCTTATGATCTATATCTATACTAATATTATAAACGCGAAAGTTTGTAAGTATGGATAGATGGATGGATGGATGTTTGTTACTCTTTCACACAAAAACTACGGAATGGATTTGGATGAAAATTTACAGTAATATAGCTTATACATCAGAATAACACATAGGCTACTATTTACCGCGATAACCGACATATACGCGGACGGAGCCGCGGGCAACAACTAGTATAAAATAACTGAGATGAAATAACGATTTGCTAAGAACAGCGAAGTAACCAAAAATTTCTTAGCTAAAGTTTTAAGTACTTTTTTAGTTGAGTTTATTGGATGTTGTCGTAATTTAAGAAGTTAACTACCAAACTAGCACTAGTTACAGGCAACATGTAATACAATATGATGATTAACTATTAAATCGAGAGATACATAAGTAAACGATGTGCGCTGTTAACAATTTCGGATGAAATATTAAGTCATGAAGTTAGATTTAGCTTTTTAAAAAAGAAATCTCAAAATTCTTTGCTTTTTACATTCAGTTGTTTCTAAAGTTTTTATGACAAGTTAATAGGAAAGCAATTGATTTATAACCCCCGATGCAAAAAGAGGGGTGTGATAAGTTTGACGTGTCTGTCTGTGGCACCGTAGCTCGCGAACGGATGAAGCGATTTCAATTTAGTTTTTCTTTGTATGAAAGATGAGTTACGTGCGAGTGTTCTTAGACATGTTTCATGAAAATCGGTTGAGTCGTTTAAAAGTTATGGGGGTGAAAGTGGGGAAGAATAACCGAATGTCTGCAAAAATGTCATCGAGTGGGGTCTCAAATGAAAGCGCATAACGTGCTTTTTACTTTTTAAAGGGAACTCGGGTTATTATGTCGTGTTTTTTTTTTGAGAATTTATAGTTATAGAGATAAGAAGAATATCGTATTATTTATGTAATAATTTATTGAGGATTGTAGGTTATTGTCTTTAGAAAACAATTACCTATAAAACAGAATAATACAAAAAGTCCACTCATTGTCTGTAGTAAAAATCTGAAAAATGACTAATATCTCGTTATAAAGTTGAATAAAAATATTATACCCCGGGGCAAAGCAATGTAATTGGAAGTGGCTTAATAAACTCTCGTCCTTTATATTCGTTTACGAGTAGTACATAATAATTTCGGCCCGTGTCGTGAGAGCATCGTCAAAATGTTCCGAATATTAATGAATAAAGGTTTATATGTAGTCAGATCTATAATTATACACCTCTGCCTACAGGATTATATTTTACAACAGGCGTAGGTACATTACATTCGTTCACCTATACACAATTAGTAGGTATAATATGGAAAGTTATCACATATCGTATGTCTGAATTAAATAGTTTGGCTTCTAGTTGAAATAAGGATAAGTATTGGTGTCAACGTAACATACTAGTCCGGGATCCCCGGAACAAATTTTAAAAGTTATTACTATCAATCTAATTTTTCGTAAGTGGCTTCATTTTGATGAGGGGCCCACCTTTTACCTTACAAAAATTTTCAATTGTGATAGCTAACATGGGTAGCAGGGACAACACTTTTGAGCGTAGGGTCGGGATAATGTACCACGCAATTTGATGGACAATGCGACTGTTAAATTATATAATAGGATGGACCTACGGTATCCTCACTGACTCGGTAAAACACAGCGCAAGCGCTGTTTTACACCGGTTTTCTGTGAGGGCGTGGTACTCGTATCACTCCGGTCGAGCCCGCCCATTCATGCCGAAGCGTGGCTCTCCTACGGATATTTTGCGTTGATTCTCTTTTTACAACCGCTAACGCTTTCTCTTGTATTACTGGCTATTAGTATTAGTATTTTTTGTTAGGACCACGTGATTAATGTTGAAAAACGTAATTCGGATACAGTTGTGAGTTTTCTGTCATCGTTTACGTTTGTATAATCTTAATTTGGCTAGGGGGGCAGTTTTCTTATGGCGACAGCATTCACCTACTATTATGTGACCCATCAACTTTACTAAATATATTTATTTAATGAAAGTAAATAGGAATTGGGGAGTAAAATAAAAGTAGCTTGCTAAGTTGAAAAAACAACAGATGTATCAGACTGTAGGAAGGTAAGAGCTAGACGGTCGATGTTAAATCAGGTGCTATTCACATGCAAAATACTTCCAATCTGCTGGTGCCGCTAGCACAAGTTCCCGATATAGAACTACCTATTGTATCTGTGATAAAATCTCTAGCTTATGTAGGTACAAGGCCTACTTTGGCGATATAACGAAGATTGATTTAGGTAGGTGTCACATCAAAGTCACAAGTAAGTGTTTTTTATCGAAAGCAATAGATATCTTTTTAGGTCGGTAAATATACTTGAGAATAGTGGATACGTGACAACTCTTATATATCTGAGAATAATGGATAGGAAACAATTTTTTTACGTGACAAATAAATCGATAAACGCCGGCTGCACGCACGAAAAAGGATGACTCATTGTCCCGTTATAATAAATCGATGAACGCCGGCTGCACGCACGAAAAAAGGTGACTCATTGTCCCGTTACGCTCTTTGTACGTCGTTGTATGAGAGTACATCATATTTCATCAATGTTGTGAAATGACGTTGTCTCGATAAACTATCGTCAACCAATTATTGTACAAAAATTCCAAAGACACTAGTAATAATACCCTGACACATTTCACATACCGCTGCCTTGTCTCTAACTAGGTAGAGGCATTTTGCACTGCTAAACCACTGCACTGATTTTATGAAATTTGGCATGGAGATACTTTGATTCTTGAGGAAAGACATAGGCTACTCTTTACCGTGATAATCGACATACACGCAGATGCAGAAGTATCACTAGTCCGCCATGGTGAGGAACACCACCTCTCTTGGACTTTGCTTATGCTTTCGGCCAAGCAGAATAGAGTGGCAGGCCCATACATTGAAAAAAAAGAACACGCGGGAAAATAATATTTTGGTATAAATACGAGCGACATTGCGAGGACTGATCATTCTTTATGAGAACATTGTTGGTAAGAATTATAAGATATTTGATTGAATTTATTATTGTTATTATTTACTAGTTGTTTAAAACTACGACAATATACAAAGTGATGTCAGTATTGCTGACGTCACACTTTATAATCCACACGAACCTTCGTGGTCATATACATTACAGTAAATTAAAGAACAATAGAAAATGAACAGTTGTACCTAAATTTCTCCAACAGAGATAATTAATTACTGCCTACACTACCACAGACTTAGAACTTTCTATACAATCTAGGCATTTGTTTTGTTTAGTGATAAGTTCTCGCGGTACGTGACTATTGCAGCCTATCTCCATAATTTATAACTTGACAAATGAAGCAACTGACATCTGCTCTGCAAATGAAGCAACTAACTGCCTCGTTGGCGCAGTGGTAGCGTATGCGACTGCTGTGCATGAGGTCTCGTGTTCGATTCCCGAGTCGGACCAAATGTTTGTATGATCTGCAAATATTTGTTTCGGAGTTTGGGTGTTTTATATGTATAATTTGTATGTATTTACAAAAAAAAAGGTATATATGTATGTATATCAGTTGTCTAGTACCCATAACACAAGCTCTGCTTAGCTTGGGAGTAGATGGCGTTGTGTGTTAGATGTCCGAAATATTGATTGATTTATTTATTTATTTATTTATACAACTTTATTGAACACCACAAAAGTATAAAAATTTACAGATACATGAAAAGCTACATTTGGTATAACAATAGGCGGTCTTATCGCTCACGGCGATCTCTTCCAGACAACCTTTGTACGGATATTGTGTAATTTGATTTTGGGTAGTCTAAGGTGTATCTAAGTTTAAAATAATCTAAGTAATAATTAATATATATATAAACTTAATACATGTATCTACAGCAAACACACCAATACATATGAATACAATATATACATACAAACATGGTTAAATACATACATATATAAATATACACATAAATGTCATAAATACACATATTGCGTACCACACACCATCAATGATCTTTATTTATTATCTTTATTTACGTAATTTGTTATTGTGTAATCTATCAGTGTCCTAAGGCTATATTTGGGATACATGGTTACATAAATATACAGATTAGACAAAAACAAAACATTTTTAACCGACTTCCAAAAGGAGGAGGTTCTCAATTTCATCGGTTTTTTTTTTTTTTTGTGTATGTACATTGATTACTCCGTCAATTGTGGACTGATTTTGACAATTATTTTTGTATTCGAAAGGGTATGCTCCCCATGTGGTCCCATGGCCACCATATCAGGATCTGATGATGGGATCCCAAGGAAATCGAAGGAAACTCGAAAATTTACGTGAGCGCCTGCAAAAAAGTTTTGGCAATTGTCTGCATGCCTTCATATTCTGTAGACATCAGTCCGAAATATTTATTTATTATTCTATACAGTATGTTGTATGTTACCTTTAGTCGTATTCTTTCAAATTATTTAGGTAAGCTGATGATGGAAGGTGGAAGGTACAACTCCTCAACGGTTAGGAGTTGGAGGATAATTCTTTCAATTTCACACGTATCTAAAGACCTTCAGTCGTATACTTTCAAGTTATTTAGGTGACTGATGATAGAAGGTTAAACTCTTCAACAGTTAGGAATTAGAGGATGATTTCAATATTACACGTACGTTTAGACCTTCATTTGTATTCTTGATGATGAAATTTGATGAAATAGTTCAACTTACCTACGATTGTTTGCACTAAAAACTGAAAAATAAAAACTTTTTATAAAAAAAAACCGACTTCCAAAAAACATCCAACGAAAACTCTCTGCCAAAAAATACTTAAAAGCGTAAAATAAAGTGGTTCTTCATAAATTGCCTATACCTAATTCTTTATTCATTTAAATAGTAGTATTATAATGTGTGCTAGGTACCTAAAATCTGTTTGAAGTCGGTGCTAAGCCAAAAAGAATACAAACGAACAATTACAAAAGTCTAAGCGATAGTCACTTGGCACCGACTTCAAACAGATTCTAGGTACCTAGCACACATTATAATACTACTATTTAAATGAATAAAGAATTAGGTATAGGCAATTTATGAAGAACCAGTTTATTTTACGCTTTTAAGTGTTTTTTTGGCAGAGAGTTTTCGTTGGATGTCGTTTGGAAGTCGGTTTTTTTTTTTATAAAAAGTTTTTATAGCTAAAACGATCGCCTAGTATTCATATCCGTTAGTGTCCAGTTAGCTACGAAAAAATACCATCATCAATATGTCATTCATCTCTTTATGTATCTAACATCTTGAGTTCCATGAGTAGCTGGTTAGCTTATAAATAAATATAAATAAAATAAAATAAAAAATAAAATACAGAAGCGTATTTTTTCTATACTATTAACACAGTCCAACCAAAACGCCTCATCAATTTCAATAAAAAAATGGGTGCGAAATACGGTCAACTACTTATTATAACTGGACAAATGAGCTATCTTTAGAAGCGTCTTGATCGTCCGCTATTTATAGGCTATATGACATGTCACTGAATCTAATGTAGCGCTCTCTAGCGGTTATAAAGTCCTGTGTTAAAAATAAATTTGATATAGATATGCCGTGTTTAGTATCATTAGAAAGGGCGTTATTTGTAAATTTCAAATATATATATATTGGCACCTGCTTGTGACTTTGTCCATATTTATTTGATAATTGTGATATAATAACGACACCAAAACATTTTTAATAAAAAAGTATTTTAAATAAAAGTCGTTTTTTGTCGTAGTTGGGTTTTAAATTTAACTTTTTTATTTAACAAAAGGACACAAGGAATTTTAGGAAATTCACATTTAATTCAGATAATAAGTCTTTCAAAGACTGCCCTTAAAACGAAATCGTGAAAGCTGCGTACAAAACTTGGTACCTATTTAAATACATAATTACCATTAATTTACTTGACAATGCGAAAACTGAATATTTAATTAAAGACAATGTTATTACTGTTAAGTAGTTTTCGTGGACGATAACTTTTGAAAAGACTTTGAATTTCGATTAGTTTATTAAGTTCATTAAAAAAGTTTCTCTATTTATCAAAGTGATTGAACGAGCTAATCACGATAGTTGTCATTTTATTTTCATAAAATTCAATTATTTTTTAGTTCACACTCTTGAATTTGATCTCATAAAGTGACAAAGTAAATACATCATACTAATAAATTGATTATATTGGTGATAAAACCTTAAAAAAACGACTGTAACTACCTTTCATCATCATATTTTGTTACAAACTAACGCTATTACGTTACTTTGTAATAAAATATGGCAAAGATGAAACTAGTTTTAGATAGTAACACACAACTACATATCCCTTTGTGTTGCGAAAAAATACGATTTGTTAGTAAACTTTGTCGTTTCTAAACCACATAGAAATATCTAAAATAAATCATTGTACTACCAACTATTCTCGGGGTTTGTATAACAATGCTGATGTTGGCCTCACTAGACAAATACAATAGACTTGGTGGAATGGACCGAAATTTTGTGTGTGTTATTTATCGTTAAAAAAATTATTGAATAAAAATAACAGAATGAAAGTAAAAGTTTCAAAGTAAACATTTTTATAATTCCAATGATGCAGAAGCATCACTAGGCCGCCATTGTGTGGGTCACCATGCTGCATTGTCTGCATTCACAATGAGTATGGTGACCACCACTCTTGAATTCTGCTTATGCCTTCCATCAGGCAGAGTAAAGTAATTTTGGTAGGCACATATATACAAAAAAGTGATGGATCGGGAATGCGGAATGCCGGATTGTATTTATCCCGTGGATGTCGGAAGAGCTGTCTAAGAGTCCGTTCACACATACCGGCTCGCAGAGGAGAGCAGATTTTTATCACATTATAAACAGAGGTTTGAGTAATTGTAGTAAGGTTTATTTTTGCATGTGCACTTCTTTTGTCATCAAGAATGCTTAAACGCACTTAGTGTGAAATAATAAGAGCAGCCGACCGGTTCCGATTGCATGCTCTTTCTCACTCGCGCAGCCGATCGGTTCTGATTCTGTTCCACAGCCGGTCTATGTGAAATAGTTGGCGTCTCCGCTCCGGCCAATTCCAAGCGTATACGATCCGGTCTGTGTGAAAAGAGAAATGCGAGCCAATGCTCTCCGAGCCGGTCTGTGTGAACGGACCCTAAGGAGACAACCTACACAAGACAACAGCACCACAAAGACAAGGACAACTTGAAAGGAACCGTATATCATTTTTGAATTAAAATCACTTGTACTTATTCCACTATTTTATTTTTGTTTACACCTGACCGGTTTCGCCTTATGGCATCATCAAAGGTTACTGACTATACAAAATAAAATATTCACATCTAAAACCCACCAACTGCCAGACCAACTTTAGTGACAGAAAAAGAACAATGGGCTCGTTTACCTTACATAGGGCAAATTTCGTATAGGTGTTCCAGATCCCTGGATATAACAAAACCAGCTTTTTACACGACCCGTAATCTAAAAAACATAATAGGTAACAATATAGATAAGACTCCTATCACAGAAAAAAGCGGGGTGTACGAACTCTCATGTGCAGTGTGCAACAAAAAATACATCGGCCATATAGGCAGGGCTTTCCAGACCAGAATAGCAGAACATGCTAGGGGTTGGAGGCTAAAAAAGACGGAGTCCAATTTTGCAGAACATTTGCTGTCGGAAAAACATTCGTTCGAACCTAAATTGGACTTTAAGCACTACATGTATGTGACAAGGGCAGAAAATTAACCGCTTCGGAGGCGTTAGAAATTAATAGGTTGTTATTAGGGAATCGTGACAAGGTGTTAAATCAACAATTAGATATCCACAATTCAACACTATTAAAATATTTCAAATAATGTCATCTACAATATTTGTAAGGGGAGTTTGTATAATTTAGACGGGTTATAGTTAACACATTTAATGACTTTTATTAATTTTCGACATATAATTTAATAGACATATAGTATGACACAATTTTGGACATTAAATATAAAGAGGACATGACATAATCATTTTATTTCAATTTTTTTTTCAGCATTAATGTCGATTTTAATTATTAAAATTAATATATTATTTGTAATTAGTATTTTCATATCATAACTTGGACTTTGTGTAGCTTTATAAGTTACTAATTTAACAAATAGCGTAGGTGGATACAAATACAATTTCCCTAATTTCAGGGAAAATTCCTTACACGGAGACACTGATATTTCCATGTACCCGCAGTTGGTGGGTTTTAGATGTGAATATTTTATTTTGTATAGTCAGTAACCTTTGATGATGCCATAAGGCGAAACCGGTCAGGTGTAAATAAAAATAAAATAGTGATTTTAATTCAAAAATGTATTATAACAAGTTCCATCAAGTGCTGACCATCGAGAGTATAAATTACAACCGTATATCAATCCGTCGGGCTAGTGAGCTATATAAGGCAAAAATCTCCTATCTATGGAGAAGTTTTTTGTAGTGGACTATTAGATTGTGATAATGATTAAAATTTGGTTGCAGTATTAGATGAAAGTTCATGGAAACACTATAAAAGTACTCTCACTCGATCAAACTTGTGTAGGTTAGTCACATTCCTTCATCAAATGAGTATTCAGCCCACGACCTTTACAAATTATAGGTAAGAACTATCTTACACACAAAAAAAACAAATCATAATCGCTCCTTTCGGTTACGATGTCACAGACAAACACACATACACATCATACTTATAAACCACCTGTTTTGGCATCAAAAAGTCCCAATTAATAACAGTTCAAAAGAATGTGTTCACTATTTTCGTCTTTCTTGGTGACCTACTTTAAATCCAAGTCACCCAATTTACCAGATTCAGCTTTTCAACACGGTAAAACTTTCCCTGGAATTCAGCTTCAATGTTGTTTGGCATTTCCGTGTTTTGCTATTGTCCTGTTATACATTAGTTATTGCCGTTCGAACTCAGGAATGATTACTACCTTAATCCTCATCTTCATATCTCTTACTTAACCTTCTAAGCTGAGCTGTCGGCAGACGCCTGCTCATCTATATCTATACTAAAATTATATACTCGAAAATTTGTAAGTATGGATGGATGGATAGATGGATGGATGTTTGTTACTCTTTCACGCAAAAACTACTGAACGGATTTGGATGAAATTTTGTGAATGAATTGTGATGAATAACACATAGGCTACTATTTGCCGCGATAACCGACATATACGCAGGCGGAGCCGCGGGCAACCACTAGTACTATATGTAAGGATGATTCTTGAAAACTCGAATATAGGATTTTTTTATCGAAATAGAATCGAATGTGTATAGGGAATTAGTCTCCTGTAGCTACTAAAATTGAGTTTACATAGTAGGATTTTTGTTAAAGTAAGATTTTATTATGATTTTGATTTATATAAAAATACTAGCTGACCCACGCATTGTTTGCGTCTCATTTAAGTCATTCTCGGCTCCTATTGGTCAAAGCGTGATGTTAATTAACATTATAAAAAATGTGTAATATCTGTTAAATAGTTTCGGAGCTATAGTTATAGTATACTATAGTTATATAGTATAGTTATATATATATATATATTATAGTTTGGACGCGAGAAATGGATATTATAATAGATTTTGTGAACTACTGCTACTATTTACTAGAAACTGTTAATAGTATTTTGTTGGTCTCTATTATTTTTATATATTTCTGAATTATTCTTAGCATGATTTATTAAGCTCAACATTTGAAGTAAGTTTTAGTTTTTTTTAACTTAGAAAACTTATACAAACGAGCTAAAAAACTTTACTGAGATTTTTAACGAACAAAATAATCAATTTAGTAACCTTTACAGTCCACTGCATAAAAGGCATCAATGAGGAGCTTATTTATGACAGACTAGCTTTTACACACGGCTTCGCTCACGCAGACTTTCATCCTATGATTTACTGCCTTAGGGGTGGAATTTTAAAAATTCCTTTCTTAGGGCTCACTTACGTTATATAAAGAACCTACATGCAAAATTTCAGGATTCTAGCTTCAGCGGTTTGGGCTGTGCGTTGATTTCTGGGTATGTCAGTCAGTCAGTCAGGCACCTTACTCTTTTATATATATAGATTTAATATGATAAGATACTATGTCTGAACCTGACATACATTATACAAAAATTAATACATTCTTATAAAAATTTACTGCTTCATGAAATAATCTCATTAATTTCGAATTAAAATATTGTGTTTATCCATCTCTAGTTTCATAAAAGTTATCTTGAGGCTACGCTGTTCAATTCAAGTCCCCAAAACCATTTCTTATTTTACTTAAAATAGTTGGCCGTTTTCCAGAAATATAACATGTTTTCCGAAGACAATTTCCTCGTAAGATGAGATATAGTGAGGGATGGCTGCCAACTCTTTTGTTTCGTCAATATTTTATTAATATGTTAGTGGTACTCATTTCAGTTAAAATTTCAAATAATAGGACAGATTTCCTTCTTTTATTTTCTCGTTCTTTATTTTTTAGAGAATAGCTTTTCTCTTACCTTTATTAAAATAAAACAAAACAAATTCCGTGAAAGTCAAAAGTACGACTGGTCCTTCGAAGTTTTTTTATCAAAAGTCAGACGTCAGTGATATCATCATTTATCATAGTGCTAAACTAATTCATCCATTTTAACAGAAACTATTTACTCTAATTTCTGTAATGTAGTAGGGTAGTAGATAGCTACCGCTCTGGTACCTGTGTGTAGCTAGTAGAACTTCACCCGCAGGTATTGTCCATTCGTTTAGATAGTGTCCGCGCACCCGCACGCAATTGTGGTTATTGTTGTGAAATACGAATATATTAATTCATACAATGGCGTAAACTGACAAATCATACTTTGTGTATGTACTGTGGGTGTACGCAGCAGGCGGGCCCTTTGATATTGTGGCGGCTTGACGCACGTGCGCGATCAAGATTACCATATGTAAGCGAAAGGACTATACCGCCGCGTGTCGAATCAATAAGCTACACAAATAGTTTTTTTTACCGTAATGTGAATCTAACTATTTTCGAATTCTCAGGAATAGACACAAAAAAATTCACTCAAATCGGTTCAGCCGTTTAGGAGGAGTTTAGTCACATACACACGCACAGCAGTTATATATATAAAAAGATAAAAAAAACAGATGACGTTTATTGATCCCGCCCTATCAGTTAACTTTTAATTTGGATGATTTTGCATTATTTTATATGTAATTAATGTAATATAAATTTTTATTACTTAGTTCATATCAACTAATCTCTCACGGAATAATAAAAAAATTACACTAAAAAGATAATATTCATCTTTATACATTCTTATATTTAATAACATTTCTTAACTTTACTGGTTTACACACTAAAATATCAAGAAAACCTTTGAATCATTACCCAGATGGCAACTCATATGATTAAACCAAGTAATCAGGTCGTCTTTTATAATAATCGCTAGCAATCGTAAATAGAAACCGCTAATACATAGAAACGTTTAAAAATTTAAAAAGTTGCTCCATCAGGGTGTAGTTCTCGCAAGCGAGGCATACTGCGGCTACTGGTCTAGACATTCTCATGTATCACGATATGCCAGTGATCCAATAAAAGCGAATATCTAATAATTACATCATGAAATTCACTTAAATCTGAAAAAAGAGTACATTCGATAAATATAGGTAATCAATATCATGTGTACTATATATATTTTATATAAATTAGCGTACTTAATTAAATACTTTCCAAAGTGTTAAATTAATTGTGGTGGGGTGAACGCGGCTCTGGTGAACGACTGTACCAGAGCCGAAAATGGGGACTACCAGTTGCTGTGTGAGGTCACAGTTTTTTATGCAAGTGATAGGCATCACTGATACACTCAGAAATTAGATTTTAAGATAGACTATAAATTAATGTAATCATCTTAAAAATAACAGTAGTTTACACTATATGAGTGCAAAATTTACAAAAAAAAAATTTTTTTTTTTTAGTTTTCTTATATTGAAGTAAGATATTAGATACAAGAATACATTAATGATAAAATCCTAGCACTCGATAGTCACATAATACAATTTAAAAGGTAAAAAAATCCAATTAAATATACCTAAAGTAAATTATGTTACATCTATGTTCCATGCATGCATGTATATAAGTAATATTATTTTTATATTTATCTCTGCCGTGCCCGATGGGATCCATACATACCGGTAAAACAATAAAATTGTAACAAATTAAAAACCGACTTCAAGGTATGACTCGATTTCTCTTGGATGCCATCATCAGATCTTAGTGTCTTTATCATGGTACCACCGTTGGGATATCTCCTTTCCATTAAAAAAAATCATCTAAATCGGTTCATAAACGACAAAGTTATCCGTGAACACACAAAAAAAAACGGTCGAATTGTGAACCTCCTCCTTTTTTTGAAGTCGGTTAAAAATAAACATCTCTGTAACGATATGTTGAGCAATAAAGTATTGAGTATGTACATTAAAATTTTGAACCCCAATACTTATTTTGAAATCTTTGTTCTCATAGTGTGGCACCCGTTTTATTTATCCCTGTCCGCTTTCGAAGCAATGCATCTTCGATTACACTATCACTCACTGATATTGACTTAGAAAATCGCCTTTACTAAACTGCAAGGTGTTTGCAATTATATTCCATTTGTATTATATTTTGCTCCTATTTGTAATATTTCACTTTTATCTCCTATCCCTTATTTTATGCTTTCTATCAGGCAGAGCAGAGTCATTTTGGCACTTGAGATATTGACACATTCATATTTTTCAATCAATACATAATCTAAACAACATCATCCCACGTGGTAATTTAATGATCATAAAATACTAAAACGCGACTTTGTAAAAAAGTTCAATTTTTTTTTTTTTTTTTTTTATGTTTGGTATGGTTATAGTAGAGTACAAAAGTAATGAACAAAAATGAAAAAAAATGTGCATAACGAAATATGTAAATTAATCAGCAATCTGAAGTTCGTTGTCACATCCATTTTACTTTTTCATTCGATTTCAGGTCACGTATTATACCAAAAAGCATAACTCTTGATGCAAACAAATTGTTTTAAGAGCTTTTAGGCAAAAATACTAGACGATGTACAAAAAAGCTACTATGAAAGACGCGCTTTATCTGAAGACATCAATCGTCTACGCTTACGGTGTAGCGATGTCTACGACGTAGACATCGTAGACGCTGACGTCGGCCATTCATCTTGACGTTCCGTTTTACTTGGGAAATATATTATTATGTTTGATATTCATAGTGAGAACGTGTGGAGAATCTTTATCTTTATCGGTATCTTTGGGTAGTGAAAGTATTGTTACACGGGTACTTTAGATATATTTAATTTATAAGTAAAATATTGTGATAACCCTTGGAGGGTATGCATTGGTTAATCCTACCTACCACCTTTCTCTGTACCGAAAAAAAGAGGTTTTCAGTGTTTTCTACTTAATTTTTGATTTAGTTCAAATGATTATAATCATGTATGTAATTTACTTATTTATTTAAATGATTATTCCTAAATAATTTAAATACGAATTCTTGACCAAATTAGTCCGAAAAGTTTTCTTGCCTGATTCAGAATAAATAGTTAGAATATATTAATAGCACTGAAGTTTATTTTTACCGAATATCTACTGATGCAACCAGTTACGTCAGCAGACACTTCGATAATAGTCTCCGAATAGTCAGCCAGAAGTATTTATAGGCAGGTCAACATCGAAAGCATACCTTTACAGCATTCAGTATTCGTTTCTGCTATTTATAAAAGACACGAAACGGTGTTCGTAAATTTATCCGCCGTCGACCCAGAGTTGGCGCAAAGCCATACGAGTACACGGGTCAGTGAACTTAAACTGATAAATATTTTTTGTTTACATCAATACACCATCACAAGCAGCTTTATTGACCTTGTCGTGGTGAACTATGAGAATTTGTGTATATAAAAATGTTAACTTTGATAGTGTATGCTTCAAAAACTCAATAAGTTTTGTACCGATTGAGTTCACATTTCGACACAATAAACAAGATGCTTCTGAGATAGTTCTTATCTATTCACCATGAGAGAGCCTCGCTACGGCATGAATGGACACAGAAAACCGGTGTAAATAGCGCTTGCGCTGTGTTTCACAGAGTGAGTGAGGATACCGAAGGCCCATACAACCCCTCCCTACATCCCTCTCCCTATCCCCCCCCCCAAAGGCCGGCACTTGTGACGCCTTTGGTGTTGTGGGTGTCCATGGGCGGTGGTAATCGCTTACCATCAGGTGATATGCCCCCTATTCCATAAAAAAAATCTATTATATATGACGATGTGTTACAGCAAAGCAGGACAGGATACAACTAGTATTAAATATGTCTTTCATGTAATGAATTCATGATACAATAGTATTATAACACGTTAAATTTTAAATGCTTGAGATTTCCGACAAATATATCCGGGTACAAGTATGCATCCTTAATCTGTTTGGACTATTTTAAAGACTCACTTCGTTTGTATATAATTATAATAAGGACATCTTATACACAACACATTCTAGTTTCAATATGAACAGAGCTTGTACTACGAAAGATAGATTGACTGATGGGATAACATCCGGAAGTACTAAATTCATATCTATGAAATATAAATTTTAACAGGAAACAAAAAAGCGTTATCTAGCTTAGCAGGCATTTGACAAGCAGAGCCGTCAAAAACAAAGGTTAGAAAGAATTACTCCAAACTATTAACGAATTAAGTCAGTAAAACAGTACAGAAACAAAAACCCTATCAGCGTACCTGATCTACACGATGTGTTAGCGGTAAATGTATTACACCTACTAGTAAATCTATACTTAATATTATAAACGCGAAAGCTTGTAAGTGTGGGTGGAGGGATGTTTGTTACTCTTTCACGTAAAAACTACTGAACGGATTTGGATATAACTTTACAGTAATATAGCTTATACATCAGAATAACAAATAGGCTACTATTTGCCGCGATAACCGACATATACGCGGGCGGAACGATAACCACTAGTACTGCATAAAAAAAAATGCAATGTAAGCCAAACAAATTCAAAACTCATGCGAGGCTACGTCGTAAACTTATTCACCTTCCCAAAAGAGTTGTAAATTTATTTCAATACATCTGCCCAAAGTCGACTCGCTTACCGTATTTAGTTTTCTTCAACATGGCGAAAGCCACTCATACAGATCACTGCGGTTCTTGCCAAATAAATACCTTTACGTTGTCGTTTCTATATTGCGTACTATGTAGTTTACGGTATACGTTATTCTAAAAGAGAAGCTAAGTTTTTAAGGTAATATGTGCATATACATCAGAATGAAGACAAAACCACACTTTGGTAAATAACAGTATTATGAACTACTAACTGTCCCACGCAACCTCGTTTGCTTCTCCTATTACCCGTAGCGTGACAATTTTCCCCCGTTTTTAAACATTCTTCATTGGTGCTCTGCTCCTATTGGTCTTAGCGTGATGATATATAGCCTATAGCCTTTCTCGATAAATGGGCTATCCAACACTGAAAGAATTTTTCAAATCTGAGATTAGCGCGTTCAAACAAACAAACTCTTCAGCTTTATATATTAGTATAGATAAAGTAAGGTCCATAATATGGAATACCATTGTTCATAGGTATTGGCTACTTTGACTACTTTTGAAAAATTTACGACTATTTTAATACAAATTGTCACAAGTTCATTTAATATTTATAATCTATTTATTAATACGTGAAGCTAAAAAATTGTACCCCTTTTTTGAAAATTATAGAAACGCAGGAATATGAAATTTTACACAGTTAAAGTTTATATAGGGAAAGAGTGCAGAAGGTTAAAAAATAATATGAATTATCGTCGACTTTCTACCTTTGTGCAACCACTAGCAATATAATAGGTCTTTACCTATGAAATTGCCGTTTTGTATGCAATAAGTGAAAGTACTTATTTTTTCAAACTTTTTTATTTCTGTTATTCGAAGTAATCACCCGTGCAATCGACGCATCTTTGCCAACGCATTGGCAGTTTATTGATGCCCTTTGACGTTGACGTTGACGGGAGGCAACAAACTCTTCAAAGGCATTTTGTACTGCCTCTCGGGAATTGAATTTTTTACCCACTAAAAAGTTGTCTAAATTTTGGAAAAAGTAATAGTCGGTAGGTGCAAGGTCTGGTGAGTATGGCGGATGACGGAGAGCTTCCAACCCCTGAGAGACTGTGTGAACTGACAACATCATTTGGTACAGTTCGCAACAGACAGTCTCCAAGCTGCAAGAGCTGGGGTTGGAAGCTCTCCGTCATCCGCCATACTCACCAGACCTTGCGCCTACCGACTATTACTTTTTCCAAAATTTAGACAAATTTTTAGTGGGTAAAAATTTCAATTCCCGAGAGGCAGTACAAAATGCCTTTGAAGAGTTTGTTGCCTCCCGTCCAGCTGATTTTTACAAGAAGGGCATCAATAAACTGCCAATACGTTGGCAAAGATGCGTCGATTGCATGGGTGATTACTTCGAATAACAGAAATAAAAAAGTTTGAAAAAATAAGTACTTTCACATAATGCATACAAAACGGCAATTTCATAGGTAAAGACCTATTATTTCTACAAATTGATACTATGTAATATCATTCGTATATGAAACAAACAAGGAAATAAATAGAAAACTTATTGTTTTTAAGACACCCAGAGCATAACAGGAACAATAGGACAAAGATATAAATGAAAGTAAGAAAACAAGTATGAAACTGGTAAATTAAGTTATAATATTAAGGTACAGATATAATCTTTGTACAGGTTTATGGCTTTAAGATAAGCATGTTTCGAAGTTATAATATCTTCAGGCTTTTGTTTTCGAATACATATACATTATACAACTTATTAACTTTAACTTTCCCTGGAACGTTCGGTCGATTTTAAAAGTTTTAATATCGTTTATTTGTGGTTTAATGAAGTAAGCAAAACTTTATGTACGAGTTTTTATTGTGATTACTAATATTACAAGTTGCTGAGAAATTTGCTTTTTTATGCTAAATTAAGCTTCTTTCTAAGGAGAAGCATAGGCCTCTGCTGTCCCCTGCGGAACATAGGTTCAGCAGTGGATTTTTCAAAGCCGACGAGCATCATCCTTCTAGCCTTTATTCTTCCCAAGATTATTTGGGGTCGGCAACTAGTTCAACCGGTTTTACCTTAATATCATTTTTTTTTTTATGTATGGCCCGCCAAAATGACTCTACTCTGCCTGATGGAAAGCATAAGCAGAATCCAAGAGTATTGGTCGCCATACTCACTGCAAATGCAGACAATGCAGTATGGCGACCCACACCATGGCGGCCTAGTGATGCTGCTGCATCTTTTAGTCTAGTCAACAAGTATGGAACTTGTTGAATAGACTATTTGGTCTTTGTCTTTGGTCTTGAATTTATACACAGAGCGACTGGCATCTGACCTCCGCAACCTTGAGGGTGAACTGAATTCGAAGGTTGAACTACATGTCAGTATATTTGAGCGCACTGACTTCCTAATAACGATTGCTATAGATGTTCATAACTAAATTATAATATGGGTAGAGAAACAGTTTATTACCGCTCAAATGTCCAGTGAATATCATAACCAGTGTCGAAATTCGACTATAATTTCGTTTTTTTAGCTTTCTGTATTCCTGTTTCATATAAACTTTTAGTGGGACCACACGGAAAGCACCAGCTTTCAAATAAAAAAAGAATCAACAAAATAGGTTCACCCAGTCGAAAGTTATGAGGTAACAAACATTTAAAAAAAACAGTCAAATTGAGAACCTCCTCCTTTTTTTGAAGTCGGTTAAGAAAGAAGTACAAAGTTTAAGCTTCACGTATTAGTATATACATTTATATACTTGACTTGCGTCTGACATAACATAACAGATTTGTCAAGTCTGACATAACAGATTTTTCAAGATTTTCAAGATCATCTTTCTCATGGTATTTTCAGTAAATTTATAAATACAACATTTATTCACTAAAATAATTTTATTTTTTAGAAACTATTCTCGAATTTAAGTTCATGTCTAATAAAATAATTCGTATGATTAGGAATAAAAAAATTCAAATGTTTTGCATTAGTAGGTTCCTTTTATATTTATATCGCAAATGTTTATTTTTAATGGCTCCTTTATTTAAAAGATATCGCCAGTATAACGTTCTCAATCTAATTCATTAATTTATCCTTCATGTCTAAAGATATAAAAAGTAACGTCTTGCTATTCTAATGAAATTACGTAAGCGCAAAACTCACACTGGCGTCACGATCTTATTGGTATTACTTTATTTTTTATTACTTTTTTTACTGCCTGACAGTAGGGGTTAATGGGGCTATTAAATAGCAGCACATTAATAGTGACAATTAAACGAGTAAGTGGTCAATCTTACCATAAGATCAACCGTTGCAGAGCAGTCTTTAAGGTCCTGTTCAAACAGAGTAAAAATTCTTATCTATACAAATAAATAAAATTGAAGTGTCTGTTTGTAATATTAAAATAACCGCTTTTTACTAAATGCATATACACGGTACATGTTCCTAAATAACATTTGGCCCCGCAGCGTTATCCGCGGTTATTGTCGTACCGCGGGTAACACCGCGGGGTTCAGCTAGTTTTTATATAAATTACTACATGATATAACGTGATACATATAAAAATACATTATATTATATAATACAATACATTGCTTTACATCGCATTATCACAACAGCCTTCCATAATTCACCACTGGACCTAGAGAATGGGGGAGAAAACACTAAATCACGTCATGGATTTGTTCAAATTGAAATTGATTTACTTTATTTAAAAATAATGGTTGCCTGATTCTTAACTAGTTAAACCTTTTACTTCGGACTGTTAATAAACATTTTTCCATATTTCTAAATACTATAACATTGTTAATATATACGCAAATAGAACAAGTGAACAACTATTATCACTAGAGCTTATATTACTACTGAATATATAAAGAAGCTTCACTTTCTTAGTAGATGCATATATAACGGTCCCATTACCGGTTTGAATAAATTCGAATAGTAAAATAAGGTATAAAATTCTCTGGTAGTGGAAAGCAATTACTTCCCAGGGATTTCTTAGAGAATTCTCAGCTAAACGGAAAATAGTAACATTGAAGTCTGTTTGGGTGAATGAGAAAAAATATCAAACCTTGTTTCGCGGGGTAGTAATCACTTTCTTAGGGTTCATTGTCGAAAAGATCTCAAGAGAACCATTGAAATCCGAGGGTTTGTACAAGTGGATATTGTGTTACATTTACTTGCTTGCTCTTTTTTGGTTTTTCCTCTTTTATTTTTATTTCGTAATACAGATAAAGTGGCAAAGATATCAGAGCACATAATGGTTAGTGAATGTTGATATGTTTTTATTGTTTTTGTGAATAACTATGAACTACGACTCTGATTCAAAATATGCTTTTTGATAGAAATAATATTTATAGAGAAAGGTTTTTGGTTAAGATTATACCGTGGGAGAGCCACGCTTCGGCATGAATGGGCCGGGTCGACCGTAGTGATACTACGACCTCACAGAAAACCGGTGTGAAACAGCGCTTGTTCTGTGTTTTACCCAGTAAGTGAGGATACCGAAGGCCCATACAACCCCTCCCCCAATCTCCTCCATCTCCCAAAGGCCGGCAACGTACTTGTGACGCCTCTGGTGTTGCGGGTGTCCATAGGCGGCGGTAATTACTTACCATCAGGCGATACGTCTGGTCATTTGCCCGCAATTTCATAAAAAAATGTAACATCACGGCAGATATGCATTGATCATAATCACTAGTAAACTGCGTAGATTGACTGAACGTGATTGTATAAATAAACGATATCGAGAGTTAGATACGCATATTAGGCAAAGGTAGTGGGTAATACAGAGTTACAAATTGCCTCATTCCTTGTATTTTGTTTCGAGTTAGATATCTTCGAAACATAAATTAAAATTGCGTATTCATAATTTCTATAAAAAACAAAAACTACTTCAGTTCCTTTATTTTTAATAGCACTATGGGAACATTTTATAATTATGTACTGTATATTCAGTAACTCAAACTAAAGACCGACCTTAAACTCAAAATAAGATTATTCAGTTCACTCAAGTAATAAATTAGCGCACTAATAACCGTCCACCACAAACGGTTACATCCAACTCTATCGCAGGCCGGGGAGTTGTTTAGAAAGACAAACATGGCTTTAAACAAAGTTACAAACTGTTAGGTTGCTAAGGGAATGTAGCTTGTAAATATTTGTTCAAGTTCTGCCTACGGAGCTAATCCAACTACTGGCTACTTACTGCATAATAGATTTATGAAAAACAATGGATTTAAGGGGCACAAACTTGTATGAGTACAATCGCCTTTTAGGTATATGAATCACTAGTGGTTGCCCGCGGCTCCGCCCGCGTATATGGTCGGTTATCGCGGTAAATAGTAGCCTATGTGTTATTCTGATATATATGCTATATTACTGTAAAGTTTCATCTAAATCCATTCAGTAGTTTTTGCGTGAAAGAGTAACAAACATCCATCCATCCATCCATCTATCCATCCATCCATTCATACTTACAAACTTTCACGTTTATAATATTAGTATAGATTTAGATTATTTTTTCATAAATTTGTCATAAATACTTTCCTTTTGTGTTTTTTATATATAAGTTATATTAGCAATTAATACAAAAAAAAATTGTTTAAAAAAACCGACTTCAGAAACTAAAAAGTATCAAATAACTTAATTTGTATGTGCTACCTATTTATAGGTTCGAAGTCAGTGCCAAGCCAAATGTAATAGTAGGTACCACACTCGCTGCTATATTTCGAGACGAACGTACATACAAGTCTTTCTCAAGTCTCTCATCATCATTTCACCTTAATAACTTGAAAGAATACGACTAAAGGTAACATACATACTGTATAGAATCGAAAGGACATCAGGTAATTTTTTGTAATAAAATCTCAAATGGACTATCTTCTATAGGTTACTATAATTCAAGTGATTTGAGGTAAACTGACTATCTGAGGTAAACTCTGATATCGTTAGGACCCGTTTTATATATTATGAAATTAAATTATGTCTACAGAATATGAAGGCATGCAGACAATTGCTTTATCTTCATTGCATGCGCTTACGTACATTTGAGGGTTTCCTTCGACTTCCTTAGGATCCCATCATCAGATCCTGATATGGTAGCCAGTGGGACCACGTGGGGAGCATACCCTTTCGAATACTAAAAGAATTTTCAAAATCGGTCCACAAATTGACGGAGTAATCCGTGTACATACATAAAAAAACCATTAAAAAAACCGATGAAATTGAGAACCTTCTCCTTTTGGAAGTCGGTTAAAGAGTGCATGAATAACGTAGTGGTTCAAGCGATTGTCACGCCGTTTTATATATTTAACTAGCGGCCGTTCGCGACTTCGTACGCGTGGAGTTAGTTATTTGCACTTTTTTTTATTTAAATACCATTTAAAATCCTTCTGCCATAATTACTTTTACTTCAATAACATAGAACTTTCATACAAACTTCCAACCCCCGTTTTACCCCCTTAGGGGTGGAGTTTCGTAAAATCCTTTCTTAGCGGATGTTTACACCTTAAAAGGAACCTGCCTGCCAAATTTCAGGTTTGTAGGTGTTATAGTTTCTGAAATTTCGTGATTAATAAGTGAGTGGTATTTCGCTTTTATATATATAGATAATGTGCCAAGTGCTTGTCAGACTCGCGCAGGAAAGGCTCCGTACCTCCGTTTCTATACATTTCAAGCGTCTATAAAAAGCAAAAAAATCACATTTGTTGTATGGGAGCCATGTTAAATATTGTTTTTATCCTGTTTTTAGTATTTGTTGTCATAGCGGCAACAGAGTATAATAGAGTATAATATAAGGTAACATAGGTTATTTTAATTAATAAAAGAGCGCATCTCGCCGTTAAACAATTTCGTTTGGCGAGTATCAATCGTGTATTAGATCTAAGTTACTACTGTAAATTAAAATAAATAAAGATTAAAAAAAAAAAAAAATACATCATCTCTGAAAATTTCAACTGTCTAACTATTACGGTTCATGAGATACAACCTGGTGACAGACGAACAGCGAAGTCTTAGTAAAAGGTTTTACGTTTTTTTTTGGGTACGGAACCCTAAAAATGAATTAACTGTTTGTAAACTCGAGATAGCTTAACCAATTTGGCTAATTTTGATTTTTGAAATTTTTTGTTCATGGAAGGTTTAAATGGTTGGAAAATATGGGAAAAATGTAAAAAGAACCACTTCTTTTGAGAGACACCGACGAAGTTGCGCGTGACAGCGAGTTTAGTAAATTACGCTAATTTAATGGAATATTTACTTATTTCAACAAGTAATTTGAGATACAAAGTAATAAAATAATATATTAAATTAAAAATTAATTTAATAAGTTGTCTTTTGCTATGCTCCAAGTAGTTCTCTCACTAAAATCCATTAAGACATTTAGACTACAGAGAGTGCTAAATATAATACATACATACACACACGAATAATATAATCGGTTAAAAAATTACATTACTATTAACCGTACCGTACTAATTTTTGGTACGGTACGGCTTAGGACCGAGAAATTAACACGTCACTACACAAATAAATATTTTATAGAAGCTTGAAATCAGAAAAACATAAAGAAGTATCTCGTTCGCATCAGCGTCATAAGATATAGTAAAATATTTCGCCTCGTTTACCGACCTCGTCTGCTATCCATTAATTTTAGTCCGTCTTAACCCAACTGTGGGTAGTTCATTTAAATCCTTTGAATTATCATCATCGTCTTCTTTAACCTAAGTTTTCCAATTAGAAAAGAATACATTGATAGTTTTTATGTACTTACCGATCGACAGAACTTTGGAAATACACACATCAAAAGTGTCTAGGGATCAACATATGTGTCTAGGGATCAACATATATTTTTGCAATAACTTTTCTCCTGATTGATATTAATTAAAATTTTCTTTAAGGATTCATCAAATAAAGTGTTTTCGTTTGTCACAGTAACGATAAACCAAGTCACCTTTGCATTAATAAAGAAATTTGCCATTTTCCTAATAAAAGGATTTTTGACATTTAAACCACTAACATTAAAGTTCGAAAAAAAGACTGAAATAACAGTTTTCTTTAAAATTTTATTAGGTAACTTAAACAATTAATAATCCGTGTTTCTACCGCGAACACTAACACAAGAACATCGGTTTGGCATACTCAAAATGAGTTCATCCAAATCACGCTGTGGAATGGCCGCCCATGTTCGTTGTAACAACAAAAAAAGGTCTTCTTGCAACTGGATACCCTCCATATTCGGCAGAGCTCTTCTCTGTAGCATATCCCATGCATGCTCAATCGGGTTCAAGTCTGGCGACTGAGCAGGCCAGGGCCAAAGCCACATCTCAATCTCAAGAAATCCGCATAAAAATGCTTGACCCCTAGACACTTTTGATGTGTGTATGTAAAACATCGCTTATAGCAGCGTAAAGTATCAAATTGACACCTCGTTAATTTAGGGTTAAATCAATCTTTTAAGAAGGGTCAACGGGTCGATAATAGTTCCACCCTTAAAAAGGTATTACATATAGCTACCGCAAATTGAAATGAAATACATTTTTTTTTTAAAGAAGAATATTCAACCAAAAACTTAAAGAATAACTGCTCTAACAAGAAAAAGTCAAAATAACTATAATCCGACTATGTTAGATTTTTTCTTAAATTTTATACAGCCTGTGTCGCCCGGACTGTTATTACAAATCTATTGAGATCTTATTTATTAAAATATGTTCAGCAGATTAAGCAATACTACAGTAGAACATACAATAATCACAAATTTTAACAAAAAAAACCGACTTCATCTAGACCAAATTGAAATGAGACCACACGGGAAGCACAAGCTTTCAAATAAAAAAAGAATCATCAAAATCGGTTGTCCCAGTCGAAAGTTATGAGGTAACAAACAAAAAAAAATACAGTCGAATTGATAACCTCCTCCAGATGAACCAGAATTGATAAGTCGGTTAAAAATACATAGTTTGCCAAGACTATTACCCTATCTTTTGTCTTCGCCGTAGTTGGGTGAAAACGTGTAAAATTATACCCAAATATAAACAAATATAGGCTTCAGATATAGGCAAACTGAAAATAGGTTATTAGTGGGATGTAAAACAAGATAAACAAAAATATACAAACGCACTTCCACGCACTTCCCTGAAGATATAAGCGTTTACTGTAAATTGACCTAACTAACAATAGAGGCACTTATATTTTAAGATTGATTGACAATCATACGGGTTGTCAATCAATCTTAAGACATAAATAGACTACCAAAACTATGACCCTTCTTTATAGCTTTGCCGTAGTCGGGTAAAAGTACTATTTGTGCCTGATATCAGTGAGGTAACCAGACTTCTTCGATACTTTCTAAATACAGAAGATTTCGTAGTTAACTCTTTCAATAATTTTATACTGATGTATTACAAAACGCAAATTCAGATTTAAATTGCAAATGAAGGTTTAAAATTTATAATGGGTATGAACTCTAATTTCTCTTGTTCTCTTCTGGAATTTAAAAACAATAATGGTGATAACGGTTTAACTTTCAGGGCTGTCACAACATGACAAATTTCTTGATCACGATAAACTCCACAACGATTTATGCAATTTTCACGTTTTGCGAGACGAGAATAATTGAAAAGAGACACAGACGAATTGTGTGGGTCAGTTAGTAGTTTTATAATCAGGATTGTGTGTATTTTAGATTGATCTTATGTCTGGCTGGCTTTGATTGGGCTATTATAAATTCCTTTGCGTTATTAAAATATTTTATCAAAAACATTTATTTCAAGAATGGGAGGTTTATCCTTATACTGAGAGAGTAAAAGGAATAAAATTAAACTAAGTAAACTCTGTTAAACGGCAGTACTTAGTGATTTTTTTTACTTTAATAATATTTTTGTTGGTTTACTACAATTTAATTTACGTAATTCACATTAGATAACTATGTTTTTGTTTCTAACTATCAAATTATAGAAACAGACAAATAGAGGAAGAAAAAAAAGAACATTGTTTATTTTTGATCAGCTATATCTTAATACTGTAATACACTAAGTGACAACCCTGCGAAAGGAGATCGGTCCGATGTACCTACACAATGAAAGACGCCGTTCATCAGATTGATAGCGGACTTAATTAACGAACCTTGTTCCGGAACGTAAAGGAACAAAAGGCTTTTTGTTTTATTCAGAGGGTAGAATAAAAGTCTATTATTTGTAAAGCATATCATACCAAGATATTAGACATGAAATGACCACACTATTTTTGGTGGCTTGGTACCTACTATTCTTTCCTGTTTTTATAATTATTCAGTTGAAATTCATGGTATATATTTTTTTTGTTTTTAATATAGTATAAAGTTAAAGAAATCCTTAGTTTGAAGAGTATGTTAAGCCGTTATTTATGGTGTAATTGGAGCCCCAAAAACTCCAACGACAGTCAATCTAAAGAACTTCGATATTTTCTAGTACTTGCTTTGTGTCGGCATGATTGCAATCGCTCCACGTAAAAATCGAAGTTCAGCCATAGTAGACATAAAGCCGAACCCAATCTAGTTTCGGAAACAAGGGAAAACGGGTAGTAAAACAAAATGAATAACTTAATATTTCTTTATATTTTAGACAATATCGCATTCGAAGAACGTTAAATAGTCTAACCATGATATTTATTTTTAAATTAATTTTGTATTCTTTCTCAATCCTTTTACTTTGACAACTTTCTTATTTTTAAACTTCCAGTTGGAGCAATAATCTGCCTTCAGATCGAATTTTAATTATTTTTTCTTATTTTTAACTTTTCAATTACTTAGTTCTAATCTGTTACAAATATTTTTTGTGAAGTTGTTTTTTACGTCTGACGTTTATCAATTATAAGAATGGAGCTAATCATTTTAAAAGCTTTTGAGAGATTAGCTACATCAAAAATAATTGTTTTTTGCTATATTAACTTTGGGCTCATAATTAATTAGAAAGTTATCTATGCTACAAGTAATGACTAAGACGCACCTTATCCGTAGTCTCACTATGTGTTTTTAACAGTATTTATTCATAAACCTGAATAGTTTTGTATGTGAAATGAAATATAGCAGATGTAAATGAAATTACACAATAAGTTCACGACTTTTGAAAAAAATTACATTATTATTTATTTTTTATTTATTTTTAAAAAGACAACTCCCGCATTAGGAATAAACATCCTGTGTCGCGGTGACTTTAAAAACATACAAGAAACGGACACAAAGAACACCCAGACTCGGGACTACAATTTGTGGATCACACAAAGTTTTTGTACCGCGTGGGATTTGAACCCACGGCACTTGGCGCAGTAGCAAGAGGCGTGGCGACCGCTAAAACCACTAGGCCAACCGTGCAGTCAAATTAGATTAGGATTAAGATGCCAGTTCCAGAATAAATGAATTCAGCGGAACTTGCATATACATTTAAAGAAGTCAAAAGAAAAGAATCTGGTCTTTTTACTGTAAACCTATACAAAGACTCTTGTATACGATACACGATGTTACACAAACAGATAATCGGCTTACGAGCACAACTTGTCTAGGAACACAACTCGTCTTTGTGACACAAATAGATGAATACAGAGGAGGTTTAGTGATGCAACATACTACAAGGAATAACAATTCTTTGTAGTATTTAATTCTATTGTAGTTGCAAA
Organism: Diaphora mendica; assembly: GCA_949125395.1. Taxonomy (NCBI): domain Eukaryota; kingdom Metazoa; phylum Arthropoda; class Insecta; order Lepidoptera; family Erebidae; genus Diaphora; species Diaphora mendica. The sequence goes on along the minus strand of OX421316.1, from coordinate 22,976,853 downwards.
CATAAATACTTCACAAATAACCTATGGTCTAATTTCGTATTGATAGGAGATGTATGGATGTATTATCTATTTATGAAGCAAAAAGTTTGAACCCCTTTTTATGAAAATTATGCAAACGAAAGAGTATTAAATTTAACATAGTTAAAGTTTATTATGGAGGACTGCAGAAAGTTAAAAAAAATAAAAACAAAATTTAATGAGCTATGGTTGAATTTGGCGGACTGACTCGTTGGTCCAGTGGTTAGCCTAAGCGACTGCCGATCAAGAGGTCTCGATTCCCGGGCGGACTGTTGTTGGGTTTTTCTTATAAGAAATTCTTAATAGCAGCCCGGATTATGGCAGATGGCGGTGTTCCCGCCCGTGCCTCGGAGAGCACGTTAAGCCGTCGGTCCCGGTTGTCATGAACATCTATGGCAATCGTAATTGGGAAGTAAGTGCCCTTAAATATACTGACAACTAGTTCAATCTTCGAATTCAGTTCACCCTCAGGGGTGCGAAGGTCCGATGCCAGTCGCTCCGTGGAAAAACTGATATTCAGGTAAAACCGATTGATCTAGTAGCCGACCCCAAATAATCTTGAGAATAATAAAGGCTAGGAAGATGATATGGTTGAATGTGGCGACCACTAGTACTGCTAATTAATTTTATTTTCTTTGTATTTTATAAGACTGCTTAAAGTAAGTACTAAAGTAATAATCTTAAATATAAAAATCAATTGCTTTTCGTTTGAAAAAAATATAACCTAGTTACTAAAGCACAAATGGGTTTTAGAAAAAATATGACCATAAACAAAGCTGTTTATGGATTTGTTAGGGAAGTTCTGGTCAATTTAGATAATAACACGCCAGTGTGTGCTCTTTTCATGGACATTAGTAAAGCCTTCGACTGTGTAAATTTTGAAATACTGAAAAAAAACTTTATGCTACCGGAATTAGGGGAAATGTGCTTGACATCATAATGTCCTTTTTAAATAATAGAAGACAAGCTACTCCTATACATAAAATATGCGAAATAAAAAAGGAAGAACAAACAGTCGTTTCAGGTTATAAGCAAGTTGAATTTGGGGTTCCTCAGGGTAGTGTGCTGGGTCCGTTACTGTTTTTACTGTACATAAACGACTTTCCAAAAGCAGTTTCAGCACCGATTATTCTGTTTGCGGATGATAGTACCGTGATATTCTCAAACAAGGATCATAGTCAACTTAAAGTCTCAATGAACAATACCCTCTCTGATATAGTTAATTGGCTGAGATCAAATAACCTAGCAATAAATCTCAATAAAACTAATATTATGTTATTTCGGAATAGGGTTAGACCTCAAATTGATATAAAAATAGAACATGAAGGTGTAGAAATAAAGGAAGTCGATACTGTGAAGTTTCTAGGTTTAACAGTAGATAGTAATTTAAACTGGAAATCGCATATAGAAAATATTTGCCTTGCACTAAATAAAATTTCATATGCTCTGTACATGTTGGTAAAATCAGTTAGTGTCCCTACTGTGGTGACTGCATATCATGCGTATGCAGAGTTTACGTTATGGTATCATATTTTGGGGAAATTCCACGGATTGGGAGATGGTATTCAGAGCTCAAAAGCAGTGTATTAGGTCCATATGTAATATTAAGAGCAGAGACAGCTGTAAACAACATTTCTTTAACTTAAAGATATTGACTCTACCAAGCATATACATCTTAGAGGTTGCCATGTTTGTAAAGAGAAACATGCGGTTATTTGACCATCTCCAATATAAGATAAAAACAGTGCACAATACCACTACTCTCATGAATAAAAGCATTCTCTGCATGACATCAAGAATTTTTAATAAACTGCCACCTGATTTATGCCGTACACAAAATTTACATGATTTTAAAGATAAATTAAAAACTATATTGTTACAAAAAGCATACTATAGTGTAAAGGAGTATCTAGAGGATAAATGTGTCGGCACGATCTGAGTACTTGTTGTTTTGGCTGTTTTGTTATTGTTGACTGAAGTCGATGTTGACATGAATTGTATCTGTATTTTATTTTCTAATATTGACATTTTTAATTTTGTTGTTTGGATTGTTTATATTTTTAATTTTTTGTTATTTGATTGAAATTGACTTTTGTTTTCCTTATGTGTAATCTTGAATGTAATTTCATATTTAGTGTTTGCATGCCTAGAGGTGGAATGTGGCTGCTCCATCATTATAGTGTAACATCTCATTGTACAACCCACATTCGCAAACAAATAAAGATTGATTGATTGATTGATTGATTTGTCTCGCTAAAACTCCAGAACGGCTGGGCCGATTCCGCTGATTTTGATTTGAAATGTTTTTCGTAGTCCAGGGAAGGTTTAAACGGATAAAAAAATTAAAATAAGTTGAAAATTTAAATGTCACGTGTAGAAGTAGTGGGCACAGCTAGTATTCTATATTTTTTTGTTATGTTGGATATGTATTACAGGTGGTATCTATTTAAAATCTATATTACTTATAATAAAAATGTAACAGGTCAAATTCTGTACATTGAAGAAATTTTGACATTGTTTTGGGGGGCACTCTGTTATCGATACTGATGCCAAAACTATTTTTTTTTTCATTTTTGTCTGTCTGTCTGTCTGTCTGTATCTTGGCCGCGCATCACGCCGAAACTACTGAATGGATTCAAATGAAACTTGGCATGATTTGAGTTCATACTACGAGGTAGGACATAGGATACTTTTTATTCCGAAATTCCGGACGGTTTCTTTGTGAGGGGGGATGAAAGTCAAAATGTGTACTTATTTGTAATTCAATAACACATAGTCCGATTTCATTCATTCTTTTTTTGCTAGAAAGAAAAAAAAAAAAGATAACGGGAAAAGTCTTTTTTTTGTTCGCGACTGTACACTGCCAGTGGGAAGCTGAGACAGATATGTAAATATGGCGGTACGAAATTCGCCGGGTCAGCTAGTATACAATATAATGGTCTCTTAACGATAAGCGCAATCAATTGATAGTCGTATTACCATTATTTCCTATTATTGTAAAAATGCTCTTAGAGCTTATTCGAGGTCTATCATCCTTATCAAAACTGTTTTGGGGATTTTACATTAGGCCAAAAGACATTCACACATACATTCTGAACCAATTTTTTTGGGTTATTATTCCCTCGGAGTTTATTGCAATGCCATCATAGGTAAACCTATGATGGCATTACCTATGCCATCATAGGTAATGCCATCATACCTAGATGCCATACCAATGCCATAGAATTTTGATTCTTTTGTAGAATTAAAATTCTACAAAAGAATCAAAATACACAACATGTCTTGTAACAAGCTCTCACGGAGGCACTCATGTGGTGCCTTTGGTTGGCTTAAGTCGGTTTTTGCACTAGTAAATAAAGACCGCAGGGTTGGGGCCGTCACACTCACCACATTTTGAACGCAAAAGTGCTCACTTTCAGGTTATTTGGTATAGTTATGATTAGGAAACAGATCTGGTTCTACTAACTATTACTATTGTAGTTTTATAGGCACTACTGTTGCTGCAGTCTACTCAGTGTTCACTGAGTTCACTGAGTTCATAATACCGCGAGTATTATGAACTCTAACCCATTACGCCCAATCGTAAGTTATTAGGTACATGTTACAGCATATATGTAGATTAAAGGCTAATTTACTAATCAATTGTTTTTAAACTTTCGCTGCTATACATATTATTCGACTGTAAATCGTAAGCGTAAGACCGTAAAGCTCTCACCAGTTATACCCGTGACCACGATCGGTGCAATTCGATCGAAACTTCGGGCTACCAAAAAAGGTATTGTACCTTGTAGATATTATCGCGATTAAGTTACTGATCAAGCCCCTTTACATCAACTTATCAGTAAAATAACTATTTTTACCGCTACAAGAACAGATTTACATTATACAACTTTTATCTGTTAAATAGTGTAATATGATATATCTAACATATTTTATTATAAAACTGTTGAAATTGGCCCTTAATATTTTCTTTGCACTATGGTATAATGAGTTTTGTTATAATTTAATAAAGTACTTTTTAGGTATGTTTATTTTGTTAAAGTACAGCACACAACACAGCCTTTAACAAAACACACACCCCTAAAGAGTACTTATATGGATCGGTAAGAGAAACAAACACAGTTAATTGGTTATTTGTGTGCACAGATCTGTTTGGTTAGCTGCGTCACTAAAAGAACCGCAAACACGCACGAGCTCTGTTCGAGAGTTATTGATTACAATCAGCTGGTAATCGAATATGGTAGACTTTGATTTTTAACTGTAAATTTTTAAGGGAAGATTATAAATAGTATGCTCTATCAGACTTTCATTATTACAAGCTTTTTATTAACTTGCAATCTATGTATGCTTGTATGTTCGGGTGGAATCTTGCAACTCAATTTTATTTTATTTAATTTAATAAAAATTATTTTGCTGAAATTTTGTGACAATACAATGTTAAAATGACATGGAGTTGATCTGATGCTGTAGCTGGAAGGTGGCCATAGGAACTCTGTAAAGAAACGACGCAACATCATCGAGTTTGAACTCGTTTGATTCGTCTCGAGGCATTCCAGTAAAAGCTTGTTTTTAAAAAGCTTTTTAAATTAATTTATTATTATTAGACGTCCTAACCCGCAGTTTCACGACGAGTTGTTATTATATTGAATTTCCTTAACTTTCTATCTGTTATTTTTGTCGTGTCGTATTTTGTCCTTGATAGTCTCAATGTGTTGTTGTATTAAATGTTACGAACAAGTGTCCGCGTGGTGCTTGAGGTCTCGGGTTCAATTCCCGGGTCGGATGTTTGTATGATCTGCAAATATTTGTTTCGGAGTTTGGGTATTTTATTATATGTATGTATTTACAAAAAAAAAGTATATATGTATTTATATCAGTTAATATAAGAAGGCGTTGTGTGTTAAAATGTCCGAAACATTTATTTATTTATAATTAAAATGAAAGACATGATTACATTAGGTAGCAAACAGTACAAGAAACATTTTAATATATGAGTTCCCTAATATATAATTATTGTATATAACTCAAACTCTCTGTTATTCACAGCTCCAACTTCTATAAAGACCATTATATAAGTCTTCAGGTCAATGAGTTTTAATATGAAGCTTAGTAAGAAAATTTATCAAGATAAAATAATCTTGACTATGAATATTAAAAGTCTCTTGAAGTTGGCTCTTAACGCCGACGACGCGCTGTCATTTTGCAATGGCTTTTTCTTATAATGTGACGGGTTTTCCTTACAACTTCATACCTAAATCTACAGTATTTGTTTTTACCATAGATCTAAATTTTTTCTAAGAAGGTATTTCTGTACTGGAAATAATTTTAGTGTTACATGGAATTTAAAAATATTTAGGCAACGTATACTTACTAAGAACAGTCTAAAATACTCACATCACACCAGAAACTTTCAAAAGTTCACTGCTGAACTAAATGCCCGAGACAAATATTTCTGAATCACGTGCATATGTGTGTGCCAGTGGCAAGGCCCAAACGATGTAAATTTATGGGGTTATTAAACTTTGAATTTTTCAACCGTCAGCAGAAACAACTTTCAACTTAATAGGCTGCCATAGTGTGGGTCAACATGCTGCATTGTTTGCATTCAAAATGAGTATGTTGATCGCCACTCTTGGATTATACTCATGCTTTCCATCAGACAGAGTAGAGTCACTTTGGTAGGCTCATACACAAAAAATGAATACTAATTAGACATTAGTAGAACAAGCTAGGTCCAATACCAAATTCAGAATATAATATAGAACATTATCTTCTAATCGACCTACATTCGTTGCCAAGCGATAATTTTCCGCACCAAAAATAATTCTAACCTCGATAAATGAATACCATTATTAATGCATTAATGATCCTGTTATATTTCAACGAACCCCAGTCAGGCGTTTTAGGGTCAAACAGATAATCGGGATAGAAACGATTACACTGTCTACGTATTTCTGTCAATAATAAATTTCTTGGACCTTACCTGATAATGCTGTTCCATTGGTCAGAACATTTAGTATTTGTTACTTCTTCATTCTAGTTATTAAAAAGAGTTATTATTTACATAATTCGTTGTTGTATTAACTTATTTAATTTACGAATCGTCATCAGCCTATTGCAGTCCACTGCTGGACATAGGCCTCTCCCATTGCACGCCACTCTGATCGATTTTAGGCTACTCCTATCCTTCCTGTCAGCCATCTAGGTAAGCTTATATTTACTTTAAAGTTTTGTTAATAATTATGGGGTATTTAGTAGAAGCTGATGAAAGGATTTCAAAAATAATTTCCTATTTATTATGTAGCCATTCTCCAACAGAAAATAACGTATATAACATTTACTTGATCTAGAATTCGATTCACGTGTAGCACAAATATAAAAACAAATTTATATTTCCGAAGAAATGAGGCCTTCGAATGTAACGAGTTTTAAAGAAAATTATATTATTACCAATGCGATAATATATTTTCTTTTTCAGAATATTCGCTGTTTTTAATAGCACATAGAAGTTGCTACAATATTTTCTATAAGTCAATTTTTTTTATGTAATTCTTATTTTCTTGTTGTTGTGTTTTGTGCGTTTTGATTGTTATTACATGATATTTACTTTATATTCGTCTATGCTTGTAATAAAATCGATCGAGACGCCACGCCGTTTTCTACTGCGCCAAGTGTTGTGGTTTTTAATCCTACACGGGACAACACTTCGTGTAATCCCAAAATTGATATTCTGAGTATTCTTTGTCTTTTTCATGTATGTTTGTAAAGTCCCGCGCGACACAGGATGTAAATTCCTAATGCGGGAGTTATCTTTAAAAAAAAGAAAAAAAAATACTACAGTTTATCGATGTGGTGACACAGAACACAAAGTATCACCACCCCTATTCATGCTATGGGTGTCGTAAGAGCCAAATGAGGGAGCAATCTACGCAGTATAACATCACTGCAAAAAAAAAAAAACTAAAACTTGAAACAGACCCTATACCACGCTAGCCGATAGGTTCTCCGTCTGGTCAGCTTGATATAATAGTCCAAAGCCTCTATTGTTAGGAAAGATGTATGTCCAGCAGTGGACTAAACAAGGCTGTTGATGATAATGATGATATTTTATACCAGTATTGAATATAGTATTAAATATAGTAAATATTAATAAAAGATATTGGAGTATCTTATTCCCATCTTAAGTTTTTCTGATGTAGTTTTTTTGTATCTCACTGTATAACTAACCACTGGCTCTGGTTTTTTCTTTGAACGTCGCTGTCAAGTATAATTAATTGCCTGTCGATAAAGCAAGATAAATGTTCTGATACAATAAGATACTCCTCAGTTTAGATTAAAGAAAGTTTGAGATAAAAAACGTTTTAATATTATTGGTAAGAAATATGTTTAAGTTGTCAAGAGGTGCTTTCATTTCTTTTTACGACATTTTATTGAATTATTGTCTGAATCATGTGAATGATTGATTGATTGAAATGAATGTGCCTCTTCAATTTACTCGATATAACAATGTTCATAAAGTAAATTAAGTCTTATAAGTATACGCGATGTCATTTCATAATGTTGAAAGTAAATTACGACTCTGGAGTTCGGAAAAAAATTGATTATATTTTCAGTGTTCGTAGAATTTAATAAAATCAATATCAAAGTCATTTTGATTATGTAAATAGTTATGTATTTATTTATTTTACATACAAACACTTACAAATCATGCTTTTTAAGCTAGATGAAGCCGCCATTTACTTACAAATATACCTTATTTGTTTTGTTCATTTATTACTTGCATGGGCAATACGAAAAAGGTACCAAAAAAGGTGGTAGATTCAAAATAAAAATGGTGGCTCTTCCAACTATTGTATGTGAAATATTTTGATTTAGACTTTTTTAGGAACATGTGAACATAGTGAAGTAAGTGTCTGTTTAGAAATATTCAGAAAAGTTTCAAAACTTTTACCTTAATTAATATTTTTTTGTTTTATTACAAACTGTTTTAATATTAAATTTGTTCTGATCAATTTACTTTTTCCATTTAATATAAAATGAAAAATATTATTACAATAATATACATACATACATATAATAATATACAATAAAATTTCTACACTGGTTAAACAAAACTAACAACAGAAAAAAGTGACCCGTCCCGTCTCTACTTTTTTATTCATACAAATTAATTTTACTCATTTGTATATTTGGCTCGGGCTCAAAACGATTTCGGTATTTATATTTATTTAGGAATCATATCAGACTTACAAATTAATTTCTCGTGATTTTCAGTATTTTAAATCATTTCTTCTTCCTTCGGTTCAATTGTATTTAAAAGCTTTTCTATGCTCTCTAAATACCCAGTCACCCGACTCCTTCCTGTCTATATTATATACAAATAAACAAAATTGAAGTGTTTGTTATTTTAAATTAACAGCTTTTTACTAGACTGATATGAAAGTATATAGGGTACTTACATCAAAAAATCAAATATTAATGTTCTTGTCTGTTGGTTTTTATTGACCAGTTTCATGAACGGCTAGACTGATTGTGACGGGATTTTCGCTAGCAGAAAACTCATGTTATAAGGAATAACTAAATATGCTTTTTGTTAAGAAAAAAAAAAGGTTAAGCAATAACGAAATTTAAACCAATTAATTAGAGAACAATATCTGATTCAAAAGCAACAATACTATAATACTATAAAGCTGAAGAGTTCGTTTGGTTGAATACGCTAATGTCAGAAAGTAATGGTCCGATTTGAAAAATTCTTAAACGCTTTCTGTTAGATACCCCAGTTATCGAGGAAGGCTATAACTATTCATTGTTACTTTATTTTCTTGTTAAACTAAAATGTCTGTGAATGGTCGTGGTAATATGATTATCGTCCCTAAAATTATTACCGTAAGATAGATTTTCAACAGAACTTACGACGTTGCGGTCTTACTAATGCAGCGAAAATAGTGAGGCTATGGAGTGGAAATGAAATAGGTAGTGTTTTATTAGATTAATGTACCCAATAGACCCTCAAAATCATATTTAGAAAGGGGCTCTATTATCTTTTATCGCTTAAATGATTCACATATCCGCTGACAATACTTATGACTTTTTATACATAACAATAATGTTATAAATAATTATGCAATGGTCACATTGTTTCAAAATCAATCTAGGTATTAGAGCCACGCTGATTTTAACACGAACCGGCCGGCTCGACCGGGGCGGTACTATCCTTGCTTAGAACATTAACGCAAAATGACAGCATTCGTGGTGTTGTTTCGTTTGTGAGTGTGTCAGGAAAATATATATCTAGTTATCACTTGAGCATCTCAATAAAACATAACTATCAATTATAAAGTCGGAAACTAAATGTTATTTCTAACAATTAATATCTTAATATTTAATAACTACAACTATTTCTGTTGTCCTGTAAAAAGTGTTACTTGAGTAAGTTATTTGATTATAACATTCTAAACGGAATACTGTAACTTTTAATTTCAATTGTGAGCTTGTTACTAACAAACAATTATAATAAAAAAAAGTAAAAACTAAAACCCAACTACGACAAAACACGACGCTGAAAAAGTATGAAACAAGTTTCAAAAGCCGTAGTCACACGTTACATAGAAACGCACTATAACACTTTAACAACGTGTGACTACGGCTTTTGAAACTTGTTTCATACTTTTTCAGCGTCGTTTTTTGTCGTAGTTGGGTTTTAGTTTTTACTTTTTTTTTATTTAAAATGTTTTGGTGCCATTATTAATATATAATATATATATATTTGAAATGTACAAGTAACGCCCTTTCTAATGATACCAAACACGGCATATTTATCTCAAATTATTTTTTTTATTGATTACTTTATGTCGGCTAGAGGGCGCCACATTAGATTCAGCGACACGTCATATAGCCTATAGCCAGCAGACAATCAAGACGCTTCTAACGATACCTCATTTGTCCAGTTCTAATAAGTAGTTGAGGAGCTATGAGGGAACAAATGAACATACATACATACATACATAGCCTGTCAAAATCATAACCCTCCTTTGGCTTTGCCGTAGTCGGGTAAAAATAGGAGATTCAATAGGTAACGATTGTCTGTGACTAAAGTAATGTTTTAATTTTTTTAAATTACCTGCCAAAGTGACTCTGCTCAGCCTGATGGTAAGCTCAAGCAAAATCCAACAGTGGGGGCAACCATACTCACTGCGAAAGCAGACAATGCAGTATGGCGTCCCACACTATGGCGGCTTAGTGAGATGCTTTTTCACGCCCCGCTTACAATTGCTTAATAATTGATTTCAAATAATTGTGAGTAACAAGTCTAACCTTTTAACATCCGCTATTACATTTAAATTATAATAGCGTGAGGTTAATCACAGAAATTCTAATTATTTAATTAAGGATTTATCATGTAATTAGAATAAGTCGTCAGGCATTTAATTGTTTTGGAAAGTTAATACGAAACCAACGACATCCGTTATACAGCGACTACTGTCATCATGATTTGATGTGTTGGTTTCGTATTGGCGAGAATAAATGAATAGATTATATATGCATTTAGAGATATATGCATTTTGGAAACTGGAAGTTATAGATCGACCTTGACAATGTTGTGCCGATCTATAATTTAACTATAGATTCAATTTAACGTTTATTAAATAGATGAAATCTAGTTTGAACCTGAGTTGTGTTGTTTTAATAAATCCTAGTGTACCAACTATGATGTTTTGCCCATAAATCATGAATTATATTAATTAGTTAAGGAGTGACGTCAGCGAAGCTGATGTCACCCTTTCTAAAAATCATCTCTCTTTCCAAATCTAACAAGTTCGAGACTGTAGGCCCAATGATGCACAAGCATCCGCCGGCTGCCATGGTGGATCACCTTGCTTCATTGTTGTATTGTCTGCATTCACAATGAGTATGTTCACCACCACTCTTGAATTCTGCTTATGCTTTCTATCAGGCAGAGTAGAGTCATTTTGCCAGGGCCATATATAAAAAATAAATAAAAAAGAAAAAGCTTTGGATATTTCACAAAAGGTCGTCGGTCAAATGACTAAACAGAGTCTGTACAGTGATAAGTTGAAAGTGTAAAATTATACCCATACTAGGTGACCCAGCGAACTTCGTACCGCCATATTTACACCTGTTTCAGCGTCCTGTTGCGGACAAAAAAAATTACTATTCCCGTTATCTTGATTTTTTTCTTGTACATAAACCTTGTCCCAACAATAACGAATACATAAAAAAAAGAATTATTTAATTTTGTGCAGCCGATCGGAAGTTATGCGCGTATATACATTTCGGCGATTCATTTATATATATATATATAGACTAGCTGTGCCCGCGACTTCGTCCGCGTGGAACAGTGACTTTGGGTAGCAGTTTTAATTATTAAGGCTAATATTATTTTAAAAATAAGACACACGTTTCACTCTTAAAAATATATTTAAGTACATATTTATATAAGTACATAAAATAAAAATTATTTTATATGAGCTTATTTCGACATTCGACATGGCCAAGGCTTTCAACCTGTTCTTTCACCTTTCGCTTCTCACCGAACTCTAATCATTCGGTCTGCCGGAAACGAGTATAGGAATACTCGTTTCTAGATTGACGCTTTTCTTCATCAGCGCCTTCTCATTCTATTTCTTTGCGACGGACGGCGGGGCCTCTGTTTTTCTGGAGGTAAACGCTAGCGTACCTTAGTATTCACTCCTATCTCCCAAGATGTTTCTGCTGCATGTCAATGATATATTAGCCCTTGGCAATATACATTGCTATGCAAACGATAGCACAGTGCATTTACGATATCATGGATACCCTACATCCAATATAGATACGTTGAGGAAAATTTATAGAATCTTGTCTCTGAGCTCGACCTTGTTTTGAACTGCATTTAACAATAGGTTGATGACAATCTGGTCAAGTTCAACTTTATGTAAACACATTTTTCCCCGTTCTCTACCAAAAAGTCTCCTTTTCTTTCCCTCCCCATTTTTCACAGCACTCAACTGCCACTACGGGATAAGCTCGGTGTACTGGGCATGGATATTTGCCGAGACCTCAAACCACGGGAGTACATCGAGGGCACCACTAAGGCAGCCTTAACACTTTGAGACTGTTTTTCGCGCCCGAGCATTTGTGTCTCCTTTATAAGACCCAGGTTCGCTCGTCCGTACTGTTCTCATCTTTATGACTTATCCAGGCAGTATTTACTTGATTTTCTCGATCTTTTGCAGCGGCAAGCAGTCCGCATTATCATCAGTCCCGATACTACCGAGTCCCTTGAGCCTCTGCATTTGCGGAGAGATATCGCCTCTATGGCAGTCCTCTACCGCTTTACCATTGAAAGTGTTCTGAAGCGTTTTTCCAAAACCCTTCTCCCTTCCTCTACAGAACAACACGTGCTGGTCTTGGAAGTCACGGCCTCAGTCTTAGAAATATGCTCTCGAACCAAACGGTTTGGTTCTGCATTGTCTGCTTTCTGAGCTAGTATGGTTGCCTCTACTGTTGGATTCTGCTTGAGTTTTCCCTCAGGCTGAGCAAATTCTTCTCAATTTTTACAATGTTAAAATACTACGTTTTTGATTTGCCATCTTTTTACCAAAATATTGTGATTGAGCTTATTTTATACACGTGATTATGCTGCCCATTTGAAAAACATTTTTTTTCTAAGTTAACTGCAACTTTAACCGTCTGTCTTCGGGCTTTGATAATTTTTATTGCAAATTTTGTTTTCAGCGGAAACTGCATTCTTTTAAATTGAAATTACATATAATTTTTAATTATTAGAATACGTAATTAAAACATTTTCTTTTACAATTTTATACCCCATATGTGTATTTTGTATTTTGTTGCCGTGTACTATTATATAGCTTTGGCGCTCAAGACTTCTTATTAATAGGACTGGAACATTAACTTTCAGTCTCAACTTATGGGAAGGCGCTCCTGATAGTTCTAAAGAGTTGAAAAACTTTATGCATAAGCTATGATATGACTGGTTTAGTTCCCTTGCATTGTTTCCTGAGAGGTATTCGATAACATCTTCCTCCACGTCTGACATGACCCGTTCGTTTATTTGATAACTGTCTCATTAGTCGGCGGATCAGAATAGATATTATTTTTACCCGACTACGGCAAAGCCAAAGGAGGGTTCATCTGTTCCCTCATAGCTCCTTAACTACTGATTAGAACTGGACAAATGAGGTATCGTTAGAAGCGTCTCAATCGTCCGCTGGTTATAGGCTACATGACGTGTCACTAAATCTAATGTGGCGCCCTCAAGCTGACATAAAGTACTGTATTAAAAAATAAATTTGAGATATATATGCCGTGTTTGGTATCATTGGAAAGGGCATTACTTGTACATTTCAAAAATATACATATTATTAGCTTTATTAGCATTTTCTCGTGACTTTGTCCGTATTTAGTCGACAATTGTGATATTTCTATGGTACCTATTTAAAATATATTTTGCAAAGAAATTAATATTATAGAGGCACCAAAACATTTAAATAAAAAAAAAGTAAAAACTAAAACTAACCTAACCTAACCCAACTACGACAAAAAACGACGCTGAAAAAGTATGAAACAAGTTTCAAAAGCCGTAGTCACGCGTTGTTAAAGTGTTATGGACTATGGTACATTAAACTACATGGACTACAGCTTTAACACTTTAACAACGCGTGACTATGGCTTTTGAAACTTGTTTCATACTTTTTCAGCGTCGTTTTTTGTCGCAGTTGGGTTTTAGTTTTTACTTTTTTTTATTAGATCATGTGTGCTATCATATACCAGGATTCACGTCTCAGTGTAATCATGTCTTTACTGTCATTTGGCATACAACCTTCTCCTATTTTTAGATGAGCATTTGCATATTGACACTGCACATAAATAATTGTGAAGTTGTAGTCGCATAATTGTATTAAGACAAAACTTTTTAACATGTACCCATAATACATATGTTTCATACAGGCATTTATTTCATCTTGCGGTGTACCCCTTTTGCTTTTTTAACCGACTTCAAAAAAGGAGGAGATTCTCAATTCGACTGTTTTTTTTTATGTTTGTTACCTCATAACTTTTGACTGGGTGAACCGATTTTGATGATTTTTTTTTATTTTAAAACTTGTTTCTTTCTCGTGTGGTCCCATTTTAATATGGTCTAGTTCTGACATGTCATCCATGAGAAAATCATATAAATCTTTAAATCGCGACAAATTGACGAATAACTTAATTCAATTTGGTCGTTCTTGAAGTCGGTTTTTTTTTGTTAAAATTTTGTATTATTTTGTGTTTAAATCCCCCCGGATACTTTCTTCCGATTTTTTCACGAAGAATATTATTTGATTAAACAAAAAATCATGTAAACAAATCTAATCCTAGTGAATAATAACGAATTTGTAGTGGCAAAATTCAACATCCGCATGCGGCACTGTCGTCTGCTCGCACGTGTCTGCCCGTTCGGGTAAGCACAAATAGGCATATTGTGATAACTCAGTAAATGTTACATCTGAATAGCTCTACATTTTCACAAACCTTGCATATTTCCATACAAACTTTCATCCCCTATTGCTATTTTACGCCTTTTATTTTAAAATTTTTACAAAATTTAAATAACGTTTTATTTATATCTAATCAACAGCCTAAAAATAAATATTATGATTTTAGCTTAAAATGACGATACTTTTGTAGAGATTTTGAAGTTTAGAAACACTTTTGTAATTTGTCTTATTGATTTATATTAATATAATGAACATACAAATCATGTTTATTAATGTATGTATTATTATATTAATTTAGGTCTTCGTTGAAAAGTGAAATCATTTTAATGAATTTGACATCCTTGTTTACTCGTTGCCAAGACGCCCTGTGTCACTAAGGCAACGCGCATGCTTGTGGCGAGTGAACAACCACTCTTCTATACAATCTTTCATCCCCCCTTTCAACCCCTTTTTACCTTTTTTTCGCAATAAAAAGTAGCCTATGTCCTTTCTCAGGCTCTAGACTATCTGTGTACCAATCTTGTAATCGGAATCAAAGTATCTCTATGTCCAATTTCACTGAAATCAGTGCAATCGTTTAGCTGAGAAAGCGTAACAGATAGACAGCTGAGTAACTTTCGGATTTATAATATTAACATGAATTCTTGATACGTTCTTCATTACTGAGAAGTTAAGCACAGACAGAATGAATGATCGTGTTGATTACACAAATAGAATATTACATATTTATATTTGTAATATTCGTGGTTACAGTGGGAGAGACACGCTTTGGCATGAATGGGCCTACTCGACGGGGTGATACCACGGCCTCACAGAAAACCGGTGTGAAACAGCGCTTGCGCTGAGTTTCACCGAGTGAATGAGGATACCGGAGGCCTATACCCCAACCCCTCCTCCCATCCCTCTCCCTATCCCTCAAACGCTGGCAACGCACTTGTGATGCCTCTGGTATTGCGGTTTTTCATGGCCAGCGGTAATCGCTTACCATCAGGCGATACGTCTGCTCGTTTGCCCTGTGGCTCCGGCTCCGCTTGCATGTTGGTTATCAGGGTAATGAGTAACCTGTGTCCTTTTTCAAGATACAAAGTATCTTTTAGTTAAACATTGAAATCGGTACAGTGGTTTAGCCGTAGGTAAAAGCGTAACATATAAACAGACAGAGTTACTTTTGAATTTATAGTATTAGTATAGATAAAGAACAAGCAATATATGAGAAGTGTACCAAGTAATAAACTGGTTTATTCTAGCTTGTCCCCTGGGTGATATAACTCGCGCAAATAAAGTATACTTTTGGGTTTCCTCATTTCATCTTAGAAGTATTTCACTATTGTAATATTACCCTGGTGAAATAATTCAACTTAAGTAGTTGCCTTTGTTCACCTTAGAATTGATTCACCCAGGTGAACATAGGTGACTTTCTTTCATCTTGTATACTTTATCACCCACATCTATACATCTTCTATACAAATAGCTAAATTAAATTGCGTGTTCTTTGTGTCCGTTTCATGTATGTTTGTAAACTCCCCCGCGACACAGGATTTATTCCTAGTGCGGAAGTTGTCTTTTATAAAAAAAAATTAAAAATAAAATAAAGTATCTGTTTGTAACATTAAAATAACCGCCTTTTACGGTATGTACGGTACATTTACCAACTTTTTTTTTTGTCTGTCTGCCTGTTTGTTCCGGTTAATCTCTGGAACGGCTAGACCGATTTTGATTTTGGGACTTTCACTGATATATAGTAGATGATATAAGGAGTAACTTAGGCTACTTTTTTAGACTAGATTTGCTCTGCGGCGTTGCTCGCGGTTATTGTAGTACCGCGGGTAACACTGCGGGGTTCACCTAGTAAGGTACTATGTATAATGAAAACTTTTAAATTTACTTATTACTCAGTAGAACAAATTGGAATAAACCAACGCCATTTTTAAGTATAACGTTAACTCTTCGCCTTGTTAAATTTTCTACTACTTATATTTCACAAGTCCGACCTCAGCTAAAAATTTAAAGTGTATTAACTTTCTGTACTAGGTGCTTTGCTTTTCATAAAAAAGTTGTTCTAAAATGGCCCCTTGCAGCGATTTATATAAAACTTTCAAACTCATTGCCCATGAAGGCATTTTTCCTACAGTAATTTTTAACCCTAGCTTTTTTGCGAGTGACGTATATGGAACACGGATTGAACTAGTAATTGAGTGATATAAAGCCAATATCTATCTTTGAGTGTAATAGGATAGTCTATGGTTAAAAAGCTTTTCTCACGAAATTTAATATTAAAAATACTTTGAAATATTAAACTTCACCGCCCTACCGTAAACCGCGGTTGTGGTGACGGCCCGTGAGAATTTCCACACGCTGAAACTAAAAAAGGAGTGGGCTCATCTCAGTTGTGTAACGTGCGGTTTTTAATCTTAAACTTTACAAATTTTATATAAGTGAACAAGTATACAGAGAAATTTTATATATATGTACTCGTATATAGGCTCTGTTATATATCTCTTTCTCTCTTTAAATTTATTCAGCTGAACTGAATTTATACATGATCAAAATAATTCAGAAAATTTGTGGTGATTTATTTATTCTGAAACCTAAAAGACATGTAGCTTCTAACAAGCTTTTATATTAACATGTTGACACTATCCGAATTGTTATAATATGTCGCCTTGTTCCTGCAATACCGTAGATAAAACATGTCTCTACATCACCTCAAATATAACTACCAATTTACCTGACATTGTTTGGTTTCAATTAAAATGAACATGAATATATAAACCAAAATACACAGCCATCATCTGTTAAAAACATTTCAGGTTAAGGTTTGCGGTTTTGTCATCGTACCAAAAATAGATGATTACGTGCATAAATACAGTGCAACGAAGCACTTACCACAAAGACAATGGTTGTGGTAAGTCCTCCATTAAACATACAAAATATTGCGCAAATAGTCGGTAACCAAAAAAAGTTTTATAAATGGGTATAATTTCATACTTTTTCACCCGACTACGGTAAAATAAAAAGGAAGCCTAATAGTTTTAGCAGTCTATGTACTTCTGTATATTAAACCATAGCGCCTAAAGTACTGGACCGAATTTACGACTATGAATGAGGTGTCAGATTCGAATAATGGCCCAGGATGGTCCGGGTAACAAAGGCTATGTAAAATTAATCAAAAGTCTTCAAGTAGCCGGTTTATACTTTATTAAACTTTTTTTCTTATTGTCATAAGGTTAAGATGCTCAGTACTTGCTATATTCATTGGTAATAAATAAATAAATATTTCGGATATCTAACACACAACGCCATCTAGTCCCAAGCTAAGCAGAGCTTGTGTTATGGGTACTAGACAATTGATATAAGTACTTATATACTTTTTTTTGTAAATACATACATATTATACATAGAAAACACCCAAACTCCGAAACAAATATTGGCAGATGATACAAACATTCAGACTTACATACATTTTAAGATACAAAAAGAAACTCAAACCTTCCGCCTTTTAAGATGAGCCATCAGATTTTATCACGAGACAGATCCAAATACTCTTATTATTAACTCTAGGTTTTTGACGTGACAAAGTCTAATATATTGATGAACGCCGGCTGCATGCACGAAAAAGGATGACTCATTGTCCTGTTACGCTCATTGTCCCTTAACGTCGTTGTACGTCGTTGTATGAGATATAAATGCTAACTCTCATCATTTCATCAATGTTTTGTTATGACGTCGTCACGTTAAACTACCGTCCGTCAACCGACTTTACAGACAACCAATTTTTTTTATGGGTAAATCGACCGAAAACCTTTTAATGAACAAACATTTTAAATTTATCGTAAATTGGCAATGAATGTAAATAAACTTAATTTACATTTATATATGACCACCAAACTATAATCGCCTAGATATGGTTAAAAGTAAATAAAGTAAAATGAGAGCAATAAATATGTCACTCGAAACTGTCTTTTGTGTAATACTATCAAACTTAACTTAGGTAATTCAAGAAAATATTTGGAAATCATTTTAAATTTAAAAATTTATGAATAATTGCCCTGATTTGTAATTCTAACTTTAATCTTTATATACTGTTCCTTTTATCAGTATTATAACCTTACAATACACTTACAATTTTCTATCTCATTTAGAACTATAATGATATTCTCACACATCTCACACATGACTGACTGAAACCAAACTAAGCAAACCCAACTAGAGAAAAACTGTTAACCGTTGTTATATATTTTTAAAAACATAGGTGCATATCAATGGTCCGTATTAAATAATGCCAGATCTACAAAAATACCATTTTTAGTCGAGTAGTTCCAAGGTTCAAATTTTCGCCGACTGCTTTATGTCAATGAAAATTTGAATATCTACAGTTCTTTGATTGTTTTTCTATCGTTAAAACAACATTTGAACTACTCTACTCAAAAATTTTCCTTTTACAGATCCGACATTATTAATAGGGACCATCGTTATTATAGCGGCACTTAACCGATTTGTTGGAATTCTTCGCGAGCTACTTTAGCGAACGCAGACAGTACGTGGAGTACGCAGGTTATAAATCACGACAATATTTTACCTTTTAGGGCATAAGTCAGGGGTCGAACCTAAGACCGTTGGACTTCATTTTAATCAAATCATATCAAAATCGCTTATTCATCTAAGACACCGAGAGACACTCATGAACGTCAAATCGAAGCTATAGATAAAAATCATAGATCGACACAAACAGACGCCACAGCATGTGCTGTATTGTCGAGGTAAATTAGGCGAAAACTCCAAAAATCTACTGCCTGCCTGTGTCGATCCATAACTTCCAGTTTCCAAAATGCGTAGAGCTCAAGAGAAGAATACTGGCAAAGAAACTCATGGCTACTCTGTTTCAAATTCTGATTTTTAGGTACAATAGTGTTAGTATTATGTAAGGTAAACAGTATGCAAGCTGTTGCCACCTGAAATTCCTTTTATTAAAAAGCTCCAAAATCTAACGCACAAACAAAAAAAACACTCAGTGATAACGTTGAAGGTTTGAGTCTATTAAACATAAAAATCATTCAAGGTGCACATCTACATACATTCAGTTGCAAAATCTACTGTTAAAAATAATTCGTGACTGGATTAGGAGGCTAGGGTTGCAGTTGAACGAACCAGAATAACAGTATTGTCTAACGCATCGCTGACTAGGCCGACCAGTCACCCCAAGCAGCACCCGTTCACGAGAATGACGCGTGGACCAGCCATCATCTCCTTCGCCATATCAAAGGGAAGGAAACGAGCCGTCCCACGACGACACCGCAAGTAATGACATTTTAGTGAACTTGACAAACCATAGTCGAGATACTGATAAAAATCACTACTAATTAAATTATCATAATAATCGACACGCATTACTTTCAACTAACAATGGTAATGATTAACGACCTGCTAGCAATAGTACTCTGCTATTTGCGGATGACCTTAAGGTGTATATATCGATAGCGGACGCATCGGACGCGGAGAGGCTACAAAGTGATATAAATCGGATAGTGCAGTGGAGCATTACTAATAAGCTTTAATTTAACACAACTAACTGCGGCGTAATTAGTTAGACACGTGCGAAGACTCCGCTGCACTACACATACAAAATGAATGAGTCATTGATACGACGCTTAGATTCTCCTGTGACTTGGGAGTGAAAATGGTACCTGAGCTAACGTTCCGTAAGCACATTGTTAACATCTGCGGCAAGACGTTTAGGAATTTAGGGTTTATTTTAAGAACTTGTAATGATTTTAAAAATACAGTAGTCGTGAGAATTTTATACAACGCACTCGTTCGGAGTCATCTCGAATCGACGGCCTTGATTTTGAATCCCCATGAGGCGAAGTATAGCCTCATGGTGGAAAAAATACAGAATAAAATAAAAATACTTTTTTATATCTCAAAGAATATGGAGTATACCCTTTGTATCCACTGATTTACCCTAGTTTATTTGTACTCGGCATGGTGGGGTACGTACGGTTGTGCGTGAGGCGTGACGTCGCGCTGCTGTGCTGCATGTGGCACCACCCGGCCGTGCTGGCGCGCTTGCAGCTGTCTGCCCCTAGCGGACGAGTGGGCGCTCGTTGTCGCCCAGCCGCACTCAGCGTCCCATACGGATTATTAACGTAATTGATACGAAAATAGACATTTATAATTGTAGCTTGCCGAAATTCACAGAAATAGCGCAAAGTTGCATTATTTCCGAAATACAAAGTTAAGGTAGGTATACTTACTTATTCGTTACTTTTATTAATTCTAATTCTAATTATTGTTTGTAAAACTCTTTTAAAACCTATTTAATTTTAAAAAGTTTTTTATTACTTAAACTGATCTAGGTAATAATGAGAGACAGGGAAGTCACTGAGTTCACTGAGTTCATAATACCGCGAGTATTATGAACTCTAACCCATTACGCCCAATCGTAAGTTATTAGGTACATGTTACAGCATATATGTAGATTAAAGGCTAATTTACTAATCAATTGTTTTTAAACTTTCGCTACTATACATATTATTCGACTGTAAATCGTAAGCGTAAGACCGTAAAGCTCTCACCAGTTATACCCGTGACCACGATTGGTGCAATTCGATCGAAACTTCGGGCTACCAAAAAAGGTATTGTACCTTGTAGATATTATCGCGATTAAGTTACTGATCAAGCCCCTTTTAACATCAACTTATCAGTAAAATAACTATTTTTTTCCGTTACAAGAACAGATTTACATTATACAACTTTTATCTGTTAAATAGTGTAATATGATATATCTAACAAATTATCAGAAACTGTTGAAATTGGCCCTTAATATTTTCTTTGTACTATGTTATAATGAGTTTTGTTATAATTTAATAAAGTACTTTGAGGTGTGTTTATTTTGTTAAAGTACAGCACACAACACAGCCTTTAACAAAACACACACCCCTAAAGAGTACTTATATTGATCGGTAAGAGAAACAAACACAGTTAATTGGTTATTTGTGTGCACAGATCTGTTTGGTTAGCTGCGTCACTAAAAGGACCGCAAACACGCACGAGCTCTGTTCGAGAGTTATTGATTACAATCAGCTGGTAATCGAATATGGTAGACTTTTGATTTTTAACTGTAAATTTTTAAGGGAAGATTATAAATAGTATGCTCTATCAGACTTTCATTATTACAAGCTTTTTATTAACTTGCAATCTATGTATGCTTGTATGTTCGGGTGGAATCTTGCAACTCAATTTTGAAGCGATATCGCGAAATGTTCAACCGATTTTGCTGAAATTTTGTGACAATACAATGTTAAAATGACATGGAGTTGATCTGATGCTGGAGCTGGAAGGTGGCCATAGGAACTCTGTAAAGAAACGACGCAACATCATCGAGTTTGAACTCATTTGATTCGTCTCGAGACATTCCAGTAAAAGCTTGTTTTTAAAAAGCTTTTTAAATTAATTTATTATTATTAGACGTCCTAACCCGCAGTTTCACGACGAGTTGTTATTATATTGAATTCACTTAACTTACTATCTGTTATTTTTGTCGTGTCGTATTTTGTCCTTGATAGTCTCAATGTGTAGTTGTATTAAAGGTTGCGACCAAGTGTCCTCGTGGTTATTACTATTTGGATACAAGATCGTAAAATTTTCTTTGGAAATGAATTAATTATTAACTGCCTCTGCGGCGCAGTTGGAGCTTGTGCGACTGCTGTGCTTAAAGTCCCGGGTTCAATTCCCGGGTCGGATGTTTGTATGATCTGCAAATATTTGTTTCGGAGTTTGGGTATTTTATAATATGTATGTATTTACAAAAAAAAAGTATATATGTATTTATATCAGTTGATATAAGAAGGCGTTGTGTGTTAAAATGTCCGAAACATTTATTTATTTATAATTAAAATGAAAGACATGATTACATTAGGTAGCAAACAGTACAAGAAACATTTTAATATATGAGTTCCCTAATATATAATTATTGTATATAACTCAAACTCTCTGTTATTCACAGCTCCAACTTTTTCACAGCAGCAACAACGTCATTTTGCAATGACTTTTTCTTAAAATGTGACGGGTTTTCCTTACAACTTCATACCTAAATCTACAGTATTTGTTTTTACCATAGATCTAAATTTTTTCTAAGAAGGTATTTCTGTACTGGAAATAATTTTAGTGTTACATGGAATTTAAAAATATTTAGCCAAGGTATACTTACTAAGAACAGTCTAAAATACTCACATCACATCAGAAACTTTCAAAAGTTCACTGCTGAACTAAATGCCCGAGACAAATATTTCTGAATCACGTGCATATTTGTGTGCCAGTGGCAAGGCCCGAATGATGTAAATTTATGGGGTTATTAAACTTTGAATTTTTCAACCGTCAGCAGGAACAACTTTCAACTTAATAGGCTGCCATAGTGTGGGTCAACATGCTGCATTGTTTGCATTCAAAATGAGTATGTTGATCGCCACTCTTGGATTATACTCATGCTTTCCATCAGACAGAGTAGAGTCACTTTGGTAGGTTCATACAATAAAAAAAAGAATACCAATTAGGCATCAGTAGCATAAGATAAGTTCAATACCAAATTCAGAATATGAAATAGGATATTATCTTCTAATCGACCTACATTCGTTGCCAAGCGATAATTTTCCGCACCAAAAATAATTCTAACCTCGATAAATGAATACCGTTATTAATGCATTAATGATCCTGTTATATTTCAACGAACCCTAGTCAGGCGTTTTAGGGTCAAACAGATAATCGGGATAGAAACGATTACACTGTCTACGTATTTCTGTCAATAATAAATTTCTTGGACCCTACCTGATAAGGCGGTCAGATCATTTAGTATTTGTTACTTCTTCATTCTAGTTATTAAAAAGAGCTATTATTTACATAATTCGTTGTTGTATTAACTTATTTAATTTACGAATCATCATCATCATCAGCCTATTGCAGTCCACTGCTGGACATAGGTCTCTCCCATTGCACGCCACTCTGATCGATTTTAGGCTACTCCTATCCTTCCTGTCAGCCATCTAGGTAAACCTATATTTACTCTAAAGTTTTGTTGATAATTATGGGGTATTTAGTAGAAGCTCATGAAAAGATGTCAAAAATAATTTCTTATTTATTATGTAGCGATTCTCCAACAGAAAATAACGTATATAACATTTACTTGATCTAGAATTCGATTCACGCGTAGCACAAATATAAAAACAAATTTATATTTCCGAAGAAATGAGGCCTTCGAATGTAACGAGTTTTAAAGAAAATTATATTATTACCAATGCGATAATATATTTTCTTCTTCAGAATATTCGCTGTTTTTAATAGCACATACAAGTTGCTACAATATTTTCTATAAGTCAATTTTTTTTATATAATTCTTATTTTCTTGTTGTTGTGTTTTGTACGTTTTGATTGGTATTCTATGATATTTACTTTATATTCGTCTATGCGTGACCCTATACCACGCTAGCCGATAGGCGTGATATAATAGGCAAAAGCCTCTATTGTTAGGAAAGATGTATGTCCAGCAGTGGACTAAACAAGGCTGTTGATGATGATGAGGATATTTTATACCAGTATTGAATATAGTATTAATTATAGTAAATATTAATAAAAGATATTGGAGTATCTTATTC
The DNA here is from genome assembly GCA_949125395.1 of Diaphora mendica. NCBI lineage: Eukaryota > Metazoa > Arthropoda > Insecta > Lepidoptera > Erebidae > Diaphora > Diaphora mendica. The sequence goes on along the minus strand of OX421316.1, from coordinate 22,952,687 downwards.
CCATCTTAAGTTTTTCTGATGTAGTTTTTTTGTATCTCACTGTATAACTAACCACTGGCTCTGGTTTTTTCTTTGAACGTCGCTGTCAAGTATAATTAATTGCCTGTCGATAAAGCAAGATCGATGTTCTGATACAATAAGATACTCCTCAGTTTAGATTAAAGAAAGTTTGAGATAAAAAACGTTTAAATATTATTGGTAAGAAATATGTTTAAGTTATCAAGAGGTGCTTCCATTTCTTTTTTACGACATTTTATTGAATTATTGTCTGAATCATGTGAATGATTGATTGATTGAAATGAATGTGCCTCTTCAATTTACTCGATAATACAATGTTCATAAAGTAAATTAAGTCTTATAAGTATACGCGATGTCATTTCATAATGTTGAAAGTAAATTACGACTCTGGCGTTCGGAAAAAATTTGGTTATATTTTCAGTGTTCGTAGAATTTAATAAAATCAATATCAAAGTCATTTTGATTATGTCAATAGTTATGTATTTATTTATTTTACATAAACACTTACAAGTCATGCTTTTTAAGCTAGATGAAGCCGCCATTTCCTTACAAATAGACTTTATATGTTTTGGTAATTTATTACTTGCATGGGCAATACGAAAAAGGTACCAAAAAAGGTGGTAGATTCAAAATAAAAATGGTGGCTCTTCCAACTATTGTATGTGAAGATAGTTTGATTTTGACTTTTTAGGAACATGTGAACATAGTGAAGTAAGTGTCTGTTTAGAAATATTCAGTATTTACTTTTTCCATTTAATATAAAATGAAAAATATTATTGTTCCTAAAGTCATTCATTTTCAATAAAATTTCTACACTGGATAAAACAAAACTAACATCAGAAAAGAGGGACACGTCCCGTCTCTACTTTTGTATTCATATAAATTAATTTCACTCATTTGTATATTTGGCTCGGGCTCAAAACGATTTCGGTATTTATATTTGTTTAGGAATCATATCAGACTTACAAATTTATTTCTGGTGATTTTCAGTATTATAGTTTCGTATTATAGTTCAGTTCGGTTTAATTGTATTTAAAAGCTTTTCTATGCTCTCTAAATACCCAGTCACCCGACTCCTTCCTGTCTATATTCTATACAAATAAACAAAATTGAAGTGTTTGTTATTTCAAATTAACAGCTTTTTACTAGACTGATATGAAAGTATATAGGGTACTTACATCAAAAAATCAAATATTAACCGACAAAGAGATAACAAAATCTTTCATACAACAAGATAAAAACGAGACCTACAAGGTGCACGCAATGAACCTAGAAATGCAGAATGAATGGTTAACTCTAGGAGAATTTTGTATCCCACCAGCTTTGAAATGGCGCACACTTTTATATGATTGGTCACCCGCCCTGTTAAAATTCTACCTCAACGCCTTTCAATTAACTTTCCCCGATCAAATCAACCTTGTAAGGTGGGGAAAAGCTACAGAAAAGGCTTGTACGATGTGCAATGCGGCAATAGGTACAGCCAGGCACTTACTGACAGGTTGTAAGGCGCTATTAGACCGGGGTCATTATTCACGTCGCCATGATAGGGTATTACACATCATACGCGAAGCTATGAGTTTATCACTGGCGAGAGCAAAAAAAGGAATAACAACAAACGTAAAAAATAACATCGCGTTTGTAAAGGAAGGCTCAACAAAAAAGACTTCACTCACACAAAAGCCGTACTCAATTATAAATACCGCCAGTGACTGGACATTATTAGTGGACACGTATGGAAATCACTACAGAATACCGGAGGATGTCTGTGCCTCGGCGTCCAGACCAGACATATTTCTTTATGCAATGTCAATTAAGCGTGTAGTACGTAAAAGCGTAACATATAGACAGACAGAGTTACTTTTGAATTTATAGTATTAGTATGGATAAAGAACAAGCAATATATGAGAAGTGTACCAAGTAATAAACTGGATTATTCTAGTGTGCCCGGTGATATAACTCGGGCGAATGAAGTAGACTTTTGGGTTTCCTCATTTCATCTTAGAAGTATTTCACTATTGTAATATTACCCTGGTGAAATAATTCGACTTAAGTAGTTGCCTTTGTTCACCTTAGAATTGGTTCTATACAAATAGCCAAATAAAATTGTGTGTTCTTTGTGTTCGTTTCATGTATGTTTGTAAACTCCCCCGCGACACAGGATTTATTCCTAGTGCGGTATTCTTTTATAAAAAAAATAAAAAATAAAGTATCTGTTTGTAACATTAAAATAATCGCTTTTTACGGTATGTACGGTACATTTACCAACTTTTTTTTTTAATTTTTGACTGTCTGGCTGTTTGTTCCGGTTAATCTCTGGAACGGCTAGACCGATTTTGATTTTGGGACTTTCACTGATAGGTAGTAGATGATATAAGGAGTAACTTAGGCTACTTTTTTTAGACTACATTTGCTCTGCGGCGTTGCCCGCGGTTATTGTAGTACCGTGGGTAACACTGCGGGTTTCACCTAGTAAGGTACTATGTATAATGAAAACTTTTAAATTTACTTATTACTCAGTAGAACAAAGTGGAATAAACCAACGCCATTTTTAAGTATAACGTTAACTCTTCGCCTTGTTAAGTTTTCTACTACTTATATTTCACAAGTCCGACCTCAGCTGAAAATTTAAAGTGTAATAACTTTCTGTACTAGGTGCTTTGCTTTTCATAAAAAAGTTGTTCTAAAATGGCCCCTAGCAGCGATTTATATAAAACTTTCAAACTCATTACCCATGAAGGCATTTTTCCTACAGTAATTTTTAACCCTAGCTTTTTTGCGAGTGACGTATATTTGGAACACGGATTGAACTAGTAACTGAGTGATATAAAGCCAATATCTATCTTTGAGTGTAATAGGATAGTCTATGGTTAAAAAGCTTTTCTCACGAAATTTAATATTTAAAATACTTTGAAATATTAAACTTCACCGCCCTACCGTAAACCGCGGTTGTGGTGACGGCCCGTGAGAATTTCCACACGCTGAAACTAAAAAAGGAGTGGGCTCATCTCAGTTGTGTAACGTGCGGTTTTTAATCTTAAACTTTACAAATTTTATATAAGTGAACAAGTATACAGATAAATTGTATATATATGTACTCGTATATAGGCTCTGTTATATATCTCTTTCTCTCTTTAAATTTATTCAGCTGAACTGAATTTATACATGATCAAAATAATTCAGAAAATTTGTGGTGATTTATTTATTCTGAAACCTAAAAGACATGTAGCTTCTAACAAGCTTTTATATTAACATGTTGACACTATCCGAATTGTTATAATATGTCGCCTTGTTCCTGCAATACCGTAGATAAAACATGTCTCTACATCACCTCAAATATAACTACCAATTTACCTGACATTGTTTGGTTTCAATTAAAATGAACATGAATATATAAACCAAAATACACAGCCATCATCTGTTAAAAACATTTCAGGTTAAGGTTTGCGGTTTTGTCATCGTACCAAAAATAGATGATTACGTGCATAAATACAGTGCAACGAAGCACTTACCACAACGACAATGGTTGTGGTAAGTCCTCCATTAAACATACAAAATATTGCGCAAATAGTCGGTAACCAAAAAAAGTTTTATAAATGGGTATAATTTCATACTTTTTCACCCGACTACGGTAAAATAAAAAGGAAGCCTAATAGTTTTAGCAGTCTATGTACTTCTGTATATTAAACCATAGCGCCTAAAGTACTGGACCGAATTTACGACTATGAATGAGGTGTCAGATTCGAAAAATGGCCCAGGATGGTCCGGGTAACAAAGGCTATGTAAAATTAATCAAAAGTCTTCAAGTAGCCGGTTTATACTTTATTAAACTTTTTTTCTTATTGTCATAAGGTTAAGATGCTCAGTACTTGCTATATTCATTGGTAATAAATAAATAAATATTTCGGATATCTAACACACAACGCCATCTAGTCCCAAGCTAAGCAGAGCTTGTGTTATGGGTACTAGACAATTGATATAAGTACTTATATACTTTTTTTTGTAAATACATACATATTATACATAGAAAACACCCAAACTCCGAAACAAATATTGGCAGATGATACAAACATTCAGACTTACATACATTTTAAGATACAAAAAGAAACTCAAACCTTCCGCCTTTTAAGATGAGCCATCAGATTTTATCACGAGACAGATCCAAATACTCTTATTATTAACTCTAGGTTTTTGACGTGACAAAGTCTAATATATTGATGAACGCCGGCTGCATGCACGAAAAAGGATGACTCATTGTCCTGTTACGCTCATTGTCCCTTAACGTCGTTGTACGTCGTTGTATGAGATATAAATGCTAACTCTCATCATTTCATCAATGTTTTGTTATGACGTCGTCACGTTAAACTACCGTCCGTCAACCGACTTTACAGACAACCAATTTTTTTTATGGGTAAATCGACCGAAAACCTTTTAATGAACAAACATTTTAAATTTATCGTAAATTGGCAATGAATGTAAATAAACTTAATTTACATTTATATATGACCACCAAACTATAATCGCCTAGATATGGTTAAAAGTAAATAAAGTAAAATGAGAGCAATAAATATGTCACTCGAAACTGTCTTTTGTGTAATACTATCAAACTTAACTTAGGTAATTCAAGAAAATATTTGGAAATCATTTTAAATTTAAAAATTTATAAATAATTGCCCTGATTTGTAATTCTAACTTTAATCTTTATATACTGTTCCTTTTATCAGTATTATAACCTTACAATACACTTACAATTTTCTATCTCATTTAGAACTATAATGATATTCTCACACATCTCACACATGACTGACTGAAACCAAACTAAGCAAACCCAACTAGAGAAAAACTGTTAACCGTTGTTATATATTTTTAAAAACATAGGTGCATATCAATGGTCCGTATTAAATAATGCCAGATCTACAAAAATACCATTTTTAGTCGAGTAGTTCCAAGGTTCAAATTTTCGCCGACTGCTTTATGTCAATGAAAATTTGAATATCTACAGTTCTTTGATTGTTTTTCTATCGTTAAAACAACATTTGAACTACTCTACTCAAAAATTTTCCTTTTACAGATCCGACATTATTAATAGGGACCATCGTTATTATAGCGGCACTTAACCGATTTGTTGGAATTCTTCGCGAGCTACTTTAGCGAACGCAGACAGTACGTGGAGTACGCAGGTTATAAATCACGACAATATTTTACCTTTTAGGGCATAAGTCAGGGGTCGAACCTAAGACCGTTGGACTTCATTTTAATCAAATCATATCAAAATCGCTTATTCATCTAAGACACCGAGAGACACTCATGAACGTCAAATCGAAGCTATAGATAAAAATCATAGATCGACACAAACAGACGCCACAGCATGTGCTGTATTGTCGAGGTAAATTAGGCGAAAACTCCAAAAATCTACTGCCTGCCTGTGTCGATCCATAACTTCCAGTTTCCAAAATGCGTAGAGCTCAAGAGAAGAATACTGGCAAAGAAACTCATGGCTACTCTGTTTCAAATTCTGATTTTTAGGTACAATAGTGTTAGTATTATGTAAGGTAAACAGTATGCAAGCTGTTGCCACCTGAAATTCCTTTTATTAAAAAGCTCCAAAATCTAACGCACAAACAAAAAAAACACTCAGTGATAACGTTGAAGGTTTGAGTCTATTAAACATAAAAATCATTCAAGGTGCACATCTACATACATTCAGTTGCAAAATCTACTGTTAAAAATAATTCGTGACTGGATTAGGAGGCTAGGGTTGCAGTTGAACGAACCAGAATAACAGTATTGTCTAACGCATCGCTGACTAGGCCGACCAGTCACCCCAAGCAGCACCCGTTCACGAGAATGACGCGTGGACCAGCCATCATCTCCTTCGCCATATCAAAGGGAAGGAAACGAGCCGTCCCACGACGACACCGCAAGTAATGACATTTTAGTGAACTTGACAAACCATAGTCGAGATACTGATAAAAATCACTACTAATTAAATTATCATAATAATCGACACGCATTACTTTCAACTAACAATGGTAATGATTAACGACCTGCTAGCAATAGTACTCTGCTATTTGCGGATGACCTTAAGGTGTATATATCGATAGCGGACGCATCGGACGCGGAGAGGCTACAAAGTGATATAAATCGGATAGTGCAGTGGAGCATTACTAATAAGCTTTAATTTAACACAACTAACTGCGGCGTAATTAGTTAGACACGTGCGAAGACTCCGCTGCACTACACATACAAAATGAATGAGTCATTGATACGACGCTTAGATTCTCCTGTGACTTGGGAGTGAAAATGGTACCTGAGCTAACGTTCCGTAAGCACATTGTTAACATCTGCGGCAAGACGTTTAGGAATTTAGGGTTTATTTTAAGAACTTGTAATGATTTTAAAAATACAGTAGTCGTGAGAATTTTATACAACGCACTCGTTCGGAGTCATCTCGAATCGACGGCCTTGATTTTGAATCCCCATGAGGCGAAGTATAGCCTCATGGTGGAAAAAATACAGAATAAAATAAAAATACTTTTTTATATCTCAAAGAATATGGAGTATACCCTTTGTATCCACTGATTTACCCTAGTTTATTTGTACTCGGCATGGTGGGGTACGTACGGTTGTGCGTGAGGCGTGACGTCGCGCTGCTGTGCTGCATGTGGCACCACCCGGCCGTGCTGGCGCGCTTGCAGCTGTCTGCCCCTAGCGGACGAGTGGGCGCTCGTTGTCGCCCAGCCGCACTCAGCGTCCCATACGGATTATTAACGTAATTGATACGAAAATAGACATTTATAATTGTAGCTTGCCGAAATTCACAGAAATAGCGCAAAGTTGCATTATTTCCGAAATACAAAGTTAAGGTAGGTATACTTACTTATTCGTTACTTTTATTAATTCTAATTCTAATTATTGTTTGTAAAACTCTTTTAAAACCTATTTAATTTTAAAAAGTTTTTTATTACTTAAACTGATCTAGGTAATAATGAGAGACAGGGAAGTCAGACAGACTGGCGCTGTAACGTAACAAAGCGTTATACCCTCCCATAACAAGTTATCACTTCAAAGTTAAAATTATTGCTTTTTAAAATATACTAAAAGTATCACAATGAATCTAGTTACTTGCCTTTGTTTGTTTGTGACATATGTAATTCATGAGGTACGAGTGCGCAATGCAAATTGGGCACGCTGTGAAACGTACTGCACTCTTATTAACGTTTTTGCTTTTAGTGTATAAAGTTATAATGAAAAATATGCTGTCGTAAGCCATTTAGTGATTCTGAGTGTTGGCAAAAATCTTGTAAGATAGCCCATCGTCGTGAACCTACACCTAACACTATAAATGTACGACATACATTATTAATATTCTTAAATGAAATTTAAAAAATAACTATTTCATTTTATTTAACATACATTCATTACTATATTTTACATAAATTTATATTACAACCTCTTTACTCATAAGCAAAACCACCCGATCTTTCTTGGCTTTAAATAATAAGTTAAACTTTACACATCTATAAATAGACGTTGACAAATTATGTTTACTGGCGAAAGGAAGCATCTGTTCCGAAATATGAAAGCAAGATATTGACTTAACTCGTCCCAAAATTTGAATGGGGAAGTAAATCCCATCTTGTTTTACGGTCCCATTCCATATTTGAACTGTCGCTCTCGGTCGAGTGTATTTGTGAGAATTGTACGACAACATGTTTAATATTTTATTTTTTCTCCTTTTTGTGTCTTTTGCTCTCCAATTTTAATCAAGACTGGAGCCAAGCGTACAGTTGTAAGTAAATCAGGAATAATTTTGGCAGAATAACATTACACCCAAAAGTGCTAACTTAACAGATCCAATTGGGTGAAGATATGAATTTAAAGTGTCCACTTCTTTAACAGGAATATGAAATGGAAATATATATATGTATTTATGAAGAATATTTCCTTTGCGCGTTTAGAACACTGGAATAAATGGTTATATTTTAACATTGTTCCTTATTCAAATTCTTATCTTGGAAGTTACTTTAATCCACTTCAAATTCCCGTATAGAATTGAAACTTTGTACTTACGTTCCGTTTAGATCGCAATACCATAATTTGCTAAATTGCAGCGGATCTTATAATCTATATAGATATATCTATGGAGCTAGGAGGTGAATAGGTTTTTTTCAACTTTTAATTGTATTCTGCTTATTATAACAACAGAATCCATGAATGCGTATGTATTATATGTGTCGAAGTGCAGATAAATGACAGTTTAGTGTTAAATAACATAGCTAGAAAAATTACACTTGGTTTATCGTACTATCTATCTACAAATGTACCAATAAAGTTTACCTATTTCTATGTACTTATAAGTGCTACAGAATAATTACAATGTAATTTATTTCATGTAATTTTACTTTTTTTTTGGTAATGGTGGAAACATATGTATACACTGAAACATACTTGGGCAAAAGGTATTTTTTAATCTCGAAAGCGTCAAATGTAGCGACCTGTTTTAAATAATATTAATTTTAATTATTTGACAAATAAATATTGCTATTTCTGTTGCTCACTACAGAAATCATTGATGCCAGAGAAAATGTGACCATGGCGGGGCGTGACGTCACTAATATTGTAAGTGCTTATAAGCTCCTATAGCCTCTTGGATTTATTTCATAATTTCAACTTAACAATAAACCTTAACAAGAAACTTAGCATTTTAAGATTACTCTACTCTTATTCTTAAAAAACTATACGTACTTATTTAACATATATATATACGTACTAAATTACTTATCGAATAATTTGGCAAAACAAAAATTGAAATATTCTTCAAAATATGTCTATATACATTACAAATATAATTTACACGACTCAAAGACATAATAATCAAATAAATAAGAAAATGTTCGCTCTGTGCACACGGAAAGACGGAGCTGTTAGGAATTAAGCAACATCCATTATAACCAGAGTGAGATATCTACTTCGATTGGCTTTCGGTTGCGTATCACGTCTACAGTTATTAGTCTCTCCGTTGAACAGAAAAACATTGCAGAAATGAGATCAAAATTGAGAAAAATATATGTGACGTAACGAAAATTTATTTAAAATAATATTTCTTACAGAAACCATTATATATTTTTCTTTACTCTGATTTCTAAAAATAAGGTAGTAGAGCCACGCTGATTTCAGCACGAACGGGCCGGCTCGACCGGGGCGGTACTACCCTCGCACAGAAAATCAACGTAAAATGACAGCGTTCGTGTTGTCGTGTTTCGTTGGTGAGTGCGAGACCGGAGGCCCTAGTCCTTAGTCTAGTCAACAAGTTAACTTGTTGACTAGACTAAAAGATGCAGCAGCATCACTAGGCCGCCATAGTGTGGGTCGCCATACTGCATTGTCTGCATTCGCAATGAGTATGGTGACCACCACTCTTGGATTCTGAGTAGAGTCATTTTGGCGGGTCAAACATAAAAAAAAAAAAAAAAAAACTTTCTTCTTTAGTCACTCATTTATCAAAATACTTATTGAACTGTTATTATACCCTTATATATAATTTTCCTGACCCTTTCTCATTGAAGATAGCGTACTGTGAAACTTACAAAGGGTTTTATCGGTTTATGTCGCCAGCAAACAACTGTTCTTAGGATCTATTGCTTTCAGATGTCGATTTGAATGTCTCAAATCTTGAAAGGTGAATGGGACTGCAGTATCTTAAAGATACCTGAATAACTTACTTGTATCTCTAGTAATGCGATTGATAAAACCACAAGAAAAACAATAGTCCGGTCAATATAGACATTTGAAATAACAAAAATTCCCACAGAACCAAATATTGGTGGAGAGCTATAGATTCCCGTTTGTTTGCTACAAATTTAAGTAAAACAGTTTCGAAGTATGGAATAGTTACCAAACTACCAAACTTTAAATAAGAAAAATTTTTCTTGGTATAAGTTTGAAATTATTAGGCATACATAAAGAAAAAACCTAGAGTATTTTTTTTTCTTTTACCTTATTGTTATACTTATTACTTAAGCAAGTTTAAGTTTCAATCGGGTCGTAATATGATATTTTTTGTTCATATCACTTCTATCACTACTACGGGAACGTTTGACATCTTTCAGTTGAGATGATGATGATTACGCAACATAAAATTGTCAAGATTAGTTTAAATAGTTTTGGCGTTTACTGTAGTTTCTTGGTAAATCTCGTTTTGTTAAGTAGGTTTCTCTGGCAACCTTTCTTATCTCATTTTATGTATTTATATATGTTGTTAAGTTGTAATTCGGAGCCAGGTTAAAACAGTGAGCATTTTACACATATACTTGTAGACGCTATACATCTACATCGCAATAAACACAATAATTCACAATTAACGACAACTCTCGATATTTTTCTGACGAGTGTATGCGTACCGTATCCTATTTTCAACATATTTTTTTCAATCAAGAAGGCTTAATAAGGTTTAGTAAACATTGACATTGCTTTACCATCGTCCACATCGTAGCTCTGAGATATATTGACAACTTCCGTAATGAATAAATGTTATATTATGTTCGGCTACATGGTTCGTTTGTTATGAATCTATTGAATAGTATACCGCAACATGTATCAAGGTCATATTTACTTTCATATAGCAATGTAACAAAAACTATTTTAGTTCCCGACGCAAAAATGTCATGTGATCAGACCTGATCAGACAGAGGGAAGAATCAGACCTGAAATATTTCTCTTAAGTTTTAAAATGACACTAGTGTCAACTGTCACAGAGATCAACCAAGGACCATAAACAACAGGTGCTCTGTCTGTGCTATTGTCCCCTACTATTTAAAAAAACATGAAAAGTTCAAACGGATACCTTGCGCAAATAAAATCACAGAGGTGGTCTAAATTTTATAGTAGCAATTCACTAAAAGTTAATAATTCGCGAAACGACTTTTCAATGTTAATTAAGATTTTAAAATAACATTTAACGTTTACCTTTCTCGTTAATTACTTTATTTCTTCACCTAATTACTATGGAAACTGTCAATTGACTTGTTGGTTTTAACACTTAATGTTTCCACCCAGTCATCTCAGTTTACGCCATACCCAACGATTTTATACCGAATATTTTTTACTAAATTATTTTTTAGCTAATAGTACATTATTTTCAATAAAACCGTTTAAATTATTATTTTTTACATATTTTTTATGTCTATGTTATTCGATGAACATTTTTGATTATAAAGCTTGCATTTTTATTCTCTCTTTTTATTTTCTAAAAGTTAGGTAGCGACGATAACACAAAAGCAATAATATGTTCACAACACAACAACGACACTTTATTAACATCAAAGACAAGACGCGTATTTCTTAATTGTCGGCATATACCTACCAGATCGTGGAAATTTACGACCCTTTCATTAATCATGACATGCGGAAGTAGAAGCCTTAAACGCCGCGACCCAGATCCTACTGAATTGATTCTTACGCTTCCTTCCCACATCTGCTGAGAAATAACTATTACTCAATGACGCAGCATCAATATTAGTGACGTCATATATTTTATTCAGTGTTATTATTTTCGTCAACGAAATCGTTGAAATGGACAGAACACATGTGGAAATTGAAAGCAGAGAAATGGAATAAAAATGTTACAAAATTGTATTCCATATATGAGAAGAGACACAAAGGAAGGCCGGTAAAAAGATAAGAAGATCTGCCAAAGGGATGGAGAAGAACAGCGCTAGACTGAAACAAGTGTAGGGAATTCGAGGAGGCCTATGTCAGAAGACAATCTGATCTGGTTACTGATGCTAGTTGATCAGCTGTTATTTTATTTTAAGTTATTATCACCCATATTCAACTAAAAAATAATTGTATAAACAGGTTACAGGAAATAAAGGTTTTTTTTTTTAAATTTATTTTTATTATTTTCGACCCAACTTAATTCTACCACTCGTACTACCAACACATACGTTCATAGGTGAAAATATTCCAACTAACGTATAATATGTATTTCATGTTACTTATCATTCATAATATCATAAATACGAATATATGACTTGATTGTGCTATTATAATTAAAATATAATATCAACCAATCATTATAAACTTTGTACCTTATTAGTCTGTAGGTAAATCAAATCAATATCGGGCAGCAATTGTCGAGAACGTAATTCCTAGGGGACGCTTTATCACTAATTCTCAAATTTCAAGACCTATTTACGAGATGTACAAACGAAATAGATATGCATGTTTATGAAATACTGAATTTCTAAACTGTTTATATTTCATAAAGAGAATTCAAATAAAAACCTTCGATGTTTAGCATTCGGTCTTTAATAATATTCAGTAACAGTTAACTCAATATAAATATATCGAGCAACACTTTCTAAACATTAGGTACTAATCCTACCGTTATCACTGTCACTAAAAGGGATCGACTAATTACTCATAAACAGAACCTGTGTAAATTTCCAAGTGACCAGCGCTTTTGTTATTTAACAACTTTGTGTTGTTTATGCCCTACGAGCAAATAATTGCCCTCTCGAATTCTGTTGTATTTAAATTTATGAGTATATATTTCTACGTTGGATTTTTGGTATTTCATTTTGAATTTCAAACAATTGTAATCCATAAAGTCTCACTATACAATATTTATTTGTGCTTACATAAACAAGAAGAGAAAACAATTATAGAAATAGGTTTTTGCTTATTCATATGGAATGAAGGTTAAAATTTTATGTATGAGAATTTCTACGTTAGATTTTTGAGTTATCATTTGAAATTAAAACATTACTTAAGAACAAAAAATCTGCAAATATATGACTTTCCTATGACTGTGTTACAAAAGAATTTTAATATTTATTTTACTAAATTACTTTTTTATTATTTTGCGTGAATTAAATAATTTTATAAATGTTACAATTAATACACAATAGTTATTATCCGGAATGAGCCGGAACGGGAGTCACCCTTAAACCCAATTTCAGAATCCTCAGAGTGTCGGCAGCCCAGCTGACCATGACTTAATAAAAATATTAAATGCTATGAAATATATTTAGCTTTAATTCCGCGAGACAAATATCCAGGTCTGAAAGCAGGGCACAAATCCCACCGTCATGCATATGTACACATACAAAACAAGTAAGAAATAATTAGCATGCCATGCAACCAAACCTATACTCGACACGTGTTTCGTCCCTCCACGGGGCATCCTCAGGAGATGTTGACTCGTCGAGCGTTTGAGCTCGAATGCGCGCTAGCGCACCGCTGTCGGCCCTTTATATACCCTTTCGATGACGCTATAATCACGATCGATACAATGTCACAACGACATCTGTGCCGAACTACCCGCAATCATACTTAGAAGTGGTGATGGAATTAAGTTTGTTTGGTCATTCAACAGTGTATATGAATTATTATTGTTATATTTTGATATTTCTAACTGTTCCAACACACTCATCCGGAAACCCTTATCGCAAACATGCAGAATGTTATAGGTATTGTTGCCGCTCAAGGAGTGGCCGGTGTCGATTAAATGTTTTGGGGCGAAACACGTGTCGAGTATAGGTTTGGTTGCATGGCATGCTAATTATTTCTCACTTGTTTTGTATGTGTACATATGCATGACGGTGGGATTTGTGCCCTGCTTTCAGACCTGGATATTTGTCTCGCGGAATTAAAGCTAAATATATTTCATAGCATTTAATGTCATGGATTTCCGCAAAGTAACGCCTGATTCCATAACTTATCTTAATAAAAATAGTATGATAAGAAGAGAGTAATAGTAAAAAAGAATTATTTCTTACACGTATGGATTGAAGATTAAGTAATAATTTATTATATTAAGTAATTGAGGCTCGGACTTATAAAATTTTTAAATTAAATATTTTTGCTATTATAAATAACACAACTATTCTTTACCAAGTTCAGAATGTAACGAACGAGATGTAAAAATTAAAGTTAAAACTTAGACAATTGTTCTTTTCACAATATAATTTAGTACTGTTCAACAATTTACTGTTGCTTACGCGAGAAGCCGAGGATATTAGTGACGTGTAATTGTGACAATGATGATGAAACAGTTTACTTAATTCAATAAAAAAAAAAAAATCAATTAAGATACTTAGTGATATTTATGAACGTTAAATCGAAGCTACAGTTAGAAATCATAGATCGTTACAGCATGTACTGGATTGTTAAGGTAAATAAATTAGGTGAAAACACCATCTACTGCCCGCTTGTGTCGATCTATAACTTCCAGTTTCCAAAATGCGTAGAGCCTTATGAGAAGAATACTGGTAAAGAAACTCATGGCCCCTCTTTTTAAATGTCAGATATTCAGGTACAATAGTGTTAGAATTACATGAAAGGTAAACAGTATACAAGCTGTTACCATCTGAATATAATTTTATTGAAATGCTTCAAAAGCTAACATACCATTATGACAACAGCCGTGTCTTATACTTGAAAAACTAGAATGTCTACAATTAAACTAACTTAAAACTTTATGTATGAATTTAGAGTAATGATACACGATTGTCAGTCCCTCAAGAAAAAAATTCAAATGTCGTAGAACATCGAAGAAAAAAACAGAAGCTGAAAGGGCAACAAAGTGGAGTAGGGTTTGTAATTAAAATTTCCCCACTTCCTTCCTCAAAGGATCTCCGACAAAAAAATATTGTCTAAAAACAATTACAGATAAAGCTCTCTCAACAATGGAAGAAATAAAAAACGTATAACATTGTAATCAAATCTCAATTCTGTAATAAAATAATTTTATTCCCATAATATTTTCGAGTAGTCGTATCTTGTCTGAAAATATACAATCTTTATCCCAGACAATATTTTAGCCAGCGTCTAAGGAGATCTGGCTCATACATGATCCTTATTAGAACTGCACATTCTTCTAAAGTACTGCTGCTGAAATATTGCTACTCTGTATTATCGCTACGCCATTAATAAAAACATTTAAAAATAATTTGATTAAAAAAAAAAAAGTTTATTCCATATGTCATGGCTATTATTTCCTGGCTTCTTAAAATGTTGTAAAGCAGCTGAAAAAAATGCCTTAGGTGTGGATTTACTATTGAATTGCGGATTCTAATCTACACGAAAAAGATATATCCAGAGAAAATTGTTACGTTGCTTTTCACAGAGTGAGATTACTGGAGCCTAAACTCCCCCTTTCCATAATTCTAGGCTGAGCACTCAAAGGTCGACAACGCACTTGTAACTTGTTCTCGTATTAATTTGTAGGTGTTCATTTACCGTTACTCTGTTTGTTTGCCATTCCGTGAAAATTTACTTTAAAAATTACGGAAAAAATTAAATTAAAAAGCTTTTTAAAAACAAGCTTTTATTCGCGAATCAAACGAGTCCAAACTCGATGATGTTGCGACGTTTCTTTACAGAGTTCCTATGGCCACTTTCTAACTCCAGCATCATATCAGCACCATGTCATTATAATATTGTATTGTCACGCTGTATATATATGCTTGCAAAATTTCAGCAAAATTGGTTGAAGATATCTGCTTCAAAATTGAGTTGCAAGATTCCACCCGAACATACATACATACATTGCAAGTTAATAAAAAGCTTATAAAATAGGTCAAGTTTTAGTTTTGGTCGAAGATGGTATCGCCGCTTCACTGTTGCTACCAAAAAATCATAAAATGTAGGTATAATAAATATTACGCTTTTAAAAGTTGTCAAAATAAAATACGATTTTTATATTCTCTTTTATCTACTTTTTACTTATTGTAGTGAGACAGTGTTAAGGTTAAGTTGAGAAATTACAACTACGTATATTTTTAATCAAAAAATACTCAACAATTTTCTCTGTTCTACAGAGGAAATTTAAATTATACTGTTACGATTTTCATCTATATTTTACCAAGTACTGCTAAATAAATAATATCCCTTATCTACAACCATTTACAAATCGAACAATCACAATGAAACTTTCCCCATGTATACGTTACAACTTGGGTATCGAAATTGCGGAATCAAAACTTTTATCAGAAGTTTAATTGACAATCTAAAGAGGTTAATCGGCACTTACTGAAGTTTTGAATTCGAAGACTTGTAATTATAAGTATAGATGAATTTTGCTTAGACAAAAAAGGTGGTTTACATATCGTAAGTAAAATGTTTATTTACTTTCTCTCTCTCTAAGTGCCATCTCCACCCCTGAGGTCGGCGACCATATGTCTGTACGTCTCCCTGTTTTCAGTCATGCGAATTAGTGCATCTGTGCTTTCCACATCCAACCAGTCTCTTATATTTCTCGTCCATGATGTTCGCCTTCTACCTCTACTGCGCTTACCCTAAATCTTCCCCTCAATTATCAGCCTTATAAAGTCATATTTATTACTTCTATATATATGCCCAAAATACGCTGCTTTTCTTTTCTTAATTGTTTCTATCACCTCTAAATCCTTATCCATAATTTCTAGCACTTTTACGTTTGACACTTTGTCAGTCCACTTGATTTTCAGCATTCTGCGGTACATCCACATCTCAAAGTCCCTGAGTTTCTCAAGCAATGTATGCTTTAGAGTCTAGCTTTCTGATCCATAAAGCAAGATTGGAAGAACATAGCATTTCACCAACCTCCATCTTAATTTTAAATTGAATTTTCTATTAGTTAGTAATTTATTCATTTTCTGAAAGGTGTTTCTGGCTATTTCGATTCTTGCCCGGATTTCTTTTTTTTATTCCTAATCTTCATTAAGTCAAGAACCCAGGTATTCTCCTATAAATTCTTGTATGAATGATTTCAGAAATATCTTCAGGAAATGACTTATAACGCTGATCATCCTATGTTCACAACACTTTTTCGCATTTGACTTCTTTGGTAGTGGTAAGAATAGTGACAAGAGCCAGTCTTCAGGAAGCACATTGTCATATTTATAAAATATGTTAAAAAGAGAAACCAACTCATCCATACTATAATCATGTACAAGCTTTAATACTTCCACAACAATTCCATCGAGTCCCATTGCCTTCCCGTTCTTCATATGCTGAAGAGTTGACATAAACTCTGATTTCAGTATGGTCGGACTTTCTTTAAATTTTGTTTGCTTAGAGACGGCGGATGTTGTCTATCGTCTTTGAACAGGTTCTGAATGTATTCCTCCCATACCTCGCAAGCTTCATGACTGTCAACAACAATGTTCCCTTCTTTATTCAAAAGTATGCTCCTAGGGCTTTTCTTATTAGTGTTTGTAAATTCTTTAACCTTTTTATGCAGACTAAAGCTGTCATGTTTCTGTTGTAATATTTCAATTTCTTGACATTTTTCAATTAACCACCAATTTTTTTTTTTTTATTAATAATTAAGTCTATGTCCTTATATTTATTTTCATTAGTAAATTTGTATGTCCTTCGCTCATCCATTAATTTCAATATTTCATCGGTCATCCACTCTTGTTTATTTTTTCTTCTTTTACTTGTCAATTCCTTCAATATTATATTTTTAATTTTAGTCGTAAGAATATTATATGTAGTTAAGGCATCCCTTACCTCCTTACATTTAGGTTGAATGCAGTTATTGAGCTTTACACTCACTGCAGTTTTAACTGTGTCATCTTTAAGGTAATTTAAATTTATTTTTCTTACATTTGATCTAGGAATTAATTTCTTTAACTTAATAAGAATCTTTGCACAAACAGGGTTGTGGTCCGATTTTATATCCGCACCAGGGTATGTTTTAGCTTGAATTATAGCATTTCTAAATCTCTCCTGAATCATAATGAAGTCAATCTGATTTCTTACAATATGTGATGGTTTATCAGCAGGTGATCGCCAGGTATAGAGTCGTCTCGCAGGATGTTGAAACCATGTATTTGCGATAACCAGACTGTTCTCAGTACAGAATTCTACAAGTCTGTCCCCTCTTACGTTTCTATTCCCTAAACCAAATTTTCCCACTATTCTTCCTTCCTCTCCATTTCCCACCTTTGCATTTAAACCCCCATTATCATATTAACATCTTGTGAATTTACCGATTTTAACAGCTTATTTATTCCTTCATAATACTCTTCCACTTCCTGGTCGTCACTATCACCCGTGGGCGCGTATACCTGTATTATATTGAGGTTGAATGGCCGAGCGTTAATTTTAAGCATCATAGATCTATTAGAAAAGTGAATGACATTGGTGACATACTTCCTAAGCACCTTGCTCACCAAGATTCCAACTCCATGATGGTTTGATTTTAGGTGTGATTGGTTTCCCGTATAGAAAAGTGTGGCGTCCTCCTTATCAATGTAGTGTAGAAATGTAGGTACGCGCATAACTTCCGATCGGCTGCACCAAATTAAATAATTCTTTTTTCATATGTACGTTATTGCTAGGACAATGTTTGTGTACAAGAAAAATTCAAAGATAATGGGCAAAGTCGATTTCTTTTGTCCACGACTGTACACTGCCTGTGGGAAGTTGAGACAGATATGACACATTCTTCAAAATATAGAGTCTTCTTCCTCTTCCAGTATATGGAAATTTCTTGGCACACTAGGTATTGGCAAACAGCAACATCCCGAATTTAAAAACACAATTAGTTTGAATGATATTAACTGTCACTTCTCATCCACAACTACACTGGATTTTAAAACTAAGTGCCAAACGCTAAACTATTTATCGGGTCTAACCAGTCCCGCAATTGACTCTTTTGAATTTTCTCCGGTGCCTTCCGAGGTCATCAAAAAGATTATTCTATCTATCCGTTCTAATGCTGTGGGGCATGATGTCATTAGTCGACGCATGATTGTAACCATCCTGGACCATATCCTCTCAGTAATCACCCACATAATCAACTTCTCCCTTGACTCCGGAACGTTCCCCTCTCATTGGCGTAAGGCTTACGTCATCCCTCTCCCAAAAAAAAGTAGTCCTTCACTTCCTGAACATTTTCGTCCTATTTCTATTCTCCCCTTCCTATCCAAAGTGCTGGAGGTCTGTGCATTTAAGCAGCTTTCAGAATTCACTTACCGACATAAACTTTTAAGTCCTCTACAATCTGGCTTCAGGCCTGGCCACAGCACAGTTACCGCTCTCCTTAAAGTGACTGGTGACATAAGGAGGGGTATGGAGGACACTAAGGTTACAGTACTGGTCTTAGTGGACTTCTCTGATGCCTCCGGCACCATCAACCACGACATCCTTCTAGCTATTCTCAGCCATCTAATGATTCCTCCAGAGGCACTGGAATGGTTCACCTCCTATCTTCAGGGGCGACAGCAGTGTGTTCGTGTTGAAGACTCGTCTTCGAGTTGGTGCGACCTGCACTCTGGCGTCCCCTCAAGGCGGTATATTATCTCCTCTTCCATTTGCAATATTTATTAATCTCATTACTCAACATCTTCAGTGTGCGTATCACCTTTATGCTGACGATCTGCAGCTGTACTCACAGGCAAGAGTAGAGGACATTGAGGGAGCCGTTGACGAAGTTAATAAAGATCTAGAATCCATATATTCCTGGTCGTCGAAATTTGGATTATCTGTTAATCCTACCAAATGCCAGGCGATCATTGTAGGCAGCAAACGCATGATATGCAGATTGAATACAGCGTCAATCTCATTAATCGTATTCAACGGGTCAGCGATTCCTTTTAGTTTAGCCCTGTAGTCAAGGACCTGGGTCTACACATTGACTCAACTCTCGATTGGCGAGCTCAGGTTACCCACGTGAGTCAGAAGGTAACTGGAAACCTGCGGATACTATATCGCCTTAAGAACTTCCTGCCTCCTAAAACCAAAACTACGCTTATGCAGTCCTTGATCATTCCGTTAATCGACTATGGTGATGTATGTTATTTCGACCTGAATGCAGACCTCCTTAACAAACTAGACCGCCTTCTTAATAACTGCATTCGGTTCATTTTCAATCTTCGCAAGTATGATCACGTGTCTGCTTTACGTTCCCAACTGAATTGGTTACCCATTCGCCAACGCCGCAATCAGCGAGCTCTGACCTCTCTATTTTAATTTCTCACCTCCCCATCCTCACCTACTTACCTAGATCCCTACCTCCGTTTCCTGTCCTCCAATCACAACAGAAATCTTCGCTCAGAAAATAATCTGCTTCTTTTATGTCCCTCCCACACTTCTGACTTTGTAAACTCTTCGTTCTTCGTTCAAGCAGTTCTGCTCTGGAATGCACTACCACTTGAGATCAGGATGTCCATTAACCGTCTCATATTTAAAAAGAAGGTACATAAACTCCAACACATTTCTTGTTACTCATAGTGTACTAATATAATAAATAAATAAATAAATAAATATTTCGGACATTTTAACACACAACGCCATCTAGTCCCAAGCTAAGCAGAGCTTGTGTTATGGGTACTAGACAACTGATACAAATACATATATACTTTTTTTTTGTAAATACATACATATTATACATAGAAAACACCCAAACTCCGAAACAAATATTTGTAGATCATACAAACATTTGGTCTGACCCAGGAATCGAACCCGAGACCTCATGATCAGCAGTCGTACACTCCAACCGCGAGACCAACGAGGCAGTTAATGTAATGTAAATATGTTTTTAAGTATAAGTAATATCGTATACAGGGTGTCCCAAAATTCAACGATAAGCGGGCGCCTAAAGGTAGACCTGCTAATGAGTACATAAGGAAAAATAATAAAAAAATATACCTAGTTTTTTTTTAGTTACAAGAAAAATTTAGAATTTCTTTGAAAATTTCTTTGAAACTGGTAGAGAATGCCCTGGGCATTAAGTCCGCCGATGCACAAAAGTGCATAAAGTTATAAATAAATAAATAAATATGAGGTACAAAGTTCGCCGGGTCAGCTAGTTTATAATATTAATGGATACGAAAACAAATTTTTTACCTATTATTTGTTGTACTTTTTAAAACTTTATCCAAACAGTAATGTATCATAGATTATTCTGTTTATTTTTCCTGTCTTTATCGACTCAAATCTCAGTCACTTTAATGGAAGGAGCTCGTAAATTGAGTAACTCCCTCGAGAAAAAGTTTAGTTTTCAGTTCTGTTGATGTGCTGTTCAAGCTACGACGTGCGTAAGTAATTGCTATTACCCGGGACACGTTAGTACAAACTTGAGTTGAATTCGATTATCACGTAAACAATAAATTCACCCTTTAATGTATGGTGTAATAAATTACAAAATCCAAACATACAATCGTCTTGCTTTTTGTTTTTAAGTTAGAAACTTCTAGATAGATAATTAACTTAGCATAATTTTTGCAACTAAAGACTGCAAATCAATGCAACTCCCACCTGCATCGTTGCCTGGCTATAATCAAGACACATAGATGTCATCCCATATTGCTGTCACTTTCCTTTAGAAGAACCTTCGAAAATAATGAAAATAAATAACAGGAAAATAACTGACTTCAAGAACACGGGAAGCACCAGCTTTCAAACAAAAAAACGTGTGGCACTCGGGGACTGCCGCGGTAAAGCTATTGCATAGCATTTTTATCAACTTATGCAATTATAATTATTTGTTTTTTTTATTTATGCAATATTTTTTTTTCTTTGAACATGTATATTTAATGGGCGCACATGCGGTGAGTGTGGCATTATAAAAATATGATAGATACCTATACACCTATATACTTTCTCACAAACAGCTGCTTACGTATTCGTCCGATTTCGGAGCAGTTCGTCTCGATTCGTGCGAGCTTCGGGTGTTAGGTTTTATTTTCATAACGGAATTTCTTGATTCGGTCGCCGTGCCCAAAGCCCGCGATTAAAGCTATGCAATAGCTTAAAAAGAATAATTAAAATCGATTCACCCACCCACACCGCGCGAATGGATATGGCTGTCAGTATATAGAAATTTCATAATACAAACAAAACCAACCATCATCGCCTACCATCTGTCCAACTGTCTTTGATCAAATTTAAATTCAATTAATAGGGGTTTCAATACTCCACATAAATTTCATAGCGTTTGTGTGTCTAATGAATGTTCATGACATATTTTGTAATGCAAAAGATTTATCGTAAAAGTAGTTAAATGAAATTTATTTAATAATTCTATTGTTTGAAAATACCACTGGACCACGAGAAACGGCATTGTGTTTTATAAGCGCGGTCCGTAGTGCCTTCCTGCTCACATAGCGTATACCCATCTCGCTTTGTCCCCTAATCTACCAAATTATGTACAAGGTTCTATGGCTCACGGCCTTTATTAAACGACAGCGAGGCGGAATTCTCATTATGAGCCTAGTGGTCAAGCTTACATTGATATTTACCCCAGTCCCTTGCAGTTATTTAATATGTACTTAGTTAGTACAATATTTGCCACTCTCAGTTCAAACTTTACATAACCAAGTATATTATTAACTGTCTACAAACCGTTCTTAAACTACTGAGGTAACAAGTACTTGTACTTTTATATTAAACTAGCTGAACCCCGCGGTGCTACCCGCGGTACGACAATAAACGCGGGCAACGCCACGGAGCAAAGCCAGTCAAAAAAAGTAGCCTAAGTTACTCCTTATATCATCAGCTACATATCACAGAAAGTCTCGTCAAAATCGGTCCAGCCGTTCCAGACATTAGCCGGAACAAACAGACAGACAGACAGACAGACAAACATTTAAAAAAATGTTATTTTGGTATGTGTACCGTGTATACATACAAATGCATTTAGTAAAAAGTGGTTATTTTAATATTACAAACAGACACTTCAATTTTATTTATTGGTATAGATATATGGATAAGAAAACTATTTAAAAAAAAATACAAAAACGTGACCACGTTTTTTTATATTTTTTATGCATGGAGCTGCCAAAATGACGCCACTCTGCCCGATGGAAAGCATAAGCAGAATCCAAAAGTGGTGGTCACCATACTCATTGCGAATGCAGACAATGCAACAATGCAGTATGGTGACCCACACCATGGCAGTCAAGTGAGGCTTATGCATCATTGGACCTCCGATCTCGCACTCACCAACGTAACACGTAATTTGTTTCTCTCTGAAAATGTATTAAGACGATTCTAATTAAAATCAGGGTTTTACATAATATTATGTATATCTATTCTGAACATGTCTCTGTAGTCTACCAAAACTTAATATACATATGTCATGACATTAAGTAAATGAACACAGTTGTTTCAAGACGAACTATATCACTAACATCAATCACATTGTGATACAGACTAAAATAGCACTTCAAATGTTCGTCTCAACTGTTCATTTAAACAATAACACATGTCTCTTCATTAATTCTAATGAAATCTGAATGTATCTATCTCAAAATCAGAGGTATACCGAACCTTATCATTAATGTGCAAGAAAAAATCTACGTCCATTCCGGCATTTTGGATAGCTGACATTTTTCATTAAAACTTCGACAAATAAAAAACATCTTAATTTTTTGGTCGTTTGGCCGCAGTCATTAGTATGATTTTTCATTGTTGGGTCGTACGAATTTATTCTTTGGGATCTTTTATATTAAATTCAGCTAGCTTTATCTGTTATTATTCTCACACAATTAATGCGTACAATAATTGAAATCTAAATATATAATCTCGGTCGAGGCCCTTTTTGGTATTATTTAAACAAAGGAAGGAACGGCTTTTGTTGTAGTGAGTTTACAGATTCTTCAAATATTTATCTTTTAGACATAAATAGCTACAGAGCTTTGTAATAATTGAAATCGTTTCATGAATTCATTTGAAATATAAATGTTACAAAAGATGGTTGTTGGATTTCGAACGTCATTGTACTGGCAACATTTTGATTGTCTCTGGTTCGTGTTTGACGTTTTGACGTTGGAGGTTATGTAAAAAAGATTGTGATAGAACTCGTGTTGAAATGGCTGGTGCCGTAATTTATTGATTGTTAATTTTGTAGTACTCGTATAGTTTCCGCGTGAGATTGATAACACCGTGAGGTTTGTTGAGCTAGGGTACTTGTGGGCTCGCCGCCCAGCGTGAGACGAGATTAATATCGAAAACTGTTGAGAAGTCGCTTGTGAACAGTTGCCGTTATTGTGATTAGACTCGCGAGAATTGTAATACGTGATAGGCGCGTCCCGCGAGAACTAAAACGAGTGTATTGTAATTCGAATATCTGTGAAAAGTTAAATATTGAGATTAGTTCGAATTCCTTGAAGATTGTACAGCATTCTGGAGCATATGTGTGTGAACGCGGCAGTGGGGTACCCCATCAACGGCCGACGAGATCAAGGACATCACGCAACTCCAGTAAGTGCTTTATTCATTAGTTTAGATTAAGAACACGGTGACACAGCCGTGGGTCATTCTTCTTGCCAGTGGTATTAGTAGTGATTGTATATCCATCTATGGGCCCGTGGGTATTATAAACATCATCAAAAGGCGATCGCTGCCTTGGCAAGAGGATTGATCAATGGTGTTTACCTTAAATGTTTGTATCGCTGTAAGAAAGTTATGCTGTTTTAGATTTTGTTTGAAAATTTTTGTAAGGTGAAAAGTGGGCCCCTCATCAAAATGAAGCCACTCAAGAAAAATTAGCTTGATAGTAATAACTTTCAAAAAAATCTTTCAAAAAACAAATGGCCAAAATACTCTGTATTATATATCTGTATTTTCACCTTACAAAAATTTTCGATTGTAGTAGCTAACAGGGGTAGCAGGGATAAAAAACTTTTGAGCGTAGGATCGGGATAACGTACCACGCAATTTGTGACGACAAAACGACAATGTGGCTGTTAAATTATATGTATAAATATTAAATAAGCAACTTGTAAAAAATCAGCTAGTTAGTATCATTTTTAACCGACTTCAAAAAAGGAGGAGGTTATCAATTCCACTGTACCTTTTTTTCATGTTTGTTACCTCATAACTTTGGACTGGGTGAACCGATTTTGATGATTATTTGAAAGCTGGTGCTTCCCGTGTGGTCCCTTTTCAATTTGGTCCAGATTGAAGTCGGTTTTTTTTTTGTTAAAATTTGTGGTTATTGATAACCTCGTTATCGATAAATGTTGGAAGGGTCAACCATACATGTTGTAGGACAAATATTGTTTCCAATAAGTTATAATGTTAGTTAATATTTAAAATAACTTTTAAAATTTGTACCGGGGATCCCGGACCAGTAGTGTCGTAATACTTAGTACTAACGTTTACATTCTTTTCTACAATTAATAATATTTTGATTAGCTTTTATTAATTATAAAGCATAAGTTATGTACTATTTACTTTGAAACTCACTTTATAAAACATAAATCTATTATATTTTTTAAATATATAAAACATATTCTATCTTAACCACTGCATATTATTTTAATGTATCTTAGTTATTTTAATATATACTCGTAATAGGACATATAATTTACATATATTTCAAGTAATTTGATTCCAAAATAATTTGTTAGTGTAGGATTCAGTAGTTTGCAAGTTATGAATATTAATAGGGTTCATTATGATTGCTCTAGCCAGTTTCAAACTGAATACTAATTAGTGGTTGTTGATATTTAGCTTAACGTCACATAAATTGGACACATTCGTATCCAGAGTATTTTAAGTGTAAAAATTGAGTTTATTACAAATACGATGAACAGGATAGACACGTATATTTTCATTTTCTAATTCTTTAAATATAATGTTGTTATTTATAAAGATAAATAGAGGTGAAATGTAATTTAAGATTAGGCAATGAAACGATATGAAATGAAATGAAATCATTTATTCTGCAATTAGATTATATAAACACTTTAGCATGTTAAACATTTTTTGAGCAGAGGACTTTTGCGTTCGGCTATTTCTAACTGGACTAGCCCCCTAGAACAAAGGACGAAATAAACTCAGGGATCATCGTCTCTTTTAAATTCCAGACCATCTTCTTACAATGCAAAGCACATTAATCAGTAAGCAAAAAGGACGATAGCTATAATTTGAGTCACAACAACAGCTATAATTATAGGTGAATTTGTATCAAAATATAAATTATCGTCACATCAAAATTAGGAATAAATTTAAACATATAAAAGCAACAGCATTTACAGAATGGGTAGCAGTGGAATTATTTATAAAGAAATGTTAGCGTTAAGAAGGGTTATTCCGAATAAATTCTTATAACAAGCGGTTGTTTCTCTCTGCTCCCAAACGAAACATTCGAGAAAATTACAGCTTTAAGTAGTCATCCATAGTCAATAGAGGTCAATCCTATCCTACTAAATGTTATAAATGCGAAAGTTTGTAAGGATAGATATATCAAAAGTGTCTAGGGATCAAGCATTTTTATGCGGATTTCTTGAGATTGAGATGTGGCTTCGGCCCTGGCCTGCTCAGTCGCCAGACTTGAACCCGATTGAGCATGCATGGGATATGCTACAGAGAAGAGCTCTGCCAAATATGGAGGGTATCCAGCCGCAAGAAGACCTTTTTTTTTTGTTGCAACGAACATGGGCGGCCATTCCACAGCGTGATTTGGATGAACTCATTTTGAGTATGCCAAACCGATTCTTGTGTTGTTAGTGTTCGCGGTAGAAACACGGATTATTAATTGTTTAAGTTACCTAATAAAATTTTAAAGAAAACTGTTATTTCAGTATTTTTTTCGAACTTTAATGTTAGTGGTTCAAATGTCAAAAATCCCTTTATTAGGAAAATGGCAAATTTCTTTATTAATGCAAAGGTGACTTGGTTTATCGTTACTGTGACAAACGAAAACACTTTATTTGATGAATCCTTAAAGAAAATTTTAATTAATATCAATCAGGAGAAAAGTTATTGCAAAAATATATGTTGATCCCTAGACACATATGTTGATCCCTAGACACTTTTGATGTGTGTATGTTTATTACTCTTTCACGCAAAAACGGTTGAATGGATCTGAATGAAATTTAGCACAAGGATAGGTCTTGAATAGCGAATAGGTTTTAATCCCAAATAATGTAGTATTCCCGTAGTATCAGCTAGGTACGACGCAGCTAGTTAGTAAAATAAATCAGTAATAATGTTGTCGCCTTTTTTATTAATAGTTAGAGACGACTATAATTAATAGATAGATACATTCTTATAATATACTAAAGGCGTGTCTCCTGCGACTAAAAATAACAAAACAAACTAACAAAACTTGTTAACTAAACATGTTAGCGAAAAGTCGCAGGAGACGGACTTTTAAACGAACATCAAACACGATTACACGAAAAGCAAAAATCTTTTATCTAATCGACAAAATGACTTATAGTACACTTACTTACTTACTTTTATAGTATAAATATGAATAATATAAGTATTAATGTTAGTTCAGTTCAGTTTCATAATACGAGAAGTATACGCTGGGATGTTTTCAGTCCGCTTTGGATAACATGTTCGCTTGTTACAATTAACAAAACAGTTAAGCCACGCCCATATTTTTATAAAAATGTGATGTTTGGTGTTTATAAACATTAAACAGTGTCGCAGGAGACCCGGCTTAAGTCTTTAATGAAATTTTATAATAAGAAACTGTACAAAGATAATAAAAAAAGAACTTTTTTAACAAAAAATGAAACCGCTGAAAAAACTGAAAAGCGCTGCATTTTCCAGGGAAGGGGCGTGTCGCGTCGTGCATCTCGCTTTACGTAATTATTCATTAATTCGCCTGTTTGGCGCCGACTAAAAATTACGTAGGTATACTTACATTAGTTTAAGAACTTAGTTATTAAGGTTAAATAAAAAATGTTTATTATTTTTTGCTTTTCAGTTTTTTCGCGGTTTAATTTTTTGTTTAAAAAGGTTTTTATTTTTTTAATACACTACTCAGCATTAAAATCTGTGAGTAAACAATAATTCATAAATTTTTTCCCACCCTTAGGGTAGATTTTTTTTCCAATTTTATATGGGACTAATTTTGAGAAAAATATACCCTATTCAATAAAAAAGAATTAATAAAATCGGACTACCCTGTAAAAAATTATGCGTGGTCATATATAAAATAAAAATACACTTCAACTTGAGAACCTCCTCCGTTTTTTCGTCGGTTAATAACGTTAAATTTTTCAAAGACTAAAGCTACACTTATAATATTATAAAAATGATAGATAGAAAAGGCATCATCAGAAAATTTCTCATGTCGGAATTTAATGAACATGTCTGCTTCGTTGTTAAAATTAGCTCCATTGACTGCTCCCGTGCGCCGGTTATAAAATATGCACTATGCAGCTTTGAAACTTTTGAATTCCATAATTCGAGACAAAAGATATCTCAAACCGAACCCGTTAAAGAATCTTTACATACGACTATTGTTCTAAATTTATTTATGAACCACCATTTTATAGAGATACGAAAGCCGTGGATTGAATAAGGATGGGATACTCAGCATTATTAATCCGTCATTACACGAAGTATTAGTAGAAACTGCCTCGGTGGCGCAGTGGTAGCGTATGCGACTGCTGTGCTTGAGGTCTCAGGTTCAATTTCCGGGTCGGACCAAATGTTTGTATGATCTACAAATATTTGTTTCGGAGTTTGGGAGTTTTCTATGCATATTGTCTAATACCCATAACACAAGATCTGCATAGCTTGGGACTGTGTTGAGCGTTTGAGTGTTTGATGTCCGAAATATTAAAATATTTCATGATTCAGAAATTGATTTATTTTATAATTTAATTTGATAGAATTTAATATCAGTTTCCATATTTGGTTTACTATTCATCCAGTGATGTATTCAAATCTTTGAAGTCTAGAAGTTTCTTGTCAATCTATACTAATATTATAAATTCAAAAGTAGTCAAGTCTATCTGTCTGTTTTTAATTGAATTCATGGTGGAGCCGCGGAGTAAAGCTAGCAATAAATGAATTTACAAAATTAATGAAACCTGCCTTATGGTTGATAAAAAATTGTATATGCATAAAAACTTGTCGTCTCTTATAAATGCAAGTACCTGGATGAAGTTTTTGTTTCAGTAAATTTTCTAAAGATAAATCCTAGCTACATCGGTTTATCGCAGCCGAATCCCCCTGCATACTAAATTTTATAACAATTGTTGGAGCTAGAATTCCTCTTTTAAAGGTATTAAATAGATAGATTGTATCAATCAGATGCCTGAAATTATAACACTGTAATAAACAGATAAAATCTGCTTTTTAATTAAAACACTTTAATAAACAGACAACATGCAGATGCAGGACTAGATAAGCTTTTTGTAATAATATTGCTATTTTAATTTTTCTAAATACCCTATTTAGAATTCTGAAGATGATTTCAGAGATTAAGCTTAAATACACATCGTATCGATGCCGCATCATTAGGATTAAAAGTATTTTTCTACGTCTAGTAAATTAGTTCTAATATTCCGCTTGTTCCACTGTACAGTGTACCTCTCAGTCAACAGACAGCACAATATGACAGATCAATGGTCTGTTATATTGTGCTATAGCATAATAATATGATAGCACTTAGGATAGGTTACGAAATACTTTTTTTTTGCCCAGCCAAAATGACTCTACTCTGCTTGATGGAAAGCATAAGCAGAATCCAAGAGTGTGGTCACCATACTCACTGCGAATGCAGACAATGCAACAATGCAGCATGGTGACCCACACCATGGCGGGCTAGTGATGCTTCTGCATCATTGGGCCTCTGGTCTCGCACTCACCAATGAAACACGACAGCACGCTGTCATTTTACGTTGATTTTCTGTGCGAGGATAGTGCCGCCCCGGTTGAGCTGGTCCATTCGTGCTGAAATCAGCGTGTCTCTCCTACCTTGTAAAATACTATACTATAACTATCTATCCTAAGTGCTGCCGTATGTGCAACTATATTGCTACTATGAATAGTGCTATAGTGCTACCGTAAATGTGTATCAGAAATAAACAAAAGCTATCCATTCAACTAATAAGGAACGGATAGCTTTAGTTTATTTATGGTACACATTTTTAAATTTATATTTATTTACATCTTTATGAATATGAATTTCGTCTTTCTAGATGTAGACTACGTAAGTAGTACTAGCAAGTCTTTGGCACAATTGGGTTACAGTCTGCCTGTTGGTAGGGATACACCGTTTCATTTTCGTCGGTGTGATTGTCACACCCGAAAATATCGATGCTCAAGCTGTTAAAAAAACTATGTACGTATGTTAAGTTAGAATAACAAAGTGGGATCTTTGCCATGTTTATTTTCAGTTACAATATAGAATATAGGTGTTCATTATATGTCAATTTATAATTAAATGTTTATCGTAGTCCCTTTTGTAGGTTGTGTACTGCCTTATTTTATAAGACTCTTCTGCAACAAATTAAAATGATAAAAACATAAAAAACATTTAAAAAATCGTTGTTCGCTTTATCACATACGTACATTTATCATGGCCTAGATTGCTAACATCCAAATCGCATTTTATACACAACATTTTATTACTAGCAATAAAGCTCTGTCGATGAATTGCTTCTTAAGTGCACATTTACATTTTATTTTATTTAATAAATCCTCATTTCTTAGTCGTAGGCACTCGTACCTCGTAGAGTTAAGCGCTACGACGTCGTAGATCCATGAGGTACATGCAATAAACCGACTCGGTAATAACTTGAGCATCAATGTGTTGCAGTACGACATCAAGCCGATTCCAAGAGTTTTAAAAACGATTGATATCATTTTCTCTATGTAAATGTATATTTAGTTATGGAATATGGAGTATACAGCAAGATATATGGTCAATTATTAACATAATTTATTTGTTCATAAAATTAAAAGAATTTCGAAATTCTCATTACGATGCCCGCGAGATTTGCCTAAAAAAGGAAAGAAGAAAAATATATAGGTAGTAGAGACACGATGATATCAGAAGAAGCGTGGCGGCTCGATCGGAGCAGTACTACCCTCTCACAGAAGACGAACCTAAAATGGCAGCATTCGTGCTGTCGTGTTTCGTTAGTGAGTGCGAGACCGGTAGCTCAATGATGCAGAAGCATCTCAAAAGGTGTCTATAGTGTGATTCACCATATTGTCATTGATTATGAAACGCTAACCATAAAATGACAAAGTATAATTAATGAAGTAAAATATAAGTACAGTACATTAAGTCCAAAATCAGAAGAATATTCTTCATTCTTTTATTCACAGTACATGTATAAAATATTGAGGCCCCATTTGTGTGGTTTATGCTTCAGCCACAACCCACGGACGTTGAGATGGTTATGTTGGGCACGAACCAACTAAAAACCGTAATCTATCTCGGTTACCAGTAGCCAAGGAACCAGATTTATCCCAGAAAATCTCTGGGACCCAACCTACACCGGGCTATGAACGGATGACATCTTCTGCGTGAGAAACAATGTTCCTTTCCTATTACTTTAAGAGCTTCCTCGAGAGTATAGAATCCTCTAAACTCAGTCTGAACTTATTATTTTCAAGATACAAAAGTAATTATATTATGAATTTAATTTTATAGAAACTATTTTTTGTTAAAATAAATTTTATTTCATTCAATGAATGTAGACTTTGTTGATGAATGGGCGTTGTTTAATTTGTCCTTCGCTACGATAGACTGTATTGCTTTGTTCCTTGAAAATGAGTGAATAACTATTGGAAGTTAACCAAAGCCTAGATAAACAATCTGCCGTTGATAGTTCTTACACTTAGTGATGAAGTAGAAGTGACAAATAAATAATAGGGGTCTCAATAGGGTTATGAATAAATGAGTTCAATGAAAAAAAATTAAACATTTAATAAACCACTTTATTTTTCATAATTTATTTTCTCTTTTTTATTATAATTTGAAGAACACAGTTTTATAATTTTCAGTTACTTCACCTTTTTATATAATTGGTACTTATTACAATTATTTATTTATACTAATACACCAATTTACATCAAATATAACTTACCTAACAGTAAAATTGTATATTATTTAGAAATTGTAAACGGGACGCCTTTATTTACGTTTTTTAAGAGTTTTTTTACTTACAATAACCCTTTTTTACACACTGGTTTCCCGCGTGAATTTTTAAAATTATAGTCATTTTAGTTCTTTCAAATGATCTTCGTTTTTTAAATTACTTTTTTTAGATTATCATTCAAATAGCGCGGGAAAGGAGGTGCATAAAATAGACATTGTTTATTTAGCGTTCACGTTAATGGACACAAAATAAATATATATTTAATTTCTACCACATTTGAGATAATATCAAAAATAAAGTGTTCAGCATAGACAATTACGCTAAGGAAACATTTAATTTAGACTTTCTTTGTACAGGAAATTTACTACAACGTGTAATTTATACTCTCGATTGTCGGCACTTGATGGAACTTGTTATAATGCAATCTAGAATTAAAATCACTTGTACTTATTACACTATTTTATTTTTGTTTACACCTGACCGGTTTCGCCTTATGGCATCATCAAAGGTTACTGGTTATACAAAACAAAATCTAAGGGCGATAAAAAAAAAATTTTGTAAAACCAGTAACCTTTGATGATGCCCTAAGGCGAAACCGGTCAGGTGTAATCAAAAATAAAATAGTGGAATAAGTACAAGTGATTTTAATTCTAGAATGTAGTACTACAACATATTTTTTTCTCTGTCTTTATCTACTCTATTCTAAAAACCGTGCATGGTCTATTGAAACTAAAGACTTTTTTTTACTTTTTTTTGACTGCCTCGTTGGTCTCGCGGTTGGCGTGTGCGACTGCTGATCATGAGATGGGATGACGGGGAATCGAAACCGAGACGGGTTCGATTCCCAGGTCAGACCAAATGTTTGTATGATATGCAAATATTTGTTTCGGAGTTTGGGTGTTTTCTTTGTATAATATGTATGTATTTACAAAAAAAGGTATATATGTATTTATATCAGTTGTCTAGTACCCATAACACAAGCTCTGCTTAGCTTGGGACTAGATAGCGTTGTGTGTTAGATGTCCGAAATATTTATTTATTACAAAATTAAGGTCTTTGGCATCATATAATACATACATAATAACATTACAATACTTATAATTATTTGCAAAAAACTATTTAAACGATGACAAACAGTTTTATTAAAATTAAATTACCTAAATGAAAAGAAAGTGTTTGTTTTAAGTATCGTGTTACCGATTGTGAAAGTTTTCCCGATTGAAAAGTTCTTCTATTTTACCGTTATACAAGTAAAACATTTAATATATTTAAATTGTTGCTTGTTGTTGTATTATATCAGTAGACCATAAACCCGAAATAACTTTAAATCAACAATTACAAAACCGCACAGTAAATTTAATATGGTATTAAAAATCCATAAATTAAATCAAATTGAAATCCATAAAACTATGATAGTAGAAAAATTGACATTTATAGACGACTAGCTTTTACACGTAGCCTCGCTCGCGCAGACTTTTATCCCCTGATTTACCCCCTTAGGGGTGGAATTTCGAAAAATCCTTACTTAGTGCTCACTTACGTTATATAAAGAACCTACATGCAAAAGTTCAGGATTCTAGCTTCAGCGGTTTGGGCTGTGCGTTGATCTCTGGGTATGTCAGTCAGTCAGTCAGTCACCTTTCTCTTTTATATATATTTATTTATATGTATAGATTATATATATATAGATAATTAATGTAATGTATGAATGTGTTAACTGGTAAAGAGTAGTAATGTTTGATAGTTATTATCAGCCAAAGGACATCCACTACTAGACATTGAGTCTTAATGCCTTCAAGGAAACTAGTTGGAAGATGACTTACGACCTATATAAAGTCGTATATCTATATTGTTCAAGGATATTGAAATGTTAAGAGAAGTCACTATAAACGACAAGGTCAAAATAAAGTTGTTTTTATGTTGTATATGTTTTTTTTTTATTATAGTATATTTCTGGTTTATGGTTTATCAATGATAAATCGAAAAGTTTTGCAGAAAGATATGAATTTAATTATGAAAGGGGGATTAACAAATCGGAGAATATATGTTTATTTGAAAACAATTCATTCTCATAAGGTGTGGTAACGGTTGTCCTAAAACGTGTTTTATTATACTTTAGATTCACTCTTAAATATGTTTTGAGAAGTTTGAATGTTCTTATAACATAAATTCCATTTAAAGTTGACAACGCTACCATTTTATAAATAATCTTAGATTTGACTCCTTTAGTTTAATTTTTTGAAAAGAACTTATTTGACCCGACACAGTTTGTTCATATCTTTCTGCAATATTTTATAAGAAAAACACAAATATAACGTAAAATAAGTAAATTCAGTCTTCATAAATAATGTTTAATATATCTACTTTGAGACATTCATTCTGATCATACGATTTATATTATAATAGGTGATCTAGAAAGGACCCAGTTGGCACAGATTTAATTAAATTTCTTAACAGACTATTTCTTTTATATATTTATACCTACCTACTTGGTGTTTTATTTAATAGGTAATTTATTTATCTTTGTATTTTTATTCTCATAAAAATATATTTTATTTGTTCCTATCTGCAAGTTGTGATACGACCACTATAGAATTGAAAGTGCCATCTACAATCTCGTATATTTAGAATCGAGATTTCTATATTAACTTACAATTTAGAAAATAAAATTACGCAATGTTTACTTTAAAATTTAGGTACAGTACAATACCATGTAGAATTCTGCACTTTTCACAATCTACAATATATTTCTTCAAATTACTTTATATTTCTCATGTATTAGTAAGTACCCTTTAAGTTCGTTTATTTTATATTTTAGAAGATCACAACTACTGAGATAGATAAATCTGAAGTACATATGTACAAATGTATAATCTTGATGTAGTTATGAATATTTACAAAGTAATCTTGAAACAGACGACAACAGCGGCCATATGTGCGATATGTCGGGCAAGATGTGCGTGGCGCGAGCGCTCGTAGTCCAGGGCGCCGAGGCTTGACGCGAGGGTCGCTCGGCGGGAAGCTTGTGCGGAGGGCAGGAGCGCTCATATCGCGGGCAGCAGCGGGCTCGGCGAGCGCGGCACCCGTCGCACGCTGCCGCTCCACGCCTCCCCCATCATATCCTCGTCTCCCTGCACACGCGCACTCGACATACTCTCAGCATCACACTCCTCAACTTCCCAACTCTGAGATCGAGAGTTTGATATCGTTTACTATGAGTAGGGCAGCTAGGATAGCTCTAGAACGCCACTACCACGGAAGAGGAAATTAACGACAGAAAGTTCCAGTCTCATCCTCGTCATGCATCAGCTCACAGGCAATCTTATCTACGACTCGCGAGGGTCTAAGGAGTACTCGTGCGGGACTGTGCGAGTGATTAAATCACGTATTACGGTGTCAACACTTACATATAAGAAGTAATTACCATCATCGTGTGTGGCGCAGGGGGGCCGGGTGGCGCCATTGTGGGAGGAGCCATCGGAGGTGGCGGAGCAGGCGGTGGCTCAGGAGACACCGCAGCTGGTGAAAACGACGATGGCGCGAGTGGTGATTGCGCTATGGAAATTGAAACTAGTTAGAAATTCGAACAATTATTTTCGTTATAGCTATTGAAATTAGGTTTATAATTGCTAATTTTAATATTGTACATCACTGCTATTGTAAAATCAAATATCATTAAATGACAAGAAACCTTCATCTGTTTCTAAAAATACCTTGCCGCCTGTTTTATTCCTATTGCAAGCAAAATGATAAGGGAGAAAGGATAAGCAAAAATAAATATTCTAAGAAAAACGACATGTTCTTTCATCTTCAGATACTCACCAGCCGCAGTCAACGCCAGCACGAATTGACTCCAGTGCACACAACAACCGCAGCACAACTGTAACGCCGCTCGACGTAACGCTCGGTGCAAAGCCATAAATAGCAGCGGATTTACTGCCGCATGCACGTACGAGATATGTAGAGTGATTTGGAAGTACATCTAGACAAAGATTATTTTCGTTACGTAATTTATACTCTCGATTGTCGGCACTTGATGGAACTTGTTATAATACATTTTTGAATTAAAATCACTTGTACTTATTCCACTATTTTATTTTTGTTTACACCTGACCGGTTTCGCCTTATGGCAGTAACCTTTGATGATGCCATAAGGCGAAACCGGTCAGGTGTAAACAAAAATAAAATAGTGGAATAAGTACAAGTGATTTTAATTCAAAAATATTTTCGTTACCATTCACGTATAAGTTGTTTTCCTAAATGAGGTACTGTGAAGGTAATCCATACTTATATTATAAATGCGAAAGTAACTCTGTCTGTCTGTCTGTTTGTCCTGCTTTCACGGCCAAACCGCTGCACCGATTTCAATGAAACTTAGCATGGAGATACTTTGACTCTTGAGGAAGGATATAGGCTTTTTGCTGCAATAACCGACATACATTGCTTTATAAAATAATAATATACTACTTAATGGATAATAAGAACTAATTCTCCAGATAAAACATGAATATTAAGTCCGAAAACAAATTAATTTAATTACAGATAATTGCATATTTATTAACTTCAGTAATACCAACGCAAGGTAATTATTGAATCTAATACGTAATTAATATACCAACATTGGCAAAATTAAGAAAAATAGTATAATAGTATAAAAAATAAATATTATTCTCAATAAATAACACTTACTTCATAAGCAATATGTGACGTAAGAGCCGGGTGGTGTAGCAACGTGATAATAAACAGAGGGCCCCAAAATAGTATATAGGCTGCAGTAATGACAAGAAACATGCGAACTCTTCGTACACCTTCCCTCTCGACTCGAGCTAAATAACCTCGAAGACGGCGGCCTCCTCCTAGTGGCAAGTTAGCACTACACGATGGACGGCCGTCTAGAGTTCCATCGATAGTCTGGAAGGAATAATGTTTTTATAAAAATGCTACAGGATAAAAGATGGAATATTAAGAAAAAATAGATTACAAGACATATTTCAGAAGCACCTAATAAGTCACAATATTATTAGGTAGTTATAAATATTAACATCTATATGTAGTTATACTAGACTTGGATAGTATCAGTTTAAAAGTTTTTTTTTAAATAAGATACGTAGGCAATAGAGATCAGCAACTGAAAAGCCTATTAAAGTGGAATGAAAATAAAAGATTACGTAGGTAGTTTATTAATATTGAAGAGGAATTAATTGTGTAGATAGAGAGAAAGGGTGCTGTGGCAGAAAATACTAGTGAGATTATAATTACTACAATGAGTACAAAAAGCATGCATCACAATCCTTACCCTGGGTCCAACGCTGTTTGGCAGTGAATCCATGCGCCTGTTGTCTCCTGCCATGCTGACAAGCGTGGTCACTAAACCAGCTACTCGGACTGCTTCTACGTTAGCCTGCATGCGATAAGATTTAAATTCATCGAACATTCAAATCCGTATTTGGCAAAGTCGAATATGAGTGTTGCTTTGTTTTAGGAATATTGAAGCACGACTCTTTTTTCGAAGATGCCAACAGCCATTTTAAGTAAGGTGAATTCCAAAAATTTAAATCTTATTTGCGGTGTACCGCAAGGAGTTTCGGCAGTATACCAACAAACATTCCTATACCGGCCAACGTAACACATACTGGTGTATATATACAAAATAGGACAGCAATTTGTAATTATACAGATGACCTCGTGAGCTTCAACGGACCACACACTATTTTTGCAGTACCTTAGATTGTGATCCTTAGCATCGCACTACAAAACTTGTACATGTCATTCAAAACAACGACTATATACGTGACTATTTTTCAAAGCTATGGATGACATGTCATGTTAACAACAATACTGGGCATTTGAATGATGATCATGGAGAAATCGGTTTTATGATAATGAGAGATGAAGCAAACAGCCTAAACAAAGCTATTAACATTTAATTTATTGTAAAAACTAACCTCTCCATGCCATTTGTTACAGAGTTTGGGGAGTTTTTGTATTAGTGATTAATGTTATACGAACCTTGGTAAGGTCCCGATGGAGTTTTTTCAAGTGAAAAAGTGTCAATCCAACGCAGACAGCGTTAACGCCTATCCAGAGAGCATTAAGCACGTAATGCCTGAAGGGTCCTCGGACTAAAGGGCATGATGGAGCCGGTCCGTATGACGAATAAGAACCGGCACTGGCAGCTAAAGCCCCCGATAAGAATGTAGGTCCGAGGTTAATTGTGATTGATGCGAACCAGATCATGAATGTACCGAAAAGGACGCACTGCAAAAGAAAAAAACGATAAAAAAACTGAAAGATAAATTACATTTAAAATTTAAGAGTTCGGTAACCTTACCTGTGGGCTATCCATCAATAAAGGAGCAGTCAAATCAGCTTGCTCTTCCTCGTTTTCAGGAAAAATGGGACTGTCATTGAGCACTGTGGTGAGCATGTTCACTGTAGACACGGTCACCTAAAATAGTAATTCATTAAGTAGAATATCTTATCACTTATATTAACCGAATGAACGGTTAGTGACAAAGAAACTTTTTCTCACATACCTACAGCATTTCTTATATTATTTGACTTGGGAAAGGAAGAAAAAGAAGAGTATACTCCACTGAATTTCATGGCTGTTATCTTATGATCAGCAAAGTTCTTGTAACAAATAAAAAAAATCAACATAAAGTTCAAGTTAAATGCGTATTAGGAGTTAAATATTGTCTCCGTCTGAACTAGAACATGCTAAGGCCACAATCGGAAAATAAATTTAGTATTCTGAAATCAGTATGTGATACATTAGACTTAATCTGGAGATATTAATACAGTAATTTAGATAAGTGGAGGACTTTTGTACAGATTTTTTCTCAAAGAACTATGTGGACTCTTTAATTTTATTAATAACTAACTGTTCTTTTCCTAATAATATAAATATCTTGGGAACGTATTTTAAAACGAAATTCATATTGATTTAATCCTTATTGAAAATAAGATAAATTTATTCTTATAGGTAAATTGACAAATATTTTTGTGTATTCATCATCATCATCATTATCATCAGCCCATTGCAGTCCACTGCTGGACATAGGCCTCTCCCAAGGAACACCACAGTGCCCGGTCTGTTGCTTTCTGCATCCAGTCGCTGCCAGCCCTCTTACGTAAGTCGTCCCGCCATCTGGCCAGAGGGCGTCCCACACTACGTTTGCCAAGACGCGGTCTCCACTCTAAAACACGCTTACTCCAGCGGTTGTCTGTCCTTCGACATATGTGACCAGCCCATTTTTGTGTATTAATTTTCATAAATCTATTTATAAGAATTCAATTTTTATATGTATTAAAGTCACTCGAGATTAGAACAAAATAATTCAATGAATTACCAATGTTACATAACTCTTATTTATAAGTTGACATCTAAATTAAGCTTCTCAAATTATTCTCGGCTCTCTGTCGTCTGTCTAAACTGAAGTTAAGCACCGATAAATTACTTTTATGTTCGCAACTGCCGCCAGTTCCCAAGAAACCTACTTCTCCCAGACGCGATTTGTTATTTTTGCATTCTATTGGCTCGTCTGTGTCTGACGACACTTTAGTTTTATACTTTTTATACCAAAACTCACTGTTCCCTTTTGTTATTTTTTATCGGCGATATTTCTTACTTGATCTTACTTGAACTGTAATCTGAATAGAAAAAGTATTTTTGGGTTTTGTGTATTACATAAAACTGTCTTAGAACTCGGCATTCGGAATCAAATGTGATAAAGTAACACAGTAAGATAATACAATTTTTGCTTGTAACTCAAAAATTATACTATGCCATGTTAATAATTAAGAACAGTTTTTTGTAACCAGTTAAATACCAGTTAAAAATGACTTTATAAATACTTAAAAAAATATTTTTGTTGCTAAAAGGCGATCTTAAACAGATAAAGGAAAAAATCAAACTTCACTGCTGTCACAGATTTAAATCTCAGTTATTAAAGTTCACAGACTCAAGTTTCACAGACAGATAATAATCATAATGAGGTCTATAACATGGTATCCAGATCTTCGTGAGTACCTTCATATAAATAATGTTTTATTAATCTATAGAAGTCACAAAAAAAAGTTAAAAAGTGGTTATTTTCTGGATGGAAATTGAACCCCTTGACCAACAGTCAGCATCACTAACTACGAGAAAAACAAATCAGTCGAACATATAAATGTTCGACATAACGACATAAGTCTAATCTTATAAAACATTCATGCATGACTTCATTTATGAAGATAAAATGTAATATGGACTTAACGTAGCGTGGTTCATATAATTTAATGGGTCATAAGGGTGAGCGGTCCAGTTATCGGCCCTTAATGGACAATATTATACATATTTGTAACCGTTACCTCACATATCCAATCGTTTTCATTGGTTTGGTGATTCAAGTTTATCGGTTGTTGGATGGAATAAAAAATAAGATATGGTTATTTTTGGTGGTTACAAAACCCTATAGTGCTAACAAAAACGTGTTGAAATGGAGCAGGTTTAGCTGTGCAAAATGGTGTGCTCGTCCCAACCCTTATGTATGGTAGCGAATCTGGGGTATGGCAAAAGAAGCCCGAAAGTAGAACAAATGCTGTGGAGATGTAGTCCCTAAGAAGTATGTGTGATGTGATAATTAGTGACAGAGTCAAGAATGTAGTCATAAGAGAACGTTGTGGATTGAAAGAAGATGTAGTGACAATGATTGAAAAGGGCAGGAAGTGTCGGAAGAGGTCGTCCACTGCGAACATTTACCGACCAAATTAGCGACGTTCTTAAAAAAAGGTAATGTGACGAGCACCAGGATTGATGAATATGGACGAAGCAAAGGAGGTGTGTCAGGACCGTAGTAAGTGGAGATCAATTGTCTCTGCCTACCCCTCTAGGAAAAAGGCGTGACTGTATGTATGTGCTTTTACTGGTCTCCAAGCTTTTTACCCAACTACGACGAAGCTAAAAGGTAGGGTAATAGTTTTGGCAGTCTATTTATGTCCGTCACTATTTTCCACATTAGTGCCTAAACTAAGGTTTTTATAAATGTAATACCTATAATGATTATGTGTGCTAGGAACACCTCCATTGACATGGTAAGTACACAGTTGATGCGACCACGGCTCTGCCTTGACCGTTTTTGTACCTAGCATTTCTGACAGACATTAACGTTTCCTCATTTCGCCTTGGAAGTATTTTACTTTACTGATTAATAAGGTGGAATAAATCGTATAGATCACATAACTGAGACTAACTAAAAATAATGAAATGGGTTGGCACCGCGCGCCAAAGTTATGAACAACTTACAAAAACAGACAAATATTATCGTACTCGCAAATATACTTTCGACGAGAATGTTTATGGATGAAAAAACAATCGTAACAGTTATAGTATACATAATGTTCAATAATTGGGTTTTGCTTATAATAATTCTGCATTGTATTTTTCATGTAGCTTATTACTGTATTTAATTTTCACCATCCTCTTATTTTTTATTTTGTTAAATTGTTTAATAAGAATATTTTTAAGGTTCTAAGTCACCATCGGACAAACGCTATCAAATGAAGAAAAACTAAAAATACTTGAATTGTTTATTGAACCTAACTCGAACGAGAAAAGTCACTCAGTTTTATAGAGCTTTTCTAGTATGTAACATTTGATATTTACAATCAAACTAATGGAAATGATTGTAAGATTTCTAAGTAATATTGTCTGGCGTGTTTAAATGTCAATCTTACTTTATACAAAATTCTTTCTTTTATATTTAGTATCTCTATTATTTACTATGCAAGGATGTGATTTCTGTCAATAAGATAGTTTGGATTTTTTTTTAAATAAACCGAAAATATTTTATATCAACTATTTATAATTATAATAAAATATAATAAATATTTTGGACATCTAAACACACAACGCCGTCTAGTCTCAAGCTAAGCAGAGCTTGTGTTATGGGTACTAGATAACTGATACAAATACATATATACTTTTTTTTGTAAATACATACATATTATACATAGAAAACACCCAAACTCCGAAACAAATATTTGCAGATCATACAAACATTTGGTCCGACCCAGCATCGAACCCAAGACCTCATGCACAGCAGTCGCGTACGCTACCACTGCGCCAACGAGGCAGTTTTTGTTATAAATTGTTATAAACGATTAATAAATCAAGCGTACAATATTTAAAGTACAAAATTCAATACCGAATTAGTGCTTCTATAATTTTGTATGGCTTATATAAAATACTAGCTGAGCACCGATCTATGTAATGACCGCGCCGTTGTTGCTTACCCTCGGTGAATGTTTCTAATCACCGAGTGCAACGGGGCTATGAGCACCTCTATTATTATACTATTTTACTGTAATGCTACAAAACAAACATAAAAATTAAATTAAGATACAAAACTTGAAATAGCATTCTCACTTTACCATGATTGCACAACAAAATAAAATATTTATAACAATATTTCTTAAGGAAATACAGAAATAAGTAATGCATATAATGAACATATTTCAAAGTAAAATAATGGGTTTAATGGTCATTCGTAATATTTCGTTTATATACTTCGAAATGCCATCTTTATTGACAAATAATAACTTACCAGAAGCAAAAAAGCAGTTTCCACAAGTGAACACTTGTAGACAGGCTGGCATCGGAACACGGCGATCCCGAGTGGCAGCAATATGGCTGCGCGCGCGCAATCCACTACCGCTTGGTGGAAGAGGAGACCATGTGACCACCTGATAAATGAAAACATACCAAACCCTTCTATTAATAAAGTTAAAATTACTTTCCATATTATTATATATATATATAAGTTATATACTGAATACGATGATTGTTCTCCTCACACAAATATATGTCCTGGAAGGGACTCAAACCCACATCTTCAATATTTGGGTATCTTTAAATTTTGACAAAAGTTATTCACAATCGCTATTTTTAGGAACACTTTAATATTTGACTCGTAACTAATCAAGTTTAATATTAAGAATGGTTAAGCAATGTAAGTGTGTCCAACGTCTCTGCTAACCTCTTTAGAATCATACGAGTATATACCTATATGTATAAACTGAAACCTATATAGGCGCTTGTAAAATATTTCGGTATCCTAAACTTCCTAAAGTCCTTTAAGGCATCATTTATTAGACTTAATAGTACGGTCACTTCACTGAGTGACAGCCTCTATGGCTTTCCAAGAATAAAATATAAAACTAAGAAGTTATAATTCATCCTGTCAATAGAC
This sequence comes from Diaphora mendica, assembly GCA_949125395.1. Taxonomy (NCBI): domain Eukaryota; kingdom Metazoa; phylum Arthropoda; class Insecta; order Lepidoptera; family Erebidae; genus Diaphora; species Diaphora mendica. Next base: position 22,909,633 of record OX421316.1, on the reverse strand, counting down.
GATATAAAATATCGATGGGCTTAAACATCCATCATCTTGTTTGTCACTCACTAAGAGGAACTGCGAGTGCTCTTAAAACTGACCTTCTCATTCACTTCCACGTATTTCCCATAAGCGAAAATGGGACACATTATATCCGTGTACTGATTTCTTGGGTAAGGAAGGGTCTTTTTCGAATCTTAATCGTAAATAATATAGTAGGTGTGTATTGGACTATTTTCCTTGAGGAGAGCGGAACTTTTTTTTATTCATAAGAATACAATTTTCCCTTTTTGTCCTGCATTATTGATGTTTCTTAGCAGACAACAGTAGTGTGTGTGTAGATTTAAAAATATATTTAGGAACGTGTCCCGTATATTTTCAACAAAATCACAAGCTGTATCATAGTATTTACGTTTTATTATTTTACTTGTTCTTCAAAAAATTTTCAATGAATTTGAAAAGAAAAACTTTAGTATTAATAATATTAAACAGAAATATTGATCCACCTCGGCGGAATTTTAATATTTAGTACTTAAGTAGTGTAGCATACTTGGAATTTCTTTGATCAGCATCATATTTTTATATGTCCAGCAGTGGACTACAACGGGCTGATGATGATGATGATATTTTTATTTATTTACCTTTATTGTATCTACACAAAAGAAAAGAAAAAGGTGAATTTCAAAATATGTAAATGCAACAACCGGACGCGGTCTTATCGCTCACTGCGATTTCTTCCAGACAACCTTAACACGGATATTAGGTCCTCAAAACTTTAGGGTAGTTTACAAACAAGTAACACATTATGACTTTTTAATACTTTCTTTTCAAAATTAAGTCGGTTAAAAATAATCAATTTATGGACACTAAATTAAAATTTTGAATGCTAAATAGTTTTATATTTGTATTTAATTTTGTTATTAAATAATAATTTTCTTTTATAGTATTATTAAAAGTCTAGTGAAATTCTCGCAGTTATGAATCCAAGTCTGAATACGTTATTAAAAAGTTTGAACTTCAAAATACTTTGCGGTGAAACTCCGTCAGAAACATAATTTAAGTCAAGAGTTTATTTTGGAAGTTATTTTAAAAAGTATTTAATTATGTAGAATGAAATACATTACTTACTGTACTGAAAGCGAATAGGGTGAGCGATAGGAGCATAAGAATATGATGAAAATCAGAATGTGATATTATTTTCTTTCTATTCAGTCGACCACTATTAGATAAAAAAACCTAAATAGTGGATAAAATATATGTATAAATGAATATCATAATGCTCTATCAGAACCTGTATTATATCTGTTAAGTTACGCATAGAATACGACATAAAATGTTGCAAATACATACGTTGTCAAAGATGCAGAATACAACTAATACAACTGGTAAATTCCTCCGCGATACAAAATATATTATTAGGTATGAATTGAAAAAAAAAATTAGAACAATAGTAACACTTTAATAAAGTCACTAAAAATAACCAGGGGATTGTGTATCTTCATCAGCCACAAGATCTACAGAATAAGATAATACGAGTATTATAAACTTACTGTAATACTAGCTTTTACCTACGGCTCCCCCCGCATCTGAATTGATCGCTGTAAACAGTAACCTAGAAAAAGGATGAGGAATCTAGAACCAAAGCAGATGCGTGCCTTTCATTGAAATCGGTGCACCGGTTTTGCTGATAAAACATAACAGACAAACAGGTATTTTTAAATTTATAATATTACTATGGGTTTATCTTATATATATATATATATTATTGATTGATTGAATAGTACTAACATATCCAAGGGCTCGTCCCTTCTATTAGAAGATGCAGATTACAAAATGACAAATATTATTTCGTGCGGCAGAATGTGGACGTGCTTAATCTATGTAGGCGTTTGTTGAATCCATAGTAACATAGACACGTTCCGGTGTCTAGGCTGTCTGCCAATACCATATTAAAATCTCTAGTACGATTCCTTTGATTAACTTAGTATTGAATTAAAGAAACACTTAATCACAGACCCCGAAGTTATGCGTTATTTATTTATTTATATCAACTGATATTTATGCCTGAGTCATCGCGATAGTATACTATATATTATAGTATATTTAACAGTAGATAGCTATAACGTCATTGTAATTCATTAGAAATGTACAGTGTTCAAACTTTTTGACGTTTGACAAAAAGATACAGATTTGACTTTACAGTCATCAAATAAATTATTTTCGATATAATCATATCACATATCAACATCACTTTACTTATTTTATAGTTTAAACTAGTTTATACCCGCGGCTCCGTCCGCGTGTATGTCGGTCATCGCGACAAAAAGTAGCCTGTATCCTTTGTCAAGGTCCTACCTATCTGTAAACCGAAATTGATCCAAATCGATTCATTGGTTTAGCCGTGAACGCTAACAGACAGACAGAGTTACTTTCGAATTTATATTTTATACAGAATAAGTGAAGTGATGACATGACATTAATAAATAATAAATATTTCGGACATCTAACACACAACGCCATCTAGTCCCAAGCTAAGCAGAGCTTGTGTTATGGGTACTAGACAACTGATATAAATACATAAATATACTTTTTTTGTAAATACATACATAATATACATAGAAAACACCCAAACTCCGAAACAAAATATTTGCAGATCATACAAACATTTGGTCCGCATACGCTACCACTTACGCCACCGAGGCAGTCACATTATTATACAAAAGAAAAAAAAATGTCTTTTATATAGCAATGTCACATGCATGCAAATACGTCACGTACTAATAAATTTACAACGCAACATCCAAATAGCGTTTCATTTGAATAATGATAAACATTCTTTTTTTCCTGTTTTTACTCTCCGCCTCATAACGGTCCCACAATTGATAGCTCTTATATCTGGCTGTTATTTATGGCTGTGAGATTTTTTCCTTGAAAATATTTGATAACGATTTTATTGGACATCTTAGGTACGGTTTGAATAGCTCAATACCAAGTTTTTGTAATGTTTATTATTCAGAGTCCAAACGCCTGATAAATCTTCCCCGAAATTTCATTGAATTTTTTTTTCTGAAATAACCCTAAGAAATCGTCTTTAAATAGCGTAAATATATTTTGATAAGCTAATGTAAACAATACTTAAGGACTTTATCTGTCGCAGGTACACGAAAGGTAGTTTATATAGATTTTCGGGAATGAGAAAAGGCTTTTGGAAGTATGTGAAAGAACATAGACAATATAATTTTAACGCTTCAAGCTTATAAAACTTACCTCCTTAACTGCTTTTTGCTTAGTATGACCACCATCAGCGCTAAATTTGCTGACATTCCCAAGCTGGACAGTGCAAGTAAGGCTGCAGCGCTTGCAGCGCCACCTGGCGGACAGTGCCTTGTGTTATTGGCGATCGAAGAGTTTGTAGCGCCGGCCGGTCCGAAGCGCAGATTCCCTCCGATCATAGCCACAGCTGACCCTGCTATGGAAAGAAGCAATAGTGAGAAAATCGCGAGTCCAACTCTGAAGAAGATACAATATTACAATAGTTACCTATTTTTTTTATTGCGTTACTAGTTTCGTCATCTGAAAGATGAAATTAATATCACTCAGAAATTATTAAAATTACATTAAAGTTTCATAGATCTTATAATTTGTTCAATTATATGATCAAGCATTTGTATGATTCGATTTTTATGATTGAAAATGAAAAGTATCAATTTAGAATTTCCAATGAATATAATCCAATGTAACTACCAATTTCTCTATTTTCGTGCATTTTATGATCACATAATATTTTTTTTATAAAATTACCTGCAGACATTTTGATGTGTAGATGTTCACTCTCTACGGGAATTTACTATCAAATGCAATGAATCACTGTGATAACCAATCAGATAGACCCCCTCCTCCCCCACCGGCCCATTGCATTTTTGCACCAATAATGTTATTGTTCACTGACATCACAATGGCCAAGTCTATTATTTTATATCACTTTACTACTTTTCTCATTCAACGTTGACACTGTTCACGTACTATTGTTGTGTTTAGAATAGTTTTAAAGTTATTTTTAGGAATCCAAGCACTATAGTATGTTAGTACACTATTCAATCTGCCAACAAAATGAATTAGATATATAACTGTACTCTAAATACATAATGTAAATAAATCCGATACAAAGTTCTAAGAACGATCAAATTACGAATGATGAAAGCTTGTACAGTTATTGATTAATAACTCGTACGTTCGAAAGATATCAAGTATGAGGAAAATGAGCGGATTTTCGTCACAATTGAATAAGAGACGAAATTCCTCGTTATGTACAACAACACAGTAACTAACGTCACTGAGATCACTGAATGAAATTACTATCTGCGGTGTGCATGCAAGCTATATATCACAAGAGAGCGTGAAAGCCAGAACTGTCAAAGCTACTAATGAATTGTACACAGGCCTGTGAACTTCGGCTAGTCCTCTTTGCGAACGCCAAATTAAGTTGAAGTCTGTGTCTCATCGTAAAACGTAATTGCCCTGAACTCGGTCACTGTGTGCGGTTTTATTAAAGCATTTATAGGTGATAAAGAAGATAATGTCCATTGAATTAAAATTTTCAAATTAAACTACCGGTTTTTAATTACGATTAAAATAGTATATGTCATCTGATACGTTATTATTTTTACCGTCATATCATAGTGAATAATGCAATGCAATGGTTCAGCGATAAATACATCTAAATTTTATATTAAAAAACTATTTTCATATAATTCAAATTATAATGTACTGATTTTATATTAGAGAGTTATTATGTCCGTTTTTTTTCTATATCAAAAGTTCTGTAAAAAATACTTGTTAGACCTGTAACTTGCGATACTTCGAAATAATTTTGGTTTAGATTTACCTACATAATTTATACAAAAACGCAAAAATTCGTTTCAGTTCTAAGCAACCCTAAGATCTTAAAAGTTTGAAATAGAATTTCAAAATCGATTCGTCGGAAAACTTAAAGGCAAAAAATTCATAAAGAACAAGGTCTCCAACGCCTAAATATCACATCATAGAGACTGGGATTAAATATAACAGGGAGTCGAAAGTTTGTCCAGAACTTCAAGAAATTCAATCTGACGAAACTCAAAATTGAAAATTAAAGCAATTACCTTCTAAAGTTTGATTGTACTTAATACTAATAATCTCCTAGTCTTTACATGACATACGTCCTCTTTGTGCGAAGCCCGGCCACCATCTAGTTCCATTCTTAACTGACTTCTTAAAAGGAAGAGATTATCAATTCGACTGTATTTTTTTATGTTTGTTACCTTATAACTTTCGACTGGGTGAACCGATTTTGATGATTCCCATGTGGTCCCATTTCAATTTGGTCCAGTTCTTGAAATCGGTTTTTTTATGTTAAAATTTATGAATCTAGATTATTCAAACTCTTTCTGTAATCCTTCTGTATCTGCAACACGTAAATCCTTACAAAGCTAATATTTTGTGAAGGTAAGATACCTTATTTATTCAATTCATTTTTTACGATGCCCTCAATAAACAGTAAAAATATTTACATATGGAAAAGGAAAATTGAAAACCTTCACTCACAACTCTCGGAATAAAATTAATAATATTTTGCGTTATACATTTCAACCAATAAAGGGCAGGTCAAATACTGAAAGCGTTTCATTCATACTATTGGTTATTTATCATAAAAAAGGTTCTATACATGTCACTAGGACTTCAATTTGATATGGGTCGGCAATCTTCGTTATAGCTTCGTCTTAGATCTTTATAACGTTTTAATAACACAATAACATCTATATACTACTATCTATATCTATATACTTATAATAAAAATGTAACAGGTCAAATTCTGTACATTGAAGATATTTTGAAAATTTTTTTTGGAGGGCACTCTGTTATCGATACTGAAACCAAAACTATTTTTTTTTTCATTTTTGTCTGTCTGTCTGTCTGTCTGTCTGTCTGTATCTTGGCCGCGCATCACGCCGAAACTACTGAATGGATTCAAATGAAACTTGGCATGATTTGAGTTCATACTCCGAGGTAGGGACATAGGATACTTTTTATTCCGAAATTCCGGACGGTTTCCCTGTGAGGGGGGATGAAAGTCAAAATGTGTAATTAATTGTAATTCATTAACGAGTAGTCCGATTGCAATAATTCTTTTTTTGTTAGAAAGGAGATACTCTGAAGATTGTAGCATTAATTATTTAATTTATCACAATCTCTATATCTATTGGAAAAAAAAATATAAAGAATTTATCATTACGAAATACGACACGTAGTGACATCTTTTGGAAGACATGCGTAATTAATAACACTTTGATTAATATATCGTGGAATAATCGTAGAACGTATTACGTATAATTCGGTGTAGCATTAAGTATTTGATTTATCGAAATCTCTCTATCCATAAATTCAGCACTGTTTCCTGGAGAGAGCGGATGAAAGTCAAAATATGTACTTGGTTGTAATTCAATGACACGTGATTTCATTCATTCTTTTTTTGCTAGACAGCAAGTACTTTAAATATTGTTCCGTGATCTATTTATACATATATCCCGTATAATAAATCTGTAGACGTTGAGTTTGCTTAAAACAGCGACATCTCTTGGAATCAAGTAACTAACTTTACAATAGGTACGTAATATGATTTTCTTTTGAACGTATAATAAAAATGTGATGTAACAGATCAATTCTGTACATTAAAGAAATTTAGATGTTTTAACGGGAGGGCTCTCTAATCGTTACTGAAGCAATGAAATTTTATTGAAAATTGTTTCTAAACTTAACAACGACATCTATTGGAATTAAGTAACACTAACTTCACAGTAGGATGTACCTATCCTATATACGAGCAATGACACAATATACTAAATAGACCGACCCTCCCCTGGCCCAAACTGTACACCGATAAAAGCTAGAAAAATTCACTTAAATCTAGATGGCGCGCAAAAATAAGGTACTAGAAATAGTTTAACAAACTCTATCACCATTTTATTGATATGCTTCAATTATAGTAATTATTTTATTATTTTTCGAATATAAATCTTACTTTCTAATGCTTGTTTAAAAAAAAAATTTTTCAATTGCGTAACTATAAGTTATCACCTATTTTTAGGAGATGTCGTTGCAATCGATTTAAATAAACTTGAATATAATGACCTATTTACTACGCTAGATGTCACATTTATAAGTTATTGATATGACATATAGAATATTATATGCTGGATGCGCGATGATAGCGCCACCAAGTGGCTACAATTACGTCGGACTTTGATTTGTCAAATGGTTAGTTGTCTTACGAAGAGTAAGTAAACAAACAAATTATTTCAACGATATATCGTAAAGGGGCGTCCATTAATTACGTGAGGCATTTTTGAGAATTTTTCGACCTCCCCTCCCGCCTTGGTGAGATATCGTAAGATTTTCATCAACTCCCTCCCGCGTACCCAAATCTCACGCGAGATTCTTCAAATTTATGTTTTGGCTGTAAACGTGTTGGATTATTGAACTGGTTCTATTACTTCGATTGAAGACTAGCAAAGCAAAATCGAATGCTACTTCGCTGCTCTGCGGAGTTCGGACGAATACGACAAACACTATTGTGTCAGATTTGGCCATATTTTATTCGGAAATATTTTTTCACGCAATTTTACACAATAATTACGTGATATTTGCCAAGACCCCCCTAAGTGAGATTTGAAAAGATTTAGCTCAATCCCCTCCCCCCTAAAACACCTTACGTAATTAATGGAAGCCCCCTAATTTAAATATATTCTATTCAATCATGTAAATCTATGGTGTAGATAATAATGTTGAGCGATTTTATTTCCTGTCTGATATGGCATAATCAATAAATTTTAGGTCATTATATGTCATTTTAATATAAAATAAATGATTGAACTGCAAAGTATAATCTTTATTTTGGAACGAAGTTCCTTATCACGCGTTGCGAAAGGGGGCTAGACGGAAAAAAATGTAACGACACTTTTCGTGCCAAAAATTGTAACCACACTTTTAACATTGAATTGACGTCATAGTGCTGGATACTCACCGTTAAATATAACAAACTGATTGCCAACGTCCATACCATGTTGAATACACCGGTTCTCGTCCGATCATCGACGTTAAGCAACATCGGGCGTGGTTAGTACTTGGATAGGTGACCGCCTTGGAACACCACGAGATGTTGGGTTTTTGCATTTATTTACATAAAATATATTGTTTTATAGTATATTTTGTAAAACTTGATTATTACTAAAATAATTTGAGTATTTTATGCGCATTTTTATTAGTAGGAGCATATCAAATATAATATATATGTAAACTTCGTTCCATCCGGGTCTTCTTTGACACCTCTCAAGTTTTTTTATACATATTTTAATTTGTACAACAAGTAATATTAAAATCACATTAAATCAGTCAGGAGATTAACAAATAAATATTATTTCATAGACATACACTTTAAACAGTTTTCTAACAATTTTTTTATCCTATTATTTAAATTACAGCAAAATCCAAAATCTGATGACAGCATTTTAAAATCTAAAGAGTTCAGAAGAGGTTTCTAGAGAATTGACATTGATGCAGCTACGAAAATAAAGGAATTGGACAGAAGACGAAAATAAATTCAGCTTGTCATTATTTTACAAATCTAAAGTGTATTTTTTTCTAAGGCGGCAAGGTGTAGTACTTGCCGCTCCAACCACAATCCGAAACTCCGAAAGTGGCTAGCAAAATCCGATTGTTTTGCCCTGATCTATTTAAAAAAAGAATAACAGAAATTCGAAATGCATTAATTAAAGATAAAGCTTGTGTGATCACTTTCGATGAAATCGCAATAATGTGTAACTTATAATATTCCATCAGCAGTAAAAGCAGAATTGTTACAACTCTTTTAAAAGCTACTATAAATAAACTATTTGATAATAAGTGGGCTTCTGCTAAAAGCTGTTTTTTGCGGTCGGGCTACGAAAAACCAAAATACATGCAAGAAATCAGGGATATCTAGTAACTTTTCCTTTTTCTTTTGCAACGTTTTGTAAAATTATTTGCGTTTTTTGATGTACCACATTTAATTAAAAGTATTCAAAATCATTTTTTAAACAATAACTATGTTAACGGCAATGAGCAAATTTCGTTTCAAGATGTTAGCAAACCATACGAAATAGACAAAACTTAAAACTTGAATCGATCACTTACAAAATTGACAGATAGGCCCATTGAACAGTAATAAAAAAATATGAGATGCCATAGAAACACACATTGTTTAAAAAAAGTAACACATGCATTAAATGCGATAAAGACGGGCAAAAATTATTTGAAAAATTACACAATTAAATAAAACAAAAACCAACTTCAATGTTCGACTTGATTTCTCTTGGATGCCATTATCAGATCGTAATGTCCTTATCATGGTATCACCGTTGGGACATATCCTTTCCATTAAAAAAAGAATCATCAAAATCGGTTCATAAACGACGAAGTTATCCGCGAACACACATAAAAAAAACATATATACTGTCGAATTGAGAAACCTCCTCCTTTTTTTGAAGTCGGTTAAAAATTGAATCAGGATGTAATAGAAAATTTGTTTGCGCAATTTCGGCAAAAGCAACAAAAATCCAACAGCAAAGTTGCTAAGGACCATATTTAGGAGTAATTTAGTTAATTTCTTAAAGAGTTCCCAAAACAAAAAACTGTGAGGATGAAGATGGTGATTTTATCCAGTTAGCCGTTGGAGAAAGCAAATAATTTTCTCCAAAACCATCATTATCACCAAAACACGCAGTAAACAACGAGAAACAATGCACTCATGAACGGCAACTTATTTATTTATTATTTACCGCTGCCCATGAATACCCGCAACACCAGAGGTGTCACAAGGCTTTTAAGGAGAAGTATGCTCTTTTCTTGAAGATTGATTGAAGGTCGTATTGGTCCCGGAATACCGCAGTCGACAGTTCATTCCACAGTTTTGTTGTGTAGGGCAGAAATTTTCTCGAAAAGCGCACAGTTGACACCTAAATGATGATGATGATGAAAGCGTAGGATGATGGCAAAAAAAGGAGGCAGGGATCAATTCAATCAATTGCTCGGAGTACTCCCCATTGTAAATACGATAGCAGATGCGTAACGGAGCCACGTCTCCACACAGCGCGTGCAGCGCCAGAGATTCCAGCCGAATTGAAACTTCTTGACAATTGACGATTCGATTCGATTGTATATTAGTATTTCAATCATAGTGAATTGAATTTTGCGTGAAATAAGAAATAGGTACATTTTGTATACTCAGAACAATAAAATTACTTGAGGAACTTGATGAACTTGTAAGAGTTGGTTTGCAGATGTTTATATTTGTGCAAAAAAAAGCTGGCAGGTGGCTTAGAAGCTTCAGTGAACACATGTAAATAATGAAGGCCTTGCAAATACTAAGTAAATTATTAAAATATTCAAGGAGCTTTTACAAATGCGTGTGAACTTTTCAACACCTACCCACGAAAAAAAAAAATTAACTTAATAAAGATTAAGTTTTACTTAAATATTTAAAAAGTGAAGATTATGAGCTGTTACATTATTTTTCTTTCAGTAATCGACATAGATATCATTATTGTGACATAATAAAATATACGTGTCGTTCCAAGATGAATATCTGAGGCCACTTTAAGACGCCTCAATCGTGTTCAATTCAGTTCTCGTACTGTATTAATCCCAAATAATGTATCTAGGCCTGTTCCTTAACAGTAGGTTGACGACAGTTTCACACACACACTTTCAATAGTTTGCTCGAAAGCTTTTGCCGAATTTAGGTAAACTGAGTGTTGCGACAAGATGTACCGCAGAATTCTCCGGTTAATAACACTTTACGGTACCCGGTGTAGACGGTAGCACTGACCGCCTAGAGTAGGGTGCGCCACAGGAGAGTAGAGAGTAGACAGTAGAGAGTGTTGTTGGTTTGAGCCACACGCGTTTATTACATAATGTCTACGGAGGCAGAATGCGCGTTGTCAGGAATATCCATGTGAGATTTGTTCCGCGTAACGCAGGTTCTTTCCGGTCACAGTTGCTTCGGAAATACCTGCACGCGGTTACTAGAAGTGAGTTGAATCCTGCCTGTCCAGTGTATTGTGCCGATTCACTGTGCCATTACTTGAGCATCGCAGCGTTGGATATAGAATGCAGTTATGGGAGAATATCTCTCGCTGCCAACCATGTTATGCTCCATAGTGGATAGCAACAGAGTTTTATCTTCTGCGAAGATGACATTGCACAGAAAGAGGTGGCGGAAAGGACCAAGGATGAAAATTTCTACTTGGACCTAATTTGCCGCCAGCCGCTGAAACGGACGCAGCAGTGCATTCTAACAACTCATGCCACCTTCAGTGGTAATTAAGAAAATGTTTAGTTAAAATTACTAATTTAAATTGTAAAATTTAACTGCTATTGAGATGTCTTATAAACAGATATTTACAAAGATGTATTTTAAAAAGCATATAGAATTTCTCAAACAACATTTTTCTTAAACATTAATACATTATTTCTTCTTGTTAAACTGCCAAGACTTAATTTCTCCATTTCTATTACAGAAATGTAGTTTTTTTAAATCATTTAATTTGCCGCCCCCTAAACGAAGCCGCCCTAGGCTTCAGCCTACTGAGCTTTCATCACTGAATAATATAACCTAATATAACATATAGAATATATGGATTTTTTCAACAAATTTTGATTATTATAACACAATTAAGTAGCTAGACCTACATACAGAGTTTTATGTGAAAATTTAAAAAGTTTCATACAAAAATTAATAAAAAAATATATATTCATGTACCGTATTTACTGAGAAGCATTTATGAAGAAGCTGTTTATTTGAAATTATAAACAGACATTTCAATTTTATTTATTTGTGTGCTCTTGGACGATTTAATAAAATATCACATAAATTACTAATGTAATTATGTGGAAAACGACATCTAGTGGGACATTTTCACTAATACAAAAACAAATAAACTTGACAGTTTACTCTCGGATTCGTATCGGAGTAGAAGCTCAGAAAATATCTTTCAAATTTACGATTTGATACACTTAGTGACATCTAGTGAACATTAGGCTTATTATATATCCGCGTACAACTCTAAGTTCATGCGGTGTAAGTCAAAGTATATATTTCGTCAGTGATACGAGTAATCCATATATGATTAATTTTTAAAGTAGGTATAATAAAAAAAAACATTAATTCTGTACATTAGAGAAATTTAGATTTTTTTCGGGAGGACGCTCTTATCGATTCTGAACCAAAAACTAAAATACCATAATAACGTTAAATGGTCATTGTAAAGGAGCAAGGTCCAAATGTATGAAGGAAGACGACTTTTCAGTAGACTGTATTTAATTTTCTGGTTTTACAGTAATAGATTACTAGAAAAAACTTGCAAAGTTGACAAAACAATTTGTATATCTTCTTCTTCTCTTATATCCTATAAAAAGCGGCCAAGTGCGAGTCGGACTCGCCCATGAAGGGTTCCGCAGCAGCAAGTAGCATAATACAATTTTTATTTTATTTTTATATTTGTGTTGATTGAATGAAAGGTAAATTGCAGTTTACGATTTATGACGTATTAAAAAAAAACTAATTACTAGATTTCGTTCAAACCAATTTTCGTTGGAAGTTTGCATGGTAATGTACATCATATATTTTTTTTAGATTTATCATTCTCTTATTTTAGAAGTAACAGGGGGGGGGGGACACATTTTACCACTTTGGAAGTGTCTCTCGCGCAAACTAATCAGTTTAGAAAAGTATGATATTAGAAACCTCATTATCATTTTCGAAGACCTACCCACACCCACACGTATGGGTTTGATGAAAAAAAAATTTTTGAGTTTCAGTTCTAAGTATGGGGACCCCCATAATTTATTGTTTTTTTTCTATTTTTGTGTGAAAATCTTAATGCGGTTCACAGAATACATCTTCTTACCAAGTTTCAACATTATAGGTTTTATAGTTTCGGAAAAAAGTGGCTGTGACATACGGACGGACAGACAGACAGACATGACGAATCTATAAGGGTTCCGTTTTTTGCCTTTCGCACGGAACCCTAAAAATGAATTGCTGTTCGTTTGTCTCGCTAAAACTCGAGAACCGCCGGGCCGATTTAGCTGATTTAGGTTTTGAAATGTTTGCCGTGGTTCAGGGAAGGTTTAAACGGTGAGAAAATATGAAAAAATTGCGGGGAAGATAATAAAAACATCAATTTCCTTTTGCCCATAAAAACTGTTCTACCAACTTTCCTGTCAAACTTTTGACTGTCAAATTGAAGCACTTATTAAATTAAGGGTTTTAAATAGGCATCATATATTATTACACGAATGAAATTAAGGGTTTTAAATAGACACCACATATTATTTATATATTATTATCGCGTATTTTAATATTATTATTTTGATGGTTGTTATTGTTGGTTCATTCAGAAATTGTCATTGTATCGACATATTTTGTTGGTTGTCACTGCTTAGAATGCAAATAAAAATGGTAAAGATATTAGATAATATTTTTAAAATTCAGTATCAACATATCTATTTATATAAAAATGTATCGCCGAAATGTTAGTACGCGCATAACTTCCGATCGGCTGCACCAAATTAAATGATTCTTTTTTTATGTGTAGGACCTTATTGTTAGGACAAGGTTTGTGTATAAGAAAAATTAAAAGATAGCGGGCAAAGTATTTTTTTTTGTCCGCGACGTCTATCTGTATCTTGGCCGCGCATCACGCTGAAACTACTGAATGGATTAAAATGAAACTTGGCACGATTTGAGTACATACTACGAGGTAGGACATAGATTTTTTTTTAATTTTTTTAATTTTTTTTTTTTTAATAACGGGAAAAGTCTTTTTCTTTGTCCGCGACTGTACACTGCCTGTAGGAAGCTGAGACCAGCTGAGACAGATATGTAAATATGGCGGTACGAAGTTTATTTTTATTCTACCCTTCCTGAATATTTTCGCTCCATTTCTATTCTTCTCTTCCTGAACATTTTCACCGTATTCCTATTCTTCTCTTCCTGAACATTTTCGCCCTAATTCTATTCTACCCTTTCCTGAATATTTTCGCTTTATTTCTATTCTTTCCTTCCTGAACATTTTCGCCCTATTCTTATTCTTCCTTTCCTGAAAATTTTCGCCCTATTTCTATTCTTCCCTTCCTATTCAAAGTGCTGCAGCTTTCAGAATTTACTTATAGACAAGTCTGTTCTGATTTCTGAGGACTTTTTTATTTTTTATTCTGTAATTTCTGAGATCTTTTTATTTTGTCTAAATATGCCTAACCATAAAACTAGATAAGATTTTTTTTAAGTTATGTGGATTAGGATTTTTAACTCTTACCACAGTAAAAAACAAAAAAGGGAACGCCTCAAGACGATCGACGAGAGATGAGACCGCCTATGCTCAATTAAAGTGTAAAATAAAAATATAGTTTTGTGACTAATAAGAAACATTGTTTTTTATTACTTAAAAATATTTTTAAATTATGGTGTACCTCCAAAATTTTTAATCTTCCTAGATGTACCTTGAACCCAAAAAGTTTGCGGAACACTGAATGTACTATGGTGATGTGTGTTACTTCGACCTGAATGCAGACCTCCTTAACAAGCTTGACCGTCTTCTTGAAATGAAATGAAATGAAATGAAATGAAATCATTTATTCTGCAATTAGGTTACATGAACACTTTTGCAAGTTAAACTTTTTTTGAGCAGATGAGTTCGGCCTTTCCTAACTGGACTAGCCCTGAGAAGAAAGGACGAAACAAACTCAGGGATCACCGTCTCTTTTAAAGTCTAAAATCTAAGTCTCTAAATTTGTTTCAAACTATAAATTATCGTCACATCAAAATAAATTTAAACATTAAAAATAAACAGCATGTGCAGAATGGGCAGCTCAATCCCAAGTTTTTATCATCAAGATATTCTGCTATGGTGTAATACCCCTTTGCGGATAACTTAGATTTTATGGTATTCTTAAATTTCTTTAATGGCAAATTCCTAATATCAATAGGGAGTTTATTGTAAAAGCGTATACATTGACCCATGAACGAGTTGCCTACTCTGTGGAGACGAGTGACGTGAACACTAAGATTATGTTTGTTTCTGGTATTTACCGAATGAACATCACTGATTTTAGTAAACTTTGATATATTTTTTTGAACATAAACTAAATTTTCGTATATATATTGTGAAGATACAGTCAGAATATTTATCTCTTTAAATTTGGAACGAAGAGAAACTCGAGGGCCTAATTTATAAATGGCTCGTACGGCGCGTTTTTGTAAAACAAATATGGCATTAATATCTGCACAGTTACCCCAGAGTAGGATACCGTAACTCATTATGCTATGAAAGTAACTGAAGTAAACTATTCTAGCTGTATCAACATCAGTTAAATGTCGAATCTTTTTTACAGCAAAAGCCGCTGAGCTTAGCCTACCGGATAGTTTTTCTATTTGGGGACCCCATTATCTTAATAACTGCATTCGATTTATTTTCAATATTCGAAAGTATGACCATGTGTCTGCTTTGCGTTCCCAGTTAAAATGGTTACTTATTCGCCTACAGTGCAATCAGCGAGCACTTACCTTCCTATTTTCATTTCTCAACTCGCCATCCTTACCTACCTACCTTGCTCCGTATTTCCGATACCTGTGCTCTAATCACGATAGAAATCCTAGCTCAGTCAATAATCTGCTTCTCTCATGTCCGTCTCATTACTCCGACTTCGTGAACTGTTCCTTCTTTGTTCGAGCAGTAATACTCTGGAATGCGCTCCCGCTCGAAATCAGTATGTCCACTAACCGATATACATTCAAAAATAAAGTACATGAGCTCTTTCTCAATGAACTGGCAGAATTTTCTTATCTATAGCTTACCGTCCTTTTTAAACGACTACCAAAAGGAGGAGGTTCGCAATTTCATCGATTTTTTTCTTAATGTATCTATGTACACGGATTACTCCTCCGTTAATTTATGGACCGATTTTGAAAATTATTTTTGTATTCGAAAGGGTATGCTCCTCATGTGGTCCCATGGCCACCATATCTCCTGATATGGCGTGACCTTGAGCGGGATAGCTGCTCTTGGCGTAGAACAAAACAACCGAAGCGTCGGTGACGTCGTTAACGTTCGTCTCGAAATATAGCGAGTGTGGTACCTACTATTACATTTGGCTTGGCACCGACTTCAAACCTATGAATAGGTAGCATATACAAGTTATTTGATACTTTTTAGTTTTTAAGTCGGTTTTTTTAAACGAAGTTTTTTTTTCCATTATTTAGTGTATAAATGTTGTATTTATGTATACGTAATCTGTATATGTATATCTACTTATATATGTATGTTTGTATGTATAACGTTGAATATGATGTGATTATTGTAAATTTGAACGGACTTCTTATGTATATAAGATTTCACACACCTGCCTTATAAGATTTCTCCACCACCCGAAGGTCGACTGGAAGAGAATGCTCTGGGCATTAAGTCCGCCGATGTACATTCTTAGTGCATACATTTTATAAATAATATATAAATAATCTACATTGTATTTATATTTCCAAAAAAGTGTGTGTGACCAGTTCCTAAAATTATCATCTCAATGTAACTAACACAACATCCACATCTGGTAGTTCTTAAACAGTTTCTAAAAGATACTTTACAATAGGTACGTTATATGATTACTTTTTTATCGTATAATGAAAATGTAAAAGATCAATTTTAAGTTTAAAATACTTGAATTAGGAGTTATAATTTTTAATATAAACAAACATATAACTTAATAGTTATGATAATTTACCAGAAACAAAACACAAAATGTGTGTGAGTGTGTGTGTTTGTTACTCTTTCACGCTAAAACTTCTAAACGGATTTGGATGAAACTTTACAGTAATATAGCTTATACAGGTTACTATTTGCCGCGAAAATCGACATTCACGCGGGCGGAGCCGCGGGCAACAGCTAGTATAGAATATTATTCTTGGAAAGCTTGCTTAAAGCGTAAAATTTCTTATTTTCTCTAAGTAACTTTGTACTAGAGTACTTTGGATGAGAGTTGATAGAGGTGAGAAGAATATCTCTTGATCTAAATTAAGACCAAAGCCTTCTATAATTTAGGACTCCCCAGGCCCATTTTACTAGAATTGACTCGAAAAACTATTGTCTCGAGACACTACTGGTCAGAAGTACTATGTATCCGGGTAAAGGCTAACAGGTAAAGCTAGACTATGCAATATATCTATAGTAATAATATTATATATCTAATACTATATCTATATAATAATTGAATGTCTCACTACTATTAAAATAATAAAATCTAAAGCTAAATGACATTTCCCAAAGCTTAACAACCTCGTACAGAAGATATAATATGACAGCATTCGTGGTGTCGTGTTTCGTTGGTGAGTGCGAGACCGGAGGCCCAATAATGCAGAAGCAACACTAGGCCGCCATGGCGTGGGTCACCATGCTGTATTGTTGCATTGTTTGCATTCGCAATGAGTATGGTCCCACCACACTTGGATTCTACTTATGTTTTCGGCAGACAGAGTAGAGTGACTTTGGCAGGCCTATATATAAGAAACCAAAAAAAAAACAAGGAGCTTCTCTAGCCAAAAACTCTTGATTCGTTACGAAAGTAGAAACAATAGTAAAGCTCAGAAATTATGATAATAAACAGTGATTTACGGGTTTTACTACATCAATGTATAATAGAGCAATAAAACTCAGTAGAACAGCCTATGTTTAGTATATACCCTATAATATAAAGCTTTTAAAATTACAAAATAAAGTCCCTAGTAAAACATAAAACATCAAAATGGAGAGATAAATGGTACAACTACAAAAATAATTACGACTCTTCTCGTCGCGTCGCGTGAAACTCTAAAACCGTGCACGTAAATAAAGCCTTGTAATTGTAATTGTAATAAAAAATATGACAGACATGTACAATATTACGATTACTCATGACACATGTAAGGCATAGGTTTTATAATTAAATGGAATAAGTATTCGTGTCTTCATTTATTTAAGATTTCACCACCAGTCGACATTGAAAGATGTTTAATTTTTATTACATGACACGGACACGTAATACGTTTGTTTATTTTGTAATAAAATTCAGTTTTAGTTTATTTTTATAAACTTTAACTGAACTGAACTGCCTGCGGCCCGCAAAACGCTCTATTTATAGTCATATAATTATTATTCTTCCATTTCTAGAAACGACGATAACACACGAGAGTCGTCTCGTAAAAACGCTAATAAAAATAATCGAAATTAACATTATTAGGCAACAACCAATCGATATCCGACACTATGCATATAATAAACTGTTGAGTTATCCTCGTAATAAATGACATTTAAAAAAAACTGCCGTGTTTTTTATGAAATGAAATGAAATGATTTCATTTCATAAAATTTAATTCTTAGTTTAGTATTATCTTATATATAAAATTCTCGTGCCACAATGTTAGTTACCATACTCCTCTGAAACGGCTATATATATTGCAGATATATTGTCAAAGCCATGATATTTTAATTACAATTTAACTAGTGAAAATAATAATCAAACGGTAGATTATATCGACTTCATTTCTTACAATTTAACAATGTTATTGTATTAACTAGACGCATTGGTCACTTGTTATATGAAATGAAAGCAACTAATTGTATGTAAGTCATAAATTACTCTGTCTGTATGCACTCTGAAAAAAATTACGAAATCTAGTTACACAACCGGGTAGCAACATCGAATAGATACGAATAAAAAGGAGGAAGTGAACTGTCGATAACTATCCAGTATTCGTGATGCAGTTTATACAATTTTGCGGTAGCCTACAAAAAAAGGTGACGCACGCGCGCTCCACAAAAGTGGGGAATTCATTCAAATTGCAAGTGTTAAAAGTTGCGCCTTAAATGGAACAGTGACCTCAATTTCCTCGTGGAATATTTAATTTGAATTTAAATTAGAGAGTTGTGAGTAAATGTTAAATGTGAATAATAAAGATGTATTACTTACTAGTGGTTGCCCGCGGCTCGTCCCGCGTATATGTCGGTTATCGCGGCAAATAGTAGCCTATGTGTTATTCTGATGTATAAGCTATATTACTGTAAAGTTTCATCCAAATCCGTTCAGTAGTTTTTGCATGAAAGAGTAACAAACATCCATCTATTCATCCATCCATCTATCCATCCATCCATTCATCCATCCATCTATGCATCCACCCATCCATCCATCCATACTTACAAATTTTCGCTTTTAAAACATTAGTATAGATATATTGAGAAAAATGTCTTAAGGCACAAAGCTTGCAGTGATATTTAAGTATATCTCTACTTCTATATCTATACTAATATTATAAACGCGAAAGTTTGTAAGTATGGATGGATGGATGGATGGATGGAGGGATGGATGCAGGGATGGATGGATGGATGGATGTTTGTTAATCTTTCACGCAAAAACCACTGAACAGATTTGGATGAAACTTTACAGTAATATAGCTTATTCATCAGAATAACACATAGGCTACTATTTGCAGCGATAACCGACATACAGGCGGGCGTAGCCGCGGGCAACAACTAGTTACTTATAGAACTATAGAAAAAACGCTGAGCTAAATATATTATGATCTGAATTCTGCATGTTATTTTAGTTTTATTACAAAAACAGTAATGCAATCGTCTACTAATACCTAAATACCAGGAAGTGTGCTCAGAAAATGGATTGGCAAATGGATAAACTAGAGAGCTTTGAATAATGCCTTTAAATGCAACTGAAGGTATTTCTAAGGTATATTCTAGTCGGAAAAACTAAGCGGGGATTCGAGTAAGCCCTTGCCTCTAGCGTTGACTTTCTATTAACTTTGTGGTGTACCGTGACCAGGTAGGGCTTTGTTTCAACGCCGTTGATCGCATTTTGTTTTCATTCAAATATTTGTAATGGGAACACAGAACACAACTAACATCCATAGATTAATATGTAAGAGTGGTCGTCTAGCGTTGTTGAAAATTATGGTTGACTTTGTACCTAAAAATATTTATTTTCTTCTATATACTGACAGGTCTGACAGGCGTTCATGTCCCATCGAAGTTCTTACGTTTTTTGCTTATGCACGTCCGGGGCCCTCGTGGCCCAAGGGCCCCGTATAATTGATACGGTAGATACGCCCCTGTACATAACAATGTTAAGCATACAATACACATCTGATCATTCGGAGACTGATTTCCAAGCAAGGTAAGAAACCTGTAATATAGATAACCAGGTTTTCATTACACAGTTGAAACAAGAACTGAGACAGTCCAACAGCAAGAGTATGCAGAACAAGCATACTCTAGAGTTAAGAAATAATAAGTAGGAAAAAATAGAAAAAAAATCGACTTTTCCTTGAAGTTGATTTTGAAGTAAAGCGATTACCATACCGAAGAACTAAAAGATAATAGTGTTCTGTTTTTGTCTAATAAAATAAATGATAGTTTGTTTGGAAGTAAAACATCCAAGTTCTCAAGTTATTCTTAACTAGTGTTTGCCCGCGGCTCCGCCCGCGTATATGTCGGATATCGCGGTAAATAGTAGCCTACCTATGTGTTTTTTTGTTTTTTTTTATGTATGGCCCGCTAAGATGACTCTACTCTGCCTGATGGAAAGCATAATCAGAATCCAAGAGTGGTGGTCACCATACTCACTGCGAATGCAGCCAATGCAGCATGGCGACTCACACCATGGCGGCCTAGTGATGCTTCTGCATCTTTTAGCCTAGTCAACAAGTATGGAACTTGTTGACTAGACTATTTGGGCCTCCGGTCTCGCACTCACCAACGAAACACGACAGCACAAACGCTGTCATTTTACGTTGATCTTCTGTGCGAGGGTAGTACCGCCCCGGTCGAGCCGGCCCATTCGTGCTGAAATCAGCGTGGCTCTACTACCTTTATTCTGTTGTATAAGCTATATTACTGTAAAGTTTCATCCAAATCTGTTCAGTAGTTTTTGCGTGAAAGAGTAACAAACATCGATCCATCCATCCATAGTTTTATTCTAGTAAGTTGGAAGATAAGCGCAATACTTACGTACTACGATAAAGCTATGCAATAAATGTAATGTGATGTAACACATCGGCCATGCCATTTTTCTACCCGGAACTGGGTTAGCCTTGAAAGTATTTTTCCTCGATGCTACTGGAAATTCGATAGGAGTTGACCTTATTGCTTAAGTGAATTTGATTCGTTTGGTTAGGATATTGCGGCAGCTGCGTTGCTGCATAGTCCTCAATATTTATGTCTGGACAAATATGAAAAGAGTGTTTACTTTTAGGAAAATATGAAAAGGATGTCTTGACTGCATGTATGTATGATATAGTAATTTCGGTAATCCTTGTCAACTACTACTTGTTTTTATTTCTTTTTTATTTATAGGAATGCCGAAGTGACTCTACTCAGCCTGATGGAGAGCTTGAGTAGAATCCAAGAGGGGTTAAGTATGTATTATGACTGTGTTTAGTATGTTTAGGGCTGTATTCTCACTAAGTATTGCGAGTTTTGGGCATTTTGTAAAAAGGAGTTTGGATCGATTTTGTAAATTTTTATCTTAAGTTCTAAGAGATTTCTGTTTAATTTACTACCTATAACGATTTCGCAATTTTCGTCAAGATGTAATACAATTAATAATTATATGACAAAGTTAAATTAAAAGCTAATTTAACACTGTATAAAGCTAAAGAGCAGTGTCAACCATATCACGTTGAATTACTATAGTTACTACTTAAATTTCAGAGGTTATCTAATCTAAATTTTCATCAATATAAAAATTAATTCGGAAAAACAAAAACTTTCATACTAAAGGTATTATAAGAACTAGCTTTTGCTCGGGGCTCCACACGCGTGTATGTCGGTTATCGCAGTAAAGGGTAGTCTATGTCCTTCCTCAAAAACTAAAGTAATGCCAAATTTCATTGAAATCGGTACAGCAGTTTTGCCTGGAAAGCGTAACAGACTGTCGGCAAACAGATAGAGTTACTTTCGAGTTAATAATATCAGTATGGGTTATAATAAGAGTCTACTTAAGACGAATTTAAAACAAGATAAAAATTGTGTTATTGTGATCATCTTTATTCAGTCTTTATCCTCTTCTGTTATCCATATTCTTGAAGCTCAGGAGTAATTACATTTTAGGAATGCCTGTATAGATGAAAACAAGAAGTTTAAAAGTACCATACCAGTATACCATATCTATATCGAAATGAAAACTATAGTATATAATATACTTGCTAACCCACGCATTTTCGTCTGCATTTCTTTTTACCCGACTGCGAAAGGAGGGATATGTTTTTGGAGTGTATGTATGTATATATCTTTTTTTTTTTTTTTTATGTTTGGCCTGCCAAAATGACTCTACTCTGCCTGATGGAAAACATAAGCAAAATCCACGAGTGGTGGCCACCATACTCATTGCGGATACAACAATGCAGTATGGCGACCCACACTATGGCGGCCTAGTGATGCTGCTGCATCTTTTAGTCTAGTCAACAAGTATGGAACTTGTTGACTAGACTAATTGGGCCTCCGGTCTCGCACTCACCAACGAAACACGACAGCACTGCTGCTGTCATTTTACGTAGATTTTCTGTGCGAGGGTAGTACCGCCACGGTCGAGCCGGCCCGTTCGTGCTGAAATCAGCGTGGCTCTACTACCTATATATCTTTGGCACGCCCTAAAGCCTAAACGGCTTGCCGTATTTTTATGTGAGTGGTGTTAATAGATTCGTCTTAGTACTGAGAGTGACACTCTCTGATCAAAATAAAGATTTTTAACGGTTATAACGAAAATATATATAGCTTGAATGTTTTTATTGTTAAATTGTTAAATATTGACGCAGTCGGGTTTTTATTTTT
Source organism: Diaphora mendica (assembly GCA_949125395.1). Taxonomy (NCBI): domain Eukaryota; kingdom Metazoa; phylum Arthropoda; class Insecta; order Lepidoptera; family Erebidae; genus Diaphora; species Diaphora mendica. Next base: position 22,886,714 of record OX421316.1, on the reverse strand, counting down.
AATAATTTGTCATTTTTACTCCTGTTCGGCTCTTATTGGTCTGAGCGTGATGTTAAAGATCCTATTTCAAGAACGCCAGCAAAATACACATTTTAAAAAAACGTGAAAATTGGTTGTACAATTTTGGAGTTCATGGTGAGCATCCACGTGATACAAGAATCACATCTAATAGATGGACCAAGTAAGACAAATGTTTAGTTTGTATATAATACCTTTGATAAAATTTCGTATTTACTATATAAATACATTAAAGTATTTACTGTAAGTTGAGTGCTGATAGAAAGTATCACATTTGCTATAAAAGTCAAATAAACAAGATTCATGAGTAATTGGATCGTGTGTTCTACATCAACTTTGATATATTCTTATGTACATTCACATCCGTTCATATTTACATTACATATACATAAAGAAGAGGGATAAACATTAAGGATACATTCTCCTTCGCGTTTCTTCTATTTGTAATTTTTTCTGTTCAGTACTTGAGTAGTAGCCAGCAATATTAGTAGTAGGTATAACTATAAATTCTCAAAATTAAAAAAAAAGCCCGATATAATAACCTGAGTTCCCTTTAAAAAGTAAAAAACACGTTATGCGCTTTCATTTGAGACCCCACTCGATGATATTTTTGCAGACATTCGGTAACTCTTCCCCACTTTTACCCCCATAACTTTTAAACGGCTCAACCGATTTTCATGAAACATGTCTAAGAACACTCGCACGTAACTCACCTTTCATACAAAGAACTAAATAGAAATTGCTTCATCCGTTCGGGAGCTACGGTGCCACAGACAGACAGACAGACACGTGAAACTTATAACACCCCTCTTTTTTGTCGGGGGTTAATATTTTCAAATTTCAATCAAATCCTTTTCTGCATTTCACTACTAGTAACTAACTACTACTAACTAGTGATATGCAGAAAAGGATTTGAATTTGATGCTTTTGTTTTGTTTTTGAAAGCTAATGGCTATTATATCTTATAATAGGTCTTTACCTATGAAATTGCCGTTTTGTACGGAATAAGTGAAAGTACTTATTTTTTCAAACTTTTTTATTTCTGTTATTCGAAGTAATCACCCATGCAATCGACGCATCTTTGCCAACGCATTGGCAGTTTATTGATGCCCTTCTTGTAAAAATCAGCTGGACGGGAGGCAACAAACTCTTCAAAGGCATTTTGTACTGCCTCTCCGGAATTGAATTTTTTATCCACTAAAAAGTTGTCTAAATTTTGGAAAAAGTAATAGTCGGTAGGTGCAAGGTCTGGTGAGTATGGCGGATGAGGGAGAGCTTCCAACCCCAGCTCTTGCAGCTTGGAGACTGTCTGTTGCGCAGTATAGGGTCGCGCGTTGTCGTGAAGCAGCTGCAAGAGCTGGGGTTGGAAGCTCTCCCTCATCCGCCATACTCACCAGACATTGCACCTACCGACTTTTACTTTTTCAAAATTTAGACAACTTTTAAGTAGGTAAAAATTTCAATTCCCGAGAGGCAGTACAAAATGCCTTTGAAGAGTTTGTTGCCTCCCGTCCAGCTGATTTTTACAAGAAGGGCATCAATAAACTGCCAATGCGTTGGCAAAGATGCGTCGATTGCTTGGGTGATTACTTCGAATAACAGAAATAAAAAAGTTTGAAAAAATAAGTACTTTCACTTATTGCGTACAAAACGGCAATTTCATAGGTAAAGACCTATTATATTGAACAGTCATGTAAGTAAACTCTGCCTTTTGACTCTTCAAGTTAAATAAAAAAAACTGAAATATTTTTTAACCCCCGACGCAAAAAGAGGGGTGTTATAAGTTTCACGTGTCTGTCTGTCTATCTGTCTGTGGCACCGTAGCTCGCGAACGGATGAAGCGATTTCAATTTAGTTTTTTTTTGTATGAAAGGTGAGTTACGTGCGAGTGTTCTTGGACATGTTTCATGAAAATCGGTTGAGTCGTTTAAAACTTATGGGGGTGAAAGTGGGGAAGAATAACCGAATGTCTGCAAAAATATCATCGAGTGGGGTCTCAAATGAAAGCGCATAACGTGTTTTTTACTTTTTAAAGGGAACTCAGGTTATTATATCAGGGTTTTTTTTTTAAATTTTGAGAATTTATAGTTATGTACAAAATGCAATGATAAAGAAATCGAGATAATATATAAATGATTATTAATTCTAAGTTTGCCAATCGTTTTTCTTTATTTGTTTCTAACTGAGCCCCGCGGTGTTACCCGCGGTACAACAACAACTGCGGGTGACGAAGCGGGACAAAGCTAGTCTGTAAATACATATAGTAAAATGTACCTAAGTTTACTCCTTATATCATCAGCTATCTACCATTGAAAGTCCCTTCAAAATCGGTCCAGCCGTTCCATAGATTAGCCGGCACTCACGAGTATAGATGTATAGATATTGTCCACTTAAGTGAAAGATGTATAAATTGACATATCGTCAATAATATCGAATCAATGTTTAATGATACTACTAGTAAAATAAATATAAGTACCTACCTAGTTGTTAAATGTACGAATATTTAATCATCGCTCATATAATATATTATCTCTTATACTCGTACTCTACGCGACACGCTGTAGAAAAGGTGATCTTTTAAATACTTGTACTATCTACACTCGGACTACATTTGTAGTAATTGCATAATAAATAAATATTTTTGGACATCTAACACACAACGCCATCTAGTCCCAAGCTAAGCAGAGCTTGTGTTATGGGTACTAGACAACTGATACAAATACATATATACTTTTTTTTGTAAATACATACACATTATACATATAAAACACCCAAACTCCGAAACAAATATTTGTAGAATAGTCGTACCAGAGACCTCATGATCAGCTTCGCACACGCCAACCGCGTGACCAACGAGGCAGTCAAAATTGCCAGTAAAAATTGCATAATGCTGCATAATGTTTTCATTTAGGCAAATATACAAATGCTAAGTAAATGTCATTATATAAAAGAGATAGATCATGATGATCACCATGACATGAAGGCAAAAGCTTTCGATGTTTTCATTTGAAATTGATGTCAGATGATTTTAAGAATATAATAATCAATATCAATACTAATATAATAAATTCAAAAGTAACTCTGTCTGTCTGTCATGCTTTCACAGTTAAACCGCAGCACCGATTTCAACCAAATTTGGCACGAAGATACTTTGATTTTTGAAAAAGGACGTAGGCCAGACCATTATGTACCGCGATAATCGGCATATACGTGGGCGTAGCATAGTAAAATTATTAACTTAAAATATCTGAAATTGTACTTTATGACAATTTCAATATATTTAGTTTATATTATTAATATCCCTTGCCATTCGGTGGTATAAATATTATAGTTAAAAGTTATACAGTCAAAGAGTTAAACCTTAAAAGATGAAAGGCGGCGTTTCTGATTATAATACAAGTTAAAATGTGGATGCAAAAGTCGAAATTAAGCCTGATTTACATTATCTAATCTGCTGAGAATTAAGAGACATTTGTAGTGGGCTATTTAAGGACGCGTTTGCAAAATTGATAGGTATAGAATCGAATTACTACGTTGACACAAGTTACACAAACAAGTGCAAGTCGGATAGCGGCAGGAATAAATATCAACTTGCCTAAATTGATATTTTGAAAGTTTTTTATATTTTCTCATTTCTATGTAATAGGTACTTACCTCCGGACTTGCTGGAGTGACCTGAAGGTGTACTTCGGTGACTGTTTATGGAACTCCTCGACGAGTAGAACTAGGTGTACCGAGTTTGGGTTCGTTTTGTTAATTATGATGAGACCTTGCCTCCGGACTTGCTGGAGTGAAGGTGTACTTCGGTGACTGCTTATGGAACTCCTAGACGAGTTGACATAGTCTTACTGAGTTTGGGCTCGTTTTGTTAATTATGATGAGACCTTACCTCCGGACTTGCTGGAGTGACCTGAAGGTTTACTTCGGTGACTGCTTATGGAACTCCTAGACGAGTTGACATAGTCTTACCGAGTTTGGGCTCGTTTTGCTAGTTATGATGAGACCTTACCTCCGGACTTGCTGGAGTGACCTGAAGGTGTACTTCGGTGACTGCTTATGGAACTCCTAGACGAGTTGACATAGTCTTACCGAGTTTGGGCTTGTTTTGTTAGTTATGATGAGACCTTACCTCCGGACTTGCTGGAATGACCTGAAGGTGCACTACGGTTACTGCTTATGGAACTCCTAGACGAGTTGACATAGTCTTACCGAGTTTGGGCTCGTTTTGTTAGTTATGATGAGACCTTACCTCCGGACTAGATGGAGTGACCTGAAGGTATACTTCGGTGACTGCTTATGGAACTCCTAGAGGAGTTGACATAGTCTTACCGAGTTTGGGCTCGTTTTGTTAGTTATGATGAGACCTTACCTCTGGAGAGACCTCTCCTTGCTGGAGAGACCTGAGGGTGTACTTCGGTGACTGCTTATGGAACTCCTAGACGAGTTGACATAGTCTTACCGAGTTTGGGCTCGTTTTGTTAGTTATGATGAGACGTTACCTCCGGACTTGCTGGAGTGACCTGAAGGTGTACTTCGGTGACTGCTTATGGAACTCCTAGACGAGTTGACGTAGTCTTACCGAGTTTGGGCTTGTTTTGTTAGTTATGATGAGACCTTACCTCCGGCTTGCTGGAATGACCTGAAGGTGAACTTCGGTGACTGCTTATGGAACTCCTAGACGAGTAGAACTAGGTGTGCCGAGTTTGGGCTCGTTTTGTTATTTATGATGAGACCGTTAGTCCGGGTTTGATGGAGGGACCTGAAGGTGTACTTCGGTGAATATTGAAACTCGAAATTAGACGTAATCAATTCTTTATTTGTAGAATATTTGTTTGAATGTGTGAAGAATGTGCTCTTAGCTCCATATTTCTTGCCATTCTAGGGTCAATCGATTCCGGGAGGAGACAGTTTTTGTCAAATCGAATTAAAAATAGTTCCATTTTCTCTTTTCAAAATATTATATGCTGACGATGGACGTTTAATTTCAACGATGCCGAGCTCACATTTTCCGTCTGGGGTTGCTCCTAGAAAGGCAAATTATTTGTCAATGAATAACCCACACTGGTCTATGCGTGTATTCAAAGCCTTTTCTAGGTCTCGAATTGCACATTGCTTAGATCTTTTCCATAGAGGTTTTGTTTGATCAGTGGACCACATTCAGTTGTTGGGCGACGTTTGCAGACTGTCGCGAACCAAGATGCTGTCAGGAGTTTTCTCCGGGTTTCTAACCATAACGGACTTCCACTCTGCAATATGATGTCTTTTTCCAAGTTCTCCTTTTCGACCTCCGAAAGTTCCAATGTCGCCAAAAAATTTAATTTGGCATCTTTGTACTCTTCCTCATTAAAGTCAACTTTTCGGCAACTTTCGCCATAATAAGCATCTGGTTGAGATATTGCCGTCCTGTTTTTTTTTCTTTTTTCCATTTCTTTATATATATATATACGATAAAAGAGTAGAATGCATAATAAATAACAAGCATAAGAATTCGCCCAAACTCGGCACACTCGTGTAGGAGTTCCATAAGCAGTCACCGAAGTACACCTTCAGATCCCTCCATCAAGCCCGGAGGTAAGGTCTTATCATAACTAACAAAACGAGCCCAAACTCGGTAAGGCTATGTCAACTCGTCTAGGAGTTCCATAAGCAGTCACCGAAGTACACCCTCAGGTCTCTCCAGCAAGTCCGGAGGTAAGGTCTCATCGTAACTAACAAAACGAGCCCAAACTCGGTAAGACTATGTCAACTCCTCTAGGAGTTCCATAAGCAGTCACCGAAGTACACCTTCAGGTCATTCCATTTAGTCCGGAGGTAAGGTCTTATCATAAGTAACTAAACGAGCCCAAACTCCTCACACCTAGTTCTACTCATGTAGGAGTTCCATAAGCAGTCACCGAAGTACACCTTCAGATCCCTCCATCAAGCCCGGAGGTAAGGTCTCATCATAACTAACAAAACGACCCCAAACTCGGCTAACCTAGTTCTACTCGTCGAGGAGTTCCATTAGCAGTCACCGAAGTACACCTTCAGGTCACTCCATCTAGTCCGGAGGTAAAATCTCATCATTACTAACAAAACGAGCCGAAACTCGGTAAGACTATGTCAACTCGTCTAGGATTTCCACAAGCAGTCACCGAAGTACACCTTCAGGTCACTCCACCTAAGCCGGAGGTAAGGTCTCATCATAACTAACAAAACGAGCCCAAACTCGGTAAGACTATGTCAACTCGTCTAGGAGTTCCATAAGCAGTCACCGAAGTACACCTTCAGGTCACTCCATCTAGTCCGGAGGTAAGGTCTCATCATAACTAACAAAATGAGCCCAAACTCGGCTAACCTAGTTCTACTCGTCGAGGAGTTCCATTAGCAGTCACCGAAGTACACCTTCAGGTCACTCCATCTAGTCCGGAGGTAAGGTCTCATTATAACTAACAAAACGAGCCCAAACTCGGTAAGACTATGTCAACTCGTCTAGGAGTTCCACAAGCAGTCACCGAAGTACACCTTCAGGTCACTCCACCTAAGCCGGAGGTAAGGTCTCATCATAACTAACAAAACGAACCCAAACTCGGTAAGACTATGTCAACTCGTCTAGGAGTTCCATAAGCAGTCACCGAAGTTTCAGGTTACTCCACCTAAGCCAGAGGTAATGTCTCATCAAAATGAGCCCGAACTCGCAAAATACTACTTACTTTTAGCAAAATAAAATATTGTTATAAAAATCTGTAAATAGAAAAATATAATCTTACCTTGTCAAGTATCAACCTATTTTGGTTTATCGAATATTTTGAATTTGTAGAGCGATCTTTTCAACACGAGCTAATGCAAACAGGCGAAACAGTGTCCACTCACGACGGCGGCCGACCGCAGACTGAGATTTACGAAATTTTTGCGCAATAAATCAAGAGAGGATCAAAAAAATAAAATAACCCTTATTGCAATCGACTACGATTCATCCGTAATAGCAAAATATGTGAAAATATAAGCTCCGGTTGTTATTTTTTCTGCGACTTTCTGTGTCACTTTTAAATGATTTTTTTCCTAGGATTTTTAATTGACTATATATGCCTCCTTACAGTATTTTTAGAAATACTAAAATAGGTTGATTGTAGAACAAAAATGTACCAAAACTCAACCCGATATCGTAAATACGGTTACGGAAGATCGTTTTTACAATATTAAATAATTCAATTTTCAAAAAAATTGTCCCTCGGATTTGAAGATGAAGAACTAATCTTTAAGTGTTAGTATTGTGTTATATTCAATTTGGTTTATTTTAGTCACAAATTGCACCGAAAAACAGCATAATTTTGTACGAATCGTAAACGCGCCCTTAATATGCAGATTTCCTTTCGCCTAGGTTCAAAATTAAATTATCCTAAAAACCCAACGGATACAAATGTTTCATTTTGTAGATGTAAGAACAATAAAGTGCAAGATATAACTAGTTTCACTTGAATTAAATACCTACTGTAAAGGCTAGTTTTACCACTTCCTGATTAAGTTTCAGATAGGTATCGTATCTGCCCTATAACAATATTTAACAGATATAGGTTTGTGACATTACTCGTACAATGTCACTAAAACCGCAGTTAATACTTTTAAACCATAGTTTTATTAATTTTAACAACATATTAAATATGGCTTTGGTTCGTGTTTTCTTACAGTTGTAATTTTGAATTTAATCCGAATTTCAAAAATTACTTTATTTAATGAGGAACCTTTAAATCTTAAAAACCCTTTTTTAATAGCAACATCTCAATAATCTTAGAAGATAAAACAATATACATATACGCCGAATATTTTGGGCGTTGTGTTTATGAGTTGCCTGAATGACGACTGCCAGTGAAAATAACTGAAATTATTTTAAATAAAAAAAATCACCACTTAAAATAAGTATACATGTCGCAAGTAGAGGTTTCATCTTAATAAGTGATATTTTAAAGCCAGTTAACGGCAAAAACATGTCCATTCCATTAGAATTTTTAGCACATTAGGTTATCCTAATGTGCGTATCGTGTATTTACTTCATTTTCTCGTAAAGGTCTACCACACTCAAAGGCCATAACCCTGCACGTTATATTCATAAAACATCGTTTATTTTACACACACCAAAATTACGCAGCTCGTTATCCCTAATTTGTAAAAAATATGAATATTAAAAATACAGAGAAAGCAAGAATTCCTTTCAAAGTATAAATTTTGTGGGTCGTGTAGGGCTCTCGGATCGACCTAGAAACCGTCTCGCTGAATGGAACTGTACACTCAACGTCCTTTTACTAAACAAATTTAAGAATTGGGTACGTATTTATTTAAACAATTTTCGGTAGACGTTTGTAAAGTAATATAATTAATTTAGCTCACTTGTCTCATGTGTATTTATGGTCTCAACTCTACAGAATTGTAGCATGATGTTGCGTTGCCAATACTTTCCTCAATTAATATGTACACGCCGCTAGCGTGTATCGCGAGCCGCCACATGGAAGGGGAGCGGGGCGTGGGACGGCGCGCCCGCGCCGCTTCTTGCGGCCCCACCGACAGCAGTCCTGTCACGGTCGCCACTATGTCTGCGACGTAAATAAAAGCCTTTGTTTGAAGTACTTATTTTACTTGATAAGCAATATTATATACAAAAGAATTATTTGGTGGTCAAGCTAGCTAGCGGCGTGTACATCCTCCGCCGCGTTGAAAGGCTGAAGTAGTTAGCCTTTTAAGTAGTTTAGCTGGTTGGTTCAGACGGTCGTAAAAGGCACATCTTATTTGTGGCTCGTCTTATTGTTGCCTTCGTAGTGTAGACGTCGGTGACTCTGCTAACACCATCACGTCCTGGATACAATTTTGTTACCCGGCCCATACGTCAATGGAGTGGCATCAGGTTGTCCTCTTTCAGGATGACGAGATCACCTACTTGAAGGGGTGTTTGCTTCTTTTGCCATTTGTGACGGTTTTGTAGCTCGGCTATGTACTCAAGGCGCCACCTGTTCCAGAACTGCTGCCTGGCCTGCTCGATGCGCTGGTACCTGTTAGGTCTTGATAGGTTAACAGGCAATGAAGGTGTAGATATTAATGGACGACCAATCAGAAAGTGCCCTGGGGTTAATGGATTTAGGTCAGCGGGGTCAGAAGAGAGAGGAGAGACTGGGCGGGAATTGAGGATAGCCTCTATTTGTGTGAATAGCGTTGCTAACTCTTCGAATGTTGATTTAACGCCTGCTTCCCAAATTCCACCGAAGTGTGGAGAATAGGCGGGACAGAACATGAATTTAATCTCTTCAGTTGCTGCGTAGTATATATTATATATTAGTAGTATTATATAAAATACAAACACATTAACTGAAAATGTGTAATGAAGTTCTAGAACACAAAAAAACTCTTCAGTTTTGTCATCATTTCCTTTTAAGATTATTCTTTATAATACTAATAATATAATCAATGTACTACAAAATTTAAGAGCTTGTGCAAAGACAATTAAAAATACAAATACTATAATTTTATAATCTTGTATACTTATATAAAAAGCTTTATTTAGATTTACACAGATTTTCATATTTATTGTATTCTACCCTTAACTTTTTATGTTCGAATTTCAAAATATATTATATTAAACCTCAACAATACAGTTCGCGTATCAACAAAAATTAGGTTAAGCTTGGATGATCTCGAAGGTTTAGCAATATGGTGAAAATTCAATAGCTATAGAATTAAGTATAAAATTCTCAGGAAACGAACCAAAAATACGTGACATTAATCTCTGACAGTCGTTGGTCGTAATCCGGCTCAGATTTATACTACCATGTCAATAGTTTTTTTTTTCTGGCGTCAAATCTAAGAGAAGCTTTACTTACTCCTATAGTCATGAATTTTTCATGACCCTGTTCAATATATTATATTACGTAATACATTTTGAAATAGGTTTATTAATACAAAAATATATAAAATACGCGTAAGTAAAGGTAACTATTTATACAAAAATATTAAGTTCGTTTATGTACTCTTCATATCTCAAAAAGTACTGTACTGATTTTAGCGCCAGTTACATTTTGCATATTCGATTAGTGCAACCACAATTTACTGCAGTAAAACGTGACAACGCTAATTTAGTCAGCTGCATGTGTTTTGGTTCAATGGCAAACACTGCCCGCTCTGCGCTGTGCGTGCCGACGACGCAATTGCAGGAATGCAAATTTACATCATCATCGTGCAGATTTTTACGCATATAATGTACTACTAAGGCGTTCTTTTTTACATATAGGCCCGTGACCTGCAACACTGCGAGTAATAGAGTTTTCAATATATAGCACTACGCGTGTATTCAATACAAAGAGATATACTTTCAAGCAACGTAAGAACGCACACTCTCGTGAATTGCTGCGTGATGCAGTGTGAAAATTGCCTGAATAATCTCCATATCCTGCAAAAATATGTTCATATTTTAACCGACTTCAAAAGAGGAGGAGGTTCTCAATTCGACTGTATATGTTTTTTTTATATGTGTGTTCGCGGATAACTTCGTCGTTTATGAACCGATTTTAATGATTCTTTTTTTAATGGAAAGGAGATATCCCAACGGTGGTACCATGATAAGGACACTAAGATCTGATGATGGCATCCAAGAGAAATCGAGTCGAACCTTGAAGTCGGTTTTTATTTTTTTTAAATTTTACTTGTAGACTATAGATATTATAAAGTTTGAGACTAGTATGATTCTAGAGGAATTTTAGGACCATAAGTTAACTGATCTCAATGTGGCAATTTTATAATACTGATATGTGTGTGCAACTCGAGTTCCTGCTTTATAGTCACAAAATGGCTAACAACGCGCACACAGCTACAGTTGAAAAAAAATTTGTATGACAATAGTTGAACACTACTTATTTTAACGCTTTCATAGCTTTGCCTGGCTTTAACAATCTCTCCATACATATTAACGATCTAAGATTCTACCTAAAAATTCTCACTTAATATTATTAATTCACGAATAAAATTTCGGCTGTCTGTGTTAACTAGGATACTAGCCAATCATATAACACAATACAAATTGCCTTAACACGTCTATTACACATCTACATAGTGTCAGTAACTTCAGCCCTTATATGCACATTACTGAACGTGTAGGCTATTACCAAATATAATGGTTGAACTAATGCCGTCTTGCGTGACGTCAGCGGGTAATTTCACTTGCTAGTGGTCGTTAAGCCTTGTTAAGGGACGTTAAGGCTTTGATAACATCATGTACGGAACATTATCATGACTTGCATAACTTTAAAAAGATGATTCTCCTTGAAACCTTTTTGAAAACAAATAAGGATAGCGATAAGAGGACCGATGTCTTTTCCAGATTAAGAAGGATTTAGAGTGAGGGAAAACGTTTTCTCATTGTTAGATACACCCACACCACTTTCGGTATCTATATGTATAAAAATGACTCGCCGAAATATATGTACGCGCATAACTTCCGATCGGTTACACCAAATTAAATAATTCTTTTTCTATGTGTTCGTTATTGTTATGACAAGGTTTGTGTACAAGAAAAATAAAAGATAACGGGAAAAGTCTTTTTTTTATCCGCGACTGTACACTGCCTGTGAGAAGCTGAGACAGATATATAAATATGGCGGTATGAAGTTCGCCGGGTCAGCTAGTTGTCTTAGAAACATCGCTTATAATTTGGAAATATTTCTAGAAGAGATAAAAACAGGACTGAAAGTTTCAAACTATCTAACTTTAAATAAACTAATTACTTGTTATCAAAAGACCGTGAATAATTTTAATGGGACAATAGTTAAGAAAGGGCGTCATCTTGATAAAAATTAGGAGTCCTCTATAAATAGGCCTATGTCTAGCAGTGGGCTATTCACTGCTGGTTATGCGCGTACATACATTTTGGGGATTCATTTATATATATATATATATATATATGTCGGAGACACAAGAATAAACGAGAACATGAATCACAGATACAGCCAATCTGGACTAAAGCCAAACACTAATCACTACTCGAGGTAGTAGACTAGTACTACTACTACTCTATTAGTACCTACCTCGATTAGTAGTACTACTACTAGTAGTACTACTAATCGAGGTAGTAGAGCCACGCTGATTTCAGCACGAACGGGCCGGCTCGACCGGGGCGGTACTACCCTCGCACAGAAAATCAACGTAAAATGACAGCGTTCGTGCTGTCGTGTTTCGTTGGTGAGTGCGAGACCGGAGGCCCAATTAGTCTAGTCAACAAGTTTCATACTTGTTGACTGGACTAAAAGATGCAGTAGCATCACTAGGCCGCCATAGTGTGGGTCGCCATACTGCACTGTCTGCATTCGCAATGAGTATGGTGACCACCACTCTTGGATTCTGCTTATGTTTTCCATCAGGCAGAGCAGAGTCATTTTGGCGGGCCAAACATAAAAAAATAAAAAAATAAAACTACTAAACGGATACGAATTAACTTAAACACCATCAGCAACCCCACGAGGGGGTTGGGGCAACGCTCACTCCTCCGCGGTGCCCTGTGGAATTCGTCACCAGACTTGTAATTCCCCCACAGGTAAATATCGCCTCGTACACACAATATAAAACACAGAGATACAATAAATCACAATCAAATAATAGAAAACTACTACGACTCAGGAGTGACTCATGTCACAATCAAGAGGTATGGTCGTCACGAGATCTGAAGAGAAACTGTGTCCTGTTTCCGATCGCCCCGCTTTGTATAGACTGTTCCGTAGTGTTCGATAGAGGCAAATGTTTGTATCACTTTTATTATTCGGATACCCTCATTCCGACATATATATATGTAAAGAAATAAGATAACTTTGTCTAATTTGATATTAAGCGCGCCCTGCTCTGTCGATAGAACAGTGGCCTACTACCTTAATATACAGCACTATACAGCTAGATGGCGTATTTGGACAAATGGCTGTCACGGCTAAATGGAAAAAAGAAAGAATGAAAAAATTGTGATTGTGAGGTAAAGAATTATTTATAATTTAATTTGTGAAATGGAATCGACAAATCTGTTAGAAACTTTAAATGTCGTTTCTTTGAATTTTCAGGTAAGAAACATAATAGGTTTGTTAAGATAATGTAGTAAAACGATGTAAATATTTGCTTAAATAAAAAACTTTGAATTTTCAGAGCAACACAATAAGTTTTGTTTCGCCGGTTTCTAATAATCCCGACTAATTGTCTTATATATATATATATATAGATTTAATTCAAAATCAGAATCTGTTGTATAGTCTAAAAGTTTTCTCAGAATCATGACTACATAAAGTATGTATATTAAACGAAAGATCTGTCAAGTGGACTTCATATTTGTCATTTACTTTATATCCTCTTGATCCTAACAATCTCAGCTGCAAGTATGTTTTTCCCACAAAATGTCACTCAGCAAGGGATAAGAACATGAAATGTTGCTGCTTCAGTATTTCTGTTTGCTCCTCATTGTCTAGACATGTTTACGTAGCACTTCACGACAAACAGCTCCCGTAAATCAACGAAATATATATATTCACCAAGTCTTTTAGGTACAAATCGTCTAAATATCCATCTTATTTTCCTCTCAAAGCTCGTTCTTTCTATAAACATATCTTTATATTAATTTAAATACATCGCACTAGTCATGTTTGTTCATCAAGATGTCATAATCCTGATGTTTCAAACCACCACTTTCTACGTTATTTTGCCGGATTTTGGTATTGCTAGCACCTTGACTAACTTAACTTTTTAAATTAGTACTTGTTTTTTAATTCAACAACCTGAATGCATGCTTGTGCTCAACTCGTTATATTTAGTTGTTTTAATTAAACTGCCATTAATAACAATATTATGCAGTCAATCATAAGATTAATTTAGATGACTGCAGTAAATATAAGAAGGAAGTTTAACAGCAACATATTTATGAACTAGAATTCCGATTTCCAGAAGAACGAATTAGTCTGCATCGTTAAAGTAATTATGTTACGCAGTACACCAATTTCCCAAAGTTTTTGCAACTGTCATTCACAAAAACAAGTAACGTCGTCAATAATTCAGGTCCGACTGTTCTCTTTGAAAATTAAGGTTTCTTGTTACGACCCCAGATAATGTAGGATTTTGCGAAGCCAAAATGAGCAGGTTTTCTTACGGAAAATCGTGATACCGTAAAACTTTTTGTCATTATGTGTAATGGCGTTCATCAAACAAATTCCATCAAAAGAACTACACAGACTTCCTCTCAAAAAACGACTTTGTACTAATTCAATTTAAACTTATAAAGACACATTAGCGGTTTAAGGAAGAGCCACAAAGAAGGACGGTGGATCTTGAAATTTGCAATTTAACGAGACGAAAATTTAAAACGAGAAAGATATTCAAATTGGGGGACGCCCTAACAAATCACGCGACGATAAAAAGGCTCCTTCACAATTTGGTAAAGGCGAGTATTTCAACCCGTTTGCTATTTTGTTGCAGCCGTTTTATTTTTCCGAGCTGCCATTTCGAACGTACGCATGTTTGGAAGGGAGGATTCCCTTGTATGAAACGACATCGTATCGCAACAAATGCCTGAAACTAGTGTTTTGACTTTCGAATCAATAGCAATTGTTTCTTTATTAGTTTGGAATATTGGCAACTATCTAAAGATTTGTTACATGAAGTGAACGTTTTATATAAAGAAATGTATACAACGTCTTTGCTACATGTTACAGGAAAATGGAGAATCTGATACTGAGCGCTATTCGTATTGCGAACAACATAAAGAGAGAAAGCGTACCCTTTATGTAACTTATAAGAAACATCACACAGGAAATCGAAGAACCAGTACTTACTATTTAACATTCTCTATTTTATCAACCGACTTCAGAAAGGAGGAGGTTCTCAAATCGACTGTATTTTTTTTTTATGTTTGTGACCTCATAACTTTGGACTGGGTGAACCGATTTTGATGATTCTTTTTTTATTTGAAAGCTGGTGCTTCCCGAATGGTCCCATTTAAATTTGGTCCAGATTGAAGTCGGTTTTTTTTTGTCAAAATTTGTAATTATTTTACTTAAGTTAATATATTGAAAATCAATGGAATGTAAAGTGAAAAAAAGAAAAAAATTAAACACAAGAGGTTATTTATATACTTAAGCGGATTGGTTGGCAAAATCCGCTTTTATCTATTTGTTTCACTTATGGAACAGTATCCGGGGCTGTTACAAAGATTAAAACTAAAGTTGTTACCGTAAATTTAGGAAATAAACGACTTTAATTTACTCTGTACTGTATATGTAGTATCCATCCAAGTGAACTTTTCCCACATTTACTCTTATCGCGAAAATGCAGCTTTGAGAACGCTGTTTTATAACAACTTCTGCTTTCAATAGTTACACATTAAGTTCTTAAAACCAAAGCCCTAGGGAAGCTCGTGTTTCTGTGCAGTTGCTGAGCTAGCCATATAAACTTATAGGAAAACTACCTCGGTGGCGTAGTGGTGGCGTATGCGACTGCTGTGCTTTAGGTCTCTGGTTCGATTCCCGGTTCTGACCAAATGTTTGTATTATCTGCAAATATTTGTTTCGGAGTTTGGGTGTTTTCTATGTATAATATGTATGTATTTACAAAAAAAAGTAAGTATGTATTTATATCAGTTGTCTAGTACCCATAACACAAGCTTTGCTTAGCTTGGGACTAGATGGCGTTGTGTGTTAGATGTCCGAAATATTTATTTATTATTATTATTAATTAATTTAATTAAACTAGATGAATACTCAGAAAACCTAAAGTTTATTTAATTGCTTTATTCATCGATGATTGGATTATAGAATTTGTTTTTACATGACTGTTGACGAGGTTTCAATTGTATTGTAACAGCCGATCAAGTGCGTTATATATTCATCACTAATATATTCTATGTTATTAGAACTGATAAAGAAACGGAACTATGACCAACTTACAACTTTAATCATACAACGCCTTTGGTGTTTTTTCGCGTCATAAATTTAAATCTTAAATTATTTTCGGAGTAAAAATTTTACTTTATATAAGCTACTATATTACTATTAATAAATCTAGCCTATATGTTTAAATTAAATTGCAGTACATATTAGAAATTTCGCGGTCTACTAGATATCAACAAGGTTAAGAGAGTTTTAGCAGAATTCATCTTCAAATCTATGAGCAAATCTTATATATAAAATCAATTGCTATTCGTTTGTCGCGCTAAAACTCGAGAACAGCTGGGCGGAATCAGCTGATTTTGGTTTTGAAATATTTGTCGTAGTCCAGGGAAGATTTAAACGGCGAAAAATAACTTGAAAATCTAAATGTCACGTGTACGAAGTAGCGGGCACAGCTAGTCAGCAATAAATTTAAAAAAAATTAAAAGACTACGTAAAAGCGTTTGATAATATTAATATATAACCTCAGTCACCGGGCCATTATAACGAATCTATTACGCTAAGAAGGAACATACTTTCAAAACTAATACCCTTACTTTTTGCTTCGATTTATAGTGTAGCAATCTCAATCAAGGTAAAATATAGTTACCGATATTCTCAACGGATGAAACAATCTCATGTATAGTACTGAGACAAGCAAACCTAGCTCCGAGATAAAATATATTTAACTATTCTTAACATGCAAAACGCTTTTATTTAAAGCTTAGTTTCGAGATAGTTCAGTATTCCCATCACGTATTCTTTATTACGAAATGCTATCTCCAATTTGCTCCCTAAATGTCGCTGTAATATATTTTAACCATAATATAAATTTAAGCTAATATTATTTTTTGACCGTGGCTGTGGAATAGACGTAACAAAAAATGAGGTACTAGCATTCTCTTTAAATAAACTGTTGAATATCATTTTGGATTCCAAACATCAGGTATTACCAACACATATTTATTATACCTTCAAATCTTTTACTGAAACTTTGCGAGGACTTTCATGAATGGTATTTATATATTTCAGAACCGATTTTACTCACATATCTACATATTTTACGAGTGGGCATAGAATATTTTACCTATTATATTTAACAAACAGATTTTTAAAGAAACTTTCTGTTGACTAAAGAACTATAAAAAGGAGAAGAGAAATAGCAGACAGTGACTCTGAGTGTAATTTTAAGGTCCCTACCGAATTTATTATAAATATTGTATCTAAAATCTTATACGATATTACGATACTTAAGATTTTTATTAGAAGATATTGTAACAGTTGTTGCATCAGATTAAAATTTACTTTTTTTTATGTTTGTCCCTGCCAAAATGACTCTACTCTGCCTGATGGAAAGCATAAGCAGAATCCAAAAGTGGTGGTTACCATACTGCGAATGCAACAACGCAGCATGGTGACCCACACCATCGTGCTGAAACCAGCGTGGCTCTACTACCTTGTTACTATTGAGAACAGTTTTGTGTTGATTTTATAACTGTGTATATTGTAGAATATTATCCTCCATGACACGTGTTCTTTATTTTCTTTGAGGTGCGTATGACTAACTCGTGTTTAGTAGCCGCCGCTGCGGGGTTCATTGTCAAATAAGATTTACGACAGAAGTACGCCTATCGACACTAACACCAAAGAAAATTTAGTAGTCAATCTTTGGGGAAGGAGAGACACGAAACGGGATTTGTATATATATCAAATGTAGTTTATTTCTTTATATATTTCTGTTAAAAGTAAATAGCTTGTGATGATCCAATAACCTTTTTTTTAATAATGTATTAAGTCCGCTGATGTACACAAGTGCTTGAAGATTTAAATAAATAAATAAATGGTAGTATTTTGTTTATTAATTGACAGGTAAATGAACTTTAGTAATTAAAAACAACAGAAATATTTTGTATTATTGATATTTAATAGGCTTGAACGATGTTATTATAGTCCATTATAAGCTATCTCTTTTCTCTTACTATAACAATTTTCTGTCAATTTTTTCCACCTACCCTACATACATATTCCTAAAGGATGAGCGCCACGTAGGCAGTAAAAAAATTGTGCGTCAGAGTCAAGCATTTGATCATAATATACAGATAAGAACATGTAGTCAGGTACCTATTTGTTAGGCAGTAAATTGCTCGGATTATCTTGACTCCAATCACATATAACGCGAATGCATTGATTGAACTATCAAAGGTTCAACGATCTTACTACTAATCAGTTTATGAACTAGTTTGGTTAAATCACTGAGAATTGAGCCATTATTGATTTTGATATGATTCTATTACTGACACAATATGATGTTAGTCAATTTGTAGTGAGATAGCTCACTAGAAAACTTATGAAATCATTACATCAAAAATTTTAACTAAAACCTACTTCAAGGTTCGACTCGATTTCTCTTGGATGCCATCATCAGATCTTAGTGTCCTTATCATGGTACTACCGTTGGGATATCTCCTTTCCATTATAAAAATAACCATCAAAATCGGTTCATAAATGACGAAGTTATCCGCGAACACACATGAAAAAATAAAAATATATACGGTCGAATTGAGAACCTCCTCCTTTTTTGAAGTCGGTTAAAAATTATAAGGTAACTAATTTCAAAGTGTAATAAACTTATAATAATAATTAAATAATAAGTAAATCAGTCAGACCATTAATCATTTTTAATTTGCCTTACTCAGTATTCTCATGGCTGTGATAAATAAACGTGACACTTAAATGGGAACACACGTTATAAGATAACAACTCATAAATACATGACTTTTATTATAAAGTTTATTCATAAACAACAAGTACTCTAAAATATACCATTTATTGCGAGCCTATATATAACATATGTATATATAGTAGTATAAAACGGAACAGTACTAAACCATTGCTATTTAGTAACAATATGAAATATTTAAGTTATATTTTATATGTGTTTGTGTAAGTTTTATAGCAAGGTCCCGATCTAAACGAAGAATGGCTTGCATTTATTACCATACGACCATTCAGTATAAAAGTTCCCCATATTATATACACATATGTATATCAAAACAACTTAAATATTTTACCGTCTGGTAAACTTATGTTTTTTTACGACTTTTCTCTACTGTTGTCCACATTTCCTAGAGTAATCCAAGTTCTGTATAGTTATGTTATTTGTAAGAAAAACTGGACAAATTAGTTTTTTTTTAAGATTTAAGAATCGTGACATAGATTTAAAATGTTGTTTGTCGTGAAAATCAATTCGTTTCTTCAAAGAAATTGTATTTATAGTATGAAAGTTATAATAGCATTTAACATTCTTCATGAGACACTAATTGCAAAGAAATAGGTCATCGTATTTGGTTTTGCGTCAATAAGTACCAGTATTTCTTGATCACAAATATAGATTCTCAGTCATTACTAAAATAAAATTCTCCACGTATCTCTCTGAAAATAAAATAAAGAAACCCGTCAATCTAAGCTCTAGTCTGAACCGATAATCTATTTCTAGTCTCAACTGAACTGGAACGAAGAATTCGTTAAAGATAGATGTTTTCTTGTACTTTTATACAACTCGCTTCATAAATAAAACTATTTACATTTCTTAGAACAAGAATACTTGGTATAAAAGAAAGTGTTGATACACGAAGTCTATTTAGACATCGTAAATTTATTTTCGTACTTTTCTATGAATTCGCTTTGAATTAAATTTTTACACTTCGCAGCTCTAACTACAGTACTCTGTATCAGAAAAATCGTTTCACACTTAGATAAGAAAGCTAAAAAAATATTCAAAATTATGAATGATGATTTACACTTTACTTTTATTAGAAGTAGTAAAAATGTTACAAAATTGATCCGAGATCAAATTCTACAGGGAACGGCTATCCTTAAATAAAATATTGCTTTTACTACCGCTCCACACAAAATACCCTCTAAAACCTAGCCAATGTCTACAACACATAAAATCAGTATTTACTGGATCTTGAAGTGTTATAGTACTCTGGCCGCATTGTCACAGAGAAAATGTTATTGATTCACAGTATAAAACTACAATACAAGACATTTTCAATCTCGAGGCACTTTTGTATCAGCCAGACGTTCAAACGGGTGCCAATTCATTCTGAACTTCCCAAATAATGCGGTTAGTTTGTTTGAAATAAATGGCTCGATACGAATAAAGCGAAGGTCTTTCTTTAACCCCGATTACTAGTTTGACGTGTATGTATTGGCACAACTAGAATTCTAGGATTAACCTGTCATGATTTACTATTACGAGTAGAATGTTATTTGCTAGGATAATTTGATTTCATTTTCGAGGGAAGTTGTTCTTGTATATTCTGATACCATTGAGAAAAGCGTATGAGCTCATACTTATAAAACTGCCATTATTATCGGAGTCAGATATACAGTTTTATTTAACGAGTTGTCTTCATAAAAAGGAAGAGAAAAAATTCAATTAACTGTTTACTAATTTAAAGTTTCAAAGCAAAT
Organism: Diaphora mendica; assembly: GCA_949125395.1. Taxonomy (NCBI): domain Eukaryota; kingdom Metazoa; phylum Arthropoda; class Insecta; order Lepidoptera; family Erebidae; genus Diaphora; species Diaphora mendica. The sequence continues at coordinate 22,866,312 of OX421316.1, read as the reverse complement.
CCAGTATAAATATATTGTAAAGAGCATTATTCGAAAGTTTAGTGTCTAAAAAAGTAAAAACTAAAACCCAACTACGACAAAAAACGATCCTGAAAAAGTATAAAACAAGTTTTAAAAGCCGTAGTCACACATTACGTAGAAATGTACCATAACACATTAACAACGCATGACTACGGCTTTTGAAACTTGTTTCATACTTTTTCAGCGTCGTTTTCAAAATCATAACCCTCCTTTGGCTTTACCGTAGTTGGGTAAAAAGTAGATGAATATTTAGCACAATTCGCGATCGTTTATTCAAATAATGGTCTATCGTTTGAAATAAATACTTATGGAGAAATTCAAACTATTCAAATGCAAGTATGCCGTAAAATGTTCTAGCTATGACGGTCTCCGCTCCAGACAAAACGTTTCTGTTATTCAAACTAGGATTTTGTATATCATACTTTAATATTTTAAAGTGGTTATTTTTGAAATGCAGGCATGTTATTTCTGTGTTCGTTCTTTATTGTACACACTCAACACATAAATATAAAAGGTACAGGGAACTGTCATGTACAAAGGCGATTTTTCAGTATTTTACCTTGACTCGTTAATGATAAAATAAAAAAACCCCTACGCAAGCACTTAATCTAGTAATCATACGCCAAAAATGCCTTACATCAATTTGGAAAAGAGCTGATACTCTTACACTGCTGGACTAATATTAACCAAACATAGCTAAGAACCACCGCAAGGAAACTGGCTTTCAAATGAAAAAACACGCATCGAAATCGGTCCATTCGTTTGAGAGCTACGATGCCACAGATAGACACACACACACACACACACACACACACACACAGACAGACATCGTCGTCAAACTTATAACAGCCCTATTTTAGCGTCGGGAGTTAAAAATATAAAATTTTATCTGTTTCCTCTTTCTCCATTTATTGTAAAAATTACATTTAAATTTGTTCTGTTAAGCGGTAATCATCGCATGAATATTCAACAAAAACAAACAAAAGTCTTACGCCTGGGGCTTGTTTATTCCTGTGTCAAAGCTTTCTTTGTTTCTTAATTAGGTGTTTATATTTCAAAGGAATTATGGTCTAAGATCCGACCCTAGATCGACCTTCACCTAGCTGATAATAGAATAAAACTTATTTCATAATAAATATATATATTTATTTATTTGTTTAATTTATGATATATTTTTTAATATTTTATTATTAATGTTTATTAGTTTTATTATAAACAAATAAAAATAAATTAATTAAAAATATTCTGTCCAGGATTTTTTAGACAACCCATTTTTAATATATTTTCTATTATACCAAATTTATTATAAAATAAGTTTTATTCTATTATCAACTCAGTGAAGGTCGATTTAGGGTCGGATCTTCTACTATTAGGTTATAAAATCTCACCGTCACTTGACAGCGTTGGTCGAAAATTGTATGAAATGTTTTATTTTGTGTTATCCATCATAATATAAATGTATATTAATAATATAATATAATGTATATATGTATATAATATTATTAATTACGTTACTAGTAGTAACGTAATTTATATTACTTGCATATTTTAGTAATATTTATTTTTATGCTTTGAACATTCGTATCTATCTATACTTATAATAAATATGTAACAAGTCCAATTCTGTATAATAAAGAAATTTAGTTTTTTTTTTTGGAGGACTATATATAATCGATACTGAAGCCAAAGCTGTAATTTTTTTCTTTTTTGTCTGTCTGTCTGCCTGTATCTTGGCCGCGCATCACGCCGAAACTACTGAATGGATTCAATTGAAACTTGGCATGATTTGAGATCATACTGCGAGGTAGGACATAGGATACTTTTTATCCCGAAATTCAGCACGGTTTTTTTTTTTTTTTTTATGTATGCCCGCCAAAATGATTCTACTCTGCCTGATGGAAAGCACAAGCAGAATCCAAGAGTGGCGGTCATCATACTCACTGCGAATGCAGGCAATGCAGTATGGCGACCCACACCATGGCGGCCTAGTGATGCTGCTGCACCTTTTAGTCTAGTCAACAAGTATGGAACTTGTTGACTAGACTACTTGGGCCTCCGGTCTCGCACTCACCAACGAAACACGACAGCACGAACGCTGTCATTTTACGTTGATTTTCTGTGCGAGGGTAGTACCGCCCCGGTCGAGCCGGCCCGTTCATGCTGAAATCAGCGTGGCTCTACTACCTACCTACGGAGAGAAGGAAAAAAAATGAAAATCAAAATATGTACTTAGTTGTAATTCAATAACACATAGTCTGAATTTATTCATTCTTTTTTTGCTAGAAAGCAAGTACTTTCAATATTGTTCCGTGATCTATTTATTTGTTTAATATACGACTTTAGTGTGTATTTATCGGTTAGTTCTATAAAATCCTTAGATGCCATCTAAGTTGCACAGATATCCGGTAGTTGGCGCCATATTTCTATTTCTAGATTATCCGGTAGATGGCGCCGTATTTATATTTCTAGAATGTTCAGAAATGTAGAAAATATTTACAAAAAAAAATAATGTAGCGGTACGAAGTTCGCCGGGTCAGCTAGTTTAATAATAAAACTAGAGTTACGAATCATTTATATAATACTAGCTTTTATACGCTGCTTCGCTCACGCAGACTTTCATCCCCTGATTTACCCCCTTAGGGGTGGAATTTCAAAAATTTATTACTTAGTTCTCACTTACGTTATAAAAAGAACCGTGGGAGAGCCACGCTTCGGTACGAATGGGCCGGCTCGACCGGAGTGATACCACGGCCTCACAGAAAACCGATGTGAAATAGTGCTTGCGCTGTGTTTCACCGAGTGAGTGAGGATACCGGAGGCCCATACCCCACCCCTTCCCCTACCTCCCCCATCCCCCCCATCCCTTTGCCTCCATGCCTCCCATCCCCCAAAGGCCGGCAACGCACTCGTGACGCCTCTGGAGTTGCAGGTGTCTATGGGCGGCGGTTATCGCTTACCATCAGGTGATACGTCTGTTCGTTTGCCCGCCTATTCCATAAAAAAAAAACCTACATGCAAAATTTCAGGATTCTAGCTCCAGCGGTTTGGGCTGTGCGTTGATCACTGGGTATGTCAGTCAGTCACCTTACTCTTTTATATATATAGATAGATAATATATATATACATGTTGTATTATATATAAATAAACCATTATAGGGAAGCTGTAGCAATAAAACCCAAAACAATCCATCCTCTCTCTACTCTCTTCAATTTCTATTTTTTTCATAAACAATTTATTTTGACGCATAACTTATTAAAGTATTGAAGTAACTTATATACAAGTCATGGTCTACTAACTTATTTCTTACAAGCTTTTAATTAGTATGAATTCCATTCATAGTTGATAGACAGAAATTGGCCGTTCTCCTCTGATTCCCTTACGTCATAGTTCAGTGACAAACGCGCTGAAACACTTTATATTCAAAAGTCTTCTTCAATATAAAAGTTAACCAGTGTATGTTAATATATGTATATATGGTAAACTTTATCCTTAACATCATGATGTACGAACTACCCGCGTTCGTCGTACTACTTTATAGGCTTGGTTTGGACAACACGATTTGTGTCGCTCCATTTCCCTACGACCTTGTATGGTAGCTTTTGTTGCCTTCATTGTTATGCGATATTTATGCGTGTGTTTTTACATTGAAAGCCAAAAAAAGTACAATGACATTGTAGAAGAAATATGCATAAATGTTTTTTTATATTTAAGTATAACATTTAACTAAAAACAATAAAAATATTTACATATACAAGCGTTCTCAGACAACTGGCAGCATTCAAACGTTGAATATTAATGCTAATTCTCTGTGTTACAAAAAATACTGTATTAATTGATTTCAGCGCCATCTATCAAAAACAACACAAATTACATAGTAATCACTGATACTATATCACGCATCTAAGTTTTCGCTTCGATTTCTGGTTATCTATACAGTTGCTTATATTAACTATATTATTAATCAATTGCTGTGAATTAAAATTTTATTAAACATTCCTGTTTTTCATTTTTTTTTTAAGTAGACTGTAATAGTTGACTTAAATAAAGCTAACTTTGAATAAAGGCCAGAAAAGTAAAACGTAATTTACTTATATGCATGTATTAAGTAAAAATTAACATTGTTTCAAACAAAGATAACATTTTTAATTCTCTCAGTACACATAAATTTATGATGTTATTCATTTGACAAGGATAATTACAAAACGTGTAAGTTATAGAAAGTTATATAAAGTTTGCTAAGAGTTTTCCTTAAAGAATACGGGTATAAGTTACCTAAAATATACTGTATAAAGTAATGAGAACCGTTGTTACGGCAATAACTTCAACTATGAACAATAACTTCAATACATTATAATAATGGAATAAATGTAAGCGAATAAAGAAATACTTGTACAAACTCCATTTAGAATATGTTGTGAGAGTATGTCTCGGAGGGAGGATAATTTGAACTCACAATCTATATCTATATACTTATGAAAAATGTAACAGGTCCAATTCTGTACATTAAAGATATTTAGAAATTTTTTTTGGAGGGTTCTCCACAATTGATACTGAAGCCAAAACTGCATTTTTTTTTTTTTTTTTGTATGTCTGTCTTTCCGTCTGTCTGTCTGTATATTAGCCGCGCATCACGCCGAAAATACTGAATGGATTCAAATGAAACTTGGCATGATTTGAGTTCATACTACGAGGTAGGACATAGGATACTTTTTATCCCGAAATTCAGCACGGTTTCCTGGAGAGAGGGTGTGAAAGTTAGTTGTAATTCAATAACACATAGTCCGATTTTATTCATTTTTTTTATTGCTAGAAAGAAAAAAAAAAGATAACGGGTAAAGTCTTTTTTGTGCGCGACTGTACACTGCCTGTGGGAAGCTGAGACAAATATGTAAATATGGCGGTACGAAGTTCGCCGGGTCAGCTAGTATTTAATATATCCGTAATAGCTCTCTAAAAAGCTTTTTTATATCAGTAGTAGTTCACCAGCACCTCATCATCCTCGCAGGAACTTTCGATTTTTTTTTTTTTATTTTGATATCATTCAAATCATGAATCTTCGTCTTACGTTCTCAATTCAACATCTCCCCATATCATCATCATAATTCCAATCTTCAGTAAGGTGATTCCCGTGACCTTTCCCTTAAACTAAATGCCAGAATTTCAGTTTAACAACTTCAATGAGTACAATAATGGCGAGAAACAAATCCCACGAACCTCAAAAGTTATAAAGACGGCCATTCAAATTGAAATCCAAGGGTTGTGCGACTTGTGTGGCCAATAATCGTTTGGTGATTACGACGGTGTTGCAAATCGTGACAATTAGCTAAACGGAATGACTGTTACCGGTTAATTTAACATTTGTTGTTCTTATAAGAGTCATGTATTTCTTCAAATGCTGTTTTATTACATTTGTATGTAAAACACAAGATGCTACAAAAATGTATAGTCAATTTCTAACATTAATGTAGCTCAGTCTTCATTGGAAAATATTTCGTTTTTTGAATACACATTTCGAAATTATTCACGAGAAAATCCATTCAATATTTTGTTTCTGAAAGAAACAAAATATTCACATTTTCAGAAATTTTTGACATCACGTCTTTAAAATGAAAAACCCATTAGTCATTCTAGTTCTCTAATTTGCAATATAGGTAAAACTTATTTCACTTTCTATACCTAGCTTAAAGGCAATATTCAATAATAATAATAATATTAAATCTCTTTATTGTACCAAATTAATAACAAGGTTAACTTAAATAATAAAACTTAAACTAGGAAAGTACAATTGGCGGCAGTCGCATACGTCAAGTGCTAGACCAACGAGGCAGTTAACTTTAATAACGAGCTTACAACAACTATGCATAAGTGACGTCACGTTCGTAGAACTGCAATAACATAAGCAAAAAAGAAGTGGTTACAAAGAATTTTGGAAAGAATATATGATCTTGAAAATAGCCTCTGTTGTGATACTATAACAGTAATACCACTACATAACGACAGAAGCCGTAAAACAAAAATAAAAAAATATTAAAAGAATGCATGAGCTTTTAACCATATAAATTAAATAAAACCATAACATACTAGCTGTCCGGCGAACTTCGTACCGCCATATTTACATATCTATTTCTAGTATGCAAACCTTGTCCTTACAATAACGAACACATACCGGCTTACCCAGGGTGGGACAGGGGAGGGAACCGCCCCTCCCCCTCCCCCCGGATTTGTTTACGTTCCTAGTATCGTGTTTTGTCGATAGAAGTTAAAACAAGTAAAATTTTTACAAAATAAAAACCGACTTCAAGGTTCGACTCGATTTCTCTTGAATGCCGTCATCAGATCTTAGTGTCCTTATTATGGTACCACCGTTGGGATATCTCCTTCCCATTAAAAAAAGAATCATCAAAATCGGTTCATAAACGACGAAGTTATGCCCGAACACACATAAAAAAAAAACGGTCGAATTGTGAAACCTCCTCCTTTTTTTAAGTCGGTTAAAAAAGAACTTTTACTGGCAATTTCTTATTCTACTGCCACAATTAGAACTAAGCCGCGGCTAAGATCGACTATGGACAAATATAGTTTAAAGGGCTTTTGTGCTCAGTGTACATAGAAAATTTGTTAACGTTATGGGCGATTCTTGACTGTCTTAAACCATTTTGCTAAAGACCCTCGAAAGTCACTTTTAAAATGGCTATTCTATAAATAAAGAATTTATATAAAAATACCTTTTTTAAGTTCATTTATTTGACGAAACAAGATTATCGAAAAGCACTTAGCCTTTAAAAAATCTGATTTGCCCCAAAACCCCGAAAAAATCGGGCCGGCTCGACCGGGGCGGTACTAACCTCGCACAGAAAATCAACGTAAAATAACAGCAGCAGTGCTATCGTGTTTCGTTGGTGAGTGCGAGACCGGAGGCCCAATTAGTCTAGTCAACAAGTTCCATACTTGTTGACTAGACTAAAAGATGCAGCAGCATCACTAGGCCGCCATAGTGTGGGACGCCATACTGCATTGTCTACATTCGCAATGAGTATGGTGACCACCACTCTTGGATTCTGCTTATGTTTTCCTAGGTCTTTACATATGAAATTGCCGTTTTGTATGCACAAAAGTGAAAGTACTTATTTGTTCAAACTTTTTTTTTTTTTTTTTTTTTTTATCGCCTGATGGTAAGCGATTACCGCCGCCCATGGACACCCGCAACACCAGAGGCATCACAAGTGCGTTACCGGCCTTTGGGGGATGGGGGGGGGGGAGATAGGGGGAGGAGTTAGGGTATGGGCCTCCGGTATCCTCACTCACTCGGTGGAACACAGCGCAAGCACTATTTCACACCGGTTTTCTGTGAGGCCGTGGTATCACTCCGATCGAGCCGGCCCAATTATGCCGAAGCTTGGCTCTCCCACGGTGACTTTTTTACGACGAAACTTTGACGAAACTTTTTTATTTCTGTTATTCGAAGTAATCACCCATGCAATCGACGCATCTTTGCCAACGCATTGGCAGTTTATTGATGCCCTTCTTGTAAAAATCAGATGGACGGGAGGCAGCAAACTCTTCAAAGGCATTTTGTACTGCCTCTCGGGAATTGAATTTTTTACCCACTAAAAAGTTGTCTAAATTTTGGAAAAAGTAATAGTCGGTAGGTGCAAGGTCTGGTGAGTATGGCGGATGAGGAAGAGCTTCCAACCCCAGCTCTTGCAGCTTGGAGACTGTCTGTTGCGCAGTATGGGGTCGCGCGTTGTCGTGAAGGAGCAGTGGGGACGACCGATTGACCAAAGCTGGTTGCAGATGATGCAGGTGACTGCGTACCTAGAAGAAAATAGCCTGTTGCCCAGCCACCAATCAGGGTTCCGCAAAGGACATAGCACCAGCACAGCCTTAATTGATGTTGTGGTTTTTTTTTTTTTTTTTTTTTTTTTTTTTTTATTTATGTATGGCCCGCCAAAATGACTCTACTCTGCCTGATGGAAAGCATAAGTAGAATCCAAGAGTTGCGGTCACCATACTCACTGCGAATGCAGACAATGCAGTATGGCGACCCACACCATGGCGGCCTAGTGATGCTTCTGCATCTTTTAGTCTAGTCAACAAGTATGGAACTTGTTGACTAGACTACTTGGGCCTCCGGTCTCGCACTCACCAACGAAACACGACAGCACGAACGCTGTCATTTTACGTTGATTTTCTGTGCGAGGGTAGTACCGCCCCGGTCGAGCCGGCCCATTCGTGCTGAAATCAGCGTGGCTCTACTACCTATTTACTTGATTATAATATATATACTATAATATACTATATATATAGTACTATATATATATAGATAATATACTTGAAGCCAGAGACCAAGGCAAGGGTACCATCTTAACCCTCCTAGATTTCTCCCGTGCTTTTGACAGTATTAACATTGATCTCCTTCTCTCAAAGCTGTCGTACTACGGTATGTGTAGAGAGGCAGTTGAATGCTTTAGCAGCTATCTCAGAAATAGACAACAGTTTGTACAGGTCACTGGTGGCAGGGGGGGCGTTAAATTGTCATCTTCTTACATGCGACTGGAGAGAGGAGTCCCCCAGGGTTCCATAATCTCCCCAATACTGTTTCTCCTGTATAGTGCTGATGTGATAAGTTGCATAAGACACTGTGAATTCCACATGTATGCTGATGATCTGCAGATCTACTATTCATTCCATCCGCGAGACAGTCTTGAGGCTGTAGGAAAAATCAATGAGGACTTAGAGAGCATCTCACAGTGGGCTAAAAGGAACTGCCTCGTTTTAAACCCAAGTAAGTCCAAGTACATAATCATGGGCACAAAAAACACAATCCATCAAATCGCCAACCAACAACCAGTACTAACATTGGCAAACAACCCACTGGAGCGCGTAACCGAAGCCCGTAACCTTGGGGTGATCTTTGACGGTCAACTGCAGTTCGAAACACATGTGCAAGAAGCAGTATGCAACTGTTTTTACCGCCTAAAGCTGCTCTACAGGATACGCCCCTACATCTCCATAAACATGCGCATAAGGCTTTGCGAATCTCTGGTCCTATCCAAGCTGAACTATGCTGACACTGTGTTTGGGGCCTGCCTGCTGGTCAAAACGGAGCGGCTCATGCAACGAGTGCAAAATGCATGTGCGCGTTACTGTTTTAATATTCCTCCTCGCGCACATGTTACCCCCTTCCTAAACAGTGGAAACTTGATGAGGATGGCGTCGAGACGAAAGCTCCACCTAGCTACCTTGCTGTTTGGAGTGGTTCTAACCGGTAGACCGGATTACCTACACAGCAAGCTGTCATGGTCCAGAGATTACAGCCGATATGCGACTAGAGCATCGTCCTACCTTATGAGCACACCGAGACACAGGACTGCTGCCTTTAGAGGCAGTTTCAAACTGGCAGCAACCCGCTGCTGGAATGACCTCCCACCGCCCATCCGTGCACTAACGACAATCGCCAGCTTCAGCACGAGATATAAAAAATACCTTCTCGACATCCAACAGCAACATCACAATTGACACTCACCTGCTGAAATCCCACCCATTATACCTCTTTTACAATAACACGTACACGTACACGTAAATACTGTCACAAGGCGCACAAAAACAATACTCATTCAACGCAAAACAGCAACACCACAATCAAAACACCTGTCACGTCTTTTATTTACACTAAAACTAATGTCTATTAATTTACACAAACAACATTATGTTCCGCGGTCTCTCTTCTTTTGTCAGAGACAAAAGAGGTAGAAGTCAAACAAGTGTTTGCGCGGCTCGCACAGATTAAATATTTGACAGTATTTGGTCTGTCGCTGGGCCGCGGGCTGAGTACGTGTAGGATTAGCCTAAACTTAATAATATACATACGAATATTAATATGAATACACTTCGGTTTGTCAGGCGTATATCGCATAATAGCTGTTATTAGAACTCTCGCCTAAATGCCGCTGTCCATTTTACTCTCTGAATAAATACAGCGGAACCGAAGCTGTTAAAGCCACGCATGCCGGGAGGCTTTGTCTAATGAGCATGCTAATTTATGTCAGCCAGCATTAAGTCTATGAAAATTGACATCATTTTGCATAGATACTTCAAAGTTTTGTTTTCCTTTAGTATAACAAGTTATTGTGGCAAAAGCACGTCCGGATTAAATTATGCGTTATATAAAATCCTTACTTTTTATAATAAATTATGATAATGAAAAGGTATGAAATATCTTCTACTCATCATGTCAAAAGTGGGTTCAAAATTTTTCATCACAAATTATTTCGTCCAACATAACTTTCAACACTTTAAAATTTCAATTTCTTTATTTACTTTATGAGCCACAAGGAACGATCAATAGTTATTTGTTATACAAGAGTGCAAAGTTGCTTTTTAACCGCGTGCTCAATTTTGATGACCGAGCAAGCGAAGGATTCTAAAATTGAATAACGAGCGTAGCGAGTGATTCAAAAATTAGAATCCGAAGCGAGGGAATCAAAAGAGCACGAGGTGAAAAATCTTTGCACTCGAGTGCAACACGTAACTTTTCATTCCACCTCAGCGAGGAAATAACTAAATGTAAAAAAAACATTAACAATCACAAGATACTTTTATTTCAGTTTAGGTATTAATATTTATTAGGTACTACATTATGATAGGTAAGTATTACAGATTTATTTTTAAATTATTTCAAAAATACTTAGGTACTCACTCAACCCCGCGGTGTTACCCGCGATTTTTATCGTACCGCGAGTTACACCGCGGGACAAAGCTAGTCTAAAAAAGTAGCCTAAGTTACTCCTTAGATTATCAGCTATCTGCCAGTGAAAGTCCCGTCAAACCCGATTACCTTATTATTTTTATATTATTATTATTATATTATTATTATATTACAGACAATGTAACAGAAATTGTAAAAAAATTGTATTTTAGTATATGTACCGTGTATACATACATATGCATTTCCTAAAAAGCGATTATTTTAATATTACAAACAGACATTTCAATTTTATTTTTTTGTATGTATAGATAAATTAAGAAAAATTGAAAGTTACGTTGCTATAGTTACAGAAGAAAATGCTGCGGCCAGAGCAAATAAAAAAACTACACCAAGAAGGTTTCCTTGTCTAAGTTTTTAACAAATAAAAAAATATTGTATGATTAATTTGGCACCATGGAGGTAGAAGTAAATAGGTTTAATGATGTTTTGAATTCACAAACTTAGTGCACCCGAGCAATATTCTAAATTCAATTTACTTTATTCTCTAGAGGATAAAAACGGCTTTTACACTCAGATATCGAAGGGCAAAAATACTCTTTACGAGCTGGTGGGATGAAAAAAAAATTGTATGATTAATTCGGCACCATGGAGGTAGAAGTAAATAGGTTTAATGATGTTTTGAATTCACAAACTTAGTGCACCCGAGCAATATTCTAAATTCAATTTACTTTATTCTCTAGAGGATAAAAACGGCTTTTACACTCAGATATCGAAGGGCAAAAATACTCTTTACGAGCTGGTGGGATGAAAAAAATATTGTATGATTAATTCGGCACCATGGAGGTGAAGTAAATAGGTTTAATGATGTTTTGTATTCACAAAATTAGTGCACCCGAGCGATGTTCTAAATTCAATTTACTTTATTCTCTAGACTACTCTTGAGGATAAAAACGGCTTTTACACTCAGATATCGAAGGGCCAAAATACTCTTTACGAGCTGGTGGGATGAAAATTTAATTACTCATTCTTTTAATACCTCTTAAAACTTGAATTTTTTATTTTGTCCCAGATAAGTGTTGTTTCTTATTGTTTTTCTAATTACGAGGGTTGTAATAATACCTCTCAGAAATCCACAGCCCTATTTCGCAAGAAGCCATTTATATTTGTCAATTATATAAATTTACCAGAAAAATAGTGACAGGTAGGGACAAGAAAAATGGATTAAGTGAGCTTAGGGAATATTTTCACGCAGCTGCTTTGTAACCCTAAAAAAAAGTAGATAACTCCCTTGTCATCTAAAACAACCCTAATTATGGGGAAGGTAACAAATGTCCCATGTAATTATCCCTTACGGATGGAATTCATTTAATTATCACGAACACCTCGATATTAGCTTAGATATTAGCTTCTGCTTTTCATTAGGTTGAGCTTTGAGAACGTAAAATGTTGACACCTCCTTGTCATTTTTCTCTTTCTCCATAGTTATACATTTTTTTATTTATCCCCGTTGGACACATATTACACACACACATTTAATAAACGTGATTTATCTCCACAAAGATTAAATATGACGCTGTCTCAAAACGGAGAAATATTTTAGCCGTTGATAACCCAATGCTATCTTTAAAATTTTCATTAAAATGAATAAATGTAAGTAATGAGTGCGACGTCTTTAAGACATAATTTTTCAAATATAAAGGTAACTTTAACTTAAGATTAATGTGAAACCTAATTTCACTAATAAATCTTAAATCTAAGAATTTATACAAAACTGTCTTTTACTATTATAATTAATGCAAGTTGCGTTAATGGTCACCGTTCTCACCCACATTATTCACTCGCTACTTGCGCCACCGAGGCAGTTTTATAGTTTTTAAATTTCAATTGATTTCAATTTCAATTGGTTTACATTAAACAAAATAAATGAATTTAAAATCGTTACCTCTACTGTCACAGTCACATGACATCAAAAAAATAAGTCACCAAAGCATAGGATTTCAATGTGCCTTTATTAATTCATGAGAACAGATGGCATGGCTTGATACAAACATATTTTTTCATCTTATGAATATGTACACACTGCAATGATCTCTGATCGCGTTTTAGACGTTACATCGCGAACAGTACGACTAAGGTTATATGACATACATTTCGTGTCGTGGTAATATAAAGAGTGCACGTTGTACAAAGCGACGGACGTGCTATGAAATTATAATAAGGCTGTGTTTTGTGCGATTATGCGAAATATGTGCCTCTGTGAGTACGGCGACGCCTCAGTGCAATATGGCGTCAGTATATTTGCATGATAGGGAGTCAGCAATTTTGCCAGTAGACTATATCACAAATATGTTTACTTTTTATACCTACTGTCTTTTTTTTATGTATGGTCCGCCAAAATGACTCTACTCTGCCTGATGGAAAGCATAAGCAGAATCCAAGAGTGGCGGTCACCATACTCATTGCGAATGCAGACAATGCAGCATGGCGACCCACACCATGGCGGCCTAGTGATGCTTCTGCATCTTTTAGTCTAGTCAACTTTCTTGTGTAAACGCAACATAATAGTTGCCTCATAGATAGATAACATTGATCGGCAAAATTTAATTGAAAACTATAAAACAAGTTTGTATAATTTACAAAAACTGAACATCCCTGCAGAAATAGAAATGGCAATAGCCTCACATTGTCATCGCTACGAAATTCATGACTTAATTTCATAAAAATAAGGGAAAAGCATTGTTAGAAAATTCAGTGTTGTGTTTCCTATAACAACACCACCAAAGAAGAGCTGAAATGTTATATAAGAATGAAATAATAGATACTTCTTGTTTTTGAGGAAAGATTACAAATTCATGTTTGTATCATCAAATTATTTGTTTGCTATAAATTGCAGGTTAGTCAGTAGTTAGAAAATAATACACTTAAGTGTATAAAGCTCCCCAAAGCCTAAATACTAAAATAAATCTACAAAAGAACAAAGTACGATGCCACAAAACAGAGCGGTAGGGCGTGTTTGTTTGGGACGAATTTATTCGCGTCAAACCAATACGTTCACGTAACGTCTTCCTGCAAGCAACCGCCTTCCTGTCTTCTGTCTAGAGCAGTCTAGAGAGACACAACGTTATACCGAAAAATATGTTTTACAATTTCAGCATTCAAGCTTAAAATTAGAAAAGCCAGTAGAGATATTAAAAGATACACCTTAAATTATTTATATTGTATACGAATATTTTTAAGTATGTGTAGGTATATTTGTGTATTGTATGTGTTTATCTATCTATGTATGTATAAATTTATTTATGTAGTCACCTTTATATATTTTGATTAATAACATAAAATGTAACTCTGTGCACCTGTGTGCAGCTACCTACAAGATTTCTACAATACCCAAAGATGGACTGTAAAAGAATGCCCTAAGCATTACGTTCGCCTTCTACAAAGGTTTAAAAATATTTCATGCTTTACTATGAACATGACACATACATAGGAAAGAAATCCTTTGTTTCGTTTAACAAAAGTCGTTAAATGTTGACCCAATGAAGGGTAAAAATGTTGATAGAAATAAATACTGAAGCATAATTTATTGGTGAAATTCGAAACCGACCTTCTATTTGGTTGTTCAAACATCTCTAGCACAAATTTAAAATGTAATAAAAAGGTTTTGAAATGAAAAAAAAACGTTGTTTGAAGTGGTTGTTTTACGTGTGATTAATTTTCCACGTCAGTTCACGTGTACCCAAAAAATACTTAAAATTTTAAATTCTTTGTAAAATCAAGAACTTTTCCATATATTTGATTTCACTTCAAAATTAAATTATCAAATTTAAAATATGCGTTGCTTTCTAGACAACAGAACCACGGCATCATGGTATGTCTAAAAACATCGACATGAACAATGTTCGTTATATAACACCGTTTTTTTATTATTGTGGTGTTTTTAGCACCACAATAATAAAAAAACACATCAGTTTTTCAAACTCAATCTTACAATCTTCGAGATGTTTTTTATCGCTATTTTTCTAGTTCTTCATGAATTTACTAACCTAAAAAACAAGTCTAGACAACCAGTGCTACACAAGATTTAGTTATGAAAAGTCGTTACACAAACTTCAACCTCATAAAATTAATGAAACGTGAGAGCCTTACCTACTTAAGTCTATTGAGGGCTTACTGAGGTCAATCCTGAAGGTAGTAACATCTAAATGTAATTATGTTTTTCCTTAATGGTTTTAGAAAAATCCCTAAATTAAACCGTAAATAAAAACACGTGGACGCTTTATTACGTTAGGGCCTAATGAAATTGTAGTAAACTTTGTCATTTCACAGTAAAATAATCATTGCGTAAAATAGGATGATACACAGAAAAAAATACCAAAACTTATATTAGCCTTATAAGCTATATATTTGATAATCTTAAGTTTTATAGTGTACGCTTCAGAGACCGAAAAAGTTTTGCACAGATCAAGCTCAAATTTTGACACGATATTCGATTATTCTTTGCACATCAGTTTTTTTTCCTCATTTCTCGATGATAAATAAATAAATAAATAAATATTTCTGACATTTTAACACACAACGCCATCTAGTCCCAAGCTAAGCAGAGCTTGTGTTTTGGGTACTAGACAACTGATACAAATACATATATACTTTTTTTGTAAATACATACATATTATACATAGAAAACACCCAAACTCCGAAACGAATATTTGTAGATCATACAAACATTTGGTCCAACCCAGGAATCGAACCCGAGACCTCATGATCAGCAGTCGTACACGCCAACCGCGAGACGAACGAGGCAGTGAATGCAACCATACTGTCTTATAAGACGTGGTAAAGTACATTTAGTTACTTTTATTTGCTGAGATTATCAAAGAAAAATACGTCCGCAACTTACTATACTCCACATAAGTAACCCACGTAGTCATTCTGCCTGAAGTTTAAAGTAACCTTAAATCTTGCCAAAGAGAACATCAATAAACCCTTTTGTCAGAACACGTCCGATGTATCCTCTATGCTCAAAGGTCAATAGGGGACCCAATTTCTCCAAAATCGTTCTCATTAATCTATCCTAAATATTAAATCAACGGTACATCTAGCCAATCTGTCCCTATGGGTAGAGTAAAAGCACATATCTCAGACAGAACTGGGTAATTATCTGCTAAATATGTTCCGAAATAGACTAGCGAAATTTACTTCACCTGAAATTAATTCCGGGCGTGGATGAAGTGGGTAAAGCGGACTGTGAAGAATTCAACGCTAAACTTTTTTAATTAACTTTACGTTGGCCTGACTTCTATAAACGAACAAAAGTTAAATTTAAAAAATCAAATTCTTTATAATTATAAAATAAAATATACAATGGTATCTGTTATAGTATACCTGCGTTAACAAATACTTGACATAGATAATTTCAATTGTCTAGCAGGCGCATACTGCTTTCACAAATAAAAATTAATAAATAATAAGACGATTATGTACGCAATATCTACATTTTGCTGCAATTTCCTGATATAACAAAGTATTTAACGCATGCGAAACCTCTATTCAACACCAATTATCTCGGCATCGAGAGTTTTTAATGACGCCATCTTTGTTTGTTCTACTGGTTACACATAACATTCATCTAGTTCAGAAATGTTGGTACTTAGAAATAAAAAGTTGTCTTTATTGTACTCTTACTTATTTTATTCTACATTTAATGTGTTTCTTTGGACATCAATTCCCTCGAGTCTTAAGGGACCAAGGACGCTAAATTCCGAACGATGTGTAGCGACGAGTTAAAGTGCCAGTATTCTCAAAGGGCCGAGATGAATAAAGTATTTCTCAGGCTTAATATGTCATTTTATAAGCAGTGAATTAACACATTAATCGAATCAAAATGTAAGACACTGTTCAGTTAATTTATAAGTAACTAATTTTTGTACGTAGATTTGCTTGCGTAAAAGTAATTTTTTGTGACTTTTTAACTTTTTCTGAATAAATAAGATATGAGCAAGGAATTAAAACTGCGGGTAACAGCGCGAGGCGCAGCTATTTTAGCGTAAAGAGTTTTTAAATAGATTTACGACTGTTAATAAACAAATATACTCGTAAAATAGTTTATAGGTAGGTTGACTGAGCTGTGCGACTTTTATGTGACGTATACTAATAGCCAACAAATAAAAGATTTATTTTATTACAACAACCTTGTATTCGTAATTCGATGTAAAATGTATGTGTCAAAATTGATATGTAATATTGGATAATATATTTTCGAATAGCGGGCAAACGAGCAGACGTATCGCCTGATGGTAAGCGATTACCGCTGCCCATGGACACCCGCAACACCAGAGGCGTAACAAGTGCATTGCCGGCCTTTGGGGGATGTGGAAGGGGATGGGGGGAGAGGTTGGCGTATGGGCCTCCGGTATCCTCACTCACTTGGTGAAACACAGCGCGAGCGCTGTTTCACACTGGTTTTCTGTGGTTTCGAGCCGGCCCATGCATGCCGAAGCGTGGCTCTCCCACAGTTTCCAACTGTAAACCATCTGATTACCGTAATAGGTGCAGACTCCCTAATTTTGAAATCAAAAGTCCATGTTCAAGTTGTAATAAAAACTGGTGGCTATAAAGATCACACAATGAATCTGGATGTGGAAAAGTAAACATAAAGATCACCACGCTAGTAAACTGTAGGTAAGTAGGTGCTTACGAAAAACACAATGTAAATTTAATGTGGTCGACCCAGTTACCGCAGTTCATAAATAACCAATAAATAAATGGAGATAAAATATATTTAGATATTTTTTGAAATTCCGTAGTCGTAATAAGAAACCTCAAATAAAATACAGGGACTAAAGACATGTTAAGGAAAAAATATGGATTTACCATATGAAAACTCCTTTAATTTACTTCTGCTTATTTGGAACTTCAATTGCGCTGTGTTTCACCGAGTGAGTGAGGAAACCGGAGGCCCATATACCAACCCCTTCCCCCTTCCCACACTCCCATACCCCTCCCTATCCCCCAAACGACGGCAATGCACTTGTGACGCCTCTGGTGTTGCGGGTGTCCATTGGCGTCGGTAATCGCTTACCATCAGGCGATACGTCTGCTTGTTTGCCCCCTACTCCATAAAAATAAACTTCGGGTACCATTAACCAGTGTGTGTAAATGTCCTGTTAATTTCTTGTATATTTGGATATTTTTAACCTACTTCAAAAAAGGAGGTGGTTATTAATTCGACTGTTTTTTTTTTGTTACCTCATAACTTTCGACTGGGGAACCGATTTTGATAATTATATTTTTGTTTGAAAGCTGGTTCAAATCAAAAGCTGGCTGGCAAATTGGTCCAGATTGAAGTCGGTTTTTTTGTTAAAATTTGTGAATTAAAGGCTACATTGATGTATTTCCACATAGCTTACGTTTCATTCTCTACTAGTTTCATGTCTCGATGATTCAATTTTTAATTTAAAAAGAAAATGATTAGAATTCTCTAATCATTTTCTTTTTAAATAATATGGTTTTTAATTCGTAAAAACCATATCTTAATCTCACCTAACATGAGCGTCATAACTGATACTTATTTACTCAACAAATATTTACAAAAGGCCATTGATATAAATTATTTTAAAATCCGATAAAGGATCGAACTCCTCTCGAGAAAATAATTCCAGCAAAACGCACGAAATACAGGAAGACATATCAATAAAATCCTCATCTGGAGGAACCAAAACTAGACAGAAATATACAAAAGAACTGGTTACGCTCCAAAGAAGAAACCTAGTAGTCCAAGTACAACAAGGAATTATGTACATCTAAAGGTGCCGACTGACCTTAAAACATTTCGGCGTAACGTAACATTCGTGGCGAGCGTGCGAAAATACCGACAACCGGGTGTAGCACGCGCCGCTCGCTGTACAGACCTATAACATTTGGGCGTAACGTAACGTTACGTTACGCTGAAATGTTCTAGGTCAGTCGGCACCTTTAAACTTGCATTACAAATCTATATATATAAAAGTGAAATACCACTCACTTATTAATCACTAAATCTCAGAAACTATAACACCTACAAACCTGAAATTTAGCAGGTACGTTCCTTATAGGGTGTAGACATCCGCTAAGAACGGATTTTACGAAACTCCACCCCTAAGGTGCAAAACGGGGGTTGGGCGTTTGTATGAAAGTCCTATGTTTTTGAAGTAAGAGACTTGAAATTTAAAATGTGGGCTCTATAGATGGTGTGGAGGTGTACTAATAATGTATCTTTAGAAATCAACCTACTTTTGGGGTTAAATCGGGGGACGGTAATTTGTATGAAAGTCCAATGTAATTGAAGTTAAAGTAATTATGGCAGAAGGATTTTAAATGGTATTTAAGTATAAGAATTATCATACAATATACTAGCTGAGCCCCGTGGTGTTATCCACGGTACAACAACAACCACGGGTAACGTCGTGGAGCAAAGCTAGTAAATTATATCCTCCACTTAAAATTATATTAAAACTGGGTGTAATACTAAAAGTATTAACCACATTTAAAATTGAAAAGACAGTAATTATGTAATTTAAGTTGATTCGTGTCTTAATCATTGGTTAATCTATATCTATACTTCTATACTAATATTATAAACGCGAAAGTTTTTAAGTATGGATGGATAGATAGATGGATGGATGTTTGTTCTCTTTCACGCAAAAACGACTGAACGGATTTGGATGAAACTTTACAGTAATATAGCTTATACATCAGAATAACACTTAGGCTACTTTTTGCCCCGATAACCGACATATACGCAGGCGGAGCCGCGGGCAACAACTAGTTATATCATAAACTTTAGCAGCCTATAATAGTCTTCTACTGAATACAGGCCTATCCTTAAAACAGCTCAGGCTTTTGATTACAAATATATTTGTTCTCGTGTCCCACATATTTCAATGCAGTAGCAAAAAGATTTAAATTTTTGCAGTAGTGTTGAATGCCTGCGGCGAATCCATTTCTCATCAAAAGTACCACCACGTCCTGCACACGACAGCCAGTTTTGAATGCAAATGGTTTACGTTCGGTCAGAATTTGCAGTTCAATATTCACCTTGAATTAAAGATAGTTGAATAATGGAGAACTCATCTAAAACATTTGTCCCTCAGAACAGCTGTCAGATCCTATATGTATGTATGTTCCTAAAATAATATTACCCTCCTTAAGATGTTAAGTCATGGAGTTATGATAAATGATTTAGAGATTACGATTTCGAATTTAGCTAATCTTGAACATAATTTACTATTAGATGAAGTAAGAGATATGGTTAAATACTCTTTCATATAACGTAAATAAAAATAAAACAGTTTAAGTTGTTGGCAATTTGTAGGTAGTAGAGCCACGCTGATTTCAGCACGAATGGGCCGGCTCGACCGGGGCGGTACTACCCTCGCACAGAAAATCAACGTAAAATGACAGCGATCGTGCTGTCGTGTTTCGTTGGTGAGTGCGAGACCGGAGGCCCAAATAGTCTAGTCAACAAGTTCCATACTTGTTGACTAGACTAAAAGGTGCAGCAGCATCACTAGGCCGCCATGGTGTGGGTCGCCATACTGCATTGTCTGCATTCGCAGTGAGTATGGTGACCACCACTCTTGGATTCTGCTTATGCTTTCCATCAGGCAGAGTAGAGTCATTATGGCGGGCCATACATAAAAAAAAAAAAAAAAAAAAAAACAATATACGTGGTAAAGTAGTTCCAGTTGCATTTAGAGTTTATAAGAAAATTTACACTTATACATTGAAGTGATACAATTTTTTTTTTAATCTTCTTCTTTGTAAAGGACTCCTATAAATACGCTGAGAGAAGTAGGCTTAAAATTATTTCAAACTACAATGATAAATGTATTTAACAGTAAACTACCGGCAGATATCTTTAAATGTTTCTTTATACCCAGCATACTTTTGCAAGCACTGCACGTAAACGGTATCCACATAAAAATATTTATTATCTCGAAAGGTGAGAAAATATCGTATCGAGTGTATCAGACTACTCATAAATAATTCTAAGATGAAGTTAGAAACAGAAGAAACAGGATATACCTACTTATTTAAAGAAAACAAAAATTAAAAAAGCATATAATACATACATGCCTGTGTATGTGCCTGTTTTGTTTTATCTATTTGAAAATAATAAATTTGTTTTACTGTACCAAATAACAAATATTTTTCTGTCAGCCCACAAACGCAAACAAAAATACAGGAAATTGGATGTCAAGCAATATCAAATACGACGGAGCTACTCATATGTTTTTTATTTTGGAATAAAGTTTAATGGTCTACATAATGGCTATGTACTAATTACAAGCATGTGTGACACACAATTGCGGTATCCGTAGCCAATTAACGTGTCAACATATTCCTCATTTGTGTAGGTCATCATCTTCAAAAGTTCCGCATCACAAGCATAAATCAGAGTCCAGTGCTAGGTTACGTAGGAATAGGGAATGTTTTGGGGATTATTGTCCAGTTATTTTAAAGTAGCCTATAAAAAAGCTAAACTTATCCATGAGATAATTTTTAACACAAATGGGCCCGCGTGAACCACGTCCTAACACCTCATTAAAACATGCTTAATCTACGGTCTTAGCAATTTTAAGAAAATACAAATTAGTTATCGTTTAAAGCAATCTATACTAATACTAATCTATACTATTATATAAAGCTGAAGAGTTTGTTTGTTTATTTGTTTGTTTGTTTGAACGCACTAATCTCAGGAACCGCTGGTCCGATTTGAAAATTTCAAAATTTCAGTGTTGGATAGTACATTTATCGAGGAAGGCTATAAGCTATATATCATCACGCTACGACCAATAGGAGCAGAGCACCAATGAAAAATGATTAAAAAACGGGGGAAAATTATCACGCTACGGGCAATAGGAGACGCAAACGAGGTTGCGTGGGTCAGCTAGTAATAATATAAAGCTGAAGAGTTTGTTTGTTTGTTTGAGCGCGCTAATCTCAGGAACCACTAGTTCGATTTGAAAAATTCTCTCAGTGTTAGATAGTCCATTTATCGAGAAAGGCTATGGGCTATATATTATCACGCTAAGACTAATAGGAGCGGAGCACCAATGAAGAATGTTTTAAAAAACGTGGGAAAATTATCACGCTACGGGTAATAGGAGACGCAAACGAGGTTGCATGGGTCAGCTATTTTAATATATACGGACGGTTTAATTATGCAAAATATGTATCAGTGACGTCATATTATTATGTTATTAAGACAGGTAATTTACCAATGAAAGGCAACTTATTTTTAAAAAGCTAACTTATAATAGAATATACACAATTCACGTGTAAGCGTTTTGTCCCTATTGCAAAAAGTACGAACGCACAAAATATACTAAATTTAAGTTAACCCCTAAGTCCCTTCCCTTACAAGTATTAACACTCAGTGCACATGTTCACACTTAAATGTTTTAGTGGGTCTATAGTGCCCACTGTGGGCTCGTAAACATCGAAGGTAAAACCTCGCGCAATTCTTGGTAACACAATTTGCGCTTCACTAAGTACATTATTTCTGTCGCTTTAAATTTTTTTTCTTTTACTTCTAATTGACTTTAGCTGGAAGGTAATTAGATTGTCGTCAGTAAAATAACATTTTTCATTGAAGTCAATTTTACGAAAATGTACTTAAACCTTTAATACTAGCTGTGCCCGCTGCATCGTACACGTGACATTTGGATTTCAAGTTATATTTAATTTTTCACCGTTTAAATCTTCCCTGGACTACGACAAACATTTCAAAACCAAAATCAAACGGGACAAACGAACAGCAATTGATTTTTATATATAAGATAGTCCAAGTATATTTTTAAAAGAAATATTATATATAGCTTTTTAAACAGTTAAATTGTTTCAAAATAAACGTTAAGTGTTTCAAAATAACAAATTAACTTTGTGAATCTGGTTGAATTGTATTTGTAAATACGAAATATATGACTTTACCTGTTTGTTTATTGGTGTTATTTATACGTATACATTCTAATCTTCTATACATATATAAATGAAACGTAGAAATGTATGTACACGCATAACTTCCAATCGGCTGCACCAAAATAAATAATTCTTTTTTTTATGTGTTCCTTATTGTTAGGACAAGGTTTGTGTACAAGAAAAATTAAAAGATAACTGGAAAAGTATTTTTCTTGTCCGCGCCTGTACACTGCCTGTGGGAAGCTGAGATGGATATGTAAATATGGCGGTACGAATTTCACCGGGTCCGCTAGTATTATAAATTCAAAAGTAGCTACGTCTGTATATG
Organism: Diaphora mendica; assembly: GCA_949125395.1. Classification (NCBI taxonomy): domain Eukaryota; kingdom Metazoa; phylum Arthropoda; class Insecta; order Lepidoptera; family Erebidae; genus Diaphora; species Diaphora mendica. Next base: position 22,843,296 of record OX421316.1, on the reverse strand, counting down.
TGTCTGTTACCCTTTCACGATAAAACCACTGCATCAATATCAATGATTTTAGTCATGGAGATACTTTGATTCTTAAGGAAAGTCTACTCTTTCGCGATAACCGAGCAAAAGCTAATCCACTAATTACGTTACTCAAAAATATACCTAGTAACTAAAAACCAATAGATGTTAGTACGAAAATTCCTGGACTGTACGAACAGTTGAACGCAATGAATCTGGTCACAAAAATTATACCGGGTTACCTAAACATCAGATGATGTCGGAAACTGAGAATGGTAGGTTTGTATGATTTTTTTTGATAGACAAATTACTAATTTTAATATACAGAATTAAATTTAATTTGTGATGTATTATAATTTCAAAAATTATGAAAGGAATAATCACTACTGTTCAGTGTCTACTATATGTACATTCTATGTACTATATGTATCTTCTCGTACTTCATTACTGTGGTTATGCGGTTTGGCATGATGAACATCAAGTTCCTTATACATTTGGAAATTCTCGGCGTCCTCTATGAGAGCAATTTTGAACTCTCGAAGCGTGATTGGGGCGGGTTTCATTGTATCACGCATCGTCCTCGTCTCAAGTATGTGCGATCGGGTTGCGGTCTGGGTTTTGGTGCTCACCTTTTGCTCACAGTTTGGCGTAAGTGTCCCTCTCTAGGAAGTAGACATTCGTATCCAAGATTTATTATTCCTGAAGCGTAGCTCTTCCACGATATATCCAATATATTGTAACTTGTCAAGATATGAAAAATTATGCGATGATAATTCAAGCTATACTGGCCATAGTGGTCTTATATATAACACATTCTGAAAAAAACGTACATACCAAGACTAAGAAAATAGCAGCATGAAGGTTGTGGGGGAACGGGTGTCATGTTTCTCCAACACAAACGGAGGATCCTCTGACCAGACGAGGTGATAATGCCTGGCGGGCAATCAGTTGATGTTTGGAAGTTGTATATATTATGCTAATCGGCGCGACAACTTCTATAACGCCATTCAGGATTGGTTGTTTCTTGTATTTTGGTGTATATCCGGTAGATGGCACTGTAGCCTGTTTTCTTGTTGCGCTGTATGTGAAAGCCGCTACAAAGGTAGCGGCCTACTAAAATAGGAAAAACACTATATCAAATTAAGTGTTTAATACTTTACCATGAAGAACATGGCTATATAACATTTTTACACCAAACTACCAGTTGTTCTGAACATAGAGAAACATCGTGTCAAGTGTTTCAATTCAACCACACAACATCGTTAACCCTTAAAGTGGCAAAGGTCAGCTTAGAGTTCAGAGTTTATATTATAAACAACTAACTGTCTTTAGATTCGAAGGCAGCCCAAAATACACTCCCAAGTTGAAGGATGAGAAGCCGGTTTATAACTTTAGTATAACCCGCTTTGAAGTTTCGTCTGTACTATAGCTACAAGCTAAATATTTAACTTTCATTCGTATTTTAAAAACTTTTAAATGTTAAAATATAGTTACTATTTAACCAAATTTAGCAATATTCACATAATTTTTTTTACAACAATAGGACCGTTTTAGACATCAATTGGGTCCTTAATTGAAAAAGTTCTTCCAGCTTGAATAGCGCTTAGCGAGTTAGCCATGTGTGACAAATCTGCGATAGCGTAGTTAATATACTATTTATCACAAATTATACTAAAACAGTTTTGCTACTTACAAGACCATTTTCTTTGTATATTTTTTGGAGGAAAGTATACGAATACATTAAGTTATAAATAGAAGCACTAAAAATTGTATATGAAAGGTACATGTTTTTTAAGAGAGTACAACAATATATTAAATGTATAAAATTGGGTAGTTTGCCTGTTATTGTTCTCTTTAAAAGAAGGAAGACATGGATAACTTATTATTAATTTTCGAAGACATGATTGTTATACTCTGTCTATTTCTTTATTTTCTTTTTGACAGTTCAAGAAATTTTAAATTAGTGACGCCGTCACCCATTACCGATTCGATTTGAAACGAATAGCGATTTTATTTATGAAGAACTTTCAATCGATTTAATTAAATATTTTTTGTTGAAATATTAATTATTCCTCTATTAGTTTTTTATATTATGTAAGAAATAAACAAAAATATAAATAATAAATCTGTAAATTAGATGACTGAACAGAGTTATTGTTCTTTACTCTTGGTTTGATCCTAAATTCCAAGATTTCGACTTGATTCCTTGCAAAACTTCAATCTTGGAGTCATAGATACTATTTTTATTTCCTTTTTTTATTAAATTTACAGAAAAAATACTTACATGAAGTCAAATTATTTTTAATCAAGTGATCGATTTATCGTATTTCAAGTACTGTTTTATAGTCTGTGGTTGTTTGTTATGCACAGACCACTTCACTAAAGTACCGTCACCGTCAATAAAGTACGACATTAGTGTAGTATGTAGTACATAATTCCGAAAAAAAATATGGTAATTTATAGGCGTGAGCTGTCAAAAAGAAAATAAACGAATGGACAAAGTATAACACTAAACGCCATAATACCTACCTATATCATTGTTAAATCTAAATATGTGTGTAGACTGACTTCAAACTAACTACAAATATTATCATCAGTTTCGTATAGCAGTTGATTTCTTTACTCATCCGTGATATCGTGCCAAAATAGGCTTTTTAGTTACATATATTCATCGATGCGTGTGCCAAAATATAAATAACCAAAGTTAATGCCGACATTTGTATGAGTTATGCTAAGCGTGGTTAGAAGTGTTCCTGTTATCTGTTCTGACTTAATATCTTGATATAATGCTTATTTAAAAATGAATGAATAGAAAATTTGTACAGTGCACATAATTCAAAGGTAGAACTCACACATAGGGCTTGTATTTTTGTGTAGCCTCATTTCTTTTTTAAATTTCTTCCATTAAATCTTAAGATTAAAACTAACTATTAAAAAAAAAAAAACTCTATAAGAATTAATCAAATAATTTTGCGAGATTGTTAATGATTCGGAATTTTCACTCTCTGTTCTTTTTTGGTTAATGTATATTATATAGAAGGGAAAATAAGTAAATTAATTACGTAATTTAACTTTTTTGTACCATTTTGTTGTTATAGGTACTTCAAAAGAAACATTTCAGCAAAAAAGGAGCTTTGTGAGGATTAATTGTTACACAGACAATAACATTCACTTTAATTGCCTTATATAGAACATTTTAATCTGATCGGAGTTTTTATAACTGAAAGGCAAAGTGGGAACGAAACAAATATTATGTTTTATTTGAATAAATTATGAAAAAAATGACATTAATAACTCCTAGCTTCCCCTCCTCATATGAGATCATTTTTTAGGCTTCTATCGTGGACGATAAACTTACTAAACAACTTAATGAACAATGTTTTGTAAGTAGGTACTCTAAAGTGAAGTCTGAAGGATCACCCAAGGAGCGCGCAGAATGCTCTCACAACAGGAAACATACAATACTTTTATTTTTGGTTCAATTTTAAACATTTCCATTTAATAGAAACTGCATGTGGTTTATAAAATGCCAATTTATGCGCTGAAATGTACTTACAGTTCACAATGCATTACATTTTGTAATCAATATAAGAATTACTATAAATTATTTGAATAATCCTTCCTAACATCATAAATATATTCGTATTAACAGCCTATAATTCACTTAATCCTTGAACCCACTTTTAAGTTAGGCCTGTCCTTAGAAATGTTTTTTTTTAATTATTTATATAATATTATATAATATATAAATATAATATTCAAGTTTTGACCTACTTTGCCAGTCATAACAATGTCATTAAAATTATTCTAAGAAATTACACAACATATGTTTTTTTTTATGGAATAGGGTGTAAACGAGCAGACGTATCGCCTGATGGTAAGCGATTACCGCCGCCCATGGACACCCGCAACACAAGCGCGTTGCCGGCCTTTGGGAGATGGGGAGGGGGAGGGATTTGAATATGGGCCTCCGGTATCCTCACTCACTCGGTGAAACACAGTGCAAGCGCACTTTCACATCGGTTTTCTGTGAGGCCGGCCGAAAACCGGTGTGAAATAGCGCTTGTGCTGTGTTTCACCAAGTGAGTGAGGATACCGGAGGCCCATACCCCAACCCCTCCACCCATCTCCCAAAGGCCAGCAACGCACTTGTGACGCCTTTGGTGTTGCGGGTGTCCATGGGCGATATAATCGCTTACCATCAGGTTATACGTCTGCTTATTTGCCGCCTATTCCCAAAAAAAAAATCAAAAGTTTTACCTGGTCGAGTTATAGTTTTTAAACTTTTTCTTTTTGTGTATCTTATTACAGACAAGAATCTGATTAAAAACTATTTTTTACCCGACTACGGCGAAGCCAAAGGAGGGTTATGATTTTGACAGGCTATGTATGTATGTATGTATGTATGTACAATATGTACATACTGCTATGAGGGAACAGATGAACATGTATGTTCATCTGTTACCTCATAGCTCCTTAACTACTAATTATAACTGGACAAATGAGGTATCGTTAGAAGCGTCTTGATTGTCCGCTGGTTATAAGCTATATGACGTGTCACTGAATCTAATGTGGCGCCCTCTAGCCGATATAAAGTACTGTATTAAAAAAATAATTTGAGATAAATATGCCGTGTTTGGTATCATTCGAAAGGGCATTATTTGTACATTTAAAAAATATATATATTATTAGCATTTGCCCATGACTTTGTCCGTATTTATTCGATAAATGTGATATTTCTATGGTATGCTTGTCTGTTCCCACATTCTTTCTAAACTACTAGTCAGAATAAGACAAATAAGGTATCGTTAGAAGCGTCTTAATTGTCCGCTGGATATAGGCTATATGAAGTGTCACTGAATTTAATGTGGCGCCCTCTAGCCCACATAAAGTCCTGTATTAAAAAAAATATTTGAGATAAATATGCCGTGTTTGGTATCATTCGAAAGGGCGTTACTTGTACATTTCAAAAATATATAAATTATTATCATTTTCTCTTGACTTTGTCCGCATTTATTCGATAATTGTGATATTTCTATGGTACCTATATAAAATATACTTTGCAAAGAAATTAATATTATAGAGGCACCAAAATATTTTAAATAAAAAAAAGTAAAAACTAAAACCCAACTACGACGAAAAACGATGCTGGAAAAGTATCAAACAAGTTTCAAAAGCCGTAGTCACGCGTTGTTAAAGTGTTATGGACTACGGTACATTACTAAGTTTCAAAAGCTGTAGTTCATGTAGTTTAATGTACCGTAGTCCATAACACTTTAACAACGCGTGACTACGGCTTTCGAAACTTGTTTCATACTTTTTCAGCATCGTTTCTCGTCGTAGTTGGGTTTTTCCTATATTTACGTAATATTAAAACGAAAATTTAGATATTTTTAAAAACAGTTCTTACACATTTATTTTTCTGCTATATTTCCTAACTAGCTGACCCGGTGAACTTCGTACCACCATATTTACATATCTGTCGCAGCTTCCCACAGGCAGTGTACGGTCGCGCACAAAAAAAACACTTTTCCCGTTATCTTTTATTTATTTGTCTTTCTAGCAAAAAAAGGATGAATGAAATCGGACTATGTGTTATTGAATTACAACTAAGTACATATTTTGACTTTCATCCACTTTCTCCAGGAAACCGTGCTGAATTTCGGGATAAAAAGTATCCTATGTTCTACCTCGTAGTATGAACTCAAATCATGCCAAGTTTCATTTGAATCCGTTCAGTAGTTTCGGCGTGATGCGTGGCCAAGATACAGACAGACAGACAGACGGACAGACAGACAGACAAAAATGAAAAAATTACAGTTTTGGCTTCAGCATCGATTAAAGAGAGCCCTCCAAAAAAAATTTCAAAATATCTTTAATGTACAGAATTGGACCTGTTACATTTTTATTATAAGTATAGATCAAAGCTCCTAATTATGAGACCTTTACAACCATTAAAACCTCCTTAACAGAGTTAAGTGATTTCAAAAGGAGGTAATAATGTTACCCTTGCAAAATACGTGTAATTTAGATGTTTTACGTTTCCTCTGTTTTATAATTATTTTACAGCAGCAACGTGATTTGTACTTCGCTTCCTTGAATTAAACAAGTGGGAATACGAATTTATCTCACTTAGAGCTGTTTTCTGTTAATAAATGACGGGTTTGGCCTCGGAGTAAGAAGTATATCTACTCATTTATCTTCTGGACAACAGCAAACGATGATTTAAGGTGTAAAGTTATGACGTAATATCTTTGAAAATAGAAATAGTGGCAACTTTTTGGCTAAGATATAGAACTTATAATAAAGTAGATGCTGGTTCCTATTGGTAATGCACAGAGTTCATTACTAATAAGAACCCATTACCCATTAAAACCTTACATAGAAAAGATTAACAAGAGATAGTGCTAGTAGTTAAATGCAGAAACAATCCATATTATAAATTTGAAACTAACTTTATCTGTCTTTCGGTATGACTGTTTTTCTGTTACACTCGGCTAATTTGATTCTTGAGAAAGGGAATAGGTAACTCTATACCGTTATAGTTATAAAGTACGTACTTTTGAAATACTTAATCATCCTACAAGTGCATCATAATTTAAATGGATTGATTTCGTAAATGCGCTTTTACTACAATTTAAAAATATGATATGTAAACCGCTCTTTGTGTGAAGTTGCTTAATTTGATATTTTAAATGTTTCACTTTTCTAAAAGACTACCTAGTAGTCGTTTTCTATAAAGAGATAACAACATTACAATGATAGAACCGACCTCAAAAAGTTACAATATCGGCGCAAGTTAAACGAATTTCAAACCTTTCTACTATTCGTACAATCAAACCAGAAAGTTTGAACGGCGCTCATGGGAGCCAAGCTGTACATTCTATACTGTTCTAACCGCTTGGAAATTCACATTGGATTTCATATTTATTTAGCAAAAGAAGCTATCCAACTGAAAGGAAAGTTTTATTTTTGTTCGACGCGGAAGAGTTTGCTGAAACTATTGCTAACACCAACATGCGTTTATATAACGACGGTATTTTTGTCACACATTTTTTCTTTTTTGTTCCCACCTTTTATGAGAACATGAATAAATATGTGTTTTCGTCGTATTTTGTCGATAATCATATGATGTTGTTTTGCAGACTTGGCATATATCACGGTACTAACATTTATGTGTACCATTGTACCTATAAATACCTCAACGACGCTAAAAGTGTCATGTCTAATATAAACTCAGTTGATAATTTCTGAAAGATACAAAGTTTAATGTACGGGCCAGTAACTTCTGTGAAAATCATTAATTACACATTGATACATATAAAAACGATGGTCTCGTTGATTTTATCAAATCGATTCGATAAACTAAAAATATTTTTTTCTGTAATATGATGTAATTGTAAGATTTTCCTATTGTAAATAATAATTTTTAGTTTAAATTTTATTTTGTACGCCATGAATTTAAGATGACAAATGTATTGTATGTATAAGTGTTGCATTACCTGTGTAATACCAGATTTACGAAACTAATCAAATTAAATAATTAAAATAAATTTATTTATTGCGTTACAACATCACGTATTCTACTACGATAATTAAGACTGTTGAACGTCGTGGTAATCATATTGATACATGCAGGATGTCCACCAGTGGACATCTTAATTAAAAAAACCTGTCGAAACAAGTCCATAATCTTTAAAATACATACATACAGTAAATCCGTAAATTTTACCCCTGAAAATCTGTAGATACAAATCGATGTAAACGAAAATGCTCAATCGAGTATTTAAAGTATCAAGTTCACATTCGAATCAATAAAGCATGTCTGCCCTACATATAGCCGTGCCAGCAAACCAAAGTACTTTCTCGTAGTTAGCGAAGTATATCCTTCCAATGCATCTCACGACGCGATGGTGGACCACTCCGTCCATTTCAAGTGCAGATTTCATCCTAATCCTGTTACGCTGCAGTTCAAAGTATATTTGAACTGAATACATTCCCTTTATAACTACATTTGAACAACAAAAATTACAGTAATGTTTTGTGTGGTAGACGTGTCTATTGCCAACAAGTAAAAAAAGACCAGTTGTAAATTAAAAGTGGAAAAATTTAAATGTATCATATAATTATATACCCGTGGGAAAGCCACGCCTCGGCATGGATAGGCCAGCTCGACCGCAGTGATACCACAGCCTCACAGAAAACCGATGTGAAACAGCGCTTGCGCTGTGTTTCACTAAATGAGTGAGGTAGGGCCAAACATAAAAAAAAAACATATAATGTAAATGAGGCTTTTACATAACTAACTGCTATGCAATGCATGCAAGCAAATGCTGCATAAAAGATGCTATATAATAGAAATTTTAATGAACGTGAACATTATATCACGCTCAGGAAAAAATGTAGGCATTTATCTACGAAGTATACGAAGTTTTCGTAGATGCTCTACGCCGTAGACAGCACACGTAAAAAAGAGAAACGATCCTCTACGCATATGACGCTATTTTATGAAAACATGTTTCATTGCGTACAAGGAAATGACATCCATATATCTGCATGAAGGTTGAATAAGAATTTCGACATAGACTTGACGGATTGTATTGTAATAATTCTTGAAATTACGATTTGGTAGTTATTACGTCTTAGTTATTATGGTTATTAAACCCTTAATATACGTCATGCAACTTCTAAAATTGAATATTTATATCTTTGGAATCTTATGGATTTTTAATAAAATGGTTTTTCATAGATATCATTTTTATTTACGTTGATTTTGACGACCAAAATAGTCGTAAAAAAATTTATTATACGTCGGCATTTGACATTTTTTCCTACATTTTTTTATTTCCAAAAATATGTGCTTGAAAATTCTTAACTTACCTACTCTCTATTTTATCAGCAACGAATAATGAGTATAGTACCTACGATAAGTAATGTATATCAAAATATACCTTCAATTTCATGGAACAAGATAAAAACATAATTTATGTTCTAATTAATCCTCCCGATCTCGCTCCCTCCTCCACCAAACTCTACGCATTCACAATTGAATGGAATAGCGAAGATTTGTTACTGAACGCAAATGATTTACTTTTTTTAACAAAGCAAGCATTTATTACTTGTTAAAAGAAAAAATCTTTCAGCCCTTGCATTTGATATCCATTGGGCGGGTTGTTCAAAAATATGTACGCCGCCATTTTGTTACGGCGGCCATTTTGGATTAATAATAATAACGATTAGGCTATGCGCGCACTGCGATTTTTATTCGTTGCGATTTTTAAAATGTGAAATAATATCGCAAACGACAATAGTTCCTACGCGCACTACGATTTATTTTCGCTTGCGGAATAGCGGAGGCAAAATATAGTTATGGTCTAAGATCCGACCCAAGAACGAGCTTCACCGAGCTGATAATAGAATAAAACTTAGTTTATAATAAATTTATTATAAAAGTAGTAAGTAGAAAACATATTAAAAATGGGTTGTCTAAAAAACACTACAATCCTCGCACTACGAAAATAAATCGATTGCGATTTTTTCCTCAATGCGCGAGATTTGATACCACTTCATACGGTACAAAATTCACATACTATTTCGCATCTGCGATTTTAAATCGCAAACGATTTATTTCGTAGTGCGCGGATTGTAGTGTTTTTCTATTGTTCACAGATTTGTGATATTATTTCGCACTGATTTTTAATCGTAGTGCGCGCTTAGCCTTATATGTATTGGCATTGTAATCAGAACTAAAGGTAGTCAAATTGCGGTTAAATTGGAAAGTGCATAAAATTTAACTTGCAAGATTTGATTACAGCGGGACAGGTGAAACTAAATAAAGGCTTGTAAAAAAATGACATAACTTTAATTTTTTTTTTACGGTGACATATTTTACATTAATAAATACTCTTTGCCCTCAGCGTGTGATGCGAGCCATTGCCACATCTGTTTGCTGCCAAAATAAATGTGCGAAGTTTATATGACAAAATAATAAATCAAATAAAACAACAAAACAATTGTTGTGTTTGCAAACGTTTAGGGGAAACTGTTTTTGCAACAAAATGGGCTATTGTTGAACTGAATAAAATGTATTTTCATTCGTTTCCCCTCTTCGACTGGAGTTTTACTGTATATTGTTTTCTGTTAATGCTTGTAGTGTTATGGAAAACAAATAGCCTCAGAAAAACAATTTATAATTTTAGTTCGAAATAACTTCTTACATAACTTTTATTATTCCATAATATTTAAATATTACTTAATATTTGTTTGATGAAATGATTTGGTTGCCGATTTTAGTAGTTTTATACATTGTAATAGCTCATAACCTGGATCCTAAAAATTGGGCTATAAGATGAAAAAAAACTGGTAACTGCTTCAGAAAGCTTATTTTGGGACCAAAAATACTTAAGCCAGATTTGTCTCAGAGCAGTACTACAAAGAGTATTTTGTTAATGTTTTTTTAAAAAAACAATCATTTAATGCAATTTATATTTTTGTTTCTCATGTCATCATTCGTACTCTAGTAGACGACATGCTGCGGGAAGGGATAATGTACGTTTCATAATTCGTTTTTAACTGTCATGGATAGGATAGTTAACAGTTTTAACAGGTAGTAGAGCCACGCTGATTTCAGCACGAACGGGTCGGTACTACCCTCGCACAGATAACCAACTTAAAATGACAGCGTTCGTGCTGTCGTGTTTCGTTGGTGAGTGCGAGATCGGAGGCCCAAATAGTCTAGTCAACAAGTTCACTACTTGTTGACTAGACTAAACGATGCAGAAGCATCACTAGGCCGCCATGGTGGAACACCATACTGCATCGCAATGAGTATGGTGACCACCACTCTTGGATTTTGCTTATGCTTTCCATCAGGCAGAGTCTCTACTGTAAATGAGTCTTCATTTTGGCGGGCAATACATAAAAAAAGACGTAATATAATAATCGAGGTATTATCTAGTTCACTAAACTAAATAAAACATCCCACATTTTCTATACTAAGAAGAATATTTAGAACAAAATTTACTAAGTAAAACAACGTAACAAAATTAGTTCAATTAAACTTTGCTCTCAATCCCTCACTCATATTTCCCCTTATCAATGAAATCGAAACCAGCAAATTAGTACATCAATAATTTAAACCAATTACTGGGATGAACATGTAATTAAAACGACAACATGGTTAATTAATTTGAAGTACCTTCACGGGATTTCGTCATCAGATAATTTATACTATTACTTATTATTATTCTAGACAACCATTCTTTTTGCTAACCCCATAGGAGTATAGTTATAACACCTTATAAAATGTATTACTTATAAAAACAAATAGTAAGCTAATTAAGTCTTACTGAAAAAAAAACTCTCTTATCCCTTTTCTATACAAATGGGCAATAGCAGAACGCTAAAAAAAGTCTGCTTACTATTTACAATTCAGTTCTAATCATTAAAGTAGTTAATTAATTCATGCAATATTATCTGCTAATTGTAACGACACATCATCCTAAAATACCTTTTATTATTTAATAAGTATACGAAGTTCAGGACCAAAATTTACGAAAAATTTAAAAAATTACAAGTTTGGACGTAAAAAATGTGCTTCTGGAATGAAATTTATCTGTAATGGATCTCAATTAAAATTATAATAACTATTCTAATTACTGCATTACACAAATAATGTAATATGAAGATGATAGTGGTAGAAGTAATCTAGAGCTTAGATAATAATGCACATAGCGTGAGATTTTTATTCCAAAAATGAATATTATACGGAACGAGTTTGCAATTTTCAGTCCATATATACATTTTACGAATAATGTTGGACAAAACGTTGACAGTTTTAATCTGGATTAAAGTCAAGCCTCAATACGGCGGGTACATGACGTGACTGGCTTGAAAATTGGCCGGGAAAACGCATTATGACAGTTCTATATCAGTCACATTTTGACAATGACCTTCTGAAATAATTTCATCTACAGAGCTAGGAAAAGCTATTCAAAATGCATGATATAAAAGATGCTTAATAAAGTTTTATCTAATGCGTTTAAAATAAATTCCTGGTTAATATAAATTGTTATGTACATACCAGAAGTCAAGTTTTAATCCACTATATAGTTAAATGTGAATTATCAATTTCATAGTTAAAAGGATTAAGACATTACTGGTATTTGTCACTCGAAAATAAACTTGAAGATCGATTGAAGGATCGGCGTCGAGCGCGGGTCGTGATTACAGCGATGTTCACGGCGCCACGTGGCGCGGGCGCCCGCTCCGACCGACGGGTACATACTGGGTGCTGGCTTTGCCGCAGGAGCCTGCGTCACACTCACAGCCACTGGACCACGACACCTTTTGCGGGACCCTAATTAATAAGCAGGCGTGACACGAACGCTCGACATCAAATCTCTCTCCACATTGAAGAAATATTTTTATACAAAATTGTTAATGAAATCCATTCTTAGCGTCATCTACAAATAGCTGCCCGCGCTCTCGTAATTCAGTGTACGCTCGAATGACATCGTCTCGACACCCGCCACCGACTTCTTTTGTAGTGTAATTTATGCAAAATAGCGCGCCGCTGAAATTTTTACGTGACTTCCCACAAAAACGCAAGTTGCTTTTATGCCTTGTGCTAAATTCGTTTAACAGCTTTCTTTCTGTTTATGGTTAAAGAAATGTCTTGTTTTATTTTCGTAAAATTTACTGGTCAAGTTTACACAGTTGTTGTTTGGATGGATTCTCTTGAGCAAAATTTGTTATTTGTAGAAATATCACAAACGTTATTAGGAAAATGAAAGGTCGCGATTATCATTTATAAATATTCAATCTTTGATGAATTAAAATTTCCTTACTGTAACCATTCTTGTGAATATCTTAATTCTCTGTTTCACTTGGCCTTTTATAACTTATGTTTTCATCATCAGAGATAAGACAACAGCCGTTATTAATAATGGCTGTTGTTTTCCCAGTAACAGGAAAAAACACGATATAAACAAGTGATGATCCAGCTAAGTAGGGATAGCTATCTCAGGAATATAAATATACCTAGTCTCTTTTTCTCGACTTATTTTAAGTACCATAGTATTGTACTTCTTCACACTTATGCCTTGTGTTTTTCTGTGCTATACTACTCGATCCTCTTTTACTATGCCATACACGAAAGAATATACCTACACAGGTATAGATTTTCACTAACAGTTCCCTGCTCGACTTCCAAGAAATGTAACGTTATATTTTATAGCTTTTATTATCCATTTTTAGGGTTCCGTGCCAAAGACAAAAAACGGAACCCTTATAGATTCGTACTGTCTGTCTGTCTGTCCGTCCGTATGTCACAGCCACTTTTTTTCCGAAACTATAAAACCTATAATGTTGAAACTTGGTAAGTAGATGTATTCTATGAACCGCATTAAGATTTTTACACAAAAATAGAAAAAAAACACTTCCAAAGTGGTAAAATGTGTCGTCGTCCCCCCTGTAACTTCTAAAATAAGAGAATGATAAATCTTAAAAAGAATATATGATGTACATTACCATGCAAACTTCCAACGAAAATTGGTTTGAACGAAATCTAGTAAGTAGTTTTTTTCTAATACGTCATAAATCGTAAACCGAAAAATATCGATCAAAGTTACAAGGAACTTCAAGAACTTTTATATAATGTTACTTGCTGCTACCGAACCCTTCATGGGCGAGTCCGACTCGCACTTGACCGCTTTTTTACATATTTAATACTCTAAGAAATAGTTGTTTTAGAGACGAACAAAAAGAAACAAAAATCTTCTTTTTTATTTTTGTATAAACCATTGTGGTTATCCGACTACAGAAAAATAAATTAATTACATAAGGCACAAAGGCTTTTTAAGCTGAATTAAGATGTTTCAATAAAATTAGGGAACTAGTATTCACTGATTTGCCTACATACGTATACCCATAATAAATGCTTTTTTTTTCACAACCCTGTGATATGTATGTATCTACATACATATCACAGTTGTTACACTAACCATCTGGTTAGTGTAACAAATAATTCTCTGTGTAAATTGACGACAGATTATAACTAGGTCTAGTGACGATGGTAGTCCATGGAAATGCATATTCACGTGAATGTCGACCTAATTGTATTTGAATGTCTGTAAGGAAGTAAGCTTATGATAAAAAAATGTCGATAATACATACAGTACTTTACCATACTTTTTTTTTTTTTTTTTTTTATGATTGGCCCGCCAAAATGACTCTACTCTGCCTGATGGAAAGCATAAGCAGAATCCAAGAGTGGTGGTCACCATACTCATTGCAAATGCAGACAATGCAGTATGGAAACCCACACTATGGCGGCCTAGTGATGCTGCTGCATCTTTTAGTCTAGTCAACAAGTATGGTACTTGTTGACTAGACTAATTGGGCCTCCGGTCTCGCACTCACCAACGAAACACGACAGCACGAACGCTGTCATTTTACGTTGATTTTCTGTGCGAGGGTAGTACCGCCCCATATACTATGCAATATATGTGTCCCGTAGCAGTGTGTTCAGTCCTGCATATGTCCCGTAATAGTGTTACTGTGCATTGCAATCGTGGTTGCAATACAACAATAAAAGCAACGTGCGTGAGTGCGGTGTTTGGTTTTTGCTACAGAGGTTCATTACAAGATACAAATATGTTGTATTTAGTGTTACTTTTTTTTATGGAATGGGGGGGGCAAACGAGCAGACGTATCATCTGATGGTAAGTCATTACCGCCGCCCATGGACACCCGTACCCCGGAGGTGTCACAAGTGCGTTGCCGGCTTTTGAGGGATGGGGAGGGAATTCATGGGCCTCCGGAATCCTCACTCACTCGGTGAAACACAGTGTAAGCTAGCGCGCGAAATAGCTTTCACACCGGTCTTCTGTGAGTACGTAGTATCACTCCGGTCAAGCCCATTCATGCCGAAGCGTGGTTCTCCCACGGAGAATGAACTGGTGCTTTATTTACATAAATCACTAAGATTGTAAACAATCACATGTAACGTAGTAATGGTTATCTATTATTACCATTGCTATGAGTTTTTTCAGCACACAAATTTCTAAAACTAATAACATTATATCACAGTGGAGAAAACCATGGCACGAAGGTTACTCCATAATTTTAACGACGGAGACACATAAATAATATATAGTACCACTTATGCTGGGATGTTATGCTGTGGATCCGCCACCGACACGATTACACCAGCAATAATATACAAAATCTCATTAGCCGAATAAATATTTGTTCCACACGTAAATTAAATTTGTGCGTACGGTTGAACCAACTCGAAGAAAACATTTTGAGTTAAATTAATGAGTTAATTGGATGATACTGAGAAAATTAATGATGATAAATGAAGATTCGTAATTTTTTTGTTAAATTGATTGTTTTTAGCAATTATATAGGCACGGTAGCACAGTGGTAACGTATGAGACTGCTGTGCTTGAGGTCTCGGGTGCGATTCCCGGGTCGTACTAAATATTTGTATGATCTGCAAATGTTCGTTTCGAAGTTTTGATGTTTTCTATGTATAAAGTACGAAAAAAAATATAAGTATTCTATCGGTTAATTAAGCTGTCATAGTATAAACTATGGTAAGTTTAAAACTATATGGCGTTGTGTGTCAGATGTCTGAAATATTTATTTATTATCTTTTGGTTACAGTTTTAGTAAAGTACTTTTATTTAAAAACAAACTGGTAAAGGTTTAACTGTCATAATAAACATATTTGTAAACAACTTTGACATTGCTACTTGATTTTAACTAAATATTTTGTATTAACAAAAGAATGTTAAAAAAACAGAAAATTATCCCTCGGTGCTTATTCTTTAAGATAAAGCTTGACACGAGTTAAAGAGAATCAAGTGACATTTCGAGTTAAATCGAGCTAAGTTCAACTCAAGTTAACACGAACCATTTAATCGAGTTGACCCATCGCTATTGGGCGCCTGACTACATACAATCCAAATAAATTTGAACCGAGCACGGTTCATTATATTTTAATGAAAAATATTGTTTGTTAATTGTAAATTACATGACATGACAATTTTCGTGTAAATTTTATATTACTATACAGTTGCTCTGTGGAAAACTGATATTCTCATAAAACCGGTTAACTAGTAGACGATCCCAAACTATATGGATATTGAATAAAGTCTAGGAAGATGATTTTCTGTTTTTCAAAATAGATTAGTATACTCTTTGTAATGTTATAAATGTGAATGTGAGTTTGTTGTTAAAAAAAATATTTTCCAAGGGAAAGCTGTATTCATCATCATCTGTTTTTCTTCTCTTTGAAGTGCTGTAGTCGTAAAGTTGTTTGTTATTGTTAGTAGTTAGCTACTTTTAAGTGCGATAACCAACAATATCCGTTCGTGGAGCCGTGGGAAAATACTAACATAAAATATATCTTTGACAACAAGTAAACCTTTTCTGATTCAGGAAAAAATTCATATCACCAGTTTTCTTTGACAAAGTCTTTGGTCCTTTGAAACGAAACATTTGGAGGATTTCGTTGCATCAAATCTATGTATTTGTTTCGTGCATAAGCGCATTAGACATAGGCTTAACTAACTAAAATGTATAAAAGAAACAAAACGGGAAATTTGTCTCAAGTCAGGGCCAAGTCGATCTAATATATTTAATACCATACCTTTCTTTCTAGAAGTTATCCGGGACATGTAGAACCTCTGTGATTCACTTATTTTTTTAACTAGAAATTTTAGAAGAACAGTGTTCCTTTTAATAAAACTAAAGATATAAGATAAAAAACATATCACATACAACAGATATTAATCTCACAATGCAATTAGGCTCATTTAAAAAGTTGTGAGATTCAGTTGTTGCTTAATTATATTTTTTTTACATAAAAACAACTCTCACATTAGAAATAAACATCCTGTGTCGCGGGGGACTGTATAAACATACATGGAATGGACACAAAGAACACCCAGACTCTGAACCAGAATTTGTGGATCACACAAAGTGTTGACCCATGTGGGATTTCAACTGACAACACTAAAAAGCGGCGTGGCGACCGCATTAACCACTAGGCCAACCGTGCAGTCAAAGTGCAAGTCAAAAGTTAGATTAACTCTAAGTAAACATTTTTTATTAACTGTAATATAATGCGACGTAATCACTTATAAGCAATTCACTATTTTGAATTCAATCAATATGAACAATCAATATGACTTTTTGTTCAATCTACCACCACACGCCTGGCCAATTTATTCATACACTAATACATTCAAAGCGCTCAGAGAGTTGAATTCAGATACATCTGCATTCACTAGCTACGTTTAAAGCTGGCTTCACTTAGTTGTATCGTACATCCAAAACTTTACAATTGCAGCACATTTATTCTATCTATATGTTACATTTTATCATAATAAATAATCAAATCAAATCAAAATCATTTATTCATCTAAGACACCAAGTGACACTTATGAACGTCAAATTGAAGCTATAGTTAAAAATCATAGATCGACACAAACAGAGGCCACAGCATGTGCTGTATTGTCGAGGTAAGTTAGGCGAAAACACCAAAATCTACTGCCTGCCTGTGTCGATCCATAACTTCCAGTTTCCAAAATACGTAGAGCTCATGAGAAGAATACTGGCAAAGAAACTCATGGCTACTCTTTTTCAAAATCTGATTTTCAGGTACAATAGTGTTAGTATTACATGTAAGGTAAACAGTATGCAAGCTGTTGCCACCTGAAATTCCTTTTATTAAAAAGCTCCAAAATCTAACGCGCAAACAAAAAAAAAACACTCAGTGATAACGTTGAAGGTTTGAGTCTATTAAACATAGAACAAAAATAGAAACAAGGTGCACATCCACTTACATTCAGTTGCAAAATCTACTGTTGAAAATAATTCGTGACTGGATTAAGAGGCTAGGGTTGCAGTTAAACGAACCAGAATAATAGTATTGTCTAAAGAATCGCTGACTAGGCCGACCAGTCACCCCAAGCAGCACCCGTTCACGAGTATGACGCATGGACCAGCCATCATCTCCTTCGCCATATCAGAGGGAAGGAAACGACCCGCCCCACGACGACACCGCAAGCAATGACATTTTAGTGAGCATGACAACAAATATAATATAATATAATACTCATAGGATTGCATAACTTTCAAATTCTGCCAATCGAAGCATCCATTGCGGCCCAGTTGGAAAGTTCAAATCAATTTGTGTAGTGGATTTTGTGCCAAGTAACTTTACTTTTAACATATTTGTTGAAAATGGAAGCCTAAACTTTTAAATTTACATGAATAGCTTCAAATATAGGATTGTTTACCTTCTTAGAAACAAAAAATATTATTTACAGTGTTGCTAATTATATTATCTATCCTTAGGTACTGCCGTAATAAGTGATACAGGGTTAATGTTACATATTTCTCTATTTAAAAAAATATTTTTAAAATAAATGTAAATTTGACTTCATCGAAAGTTTCCGAATTGTAGTTTGACGATACACGGAATCAAACTTTGTTTTTACCTGACTGCGTTAGATGGAGGGTAATCTTATTCGAGCGTTTGTATGTATATGGGACTGTATGCTCATTTCTTTGGCACGGACTACAGCTCAAACCACTACTGAACCATTTTTGACATATAAGGTGTTGAGGAATTCGTCAGAATCGTGGTAGTTATATAAGCTACTAAATTTTCAAAAGTGCGAAGAAATGGAAAAAAGGAGAAGTGTTTTTTTTTTCATATCTTAGCAATATGGGTATCAAATGAAAGATTGTGAAAATACCATTTCAAAATTATATGTATCATATCACCTGAAGTAAACTCTAACTTGTTTAGAAGAGTTGCCACGACTATGAGATTTAAACCCTTCAAATTGATATTAGAATAACTTGTCGGTTAATTCAACTAAAAAGGTCGAAAATGTTTTTTATTATAAAACAAAAAACCCGACTGCTTAAAGTAATTAACTAAAAAGAGAAGAACAAGTATTAGAACAATATACAATTATTTTTTATAGGTATTTAAATTAGTCAAACAATTTTTTTTATGGTGCTTCAGGCGTAGACAAATCGTTATTTGTTACCTACGGACAAAGAAAGATTTAACAAAAAAAATGGTTGTCTGTAAAGTCTGTTTACGGACGATAGTTTAACGTGACAACGTCATAACGCAATAAATTTTCATATTTTTTTTTTGACGATAGGGAATCACACTTTGTTTTTTACTAAAACATTTTTGAGGTATTATTCCAGTTAAACTTTTATTTACTGTAATGTAATAAAAGCCCCACATTGTATAGACTGTCTTAACCTTCTTAACTATCTGTTTAGTTATCAGTCATTATATATTAATTACAGTGAAGAGTACCTGAAATTGAAACTTTGGAACCAAAACTTAGTGATACGGAGATTTAATTAACGTAATAGGAGGTATAGAAACTTTGTAGATTATGTTGTTTATGACTTTCTTGGCTTTATAATATATTTAATAACACAAACTATATTCTAAGATTACGTGTATGTTATAACTTGCGGAGGTAGGTTATACCAATGAAACAAACCAATGTTAAAGCGATACTCACTCATCTACTGACTTTTTATTTGGATTTTATTGTTTTTAACAGATCATTTAAGTTTGGCAGGTCACGTTCAACTAATAGAACTCCTCAGATTAACTTGTTCAATTTATTAACTTACTAACAGGTTTAAAATATAAGATATATGAATTACAATACCATCTTTTAGTTTTAATATAGTTTAGTATAAATATTACGGACATCTAACACACAACGCCATCTAGTCCCAAGTTAAGCAGAGCTTGTGTTATGAGTACTAGACAACTGATATAAATACATATACACATTTTTTTGTAAGTACATACATATTATACATAGAAAACACCCAAACTCCGAAACAAATATTTGCAGATCATACAAACAATTGGTCCGACCCAGGAATCGAACCCGAGATCTCAAGCACAGCAGTCGCATACGCTACCACTACGCCACCGAGGCAGTCATAATGTAAAAGTATCATAATGTAAATCGTCATTGCAAGTATTGCCCATACCGATATGTTTAAGAGTAATATAATCTATCAAAATCGTTGTTGCCGATGACGCTAATGTGGATATTTATAATCTCTTTGACATAAAACTCACAACTTGAAAACCTCATCACTTAAAATTAAAGTCAAAGCACTTGCAACAATGCCTCATTAAAAACTGCTGTTTCACTTAATTTCGGTATGTGATATCACTAATACTTGTCTCGTTCATTAAATAAATCTAAACTTAAACCATCAAAACTGAAAATAACTAAAAAAACTTATCCTAAGTTTTCAAAAAAAACCTCATTAAAGAATCTGACCTAATTATTAAACAACACCATATAGATAGGTATTTATTTTACATTATTTACATGTAACTGTAAAATATTTAAATGAAATGTCGCCTATACGTATACGCCATCACATATCTAATTTGAATACCTTTGAGTTTCAAAGCTCATTTCATTATTCAAAGTAGTAGGAACAGTTGTGCGAGGGAAGAGCAGCGTGTAATGAGTTCTGCAGACGCCACTTTTATCGTATTATGTGGAAGAATAAGTTTTTAACATATCTCACATGCACATACACACAGAGCTTTACTTTAAAGTCAATAAGTATATGCAAACAACGCTGCTGGGATATCAGAGATATTTGAGGTGCATATTTTATATTGTCCAATCTATCATTCAGTCAAATTATAATGTTTTAAAGTGTAATCTAGAGCTGCCTCTGGTTTTCGTTCTTAATTTTCTTATCAACAATTTCAAAAGCATGCAAACCGTCATGTGGATATGAAATAATCAACGGTCATTTTAATGACCTCGCGATCCCGATACTGTAAATCTACTGAAATATGATGTTCTTGTAGCTGATTTCGGCACCGGCGCGGCGGCCAGTCTCAATGGAGACCAGCCAACTTCACATGAGACATTATAGTGCACAAGTGTTTTCGCAAACACAAGTGCACTCTCTGTTCCCTGACTCTCATAATCCGATGGGAAGGATATCCGACCGGGGAGAGATCAGGCGCAGGACCAATGGCTTTACGTGCTTTTTAAAGCACCGAAATATAGAGAAACAACAAAATAGGTATTTAGGTTGTAATTAATTTAGTGATTTAGTCTCAATATAATCCGATTATAAAGCTTGTTAGTCCTATTATCAAAAAGACATTTTATTTTTTTCGAATCCAATTATTTAAAATGAACTAACACAGTGTTAATAACACTACGGACTGTAAGACGAGTGACCATAAGAGCTACTTCTCGAAATTGCGATATTTAGCATGGTAATGTTATAAAATCATTTTAAAAAAAACAAAGTCGATGAAATTAAAACGTTCAAAGACGCCAAGATGCCAAGTTTAATCTAAAACGTCGATCCAAAAATAAAGTCGGAAACTTGTCGTGCTACCGGCGCCCAATACGATATTTATATCGGCAGAACTTTCCGATTCTTGAGTCTAATATTACCGTGAAATACTGCGCTTTTAGCATTCACATAACTTGATTTCGTTTATTATTTGAGAAAGACTGACGTCATTAATTTTCTACAATTCAAATATAGCAGCTTTATTAAGTTTCAGATAGGTTTGTTATAAATTATTTTTTGCAATATACTCACCGTGTGGTGATAGACCAAAAATATAAAGTCTCACGACGCCTATTCATCCCATGGGTGTAGTCAGAGGCGACTAAACTCTATCTATACAAACCCGTCTGGCTAGAGTGATAATATAGTAGGTCAAAACCTCCTTTCTAAAGGCGAAAGGAATTTTGACGACACAGGTACAAAGGTAGTAGAGCCACGCTGATTTCAGCACGCATGGGCCGGCTCGACCGGGGCGGTACTACCCTCGCACAGAAAATCAACGTAAAATGACCACGTTCGTGCTGTCGTGTTTCGTTGGTGAGTGCGAGGCCGGAGGCCCAAATAGTCTAGTCAACAAGTTCCATACTTGTTGACTAGACTAAAAGATGCAGCAGCATCACTAGGCCGCCATGGTGTGGGTCGCCATACTGCATTGTCTGCATTCGCAGTGAGTATGGCGACCAATACTCTTGGATTCTGCTTATGCTTTCCATCAGGCAGAGTAGAGTCAT
Source organism: Diaphora mendica (assembly GCA_949125395.1). Taxonomy (NCBI): domain Eukaryota; kingdom Metazoa; phylum Arthropoda; class Insecta; order Lepidoptera; family Erebidae; genus Diaphora; species Diaphora mendica. Next base: position 22,821,154 of record OX421316.1, on the reverse strand, counting down.
TTTGGCGGGCCAAACATAAAAAAAAAAAAAAACACAAAAGTTGCCAACTTTTGTTCGGTGGAGACTCGGCTTTACAGAAACTTTTATCACCAACACGTGTTGACAACACAAATGTTGACAACTTTTGTTCTGTGGAGACTCGGCTTAAGGAAATACTTATGTTCAGCAGTAGACTGTTAAAGGCTGTTTATGTAATGACGTATACATTTGTATAATTAAATATAAATTTATAGAGAGTTTGTCATACCTGAAATGAGTCCAACATCACTTTTTTTAAAGACAACTCCCGCGTTTAGAATATACATCCTGTGTCGCGGGGAACTTTACAAACATACATAAAACGGGCACAAAGAACACCCAGACTCAGAACAACAATTTTTGGATCACACAAAGTGTTGTTCCATGTGGGATTTCAACCCACAACTCTCGGCGCAGTAGAAAGCAACGTGGCGACTTGCTCACATACATACATGTATGTGAGAAAGGTTTAAGGTATACTTAAACCTTATACATAACTCATGATCGTCGACTGTGAGTAGTATAATTAGACCCTTGTTACTTTAAGCTTAAAAATCCCGTGTTAACACGTGTAGGCTTTATTCTACACCTAAAGACTCAATTGTGTGTTAAATCCATACTTATATTATAAATTCTAAAGTAACTCTGTCCGTCTATTACGCTTCACGGCTAAATTTCTACACCGAGTTTAATGAAATTTGGCATGAAAATGCTTTGATTCTTGAGAAAGGATTTAGGTTACTTTTTAAAGCGATAACCGGCATACACACGGACGGAGCCGGGGGCACAAGCTGGTATATGTACAAAAAGCTCAGCTGTTTGGTTAACCCAACGCCGGATATTAAATCTTCGTTATTACCTTAGGCTTAAGTTACCATAAGCAGGTCGTAACTTTACTGCCATTTGAGTGCGTAAAGATTTTATGCGAGATATTAAGGTTCCTTGAAAGGTGAATGAATATCTGGATAAAGATACGGCTGTATATAAGTCTTAGAAGGATGACTTATTACGAACGTCTTAGAGAATCGTAAGTTACATTGATGCACGATATTACTTGGGGAGTTCAGAAAATATTTACAGTCCAGGAATTTGAATCGATTTTTTTTTTCAAATAACACGATTCAGTTAAAAAATATCAAATCGGTTGTATTTAATGTTAAAACAAGAAACGAGAGAAAGAAATTAGCAAAATTTTCGAACCCCACTAATTATGGTTTTATAATCAAACAGCACTATCAAATAAATTTAATTAAAAAGCTTTTCAAGAACAAGCTTTTACTGGAATGCCTCGAGACGAATCAAACGAGTCCAAATTCGATGATGTTGCGACGTTTCTTTACAGAGTTCCTTTGGCCACCTTCCAGCTGCAGGATCAAATCAGCTCCATGTCTTTATAATATTGTATTGTCACGCTGTATACATAATATACATATGCTTGTAAAATTTCACCAAAATCGGTTGAAGATATCTGCTTCAAAATTGAGCTGCAAGATTCCACCCGAACACACAACAAGTTAATAAAAAGCTTGTAAAATAGAAGCAATTTCTTTCCCCTGCGGTGTTCTTCTGTACAGTTAAGTATTCTGGATTAATCAATCTGGTTATCTTTATAACTGTTCCAGCTATTTAAAAGAATTCAGTAAGGTTCAAGCCACTAGAACTATTGTTCAATCCATCAGTATTTTTTTTATGTAATGTCCAGAAAAAAATGGCTATATTACTAAACCCATTATTATACGTTCTGACACGTATAATAATGGGTTTAGTAATATAGCCATTTTTTCTTGACTAAAAATCATTTCAGAAACGATGTAAAACGTGCCTTAATTTCTGCCTCTTGCAATTAATATGCGACTTGTATATAACATTAATATTTTTTTCATTTTTAGTTTAATATTACTTAAACTTGCCGTGGAACTCTGTGATTGGCTTAAGTTTTTTGTAAATGCAGGCAGCTGAGGCTGACTGTATAACATTTTATATATAATTATCGTATAAAATAGCTGTAGAGTTGCCTTAGAATAAATAAATAAATAGGCGGGCAAACGAGCAGGCGTATCGCCTGATGGTAAGCGATTACCGCCGCCCATGGACACCTGCAACACCAAAGGCGTCACAAGTGCGTTGCGGCCAGTCTCATAGAGACTGGCCGACGATGTAGCTGAAATCGGCTAGGACTACGTCATCATCATTTTAATACCATTGTTTTCCCTTTTTAGCAATCTTTTTCTTCAGGCAATTCCCAATTTTCTCATCTAAATCTAAAGAAATATGTGTAAAACATTAAACATCTCTCTGCGGTACCTACGGAAATCAGTTGAATTGAACTGGTTTGAAACGTTAAGTCTTAACAGAAATATTTACATCTTGTATGCTTTTTTTGTGGTGGTTTCGTTACAAATTAGTGGTAGGACAAATAAATATCAGCACATTCATTAATCAAACGTATGTACGGAATCATATTGAAATTGCCTCTACTTGATCCCGTTACTCCGCTTCTCCAGGCCAGGACGTGGCCTGACAAGCTCATGTAGAGATATCTTCACGGTAATAAATCACAAAGTGACAATGTGATGTAGGTTCTGTTATCGTAACTTACAGTCGTATACCTCACTCTCTACAAAAGAGAGGTTGGACATACATTAAAATTGTATAACGTGTGAATTTTGAGCTAGAATTTGGAAAGCTCGAAGGAAGGGTCATTACATTCTACATGTAAGAATTGTCATATATTTTTAGTTATACAATTGCATTGTTGAACATAATTCACAAAATGTAAAAATAAATTGAACAAATAAATGAATGGCTCCCAAGTTGTGACTTGGGAGCCACTTCACTCCCATAGTTTGAACATTTTTGTAAAATCCTTTTCTTTTTGATATAATCTTACAATTGTAACAACAACATGAAAAATAAAATAGCCCTTTTTTTATAGCCCTAACCTTATAACACCCTTATAACAGCCCACAGGTGATAAACCTAGTTTGGGAGCCAAGATCTAACATATTTTGTTTGCATAAAAAAAGTGCTATTTTATTTTTCATGTTGTTGTTACAATTGTAAGATTATATCAAAAAGAAAAGGATTTTACAAAAATGTTCAAACTATATTTACAGAAATAAATAATTATTTCAACCCAACAGCTCGTAAAGAGTATTTTTGCCCTTCGATATCTAGTGCAAAAGCCGTTTTTATCCTCTAGAGGAATAAAGTAAATTGAATTTAGAACATCGCTCGAGTGCACTAAGTTTGTGAATTCAAAACATCATTAAACCTATTTACTTCTACCTCCATAGTGCCGAATTAATCATACAATATTTTTTAAATTGTTTAAAACTCAGACTCGGAACCTTCTTGGTGTTTTTTTTTTTTTTTATTTGTTCTGCCCGCACCATTTTCTTCTTAAGTAACTATGGCAACTTAACTTTCATTTTTTCTTAATTTATCTATATACATCCATACAAATAAATAAAATTGAAATGTCTGTTTGTAATATTAAAATAACCGCTTTTTACTAAATGCATATGTATGTATACACGGCACATATACTAAAATATTGTTTTTATAATTTCTGTTACATTGTCTGTCTGTCAGTCGGTCTGTCTGTCTGTTTGTCTGTCTGTTTGTTCCGGGTAATCTCTGGAACGGCTGGACTAATTTTGACGTGACTTTCACTGGCGTAACTTAGGCTACTTTTTTTAGACTAGCTTTGTCCCGCGGTGTTACTCGCGGTACGACAAAAACCGCGGGTAACACCGCGGGGCTGAGCGAGTACCTAAGTATTTTTGAAATAATTTAAAAATTAAATTGTAATACTTACCTATCATAATGTAGTACCTAATAAATATTAATACCTAAACTGAAATAAAAGTATCTTGTGATTGTTAATGCTTTTTTTGCATTTAGTTGTTTCCTCGCTGAGGTGGAATGAAAAGTTACGTGTTGCACTCGAGTGCAAAGATTTTTCACCTCGTGCTCTTTTGATTCCCTCGCTGGCGCTCAGGATTCTAATTTTAGAATCCTTCGCTTGCTCGGTCATCAAAATTGAGCACGCGGTTAAAAAGCAACTTTGCACTCTTGTATAACAAATAACTATTATTATTATAATTAAAGATCAGTAAGTATATTGCTATTATCTTGAATTGGTGTTGTTATATAGAGCTGATACATCTAGTTATAGGTATAGTGTACGTAACGAAAGTTTCACAAAGCCACCATAGTGTGGGTTATCATGCTGCATTGTTGCATTCGCAATGAGTATGGAGACCACGACTCTTGGATTCTGCTCATGCTTTCCATCAGGCAGTCTTTGGCACGCTCATAATAAATCAAAATTACTACTGTGTATGAACCGTGTCATAGTTTAAGTAAGTCTAAGACGCCAGTTGTTTATGTATGTCTTAACGGATGTCGTAGTATATTAACTTTGGCAAATTAGTTAAATTGAACAGTGCACTATCCCACGAATCGTTAGCTTCCGCAAGCATCACCTGCTCTTAACTCTAATTAAATCGAATTGATACATATAGGTGACAAAGTTTGATAGCATATTGGAAATATTTTGAATAGATTGAAGAAATGTGAAATTTTTGATAAGAAAGAAAAAAAAATACTTTGTACTTCGTCTCTTCTTGATTGTCATATGTTCATTGATATGTAGATTGATTTGTCAATTGCAAAATAAATATTACAGCAATCGGCGCGGCGTGACGGATCAGCCTAACTTACTATTTACGAAATAATGTATGTGCGGTGCGCTAAATCTCGCAAAAGAAGTTTTAAGTTCACCCTATTCACCTCAGAGCGTGACGGATCACCGGCCTTTTACCTCAGAGCGTGATGCGTGACGGATCATCCTAACTTTCTACCTACGAATAAATGTGTGTGCGGTGCGCCAAACGAAGTTTTCACTTAAAAAAAAAATGTTTCTGGATGCCCACAATCCATGCTTAGTAAAGACTATCTTTTTTAGAGTCCGTGTGTCACTAAAGATAAAGTATAATATTAGAACGCGTACATAAATTAAATACCCTAAATTATCTGAATATGTGTCCCATAAATAATGGTTTAACTAGACGGATGCAAATTTTACGCTTAAATAGACTTAAAGCGTAAAATTTGCATCCTATCTAAGGTGCCTTTCTGTTTTCATAGAATTTAATGTTAGTGAGTTTTTTATTTTTTTTCTAACAATGCAACTCCCGCATTAGAAATATACATCTTGTGTCGCGGGAGACTTTACAAACATACATGAAACGGACACAAAGAACACCCAGACTCAGAACAACAACTTGAAGACCACCCAAAGTGTTGTCCCATGTGGGATTTAAACTCACAACACTTGGCGCAGTAGAAAGCGGCGCGACGTGGAGGCCAAACGTGCAGTCAATTCTGGGATTAGACATGAATAATAGTGTGAGTTTTTTTCCATTATTAAAAATCCCATTACTTACTAGATCTCTATGTGATAAATGAGAGGGAGTATTCATCCATGACCAAGGCTGATTTAAAGACGTATTAAGGACTTTCATAATAACCTATTTGTTAAAGATTATTTCAATGCACAAACTACTTTTATTTCAATTTCTTTTTAATTATTTGAAATAATATTTATGTAGTCTTTAGTACAAAAAGTAGCCTATGTACTTCCTCAAGAATCAAAGGATCTCCATTGTAAATTTCATCCAAATCGGTTCAGCGGTTTAACCGTAAAAACGTAACAGACAGATACAGTTACTTTCAAATTTATAATATTAGTATAGATTAACTAAAATTGTTACGATATACGATACATAAGTTTGATCTCAAAGTAATTTTACATACCTTACCTCACGATTCTCTTAGCGGTCGTCACTCCATTTCAATCGCAAAATTAACCTTCATTTATGAAGAGGATTAATAGGGTCGTAGCCATCAGTACCAATGATCACAACAATTATTATACCCATTTCAAACTTGTCCTGAATTATCCTTGTTCGAACTTAGATTATGTTTCATTTCACTACCAGTTTGTGAATGTCTGATAAGTTGAATGACAGGGCAATATGTAGGTAAAGTTTGATTGAAAATAGCTATTCCTTTGATGTTTGTTTTTATCCATTTGCAATATTTGTGTTCATTTTACTTTGTTTTATTTCTACAAAAAAGTCCTCATTTACTTACTTTTTTTTAAATTGGTTAGATCTAAAGATATGTGAAATCATTGTTTTTGTCATCACTATCTATTAAACGCAAAACCTCAATGTCAAGCTTTTTGAAATTCTCGTTGTTTTATAAATACTTATCTTTATCCCATCTGCTAATTGCATTTCTAAAGAAATTTGACATTAAAAGAATCAATTTCCCTAGTTTCAGTAGGTCAAATTCTCGATACTGACACACTTGTCTTTTGAAATGAATTTTCGAAGTTACACTGAACACAATGTTACCAGTCAGACTGTGTACGTTCGATTTTCAAATCCACTTTCAATGCGACGTCTGTCTAGTGTGACTTCACGGTGAAACAATAGTGATATCTGCGTTGCACTAGTTGTAAAAGCTTTAACCTCAGAGGATTTGTCACCTTTTTATACAGCTTCGATAAATGTATCAAAGCAATTCTATAATACAGTGGGCAGTGTAGTAGAAGGTAAGTGTTTATATTTGAAATGCCGTAAAATTTTCTTTATGCATCTGCAAAAATTGCAACACGTTGTCAAGTGAGTAGTATAGAAAAAGGAACTTTTGTTTTAAATATAAACTCATTACTTTACAGTCAGTTTACTACGCTGCCCTCTATTATAAATTGCTAAAAATGGTAACAGCCGTTTTCTGCATATTAAACTACGTTAAAATGGTATTTGTTTCTGGCTAGAGCGAAAAAAGGAATAACAACAAACATAAAAACTAACATCGCGTTTGTAAAGGAAGGCTCAACAAAAAAAAATTCACTCACACAAAGGCCGTACTCAATTATAAATACCACCAGTGACTGGACATTATTAGTGGACACGTATGAAAATCACTACAGAATACCGGAGGATATCTGTGCCTCGGCGTCCAGACCGGACATATTTCTTTATGCTATGTCAATTAAGCGTGTAGTACTAGTAGAACTCACGGTGCCGTGGGAAACGAAGATCCCTAAAGACCACGCTTTAAAAAGAAACAAGGACTTAACCAACGAAATAACTAAAAATGATTATGTCGTTGCGCTGTATGCCGTGGAAGTGGGTGCGAGGGGTATACCAGCTAAATCCCTCTATAACCTGCTTAAAGACCTTGGACTGCCAAGAGCTTCAGTAAGCTCTTTTCTTGAACGAATATCCAAAGCGGCATTGCTAGGCTCACTTCAAATATGGTTAGGTAGAGGGGGTAACACGGCGGACAGTGGAGGTGAGCGTTGACGCGTCGTAAGGAGTGCTCCTTAAACCTAAACCTGGGTCGCAATTCCCAGGCACTGTCGAAGTCACATGTGTTGCCCCCATCTTTCACGCGATGGACCCGGCACCCGCACGGTGAATCCATGGAACGCTAAGAAATAGGTCTTTTAGAAGTTAACAAACCTTTTAACCTAGAATATGTTTATTTGTTGTTGTATTAATAGTTCAAATTTTGATAAAATTAAAATATTTGAAAAATCTAGGCATTGAATACTCAGCCGGCTTGCATCAAATAAATCAAAAAAATTATATGACAACTAGCTGTGCCCGCTACTTCGTACACGTTCTATTTGGATTTTGGTTTTGACAAACATGTCAAAACCAAAATCAGTTAAATAGGCCCAGCCGTTCTCGAGTTTTAGCGAGACAAACGAACAGCAATTGATTTTTATAAATAAGACAATTAATTATGAAACTCTTAAAAGATCTGTTACCCATTACACGGGAAATTGTGCCTCTATTTTTGTTTCTTATAATGTTTACCTACTACATTTTGTATATTATGAATGAAATCCATCATCACAAAAACACTGGCATTCCTACTCAAAATCAGGCGTTTTATTAGTCAGGAACAAGGAATTATTTTCAGCTATTTTAAAGGTGTTATAGTCTAATATATCACACAATGTCAACAGATACTTTGTATGCGTTGACTCACACTTTTATGACACCGATTCTTCAAACACAGGTGTTTCAAATTGCGTGAAACGCTGTTCTGAAAACATACGTATCCACTTTACTCATTTTGTTATTGTTTCTCTTTAATTACAGTTTTAAGGTTTTGTTTTCAAAATACTGCATAAAATAATCATTTTCTCTATTAAATGAATCGAATATAAACTAAATAATATTCAGATATTCAGATCTAACCTTTTCCTTTGGGTGTTTGAAATGCATTTTTAACCGAGGTTCTCAATTCGTATATATATATATATATATATTTATGTGTCTTCTATTTTATTCGTCGTTTCTGAACCGACTTTGATGATTCTTTTTTTAATGGATATCCCAACGGTGGTACCATGATGAGGACACTAAGATCTGATGATGGCATCCAAGAGAAATCGAGTTGAACCTTGAAGTCTGTTTTATTTTTTGTTAAAATTTTACTTGTAATAACCAATTTCGAAAATGGTACGAGGTTATTAAATCCGTTGTATTTTTTATATTTAATACCTGAACACTGAAATAATTTCGTCAAATAAGATCATTATTTTTGAGAGAAATGAAATTGGAAAAAAAAATACACACAATACACAATAAATTAATATATTTTTTTTTTTTTTTATGTTTGGCCTGCCAAAATGACTCTACTCTGCCTGATGGAAAGCATTAGCAGAATCCACGAGTGGTGGCCACCATAATCATTGCGAATACAGCAATGCAGTATGGCGACCCACACTATGGCGGCCTAGTGATGCTTGTGCATCTTTTAGTCTTTCCGGAGGCCCAATTAGTCTAGTCAACAAGTTCCATACTTGTTGACTAGACTAATTGGGCCTCCGGTCTCGCACTCACCAACGAAACACGTAGTATATATTTCAAAACAATTTTATCGTTATACTATTTTAAAAGTTAACTATCGTTATAAACCAATTCTTTATTATTGTTGAATATAATAATTATGAAGAATTGCGTTGAAGAAACACTATCACTTCTCGAATAGAATGTTTCAACATCAAGTAACATACATACAATATTAACAAATACTTCAGCCCTAATATCAATTGGCTTGTGTGTAAAGTTAGATGTTAGGTAGTCGTCCCACAACTTGTAACTAAAAGCCAAGTTGAGCTACAAACTACTAACGAATGCACGTGTACTAGAAACACTAGTTCAGTCAAACAATTCTACACTGACAACATACTGTTATAGTCCATTCATTTTGATAGTGTCGGTGCACCCGCACGCAATTCTGGTTTTTGTTGTGAAATACGAATACATTAATTCATACAACGGCGTAAATTGACAAATAATACTTGCTTGTGGGTGTACGCCACAGGCGGGCCCTTTTTTATTTTGTGGTGGTTTACTGCACGTGCGGCGGCGCGGGCGGCACGATCTAGGTGACCGTATCTAAGCGAATGGACTACACCTCAACTAGTTACACCCACTCCTTTTAGCGCCCATCTTGCCTTTACAATATTTATTCATCTACAAGAAGAATCATTGACAGATAATATATATCATCAAATCTCTCGATCACATTGATATACAACATCGAATATATTAAGAACAAGAAAAAAGTTTAAAAAACTATAACCCGACTATGTAAAAACTTTTTATAAAAATTATGTAGTCTATGTAACCCTACCATTACTACGGTGGAATATGCAATACAAATATACATAGACTGCTAACACTATAATCCTTCCTTTTGATAGGAATTCGGCAAACTTGAAGAGACTAATGATTTACACTGATTTTCTGTGAACACGAATTTTTATCGCACCGATCAACTCGGGTCAGGTTACTTAAACAGACTTCATATTATAAATGATAGTCTTAGCAACTGATAGATGCCGTAGATACAAGTAAAACCACTTGATAAATTAAGATTGATTGTTTCGTAAGTCTGTCACGAAATGCGCAGATATAATCAGCGATTTTCCTCATCATTGGCTGAAGGAAATTGGTTCAGTTCTTTCTTTTAATCTTCGAACCTCTTTGGCTCGAATTCGAAGAATACTTTTTAAGTCGCTCACAGGCCGCATAAAAGCTGTCTAATCAATATTCTAAGAAGCCTTTGCATTGGGATACTTTAACTTATTTTACATTTTATTCCATTTAGCGGGAGTTCTATTGATCGTTCTATCGTTTTTAATCAGTTGATATTTTATACTTTGAAGGAAAAAATTCAAAAACGCGTTGCTTGAAACGATGATGATCAAAGCTATCAACATCGTTTCATGCAACGCGGTTTTGTTTTTTTTTTTCTTATCTGTAATATTTAGCAGTGCGTTTGTGTATGTTAGTATACGTATATATACGTAATACCATCGTATATTTAAATGATCACACCTATGTTTTTCAAAGAGATTGCCTCCGGGCGATAAGGCCGACAATTGTACCTACTTATCTTATAATAAGACCTTTATAATTTACCTGGTGTACAATAAAGACATTATTATTATTATTCTACCTATATTCTATTTTTGCACCTACTGCATCATATTTCTACATTACCTATAGTTGCTGGTACGGAATGCCCCATTGTAATAATTCCGCCTTTGTACAACATATGCATTAAGTTTAAATAAATAAATGCAGTATTTTAATATGTGTATTGGTCTAGTAGCTATCATATATATATATATATATATATATAGTAATTACTGGCCTGATGCTGAGGTCATGGGTTTCATTTCCCCGAAAATAATTGTTTAATAAGTATGATCATTAATTGTTCTCATCCTGAATAATGAGAGTTTATGACACTTATCAGTAAGATTGAACCTCGTCTTATATAACATATAGCATTGCACGATTGCATTCTCAATAATTATTTTACTTACCAAATAATTACACAAAATAGTCGCTGTGTTATGTATACATAAGATTGTCTATTATAGTCCTTCTTTACGTGTAGATTACTTCTCCTCACTTGAAATAATCCTAGAAGATTTAGCTCCTTCGTACGGTCACACCATAGTCATGGGTGACTTTAACACCTGCTTACTTAAGAAAGATTCTCGATCGACCTCCCTTCGCTCTGTGTTGGAAGCCAACAATCTTTCCATTCTCCCACTAAATCCCACTCATAATATGCCAAACCGCAACTCCTCTCTCCTTGACCTTATAATCGTTTCTTCAACAGAGCACGTGGCTAAACATGGTCAATGCTCTGCTGATTCCTTTTCATATCATGACGTTCTCTTTCTATCCTATCAAATTCGAACTCCCAAACCGAAATCCAAAATTCTTACGTGTCGTAATTTTCGTGGTGTGAATCTCGATGATCTTCGCAGCGATGCCGACAGCATTGATTGGAGTATGTTGTTCAACTCGCAATGCATTGACGAAAAAATTTCCTACTTCTCGAAAGAGTTAATTGCTTTGTATGACAAACATGCACCTATTCGTCAAATTAGGGTAAAACATCTGCCAGCACCATGGTTAACTGACGAGATCAAGGAATTGCAGACAAAGAAACAGAGGGCCCATTCTAAATATAAGCGTCACCCTACTACCTCGAATTGGGATAGATTCGTCCACATTAGGAATCACTGCAATAAGGTGTGTAGGAATGCTCAACGCCGACATATTCATGAATCTATCGAAAACGGTGATCCAGTTAAAGTCTGGAAATTTCTTAAGTCACTAGGGGTCGGTAAAACACGCTCAAATTCTGTTTCAAAAAATGTTGATATCAATTCCTTAAATACACATTTTTCAGCTTCCTCCAATTTTGGGGGGACTATTAAAACTACTTCGTTAAATTATCTTTCATCTCTACCAACTTCTAACTTTCCTGCGTTAACTTTTAGTCAATTTTCTGCTTGTGATGTCAAGAGGAGCGTAATATCTAGTACATCTAACGCTGTAGGAACTGACAATATCAGCCGTAATATGGTACTTCCTATCCTCGATAAAATTCTACCTGTGATTTGCCATATCCTGAATTATTCTGTATCCAAAAGCGTTTTTCCATCTACATGGAAAATGGCTCAGATCATTCCCCTTCCTAAAAAATGTAATCCTTCTTCCCTTTCAGACTACCGTCCAATATCCATTCTCCCCTTTTTCTCTAAAGTACTTGAACGCCTTATCTACACGCGGCTCAGCTCATTTCTCACACGGAATTGCCTCCTAAGTCCTCTCCAATCAGGTTTTCGTCCCGGCCACAGTACTACCACTGCACTCCTTAATGTTACGGAAGACATCAGATTCGGCATGGAGGAAGGAAAGTTGACGATACTTGCCTTGCTCGATTTCAGCAACGCCTTCAATACTGTTGACTTTGATGTATTGCTCGAAATATTGCGCTCTCTTAACATATCTCCATCAGCAATTGACTGGTTTCATAGCTACCTGTATGGTCGTCAGCAGCGCTCTTGTATTGAAAATAATTATTCCTCTTGGTGCCATACATCTGCGGGCGTACCTCAGGGCGGCGTGCTATCTCCATTACTTTTCGCAGTTTTTATCAACTCCATCACAAGTCGCTTATTTTCTTCCTACCACCTTTATGCAAACGATCTCCAAATTTACACCAAAGCTACTCCGGCTAAACTAAGTGATGCTATTGCCAATATCAATAAAGATTTGATGCAAATATGTGCTTGGGGTAGAGAGTATGGGTTGAAGGTAAATCCAACAAAGACGCAAGTTATTATAATAGGTAGTCCAAGGATGAACTCCACAATAAATTGGCAACAAATGCCTGCTATTTCTTGCGATGGGATCAATATCCCGTATAGTGACAAAGTTAAAAACCTTGGCATCTATATGGACAAGTACATGTCTTGGGCTCCCCAGATTGGTGAAGTTAGTCGAAAATTATTTGCTGCAGCGGGATCACTGCGAAGAATTCGTAATTTTCTTCCCACCAAGACGAAAATTGCCCTAGCACAATCCATTCTCTTTCCTATCCTTGACTATGGTGATGTTAGCTATCTAGATCTTACCCAAGAACAATTGAACAAACTTGAGCGTCTCCAAAATGTATGCATAAGGTTCATATTTGGTTTACGTAAATATGACCACATCTCTGAGTTTCGTGTCAAGCTCAAATCGCTCCTCCCACCGAATAATATCGTTATCGATAAATTCAATTTTTACAGGATAAATAAAACAATGTTTCTTTAAGATTATGTAAAGTATTGTCCAACCTAAGAGAATGATTTATACATCAAATGAAAGCTATTTTTTAATAGAATAATTTTAAATAAACCTATTCATTTTTTATTTTATTAATATCAAGTTATTAAAGAAAATATATTTTACTGGAGACAGTAGACAAAACACTATTTCGCAAAACAACATTACCATATTATTCGCGTAAAAAGAAAAGGGCAGCGTGCACAATAATTGCATTTTACAATGTTATTCTTTAAACAAAGACAACTCAACATAAGCGGTAATAGATTATAGCTGGAATTTTCGCCCATATAATGCATATTATATATTAAAGTAATGTTCTAATACCATTTTATTTTTCGATTGCCTATAAAGTAAAATAAATTATTAGGAATACAAATCTCAATAAAACTATGGTTTATTAATAAAATGAAAAAAAGTAATCAATTGTATTGAAAAAAAACTAATAAAACTAAGATTAGGTACATCTGTCATAAACATCTTAGTTGTAGATATAGTCTCGGTCATCATCGTCATCCCCATCAGAATCCGAAGCTGGTTGGGGATTGTCATTACAGCTTCGGAGCGAATTATAAAATAAGTGATAGTGAGCAGGTATGTCTTCAGTTCTGCATAAGCTGAGTGAATCTGCTAGCAGCGCTTTGCTGACAGAAATTAGTTCAGAATATGCTTGCTTTAAACTGGTCACTTCAACATTACCTGTTCCTTTGCCCCTTCTTGACCTGTTGATAAAACTTTCCGTATTTAACGCAAAGTATTGATCATCATAACTATATACTTAAACTGAACTATATTGGGATTAGAATTTGAGACCCTTACTTAGTCCATACGATTTTACTGCCTTGAGTATCCGTACTCCAGTTTTTACCAGTGATTTTTATATTATAAAAATCAATTTGTTCCATTTAATTTAAAACATATTTACCCCTGTAATTTTGGCGTTCATTATAACACCATACACTTGATCAGAGGTATATAAAACTTTATTTTTTATGGCTCGTTCAATCACCGAATGCATACTATCGCCTTCGTTTTGACTGTGAACCAGTTAAAAAAATCGGTGGGTAATAGTTTCTATATAACCTTTTTAATAGCATATAGGTAAAGTGCAAAAAACTAACGGTTTTTATTCTGGCCGGCGCAACCATCCTAATAAAATGATATGTATTTGATTCCTCATTGTTTTTCCGGATTTATGAACTTTAGTAAGCAGCTACCTATTTCAATAGAGCCTCTTTTAGCTATAGAAAGGTGCCACACTTAGCAAATTTAGCAAGCGGATTTATTCAAAGCATTATAGACGGTAAAATTGTAAACTGGATATTTCCTTTTGTAGTGAAAAATTCCGACTTCTGATTGAGGCATATTAAGCACTTTCTGTAAATCAAAAATAGCTACAGTCGTATCAGCCTTATCTACTGTTGCTTTTTCTTCCTCTTTAATTACGCGTACTCTAGTTTTTCGTAGTAAATGATGTTGATATTTTTCTTCCCATGTAGCTTTTTTCATTTCATCAGCTTGTTCATACAAAGAGCATGTAGCGAACAAATCTTTCTTAGGTTTAAAAAATGAGAAATTATAATGAGTATTAAATATTGATTCATATCGTCGTTTTGATGCTAATTGTTCTTGTGTATATTCTTAATTTGGAAACCATAGAGTGTAAAGTCGATACATTTTGGATATGTTTAGTTGTTCAGATAAATATTGGCGCTTAGATCTTTTGCGTGTATAATGAGATTCAAGAGATGGAAATAGTTCAATATGTGTCATTATACTGTTTTTGTAGCATAGGACATCTTGTGAGGCATGTTGTAATGAGTTCCTCTGTTGGCTATTAAGCTCTCGTCCTGCCTCATTTTCTCAAGAGCTGTAAAAACTACCTGTTCTGAACTACGCAGAGTACCTACTTAAAAAGAAAACCTTACAAACTTGAATAGAAATCTGGTCCTGCTTGAAATAATATTTAATTGTATAAGTCCTATTATTTTTTCTTTCTAAGGTAATAAGTTTTACAGGTTGTACATGAACGTGTCTCAAGATATATTCCCATTAAAGTTCATGATCTTTCAATCTATAAAAAGTGTAAAATATCTGCTGCCGTTGTTCCGTAGAAAATGTTATACCACAACCCTTTTTGCACGAGCATGAAGGGCCAATGGTCTTAGCAGCATACCGTTTTTTTTTAAGGTGCCCCTTCATAAGATTTGCCGCTATTTTTAAGTCTTTTGTTTTTGTTATCAGACCATTCTTGCTCATTACAACACCGTTTCCTAGTTCTTTGTTTATTGTTAGAAATTAAAACTTCTTCAGGGCTTGTATCAGCAACCGAGCCTTGCGTAGTGGTAATCAAAGGATACTCGAGCAATTGTACGGTATCCGTAACATTATGCTGTATTTCTGTGTGAGAATTATTAGCGCTGGTTTTAATTATAAATAGACTCACTAGATTTAATAACGTGATATTATGTGTTATCATTGTTCTCAATTGTTATCAATATTAAACGGGTTACCATATTTTTAAAATAAAATGACTACAGGAATAGCATTGTTAGAATACTTTACTACAAGACGAGTTTGCTGTTCTTACTCGAATAATATCGTTATCGTCACATATTGAAAATTTTGTTTGTAGTGCTACCCGTAATCGTTAGTAGCGATGTTATTCACGTAAATAAGTATAGTAAAACTGTAGCTGAATAAAAAGGCCATGGTTATTATAAAAATGCTAGTTTCTAAAATACGTACGATAAAAAATTGCAAAAAATTGACAAGGTGTAAAAGAATGTCTAAATGACGAATATGCAATAAAACGCAAAGTATCGTTATATCACATTACGATATTATTCGGTGGGGGGAGCGAAATGGTTACCTATACGCCTTCGCCGGAATGTTCATATTCTCTCTACTTTATACAGTACTCTGTTCCTCCCGCATTCGCCTTCCTATCTTAAACAACGTTTCAAATATCTTGACCATTCACATTGCAGGCTCCTGAGATCGTCGGAAAATCTCAAATTGAAAATGCCCCTTCACGCCACTAAATTTACTGACAAGTCGTTCTCGGTGCAAGCCGTTAGATTGTGGAATAGTCTACCTGAGACAATAAGAAAGGCGAAATCTCTGCAAACCTTCAAGAAAAATGTCACTAACTATTACCTGAACATTTAAAATATACTCTTGTTAATGAATGGAATATCATGGTAGTATATGTATAGTATATAGTAGTATATAGTATAGTATGTGTATTTATGTATATAGTAGTATTTAGTAGTAGTATGTGTATATAGTGTAGTGTAGTGTATGTAAGTGTAGGTAGATATATGTAAGTAACTTTGTATATTATTCAGAACCTAGATATATTGAAGTACACCGCCAACTACCCAAAACTACAATTAAATGCATAATATCCGTACAAAGGTTGTCTGGAAGAGATCGCCGTGAGCGATAAGATCGCCTATTGTAATACCTAATGTTGATGTCCATATATGTATCTCTGTACAAATTTATACTGTAGTGGTGTGCAATGAAGTTTAATAAATAAAAAAATAAAAATAAATAAGATAAAAAAATATATCAATTTTACACATGTTACACTAGTCAATTAGAAGTAGTTGAACAGTGTTACATGTGTAAAATTGTGTCATCGTGTATACGTAATACAGTTATAAGTTAGAGTGAGAAGTCGTCTCAATCTGACAAAATGCAGTCTTCAAAAATATGACAAAGCTCCTCCTTTTTTAAATCGGATAAAAACAAAACATACAGAAAGTAGTTGTTTATCAATTTGACTCAATATTTTGCGCAATTTAATGTCTGCTAGTAAATATATTAACATACCGCTAGCCAGCAATTAACATACGAGTATGATCAAAATATTCAACAAATAAATATTGACACATATTCGGGATACAATTTATAAAGGGAAGAGGTATTTTGTATGTACAAATGATCTTTATTTTTAACCCATAACGACCTGCGAGTAATAAGCAATTAGTTTCGGGCCGGGACCTTGTTAAGAGTACCTCGTAACAACTACGTATTTTTACAAGATATCTATATCTTTACTAATATTATAAACGCGAAATTTTGTAAGTATGGATGGATGGATGGATGAATGGATGGATGGATGGATGGATGGATGGATGGATGGATAGATGGATGGATGGATAGATGGATGGATGGATGGATGGATGGATGTTTGTTACTCTTCCACTCAAAAACTACTGAACGGATTTGTATGAAACTTTACAGTAATATAGGTTATACATCAGAATAACACATAGGCTACTATTTGCAGCGATAACCAACATACACGCGGGCAACCACTAGTACTCGAATAAAATATATTTTGTCAATACTTATATGGCTTACTTTAGTCTAGACTGACATAAATCTATGTTACGAATAATAATAGTACCAGAAGATCTTGAAGAAAAACTTGTCCTGCTTCTTGTTTGATATTTTTTCTACGTCTGTATTTACTAGACTACTAGTTAGTTAAAGGATTAGATATACATATGAATAGACATACTAAAGGACATGTCCGAGCTCAATGGAGCTAAGTGATACTCATTGAACTTCTTCTCTTAGACTAATGGGAGTATAATAAGTTCATCCCGTTAGCGATTACTAATTTAGAGGAAAATAACAATTACAGTCCTTAAAATATAGCTTGATCATAATTATTCAATAATACTTCTTACAAGGTTATAAATTCATTTCAAACGTTATGAATTTTCTTCGAATAAAGAAGGGCCGGCTTGACCGGGGCGGCACTACCCTCGCACAGAAGATCAACGTAAAGTGACAGCATTCGTGGTGTTTTGTTTCGTTGGTGAGTGCAAGACCGGAGGCCTAATGATGCAGAAGCATCACTAGGCCGCCATGGTGTGGGTCACCATGCTGCATTGTCTGGATTTGCAGTGACTATGGTGACCACCACTCTTGGATTCTGCTTATGCTTTCCATCAGGCAGAGTAGAGTCATTTTGGCAGGGCCATACATAAAAAAAGTCAGATAACCTATACCCATGCCTATTTGAATAAAAATCTTTTGACTTTGACATGTGGTTGAAAAAAATTTGAATTATTTTCAAAAATATGAAGGACAAAACACCCCGACACTTTTCTTCTTTACTATCTGTAAACAAGCAATATAACGATTTTTAGTAAATATATCTACACTTTTAAATACTAAACGTTGACGAACTTAACCCAGGTAAGATAATAAACCTTCGTAGACACGACTTCGCTCTCTATAGAGTCGTGATCAGTTGTGTCACGCACTGTTCTGGAGATCACGCTACGTAGGCACAACCAGTCACGTACGAGGGTTCCTTCCAATATAGCTTGGTATTAGACCGTTGATTAAATCATGCTGGTTTGGTTTGCCAATATTGAACTTGTTCGGATTAATGTTGAGGTGTAGAAGATTGCCAGGTATAAAAGGTTTAAGAAGAGATATTGAACAAGAAACATTTGTAGGTACGTTTTTGCAGAGACTACTGTTGCAGTTACTGTCATTTTTAACCGACTTCAAAAAAGGAGGAGGTTCTCAATTCGCCATGTTTTTTTTAATGTGTTTTCGCGGATAACTTCGTCGTTTATGAACCAATTTTGATGATTTTTTTTTAATGGAAAGGAGATGTCCCAATGGTGGTACCATGATAAGGGCACTAAGATCTGGTGATGGCGTCCAAGAGAAATCGAGTCGAACCTTGGAGTTTTTGTTTTTGTTATAATATTTCACATTCAAGTCTAATCAACTTTTAAGTGTGTAAAAACTAATAAGCACTTTAGTGAAGTTTTTGTCCATTGATTTTTATAACGGCAAAATTCGGATCCAAAAATTCCATTACATTTTTTTGACGTGATTGAATAACAAACATCAATTCTATTTAAATTAAACTTCCCGTATGACGAACTAAAAAAGAAATGAAATAAATACTATAACCAAGACGTCTTTAAAAATCTTTTCTGTATTTAAAATATTTGTTGTAATAATATAGTAAGTAGGTAGTAGAGCCACACTGATTTCAGCACCAATGGGCCGGCTCGACCGGGGCGGTACTAACCTCGCACTGAAAATCAACGTAAAATGACAACAGCAGTGCTGTCGTGTTTCGTTTGTGAGTGCGAGACCGAAGGCCCCAATAGTCTAGTCAACATGTCCCATACTAGTTGACTAGACTAAAAGATGCAGCAGCATCACTAGGCCGCCATGGTGTGGGTCGCCATACTGCATTGTCTGCATTCGCAATGAGTATGGTGACCAGCACATTTGGATTCTGCTTATGCTTTCCATCAGGCAGAGTAGAGTTATTTTAGCGGGCCATACATTAAAAAAAAATTACAAACAATCTAAAAAAGAAACGATTTAATAATGACGTATTCGTGAGCTATTGTTAGCTCACGAATACTTGTATGTTTGTACATACAAAAATAACCGAAGTAAATCCCTTTGGGGAAGAGAAAAATGATGATCTTTTGAAGCTTTGGAGTCGAGTAGAAACAAAAAGGATTGAAGTACTAAAGATCTAAATTAAACCAAAATATAATATTAGACTTTGAAGGCATGTAATTCCTTTGAAGGAATAAAACGAACATATGCTTAGAATTTAGTCAAAATTAAGTGTTACAATTCGCACAGAAAGTTTTTGCGGTTGCAACAATCTAGCTATTCGTGTCTCTCCCTCAATTTGAATATCTCCGAGCTACCACACTTACGAGGCACGTTCTAATCTAAAGTCTCGGCTTACAAAGTTTGACCGCACAGTGCCTTCTCTAACGTAGGCTTACACTGACGTGTGTCCGTCCAAATGGACTTTAGAAACTTGGCTAAATACTTTTGGGTAATTAGCTTTGTTATTAGGTAACATTAAACTTCTCAACCTATGTAGTGGTCAAGGCGACGTACGACATAGAGATGTACAACATACGTATTTATAAATATACGTGGAAAAGTGTTTGGACTAACACTTGTTTTGAATGAGAAGTTTGTATATCGCACCTCTGCTTAAATACAGTCACAATCCACGAACTCAAATTAAATATATTTGCTTCTATTTTCTAGTTTTCGAACTAAATTATATCAGTAAAACTATATCAGCATTGAAATTTAGTTGCTATATTTAACCCGAAAAAACATCCATACAAACAACATCAGATAAACAAAATCGTATCAAAGAATTTCATTGTCATGTTCTTTTAGAGACCAAATTTAACTAAGATTCTAGCAACATGATTTATGTTGCGGAAAGTTACTACAGTTTTGCCCCCCTTTTTTATAGATTTCACACACATCAACCTTAAACATCACCAAAATATTTACAACACGGTAAAAAAGGTTTTCTACTAACTATGTATGTATCCAATCTACAATGAGTTATTGAGGATAAATAAATGCTTATGAAAGAGAATTTCCATGTCTTACATCTAGACCCAGTCGGTTTTCAATCTTCAGTACAACTTGGATGCTTGGAATATAAATGAGGTAGATTTCCAACGTCAAATTGTAAAAAGTATTGAATCCAATAAAATATACTGCACAATCCTATTGAATTTTTAGATATTTAGTTTCAAAACTTCTAATAAAACTTAACTTTCTTTTAATTATCTTGTTTTTTCTTTTTAGAAAGATAATTACCGTACTAAAAATATATTGTGAGTCGCGAGGAACTCTACAACTTTACAAATATACAGGAAACCTCAGATCATAGAAATAAGGGGATATGGTAAGGGGGCGTGGTTCTTGTGAATACCAAAAAATATGCTCAACGCCTCAATGTCGCCCCAGTCTTAGTTTGTGAATTTTGCTGAGCGCTACTTCATTTTTAAAAAAAGAACAAGATGTTGCTAATTTTTTTTTAATCTATTTTACTACAGTATACAATATCTGTCGAAACATTTTAATACAAATCTTGGAAACCTTCACTTCAAATTTGATTAGTTTTAAGCTAACACTGTCATTCTTAATATGAGATTTAAACATGTTACTTTATGTAGCTAAGGATTTAAAATTTCAGTAAAACTTGGAACAAATAAACACAAATAGAAGTTTATTTTGCAATATCTCTAATGCAGTGGTATTCTTATATTAATACGTGGAGTAAAAACGTTGTACCCTTTTTTACGAAAATTATTACAGTTTTATGGAAGAGGAATCCAGAAAGATAAAATAATATTTGAAGTTGAAGAAAGTTCACCGATGCATGTACCGATTTGTGCATAAAGTTATTAATAAATAAATAACAATAATAAAAAGAATTATTCCATTTTAAAGACAACTCCCGCTTTAGGAATTTAAATCCTGTGTCGTGACACACACCCACACGGACACAAAAACACCCAGACTCAGAAAAACAATTTGTGGATCACACAAAATGTTGTCCCATGTAGGATTTGAACCCACATCACTTGCGCAGTAGAGAGCGGCGTGGCGACCGCTTAAACCACTAGGCCAATTGTGCAGTCCAATCAAGTCAAGTTATAGTAGAATTTCGACCACGGGGCTACAACTAGTTTCATAAAATAAGTTAATATTTATTACTTTGAATATTCTAGAATTAAATTCACTTGTACTACGTTGAATAGTTTTTCTCGTTCCTAGTTCTTAACAGACTTTAAAAAATATTGATTTGTTGATATCTTTAGCTGATCTTGGTATTGCATTACTTACATTTAGGTATGCGTAATTAAACAGATATTATTAGAACGCTTTTTTTCTCATATTATGAAGATGATTAAATTCATCGTTAATATTAAATTATTACGAAGACGTTGATTGGAATATCCGAAGTATTTGGTCATTAATTCTGGGTAGAATGATTTTTAACTTTCTTTCAGGCTGAGAATGATAAAATCACAAACACTTGTGATTACACACCTATATTACTAACCTATATTACACACCTATATTACTAAGAACGGGACACATTAACAAAAGTCTTATTTGTATGTTTAAATTCAAATCTAAGTCTTAATGATTTATAGTGATAATAAAAACTAGGTACATTCTTAGCATGACATAGATCCATGAAAAAAACTACATGTTACTAGGTATAGTTGCCTGTAAGATATTGCCTTGGAGCGATAATGCCGCCACTTGTACAAACTTTATAATAGTTTTAAGTTTATCTTATAATCACATGAAATGTTGTACAATAAAGAGATTTATTATTACTATAGGTTAATAAAGCTAATTTCAGCACGTACGAGCCGGCTCAACCGGGGCGGTACTACCCTCGCCCAGAAGATCAACCTAAAATGACAGCATTTGTATTGTCGTGTTTCGTTAGTGAGTGAGAAACCGGAGGCCCAATGATGCAGAAGCACTGTACATACATAAAAAACTATAGAGTTAAAATTATAAGAATATTTTCACCTCACATATTAGATTTAATAGCATTCAAAAGCAGTCGATATAAAATCCTTTCAAAAGCCACATTCAGTAATACTTGAGGCTTTACAACGGGACTATTTCTGAATAGCATTCATTCAATCCATACAGCACATACTGTTGAAGTGAGGTCATGAATCTCGACTTTACAACCACACAGCGTTATGAAGAGCGAACGAGGCGCTTTATCCAGCTTTTTTATATCCGACAGTAATAGACTGAGAACTGAATACGCATTCCTTTGAAATTAAAAGTTTTTATAAAACTTTTTCTTGGTTTTTTTGTTGTAAATGAGTTTCGACTGGATTAAGTTAAGAAAATTACTTTTCTTTGAAACAATAAAGGAAAAATAATATTCGGTTAACGACCATCGGGGTTTCAATGACATTTTCTTCTCTAGAATTTGCCGTAGACTTTGTTAGCGTTAAAATTACTTGACGTGTTCACACTCTTAGTTTGCACGTCATAATTTTGACCGTAGGTCCTTACTAAGTTTTAAGCAAGTAATAATATGTCCACATTCATCACAATAAATGGAAAAATATAAAAACCGCAGCGGCACAATGATCGTTGGTTTATATCAACTGTTACAGGACAACTATTTATTGGCGGAGTAACTTTGAGATGAGTTGTGCAAAGTTGTCGCCGCTACTGATTGTATAAGTTTGTCGGATGTCAGACGAAAAATGTTAGCTATTGTTTTGTAACGTAGGTACATATTTCAGCTTAAATTGGATTATGTGTTTTTTTTTACATTTGAACATTTTATTATTAAACACGGCCCGAAGATTAATAAATTTCTGATGGGAGGCATAAATAGAAGGGGCGAGGGGAGGATGGGAGGCGGACTACTGCCAAATTTCTCGTTTATCAGAACATTCAGTTTTGTACATAGGCGGTTCAAATATAAACAGGAATTTATAATTATTTTTTTAATAAATGACGGTTACAAAATAAAATATACACTATTTTTCAGTAAAGTCTCCTCCTTCAATGCACTTATACAATCGCTCCGAAAGCTTCTTTATACCAGAAGCGAAAAATTATTTAGGTTGAATGTTAACTCCTCCTCCTCCTCCTCCTAAAAATTTGGATTCAGGAATAAAATAATGTACCCATGTTTTATCACAGTTTATTATAGAATTTAAAAACGTATCTCCATCCTTTTCAAATCTTCTAAAAGCTGTGTTACAGCGACTAATCTTGATTCTTTGTTTTCAGGTTTCAAAACACGAGGAACCTTAGCACCTGATGACACTTTCTTAAATTTAAGACTTATTTTTATGGTTGTTTTTTTGCAATTTCTTTCACTGTGATTCGTCGATTTTCTAGAATAAGTGCTTCAACTTGACTTATGTTCATTTTATTGACCGAAGTTCTTGGCCGACGGGCGTGAGGTTCATTTTCGATGTTTTCTCGATCTTCTCTAAACAACTTGCACCATTCATATACCCTGGACTGAGAAAGGCACTTATCTCCGAACTGCTTCTTAGGTCTTACAAAAATTGCAGACGGAATAACTCCTTCTTTAAATAGGAATTTTATGATTATTCGCTGTGCAACGTTACTATGTACCGTTTGTTCAGACATGATGATTTTGAATGACGCTGAATCAGACGAGGTAAAAAACAAACAACACCGCCGATTACAAATTCAGACATGCATCTGTCCCTCCCAATATTCGTGCTTAGTTCCTGTCTATAGGAAACGCAGAACATGAAAATTCCTATTTATATTTGAAAACTAAACTTCACACGGAAGTCATTGAAGTTCTCGGATTTCCTTTATTATAATATGCATGTATTACAAATGTAAATCTTCCTCTTGAATTACTGACTTACTTACTGAGTAATTTAAAAGATCTTAGCGAATAGATAACGAAAGTGAGTTCATTTTATACCATGTAAAGATCCTTGATGAACCTTCGAAAACTGGCTAATATATTATAAGTCAGATTACAATTTACTGTAAAACTATTACGTGCATACATTTAATAACATTAAGTTTAATTAAAGAGAGAGAAAAAACGTGGCTGGTTTATTTTTTCTTAAAAGAGGGCAAACATTAAACAGGCCATAAAAATTTTACCATTTGTATAAGTGAGCAAACATTAATTTTATTAAGACTAGTTAAAATTAAAACGAGATGCCGACTACGAATGTTGGACAGTAGAAGGCGATAAAAAAGCTATCAAAAATATCCTACATGACGGTTGCTGCTATTTATTAAATTTGCTAAATTGTAGCAATAAAGGTCACAGAAGGTCACAGCAATGGTAGCAGTACCCTACCATTATTTTATTCACATATATATACATATTTACTGAATACATATCATATTCTATTAGATAATATTAAATTAAATTTATGTACCGAAATAGGTCCACTGCTGGACAAAAGCCTGCTACAAGAATGTCCACAACATCCGATCCTGTATTGCCCGCATCCTTCGACTTCCAGTGGACGTCTTTCGGCTGATGATGGTGATGATGAAATTTATATAGATTTTTATTTATTTTTTTCTTTGAAAAAGACAACTCCCGCATTAGGAATATACATCCTGTGTCGCGGAGGACTTTACGAACATACATGAAACAGACACAAAGACCATCGAGACTCAGAACAACAATTTGTGGATCACACATCAGATCAGCTTCATGTCATTATAATATTATATTGTCACGCTGTATACATATGCTTGCAAAATTTCAGCAAAATTGGTTGAAGATATCTGCTTCAAAATTGAGTTGCAAGATTCCACCCGAACATGCACGCATACATACACACATCAAAAGTGTCTAGAGATCAACATATGTGTCTAGGGATCAACATATATTTTTGCAATAACTTTTCTCCTGATTGATATTAATTAAAATTTTCTTTAAGGATTCATCAAATAAAGTGTTTTCGTTTGTCACAGTATCGATAAACCAAGTCACCTTTGCATTAATAAAGAAATTTGCCATTTTCCTAATAAAGGGATTTTTGACATTTGAACCACTAACATTAAAGTTCGAAAAAAAGACTGAAATAACAGTTTTCTTTAAAATTTTATTAGGTAACTTAAACAATTAATAATCCGTGTTTCTACCGCGAACACTAACAACACAAGAATCGGTTTGGCATACTCAAAATGAGTTCATCCAAATCACGCTGTGGAATGGCCGCCCATGTTCGTTGCAACAACAAAAAAAGGTCTTCTTGCGACTGGATACCCTCCATATTCGGCAGAGCTCTTCTCTGTAGCATATCCCATGCATGCTCAATCGGGTTCAAGTCTGGCGACTGAGCAGGCCAGGGCCAAAGCCACATCTCAATCTCAAGAAATCCGTATAAAAATGCTTGATCCCTAGACACTTTTGATGTGTGTACATTGCAAGTTTATAAAAAGCTTGTAAAAGTAAGTAGCATTTTGTGTTATTAATTGTATTTATATATTTTGCTTCAAATATCCATGAAATATGTATTACGTACGTATGTCCTTGTAAGGCATTTCTAAGTATTGTCACTAAAATAAAAAACTTTACTGCGGTCGCTTTACGATAGACATCGTTAAACTCGCTCTTTATTAAGGTCCATTTTATGAATAACCAGAAGCCAAAACTTCCTCTTTTGGGTCATTAAATTCGTAGTTAACTCTAACATTATACAGTCACGTTTCCATGTCAAATACTCGTTATTTTAAGGAGTGGACTGTTTTTGTGCATATTTACTTGGTTAATTAGCATATTTCGTTAAAACGCAGCTACTCTCTTTTTTCACAACTTGACCGGTCCGGCACAGTGGGAACCGGGCCAAAAGGTTTCAGCGCGGGCGCTCGGCGACTGTCCACACGTCTGCCGACGCATTACTTAGTTTATCGAAAAGCTAATGAGAGTGCACGTGTGCTTCTTGCAGTTTTTTTCTTTCTATGGGTACTTACCTTCTTACTCGTCAAAATGACTAGCATGAGCACTGATGAATGACCGTAAAATTAATTGATACTTTATCCTTATTTCTCATATTTTTTTATTATGTTGTCGTCAATGTTTATTTCAATTAATTTAATCGAAATTATCATTCAAATCGTAATTACTTATTATTATTATTTCTAATGATTTATAACTTGTAAAAAATAATTGTTAACTGACTAAGTAAATGAAAAATGAAATGAAATATCTATTTTGATACGTGTTGCGTCTGTCGAGAACCAACACAGACTGGTCGACATACAGACGTGTGGACAGCTCGTAGTGATCCATCTGCGTACGCATCTGGTTACGTGTAGAGCAGGCATAAGTTGTGGATAGACTAGAACAATGTTCTGTTACGTCCCGATTTACTTCATGTTTTTGTCCTTTCGCAGGAGAGACTTATATCCAGCAATTGACTACAAAAACTGTTGGTGGAAGAATCTCATAGGAAAGCGAAGGTGGTGGTATTTCAATTAATTTGATATTCTAACCACACAACAGTCAGCTAGTAGACAGTACGTATTGTTTTATTAACCGACTTCCTAAAAGGAGGAGGAGGAGGTTCTATGTTCCACTGTATGTATATATATATATATATTTTTTTTATGTATGTTCACCGATTACTCCGTCAGTTGTGGACCGATTTTGATTTTTTTTTGTATTCAAAAGGGTATGCTCCGAGGTGGTCCCATTGACAGCATATCAGGATCTGGTGATGGAATCCCAAGAAAATCGAGGAAAACCCTCATTTTTTATAGGTACATACTATGTTTTTCGTATATTTTCTAAAGTTACACCGGTATTTGCGTCTGGTAGACATCATTTTATGATAATGAGCTGATGATGTAAGGTATAACTCCTTAACGGTTAGGAGTTCGAGGATAAATGTTTAAATATCATATGTATATATGTTACCTTTAGTCGTATTCTTTCAAATTATTTAGGTAAGCTGATGATGGAAGGTGGAAGGTACAACTCCTCAACGGTTAGGAGTTGGAGGATAATTCTTTCAATTTCATACGTATCTAAAGACCTTCAGTCGTATACTTTCAAGTTATTTAGGTGAACTGATGATAGAAGGTTAAACTCTTCAACAGTTAGGAATTAGAGGATGATTTTAATATTACACGTACGTATAGACCTTAATTTGTATTCTTGATGATGAAATTTGATGAAATAGTTCAACTTACTACTTACCTATGATTGTTTGCACTAAAAACTGAAAAATAAAAACTTTTTATAAAAAAAAACGACTTCCAAAAAACATCCAACGAAAACTCTCTGCCAAAAAAACACTTAAAAGCGTAAAATAAACTGGTTCTTCATAAATTGCCTATACCTAATTCTTTATTCATTTAAATAGTAGTATTATAATGTGTGCTAGGTACCTAAAATCTGTTTGAAGTCGGTGCTAAGCTAAAAAGAATACAAACGAACAATTACAAAAGTCTAAGCGATAGTCACTTGGCACCGACTTCAAACAGATTCTAGGTATATAGCACACATTATAATACTACTATTTAAATGAATAAAGAATTAGGTATAGGCAATTTATGAAGAACCAGTTTATTTTACGATTTTAAGTGTTTTTTTGGCAGAGAGTTTTCGTTGGATGTTTTTTGGAAGTCGGTTTTCGAATATACATTGACAGTGATTTACGACAACACGGACACCGTCCATTGAGCTTCCAAACAGAAACATGTGTCCCTGACTGATTGCCTGATATCCTGCGTCCAATTTGTCAACAAATGCAGTTTCATCAGTAACTTTTGTCGTCACCATTCGTGACATGCGGTACTGTCTGTCAGCTGTATACATGATGTGTGGTTCCGTAATATAAATTGTTGTACGATTGTAACCTGGAATACCTATATGCTACTAATTATAGTAGACAGTTAATAAGAGATGGATTATAGTAGATTTGTAGTCATATTGATGTCGAATGAAGAGGCATAACATTTTTAGGTTGACATTTTAAATTCAAAACAACTATTAAAAAAAAAATTAACAGCCACATTGTCGTACAAATTGCGTGGTACGTTATCACAGCTCTTCGCTCAAAAGTTTTTTTTCCTGCTATCCCTGTTAGTTCCCACAATCGATTTTTTTTTTAAGGTGGAAGATGGGACTTCATCAAAATGAAGCCACTCACGAAAAATTTTATGCATATGGGACTAATCCCCACGCCCACCACTGCAACTCCTGTACACCAGGATCAACAGCGGTGACCAACGATCACACCGAGTTATGACACTCGGGAAGTCCCAGGAAAAAATTAAACTGTCTTGGAACCCGCAACGAAATTAATCAGAAGAAAAACTGGAGGAGTTGGAAATATTATAAGTCAACTTCCCTCCTTAGCAAAGCGGGAGACAAAATGAAGTCAAAATAGGCATACACCTTTTTCAAAACGGGAAGCACCACGGATAAAATATTATGGGTCCTAAGTGAGCTATATTTGATTACTATTGTATGTATGGCAGAATCGCCTAAACGCACGGAAATTCACCGCAGTTGACACAAGATCCCCATAGTATACCGCCCCAGATGTCATTTGTAAGCTATTTAGCATCATGTTACGTTCATTGCACCAAAGACTACATTCCCAGAGGATATGATGAGCCGACTGTTCATAGCTATAATCAGGTGTTGAGCATTAACACAACGGTGAATCGACTAATTTAAATGACTGTAGTTTGCTCTTAAAGTTACCGTGGCCTGTAAGAAATTGAGCGACACAGTGATCTTCCTCGAGCCATGTCTTCGACAACCGTTCGCGAACAGATGGAAAGAACTGGTAGAGGTGGCGCCCTTTAGATGATTCGTCCCATCGTTGCTGCCATTCATCCATGAGGTCGTTATAAACATTGGATTGCTGTTGTAACAATCTTATGATTTTATCGCGGTCGCGTACGCCCATAAAATCGCAACCCATATTTTGTAGTGTAGAATAGTACATGGCTGCACGTCTTTGCACCTCGAGATCGACCGGAAATACTTCCGCCAACACCGGTAAAGCCTCAGTGCTAACCGTCCTATATGCCTTGCACAAGAAAATCAATGCAAGTCGTTGGCCTTGTGAAGCGATCTAATTCAGACGTGGCTACTTTATCATTATGAAGATTTAACTAGCCTATTGAGATATTATCCATTTTATTAAAAAGGTACTACAACTACTACTGTATAAGCTATTCAGTAATTAGTATTTCGGATTAGCTGCTCTAATTTAAGTTTATATGTGGAGCAGTCTTGTGATCCACATCGACGGCCACATGTTTTTTTATACCGGCTGCATTGTGCGCATTTCGGTTTATAATCTGGTGTGTCCTTATCCGGGCAAGCCCTTGTATCGTTGCTGGCCGCGCAATTAGCACAGGTAGGAGTTTTTATTGTGCAAAACTTTTGAACATGACCGAATTGTTGACCGAACTACTTCTAAGTCGTCTATAAACCTACATGTGGCCCAGTCTATATATAATTTATCTTCTGTGCCAGCCAAGTGTTTCCTAACCTCTGTCTCTAATTCTAAGCCTATCCATCGACGTCCGTTTTCCAGTTTACGATGCCTAACAATTTTGATTGTTTTTAAAAAGTCGCTTTAGCTTAATTTTAATTCGTCCTTGATATTCTGACGATATAAAGCTGTTAGGAAGGTACGATCCTCCATAGAACCGGGCACGTCTTTTACAATTATACGGGGCCTTCGGCCTTTCGGCTTTTCTAAGCGTAAGCCTACAGATTTAATGGCGTTTACTGATTCCAGTTTTTAAGCTGCCTTCCATTAGCAACCCGCAACACGACGCCTGCCTTCGCGGTTTTTTTAACGCCCACAATTTGAAAACCTTCGTCACTGGGTTTAATAGCCTTCTTAAATTTTATGGATAGTAATAACTTGTAAAATTTGTTACGGGGAACCCGGACTATTAGGAAAATTATAACATTTTTGTAACAAACTCCTGATGAAAATCCCTCAATCCTACAATTACCGGATTAATATTTTTTAACCGACTTCAAAAAAGGAGGTGGTTATCAATTCGACTGTATTTTTTTGTTTGTTGCCACATAACTTTCGACTGAGATAACCGATTTTGATGATTATTTTTTTATTTGAAAGCTGGTGCTTCCCATGTGGTCCAATTTCAATTTGGTCCATTTCTTGAAGTCGGTTTTTTTTGTTAAAATTTGTAATTATTATTATTTGTTATCTGGAAAATATTTTTTTCTGGGGTATCATTAGATAGGTCTTTTCAAACTGTTGTATATTGTAAACATTAGAGGGTAGCTTTGTGTGATAACCGCGCATTTGTATCGGTGACCTTTCATTCTCGAATACACGATTCAATGGAACACATCTTTTATTTATCAGTGGCGACGAGGATAAAGGACTTTGTCGGTGCAGAATTTTATAGTGTTGTGTGATCGATTATAATTAAAAATGTCGGTGGGAAAAATCAAAGACTTCGACGTTAAATCTGGTAACTGGTCAGCATATGTTGACCGACTAGAAATGTATTTTCTAGTTAATAAGATAACGGACGATTTAAAGTTGCCGACCTTGATCGCGCTAATGGGGGAAGAGACATATGAATTGTTGTCGACATTAGCTAGTCCTAAGAAACCATCAAGTTTATCTTATGCGGTCGCGGTGGATCTACTGCGTGCACATCTGCAACCGACACCGTCAATTCTAGCAGAACGGTACAGATTTCGTCAAAGAAGGCAAGTGGCAGGCGAGTCGATAGCGGAGTACATGGCCGACTTGAAAAAGATGGCGAGGTACTGTGAGTTTAAATCTAATTTAGAAGAAAATCTACGAGATCAATTTGTGTGCGGTTTGCGAAGCGATTTGATTCGGCAAAGGTTATTCGCCGAAAATGATTTAAACTATAACAAAGCGCAGCAGTTAGCCAACACCCTGGAAGCAGCCGAGCGGGACGCAGGGGCAGTCGAGGGCTCGCGGGAGCCAGTTCCGGACCGGGAACTTAGCGAGAAGATACACAAGATAGAAATAGGATGTTCAGCGTGCGGTGACAATAGTCATGGCTCACAAGACTGCAGGTATAGGGGGTTCGAATGCAGTTACTGTAGAAGAGTGGGTCATTTGCGCAGAGTTTGCAGGAAGAGGCAATTCGATCGCCGTAAGTCATCGAAAAGTCCCAATTTTAACGATTCGCGGCAGCGAGCGAGCGGCCACGGCGCGGAAGGCGGCGGGGAGCGGCGCAGCGGGGCTTCGGCGGCGAAGGCGCGCGCCCGAGCCGGCGCCGGCGCCTCCCGCGGCGCTGTTAGGCCTGCTAGTGCGGCATATTGGCTGCGCGAGCCGACAACGACGGATAGCTATCGGGAGGAACAAGACGCGTCTGATAATGGAGAGGAGCCAATATACCAGATGTCTTTACCGAACTATAAACCGGTGTGTATGAACATAATTATAAATAACAAACCATTAAAAATGGAAATAGATACGGGATCGGCGTTATCTTGTATAAGCTATTCGACATACATTAAATTGTTTAAAGTTTTACCTTTAAAGCCATGTAAATTAAAGTTAAAATTCTATGACGGCTCAACTATTTACCCTATAGGGTACTTGGAAATAAATGTTGAGTATAAGAATAAGGTGAAAAAGTTAGATTTATATGTAATAAATAAAGGTAGCACTAGTTTATTAGGGAGACAGTGGCTGTCTGAATTAAATATAGAAATACCTAAGCTAAGTGAGTGTACTGAAATAAACAATAATATTATTGTAGCATGTAAAACTAATTGTTTGAATGATATTATCACCAGGCATGAGAATCTATTTGACGGCGCATTGGGCAAGTACACTGGGGAAGAGGTGAAGCTGTACTTGCGGGAGGGAGCTCAACCGATTTACTGCCGCGCGCGGCCGGTACCGTACGCGCTGCTCCCGCGGGTGGATGCGGAGTTGGACGCGATGCTGCGCGCTGGCGTCATCGAGCCCGTTGACCGCTCGGACTGGGCTACGCCACTGGTCATAGCGAGAAAGGCGGACGGCGGAATACGACTGTGCGCGGATTACAAGGTGACACTTAATAAAGTTTTAATGGTCGATAGGTACCCGGTTCCAAAGGTAGAAGACTTATTTAGTGACTTGAGTGGTAATCACTATTTTACCAAGCTAGATCTGTCACAAGCTTATAATCAGCTGGTTTTAAATGAAACTTCTAGAAACTACACTGTCATTAATACGCATAGGGGATTGTTTAAATACAACCGGTTAGTGTATGGTCTTTCATCGAGTCCTGGCATTTTTCAAAAATTAATGACAAATCTCTTTAGAAATGTTAAGGACGTAGTAGTATTCTATGATGATATTTTGATTAAAGGAAAAGTACTGGATTCGCATTTAAAAAGCATAGAATTGGTATTTAATATTTTAGAGAAGAACGGCTTAAAAATAAAGAAAGAAAAATGTAATTTTATTTCCGATCAAGTAAAGTATCTAGGGTTCATTATCGATAAAAAAGGAGTTCGGGTAAACCCAGATAAGTTGAAACCAATATTGGGTATGCCTCACCCAACTAATGCCTCAGAATTAAAATCATTTTTGGGCATGGTTAATTTCTATGGTAAATTCGTGAAAAATTTAAGCACTCATGTGACACCTCTTTACGAGTTACTCAAAAAGGGTAAACACTGGCAGTGGACAATGTCACATACGAAGGCTTTTAACACTATTAAAAAGCTTTTATGTAGTGCGGAAGTATTAACACATTTCGATATGTCGTTAGAGAGCATTGTAACATGTGATGCTAGCTCGCGGGGGCTAGGTGCGGTGCTGGCACAGCGCGCGCCGGCTGGCGGTGGCTGCCGCGGCGGGGAGCGAGTGGTAGCATACGCGTCGCGCGCGCTCACCCCCGCCGAGCAGCACTATAGTCAGATTCACAAAGAAGCCCTCGCGATAATATTTGCTATGGACAAATTTCACCAATATTTGTTCGGTAGAAAATTTATTTTACGTACAGACCATAAACCCTTAGTCACAATTTTTGGGCCACATGCGGGTATTCCTAGCACGGCGGCTAGCCGATTACAGAGATGGGCTATTAAATTGTCAGCTTATGAATTCAATATAGAGTATATTCGCACGGACAAGAATATAGCAGATGTTTTATCTAGGTTGATTAGTAAGCATAAGGAGGGGGTTTCTAAGGAAGAATTAGACACCCCAGAACAAACATATTTACATTTTGCGTCAGAAGCTTTACTCTTAGATTCCCATAGATTAAAAAAGGAAACTGCTTCTGATAGTATCTTAAACAGGGTAGTTAGATATGTTAATGACGGTTGGCCGGATGAAGTTGAAATGAGGGAATTAAAACCATATGCTAATAGAAAAAATGAACTATATATAGAACTAGGTTGTGTAATGTGGGGACATAGGGTCATTATCCCAAACTCTTGCAGAGATAAAGTAATAATGGAGCTTCATGAAGGTCATATGGGGGTAGTCAAAACAAAGGCGCTGGCTCGGAGCTACGTGTGGTGGCCAGGGTTAGACGAGGCCATAGAAGCAGCGTGCCGAGCCTGCACCGTATGCGCTGCGGTAGCTGAAGCTCCTCCGGCCCATGCACCGCGCTCCTGGCCATGGCCTGACCGCCCATGGTCCAGGATACACATCGATTTCTTGGGACCAATCGTGGGGCAAACTTACCTTATTGTGGTAGATGCTCATTCAAAGTGGATAGAGGCAATCAAAATGGGTAGCACTACAGCGAAAGCGGTTATAAAGGAGTTACGGGAAATGTGGGCGAGATTTGGTTTGCCCAAACAAGTTGTTAGTGATAATGGTCCCCCATTTTTCAGTCTCGAGTTTAAGCAATTTTTAAATGATAATGGGATCGAACAAATTTTTTCAGCCCCATATCATCCGGCTTCGAATGGGGCGGCGGAAAACGCTGTTAAGATATGTAAACGTAATATAAAAAAAGCAATCACATCTAAAACAGATATACATACTTCCTTGTGTAGGTTCCTTTTAGCTTATAGAAACACACCGCACTACACAACCGGGGAAAGTCCAGCAAAAATGTGCATAGGACGCAATTTGCGAATGCGTCTAGATTGCATAAAGCCTAATCATAAGGAATTTGTAAAAGCTCGCCAAGGGCGAACAGAAATATCAGCTGGGGGAGCGATTAGGCAATTTAAATCGGGTGACAAGGTTTGGTTTAGGGACTATCGCGGCCCCGATAAGTGGTTAGAAGGGACAATAATAGAAAGGACAGGTAGCACGGATTACAAAGTCAGATCTATTAATGGAACCGAGGAACATAGACATATCGACCAACTTAAGCTAAGAGTGTCAAAAGATGTAACAAAGATAGTAACTTTAGCTCGCAGTAATGGTAACAGTCGTGACTCCATGGACTCCATACGCGAGAGACGTTTACGCCCTTCGCTAGTGTTTCCAGTTGATGGCGAAGGACAGTCCGACGGGGACGCGCCGCGGGGAGAGGCGATAGTAGTCGAGGATTCTCCAAATCCAGCGGACTCGAGTCGTGCGACTGATATCGCAGTAACGGCGTCCCCGCTAAAGTCGAGCAAACCCAATGCGCAGGCAATGGATACTCATGACTCGAAGAATAGTTTACATACGGAATCGAGTAATGTTCGACGTGTACGTAAACCAGTAAGACGATATGGTATAGAGGATTGTTACAAATAAATACATAAGTTATTTTCCTAAAATGATTACACTAGTTATGTGTGTATTAATTAATTGCTAGAACAATAGTGTTGGTTAGTACCTCTTATATAATTGTAACCTCATTATGATAAATAATTTAGATTTTAGTATTAAGTGATAAGTTTTTAATTTAAGCTTTAGATTAAGTAGTAAAATTTAAGGGTGAGGGTGTTGTATATTGTAAACATTAGAGGGTAGCTTTGTGTGATAACCGCGCATTTGTATCGGTGACCTTTCATTCTCGAATACACGATTCAATGGAACACATCTTTTATTTATCACAAACCTTAAGAGGTTTTAAGACGATTGATTGATTTAGGTATCCGTTTACTAGATATTCAACGTTAATGCGCATTTTTATCTAATAAGGGAGTCATCCCGCTCAAAAACTTTAACGGCTGGCTCTAAAATCTAAAAGAAATCATGATGGTAGTCCATCTGATAAACTTTAAAGGAAAGCTATAATGGTTTACATGACTTTGTTAGTTCGGGAGTTATGGAGGCCTAACCTTTAAAATGCACTTACATACTTTGAAAACTTCTTACAAAAATTTATAATAATTATTATTTTTACGGGAATTAACGCGATCACTTATTTCAAGCGCAGCGCAGACTGCGCAGTCGGATAAACACCAGAATAGGAACACATCGGTTTGCTTACAGAATAGGGACCCTGTTAGTGTGGTATATGACGGTACATGGCGAAACAAAAATATCAATAATATCGAAAATGCGCGGGTGGATGAAGAACCTTCTACTTCACGGATTCGACGACGAAGGGCGTGCGCCGCTGAGCCATTCAGCCTGTGACCACGACCAGTGCAACCTGGTCGAAACGTCAGGCAAAACAGGGGTATGTAATACCTTGAAATAAGTGATCGCGTTAATTCCCGTAAAAATAATTATTATCACATCATGGAACGCGAAAGTTTAAAAGTTAGTATTCTTACAAAAATAACAAAATAATAAGTAAATATGTAAATTATAAAAATAAAATCATAAAAATGAGTGGCTACGGAACCCTATTCTATGCGTGACCTGATACGCACTTATCCGGTTTTTTTTAATACAGAAGTAAACTGAATTACTCTCCCCTGCAAAAAAGCCATCTCTTATGGTAAAGTATTTCTTAGGCATATAAGTATTCGTTACCATGACAGGTCAGCATTTATTTTAGGCACCTGTAACTTTATGTAACTGACACTTCTTTTTTTAATTAAAAAACTAATAAATTAGATTTTTTTATAATTCTGTATAAAAACTTCAAATACTCTAATTATTGAGTCCCCCCTGTGCGTTTCGCGCGTGAAGGAATTAAGGAAAGAAGGAATTAATTAAATATCATATGTATATGTGTTACCTTTACTCGTATTCTTTCAAATTATTTAGGTAAGCTGATGATGGAAGGTGGAAGGTACAACTCCTCAACGGTTAGGAATTGGAGGATAATTCTTTCAATTTCATACGTATCTAAAGACCTTCAGTCGTATACTTTCAAGTTATTTAGGTGAACTAGAGATAGAAGGTTAAACTCTTCAACAGTTAGGGATTAGAGGATGATTTTAATATTACACGTACGTATAGACCTTAATTTGTATTCTTGATGATGAAATTTGATGAAATAGTTCAATTTACTACTTACCTACTATTGTTTGCACTAAAAACTGAAAAATGAAAACTTTTTATTAAAAAAAAAACCGACTTCCAAAAAAACATCCAACGAAAACTCTCTGCCAAAAAAACACTTAAAAGCGTAAAATAAACTGGTTCTTCATAAATTGCTATACCTAATTCTTTATTCATTTAAATTGTAGTATTATAATGTGTGCTAGGTACCTAAAATCTGTTTGAAATCGGTGCTAAGCCAAAAATAATACAAAAGAACAATTACAAAAGTCTAAGCAATAGTCACTTGGCACCGACTTCAAACAGATTCTAGGTACCTAGCACACATTATAATACTACAATTTAAATGAATAAAGAATTAGGTATAGGCAATTTATGAAGAACCAGTTTATTTTACGCTTTTAAGTGTTTTTTTAAGAGAGTTTTTCTTCTACTGTCTTATGACAAGATCAATCCGATCCGTCCCTCTCTATGATACTCTTGCTTCAGATAATCCTCAATTGTCTATGGGCAAACAAAGTTTCGTATGATATACCCAGGTTGACTATGGGAAAAAATAGTTTCGCATGGTATACCTGGGTATTAAAATATTTCCCGAAATATATTCCCGATATAAATAGTTCCCGGCAACACGAAATAAAATGTCAAGATGACAGTCACCTCATTTTTAACAGACAACTGTTTAAAAAATACTTGTGTTTTTTCTCTTATCACACATTAAGTACCGATCTAGAAGTATATGAAGGTTGCGAACGATTCTTGTTTTTGCTCTAAGGTTTATTCTGTAATGAGCTAATCCCTTATAAACTGTCACAATTCAATTAAATAATATGTGTACAACAAAAGTCGACGTTGTTCTGGTTATGTCGCTACTATAGCTGGTTAAAAACATTGGCAGGATGAAACTTAATATTTTGAGTTCACTGAATCATCATCATCATCAGCCTATTATAGTCCATTGCTGGACATAGGCCTCTCCTATTGCACGTCACTCGGATTGATTTTGGGCTGCTAGCTTCCAACTCCTGCCGGCCATCACGCGCAAGTCGTCACTCCACCTGGCCTGAAGGACCAGGAGTCAGGCGTCCCACACTACCTTTGCCGAGACGTGCGACTCCACTCTAGAACTCTTCTACCCCAACGGTTGTCAGCCCTGCAGCTAATTTGGCTAGCCCACCGGTCCACCTCCCACTTCAGTTTGCTAATACGGTGGGCTATATCGATGTTCACCGAATTAGAAAGCGAAATTCTAGTCATTAAAAGTTATAAAACATTAATTCTGCCCTTGTATTAAAATAAAGACTGCACGATTAGCCTAGTGGTTCAAGCTTTCGCCTCGCCACTCTTTACTGAGCCAAGTATTGTGGGTTCAAATCCTACACGGGACCACACTTTGTGTGATCCACAAATTGTTGTTCTGAGTCTGGGTGTTCTTTGTATCCGTTTAATGTATGTTTGTAAAGTCTCCCGCGACACAGGATTTATATTCCTAATGCGGGAGTTGTCTTTTAAAAAAAAGAATAATAATAATAATTACATTTTCCATTCTAAAGTATGTAACTATTATCTAACAGTATAGCAGTCTATGCAGTATGAGGGCAGCACAGAATCGGTTGATGCGAGAGCTTTGGGGGAGGCCTGTACCCAGCTGTGGACATCTTTGGGCTTAGTTGGAGATGATAATATTAATTACATTTTTCTCTTGCCTTTTCTCTACTGTGGTTCTAGTATAGTACCCTAATGGGCTAAGAGCTAAATGATGTGAGTAAAGCTAGTATAATCTATTGCTATCGTATGAATTTGTTAGAAAGGTAACATACAAAAGATCCTTAATCCAAACCACGTGACATGTCAGGTAACTAAGACTATTTGTCTTTATAAGTGAGAAGGGTCACACTAGAATTTGATAAGCTGTTTTTGATTGTAGTCTATACCCGGTTTTGCGTTCAGTTGTTTTTACTTAGACTCGTTTGTAATGTTTCTACGATGTCATATGACGAATAAGTATAACTGTCGGTTTTAAAAGGAAGAAACCTTACTCGTTAACCGATGACATAGCATTTTAGAAGATTGGATCGTCCCACGTCTTGTTACTTAAAATATCTGACAAGGTAGTACTTCAGCTATTTATATGAACTGATATGTCATTAGGAAAGGTGTTTTTTTTTCGCAATACTAGTAAAAGATATCCTTAGAACAAAACTTACTAGGAAACAAATGTCATGGCATTTTATGTTGGTCACTCGAAAGTGATTTATTGTACTTTTAACTTTATACGGGACAAACGAGCAGACGAGTGATCTGATGGTAAGTGATTACCGGCCCTGTGGAACAACCTCACTCTCTTAATGAAAAGTAATAAACGAATTTCTTAACACTAGCGCTCTGTCAAGCTGTGATGTCACTCGGAGCGAATCTGGTCCATACATGAAAAAGCATCGCTCTCTAATAGCATAGAGAAATCTATTCAATATCATTTGACCTGCCCCTTAATTAAGCTTACATTTCACAAACGTAAACGTTAATAGAAAATTAACTATTATATGGAAATGGCATCATCTCAACGCTAAGTCACGTGGTCAAAACAAAACAGAGTTAATAACGATTGTAAAAAGAGTACCTATCTTGGCTAAGATGGCTGATTGTCTTGCAGTTTTACAACAGAAAATAACTTGCGAAATCATTAAAAAAATTGATCAATTTTGCCAGAGTTTCTCGAAGAAACCATTAAGCGAAATTCCCACTAGGATCCGTTCTGCCCTTGTAGAGTAAAAAAATATTTCCTTCTCTGTGTTCAACCAATATGTTTTCTGCAAGATTTACTACAATAAATGATTGTCTAAAATAATACACGCGGTTTCTATCTACCCAAATAATTTATCGGCTATCTTAACTTAAAGCAATAAATCAATCATATAGATTTATTATAGCATACAAAAATATAAGCCCAATTCATGGTCGTAATGAAATATTTTTAATAGAAAACCTATTTTTTTATAAATAATGATGACATCGCAGAGTACACATAACATCCATTATCATCTCAAGCGAAAGACATCTGTTGACTGAAAGAAGAAGTTAAAAACGGCATTCCAAAGATCGATTATAGCAAGAAGTGCGCGGCGCGTCGTCAAGCTGCCGTTTTCAACTGCATGTCATAGTAGCTAAGAAGATTCATTTTAAATTGATTTATTCTCAGTACCTTCGCCGCGCTTCCGCTGGTGTGCGCTGGGCCTTAGTAAAGAGGTTTTACCGTACTACGAATATACCACGCTGGCCACAATAGAAAAAAAAAGATTATGAAGAGAGGTTAATTTCAAACAATATAATAATAAGTAATAACTTGATTACATATACTAATAATATCTAGGTACACATTAAAGTGTACGACATAAACACACTTGTTGCAATACAGCTGTCGTGATAGTGTAGTTGTAAATGTTGACGTGTTAAGGAATATCACGTCATGTTAATTAATTACTTGGTTTTAATTACACCAACCATTATCATGATCAACAGACTTTTCACGACTAATATCATCGTGAAAATCATCTACGGTTAATATTCTATATCGAGACAATACAACGAAAAGGAATTAAGGGAAAAACACAAAGTTATTATACTTCTGATCAACTAAGGAATAGGCAAAGTACCGTTTCTTGGATAGATACGGACATCTTATAGGTGAAGAAAATTATAAGAAGTGCAAAAAAAATAAACAAATGTAGCGCGCAATAGTATATAATAACAATTTGGAAATGAATATTTGGATTTATTCATTTTTTGTAGTAGAAGTACTCTTAGATAGTATTTTGTAACTTATATGGGATATAAAATAAAATGTTACAAGTAAAATTTCATAAAAAAACTGACTTCAAGAACGACCAAATTGAAATGGAACTACGCGGAAAGCACCAGCTTTCAAATAAAAAAAAAAATACTAATTCACTAGTCGCCCCTAAATTTAATGTAATTTACTAATTTCGAAGGTTCCCCTCGGTTTCTCTTAGATGCCATCAGCAAATCTTAGTGTCCTTATCATGGTACCACCGTTGGGATATCTCCTTACCATTAAAAAAATAATCATCAAAATCGGTTCATAAACGACGAAGTAATCCGCGAATACACATAAAAAAATATAATATATACAATACGATCGAATTGAAAACCTCCTGCTTTTTTTAAGTCATTTAAAAACAGGTACATTTAATTCCAGGGTTGATTAGACGAATTCTCATTATTATAAGTATCGAAACACAAAGTAATTTAATGCAGATAATATAAATTCTTCTAAGCACCGTATTACTAAACCCTACTTAAGACTTAGCCAAGTTTCAAACGGTGTTTGATTTTAGGACCGTCTTCGAGTTTTGAAACATCAAATACGACTCATCTGAGAATTCTATCAAAGTAATAACAAATAGCTATATTCGATAAGTAACTTGTGAATTTTACCATTACGTGACAAACATGAATATGAACTGAAATCGATAAACCTATAATTCTCAGTAAAAAAAATACACAAAAGAAATATAGTATCAATCTAATCCAATTGGCATATTCATGTAGTATATGCGCGATTGTGTGAAAATTGGTTATAAAAATATGATATTTTTTTTTGTATATGAATATTATTATATACATGATATAAAATACATAACTAGTATAGATATTTTTAAACAATTTAATACAGTGATAGTTGTAAGCGATAATGTTCAGTTGAAATAAATATTTAAAATCGTCAAATTTCGAATGCCAGGTTATCCTCTTACTACTACTGGTTAGCAATAGATATTGACCGTAGATATTAATTTTATTAAATCAATAAGTTGTAATATCGATTTTCTAACTGAACGGACCATTTATATAACTGACTAACTCTGAATGCTTCTGAAATTTTCCAATAATAGATTGTTGAGATTTCAAATGAAAGGATTAGCAATTTTGCATTTGGCCTCTATAATTTGAAGAATTGACGAAGTAAGTTTGAAATCAATTTCTATTTACCTACCTATGTTTAATAATAATTTAAGCAACGTAATGGAATCGTGTATAAAGAATAGGTTTTTTACTAAATCTGTTTGAAAGTAAAAGAAAATAATAATAACTTATCTGATCAATCACTATTTTTAATGCTCTGAGGACGATTCGAATGTATTAAAAATAGGTACAGCCTTAGATTCATGACATATAAATTATCTAAGAGTACAGTCACGAAAAAAGCTTGGGTAAGATCATTAAACAATAGATTAAACAGATTTTCGTAAAAATTCTCAAGAAATATCTTTGTTGTGCGTTAAGATAGAAGAATACCTATAGGTTTTCATAAAAAACGGTTTCGATCTAATGTATGACCTCTCCTCGCATATAGGCATGAATGTATATATATGTGTATATGAATGATTAAAAGTCGCTGTTAAAAAATAATATTCAATACAGCAAATATATGTGTAAATATAACCAAGGAATAACTTTAACGATTAGTAAATTTTGACGAAATAAAATAAAACAAGAAGTTTACAAAAGTCCGATGTCGTCTTATTTGGACTCGCAATAGATTAAATTACATCAATTACATTTTCCACCTCCATAAATTTTCTTCATTGTAGTAATTACCGGGGATGGATCTGAAATAAAACATCACAATCAATATTTGTCATAACTACACATAACCTATATGAATTTTTCTGCATCGCAGAAAACTATATTTTGATTGATATCATTTTGACAATACAAATATCAAATTTATTATTTTCAAATAGTCCCTTGTTTACCGTCTTTATTCTTCCATCTTGTTTCTGTCAATAGCTCAATACAAGTTCCATTTGGGTAGATAGTGGTTTCTTTGGATTTCTCCACTATCGCCTGATCTTGACAAGGCATTTGAAATATAAATAAGTTTACTTTAGAATCACTTGACAGCAGTTGATTTAAGTACTCTTTATCAGTCGTTCCATTCATAACTACTAAAGCGTTTGATAAATCTGTAAAAAAACAATGATATCATAAATTGTCAGCTCATATTTTGACATAACACACAAGGTAGCGGACTACACACCAAGTTTCAATTTTTTGGTAGAGTTTTCTTCATCGGAATGTGTTACAGCGGTGTTGAAATAGTCATGTCCATCAGAATCATTCCTCACTGTTATCAAATCGATGTCGCTGTTATTTTGTCTGGTGATGGATACTAATAATGTGTCATTACTCGATGTACCTTCATTTCCTGTTTGAGTAATATTTTAATAAAATATTTTTGATATATAATATATATTATATTAACTCGATTTCGAAGAATCGGTTTTGAATTATGGAATAGCATCACCTGTATAACCATCAGGAGCATCAACTTTTATGTAGAGAGTGCCTTCGGAATCATCAGGTATATTTAATTTTATTTCTAAGCCACTCTTAGGTGGTTTTAGTTCTAATGAATTATACCCAGTAGCTTTATCTGTATTAACATCTTTCTGACTTGTTGGAGCTGCTGTGTTATCATTATATTTTTCTGGATCACTAGTATTTGCTAAAGAATCGTTACAAGCTGATTGAACAAAAAATATCGTAGCTAAAGCAGCTTGCTAAATTTGTTTCAACAGCAATTACATTTAATGCATTTGCAATTAGACAAATAACTATTGTTTAGTTTTACATACTTCAACGGTTTGCTCACCTGATTTAGTACTGTTTTCCTCGATTTCCACTCTACTTGTAACTTGTGTCAAA
Organism: Diaphora mendica; assembly: GCA_949125395.1. NCBI lineage: Eukaryota > Metazoa > Arthropoda > Insecta > Lepidoptera > Erebidae > Diaphora > Diaphora mendica. The sequence goes on along the minus strand of OX421316.1, from coordinate 22,777,482 downwards.
ACATTATCGACACTTTCAGCATTATGTATATTGTGTGCATTACTAGATAGCAATGTTGTAGTGTCATTAGATTTTGAATCATGATCCGAATCATCAATTTTTTCTTTAGCATACACGCTCTCCATTTCTAGAGGCTCTTTATCTTCAGATGTTGGTAATGAACCATCTTTCACGTTATCTGTGACTAATTCTATGGGTGATATAGTGATGATTTGTTCTTCTGGAGTGGTATCTGTAAGTTGAATTTGAACCAAGCCCATAAATTTCATTATTTTAAACGAAATACAGACGGAGTTTAATGGTACTATAGAAATATTTAAACTCACTTGGATTATTGTCTGAATCACTGCTTGATGGAATAGGTGTCGTCTTGCCTTGAAGACTCTCTTCATATTTATTAGGAGGTAGTATTGAAGAAGTAACAGTCACACGAGGGTGTGAGTCCTGGTGTTTTTGGATTTCTGAGTTATCTGGGCCTAAAGTAGTTGATTTGAAAATACCAGGGGATATAACTGTGTGCAATTTTGAAGGTCGAATTGTAGTATGTGCATGACCAGTAGGAGCGTTATTATCGTGATTTGGAGTATTTTCATCTTGTGGCGAATAATAATTAGTATCGCTGAGTGGCTGTTCTCTGTCCGGCTTGATAGAAAGTGAATCTAGGAATTCTTGTATCAATGCATCATCAGAGGCGGGAGTAGTAGAGGTATGTATACCCGTAGGTGATAAATGTGTCAGAAGTTTCGATGGACTCTGTCTATTCTCATGAAGGTCTGAATCCCAATTATGATTATGTCCTTGTGAGGCCAATGTTCCCAATACTGGATTATAATCATCGAGTGGCCCAGGGTGTGGGTTTTTATTTAAAACCGTTGATTCCAATAATGGTAATGGCATCGTATCTTGATTTTGTTGTAATTCTGTTACTGATATTGAACCATTTTTATGATTGTCATGTAGCGGTTGTGATATTAATGGTAAATTATTCACATCTTCAACATGCCGGGGTGGTTTATTGTAATTATTATCACTTGAAGTCGTTGATGAATCGTTGTCATTTGTCTTTTCGGGCAAAGAGTCTAGAATATTTGATGTCGGTTGTTTACTGCCTGAAGGAGAATTGAAGGTTACATGTGGCGAATCTACCAGTGACTTGTTTACTACTTTATAATCAGGATCATCATCTGTATCTAAGTACTTCACATCTGTATCTAACTGTTTCACATTCTCAACTCTCGGTAGTTTACTTCCTGGAGGAGAATTAAAAGTTACATTTGGCGAATCTACCAGTGGCTTGTTTACTGCTATATAATCAGGATCATCATCTGTATCTAAGTACTTCACATCTGTATCTAAGTGCTTCACATCTGTATCTAAGTGCTTCACATACTCAACTGTCGGTTGTTTACTTCCTGGAGGAGAATTGAAAGTTACATGTGAGGAATCTACCAGTGGCTTGTTTACTGCTATATAATCAGGATCATCATCTGTATCTAAGTGCTTCACATCTGTATCTAAGTGCTTCACATACTCAACTGTCGGTTGTTTACTTCCTGGAGGAGAATTGAAGGTTACATGTGGCGAATCTACCAATGGCTTGTTTACTACTATATAATCAGGATCATCATCTGTATCTAAGTGCTTCACATACTCAACTGTGCCATTTGCATATATTATAACAAAATTATTTTTTATTTTATCTGAGAAATACTCTTTCACATTTTCACCTGAAAGAAAATAGTTGTGATTAATACAGTGAAAATTTTGAAAAAACAAGATTAATTTGATTGTTTGTAAAATGTTTTCTCTAACTATCTACTTTGTGTGATCCACAAATTGTTGTTCGGAGTCTGGATGTTCTTTGTGTCCGTTTCATATATGTTTGTAAAGTCCCCCGCGACACAGGATTTATTCCCAGTGCGGGAGTTGTCTTTTAAAAAACGAAGATCTACATTGGACTACATTATATATCTTTTTGAAATAACTTTGACATTTATTTAAAAAATGGTTCGAAAAGCTTACCTTCGGAGAAATCATATATATTTTCGTTTGGATTTTCTTCAGGAATGTTGTTTTTTTTTTTAGTATTTTTATCATCAGACATTGTATCTGAGGGTTTATCATCATTTGTGAGTTTCAGAATGACATCATCATTACTCACGATATTGGATAGAGCAGAATCCTTGTGTATTATAGGATTTATATTAATCGTATTTTGAGGTGCATAATTATTTGGCTCCTTTGTAATTATCGGTTTATGAATATGCCTAGTATTTGCACCTTCATCTAGTACGGCATCCAGCGGTACTTCCGGGTAGTAAACATCATGTGCACGATTATTTGGTTCAGAATGAATTATAGGGTTTTCGATATGTCTGTGAGTATGTAAAGGCTGCCCGTTATGTCTGTGATTGATGGGAGGATAACGTGGTGCTGATGGATGATTATTTATTCCTGTATTAATTGGTGCAACAAAAACATTTTTGTTATTATTAATTCCTGGCGCTACAATATAACTTCCGGGTCCATTCAGGGGTTTTAAACCAGGCTGTTTGAAATTTTCATAATCATGAGGATTTTGAGACCTTGACAATACGGGAACTTTTTCTACGTTGACATTATGCTTAGATTTAGCTATATTGGTATTGTGTTCCTGTGCCTCATGATAAGTTTCGTAATGCACAGGTCCAGTGTGTATTTCAGAATTACGCCTAGTATGATCCATATATCTATTGCTTCCAGATTTTTGTGGTACTGGATAATAACGGAAATCTTTAGGGTAGAAGTTATCGCCTTGATAATGTTGACGATTGACCGGTGGTGGCCGTATGGCTTGACCTGAGTTGTGATATGGTTTATGTACAGACAGCGGACTGTCACGAGCAGCAACACTATCAATTGCACCCATCGTTGGATTTTCGAATCGGCTATGTGACTGCCAATTCTGTTGCTTAAACTGATTATCCACTCTGATGGGGTGATGCTGGTTTCTAATAGGAAAGGAATCAATTCGTGATAGAAAACCATCTTTTCTATGGTCATTTGCACTTCCTGGGGCAACTTTTACCGGGTTACTTATTGCGGGTAAAAAATGCAGAGAATGAGGTAAGTTATTTTCATAATTTTCATTATGCTGTCTTCCTCGATTAGTTTCAAATTCTCGACCGGTGGGATATTGTTGTGCAGAATTTGTCATAGCATTTACACTATGAGCTCGTGTCGTGAAATCAGAAGCATGATATTGTCCAGCTGTGTTTATGTTTCCTTGCCAGCTATTTGATTGTAACGCTCTTTGTCGGCCTAATTCCTCATCAAAAGGGATTGGTGCTAAAAAGTAAGCAATGATAATTGTTTCACACATTTTTTTTTCACTTATTTAATCTTTAATTTTAAACTTCTCTGTTCACTCATCTCTGTTTAGAAACATCTATACTAATATTATAAATGCGAAAGTTTGTAAGTATGGATGGATGGATGTTTGTTACTCTTTCACACAAAAACTACTGAACGAATTTGGATGAAACTTTACAGTAATATAGCTTATACATCAGAATAACACATAGGCTACTACTTGCCGCGATAACCGACATACACGCGGGCGGAGCCGCGGGCAACAACTAGTTGGAAATATTACAAGGTACAAATGTTTCCGACCACAAATATGGATGGCAAACTGTCTGTGTTATTTTCGCCTCACCCTTATTTATTAATATTGAAAGGTTAATACTCAAATGCTTACCAACAAATTTAGAGCTAAAAAGCAAAGCACAAAATAATATCACTTTAGAACTCATGTTTGACTACATCGACGCTGTTTCACACAATACCTACTGCTAGTTTCAAAACCCTCTTTATTGTTAAAACTGCCTGAACTGGAGCAAATAATAAAACGTACAAGCTGTGCAAACACTATTGTATTACCCCATTTGGGTTGTCATAGTGCGTACATAAACGAAAATTGATCATTACGTCAATATGTAGCGCCCCTAAGAATAACATTTATGCTTACCATTTTGTAAATATACCTACCTACCCTACAGGGCACTGGATACACATATGTTTAAAAATTAAAATTCTAATTAATTCTAAACATGTGAACTGCTCTACTGATTACTGATTTATATTCGCAATGGAAAATGTTTTAATATTTTAAATTTGTTTATTTTTAATTTACAATAATTTTACAATGTATTTTTGTAACCTGTCTCTACGACAGACGACAAAGGAAAATCACATTATATATGTGTACAACTAAATAACACTCTTTCAAAATATGTTTTCGTGGTAACATTATACGTCTTATTTACTGTTTAATAACGGTTAGAATTTTAAAATTGTTGCCATTTTAGTATTGTTTGTATTTTGTATTGTACCAGGCTAACATAAATCGTGCGCAAGCCGATGTTATAGCAAGTTAACATTGTGGTGATTTATGTTCTAAATAATTTATTTCAAAGCCATAGATGTTTAAAAATTATAATTTATTGATCTTTGTGACGACAAATACCTAGTAAGTAATACAATAATGAATTGTTGCAATGTTTGTTTCTATTAACGATTTATTAAACGACTTCAAAAAGGAGGTGGTTATCAATTCGACTGTATTTTTAGGATTGCGTGCCAAAGGCAAAAAACGGAACCCTTATAGATTCGTCATGTCTGTCTGTCTGTTCGTCCGTATGTCACAGCCACTTTTTTCCGAAACTATAAGAAAATGTAGTAAGTAAATGTATTATATGAACCGCATTAAGATTTTCACACAAAAATAAAAAAAAAAACAATAAATTTTGGTGGTGGTGACTGAAACTCAATTTATTTTTCATCGAACCCTTACGTGTCTAAAATAAGAGAACGATAAAACTAAAAAAATATATGATGTACATTACCATGCAATCTTTCACCGAAAATTGGTTTGAACGAGATCTACACACATCAAAAGTGTCTAGGGATCAACATATGTGTCTAGGGATCAACATATATTTTTGCAATAACTTTTCTCCTGATTGATATTAATTAAAATTTTCTTTAAGGATTCATCAAATAAAGTGTTTTCGTTTGTCACAGTAACGATAAACCAAGTCACCTTTGCATTAATAAAGAAATTTGCCATTTTCCTAATAAAGGGATTTTGACATTTGAACCACTAACATTAAAGTTCGAAAAAAAGACTGAAATAACAGTTTTCTTTAAAATTTTATTAGGTAACTTAAACAATTAATAATCCGTGTTTCTACCGCGAACACTAACAACACAAGAATCGGTTTGGCATACTCAAAATGAGTTCATCCAAATCACGCTGTGGAATGGCCGCCCATGTTCGTTGCAACAACAAAAAAAGGTCTTCTTGCGACTGGATACCCTCCATATTCGGCAGAGCTCTTCTCTGTAGCATATCCCATGCATGCTCAATCGGGTTCAAGTCTGGCGACTGAGCAGGCCAGGGCCAAAGCCACATCTCAATCTCAAGAAATCCGCATAAAATGCTTGATCCCTAGACACTTTTGATGTGTGTAGTAAGTAGTTTAGTTTAATACGTGAAAAATCATAAACCGCAATTTATTGATCAAAGTTACAACGAACTACAAGAACTTTTATATTATGTTACTTGCTGCTTCGGAACCCTTCATGGGCGAGTCCGACTCGCACTTGGCCGCTTTTTTTATGTTTGTTACTTCATAACTTTCGACTGTGTGAACCGATTTTGATGATTCTTTTTTTATTTGAAAGCTCGTGCTTCCCGTGGGTGTTTGATCCAAATTGAAGTCGGTTTTTTTGTTAAAATTTATTTTCATATCTTAAGTTATATTTATTTAAAAAAATAAAGTTTAACTTAAATTAAACACCTTGCCTGCCTATCAGATAAAAGTTTGTTAGCAATTATAACAGAATAATATAATTGTCCACATATTTACTGAGCTGATTTTTTTGAAATAGAAAATTACTTATTTTCGTACATTAACAAGAATAATACAATTATTAGAATAACTTCGTGTTTAAAATAACGCCTTCTGTTATATTTACATTGAAACAGAAGTAAAGGAAACTGTAACTAACTTCACAAACAACTGAATACATGTTTTGGCTAAAACATTGCAGATTTATAAGATATTATTTACTAGATAGAGCCTAGCGCGTGGCGACCGGAAGTTATGTGCGTACATACGTTTCGGCGATTCATTTTTAATTATATATGTTCAATGCTCTCGCCAATGCAGCGTTCACCTTGGGAAGTTTGCAATGTCTATAGGCCCATGATATAGGCATTCAATCGCTAACTATGTCACTGGCAAGAGAATTCAACCTTCACGGCGTTTTACCGTGTTCTTATTCTACGCTAATGTAATATCAAGCACTTACTGGAGATATGTGAATTTCTTGATCTCGTCGGTCGTTGAGGGGTACCCCACTGCCGTTCCTCGCACCGCGTTCACACATACATACTCCAAAGTGGTTTACAGGCTCCCGAAGTCTCGTAATAAGGCACCCGATTTAACTATCGCGGATCGCGCCTAATTGACGTGACTACTAAAACTCGCGAGTCCAAACCAGACCACTCATAACGGTAAACAACGAAGGAAACGAGTCGTATCGACAATTAGCTAAATTACAATTAAATTCCACTTAAAACCGGCATTCTTTCACGAAACCTTGCTCGACCCGTCAAAGCGTCCATAAGTACTACTTGTCACTTCAAAACGTCAAACAAGAAAAATGACAATCAAAAATGTTGCCATTATAATGACGTTCAATTTCTAACAGTCACCCGCCCGAACAGGTCCGTACCTGTTCCCTAATCTACAGGCAGGCGAGATAACGTTGCTACCGCTCGTTTGATAACTGAGTCCCCAACTAAAACCTCTGCGGACCGGGGAGTCCCATCCTTACCAGGGAACAAGTTAACAATGCGCCCCCGGCGCCAACGCAGTGGCGGTAGGTTAGCATCCTTAACCAGCACGAGGTCACCAACACTAGGGGGGCTAGTTTTGTCGGTCCACTTAAGGCGCTGTTGCAGAATGTGCAGATACTCTAGATATTTCCTCATTGATCAAAGATAAAATAAAGGGCCAAAACCGAAATACCAAATTAAAATTCCGTTTGTGCGTAATCACGATTGGTCCCTTTAAAGCAAGCCGTCTCCTATTTCCATACCTACAAACATTACCAAACTCTGTTTCGAGATATCTCGAATTCTTGCGGGGAAAATCGTTTTCAATTTAAAATAAAATGGTTAAGCCTATTTACATGAAAATTTTCGTATATAAGAACACAGTACAGTGCCATACGAGAATCATTTAAACTCTTGAGGTAAATGGAATCTTACATTCATGTATTTTTATTTAACTACATGATCGTCTGGTGGCATAAATTTTGACCACTTTGACTTGAACATTAAAAATATACGCTTTATTGGCTTTCCGTACTGGGTGCCTGAGTACTTTGTTTAAATCTTTTATTAATACAATACAAATATTAATTGCATATATTTTTAGGTATTGGGAGAGAAAGGGATGCTATTATAAGGAACAAGAGATATCACATTAATTATATTATTAATATGGAAAAAATAATATGTTACGAAAGTTGTCGTATTTATGTTTGTGAAAACTTAGGCAATTAAAACCTGAGACAGGGACTGAAAATAGTCAATATTACACTGACTTGGCTTAACGTTAATTTTTTTCTGTTATAGGTTAACGAGTGAAGGATCACCTGGTAGTAAGTTAGGTTATCACCGGTCATGGATATGTGTCAATCAGAGATATTTTGAATGCCCCACACGCGTGACTTCTCGGTAACAAATTCTGAATAGTATTTTTATGGCTACTGGAAATAGTGTTTCTAAAGTATTTTTTATGGGATAGGGGCAAACAAGCAGGCGGATCGCCAGAGACTATTCAGGTAGTAGAGCCACGCTGATTTCAGCACGAACGGGCCGGCTCGACCGGGGCGGTACTACCCTCGCACAGAAAATCAACGTAAAATGACAGCGTTCTTGCTGTCGTGTTTCGTTGGTGAGTGCGAGACCGGAGGCCCAATTAGTCTAGTCAACAAGTTCCATACTCGTTGACTAGACTAAAAGATGCAGCAGTATCACTAGGCCGCCATAGTGTGGGTCGCCATACTGCATTGTCTGCATTCGCAATGAGTATGGTGACCACCACTCTTGGATTCTGCTTATGTTTTCCATCAGGCAGAGTAGAGTCATTTTGGCGAGCCAAACATAAAAAAAAAAAAAAAAAAAAGACTCATGGAAATGTCTAGTGTAAAAACTGTGTGGAGGAACGGGTGAGATGTCCCTCCAACACAAAGGGAGGATCCTCCGACCAGGCGAGGTGATCATGCCTGGCGGGCCAACTGCCCAACGGGTGATGTTGGGATGTTGTATGTATCTTAATTTGCGCGCGAACTTTCACTGCGCGATTCAGGATTGGTAGTTTCTTAGTTTCCTTCGTTACTCCGTAGTTCAGTGTAACTTCGGTAGATGGTGCTGTAGTATATTTCTGTTGCGCTATATGTGTAAGTCGCCACAACTGTACATTTATAAATCTCTTCCGTCAAAGTTCATCTACAAAGAGAACGCTTTGTAGATAATAGCAGAAGTAAAACTAAGCAATTACTTTGTTGCAAAACTATTCTTTTTTTTCATCTACGTTGATAGTGAAGTTTCGTTTAACTGGGTGAGGTTTTAAGTAAGGAAAACAAATGGCTATTGTAGCATTGGCATTGTATTGATCGACACACGCCTAGCTTATGTTATATTATGGGTTCTGGACCCCAGACACTACAAATAAGAAAAAGATATCTTGAATATATTTCTGATCAAACTCTACTGCGTTTAAGACAATTTTCTAATGTTGGTTTTGTCGCCGGCTTCTATTTATCAAAAGTAAATCGATAACGAGGTCATCAAAAATTATACTAACTAGCTGATTTTTTAACAGTTGCTTAGTTAATCTTCTAGTACCTGGATTACCGAACGTCGCTCGGTATATTTTTATTATAAATGGGTTTTTTGGCAACATTGGGACTATCCTTTTTGTTATTTTTCTTCCAATAAAAAAAAAAGTTAAGTTGCGCCCTCTCTTGGTACGCCCTGATACTGTTTATTCTGCACCTTATTCCAGTATAGTTTAATGTAGTTCGCTCGAGTTGCGATAGATGGCGCTAGACGTACATTGATTTCATATATTTGATTGTTAAAAACACGAATAAAACGACATTTTCTAAAAATGAATCCTAGCTAGATCGATTTATCGCCCCCGAAACCCCCTGCATACAAAATTTTATGAAAATCGTTGGAGCCGTTTCTGAGATTCAGATATATATATATATATATATAACGGAGAGTAGTATAGGTAAAGGGCTAGAAAAGATTTTTAGCAAAGAAAGAAAAGCTGTGACGTCAGCCTCGCCGACGTCACTCGTTTATTTCATTAGTATCAATAGTAGTACTCATGATTTTAAGCAATAGAAATCGCTCTCAATCAATTCATTAATACACGTTGGTAGGTAGGGTTTATTTACACAACAAAACAACAGTAAATGTGAAATCAATAATCATTTATTTAATTAATGAAGCTACAGTTAAAATCATAGATCTACACAAACAGACTCCACAGGTATACTGTATTGTCAAGGTTATTATGCTGATCCATAATTTCCAGTTTCCAAAATGCGTAGAGCCTTATGAGAAGAATACTGGCAAAGAAACTCATAGCCACTCTTTTAAAAGTCACATCATAAATTATTAGTTACAAATGTTTAATAGTAAATAACAACAATTAAGATGCCTAGGTACTTAGCTATTTTACAGTTGTCCGTCCTCGTACAATGCTGCTACTAAAGTGACCTTATAATTCTACACACATCAAAAGTGTCTAGGGATCAACATATGTGTCTAGGGGTCAACATATATTTTTGCAATAACTTTTCTCCTGATTGATATTAATTAAAATTTTCTTTAAGGATTCATCAAATAAAGTGTTTTCGTTTGTCACAGTAACGATAAACCAAGTCACCTTTGCATTAATAAAGAAATTTGCCATTTTCCTAATAAAGGGATTTTGACATTTGAACCACTAACATTAAAGTTCGAAAAAAAGACTGAAATAACAGTTTTCTTTAAAATTTTATTAGGTAACTTAAACAATTAATAATCCGTGTTTCTACCGCGAACACTAACAACACAAGAATCGGTTTGGCATACTCAAAATGAGTTCATCCAAATCACGCTGTGGAATGGCCGCCCACGTTCGTTGCAACAACAAAAAAAGGTCTTCTTGCGACTGGATACCCTCCATATTCGGCAGAGCTCTTCTCTGTAGCATATCCCATGCATGCTCAATCGGGTTCAAGTCTGGCGACTGAGCAGGCCAGGGCCAAAGCCACATCTCAATCTCAAGAAATCCGCATAAAAATGCTTGATCCCTAGACACTGCTTGATCCCTAGACACTTTTGATGTGTGTATTTGAAATCGATTATTAAAGCATTACTTTACTTACAGACAATCGTTATTAATCTCCTATTTTATTATAATAATTGTTAGATAGTAACAAGCTTACATTATAAATTAAGAGTAACAGCATTCCGTTTAGAAATGTTTTAGTCAAATAACTTAATCAAATAACCCTTTTTACAGGACAACAGAAATAATTGTAGTTATTAAATATAAAGATATTAATTGTTAAAACCTAACATTTAGTTTCTGACTTTATAATTGATAGTTAAGTTTTAATGAGACGCTCAATAATCTTAAGTAGATGTTTTCCCGCCGACATATATATATATATATACATATATATATTAGAGATATATATATATATAAAAGAGGAAGATGAGTGACTGACACACCCAGAGATCAACGCACAGCCCAAACCGCTGAAGGTAGAATCCTGAAATTTTGCATGTAGGTTCTTTATATAACGTAAGTGAGCACTAAGAAAGGAATTTTTAAATTCCACCCCTAAAGGGGTAAATCAGGGGATGAAAGTCTGTGTGAGCGAAGCCGCGTGTAAAAGCTAGTATTTATATAATTTTACAGCCACATTGTCCTACAAATTGCGTGGTACGTTATCCCGGCCCTACGCTCAAAAGTTTTTTTCCCTGCTAGCCCTGTTAGCTACCACAATCGAAAATTTTTGTAACGTGAAAGGTAGGCCCCTCATCAAAATGAAGCCACTCACGAAAAATTTGCTTGATAGTAATAACTTGTAAAATTTGTTCCGGGGACTCCCGGACTAGAGCAAAAAGATTATAAAAAATAATAGTATTAACAACAAACTCAATGGGGACAATGTACGTGCGTGCCTAGAGTACATTACATTACTCAAATACAAAGGAACCTTTGAAAAATAATTACGTATAGTTCGCCCACACAAAATGATACAGCTATTGTCTGCGGCATCATGTTGCTTAAGGGAAGGGGAGGAAATTCAGTTTAAGCACTTAAATGTGTACTAAAGTTGTTACATTACATCTTATCCCGCATTTAACTAGACATATATAAGATTGAGTAATATCGTGTTGTATGCAATACAGGACATGCGTAGCACTCCAGTGTTAATAGTTCAGTTTAATTTCAGCATTGGCCTATGAACAAAGCCTAGCTAGACACTAGGGTTTTAAAAGTTAAAATCTTATGTCGCACGGGCGATTATTACAAATCTCTTTACCTACACGCTGCTACGTTTGAACATACAAACAAAAATACATAGACTGTTAAAACAACTTCTCTTCCTTGGCTTCGTTGTAGTCGGGTAAAAAATAACAATCGTCAATGTTACTTACTACATTGATGAGAACTAACTTGATCTGGGAATGCAGTTGACCCGTTTCAGAACAAATGAATAAGACCAGATTCAGATGACGAGCGCTCAATGCGCGTTTTGCTAACGCGCGTTAATAACTACATCTAAAAACGCGCGTTAGCATGTGTACTAGAACGAATTACATGTGTTAGAGTAGCCTAAGCTACTCTTTCAAAAGTCGTTTCATTGCATGTACTTGCCAACTCAGTGGTATGATACTAAAACACCAACGTTAAATAGAAAGCTGATTTTATTAAGCATTAATCTAAGCCATTAAAAAATTAAAATAATATGTAAAATACCAATAAGTTGGTAGGTATGTTATTAATAATTAACACATGTGTTCAGCTACAAAAAAAACTTTCTAACAAGATGTGGTAATGCGAGATCCAAAGTAAATATATAATAGATAGCTGTTTACGTGTAATAAGTTGTTCTTCCTTCTTTTGTCTTTTCCTTTATATATTAACCTACCTAAGCAAAGTCGTAAAATAAAACTCTATAACTATACAGTTATGTGTGCATATGTAATATATGAGAGGACACTGTGCTAATAAAGATTATGTATAATGTAAAACAGTTACTCGAACGAACATTATCTTGCTTAGACCTTTCTACATTGCCACAAGGCAGATATTACACATATCAAATAACGCCTAACCTTATTGTTTTCAGATACTTGTGTTGAAATTCATCGTTTAAAGTGTAAACAATCGTAAGATAAAAAGTTAAGTTAAACTAAATAATTATTAAATAACTAGATTATTATTATAAAAACAAAAAACCCGACTGCCTAAAAGTTATGACAAACTTTTCACCCCATTGGCGGGCGCCATTTTGAAAATTTTTATAGCCTATATCACTAACACAATCCTGATCAATTCAACCACACCTCATATTATTATCTCAAAAACGTTTGGGCATGCCAAAGAAATGGACATACATACCCGCATACATATAAACATTCGAAAAACTTTACCCTCCTCCTGACGCAGTCGGGTAAAAACGATCAGCTCTATATCTAAGTATTAACTCACTTAATTCATATCGCTAATAATTTATGTCCAATGAAAAAATTGAAAATTCCCAAGAACGCTTTATTCTGCCTCATCGTCCCCGAGGTAGTTCTCAACGAGATTCCCGACTCGCAGCTAATAAAACGCAGTGAAACATAGACCTCCTTTTTGGACCAACTTGGAAAATGCCTCCACCTCTAACCGACTTACATTTAAGTACTACGATCCTTTCCCTAAATTTTTAAACTTTGAAATTGCCAAGCCCACGACATCAATTGTAATAGATTTATTTTCATTGTCAACCACATCTGAGGGGTTTGAATAAATTAAATGTCAACCACTTCGTAAATACACAAAATTAAGTTTTCTCAATTGATAAAGAAAGGTAAGCTAAAATGCCTGCCTTATGTTTCGGGCCTTACGGTTCGAGAAATTAAAATATTTTACGATGTGCCAGTTTTTCATCGTTGTTTCAATAAGACTTACCTCCTCCTTCGATATCCCTTGCGAGTAGGTAGGTACATAGTTTATGGCCCCCGAGGGTATAATTTCGATACTCTAAACACGTAGCCGTGTCTGTAACATTCGTTAAGACATCGATACTTCAGAAGTTTTTTGTAAAAAATACTACAACACTTAAGTAGAAATGCTTCGGTTTCTTAATCATACAACATTTTTAACGTTATTTTTTAAATTTTCGTAATCAAAATACATATTAAAAGTCAAAGATGCATAAAATTTCAATGAAATACCGTTTTTTTTTTATGTTTTAGCTGCTCCAAAATGACTCTGCTCTGCCTGATGGAAAGCATGAGCAGATTCTAAAAGTGGTGATCACCATCCTCAATGCGAATAAGGACATTGCAGCATGGTGACCTACACTATGGCCGCCTAGTGAGATGCTTTTTTACGCCCCGCTTAAAGGACCCGGGATCATAGTGGGAGGGAAACACGTGTGCTGGAAGTGAGTTCCAGGTTTTGACCGCTCGGCACAGAAAGGACGAACCGAAGCGATGAGTACGAGATCGTATGTCTACCACTCTGAAGCGGTGACTTCCAAGGCTGGCACGTGTTGTCCTGTAGAGGAAGGGGGAAGGGGGGACCAGTTGGAAGAGCTCCTCAGAACACTCTCCGTGATACAAGCGATAGAGTACTGCCATAGAGGCGACATCTCTACGCAACTTCAGGGGCTCAAGGGACTCGGTGGCTTCAGGACTGTTGACAATGCGGATTGCTCGCCGCTGCAACCGGTCGAGAACGTCAAACAGGTACTGTGCGGCACCATCGCAAAGATGAGAACAGTACTCTACGCACGAGCGAACCTGGGTCTTGTAAAGAAGACACAGATGCTCGGGCGAGAAGAACCGTCTCACCTTGTTTAAAACACCTAGCTTCCGCGAGGCCGCTTTAGTGACACTCACAACGTATTCGCGTGGGTTGAGATCTCGGCAGATATCCATGCCCAGGATATCGAGCCTACCTTGTAATGCCATTTGAGTGTTCTGAAAAGTGGGAAGGGGAAGGAATGGAGACTTTTTGGCAGAGAACGCGCACCCCTGTGTTTTCTTGGCGTTGAACTCGACCAGATTCTCACAGCCCCATTGAGAAATGCGGCCCAGAACATGGTCGAGTTGAACGACAAGCTCCTGTCGTTTTTCCTCGATATCTGCAAGCTTGGCTGTTGGATGTCCAAAATATCGTCCGTGAACTGTACTGTCGTCTGCATAGCAATGAATGTTGCCAAGGGCTAACATGTCATTGATATGCAGAAGAAACAGTGTGGGCGACAGGACGGAGCCCTGCGGTACTCCGGCGTTAATCGACTGAAAATCGGAGGCCGCACCGTCGCAAAGGACTCTGATGTGGCGCTGGTGCAGGAATGCGGCAGCCCAGTTGCAGAGTTTGGGGGGCAAACCGAAAGCCGGTAGCTTGGAGGGAAGCGAACGGTGCCAAACCCTATCAAAGGCCTTGGCCATATCAAGGCTAATGGTCAGGGATTCCCCATGCCTGTCAATAGCCTCATCCCAAAGGTGTGTGACGTACGCTGGAAGATCACCCGTGGATCGGTTCGGTCTAAAACCATACTAGTAGTGGACCAGTTGTTTGTTTATTATCCGCTCAAACACTTTGCAGATAATGGGGGTGACGGCTATCGGACGGTAGTTGGCCGGGTCGAAGCGGTCGCCTCTTTTGGGGATGGGTTGAACATTCGCCTCCCTCCAAACCTCTGGTACAGTTCCCGAGGAATATGACAGGCGATACAGACGCGTCAATACGGAGACAACTCTGGTGCACAGTTCTTAAGAACCACCGCTGGGATACCGTCGGGTCCACTGGCTTTCCGGACGTCGAGTGACCGAAGCTCCGCACGGACATCACTCAGCCGGACGCGAATATCCCGCATTGTAGTGTCGCAGGTCGGAATAGTAGGTGGGTGCTTACCGCGGTCATCGATTCGGGAGTTAGCCGCAAAGACATCAACCAGAAGTTTCGCTTTCTCCTGCGGCTCAAGGGCAAGTGATCCGTCCGGATATTTCAGCGGTGGTAGCGAAGGCTGAAGAAGTTGGACTGCACGGCTTTAGCCAATCGCCAGAACTTTCGGCTACCCGTAGGGTATGCAACGAGTTCTTGACCAAGCCGCGCGATGCGCTGGGCATCCGCTCTGATGTAAGCCTTCTTGCATTCCCTAGTGGCTTTGTTAAACGCTGCTTTTAGATGATCAATGTCAGGGGAGCCGTGAGCGCGGGCCCTGGTCCATGCGCGGTACGCCGATTGCTTTAGTGAAACAGCATGGGCGCACTCGCGATTGAACCAGGGACGGGTCGTCGGGCTGGCGACCTCATTGTAGGGAATATAGTATTCCATTCCGACAGTGATTTCGCCAGCCACGGCGGCTGCACTTTGCGACAGATCTCTATCTCTGAAGCAGCGTTGAGCCCACGGGATGGATGCAAAATAATCCCGCATTCCATCCCAGTCTGCCGACGAGTAGTGCCATAAACGTCTTTTTGCTGCCACTGGTCGTAGAGGGGCAGCAAGAGGCACCGTGGTGGAAACCAGGCAGTGATCGGAGGATCCCAGAGGGGCCAGCACCGATACACTGTACTGCGCTGGGTGACTCGTCAGCAGTAGGTCCAGCAAGGAAGGCGCTTGACTCGGTATGTCTGGTATCCTGGTGGGCTGGAGTACCAGCTGGGTGAAGTCATGCGTGAGAGCGAATGCGTGGACAGTTCGACCTGCGTGGTCAGTTCTGGAAGATCCCAACCAGGACTCATGGTGGGCGTTAAAGTCTCCCAGAAACACCAGTTCGGCGGTCGGAAACTGCTCCTGCGCTTTGTCCGCTGCCTGACTGAGATATTCGAAAAGTCGAGTTGTCTCAGAATCTCCAGAGTGGGATCGGTATAGGCATACGTAGATTCGGCTCGTAGAGCCAATATCTACGTGGAGCCAAAGGGTGGAGAAGGATGGGTCCTCAAGGCAGCGCAATTGGCGACAACAAACATCCGCCCTGACGAAAAGACACACTCCAGCCTTCGCGAGGAAGCACTCCTCAAGCACGTAACCGGGGTAGTGAAGATATGTCGTGTCGGCAGGGCGGCGTATTTGAGTCTCCGTTAGAAAAAGCATGGCGGGCCGTGCCGTCTCTAGATGCTGGTGGACGGCGTTGAGGTTTGCATGGAGTCCACGGATGTTATTGAACTCCACCTCAAAAAGCGAGTTGGTGGGAGAGTGGAGTGCCGCTGTGCATCGTTTATGCTTACTCTGTGCTGCCATGAAAAAAATAGGAGGAGGAGGATGGGAACGTAAAAGGCGTGACAGTCATCGCGGCAGTGTAATACTGAGACTCGGAATGCTGTTTCGTCATAACGGTGAGGCATGATGGTGACCAAACCGTCGGACGGAAGGGCTCCCGTACCCTCCCGGAAGTGGTCGCCTGGTCCCACCGTCCGGTCACCAACCGGCACGACGAGCCACTCCGTGGATTATGCGCGACCTGACGGGGCAGCCTCCCAGGGTGGTTAGCCGCGGTTGGGCCCCTCTCTATGCCGCGGGCGGCCAGCGGCACCACCGTTTCTACAGGTCTCCCTGGCCGACGGCTCGATCCACGTCACCCTCAACATGACTCTATGAGCATTCCACTGCTCACACACTTACCACGATAACTGTCACCCCTGCATCATTGGGCCACCGGTCAATATACAACTACCTTGAAATATATATATGTGTACATTTTGTATATTTCCACTAAACATGCAATCTTTAAAGATATTCTGTGTGATCCGTTTTCACTTCTAAATCTTAAACACAAAAGTCATCTAAACACAAAAGGCAAACAAAACTCATCAGTGACAAAGTTTGCGTGCATTGTCTGGCTTCTCAAAAGAATCCCTTCTGAAGACATCAAAGCTCTATTCAATCAAAAGAAGCGTGGTAAAACCGATAATCCGTTTTCCGTTCCATTTGTTTTCAATAGTGACCAAGCTTTTGTTAAACTTTTTTCTTAAATTATTACGTAAACACTTTTTGTCTACCTTGGTGGCGCAGTGGTAGCGTATGTGACTGCTGTGCTTAAGGTCTCTGGTTCGATTCCCGAGTCGCAACAAATGTTTGTATGATCTGCAAATATTTGTTTCGGAGTTTGGGTGTTTTCCATGTATAATGTGCACTTATTTACGAAAAAAATAAAAAAATAAATGAATTTATATCAGTTGGCTAGTACCCATAATACAAGCTCTACTTAGTTTGGCACTAGATGGCGTTGTGTGTTAGATGTCCGAAAAAAAAAAAGAAAAAATATATAGGTACTCACTACTTACTAAAGTATGGAAACCTTATATCTAGGTGGTATAGCGATATTGAAAGAAATATTTTCATGCCGCCTATATTATTTTATTTTTAAGAAATAAAAACAAAATATTAGGTCTTTGCCTATGAAATTGCCGTTCTTCAGTACTGGTCATTTCAAATAAAAAAAAGTTTGTAATGGCTCTGTATTCAAAATTCAAATTAATTTTGTTTTAAAACCATGACATTCTATTTACAAACTCACCCGTCTTTTGTTGTTTGAGTAGCGTTGTATTTTCATTACATTTGAACATTTTCCGTCATAATGGACACTTTAAAAATTCGTGTAGTTATGGAATATGAGTTCCGTCGTTGCACCAACGCGACACAAACGGCGCGTAACATCAAAAACGTTTACGGAGAGAACTGTACAAACGAACGCACAACCCGTTATTGGTGTTCCCGGTTCCGTTCAGGAAATTTTGACTTGAAAAATGAAGCTCGTGGTCGTCCGGAGACTTTGGTTAACAATAATGAATTAAAGGCGATTGTGGAAGCTGACGAAACTCAATCTACAGCTGAGCTAGCAGCAGCTTTTAATGTAAGCATCAAAACAATATTGATCCATTTGCGACAAATTGGCAAGGTAAAAAAGCTTGATAGATGGGTGCCCCACGACCTTAACGATCGCCAGCGCAACGTACGCGTCGAGACCTGCCTTGCGCTGCTCAACAGGCAAAGAAATGAAGGAATTTTGAAACGAATTGTTACGTGCGACAAAAAATGGATTCTGTTCGACAATCAAAAGCGCTCAGCAAGTTGGTTAGACCCTGGTTCAGCACCAAAGCAGGTCTAGTGCGGGTGTGATTCACCACAGCTTTTTACAAAACGGCATGAGCATTAATGCAGATGTGTACTGTGAAGAACTGGAGAGAATGATGGAGAAGCTTGCACATCTGCAACCAGCTTTGGTCAATCGGTCGTCCCCACTGCTCCTTCACGACAACGTGCGACCCCATACTGCGCAACAGACAGTCTCCAAGCTGCAAGAGCTGGGGTTGGAAGCTCTCCCTCATCCGCCATACTCACCAGACCTTGCACCTACCGACTATTACTTTTTCCAAAATTTAGACAACTTTTTAGTGGGTAAAAAATTCAATTCCCGAGAGGCAGTACAAAATGCCTTTGAAAAGTTTATTGCCTCCCGTCCAGCTGATTTTTACAAGAAGGGCATCAATAAACTGCCAATGCGTTGGCAAAGATGCGTCGATTGCATGGGTGATTACTTCGAATAACAGAAATAAAAAAGTTTGAAAAAATAAGTACTTTCACTTATTGCATACAAAACGGCAATTTCATAGGTAAAGACCTATTATCTTCCTAGTCTCTATTAATTCAGTTTCTAAAACTCTGTTCCTGTTGAACCAATTCACTACAAACTACAGAATTTTGGTGGTTACAAAAGGTTGGTGTTGAGTTTCAGTGTACCTACCTACTTACTACAAAATGTACAACACGGCTGATATTCGCCGCCGGCGGATATAGATGCTTTCGACAATTTAATGTTATTTATTCCTAATAATAAGAGGTTTGTCGTGTTATGACTGTCCAAGTGTGCTCAGACACATTTTCACTCGCCCACCAATGGTATCTCTCTCCTCACCTGTCATGCAATTATGCTAGCCAGAATCGCCTGTCGCTGTACCTACCTAATTTCTATAAATCGCGCAGACAAACATATTTATAAATTACAACTTTACAGAATGGTTTATGGTGTGCAGGGCTGAGGCCTGCCAGGCGATGATTACCATACTTGGCATGGTATGACTCATGACTACAAGAATTTCTAGCCTTAACAGACACATAATTCGGGATCTCCAAAACAAATTTTACAAGTTATTACTACTAACTATCAAGCTAATTTTTCGTGAGTGGCTTCATTTTGACGAGGGCCCACCATTCATCTTAAAAAAATGTCGGTTGTGGGAGCTAACAGGCATGGGCGTAGCCACGGTGGGGCAGGGTGGGGCGCTTGCCCCACCCTGGCTCTGACCTTTAAGGTACCTTTTTTAGGTAGTGTTTCGGAATCAGACCATTTAAAACCACACGGTGTGCCACTCTGCACCTGAGAAGGGAGGGATCCAGGAACTTTTATTAACAAATCCGAACCTCTCCCAGCGCCTGCCCGCTCTGAAACAGGCACCGTCTGCCTGCTGATGGACTCCTTAATGAGGTGACGTGCGGCACACGTATACGTCGCCACTTAAGCGGATGGAGGAGAAAACCCGCCCCGTCCATCCGCGGCCACACCACACATGCGAGGCACTGGTTAGCGCGCCTTCACCACCCGGTTCGCCGGCGGCGAATTGGGTCCAAGTGGAGGTAGTCCTCTCGGGCCTCCTCCGCCGCCTCCTTCTGTGAGATTACGTCTTCGCAGAAGGTGTCGGCCGCGGTAAAACAGCTGTCGCCACCGGCGATAGAGTGGATGACTGCAGTGAGGAGTGAGCCGATTCCTCACTGCAATGCAGTGGTAACAGGCGGGACTCAGTTCCCTCATAGTGACCAAGTGCAGCAACCGTGCCCGGAAAAGACCTGCGTCAGTCGGAAAGAAGCCGCTCTGCCCACTCAAGGATGACCGGCTGGAGAGCCTCCAAGGCGGCAAATTCAGCGCGTGGAGTCTCCAGCTGGGACGACCTGCCAAGGACAAGCCATTGTGGCTCAACGAGCGGCTTCACGCCTCTCGTTCTCCGCCCGTAAGTCAGTCGTCCGCCAATAAACTTCAGCAAGCACTTCCGCCTCCAAATCCCACGGGGAAGTTCCGGGCAAAGGCGCACACAGCCTCGTTCGATAAAGTGCGATATGGCTCTGACCTCTGACGGATATTGGCATATCCTCTGGGGACGCCAGAAGCTCGCCCTTTTCAGGGCGATCAGTGGTGCACCATACAGCGCCATCGACCAGAAAACCCCCATGTAGAACTGTCTTGTCGCGACGCTGGCTCCACCCAAATTGGACAAAAGTCACCCAAGGACAAAGGCAGCGTCGAAAAGCTTCGGCGCAGACTGTCTAAAAGGCTCGTCAAAGAGCCACATACCGTCGAGGATCAGGCTTCAGCTGGGCCCGAACCGGTACGAGAACCGAGTTGTCCATGATGGAGGCGCCGAGGGGGCAGACCATGGAACAATAGGGCCTCCGTCTTATCCAGGGCCACCCTTAAGCCCAGGGCCTCAATGCGCCTAACCAACATAGAACAGTCCTGGTGGCCAGGCGCGCCGCCTCTTGGAAGTTTGCCCTCCGGGCCATACTTAAGTGTCATCGGCGTAACAAATTACGCCTAGCCGAAGGGGAGACAACTTCGAAGGACTCAGTCGTCGACCCAGAACCCTGCGGTTTTCCGCGTTGTTGCATGACATGGATCACCATCTCAAGACGCCATCTCGATCCTCGTACTGCCACTAGCCGCCTCGGGTACTCTGGCACGCCGTGGTAGTGGACTGCTTTCCTGATGCAGCTAAATGGCAGACTATTGAATGCATTGGCGATGTCCAACAATACCGTCAATACAAATTGCGTGGTACGTTATCCCGGTCCTATGCTCAAAAATGTTTTTTCCTGCTAGCCCTGTTAGCTACCACAATCGAATTTTTTATTTAAGGTGACAGATGGGCCCTCATCAAAATGAGGAGATCCACGAGAAATTAGCTTGATAAAATGATAGTAATAACTTGTAAAATTTGTTGCGGGGATCCCGGACTAACACCGTACTCGAAGAGTTAAGTGGCTTTTGGGTTTTAATATTAAAAATTCCATTGTATTTTCTGCGTACAATGTAACGTTTATTATACTTAACCTGTTGTCAAAAACGTTCCTACTCTACCAACATTCAGATATCAAGCATATTTAGTTTCCGAAAACATGAACAAAAAGGATAGTAAGATACATATATATTGCAGTGTAAAAGAGCACACTCAATTTTATTTCTGCTAATATATTTTTGACACAAGTTGAGTTTGTGATTATGTAGTCATCTATTGATGATTATGTTGCGTTTTAGCGAATTGTAATTAAAATAACTTAAGACATTCTACTTAATATTTACGGATTCCTCTTTTAGATTATATTACTTCGGAGTTATGTTAACAATATATTGTTCTGTAATATCGACAATGTTAGCGTCATCAATGTTTTGTGCCTAAAAATATGTCAGAAGTGAAGGAGCCTGAAAAATTGAGTATTGAGTTTGATCCTATTTTGCCTGATTCTGGAGTGTTATTTTATGAAGAATGCCCACCAGAGTATGAAATCGAACGGCCTAGATTATTGCCTTTAAAATCTTCGACTCAAATTCGTTACGAACAGCTACAACACGAGGCGTCAAGAGCCTGGCGAGAAAAGCAGAAAACTGCGAAGAAAAATTAACTTTATTGCTTAGTTGTACCATCAGTGCTTAGACAATGGCTTACACGTTATTTGTGGTAGAGCTGATATCAGCGTTTATACTGGCAGCTACGCTCTTGTATAGATATGGAGACTGCTACAGGAACCATATACTTGTGACAGTGTCTGTGCTTACAGCATGGTACTTCTCTTTTGTGATTATGTTCATCCTGCCACTAGATATATCCTCAGTAAGTAACTTCATGAACATCTTTGTTTAGCGGAAGTATAATTTTTAATAATTTTATTAACTTTCTTTGTTTGTATGTATTATGTCATTATCTTATTTGCATTTTTATTCTAATAACATTTCAATAACACAAATTTAAACATGCCGATAAGATTATATATAAATATGCTACTCATTTCTAAATATTTCTTTAACATAACATTTTTAGTGAAACCTTTACAATATAATATCATAGATAACAATACTATAAAAATGATAATATTGTGGAATAAAATCATAAATAACTAATGAAAACAACACAAATAAATGACTGCACGTTTGGCCTAGTGGTTTAATTATAGTGTATGTAATTTGAAACATATAAATATGCATATTGTTTTAAATGTGTTTACATATTTAAAATTGTAAAATGAGCGCACAGTATTTGCCAACAAACTGTCATGCAGTTTGGCGAAATCAATTAAGATGTACCTACATGTATCACATTTGTAATTAATAAATAAAAAAAAAAAAAAAAAAAAACGGTCACCAAGCCTACTTCGCCAAGTGTCATGGGTTCAAATCCCATCAAAATGGGTGATCCACAAATTGTTGTTCTGAGTCGGGGTGTTCTTTGTATGTTTGTTTGCATGTATGTTTGTAAAGTCCCCTGCGACGCAGGATTTATTCCTAGTGCGGGAGTTGTCTTTTTTAAAGAAATAAAAAAAAAAGATAAGAGTTTTCAAACAATTTTTGTCATGTTTTCAATAAGAACAAACCCAAAAAAAATCTATATTGATTGTCTTAAAAATATATCATTAAATCAACAGACAGTGTATAGACAGTGTCTAGAGAATGCCTCGGAAGCCGCTACAACAACTCAAGGAGTCCTGAATATTACTACAGTTGCCCCACATCCCGGAACAGAATGTCAAAGACCAACATCATTTGTAAGCAGTGATATATTTCCTAATCTATGGAGAGTGGTCTACTGGACATCACAGTGCTTAACATGGTAAGATATTTTTTTTTAAATTATAACCTGTTATAAAAGTTTAAAAAATTATAACCTGATGACATCATAACTTTTTATACACAACTTAATAACCTATGTCACCTTGCCCATTGCTATGGTTCTATTGACAGCTCATTAATTTAAATCAGTTCAGTAGTTAAGGCGAGACATACAAATACTACTAAAAACATTCCATTCCGTTTGGTTTCACCATAGTCAAGTACAAAAAGTTTTAGCTTATTTTTGAATAATTTCTATAGCACACTGTATGTATGTTTTTATAAATGCAAAAAAAAAAAAAACGACTTCCAAAAAAACATCCAACGAAAACTCTCTGCCAAAAAAACACTTAAAAGCGTAAAATAAACTGGTTCTTCATAAATTGCGTATACCTAATTCTTTATTCATTTAAATAGTAGTATTATAATGTGTGCTAGGTACCTAGAATCTGTTTGAAGTCGGTGCCAAGTGACTATCGCTTAGACTTTTGTAATTGTTTGTTTGTATTCTTTTTGGCTTAGCACTGACTTCAAACAGATTTTAGGTACCTAGCACACATTATAATACTACTATTTAAATGAATAAAGAATTAGGTATACGCAATTTATGAAGAACCAGTTTATTTTACGCTTTTAAGTGTTTTTTTGGCAGAGAGTTTTCGTTGGATGTTTTTTTGGAAGTCGGTTTTTTTTTTTTATAAAAAGTTTTTATTTTTCAGTTTTTAGTGCAATCAATCGTAGGTCAGTAGTAAGTTTACCTATTTCATCAAATTTCATCATCAAGAATAAAAATTAAGGTCTATACGTACGTGTAATATTAAAATCATCCTCTAATCCCTAACTGTTGAAGAGTTTAACCTTCTATCATCAGCTCACCTAAATAACTTGGAAGTATACGACTGAAGGTCTTTAGATACGTATGAAATTGAAAGAATTATCCTCCAACTCCTAACCTTTGAGGAGTTGTACCTTCCACCTTCCATCATCAGCTTACCTAAATAATTTGAAAGAATACGAATAAAGGTAACATATATACATATGATATTTAAAGAGTTATCCTCCAACTCCTAACCGTTAAGGAGTTGTACCTTACATCATCAGCTCATCATCATAAAATGATGACTACCAGACGCAAATACCGGTGTATCTTCAGAAAATATACGAAAAACATAGTATGTGCCTATAAAAAATGAGGGTTTCCCTCGATTTCCCTGGGATCCCATCATCAGATCCTGATATGCTGGCAATGGGACCACCTCGGAAGCATACCCTTTCGAATACTAAAAAAAAATTCTAAATCGGTCCACAACTGACGGAGTAATCGGTGTACATACATAAAAAAAAAAAAAAAAAGTACATACAGTGGAACATAGAACCTCCTCCTTTTTGGAAGTCGGTTAAAAAGAGAAGCTATTATAAGTGCTTATCAAATATAAAACACTAGCTTTTGCGCTCGGCTGCGCCCGCGTGTTTGTCGGTAATCGTAGCAAAAAGTAGCAAATGTCCTTCCTCAAGAATCAAAGTATCTCCATGCCAAATTTCATTGAAATCGTTGCAGCGGTTTGGCGGTGAAAGCAGGACAGAAAGACAAAGTTACTTTCGCATTTATAATATAGGTATGGATTCTTATTTCTCTTCAACTGGATGAAAATAGTGTTTTAAAAGCATGGCATGTCATCACAGGCCACATGTGGGTAACACAGGAAAGCAGACTGATAGACATCAGTTGAGGATAGTGCTTTGCAGTCAAAAAGACAACAGTTTAGGTTTATTTTTTATGTATGTCCCTGCCAAAATGACTCTACTCTGCCTGATGTAAAACATAAGCAGAATCCAAGAGTGGTGGTCACCATACTCATTGCGGATGCGGACAATACAACAATGCAGCATGGTGACCCACACTGATTATATGCGGCCGCATACTTATATGCGGCCTTGTGATGCTTCTGCATCATTGGATCTCCGGTCTCGCCCTCACCAACGAAACAACAGCATGAACGCTGTCATTTTATGTTGATCTCCTGCGAAGGTAGTACCGCCCCGGTCAAGTCGCCCATTCGTGCTGAAATTAGCATGGCTCTACTACCTATTAGGATAGTGTTTCGCAGTCAATAAAACAGAATTCCTGTTTCCTGTGTGTGTGTTTATAAAAAACTATTATTATCATAAATTTTCTGACAAAAAACAGTTATACATTACAGTATGTACAAATTATAAAGAATGTATATAATGTATCTAAAATATTAGAGATGGGCCGATCAGTACTTTGGCCGACTAGCCGACTAACCGATTAGTCGGTCTTAAAAAGGCCGACTAATCGGCCAAACCGATCGTGGTTTCTGACATTTCCGTAACTCTTCGTTTACAGCTAATTCGTCATTGTTGTTGTTGCTTGTTTCTTCATTTATGCTTCTGTAATGGTCGGAGTCGGAGCGGTGTTTTAGTATAAAAAATATTTTTGTGTAAAGATATTATTATTATTGTTGATTGAAATGAAGAGTTAAATGAAAAAGAAAATTACTTGTGCCGATGTTTTTTTAAACATGGTTTTTTTATTTATTTGATAGCCTGCCAAAGTGATTCTGCTGAGCCTGATGAAAGCTTGAGTAGAATCCAACAATCCAACTCCATACTCACTGCGAACACAGTCAATGCAGTATAGCGTGATGAGAGAGGCCTAGTGAGATGCATTTTCACACGCTGCCTAAAGGACCCGTGATCATAGTGGAAGGGAAACACGTGCGCTGGCAGAACGGAACCGTTTAGTTCCAGAGCGTATTTTTACGACTCTGAAGCGGTGACTTCCAATGCCAGTACGTGCTGTCCTGTAGAAGATGGGAGAAAGTGGGATTAGTTGGAAGAGCTCTTCAGAACACTGCCCATGGTAAATACGCTATAGGACTGTCACAGAGGCGATATCTCCCCGCAAGTGCAAAGACTCAAGGGACTCGGTGGCATCGGGACTGTTGATAATGCGGACTGCTGGCTGCTGCAACCGATCAAGAGCATCAAGCAAAATCTGCGTGGATCCATTACAAAGATGAGAACAGTCCTCCACGAATGAGCGAACCTGGGTCTTATAAAGAAGACACAGATGCTCGAGCGCAAAGAACCGTCTCACCCTATTCAGTACGCTAAGTTACCGCGAGGCCGCCTTAGTGATGCTCTCAATTTCTTTTATGTATTTGCTGCCAAAATTACTCTGCCCTGCCTGATGGAAATCATGAGCAGAATCCAAGAGTGGTGGTCACCATCCTCAACGTAGGTAGTAGGTAGGTAATAAGGACAATGCAGCATGGTGACCCACACTATGGCGGTCTGGTGAGATGCTCTCTCAAGAACCGCTGAAAGGACCCGGTATCATAGTGGGAAGGAAACACGTGTACAACATGTACTGAGTTCCAGGTTTTGACCGCTCAGCACAGGAAGGAAGAACCGAAGCGATGAGTGCGAGAACGTATGTCTACCACTCTGAAGCGGTGACTTCCGAGACCGGCCCGTATTGTCCTGTAGAGGAGAGGACCAGTTGGAAGAGCTCTTCAGAACACTCTCCATGATAATGGCGATAGAGGACTGCCATGGGTGCTATATCCCCTAGATGTGGCCACAACGACCCTTTAGCGTCCATTGGGGAGGCAGCGGCCTCTACCGCAGTCCCTTCGCCGCCTCCTGCGAGCGGGGACGGCCCTTTCCCAATCCCACTCTGCGGACTACTTCTGGAGATTTAGTCTGAACAGAAGGAGACCAGGGCCTCCCATCCCTCACTACTCGCCAGCATTGCCGCGATCAATGCTGATGGTGACGGGTTTCGTCCGATCTGTCCGACCAGGAGTCGACACTTGGGACTCCCACGCAGGGCAGTCCTCCAGCGTGTGCTGGGCAGAGTTCCGGTCGGACCCGCAGTGATGGCATTGTGCCGTAGCCTCACGTGCGATTCTTTTCAGATACTCTCCGAAGCAACCGTGCCCGGTGAGTATCTGAGTGAATCGGTAGGTGTCACAGTCGGTCCTCCCTATCTAAGCTTCGAAGCTCGGCTGAACGGCTTCGACACACACGAGTGAACCTGGGTCTTGTAAAGAAGACACGGATGCTCGGGCGAGAAGAACTGTGTCACTCGGTTAAGACACCTAGCTTCCGCGAGGCTGCTTTGGTGACACTCTCAACGTATTCGTGCGGGTTAAGATCTCTGCAGAAATCCATGCCAAAGATATCGAGCTTACCTTGTAATTGCATTTGAGTGTTCTGAAAGTGGAAGTAGAAGAAATGGAGACTTTTTGGCAGATAACGCGAACACCTGTTAATATTGGCATTGAACTCGACCAGATTCTGATAGCCCCATTGAGAAATGCAGCCCAGAACATGGTCGAGCTCAGAGACAAGCTCCTGTCGTTTTTCCTCAACTTCTGCCAGCTTGACTGCAAGTTGTCTAAAATATCGCCCATGGACTGTGCTGTTGTCTGCTTAACTAAACGGCTAAAGAAGAAACAGTGTGGGCGACAGGACGGAGCCCTGAAGTACGCCAGCGTTTACCTCTAAAAAATCAGAGGCCACGCCGTCGCATTGGACCCTAATGCTGTTATGTGTAATCAATGTCAATGATTATTTCTCGTTGTGGAAAGGAAAAAAGTGCAAACACTACAAGCAAACATTTTTTTTAATGAGCCCTGAAGTACGCCAGCGTTTACCTCTAAAAAATCAGAGGCCACGCCGTCGCATTGGACCCTAATGCTGTTATGTGTAATCAATGTCAATGATTATTTCTCGTTGTGGAAAGGAAAAAAGTGCAAACACTACAAGCAAACATTTTTTTTAATAAATGTCAGATATGTTTTTTATCAGCAAATAATTTTAGAATCTGGTTACCAAAAGAAATATTGCTTTGTCTTACATTTCGAAATGTCTAAAACTGATTATAAAATAAAAATTGACAAATATATTATTGAGAAATACACACAAAGTAATAAGCCGAATAGTCGGCGCTTTTTGCTGACTATTCGCCGACTAATCGTCGACTACGATTGTTGCCGGATAGTCGGCTTTACCGACTAGTCGTCGACTAGTCGGCACATCTCTATAAAATATATATAAATGGCTTAAATAAATAAATCTAAAATGTATAACCCACACAGTGAACTGAAATAGAAAAGGTAATGTAAAACATGTATCATATCAATAAAGTGTTTACGTAAAGTTTACAGCTAATTTGCTTAAAGCTAAATGGAACAGATAAAAATAATTAGTTGATTTTTATCAGTTACCTAAACCATTATTATTATGTTCACGTAATTTAAAGTCTATGTTTATGATTTATAAATTTACTTGGGTTTATTCTATTATATTAAAATATTTTAAGTGCTGATGTTATCTCAAATATTTTAATAGAACTAAATAGAGATTGCCTGATCATTGAATTACATAGAACACAATGCATTGTATTATTTTTTTCTATTACCTGATTGCTCAGTATATTTCGTATTGTAATTGTTAGACTTATTGACTGTTATGTACCACAGACCTATTTACGCATATCCATACTCATGATCATCTTCCTAGAATTTATTATTACTAAGATTAATTGGGGTCAGCTACTAGTTCAACTGGTTTTACCTAAATATTAGTTTTTCCATGGAGCGTAGCTGGCATCAGACCTCCACAACCCTGAAGATAAACTGAATTTGAAGGTTGAACTAGTTGTCAGTATATTTGAGGGCACTTAGTTCCCTATAATGATTATCATAGGTGTTCATGACAACCGGGTCCGACGGCTTAACCTGCTCACCGAGGGACGGGCGGGCAACACCGCCATATTCCATACTCCGGGCTGCTATTAAGAATTTCTTGTAAGAAAACCCCATCAGCAGTCCGACCCAGGAATCGAACCCGAGACGCTAACCGATAGACCAACGAAGCAGTCATGCATATGAATACTAATATTATAAATTCGTTAAAAAATTAACTCTTTCTGTCTTTTACGTTTTCACGGCTAAAACGCTGCACCGATTTCAATGAAATTTGGCATGGAGATACCTTGATTCTTAAGGTAGGACATACTGTTTACCGCGATAACTGACAACTCGCCTATATAAATATGAATGAGTTGAGCCTGATACAAACATTTTCGCATAATTTATAAATTTCTTGCTCATTTTTAGTTTTCTCCTCTTTTTACTCTATACACAATCTTCAAATTAAATAAGACCAATTTGTCAATTAATATTTTTGTTGCTTTTAGGCTCATAATGCCAATGATGCAGTCCTACAGTAAAGCAGGTGACTTCACGGTTAAAGGGAAATTGAAGTCTGCACTAGTCGACAATGCCATATACTACGGCTCATACCTACTTATATGTGGTATACTTCTTATATACATTGCCCTAAAACCAGGAGTATACCTAGACCCGCCTAAAATCAAGGCGATAGCATCATCAGCAAGTAACACATGGGGTTTATTCTTATTAATTCTGCTCCTGGGATATGCCTTAGTAGAAGTGCCGAGGAATCTATGGAATAATTCGAAGAAAAATTACACTTTAACTTACTGTTACTTCAAGATCGCAAAAAATAGCACTGATAAGTGTGAAGCTGAGGAAACTGTTGATGATATATTGGATGTAAGTATTTTTTTGAATTGAACAGACTTCAAAAAAGGAGGAGGTTCTCAATTCGATTGTATTTTTTTAAACGGTTTTATTTAGTAATGTTCAATGGATTATGTCTTGTATCCCACTTCTCAGATTGTTACCAAAAATTACTGTTTTCGTGGTATGACAAATCTTTATCACCATTTTGTGGTGTTTATGTGGTAGTGGCGTAGTGGTTAATGCTTCAACTGAGTGTGTTGTGGGTAAAAACTTATTAAATCCGGGACAATTCTAAAAAAAAAGGACAACGGTGTCAGGTCGCTGGATCGTGACCATAGTAAAATATCTTGTTTATCTGTCTATATCTGAATTTTGTCATTTTTATTAGTTTTTCTAAGTCAAAACTTTGCAAAACTGATAATATTTCTGAACAAGACACGCCAAAATTAATAGGAATCTGCAGTTCGAACTTGATTTAATTCATGGACATTCGATTTTGCTCTTTAGTCCATAATCTATTCAGTGGGCTAAATACTTTCGTTGTTAGTTTTTGTTGTTACAAAGCTTGTTGTAGGTTTTCGGAATCTGGGACAATAATACAAAATAAGGTCTAATTACTGGACACGGGACAAGACGCATATTTCCAGGACAATCCCGGATTTCCCGGCCATCTGGCAACCCTAGTTGTGGGCCCTTGTATGATCTATAAATTGTTGTTCTGTGTCTGCGTGTTCTTTGAGTAGGTTTCATGTATGGTTCTAAAGTCCCCCGTGACACAGGACATTATGCTTAGTGCGGAACATGTCTTTTATAAAAAAATAATATTAATGTTCAAAACAAAGTTGTATATGAATTTATGACCATTATCTGTGTCTTGTAGAGTTTAAAAGCAGTGACAGCAGCTGTCGGCCCAGGCCATCCGTTACAACGCCATGTGGAAATCATTGTACAAAAGTTACCAATTCAACTCCGTGACCGACTGAACGGCCGAACTGCGCCTGAGCGACCTACCCCGCCTTCACTGAAGTCTCTCGTCAATTTACATAAGAAGGTAACTTACTGATGTGAATTAGTTGATTTTTGAAAACGAATTGCGATAGCAAACAGTACATATTGTTGCGCGTTAGGGTTCGATGGATTTGGGAAATAAACCTTCTGACGCGTAAAAGGGACTTTTTTTTTTTTTTTTTTTTTTAAGTTTTGGCTGCGTCAAAATGACTCTGCTCTGCCTGATGGAAAGCACGAGCAGATTCTAAAAGTGGTGATCACCATCCTCAATGCGAATAAGGACATTGCAGCATGGTGACCTACACTATGGCCGCCTAGTGAGATGCTTTTTTACGCCCCGCTTAAAGGACCCGGGATCATATTGGGAGGGAAACACGTGCGCTGGAAGTGAGTTCCAGGTTTTGACCGCTCGGCACAGAAAGGACGAACCGAAGCGATGAGTACGAGATCGTATGTCTACCACTCTGAAGCGGTGACTTCCAAGGCCGGCACGTGTTGTCCTGTAGAGGAAGGGGGAAGAGGGGACCAGTTGGAAGAGCTCCTCAGAACACTCTCCGTGATACAAGCGATAGAGTACTGCCATAGAGGCGACATCTCTACGCAACTGCAGGGGCTCAAGGGACTCGGTGGCTTCAGGACAGTTGACAATGCGGATTGCTCGCCGCTGCAACCGGTCGAGAGCGTCAAACAGGTACTGTGCGGCACCATCGCAAAGATGAGAACAGTACTCTACGCACGAGCGAACCTGGGTCTTGTAAAGAAGACACAGATGCTCGGGCGAGAAGAACCGTCTCACCTTGTTTAAAACACCTAGCTTCCGCGAGGCCGCTTTAGTGACACTCTCAACGTATTCGCGTGGGTTGAGATCTCGGCAGATATCCATGCCCAGGATATCGAGCCTACCTTGTAATGCCATTTGAGTGTTCTGGAAAGTGGGAAGGGGAAGGAATGGAGACTTTTTGGCAGAGAACGCGCACCCCTGTGTTTTCTTGGCGTTGAACTCGACCAGATTCTCACAGCCCCATTGAGAAATGCGGCCCAGAACATGGTCGAGTTGAACGACAAGCTCCTGTCGTTTTTCCTCGATATCTGCAAGCTTGGCTGTTGGATGTCCAAAATATCGTCCGTGAACTGTACTGTCGTCTGCATAGCAATGAATGTTGCCAAGGGCTAACATGTCATTGATATGCAGAAGAAACAGTGTGGGCGACAGGACGGAGCCCTGCGGTACTCCGGCGTTTATCGACTGAAAATCAGAGGCCGCACCGTCGCAAAGGACTCTGATGCGGCGCTGGTGCAGGAATGCGGCAGCCCAGTTGCAGAGTTTGGGGGGCAAACCGAAAGCCGGTAGCTTGGAGAGAAGCGAACGATGCCAAACCCTATCAAAGGCCTTGGCCATATCAAGGCTAATGGCCAGGGATTCCCCATGCCTGTCAATAGCCTCACCCCAAAGGTGTGTGACGTACGCTAGAAGATCACCCGTGGATCGGTTCGGTCTAAAACCATACTGACGATCATTTAGTAGGGAGTGATCTTCCAGGTAGTGGACCAGTTGTTTGTTTATTATCCGCTCAAACACTTTGCAGATAATGGAGGTGACGGCTATCGGACGGTAGTTGGCCGGGTCGGAGCGGTCGCCTTTTTTGGGGATGGGTTGAACATTCGCCTCTCTCCAAACCTCCGGTACAGTTCCCGAGGAATATGACAGGCGATACAGACGCGTCAATACCGGAGACAACTCTGGTGCACAGTTCTTAAGAACCACCGCTGGGATACCGTCGGGTCCACTTGCTTTCCGGACGTCGAGTGACCGAAGCTCCGCACGGACTTCACTCAGCCGGACGCGAATATCCCGCATTGTAGTGTCGCAGGTCGGAATAGTAGGCGGGTGCTTGCCGTGGTCATCGATTCGGGAGTTAGCCGCAAAGAGATCCACCAGCAGTTTCGCTTTCTCCTGCGGCTCAAGGGCAAGTGATCCGTCCGGATATTTCAGCGGTGGTAGCGAAGGCTGACAGAAGTTGGACTGCACGGCTTTAGCCAATCGCCAGAACTTTCGGCTACCCGTAGGGTATGCAACGAGTTCTTGACCAAGCCGCGCGATGCGCTGGGCATCCGCTCTGATGTAAGCCTTCTTGCATTCCCTAGTGGCTTTGTTAAACGCTGCTTTTAGTTGATCAATGTCAGGGGAGCCGTGAGCGCGGGCCCTGGTCCATGCGCGATACGCCGATTGCTTTAGTGAAACAGCATGGGCGCACTCGCGATTGAACCAGGGACGGGTCGTCGGGTTGGCGACCTCACTGTAGGGAATGTAGTATTCCATTCCGACAGTGATTTCGCCAGCCACGGCGGCTGCACTTTGCGACAGATCTCTATCTCTGAAGCAGCGTTGAGCCCTCGGGATGGATGCAAAATAATCCCGCATTCCATCCCAGTCTGCCGACGAGTAGTGCCATAAACGTCTTTTTGCTGCCACTGGTCGTGGGGGGGCAGCAAGAGGCACCGTGGTGGAAACCAGGCAGTGATCGGAGGATCCCAGAGGGGCCAGCACCGATACACTATACTGCGCTGGGTGACTCGTCAGCAGTAGGTCCAGCAAGGAAGGCGCTTGACTCGGTATGTCTGGTATCCTGGTGGGCTGGAGTACCAGCTGGGTGAGGTCATGCGTGAGAGCGAATGCGTGGACAGTCCGGCCTGCGTGGTCAGTTCTGGAAGATCCCAAACAGGACTCATGGTGGGCGTTAAAGTCTCCCAGAAACACCAGTTCGGCGGTCGGAAACTGCTCCTGCGCTTTGTCCGCTGCCTGACTGAGATATTCGAAAAGTCGAGTTGTCTCAGAATCTCCAGAGTGGGATCGGTATAGGCATACGTAGATTCGGCTCGTAGAGCCAATATCTACGTGGAGCCAAAGGGTGGAGAAGGATGGGTCCTCAAGGCAGCGCAATCGGCGACAGCAAACATCCGCCCTGACGAAAAGACATACCCCAGCCTTCGCGAGGAAGCACTCCTCAAGCACGTAACCGGGGTAGTGAAGATATGTCGTGTCGGCAGGGCGGCGTATTTGAGTCTCCGTTAGAAAAAGCATGGCGGGCCGTGCCGTCTCTAGATGCTGGTGGACGGCGTTGAGGTTTGCATGGAGTCCACGGATGTTATTGAACTCCACCTCAAAAAGCGAGTTGGTGGGAGATTGGAGTGCCGCTGTGCATCGTTTATGCTTTTTCTGTGCTGCCATGAAAAAAATAGGAGGAGGGGGATGGGAACGTAAAAGGCGTGACAGTCATCGCGGTAGTGTAATACTGAGACTCGGAATGCTGTTTCGTCATAACGGTGAGGCATGATGGTGACCGAGCCGTCGGACGGAAGGGCTCCCGTACCCTCCCGGAAGTGGTCGCCTGGTCCCACCGTCCGGTCACCAACCGGCACGACGAGCCACTCCGTGGATTATGCGCGACCTGACGGGGCAGCCTCCCAGGGTGGTTAGCCGCGGTTGGGCCCCTCTCTATGCCGCGGGCGGCCAGCGGCACCACCGTTTCTACAGGTCTCCCTGGCCGACGGCTCGATCCACGTCACCCTCAACATGACTCTACGAGCATTCCACTGCTCACACACTTACCACGATAACTGTCACCCCTGCATCATTGGGCCACCGGTCTCGCACTCACCAACGAAATACGACAGTACTAATACTGTCATTTTACGTTGATTTTCTGTGCGAGGGTAGTACCGCCCCGGTCGAGCCGGCCCGTTCGTGCTGAAATCAGCGTGGCTCTACTACCTTACTTTATTAATAACACTCTTACAATCACAATATTACTCCGAATAACAATCCTTATTGGTCGCTGAGGCCGCTAGGTTGATCACTGATATCACTTCGATGTTTATCGCACTGTAGCTCAAACTGAACTGACTGCGGCCCGCGAGAGTTCGTGTTTATATAGATTTTTACATTCTCCTCTAGAAACGTCTCGAACATACGAGGGCGTTCCCCAAGGACACGCCCGCCGTCGAACTCGTAAACAATCGCGCAACAACCAATTGATATTCGACGGTATGTATATCGATATAAGGTTCGTTATTCCGTGCCTCAAAAATCAACTTCCTCGATCGTTGTTCGCGAATAATCGTTTCTTCGTAACAATATATCAAGTACTGTACAGTGACTACAAACCGTCTAATTATGCGAAAATAATAAATTAAAATGAAAAAAGTGGACAATAATCGGAATTGCAGTTACAAAACTGCGCATATAAAAATAGATAAGTAATATATTCTACTTGCATTTTAAATGAAAAGTAAAAAACCTTAATTTCGCCGACTATCGTAAATGGTTTATGTATTTATTTATAACAGTCACGGAAAGTGCATAGATACTAGTTAAACATGTGCCTAACCATTCCTTTGGACTTCGTCAAATCGGAAAAAAACTACAGCATCTGTTATACTCCAAATCTCAATTTGACAGACAATCAAAGCACTACATGTGCTCCAGCGGACGGAGACCCAGTGGGGTTTGATGCTGGAGAGAATATTCCACCTTGAGGATGTTGCTGCGAACCAACGTTCGCCTGACCGGCGATTTCAACACACGTTCCAAACGGCAAGGCCGCGGCTTACACGCATATTGTACCCGCCCATATTTGGTAAATATTGTTTAGCCTTTGATCAGGTTCAGCGAAATTGCGAAAATCTTTCAGCGACTCTTGTTCGATCGTTTTATTTTACCTAAATTGTATTATGGCTTGATGTTAATAATATTTGAAAGCTTTAAAAAAATGTCTGTTAACCACATTAACACTATCATAGTGTCTATGAAACAGTGTTTACGAAACTTTAAAAAAGGGTCTTTTTTTTAATAGATAGGTATTTGTAATAAGTAAGCGATTACCGGCGCCCATGGAAACCCGCAACACCAGAGGCGTCACAAGTGCGTTACCGGCCTTAGGGGGATGGGGAAGGGGAGGGATTGGGGTATGGGCCTCCGGTATCCTCACTCACTCGCTGAATCACAGCGCAAGCGCTGTTTCACACCGGTTTTCTGTGAGGATGT
This sequence comes from Diaphora mendica, assembly GCA_949125395.1. Taxonomy (NCBI): domain Eukaryota; kingdom Metazoa; phylum Arthropoda; class Insecta; order Lepidoptera; family Erebidae; genus Diaphora; species Diaphora mendica. The sequence continues at coordinate 22,741,620 of OX421316.1, read as the reverse complement.
GGTATCACTTCGGTCGAGCCGGCCCATGCATGCCGAAGTGTGGCTCACGTCTGCTCGTTTGCCCCCTATTCCATAACAAAAAACTATATTTTCTTGAAGGAAACATTAAGAATTGTCTAAGACCTCGTTCAATTACAGATAAACAGATTTTCGAATAACTCAGCCTTTTTTCTATTATTGTAAAACTTTTTCAGAATGGTACTGGGAATGTTTCTTAAAGCAGTATTTCTTGAAGACAATGGCATTGATAACCGGCGTGATGTCTATAGCCGTCGTGTGGTCAGAGATGACCTTCTTTAGCAAAAAGCCTGTGCTATCTATATTCGCACAGATTGTAATAGCAGCTGCCGGCAATTACAACTATTTAGCGATTGAGGTGAGAATATAAATAAATGTACTTAAAGTATACTCGTATCAGTATTATTTCTATTCTAAACTAGTTTTTGCCCGCGGCTCCAGTCGCGAATATGTCGGTTATCGCAGTGATTTTACAAACTGACATAACGTTTTTATTTCTCACCGGATTAAAATAAAACAAACAACAAATTTTAAGTGAAGTTACCAAAATACATAAGTTAAAACCGAACAAAAATCGGTTCAGACGCTTCTTAAAATTAGCGCACACAAACAGACAAAAATTTATATATATATATATCTTTAATGTACATACATTGGCGTCTTACAATTTCATTAAAGGTTATAATTCTAAGCAGGAATGTAATCTTTCTATTCCTTTAAAACCATGCTAAAATCTCTTTTTTTAAATGTACTTGAAGGTAAGTAAGTCTTTGAATGCGTTTCCTCGTCGTCCTTGCTCCCACCTTCCTATTGAAGGGGAGAAATGACTGTATGTATGTATAGCAACACTAAAATAAAATAAAAAGACAAAAACGAGAAAGGTTTGGACTTACTTACTTTGACTGCCTCGTTGGTCTCGCGGTTGGTGTGTGCGACTGCAGATCATGAGGTCTCGGGTTCGATTCCCGGGTCGGACCAAATGTTTGTATGATCTACAAATATTTGTTTCGGAGTTTGGTGGGTTTTCTATGTATAATATGTATGTACATATTTACAAAAAAAAAGGTATATATGTATTTGTATCAGTTGTCTAGTACCCATAGCACAAGGTCTGCTTAGCTTGGGACTAGATGGCGTTGTTTGTTAGATGTCCGAAATATTTATTATTAACTGAACATTTTGTCTGCAGGCAATCTCGACAATAGTAATCGCGTACATGTTCTACTGTGCGTACTCCACGGTGCTCAAGATCCGTCTGCTCAACTTGTACTACCTGGCGCCTCACCACCTAACCAACGAATACTCCCTCATCTTCTCCGGAATGATGGTATGCAGGCTCACCCCTGCAATGTGTCTCAACTTCCTTAGTCTTATTCACATGGACTCGCATGTCATCAAAGACAGGGTTATGGAGACGTACTATACTCAGGTATTAATTCTTGTTATAAATAAGCGGCTCGTATTATGAATTAGCGAATAACTTAATTTGAATTGATATGACACCTTTGTTACGCTTCAGTATATGTCAAGTTTAAAATGAGAGACAGTATCTATATAAATATACATAAAATTGCTGAATTGTCCGATTTAGGCACTGTTTCACCGTTCACTGATAAGTTTCGGATAGCTTACCTAACAGATAATTTGACGCATCTTCCATATAAATTGTGTCAAACCATCTGTAACCAGTGGAACAGGGCCTTATTGTGAACTAGCCGACCCACGCAACCTCGTTTGCGTCTCCTATTGCCCGTAGCATGATAATTTTCCCCCGTTTTTGAAACATTTTTCATTGGTGCTCCGCTCCTATTGGTCGTAATGTGATGATATATAGCCTATAGCCTTCTTCGATAAATGTACTATCCAATACTGAAAGAATTTTTCAAATCGGACCAGCGGTTCCTGAGATTAGCGTGTTCAAACAAACAAACTCTTCAGCTTTATATAATAGTATAGATTATTTTTAATTGGAATGTTCCACAATATAAGCAACTGATTGACGCTTCTCCTGATCATAAGGCTAGCCTAATTATAACTCTATCTTGAATGGAAATTCTCTTGAATGGCGATGCTAATTCTCTTTGCTAGAGCAGATTCAACATGGCTACGCTACCAGTAGGCGATGAAGTGGTGGATTTTGTGTTGCCTGTTTGTAAATATTTTCATTGGTTTTTTATTTCCACATTATGTGATTTTAGATACAAGTAATACAATATTTCTTCTAAGACCATTATACAGCATTACAGCCATGCTTTATAAATCGTTTTTTTTAGATAATGGGTCACATGGACGTACTGGGTATCATAGCGGAGGGCTTCAACATATACTTCCCGATGCTGGTGGTGTTCCTATGCGTGGCGACGTACCTGTCGCTCGGCAGTCGCCTGCTGTCGCTGTGTGGGTTCCAGCAGTTCGTTGGAGATGATGAACTCACCACCGACTTAGTGGATGAAGGCCGGGAGATCGTCAAACGAGGTCAGTCAATTTTTACAGGAAGAAAATTTAAAGAATATTAGAAATTCTTTTAAAAATGTAATTGTTTTGTTTTGCATTTTTGACATTGTTTTGTATTTTTACACAAATTATTGATCATTGGTAGATCCTTTTTTATCTTTTTAACACGCTTTTATAAGCTTAACCTGCATGTTTGAATGTTTGTAACCAGCTTGTTTTTTAGTTTTCGAAACTATATTTTTTGTAATAAATATAAAAAATGAGATCACATCGATAATAACAGTTTACCTGGATTTAAATATCATAAAAATTAATAAATTAGTTCTTTGTAATTAATCTGAAAGTTTGTAGTGTATTTTGTTTAGAAATAAGATATTACCTTATAAAATTATCTATTCCTGTGAATAGATTTTTGCTTTTTTTAACCTTTTGTTATTTATTTTCTCTTTGATGATACACATAAAACATTTAAATATGTTATTAAACAGAGAAACGCAAGCGTCAGCGTGCGGAAGAGTCTTTATCTCGACGTCGCGACTACAGCGAGAGGTTCGCCGCCTACCGCTCCACGCACGACGTTCAAGATGGAGGTAACGCGCTAATTACTAACGACATTGCTTTCTTTTGCTTGCATCACCTTAAGCACCATACCTCATATTATCACTCGCTTTATACTATAAATATGGATTTTATAAATCATAAAATAGCTTTACTCTCGACGTTATCGTTTGAGATTTTAAGTTTAACTTATCGTTGCCTTTGCTTTATTATTTGTTATGTTTTATAAATTAATCAACAATTATTATCCTAATAATACCTCAAATTCCCATCCATAAGTTATTCTAAAGTATCAAATATTGTTGGTACCATTAGTCTGCAAAATATTTTCTATTTTCTTATTTTAACATTTAAATTGAAAGTATTTGGATGGTCGTTTTTAATAAATGCGTTTTCTTAATTTTTCATGAAATTTTTAAAATTTAGAAAATATTTATAGTTCAAAACATTTGCTTAACATCTGCATTCAAATCATTATAAACCTATATAACATTCATACATACATATCTATCCAGCTTTTAGTTCTGTTTATTATAAGTATGCAATAAAAATAGAAAAAATAAAGAATATAAAAAATAACAGAAAAAAATACTCGAATCGCTCGCTCGCAACTAACACTACGGCGATATCGATGCATGAAAAGCAAAACGTAGAAAGTTGAACTTTTTAAAACTTACAATAAACAGGACCCTTCTTTCCGATCATCATTAATGTTACGGTTACCGGTCATTGGCACACGTTTCAGCCCGCACCGGGCTCTTGAACGACGTGGATTCAGACTACTACGTGCAGCCCAGCCCTGAGCGGACCCAAGCACGTGCACAAGCGCCGCTCGGCTACCAACGCGCGGAGCTACCCTACAACCGCGCACACCTCACGCTCGAAGACGAACTCGACGACCGCTTCGGGGAAAGCACCCTCCCATCCATACGGACGGACTTCGACGACAGGAGGAGGGACAAGATGACCCTACCTCCGAGAGGACTATTCGACGACGTGTAATGTGCAATCTAGTATTACAGGTGATTTGTTCTTTGCGTGTTTGTATGGGTATTATCGATTAAAATTTAATAAAAAAAAATATAATAAACAAGTTTTAGAGCTCGTCGGTCTACCGCTATCCGACTGACAGGGTTTCGTACTTTATGATAGCCGTAAAAATTATATTATGTGATATTGTTTCCGGTCAATTTTTTTTTTTTATTTTATCATACACGTTTTAAGATGTAATACCTATTCAAGACCGTGGCAATTAAGTTATTTTATTTAGGTGTGTAGTACCTTATATCTTTCTGCTGATTAGAGTTGTATGAATTGAATAAATTTTAATTTATTTATTCCTAAAGACGCCAAACATAAGTTTTATTCGTAAGGCGTCCACCAACTCTCCGACTATGTTCTAACATTTTCACGTTCTTCTGACGATCTACCGAAAAGTGATGAAACCGCTAAACGCAGACAACCTATTGATTAGGTGGTGCGAATATTGCATTATTTATTTAAGTAAATAGTCCATACAGTCTAAATTCCCTTGTAACTAATTATAACGGAAATAAAATTGTCTGACCTGATATGACCTATAGTCCCTATGCGCATGAGAAAATGGTGGCAATTGACCAATCAGATTCCAAACTTTCGAATCGATAATTTCTTGAAACCTGACTGGTCAGAAGGCGGGGCTTAATTTGAAACGTCCCTATTTTCTTAACGCGAATGGAATATGGTAATACTTGAAAACGCTATTCACATACTAACACTTAAATTTCCGTCAAATGTGCTTCTGATTGATTTTGGTTATTTATAGGTTTTGACTAGTTAAGAGTTTTGACCGCAAACATATTCTTAAAGTTTGTCTTTATTTTAGTACAATACTAGCTTTTAGACGCGGCTCCACTCGCGTGCATGTCGTTATCGCAGGAAATATTAGCTTATGTTCTTCCTTAAGAATCAAAGGATCTCCATTATAAACTTCATCCAAATCCGTGTAGCGGTTTAGCCGTGAAATCGTAACAGACAGACAGTTACTTTCGCATTTATAATATTAGTTTGAATTTGAGCTATCTATTTATTCGATTTACAACGGTACTAATTCTATGTTTGTTACTTAGAGTGTGTACTATAATATGCAGCTATAACACACAACTAAGTTCGTACAACTTTTATTAGTAAAATGTTATAGTTTTGTAGTGTTAACATAATAGGTATTGTAAAATAAATGTACTTGAAGATTTTACGATAAGACGACTACATCATGATTTTTTTTATATCAAATTAGATAATAATTTAATATATAGCTTAAAGCTCTAGTGTGGGAGAGCCATGCTTCGGCATGATTGGGCCGGTTCGGCCGGAGTGATACCACGGCCCCACAGAAAACCGATGTGAAATAGAGCTTGCGCTGTGTTTCACCGAGTACCCCTCCTCATCCCCATCTCCCAAAGGCCGGCAACGCACTAGTGACGCCTCTGGTGTTGCAAGTGTCCATGGGCGGCGGTAATCGCTTACCATCAGGCGATACGTCTGCTCGTTTGCCCGCCTAGTACATAAAAAAAGGCTCTAAAATACAATACGGCAAATTGATCATCATCAGCCTGTTACAGTCCACTGCTGGACATAGGCCTCTCCCAAGGAACACGCAGAGCTCGGTCTGTTGCTTTCTGCAACCAGTCGCTGCCAGCCCTCTTACGTAAGTCGTCTCGCCATCAGGCCAGAGGGCGTCCCACTCAGCGTTGGCCAAGACGCGGTCTACAAATACGCTTACTCCAACGGTCGTCTTTTCTGCGACATACGTGACCAGCCCAGTGCCACTTCATCCTACCAACTTTGATAGCTATGTCGCGTGTCGATCACTTTGGTTCTCTGACGGATTACTTCGTTACGAATTTTGTCGTTTAGAGTCCAAGCATAGCTCTTTCCATGGCACGCTGGCTGACTTTAAGGTTCTAGATTCTAGATTAACCCTAGAGTCAGTATCCACGTCTATTAATATAATTGACGTTTATTTTTTACAATTTAAATAAACTGCTTCGATATTGTATAGATGTCTAGATAGTGTCGCATTACTAATCTATTAAAACAAACTGGCCCACTTCATTGTGCATTAACGAACTTACAGTAGCAAAAAGGAATTTAGTGGCCAACGGTTGGACAAAATACGTTTTTTCTACGCTTTCATAACTGACAGTGTATCTAGACAAATGATTTTGTTTGAAATTAACTGAATAATGACATGTCCTCTATGTATGCATGTGTGATGTTTCAGTGTATAGTCCCACACAGATGCACAATTTTGCCTCGGAAATATAATGCAATTAATGTTAGAAGTGACCCTCACTAAGATTGTATATATACTACATCTATGTTAGGACTCGAAATATAACACACGCAAGTGATAATAGAAATAGTAACCGTAAGACGTCTGTCCACGTCAACAACGGCAGGGCACGTCGTAAATGGACGTTGTTGGCGCAATATCGGCGTCTGACGTGGTTAGCTGTCAAAAATGTTAATTTAGCATTTTTTTGGTGTGTATTTTACGATCACTTGTTTTTGTTAACGTTTATATTTGGCACGAGTGTATATACGCTACTTATACTAAATCAAATTGTTTACCTGTAATTATTATGTTCATTTTGTGATTTAAAATTAGAATATCGTTAAAAAATATATATAGAGGTTTATTATTTGTGGTTTGTAACTCGGTTATCACCAAAAAGTTTATAAATAAATTCATCATTTTAACCTAAAAATGTCAAAAGGCACTTGAATTCAATCAGACTAAAAATGGCCACAAAGTCAAGAAATAATTTTAAGTATGTACCATTTTTATCAATTAATCTATCAATTTTTAAATAAAGTTTGTTTTTTCTAGACAAAATTATTATTTATTTTAGCTATAATTCTGGTGTCGTAACTAATATATTATTGTATCACCAAGCTTTTTGTAATTGCAGTCTAATACATTTTCTAATAAATATATGTTTTTGTAATTAGAGGAATGAAAGCAATAAATGCTGTCTGTACTTCGAAATTTAACTTATAGCTCATTGTGACGTTACGTTATTTTGATTTGTATAATGAACTCCTAGATCAAAATCTTTTACCAATCATGTTTTTCCCAGAACATCGCATATTTTAAAACGCCTTCATGTAAGTTAATTATAAGTATTGGCAAACTTTTCTTAACGTGTGGAAACCCCCCACGGGCCGTCACCCAAACCGGGGTTTCGTGGCGGAGTGGTGGATTGAAATTGAACCGACTAAAACCACACGGTGTGCCAGTATGCGCCTCAGATAGGAGGAATCCGGGAACTGCTGTTTGATATTAAGCATCCGATTCCTCCCAGCGCCTGCCCGCACTGACGCGGGCGAGTATTGGCACCTGAACCTAGCCACATTTGTCTAGTTTGTGTCCTGTCGCTTTTTGTGTTTATGATCGCAGTTTTGCGTAATTAGAATAATGGTAGTTTGATAGCTGAAAGCGACAGTAAAACTAGACTCATTTTGTTTTTCCGTATGATAATATTTTTCTTAGAGCTTATTAGAACTTCGTTATGACGCATGTATTAAACAGATCCAAATGTATTATTTATAAATGTGTATATACTGATTTAAAATAGGCAATGTTTTACGCTAATAATTATTTTGTTAATATTATTTATCTATTTTATTTCATTCCATAGATTTATGTAATGCATTAGCATTAAACACTGATGTGATATTGTTTTTGGTAGTTTCATTTTGTTACCCTTGCTGCTACGAAAATAAAAGTATTTTTTACCCTATTAAAATAAGTTATGAATTAACATTAATCAACAAATAAAATAAGAATGTAAAATAAAATTGTCACATTGTTTTAAATAAAATTATCATAACATTTTCATACATATATTTTGAAGAATAAATAAGATTACAGTCTATTTAAAAAGAACCTTAATACTGTCCACTTTGGTTCGTATTTCGTGCGATTCTTCTTTTGATAGCTCCTGTACGTACAACTGGTAAATGTTTCTTAGCTTTTCTAATTCCTCTACTTTGTTGAGATCTGCAAACAATTACAAAATTTTAATGAAACAAAACGTTGCTTAAAGTAAATTGGTATTTGTTAATAGTTTTTTGTTATACAAGAGTGCAAAGTTGCTTTTTAACCGCGTGCCCAATTTTGATGACCGAGCAAGCGAAGGGTTCTAAAATTAGAATCCTGAGCGTTAGCGAGGGAATCAAAAGAGCACTAGGTAAAAAGAAATTGCACTCGAGTGCAACACGTAACTTTTCATCCCACCTCAGCGAGGAAATGACTAAATGACGTAAAAAGACAATAGCGCTGGCAAAGCAAATCAAAAAAAAAGTACACCAAGAAGGTTCCGAGTCTGAGTTTTTAACAAATAAAAAAATGTATGATAAATTCCATGACACCATGGAGGTAGAAGTAAATAGGTTTTATGATATTTTGACTTCACAAGCTTAGTGCACACGATGTTCTAAATTCAATTTTACTTTATCCTCTAGCGAATAAAAACGGCTTTTGCACTCAGATATCGAAGGGCAAAAATACTCTTTACGAGCTGGTGGGATGAAAAGAGTATTTTTAAGGAGGGTAGTTAGAATTATTATTGTTATACCTTTTAGTTTTTTCACTAGAATTTCCATTATGTTGAGTGCGTCCCTTCGGTGGCGTACTTGATTGCTGTTTTCTAAGATAAATAAAATAAAAAATATTAATGGTTTTATTCACATGAAAACTATTTATTTTTGTGGCAAATGCTTCTTTGCCACAAAAATTAAATTAAGTAGTAAATTCTGAGATGAGTGTCTATAGCCGTGGCGAAATGACACTTCGATTGAATGCTGCTGTCAACTTCATATTTGGGACATTTTGAGACCAAAAAAAAACATCTTACTGAGCGTGTAGTCAATGATAGTTGAAACTTGTCCAGTGACACTGGTTATCGACTTGTCGATATTCGAAAACGCATTGCTGTCTGTCTCCATCGGCTCGCCAGCGTTGCTCAACACCGCCAGCCTTTCCAACACGCGCGCTACGGATCCTAAAATGGCGAGTTGCGTCGATCGTGAACTCGACGGGTACGCTGTGACGCAATGCTCGAAGAATAAGACTTGGTATTTTTCTGTGAAATGTTAAACATAGTGAGAAAAAGCATAAAACACGAGTATTTATGGGGGTATGTGGAAAATAATAGTGCTGTCTTTCCATGATAAATTAGGTATCTTGGGTGAGGTAGGTTAAGATACCATTTTTTGTTAAAAAGTTGTATATTTAACTACTTTGGGGTAAAATAATGACAGATTAATAGGTGTGTTAAACGTTGACAGGTATTTGTACCCGGCAAATGATGCGTCATTAATTTCTATTACAATTTCTGTTCATTTCTCTTCACTGTCCATGAGACCATGACCATACCAAGATGATAATATCTATATAATAATGTAATAATAGTCGCAATATATGTTAGTTTTAAATACAAGTTTACCTTTTAAAAATTCCTTAACCAAAATCTTACCTTGTGTGTCTGCTTCCTTGGGCCACGCTTTGCCAAGTAACTCATAGGCGGCTTCCTTTAATGCTGTGAGTTGTTCCTGTCTCTGTCTAGCGCCTTCATTATCCTCCTCATCGGATTCTTTACCCACTGATAGATCGGACTGTAAAAAAATGTTATTAGTGTTAATCCTACAGTTCTGAAAATATATTCACTAGCGACACGCCCCGGCTTCGCACGGGTGGTTTTCAGATGCACCCGCCGACGACACGATTCGTGCATTTTAAATCTGTAATATCTTCGAATATATTCATTTAAATTAGATACTGTAAAGGGCCATTTTGATCTATATTAAATGCACAATGTATTTAATTAATAATTAATAATTTTATTCCTTAATTGTATAAGGATTCATTTTGTATTGCTTAAAATTACTTCGTAAATAAGCCATTATTTCTCGTAAAAAGAAAGGAATAAAAAATGGTCGTTGTGGGTTATCCCTAAGAGATAGATATATACCGTCGCGGACTTTTTTGTAGTACTTTTTAAGGAGTACAATACTGTAGTACATTATTTTGATCTATCTCGTAGGGTGCAACCAGCGTTTGAAATGTAAGCGCAAAAAATGTGTTTATTTGCTACATCACATTAGAAACCTCGAAAATTAACAGTGTTTCCATACTATATTATGCATTTATTATACATAAAAACCTTCCTCTTGAATCACTCTATCTATTAAAAAAACCGCATCAAAATCCGTTGCGTACTTTTAAAGATTTAAGCACACATAGGGATATAGGGACAGAAAAAGCGACTTTGTTTTATACTATGTAGTGATTATATTTTGATTACTCTACAATAATAGAGATGTAAGAGATTCAGTTGTGAAAAAATAGTGTAGAAGGTTCTATGTGAATATGTAGCTTAAGCCTAAGTAAGTTGTTGTGTTTTATAAGTTGGCACACAGTACGTTTTAAATTGTTAGTAACTACAGTCCATTTGTGTTAAGAAAAATGACACTTCAATTAAGCACCACCCCTGACCAATCAAATTCTAAGAAATTATCCTTTCGTACGAAATCTTGGAGCAAGATTGGTCCATAGCCAGTTGCCAAAGGAGAAGAGACGATCTTTACATTCGACCAGTCGCCAAAGACGACAGATTTTTTCTTTTTAGACAATTAGTTATCTACTAGGAAATAGTTAATAAGTATGGTTACGATTGTGTTAAACGCAAAATCTATTTATTGTCTTTGGTAACTGTTTCAATGTAATTAAAAACTTTTTTTCTGGTAATCGGTTGCGAATCTCAGTTGCCAATGAGGCCGGAGGGACAGGACAGATAGTAAAGAGTGACCTTGGAGAGGATGCCCTTGACGATGTCGTAGAGCTGGTGGAAGCTGTCGAGGCTGGTGGCGGAGAGTGCCTTGGCGAGCGCGGCGATGGCGTGGCGGCGGTAGCGCATGTCCTGCTTGCGCGCCTCCGCCAGCAGCGCGCCCACGCACGAGCCCGCCAGCGCAGCCCCCACTGCCGGCTCACCTGGCTTCACCCTGCACACACACATTTTTGACGTGACAACGTCTAATTAATTGATCAACGCCGGCTGCATGCACGAAAAATGATGACTCATTGGCGCCACATCTTTTTTTTAAATATATATTTGAGCTGCAAAAATGACTCTGCCCTGCCTGATGGAAAGCACAGGCAGAATTCAAGAGTGGTGGTCACCATCCTCAATGTGAACAAGGAGAATGCAGCATGGTGACCAGCACTAGTGAGATGCTTTTTCACGCCCCGCTTAAAGGACCCGGGATCATAGTGCAAACACGTGAGCTAGTCGCGAGTTCCAGGTTTTAACCTCTCTCTCATCATTTCATCAATGTTTGGTTATGACGTTGTCACGTTAAAAACTATCGTCCGTAAACCGACTTTACAGACAACCATTTTTTTTTTTAAGTTACCACTGCCACACCACTTGTTATGGGAGTGTAAACCGCTTCGTTATATAACGCGTTACGGCGCCAGTCTGTCTGGCTTCCCTTTCTCACGCATACGGCAGCGGTAGGCAGGCTCCTCCCCTCTCACTCTAACCCACAGCGCTAGCCGTAAATTAAGTTAAACTTAGATTAGTTTAAGTTATCACTTCTATCGGGTTTTTTTTAACACACAATGTCATCTAGTCCGAAACTAAACAGAGCTTGTATTATGAGTACTAGACAACTGATATAAATACATAATATATATACTTTTTTTTGTAAATACATACATATTATGTATGTATATACACATAGAAACCACCCAAACTTCGAAACAAATATTTGCAGATCATACAAACATTTGGTCCGACCCGGGAATCGAACCAGAGACCTCAAGCACAGCAGTCACATACGCTACTTCTACGGCACCCAGGCAGTTCTAACTCAACTAATAAATTGCCGTTCTGCAATACAGGCCACGTCAAATCAGAATAACTTTTGTTTGATCAAAAATTATAATTTCAATTAATTTCTCGATTTGGTCAACTCCACGGTAATGCCTCAAAAAAAAGTAAATATAATAAAGAAGCTATTACAACCTACATTCATAAATGCTAATATGAATAAAAATAACCCTCCCCCTCCCCTTCAACTTATACTGTAAAAGATAGACGAACATTCGTTTCTGCTTGACCTAAAATACCCGCAAGGAAGTTAGATTACAATAGAGAATAAGGATGACCGACTCACGCGCATAATTCAGCTAACGCATCGACAACATGTTCTTTTCCGTCAAATGTCTTTCCGTGCACGGCCGCCAGGAGTGACCGGATCAATTGTTCACGTTGATCTCCTAGGCCTGATGATAACTCTTTGCAGATTGTTTTAATTGCCATCGCTGCCTGAATAAAAATTTAATAGTTACTTATAAAAAAAAACTATTACCTGCCAAACAAGCTACGGTTTTTGAAATCCCTACAAAATAGGAGACACTTAGTTAGGTGTCACTTAGCATGGTGAAAACGAAATTAGATAAGATTTATATTTAGGAGTTACCTACGTTAGGGGGTTCATAGTTAATAGATTGTTTAAGTATAGTTGGTGAAAACGGGCATAAGACTTACAAAGAATACCACTTTATTTTCTTTTACTCTAATAATCCGTTGGGACGGTTACCCGACACGACCGCGAAGAGATCAGGTCAAGACCGAAGCCTTCACGTGCTCTCCGAGGCACACAAATCTTCCAAAACCCAATTTCCAAATAACGAGCGAAAAACTCAATAACATGTTCAGCCCGACCCGGGATTCGAACCCGAGACCTCATGACCATCAGTCGCATACGCCAACCACTAGACCAACGAGGCAGTCAATGCACGTGCCGGATAAGTAAGTCTCACTATTTTCCAGTATTTTAATAAGACAGCGCTTTTTATTTATGCTAGCTGAACCGATACACATCGCCTTCTTGATTTCAGTAAACTGTTCATTGTTCAGGGTTCAGGTTCATTTAATTGTTTAGAACTTTTTTTTATATATCTTTCTTGAAAAAATAACCTGTAAATAGTTCAAGTTTTGGACAAAAATATAAAATAAACAATCACCTGTGTCTTCTTAGTCCAACTGCTAGAATTAAGTGCTTTGTCAATCTCCTCTCGTATGGACTGCAAGTGTTGCTTGATGCCGCTCTCTTTTGATGGGCTAATGTCCGTCCATATCTCTTCGAATATCTCCACTGTCGTCGCATCTGATTATTCAAATACATATATTCAGTCTTCAAAACTCTCCGAAACAAACCGTTGAAAACTCATAAGAAGGGTACTAGAACTCCAAATACACTAATTATCCTATTTACAACAGAGCTAATAAGCAGCGAAACTTTTATTTGAAAATATCAAACCTTACAGACATAAGACATAAAAATGAAGTTGAACTTCTGGAAATCTTACTCGGTCACTAAATATGCAACGAAATTTTACTAAATAATAAATCTATACTAATATTACAAAGATGAAGAGTTTGTTTGTTTGTTTGAACGCGCTAATCTCAGGAACCGCTGGTCTGAGAGGAAGGCTATAGGCTATATGTCATCAGGCTAAGACCAATAGGAGCGGAGCACCAATGAAGAATTTTTCAAAAACGGAGGAAATTTTTTACGCTACGGGCAATAGGATACGTAAACAACGTTGCGTGGGTCAGCGAAATTTTGTGCACATCTGGTAGGTCTGAGAATCGGCCAACATCTATTTTTCATACCCCTAAATGATAACGGTGACCCACCCCTAAATATTTATTTTTATGGCAAAACAACGTTTGCCAGGTCAGCTATTCCATATATATAACAGATATTGTGATTTGGATTTGTTGGATATTCATTTAAAACTAGCTGACCCACGCAACGTCGTTTACGTCTCCTATTGCCTGTAGCGTAAAAAAATTCCACCGTTTTTGTAACATTCTTCATTGGTGCTCCGCTCCTATTGGTCTTAGCGTGATGATATTTAACTGCCTCGTTGGTCTCGCGGTTGGTGTGTGCGACTGCTGATCATGAGGTCTCGGGTTCGATTCCCGGGTTGGACCAAATGTTTGTATGATCTACAAATATTTGTTTCGCAGTTTGGGTGTTTTCTATGTATAATATGTATGTATTTACAAAAAAAAAGTATATATATGTATTTGTATCAGTTGTCTAGAACTCATAACACAAGCTCTGCTTAGCTTGGGAATAGATGGCGTTGTGTGTTAGATGTCCGAAATATTTATTATTATTATATATAGCCTATAGCCTTCCTCGATAAATGTACTATCCAACACTGAAAGATTTTTTCAAATCGGACCAGCGGTTCCTGACAAGCAAACTCTTCAGTTTTATAATATTATAGTATGGTTAACTCACCCTCGTCTTTAGGACCATGCATAGCCAGGAACACCATTGCAGCAAGTGTGTTTTCGTTGTCCTTAATGTGCTCTATTTTTGCCTTAGCGATAGCCTTTAGTGTGAGACCTATCGCTTGCCGTGAGTTATCATCTTCCTTAGTTTCGTACAATGTTACTAGTTTCTTCATCAGCTTCTCCACTGATGTAGGCTGAAATTGTAAATTCGGGTTCAAGTTTGTTGTTGCGTTATTGATGATTATTGAATTAAAGAAGGGAAAATTAATAGTATTTTGAAAGCTATAAGGATAGATTTGGGAGTATATTATTTCGAGCAAAAAGAAGGTCAGTGTTAGAACCAAACCAACTAACATGTGGGTGGTCTGAAAAATTTCCGACCTATGATACAAAACAGTTATTTTTTTCTTTTTTACATTCTTGAATTCTTCATATTTCTCCCAGCGATGCAAAATGCAAATAGGAGCAGTTACATTCACTAGTTTTTATTAACATTGAGGTCTTTGTTATTAATAACGTTATTTAAATTAAGGTCGGAAACTTTTTAGAGCATCTAGTATTAGTTACAATTAAAAATAATAAGTTGTCTATTATTTATTTTGTTTTTCCATTATATTGCAAAGGCCTCCCTACACGTCTCCATATCTCCCTGTCATGAGCTATTTATTTCGGACCAGTTTTTTCAGAAGCCCTCTAGATTATACCGCCATCGTCACCTTGGCCTATCACGTTGCCTCTAAGCACTTTCTGGGACCCAAGTTGTTCTAATATATATAAGTAATGTTAATTTCAACTTTACCTTAGCATAAGCCGACACTTGTCCAAGTGCCTCCGCATAATTCTTTCTGACTGTTGCATTTCTATCAAACGTTCCATTCAGCAGGTTGCTCATGATCTTACCAGCAACGGGTTCCAAGTCACTCCTAAGGTAGTGAGCCGCTAGTACTATGAAGTGACAACATGCGACTTTGGTGCCGAGTTGAGGCGACTTCATCAGCTCAAGGAGTTTAGGAAGCATGTCTTTCATCACTTCAATATCGATATACGGCATACACTATGGAATGACAATAATGTGTATTAGAATAATCAAAGTTATTTTCCAAGACCAATGAACTTAACTTTTTGGCTGAAACACGGCATACTCTTAGCTCTTGTGTCCTCAAGAACACTGTCACTTCATGTCACTTGTCATTATATTAAGGAAAAAAAATTGCTTGTTATTAAAAAAAAACCTATAACTTAAAAAAAACAAAAAGGAGAAATTCTAGAACTACAGATAATAATTTTTGATCATTCACTTTGAACTGGCCAAGTTCAGATCAGATAATAGTGGCCTTTTGAGGCCATACACATTGCGTTAACGATAGTGATATGTGACACGTGCTATATTATGATGATGAGGTAACTATACCCAATCTTAAAATTAACAAAAGAATCTGAATTCTTACTTTAACAACAGTGTCAGTGGTATAGTGATGTTTTGCGGCATTCGCCCTCATGTCATCTAAGACATCTCGAGTAGAGGAGTCGGCCAGTACAGTGCTGAGGTAGGACAATTTAACGTTCTCGAGATCTCCAGCCGCACCGGCCAGGGCCGGGATCAGACGAGACAGGAAGGGTTTGAGACTCTCCCCTGCAGCTGTTACTAGCGCTGATACTGTTTGAAGGCTGAAATAAAGTATATTTTGTTTTAATTCATTAAGGGCCACTTGCACGACATAGCTTAAATGCCTTTAAGACATAAGCGTATAAAAAGGTTTAACACAATTATCATCTTGCACAGCGGTAAATTTTTTGCTAAAGTTAAACATCGAAACTCAGCTATTTAGCGGCGCTAAACGAGTTTAACGCGTGCCTGTGAGCGAGCGCAACGGATAGTGACGTCTCGCCCACACTCGCAGGGCTCGACCCCTAATCATATTTAACTAAATATACCTGCTGTCATCATTGTGCAAGAGGGTGCTAAATTTGTTTAAGATTAACGTGTTTATGCGTTTGACTGCATTTAACTAATTTTATTTAGTAGCTATTTAAGTCGAACGTTGTGCAATTCGCCCTTAATTTCGTTTAGCTTTAAAACTTTCGTCTATTTATTTTGGAGAGCATCGCCTACTTTTAGGCTTTTAGGCGTATTTTAATGGAGTGAATGCCATGTTATTTTACGCTTAGTCTGAAACTCTATATGACTATAAAGACTACAAGTAAGGTCTAAGAGTACATGTAACCTGTTGTCTTAAACTTACGGCACTGTGATGTATTGAATACTTTGCAAACCTTTTAAATAGGAAATTTTGGGATAAATATGATTTTACGGCGTCATAGCATTTATATATTCTAAATATATTTTTTATTAAGAAAATCAATTACCTTACGCTCCTAACTTCTCTGACTAGATTAATAATACCGTTTTCTAGTAAAATCGGCAGTATGGCCGACACAATCTCCTTGCCGTTTTTACCTTGGTTCACGTCTGAAGCTCGTATACACAGCTGAAATAATAACAACCATTAAATGTATTTAACTTATGCAAATATATCTCCTAAATTATATCGTATAACAGATACTAATACATTCTAGAATTAAACTCACTTGTAGTTATTCCACTATTTTAATTAATTGTTAGGATTAAAGTTATTTAAACGTATTTCAACAAGTTCCATTAAGTGTCGACAATCGAGAGTATAAATTACAGATTCTAATACGATGTTATTATCATAAATAAATATATAATAAATTGTCATTTTAAATCTGTTGTATCTATAAAATATAGATACAACAGATTTAAAATGACAATTTTCGTATATAAATCCAGAAAATTACATACAACACGCTTACTTCAGTAGTAAATAAAAATGAATAAAATAATATACTCAAAAAAAAAGTTTAAAAGAACATAAGTGTTATTTTAGTCAATCTAGCCTTCATAGCACGCTCTACTTGGTTTGAAACAAGATGGCGTTGTATTAAATGTCCGATTTTTTTATTATCACTTACTTTAGATAGTACGTTAGCAGTAGTTGTGGCAGCCTGCCTTGTACCCTCGTGTACGTCGTCCATCACTCGGAACAACTGAGCCCATATCGTTGGCAGCTGATCCAGGGAGTCATGTAAACTGTTCGCACCCCTGTATAAATGACATAGCAATTTAGACTTTATTACAATTGCTTTGAATTCAATTTGCATTGGCAATCCTATAATAAAAATTAAAGGTATAAAAATCATATAAACATTACCTTAATAAATCAGCAAGTCCGTTACAACACGACATGCGCACGCGCCATTGATTCGAAGTGAGATTTGCGACGAGGTCGTCAAGGATTTCTTTGTGATATTTATGTACCTAAAGAAAAAACAACATTTTAATTACCTGCTTACCTATAGAGATGTTACAACTAACTAGTGTTCAATATTATACTTTAACTAGCTTCGTTATTACTGTTGTTGTAAAGGTACAACAAAGGTTGTCCCACTGCTGGGCTCGGGTCTACTCTCAGAAGAGGGTTAAGGCCATACGTCCCCACGCTGGCCGAGTGCCGGTTGGGGACTGGCAAGACAACGTTGTGGCTACGTAATCTTACCGTTGGATGTTTTCAAGCCGTCCAAAGGTCTCCAACTAAGCTTCACGCCTGTTATCTTAAGATAACAACCGGGACCTACGGCTTAACGTGACTCGGCTTAATCTAATAGTCTTACGGTAGCTTGTGTATTAGGCACTATAGCATGCCAGATGCTCTGCATGGAGTTTTGTATGCGCGGCGTGGGGTCGAACCTGTAGCGATACAGTCGCGGAACTATCTTGGGCAGGTGCTCGGACAACTGGGCACCAGCTTGTAACGCTATGGAGTGGAAACCGAAGGCAGCACCTGTAGGGTGTAATAAACGAAAATGAGTTTTATTATTAAAGTTATTAGGTTCTTTACGCGATTTTTTTATGGTATAGGGGGCAAACGAGCAGACGTATCGCCTGATGATAAGCGATTACCGCCGGAGCCACCAGGTTTACAAGTGCGTTGCCGGCCTTTTGGGGATGGGAAAAGGGATGTGGGAAGGGGTTGGGGCCTCCGGTATCCGCACTCACTCGGTAAAACACAGAGCAAGTGCTATTTCACATTGGTTTTCTGTGAGGCCGTGGTATCACTCCGGTCGAGCCGGCCCATTCATGCCGAAGCGTGGCTCTCCCACGCTAGTATTTAGTTCATTAGCAGCTTTGGCCAGACGGGTTTCTTTCTTTTTGCACTGATGTTGTTTTGCGTAGTTTTTTCACTTGGGTTCTTACCACAGCCATGGGATGAATAAGGGTGGTGACACTCTATATTCTTAATTCGTCAAAACATGAACAGAGATGTGATTTAGTTAATCTTTGAATAATATTTACAGTACCAAAGCATTCAGTCCATGCTTTCACGTAGATGCTTTTTAATATTTAATTTAGTTACATACATTAATGATGCATCTCAATTTTACTTACCTTTCTTAGAATTCCACATGGAATTGTGATGTGCGAGATGCATGAACTTGTATAACAAATCTGGTTGATTGAGATCGGACGCAAGCGAACATAACTCCTTGTAAGTTGAAAGATTTCCACTGAAAAAAAAAAGTTTTTTGCTTCACTATGCTAATAATCGTAGCTAGAATTCAAGGCAATTGTAATATAGCCATTGAAGGTATAGTTGCCTCCGCTATAGCAACTAAACCATATGAGCCACGTACTTCGGTAATCCTCGAAACAAACAAGCACTAATGGCGCCCTAAATAAACGTTAGTAAAAACGAATTTTGTGTACATAAACACACACACAAATACACTTGCAACACTGCTTCATAGAAAAAAAAATAGGAATGCAATATTATATTTCGAATAAAACGTAATCATAGAGTTAAACAGAACTAACAATTTTAAATCATAGATCTTTAAGTAATTTATACAATCATAGAATTTATAGATCTTTAAAGTCAGTACTATTAAATCGCTTAGGAGAGATTTAAGAACATTGGTATTTTCTTAGGTCACTTATATTCAATAAGTTCAAAATTAAATTGTCCAAATACATTTCAATAAAAAATAGCATAATAAAATATACACAAAAAACATTTTTTCTATTTTTTCGTTAGCATATAGATATACTAGCTAACCCACACAACTTCTTCTGCGTCTCTTTTCAATCATATCCGACCTATATCTACATGTGATATTTACTATCCTATTTTAGGACGCAGCAAAACACACATTTAAATAGTTTCGGAGTTCACCGTGACCAACAACGTGTCACGAGAATTATATATAACTAGCTGACCCACGTAACATCGTTTACGTTTTTGTTAATCTAAACCATTACCAGATCCTCTTGAACACACACAAAAAAATTCATCAAAATCGGTCCAATCGTTTTTGTGAATCTAAACCATTCCCAGATCCCCTTGAACACACACAAAAAATTTCATCAAAATCGGTCCAGTCGTTTGAGAGAAGTTCAGTGACATACACACCACTGACGAAATATAACTATAGACTTACACCGCATGAACTTAGAGTTGTACGCGGATGTATAATAAGCTTAATGTTCACTAGATGTCACTAAGTGTATCAAATTGTAAATTTCAAAGATATTTTCTGAGCTTCTACTCCGATACGAATCCGAGAGTAAACTGTCAAGTTTATTTGTTTTTGTATTAGTGCAAAATGTCCCACTAGATGTCGTTTTCCACATAATTACATTAGTAATTTATGTGATATTTTATTAAATCGTCCAAGAGCCATCTAATCTATACACACAAATAAATAAAATTGAAATGTCTGTTTATAATTTCAAATAAACAGCTTCTTAATAAATGCTTCTCAGTAAATACGGTACATGAATATATTTTTTTATTAATTTTTGTATGAAACTTTTTAAATTTTCACATAAAACTCTGTATGTAGGTCTAGCTACTTAATTGTGTTATAATAATCAAAATTTGTTGAAAAAAATCCATATATTATATATGTTATATTATTTAGTGATAAAAGCTCAGTAGGCTGAAGCCTAGGGCGGTTTCTTTTAGGGGGCGGCAAATTAAACGATTTAAAAAAACTACATTACTGTAATAGAAATGGAGAAAATAAGTCTTGGCAGTTTAACAAGAAGAAATAATGTATTAATAGTACTGTTTGAGAAATTCTATATGCTTGTTAAAATACATCTTTGTAAATATCTGTTTATAAGACATCTCAATAGCAGTTAAATATTACAATTTAAATTAGTAATTTTAACTGAACATTTTCTTAATTACCACTGAAGGTGGCATGAGTTGCTAGAATGCACTGCTGCGTCCGTTTCAGCGGCTGGCGGCAAATTAGGTCCAAGTAGAAATTTTCATCCTTGGTCCTTTCCGCCACCTCTTTCTGTGCAATGTCATCTTCGCAGAAGATAAAACTCTGTTGCTATCCACTATGGAGCATAACATGGTTGGCAGCGAGAGATATTCTCCCATAACTGCATTCTATATCCAACGCTGCGATGCTCAAGTTATGGCACAGGGAATCGGCTCAATACACTGGACAGGCAGGATTCAACTCACTTCTAGTAACCGCGTGCAGGTATTTCCGAAGCAACTGTGACCGGAAAGAACCTGCGTTACGCGGAACGAATCCCACATGGATATTCCTGCCAACGCGCATTCTGCCTCCGTAGACATTAGGTGATAAACGTGTGTGGCTCAAACCAACAACACTCTCTACTGTATACTCTCTACTCTCCTGTGGCGCACCCTACTCTAGGCGGTCAATGCTACCGTCTATACCGGGTACCGTAAAGTGTTATTAACCGGAGAATTCTGCGTTCCATCTTGTCGCAACACTCAGTTTACCTAAATTCGGCAAAAGCTTTCGAGCAAACTATCGAAAGTGTGTGTGTGAAACTGTCGTCAACCTACTGTTAAGGAACAGGCCTAGATACATTATTTGGGATTAATACAGTACGAGAACTGAATTGAACACGATTGAGGCGCTTTAAAGTGGCCTCAGATATTCATCTTGGAACGACACGTATATTTTATTATGTCACAATAATGATATCTATGTCGATTACTGAAAGAAAAATAATGTAAACGCTCATAATCTTCACTTTTTAAATATTTAAGTAAAACTTAATCGTTATTAAGTTAATATATTTTTTTTCGTGGGTAGGTGTTGAAAAGTTCACACGCATTTGTAAAAGCTCATTGAATATTTTAATAATTTACTTAGTATTTGCAAGGCCTTCATTGTTTACATGTGTTGACTGAAGTTTCTAAGCCACCTGCCAGCTTTTTTTTTGCACAAATATAAACATCTGCAAACCAACTTTTACAAGTTCATCAAGTTCCTCAAGTCATTTTATTGTTCTGAGTATACAAAATGTACCTATTTCTTATTTCACGCAAAATTCAATTCGTCTATGATTGAAATACTAATATACAATCGAATCAAATCGTCAATTGTCAAGAAGTTTCAATTCGGCTGGAATCTCTGGCGCTGCACGCGCTGTGTAGAGACGTGGCTCCGTTACGCATCTGCTATCGTATTTACAATGGGGAGTACTCCGAGCAATTAATTGAATTGATCCCTGCCTCCCTTTTTCGCCATCATCCTACGCGACTGCAGTTTCATCCTCATCATTTAGGTGTCAACTGTGCGCTTTTCGAGAAAATTTCTGCCCTACACAACAAAACTGTGGAATGAACTGTCGACTGCGGTATTCTCGGACCAATACGACCTTCAATCAATCTTCAAGAAAAGAGCATACTTCTCCTTAAAAGCCTTGTGATACCTCTTGTGTTGCGGGTATCCATGGGCAGCGGTAAATAATAAATAAATAAGTTGCCGTCACTCATGAATGAATGCATTGTTTCTCGTTGTTTACTGCGTGTTTTGGTGATAATGATGGTTTTGGATAAAATTATTTGCTTTCTCCAACGGCTAACTGGATAAAATCACCATCTTTATCCTCACAGTTTTTTGTTATGGGGACTCTTTAAGAAATTAACTAAATTACTCCTAAATATGGCCCTTAGCAACTTTGCTGTTGGATTTTTGTTTCAGCCACCCTTTTGCCGAAATTGCGCAAACAAATTTTCTATTACATCCTGATTCAATTTTTAACCGACTTCAAAAAAAGGAGGAGGTTTCTCAATTCGACCGTATATATGTTTTTTTTTATGTGTGTTCGCGGATAACTTCATCGTTTGTGAACCGATTTTGATGATTATTTTTTTAATGGAAAGGAGATGTCCCAACGGTGGTACCATGATAAGGACATTAAGATCTGATAATGGCATCCAAGAGAAATCAAGTCGAACATTGAAGTTGGTTTTTGTTTTTGTTAATTGTGTAATTTTTCAAATAATTTTTGCCCTTCTTTATCGCATTTAATGCATGTGTTACTTTTTTAAACAATGCGTGTTTCTATGGCATCCCATTTTTTTTTTACTGTTCAATGGGCCGATCTGTCAATTTTGTAAGTGATCGACTCAAGTTTTGAGTTTTGTCTATTTCGTATGGTTTGGTAACATCTTGAAACGAAATTTGCTCATTGCCGTTAACATAGATATTGTTTAAAAAATGATTTTGAATACTTTTGAAATTTTACTTTTTGAAATGTGGCACATCAAAATACGCAAATAATTTTACAAAACGTTACAAAAGAAAAAGGGAAAGTTACTAGATATCCCTGATTTCTTGCATGTATTTTGGTTTTTCGTAGCCCGACCGCAAAATACAGCTTTTAGCAGAAGCCCACTTATTATCAAATAGTTTATTTATAGTAGCTTATAAAAGGGTTGTAACATTTCTGCTTTTACTGCTGATGGAATATTATAAGTTACACATTATTGCGATTTCATCGAAAGTGATCACACAAGCTTTATCTTTAATTAATGCATTTCGTATTTCTGTTATTCTTTTTTTAAATAGATCAGGGCAAAACAATCGAATTTTGCTAGCCACTTTCGGAGTTTCGGATTGTGGTTGGAGCGGCAAGTACCTTGCCGCCTTAGAAAAAAATACACTTTAGATTTGTGAAATAATGACAAGCTGAATTTATTTTCGTCTTCTGTCCAATTCATAACCTTTATTTTCGTAGCTGCATCAATGTCAATTCTCTAGAAACCTCTTCTGAACTCTTTTAGATTTTAAAATGCTGTCATCAGATTTTGGTTTTTGCCGTAATTTAAATAATAGGATAAAAAAATTGTTAGAAAACTGTTTAAAGTGTATGTATATGAAATAATATTTATTTGTTAATCTCCTGACTGATTTAATGCGATTTTAATATTACTTGTTGTACAAATTAAAATATGTATAATAAAAACTTGAGAGGTGTCAAGGAACACCCGGATTTAACGAAGTTTATATATATATTATATTTGATATGCTCCTACTAATAAAAATGCGCATAAAATACTCAAATTATTTTAATAATAATCAAGCTTTACAAAATATACTATAAAACAATATATTTTCTGTAAATAAATGCAAAAACCCCACATCACGTGGTATTCCCAGGCGGTCACCTATCCAAGTACTATCCACGCCCGATGTTGCTTAACGTCGATGATCGGACGAGAACCGGTGTATTCAACATGGTATGGACGTTGGCAATCAGTTTGTTATATTTAGCGTTGAGTATCAGACAGGAAATAAAATCGCTCAATATTATTATCTACACCATAGATTTACATGATCGAATAGAATATATTTAAATTAGGGGGCTTCCATTAATTACGTAAGGTGTTTTAGGGGGGAGGGGATTGAGCTAAATCTTTTCAAATCGCACTAAGGGGGGTCTTGGCAAATATCACGTAATTATTGTGTAAATTGGGTGAAAAATTATTTCCGAATAAAATATGGCCAAATCTGACACTGCCTAGTGTTTGTCGTATTCGTCAGAACTCCGCAGAGCAGCGAAGTAGCATTCGATTTTGCTTTGCTAGTCTTCAATTGAAGTAATAGAACAAGTTCAATAATCCAACACGTTTACAGCCAAAACATAAATTTGAAAAATCTCGCGTGAGATTTGGGGACGGGGGAGGGAGTTGAGGAAAATCTTACGATATCTCACCAAGGCGGGAGGGGAGGTCGAAAAATTCTCGAAAATGCCTCACGTAATTAATGGACGCCCCTTTACGATGTTTCGTTGAAATAATTTGTTTGTTTACTTACTCTTCGTAAGACAACTAACCATTTGACAAATCAAAGTCCGACGTAATTGTAGCCACTTGGTGGCGCTATCATCGCGCATCCAGCATTTAATATTCTATATGTCATATCAATAACTTATAAATGTGACATCTAGCGTAGTAAATAGGTCATTACATTCAAGTTTATTTAAATCGATTGCAACGACATCTCCTAAAAATAGGTGATAACTTATAGTTACACAATTGAAAAATATTTTTTTTAAACAAGCATTAGAAAGTAAGATTTATATTCGAAAAATAATAAAATAATTACTATAATTGAAGCATATCAATAAAATAGTGATAGAGTTTGTTAAACTATTTCTAGTACCTTATTTTTGCGCGCCATCTAGATTTAGGTGAATTTTTCTAGCTTTTATCGGTGTACAGTTTAGGCCAGGGGAGGGTCGGTCTATTTAGTATATTGTGTCATTGTACACACTCACAGAAGAATTATATATATAAAGATAGATAATATGTTAAATAAAAACTGTATTTTTATTCGTATTCTATGAGCTCCTCATCCGGTTATAACGAAACGTTGAACATATGTTAATAGTGATACAGCAAAAGAGATAGAGATGAAAAATGCGCAAATCCGCAGTCAAAAGCTAGTGTAGTACAAGTTAAATAAAGATTTTACTTCATTATGTCAGATAAAATCAACTTACCCAGTAGGCGCCTTCCCCAGTTGTCCTTCTTCGAAAATCTTAGTATCCTCAGTGACTTGTGTTACAGAACGTTTGCCACTCGTCAGCTGTTCGATAATCTGTGCCACTAGCCCTTGTTTCTGGCTCTCCTCCGAGTTCTGGTACACCAAGCTTAGTCCTTTGCTAGCCACATCTTGTACTATATCTGTTGTTATAATAATGTTATGTAAACACCTGGGTGGTAGAAACTAAATGTAGAAAATTTACAAAATTATTTGTAAATATTGCTTAGGTATTTAAACTAATAGTCCAGTATCCCGGGTCTATTGTTACCATTTATTACTATCGAGTTAATTTTTCGTAAGCAACTTCATTTTGATGAGACGCCAAACCTTTTCTTTTACAAAATTTCTCGTTTGTGGTAGCTAACTGAGGTAGCATCAAAGAATCTCTCTTTCAATATATATCAACAAAAATGATAACAAAACTAGCTGATATTTTACTGTTGCTTAGTTAACATTTATATAATTAACAGCTACATTGTCCTACAAATTGCGTGCTGTAATTATATCAGTTCAGAAGTTGTATGTTACCAATAGAAAAACGAAAATGACAATTCGTGTCAGACTAGCGACACATACTTGTTTTCTTGTAGGATAATGTTTCATTTGGACCCACTAACCTATTGTTTAATATGTTTGTCCTACAGTTAGTAATAAAAAAGATGGTCTTGTGGTATTAACAATTAAGTAAAAAGTAGTTATTTTCATTCCAAGTTAAAGAAACTAATATGCGGCTTACTTGAATTAAACACTTACCGCTATTTTCAGACAGTAAGTCCATAAAAACATTCTGCAATTCTTGTAACTTCATCTTGATGGGTTGTCGTTCCGGACAATTTTTAACCAATGCTAAAAACCAAATGCTTGTTGCCTGCATAAAATTAAAACTAAATTAGTTGCTTCGTTATAAAAGTTATAATATAATAGTTCTAATTCTGCTGTTGCGTCACTAACTAAATTTTTTATAAAATTCTCTTCTATTCTTATTTTATTGCAGCGAAAACCAGAATTCTATTTATGTTTGTATGTATTTTGATAACGTCTATTTTTAGTACCTACGGCATATTTAATTTCAGTCAATCTCGGACATTTAGAAGGTCGTTTGACTGGACAAAGGTCATTTTTAGTGATTTATAGTTTAGAGTTTTCTAACAGAATCAGCGCCAGTATTTTAGGACATAATAGGCATCGCATGCAAGGCGAAACGACCCAAATCTTGTATTATGAGTTCGTGCTGATAGCAAGGCCTCACAAAACCGGAGTTAAGCTAAACTTTCCTTGCATTTCAGCGAGTAAAAGAGTTTACCAGAGGTCCGACAACTAACATGCATTAATATTCCATATTTAGTTCCTGAAAGGGACGGATGTGTGTAACAGGTAACCGTGGAAGCCACGCTCTATTTCGTTTCCCCAATGAGCGTGTACAATGCATGCGTTGGCAATCTCACATGGTAGGTGAGATCGCCAACAGCCTCCAACAGTCCACTGTTGAACATAGGCCTCTCCGTAGAAAGGAGACTTAGGCGCCCACTCTAGGCAGACGAGTTGGTTGAGAGTTTGTTTAAAGATTTTTTTTTCTTTTTGCAGTGAAGTTGTCCTGTGTAGTTTTTTTTTTAATGGAATAGAGTGCAAACGAGCAGACGTATCGCCTGATAGTAAGCGATCACTGCCGCCCATAGACACTCGTAACACCAGTGGCGTCACAAGTTGGTTTTCCGGCCTTTGGGGGATGGGGAGAGGGATAGGGGAAGGGGATCACACTCACTCGGTGAAACACAGCGCAAGCGCT
This sequence comes from Diaphora mendica, assembly GCA_949125395.1. NCBI lineage: Eukaryota > Metazoa > Arthropoda > Insecta > Lepidoptera > Erebidae > Diaphora > Diaphora mendica. Next base: position 22,714,530 of record OX421316.1, on the reverse strand, counting down.
GTTTAGACCGGTTTTCTGTGAGGCCGTGGTATCACCCCGGTCAAGCCGACCCATTCATCTCGAAGCGTGGCTCTCCCATGGTTTGATCCTTTAGTCACCTCTTATGACACCCATGAGATCAATAGAGGTGGTGATACTCTGTATTCTTGAAGGCGCGTCTTCACCAAAATTGTTGGCAATGTCAGTGTTTCCAACTTTTTGCAACACTTCAAAAAATCGTCCACTTTTGTTTCCATTGTGTCTACACGTGAGTCGCCAACAATTTAAAAATATTCGAACTAAGCGTCACCATAGAGCCAATAAATATTTGTAACAAGCGTATTCTTTTGACGTTTACCGCCAAAAACGGAAACACTGTTCCCAACATTTGTTGAGAATTTTTGTTGCCAACACAAGGAAATTACAGAAACTTTTGTCACCAACACGTGTTGACAACACAAAAGTTACCAACCAACTTTTGTCCGGTGGAGACTCGGCTTAATCCATCACCATATCGTCCGTGTGGTGAAGAATATCGATAATGAAAAAAGTATTTTGTACCTGTCTGGAGTGTGGATGTGGATGTTTAGATAATGTGAACAACTGCTGTAAGAGCCACTCCAGTATCTCATCATTCTGTTTCAATGCCTCAGGATCTTTGACCTTGTCTGCACCCTGCACATAACAAACGAACGATACAATATTTATAGTAGAACATAATTATACATAATGTAAACTAAAAAGTACCTCTTTTGGTAATTCCGTCCAAAAGTCTCTGTTTTCGTTGGAGTTAACGCCTTCAACACACAATACCAAGGACTCGCCTATTTGTAGATGTATTTCAAACTCCTTGGTCTAAAAAAAGAAAAAAATACACATATTGCAGCAAAATATATTAGATTCAAAAATTTTCTTAGTGACAAATGACTGTGTTCATGTTCAATGATAGATTACTATCATCCAACGAAAAACACGTGTTACGGCGGTCTCGAACCCCCTCTATTTCGGAGAGTGGGGCACTAACAGTCTGATAACGGGCAAACAAGCAGACTGGTCTTTAACTCTTTAGTTTGCTCATCATACCCTAAGAAACTTACTAGATTAGCACAATTTTTTAACAATAATAATGTGCTATAACATGGTTAACGTTCAATTTTTTAAACGTTCAAAAAATTATTCGTCGACGTCGTTCATTTTATTTAAGTACTAGCTGAACCCCGCGGTGTTACCCGCGGTTGATGTCGTACCGCGGGTAATGCCGCAGGACAAAGTAAGTCTAAAAAAGTATCCCAAGTTACTCCTTAGATCATCAGCTATCTGCCAGTGAAAGTCCCGTCAAAATCGGTCCAGCCGCTCCAGAGATTTCTCGGAACAAACAGACAGACAGACAAGTAGATAGACCGACATACAGACAGACAAAGATTGTTAAAAAAAATATTTTGGTACATATATCGTGTATACATACATTCGCATCTATTAAAAAGAGGTTATTTTAATATTACAAACAGACACTCCAAATGTATTTATTTGTAGAGATAATAGAATATAACTTACATCTTTAGCCATCCGCAAGAACGCCTTAATGATTTCTTTAGAGAACTGAAGCTGTTCACCGCAGCACATGAGTGCTATCGATAAAAGCGCCCTCTCTCGTACTTTCGACGGCAACTTCGGATTTCCCACTACCTTAAACAGATCTTGAACGATGATATACTTCGTGACTTGACTATCTTCAGTCCATGTGTGATTGGTATTAAGATCGAAGGGGTCCTCGGAAGCTAATAATTTCTTTTGGTCCTCAGTCGCATCGAGTAAAGGCAGTCCGTTGGATCGAACTAGCAACGCGAGGGCGGTAACAGCGGTGCTGATCATCATGGAGTCTGAATTTTCTAGAAATTTTGCTGAAAAAGAATCCAGATTAAAGGCATGGTACTTCCTAAAGTAAATATTCTAGCTTCACGTGTGTGAAGACATCTATGAATGAAATTAAATACCATAAGAAGTAAACACTACTAGGACCAGTTTTATATAACTACCTGCCATGTAACACTATTTAACAGATAAGAGCTGGTGATACATTTATGTGTGTTTGACATTACGTTTTTCTATCCAAGACTTGTGAAACCAAAATCTGTAGTTATATGACAGATAAGTTCATGATAGACCATCAGGGAGGTTACCAGTAAGTGGTGACCCTGGTCCTAACTACCCTTAACATACTATCTTCAACAATTTTTACCGTGGGAGAGCCACGCTTCGGCATGCATGGGCCGGCTCGACCGGAGTGATACCACGGCCTCACAGAAAACCGGTGTGAAACAGCGCTTGCGCTGTGTTTCACCGAGTGAGTGAAGATACCGGAGGCCCAAACACCTCCCCTCATCCCCATCCCCTTCCCCCAAAGGCCGGCAACGCACTTGTGACACCTCTGGTGTTGCGGGTGTCTATGGGCGGCGGTAATTGCTTACCATCAGGCGATACGTCTGCTCGTTTGCCACCTACTTTATACAAAAAAAGACGAGGCAGCAAATAAATAAAATTGTCTTATTATTTAAACAATATCATTAGTTCGTATGTTGCTTCAAATTATTTACTTGAAATATTAAATCTATGATTGTCACCCATACTTTCCACATATTTCAACAACATTCTGAGTACACTTGGGTACACAAAGACAGACGACTATTATAAAGTTTATTACGGGAAATTACTTACCTATCGCAGCGGCAACTATTTTGTAACTTGGCCAATTCTTAACATCGAAGTGTTCACTCCCGAACGTTCCTCGTTTAGCGTATGCAAGACACCGTTCACAGACGTTAGACAGCGCTGCTAATATTCCACACCGACTCTCCAAATTCCGTATTTCATGCTGTTTCTGGTAAAGCTCTTTAGCAAGCATTATTTCATTTTCTATCGTATTTCTATCGCTGGTCGTAACAAAGATGATAGCGTAAATCGTTCCGGCTACATCACGCACATCTTCTTTTGTACTGGTCATGTATAAATTCTTCAAGAAAGGTAATAAACTAGTGTATTTGGGGGCCATTTCTTGAGGGTTGCAGCCCACGATATCCAAGAAGCACGTTAAAGGCATTAGGTCTGAAAATATTTAATAATAATATTTCGGACACCATTTGGAAGACATTGATCTATTCTACAATAGCAAAAATAATATCAAAAGTCTTATAGAAATATTATTCTAGTAATCTACATTGAGGTAGATGATCATCATCATCATTAATAATCATAATATGTACCTTATAATCGTACACTATAAAGCACACTCTTTTCGTCATGGTCCTCATGTAAATCAGAGCTGCAATAGGTTGAACAGTCTTGCTCTAGCCATTAGAAACGTAGGGACTCGACAGAAATTATTTTATTAACTTATTTCACTTTCAAATAGTATAGAATTAAACGAAATTTTAATAAATACCTGGATTGGAATTCAACAATGTTGTGATCAAATTGAGATACTGCTCCAGTACCGTAGTTCCCACGAGATGCTTTCGACAATATTCAGCAAGTAGCGGTGACGTCGCATTTGGATGATTCGAACAATCTTGAAGATTCGCGTCCCGATTCAAACACATTCGCATATACCGTAAGATCTGCAGAAAAACAAAAATATTTCATTATTATTAATTTATATTTTTAACAAAATTACTTATTTTACTGACAACGTGCAAGAGCTAGCGTTCCAATGAGGGCTATCGCGTATGAATTTGTCGCTAGGGGCGCTTGTGTAGTGTGAGGTCTTCGAAATGTCAAATGTCACTCACAGTTTGAGGGTTGACTACGCGTGTTTATTTTATATATATGCAAAATTGTTTTCCAAGCAAAACAGGATTATGCAACACTATGGCATGGCCAATACCGTTCTCTCTACAGTTCTATTTATATAATATAATTTAAAGATAGACCTCATTAAATAATTAAATGGTTCACCTCCTGATATGTCACCGGATGAAACTGCAACACGTTGTTGCCAATCACAAACCGATGTTTAGCATTCGAGCCCTTCTTCCTTTTCTGCATTTGGTCCCACACGTACGTCACTACATCACGAAACTTTGGCACTATCAACTCATCACTCTTTTGGTCCTTGTCTCTCTTCGATGAATCTTCGTCTATGTTCACTGTTGTTGCCTCTTTCTTCGACACGTTATTCACTACATCTTCTATTTCGCTCGGCCGTGATGTGCCGTAAAGGCATTTTAATGCTTCAGTTGAGATTTCATCTTGGCTGAAATAAGATACCTATGCTAAATACGTGAATAGAAGTATAAGTTTTTTTTAGGTAAAGGGGAAGCAAAGGGGCAAACAACTCCCTCATGGTAAGTGTCCACCGCAGCCCACGGATTTGTGAGATTTAGTCAAGAGTCATAAGTGCGCCCTTTGCTTGTAACCTCTCCTCTTTCATCTCCCTTCTCTGAATCAGAAGGGGAAGTTTGATCTACGGTAACCTCATTAATCAGTGTGGTTGAACTGTTACATTTAACACCTTATAAATATGGATACATATTTATAATAGCCGACCCGCCGATAGATTTAATAAATGTTCTGTTTAATTATTAGCTGATGGTGACATACAGACAGCGGCGCCACCTTCCGGCTTCAGTTGAGTTTTCAAACTATGTCTAATGGTCCAATTTAAGGGTACGTGCATATTCTCTTTTATACATACTACACAATATCTTTGGCTTTTGGGCGGCTTAAAAACATTCAACGGCAAGATTACGTATTCCCAACGTTGTGTTGCCAGTCCCCAACCCGCACTCGGCCAGCGTGGGGACGTATGGCCCTAACCCTGTCCTGAGAGGAGACCGGAACTCAGCAGTGAGTTATTATGGGTTATTGATGATGATATCCAGTTATTTATGAATGAAAGTCTTACCTGTCTCCACTGGCGAGCAGTAACAGGTAGCGAGACGGCACATAGTCTTGCGGAAATACAGCCGCCGAGTAACGCATAGCGATGTACCGGATCATCGATTCACTGCTTTGCATGTAACTGGACAAATAAAATAACAAATTAATATTTTCTGTCATATTATTTCTTAACTGCAACCTATTTTTCCAGCATGAAAGTAACTTTTATTTTCAAACCGACTTCAAAAAAGGAGGTGGTTATCAATTTGTCTGTATTTTTTTTATGTTTGTTACCTCATAACTTTCGACATGATGAACCGATTTTGAAGATTCTTTTTGTGCTATTAATAAATCCTGTATAGCGAGGTACTATACAAACATACACGAAATCTGATATCACTCTGATCTTTAAACAGTTAAGCGTAACAAAGAAATAAACAAACCCCTTTGCACATTATTTTTAATATTAGTTAAGATAGCATAAATGAGGAAATAAAGGTGGTAAACTTTTCTCTATGCAAACACATATTAATTAAAATGTAAATTGATGACTAACTTATCCGTGTCCTGGCTGATTAAGAATACAGAGTATCACCACCCCTATACATCTCAAGGGTGTCGTAAGAGGCGACTAACTACGCAAGACATTATCACTGCAAAAAAAGGGAAACTTGAAACAAACCCAATTTTTACGTGTGGAAACCCCCTCGGGCCGTCACCCCACCGGAGTTTGCAGCGGGGCGGTGTGTCGGAATCGAACCGACTAAAACCACACGGTGTGCCACTCTGCGCCTGTGAAGGGAGGGATCCGGGAACTGCTGACATTAGCACATCCGAACCAATTTGAAATAAACCCTATACCAACCCGTCCGGCCAGAGTGGTGTAGCATGCCAAAACCTTATTTCGAAGGAGAGTATTATATTCAGCAGTGGACTATTAAAAGCTGATGATATAGATTAATTCTTCAAGCAAGCAACTGAGGCAAGGACGTCTTACAGTTCAACAATACTTACTGATCCAACAATGCAAATAACGCCAAAGCTTGAGGCTCATCAAACGGACTCTTTCCTTCATCTGCTTTTGATGGTCCAGGCTCCTTAAAAGCAGCTGCTGCTTTTACTGCAATAGTTTATTGCTTTGAATAGAATCACTAAACTTAAAAATGTGTCACTCCATATAATTAATACATACAATACACACACATACAACACACACACACTCGGCGGAAACTGTATTATGATAACCAGACTGCTAATAAACACACTTCTGACTGACTAACTGACTGACTGAAATAAATTCTGAACACATATACATTATACTAGCAGCCCCGACAGACTTCGTTTTGTCAGAATTGTCCCAATAGAAAACATTAATAAGTGTTGTTGTAACTATTTTCTTCGCAATTTTTACGTTTTTTTTTCTCTCCGTAAGAACCTTCCTTGAGATTAATAATGACATTAAAAAAAAGGAAAAAAATATGGTTTTAACATACGTATATAACATACGTAACAAAATAATGGGATGGGCTGCTTTCTGAAAATATTTCAATAATGTCGCCCCACGCTTTTGTACATTAAAATTTATTTCTACTTTTTAGTTTGGTTTATTTATATAAAAGAGTGTTTGTTTAGTTGTTTAAAATATTATTGTATTGTCATCGGCCCTTGACCCCTGTCAGTAGGTCAAAATGAAGTTAAAAGATTCCGTTACAAACATACATACAGGTCAAGCTAATAAAGGTTAAAAAAAACAAATTGATCGAGCGGTTCTCGAGTCTTGCGCTTTATAACAATTTTGACGGTTCAATTTTATTTACATCTATATTAATATTATAAAGCTGAAGAGTTTGTTTGTTTGAACGCGCTAATCTCAGGAACCGCTAATCCGATTTGAAAAATTATTTCAGTCTATATATCATCACGCTAAGACTAATAGGAGCGGAGCACCATTGAAGAATGTTTCAGGGGAAAATTATCACGCTACGGGTAAAAGGAGACGCAAACGAGGTTGACAGGGTCAGCTAGTATATAGATAAATCCCACCCAGACACAGAACAAATGATCGTGCCCATCACACAAAAGTTGTCGTCGATGAGAATACTAAATCTACGGGCCTGACAACATACATAATAACTTCATTATTAGAACTATTTTAAAGTCTTTGGATTTTTACATAAATATTTTACCTTCGGTATTAATCTTGTAAGCGGCAGACATCTCCAGTAGAGCGTCCCTAAGAGCTGTCTTCATCTCAGGTGTGGCTTCAGGAATCTTTTTCACAAGCTCTTCCAACAGCGCAAATTGGTTGTTAATACTATCTGGACACTTCATTGCCAAACGACCTTTACAAATAAAGAAACGAATTAAAAATATAGAGATGGCGTCCTTAAGAATGCCCTAGTTATTTATTTTAACTTCACAGTGATATTAAAAGTAAAACTAATTATTTTTAAGTTCAGCTTCCTATTAGATAGACTTTCTAATAACTACTAATAAGAATAAGAAATGTCAATAACAGGTAGTGAGAATGTGGACAGTATACTATCACTCAGCAATTATGGTAATACAAAAAGATATCCTTATTCGTCATAGTGATATTAAATTAAAAGTTAACATAGTAATTTAATTCCGTATGTATACGTAAATATAGTAAGTAAATTACGTACGTATGCGTAAAGCAAGTGAGTAAATTACGTACGTATGCGTAAAGCAAGTGAGTAAATTACGTACGTATGCGTAAAGCAAGTGAGTAAATTAGGTACGTATGCGTAAAGATCATGAAGCAAATACAAAGAGGAGATGGCATAAGCGCATAGGTCCCGTGACAAAATACAGGTCCCGACGTCATCGCAGTTATCGCGACTTGCAAATTAGACTGTCAACGTCAATGTTCTAGAACTTTATCGAAAAATCGCAATCCTTGAATATTCTCGGATTATTCCTTATAAAAGATGAAGTGTTGTGTTTTATCTTGTACAAATAACTTGGATAGACGTTCTGGTGCCATGAATGGCATAATATTTCATTTGTAAGTAATTTTATACATAATTTCTTAAAATAGTTCTAGAAAAATCTCTCAGTGTGTTGTTGAAATATAGTTAAATCTATTCGCCACTAGATGGAAAAACTTTGTGTGATGGGAAATAAAAATACAAAGGTTCGTAGAGCTGAGTATTTATAAAGTAAATCATAAAAAAATATTAAAATATGTTCTGCATTCTTGCCTAAAGAATTTTTAATCGAAAAAGTATTATTTTTTGTATTTTTTGTAATCATTTTGTGAACACTGACGTCTATCGTCAACTAGGAAAACAAACATCAACAGAACAAAGAGACAGGGCCGTAATTAGAATTAATTTTTTTATCTATATTCAAATTATATCTATATTAATCTAGAATTTAAAGTACTTGAAAATGAAACAAATTTTACTAATACTGATTATTTGATAGGTTTTCTAACTAACTAAAATTCTATCCCAGGAATCCCAGGAAAATTAAACTTTCTCGGAACCCACAACGAAATTAATCAAACGAAAACTGAAGAATTTGAAAATATAATAAATGAAAAACTAATTTGTAGAAACATTTTTTTTTGTATTATACTCGTACTTGTATGTTATTGTTCTCTTTATTGTATGTGTTTGTTGTTGTACTATATTTCTTTGTTTTTGTTCTCTCTCTTTAATATATATATGTTACCGTCAGATTGTCAAAACCGTTTGATTGTAATCTATCTCGCGAGATTGTAAAATGGTATCTACGAATCGCAAGTCGCGCGCTGATTGGTTGAACAGCATATGTCCCCGCGCCGCCATATTTATTTGTTAATTTGTCTTTGATGCCAAATGTAAAGTATTTCTGTGATTGTAAATTAATTTCATGTTGAAAATACCTCACAGCTTTAGGATTAGTTATATAAAGTTGCTGTGGCAGAAAAAAAAATTAGTGATTAATCAAAGAAGTAATAACCTAAACTATCTCTATGGGCATTGATCGGCCTACTATAAAACCGAACAATCAGGGAAAGTTGACAATTTGACGCGCGTAAGTAGTATATCACATCGATAGTTGGCAATCTCGCTAGGTAGATTATAATCTTACGGTTTTTATAATCTTACGGTGACATATTTAAATAAGTAATAAATCAAATACATCACCAAGGTTACGGGGAAGATATAAAGAACACACAAACTTTCACTTTTATACTATACTAGCTGACCTACGCAACTTCGTTTACGTCTCCTATTTCCCGTAGCGTAATAATTTTCCCTCGTTTTCGCAACATTCTTCATTGGTGCTCCACTCCTATTGGTCTAAGCGTGATGATATATAGCCTATAGCCTTCCTCGATAAATGGGCTATATAACACTGAAACATTTTTTTTTTGAAAAAAAAAAAATACATTTATTTTTAATCTCGGACCAGTAGTTCCTGAGATTAGCGCGTTCAAACAAACAAACTCTTAACCTTCATATATTAGTATAGAATATATTAGTATAGATGTTATGTACGATGTTTCTTACTAATAATATTTTTGCGATACATGCATCAAAATGATTTACAAAATTGACTTTAAAAAAATAACTACCTGATAAGAAAATTCTGAGTACGTCCCTGTATGTCCCTTACATCGTACGCTTAGTGTCAAATAGCTAAACTACATAGCAACATCAACATGTAACGATGCAAGTAGTTTTGCTATTGATTGGTAGATGGCAAAGGGCAAAGTAACCCCCCCTCACCCCCGCAAATTGTCACGCATTGTTTCATACAAAAATTTCATTAGGGCATCTCCTCTTTGTATTTGCTTCGTGGTAAAGATAGTAAGTTAATTACGTGCGTATGTTAAATATAGTAAGTAAATATCGTACATTTACGTAAAATAGTAAGAAAATTATATACGTACTCGTATACGTAAAAATATTAAGTAAATTACGGACGTATACGTAAATGCAGCAATTAAATTACGTACGTATGCGTAAAGATAGTAAATTATAAGTTAAAAATAGTATTTTAGTTACGTAGGTACGTATAGGTAGCGACAGTAACAAATTAAACATTAATCATAGTTAAAACAATTTTAGCAACGTTTCAAGCAATAATTTAGGAATAAAATGAAGAATCGGATGTTTTGACATCATAACATATTAGGTATTGATCGGTGTAGTTATCAGATCATTGTGAAGCTCGCATGTTTATGATTATGTGCTTTCGGTTCCTACAATAATTTTAATAAATTAACATGCTTGTGTATATACGAGTATAATATGCAATAAAAATACGCACCTAGGCACGAATAGGCTTTAGCGTGCATTTCCACATGCTCGTCGGACCTTATGAGTTTCAGTAATCCTTGTAGGAACACTGTCGCCACCATTTTCAGTTGGCTTTGATCACCGCTGCAAGCAGTAAAAAGTGATAAAATAAAGTGCTGTGTGCTGTACTCAACTACTTTTTCTTTAATATAAGTACACATTTTTTATGTATAGTAATATTTATAGGTAAGACACATTTATGGTTATTCTATTAAGGGTTTTAGGGTTTGCCTAAGTATTTACTAAGCTGTAAGCCTTATAAAAATAAAATGAAATAAAAGTTTACATAAATAAAATTAATAAAAGTTTTGCAAAAAGATAAAATAAACATAAAAATTGTTTAAAATAACTTACCCATTGATCACATTAAGGAGAAATACCAACGCTTGATTTCGTAAACGTGAATTTGTGTTCGGATCAAACAGAGATGAAAATACCACCTGAAATAATAATAATAATATTCGGACATCTGATATACAACGCCATCTAGTTTCAAACTAGCAGAGCCTATATTACGAAAGCTAAATTAACTGATTGATTTTTTTTATCCTTCTTTTGTAAATACAATAACAATACATATGTGTATAACAGAAACAACGAGATTGCAGACACAAATATTTTCAAATATACAAACGTTTCGTGGGACTCGAACCCGAGGCCTCAGCAGTCAGTAAATTAGTCGCATATGCTACCACTACATCACCGAAGCAGTCAAATGTAGGCATGGTGTAAATTACTAAGAAGTAATAGTCACAAATGAGGAGGTTCTCCGACGTGTGCAAAAATTCCGTAAGCTACTTCCGACTATCAAGAAGCGTAAGGTCGGCTACCTTGGTCACATTTTCCATCACCCATATTACCGCCTGTAACGTTTAATTATGAGGGGGAAATATTCGGCAAACGATCATAAAGAAACATAAAGGCGCGTCTCCACCGAAATTTGACAACACAAAAAAAGGTTGACAACACAAAAGTTGCCAACTTTTGTTCGGTGGAGACTCGGCTTTACATAAACTTTTGTCACCAACACGTGACAACATAAAAATTGGGAACTTTTTTTCGGTGAAGACCCGGCTTAAGAGAATGTACTGAGTTTGCCAGCGTAGAAAAACTGTTTTTTCTGGTTAAATGACAGAGAGTAGTATGCAGAGCTGACGGCCAACCTCCATTAGGGGAGAGACGCCGTAGGTAAAAGAATAGTCGCTATAATAATTATATCAACAGTTATTTATTCAAGGAAATACCTGTACACAGTGAGGGAACATAAGAGCCGGACCTGTCGCTTTGTTCAAATACTGTATCAATTTTAATCGCAGTCTCGTACATGCCGCCACCTGTAAATTCAAATACCTATATATAACTGTGTTATTCGTTTAAGTAAATGCAGATAAAAATGTAAAAAAAAGAATTTATTACCTTGCGGTCATCTGGGGGCACCTTCATACCACCCCAAGTGCCTAAATATAGCGAGTATAATGGAGCCACTACTGAAGGCTGGGACCAATCTACTGAACTGTAAAAAGTACGATACTATAATAACACGCTAATCAAATTAATCGGTATATAACTACAACACACTAGCTTTGTCAGCATCTCTCAAAATAAATAGATGTTTTTATTAATTTTCTAGTATTTTCTCACAATGTAAAGTTCCCTTATGGGAAGTTTAAATTCTATAATTTCATAAATATTTCAAGCCATTCCCGAATTTTAATTTAAGATTTACACTTCTACATATGAGACAAAATAGAGGTTACTTAAAATTCCAGCAAAGGAATTGTTAGTACCTGTCATAATATTACATTAAATAGATTAAATACAAATAAATAAAATTGGAGTGTCTGTTTGTAATATTAAAATAACCGCTTTTTACTAAATGCGTATGTATACACGGTACATATACCAAATTTTTTATTTTTTTATTTTGTATGTCTGTCTATCTGTCTGTTCCGCTTAATTTCTGGAACGGCTCGACCGATTTTGACGGGACTTTCACTGATAGGTAGGTGATGATATAAAAAGTAACTTAGGCTACTTTTTTAGACTAGCTTCGCCCCGCGGCGTTACCCAGTATTAAATAATGATACTTATTATTAGGCGTCATATAATTTCATAAATATAATATTTACCTGTTACACCTAATAAGTGGACTATTTGCATGGTTGGCAACACTGAAGCGAGAATCGGCAGCCGCCACAATCAGTGTGACAAGAATGTCGTTCATGTTGAATATGTCCTTGCTTATGAAGTTCACTATCGAAAGCTTCATCTGAAAGTAAATGATTGTATCAATATAAATAGAATTACACAAATAAGACAAATCTATCCCGATATTCCAGATCTTTTAAATCTAAGGCTTAAATCTAGAACAGGTTAACATGCTAACAATGGAAAGAATTAAAGAATGCTGAAATCTAATAAGAAAATTTATATTCTAATTAGATTTTTAATTATTTGCTAATATATTTAAGTAACATGAAAAGCGAATTTAAAACTAAAAAATCTGCTTGTCAAGCTGGTTGATAGCCTTGACAATCATATTTGAGTTCTGACTGATCTTGACCTGTAGTAACTAATAAATCATTATTTCATTTAACCTCCCATATATTTTACTGATTTCAAAAGAAAACTTATCAATTCGGTTGTATTGGTTTTTTAAGTTCGTAATTGCCTCACTGCCACATGTACATAGGTATATGTTATGTTATAATGTAGAAAGCCACCTACCTCCTCAAGTTGATTGGGATTCAACTGATTTTTGTCAATAATACGTTTGTATGTCCTCATACTCATACCAGGCGGGACTTGAAATTCACTCTCTCCTGGATTCGGAAGCGCTCTAAATATGGAAACAAATAATGATGACGATTGAGAATTTTTATATTAAACTAGCTGACACGGAGAAATTCAGAAATTTTCCGGTTATTTTTTAATTTTCTTGTATACCAACCTTATCCCAACAATAATGAACATTATAGAGAAAAGATTGAAAAGAATTATCCATTTTGGTGCAGTCGATCGGAAGTTATGCGCGTACATACGTTTCGGCGATTCATTTTTATTTAAATAGATAAAAATTGAACATTATCAGTATATACATTATTTATGAATATCCGATTTCACATATGTTAATAATAACATTCGGAAATAAGTCACGACAAAGCTTAATACAAAATACGTTAAACGAATTCTTACATAGTATAAAATGAAGTTGAGTCTGCTGTCCTTTCACTAAGAACGTCCTCAACGCATTTTAATGCAGTTTTCAGCAACGAATAGAGTGACTCAAGAGGAAGGTTCGTATGTGTGTTACATATATACCGTGGGAGAGCCACGCTTCGACATGAATGGGCCGGCTAGACCGGAGTGATACCACGGCCTCACAGAAAACCGGTGTGAACAGCGCTTGCGCTGTGTTTCATCGAGTGAGTGAGGGTACCGGGCAGGCTCCTATCCCAGGCAGGAGGCCCATACTCCAACCCCTCCCTCCATACCATTCCCCAAAGGCCGGCAACGCACTTGTGACGTCTCTGGTGTTGCGGGTGTCCATGGGCGGCGGTAATCGCTTACCATCAGCCGATACGTCTGCTCTTTTGTCCATAAAAAAAATGTCATGAGTAGTTTGGGAAAAGCATAGAAAGATGATCAATCAATTTAAATGTATATCAATGATTACACATTCACCGGGAATTAATTCCTGCTTTTGTTTTATCATACCTGTATGGTAGAAGCAGAACATCAGTTGCAAACTTCAATATTAGATTAGCAACTTTAGGTTTTCCCTTCAAATTCAAGTTTGTCTCCTTGATGTCACCCAGCAGAGGCATCACTATCATGAGAATACTGAAAAAAGTTATGGATTAAAAACAAAAATTATAGTCCATAAAATAACTTGATCTCTGTGACAGTTGTCACTAGTGTCATTTTAGAACTTACAGGGTATGTTTTATGTGTGAATTTTATATTTATAATAATAATAATGTTTACAATCCATTTGTGATACAAGTAAAACTTTAACAAAATAAAAACCAACTTCAAGTTTCAACTTGATTTGTCTTAGATGGCATCATCAGATCTTAGTGTCCTTTTCATGGTACCACCGTTGGGATATCTGCTTTCCATTAGAATCATTAAAATCGGTTCAAAAACGACGAAGTTATCCGCGAACACACATAAAAAAAACTTATATACGGTCAAATTGAGAACCTCCTCCTTTTTTGAAGTCGGTTAAAAACTGGCATGTATGGAATGAAAATATTGGTATTACATAGTTAGTTATTCAAAGTTACTTTTTCAGTGTCGTAATCATCTGTCACAGAAATCAATCTGTATTTTAAGGACTGTAGTAATTATAGAAGTAAGTTTGTATGTACAATTCAAACTCTTTCAAACTAGTCCAGTTCTCCTTTTATCAGAGTAGTAAACATCTTACCTGTCTTGTTGGACCTGTGGTTTGTTCTCCATGGCTTCTAACAAAGATGGAGCTAAGCTTATCTGCTGTTCACGGGGCATTCTTGGAAAACCCATTGTAATATAGATTATAGTGAAGTTCTGAAAAATAATTGTTCTACAGTGAAATACTCTTACTGGCAAGTATTTTGGCCTTCTTTGGGAATTTTCATTAGTTTAAATTAAAATTCACTTACAATAATAAAGCTGTTGGATGTAGGTTCTTTATACAAATCTAGGAGAGTCTGCACTGGCAGCTGGACAGTGGTGCGGCATTTGACTCTCTTATTTACATGTACTAGCAACTCCATAACTTTGGTGCGTACCTGTTGCGAAGAGAATTATTTTATAAAACAATGAATATATTAAAAGAATTTAATATTTTTTTTTATTATAAAGTTTTAAACAATTTATTATTTAATAGCTTTTCCTGCGGCTTCATCCGCGTGTATGTTGGTTATCACAGTAAAAAGTAGCATATGTATCTATATTATAAAAGAGGAAGGTGACTGACATATAGAGAGATCAACGCACAGCCCAAACCGCTGAACCTAGAATCCTGAAATTTTGCATGTAGGTTCTTTATGTAACGTAAGTGAGCACTAAGAAAGGAATTTTTGAAATTCCACCCCTAAAGGGGTAAATCAGGGGATGAAAGTCTGTACGAGCGAAGCCGCGTGCAAAAGCTAGTAATATCTATATGTATAATAATATAATGAATAAAAGTAAGAGTATCTCCATGCAAAATTAATTGAAATCGGTGCATCGGTATAGCCGTGAAAGTATAACAAACATCAGACAGAGTTTCTTTCGAATTTAAAATATTACTAGTTATCGCGGCAAATAGTAGCTTAAGTGTTATTCTGATGTATAAGCTATGTTAATGTAAAGTTTCATCAAATCCGTTGAGAAGTTTTTGCGTGAAAGAGTAACAAACATCCTTCCATCCATACTTACAAACTTTCACGTTTATAATATTAGTATAGGTTATGGAAGTATGGATTTAGAATTATTTTACGTTTAATATTCTTTTGTTTGACACGATAAAGATGATCCTCAGATACATTGTGTTTCTCTGAATAACCCTCATTCCTATTTGTTTTTAAAAATTTTAAGGATGGCCAGTTGTGTAGTTTTGGTATGCTCGCGTTTCATAATGAAGAATGGCCTTTATGTTTCAAGGCTAGGCAAGCCGACAAAGCTTCTTTTATGACAACAGAAGCCACCTGAGAGAGTTTTAAGAGATTTAAAGAAAAAATCTACAAATAATCTACAAGGTTTACAACATTTCACTAAACAATTTTGATTTAGGTAAAGATGATATTCATGGAACACATCTACTTGTAGCTATAGCTGATTGCAGAATTATAAGTAAAGAAAAAAATTTATAGATAAAAAAAATGTTTTTCAAGTGTTGATTCTCTATGAGGACAGAGAGGATTTATTCAAGTTCGAGTAACAAATTAAATTTACATCTCATCCTTTTTTAGTAAATTGTGTTATTAATATGATTGTAATTTTTTAGTAAGTATAGAATGTAAAATAATCAGTGTTTCTTTAATGATTTATGTGTCATGACTCCTTGTGTTGTTAAAATTGTATTATATGATTTAAATAAAATATGTTAGTTAAAACATTGAAGAGCTTCAACACGAATTATTTGATGTATTTTGACAAAAAAAATAAACGACTTATATTTTCTTATAAGAATTGAGAAAATATACCTGTTCATGAGGAGATGACAGCTTGAGGATTACAGGCGGCAGGAAGCGAGTGAGGCAACTCTCCAGCTGCTCATCACTATCTGCGTTCCCCAACCGCAGGAACACGCGGTCCAGGAGAACTACATAAACACAACAAACCTTAATAACAGCAATAAAACAGCCGGTCGAACATTACTAGGTTACTCGCATTTCACCCAATTTCCCTGGGCATCAATATCGAAGCACTTACGTAAATCATTGGAACAATCATTCCCACTCTCTGTCACTTCCATTTCAGACATTTTTAAGGTTTTAATTCACTCACAATAAATTCGGTAAGTTTGTCATGAAGCAAGATGACAAACAGAAATACGTGTGGTGCTGCCAAATCCAAAAATTTTAACTTCTCAAAATGCATGTAATCGATCTGGGGAACTTTTTTTTCATTTGGAAATGAAAAAGATTGTCGTTGATAGAAAAATATCAGTTTATTATTTCTACTTTTAAATTTCATATCACATTTCATTGGATCATATCTGAAATCCCCACAAAAACCTACTTAAAAATTTCAAACTGCCTTATGAACAAAAAGATTTTCCTGTCAATCTAAATATTGTTTCATTCTTTTGCCTTGAATTTCAGGGAAAGTCATTCTAGTTTGCAACACCTGCACACATGCCATAATTTTGTATGTCATTAGGTTTTGACTAGTAATTGACTCCGTTCCAAGCAGTTTTTTTATTCACAAAAGACAAACAAGCAGACGATTAACCAAATAGAAAGTGACAACCACCGTCCATAATCATTATTTCAGTATTTTTGTTCTGTAAAATGTTTTTTAAGTCGATGATTTATTTTGTGGGTCGAAACTACAAACGACGATAGACAAAACACTACGACATTGCATAATACTCAGTGGAAATACCAAAAGTTTATTCACCATACTATCTGTAGTACATTTACTACATACACACATCAAAAGTGTCTAGGGATCAACATATATTTTTGCAATAACTTTTCTCCTGATTGATATTAATTAAAATTTTCTTTAAGGATTCATCAAATAAAGTGTTTTCGTTTGTCACAGTAACGATAAACCAAGTCACCTTTGCATTAATAAAGAAATTTGCCATTTTCCTAATAAAGGGATTTTTGACATTTGAACCACTAACATTAAAGTTCGAAAAAAAGACTGAAATAACAGTTTTCTTTAAAATTTTATTAGGTAACTTAAACAATTAATAATCCGTGTTTCTACCGCGAACACTAACAACACAAGAATCGGTTTGGCATACTCAAAATGAGTTCATCCAAATCACGCTGTGGAATGGCCGCCCATGTTCGTTGCAACAACAAAAAAAGGTCTTCTTGCGACTGGATACCCTCCATATTCGGCAGAGCTCTTCTCTGTAGCATATCCCATGCATGCTCAATCGGGTTCAAGTCTGGCGACTGAGCAGGCCAGGGCAGGACAATGATGTTAGCTGCGGCGAGAGTCTGTCTTACAACTCTTGCGTGTGCGGTCGTACATTATCATGCATTAACTGAAATAAGGGACCGATTTGCACTTGTAGAGGAACGATGACGTCTGATACAATCGTCTCAGCATAAATTTGAGCGTTGAGGTTGCCTCTGATCCAAATCAACTCAGTTCTTCCGCCGATCCAAATACCCGCCCATACCATGATGGTTCCACCACTATAAGGATGGACTTCCTGGCAGGATTTTAATCGCTGTTGGCGTCCAGGGGTTCTCCAGTGTCGTATACGTCTTGTATCCGGTCTCATACCAAAACGAGACTCATCAGAAAAGCACACGAAACGCCATTGTTCTTCTGCCCAATTTCTGTGTTTAAGAGCCCATTGATATCGAATCCTACGATTGTGCATTGCTATAGGTGGTACCCGTAGCGGTCTTCGGGAATGAAGGTTCACTTCATGCAAGCGGTTTCTGACTGTTTGGTCGCTAATTAAGTTCCCTGAAGAGTGATGAAGCCTCACGGCTAACATCATGGCGGTTATTGTTGGAGCTCTTCGAGTTAAGATTTGAATGTATCGGTCTTGTCTCCGTGTGGTGCAGCGATACCGTCCTCCATGGCGCTCAGCCACGGTACCAGTGCTTCGGTAACGTGTCCAAAGTCGACTGATAACACTCTGACTTGTATTCAGAGCTAAAGCCACAGTACGTTGCCGGGAACCAGCTTCTATCATTCCCACGGCTCTGAGCATTTCTTCCCTGCTTAAATGACGTCGCCGCTCCATAATAACGTTGGTTTTAATCAGTAGTAGGGAAACAGTAGCACTAATAATGTCTTCAATGCGTTGTATGTTTTTATAGGGAAAATATTGACAGCTGATTTTCATCTTTTACTCGAATTTGATGACAGTTCCTGATTCAAATTATGAAATGCACCAAAAAGGATCCATATAAATTTATAAAATCATAAATTTATTACAAAGCCACATCTCAATCTCAAGAAACCCGCATAAAAATGCTTGATCCCTAGACACTTTTGATGTGTGTACTTATTTTATTTTTAACCGACTTCAAAGAAGGAGGAGGTTCTCAATTCGACCGTATATTATTATGTTTTTTTTTTTTTTTAATGTATGGCCCGCCAAAATGACTCTACTCTGCCTGATGGAAAGCATGAGCAGAATCCAATAGTGGCGGTCACCATACTCACTGCGAATGCAGGCAATGCAGTATGGCGACCCACACCATGGCGGCCTAGTGATGCTACTGCATCTTTTAGTCTAGTCAACAAGTATGGAACTTGTTGACTAGATTATTCGGGCCTCCGGTCTCGCACTCACCAACGAAACACGACAGCACTGCTGCTGTCATTTTACGTAGATTTTCTGTGCGAGGGTAGTACCGCCCCGGTCGAGCCGGCCCATTCAATTTTAATGTGTGTTCGCGGATAACTTCGTCGTCTATGAACCGATTTTGATGATTCTATTTTTAATGGAAAGGAGGTGTCCCAACCGTTGTACCATGATAAGGATATTAAGATCTGATGATAGCATCCAAATGACATCGAGTCGAAACTTGAATTCGGTTTTTATTTGTAGTTCCTCATCTTTGGGCGGGAGCACCCTTATAGCATAATACCTCAAGGGACAGCTGAACGGGCGGAAGTGTGATCGAGGTAGAGAGAGAGAGAGACTGAGTTTGGGTAGTGTCTGTGTCTCTCACGCAAGCTTCTGATTGGTGGACGAACACACCAATTTGCATGACTGATTTGCCTGAAAATATACCAACCAATCAGAAGCCCAATCAAAAGCATGCGTGAAAGAGGCA
The DNA here is from genome assembly GCA_949125395.1 of Diaphora mendica. Taxonomy (NCBI): domain Eukaryota; kingdom Metazoa; phylum Arthropoda; class Insecta; order Lepidoptera; family Erebidae; genus Diaphora; species Diaphora mendica. The sequence continues at coordinate 22,694,906 of OX421316.1, read as the reverse complement.
GACACTACCCAATCTGTCTCTTTCCGCCCGTTCGGCTGCCCCTCGAGGTATATATGCTCTAGGGGTACCCCCGCCCACCACCCCACCCCAGTACCAGCTCTTCTCTCTAGACCGCATTCAACGGAGAGCGACTCGAATCGTCGCCTGCCAAGAAGTTTCAATTCGGGTGGACCCTTTGACGCTGCGTAAAAATGTGGCTTAGTTATGCAACTTCTACCGCATTTACTATGGGGAGTGCTCCGAGGAATTGTTCGGGCTGATTCCTGCCGCCTCTTTCCGCCATCGTTCTACGCGACAGCAGTTTCATCCCCAACACTTAGATGGTTGGCAGTCCACAACTGTGCGGTTTTCTAGCAAGTTTTTGCCTCGCACAATAAAACTGTGGAATGAACTGTCGCCTGCGGTATTCCCGGACCAATACGACCTTCAAGAAAAGAGCGTAGTCCTTCATGAAAGGTCGGCAACGCACTTGTGACGCCTCTGGTGTGCTCGTTTGCCCCCTTTTCAATTAAAAAAAAAAGAATTAAATATGGGTCCTATTGGGAACTTGAACTAAAATGGTATGTCTGTGGTATGTTTAATTTTAATTCTTTTTTTTTAATTGAACATAAAATGCTTTGTTCAATTTCAATATCTCATAGGACTGAACTGACTGACGTCGAATAATAATATCAAAACCAATTTACATTACACCACTCTTGTGTTGAACCCCTTTTTATGCAAAAATTCAAATATTGGTATCGTTTTCTGAAGCAGTAGTCGCTCGTTATACGAGGTCAGCCAGTCGATATCACAATGTCAGTCATATCGACAAGTACATGTGTTCTGTGATCGACACATATCTTCACTAACAGTACCAGGTATGTGATGCTGGTTTTCCATCTTACACTCAAGATTGCCAGTTATTAAGTCACGCAAAAAGGACACAATGTGACTTTTATGCTCTTCACGTCATCAGGTTGACTCATTTACATACTACTGACATTTGAAAGTGCGGTTACAAGACCATAGATAAGAATATGTACTTACGTACAAGACCTTCACTTTCTCTTCAGCCTACTGCCGTCCACTGCTGAACGAAGGCCCGAATATAACCACGAATAATTACTGTGAAATGGTTGCATATTTATACAGCATAGAATTCTAATTAATTATCTGTATCATTTAAGACGTATCTGGCCTACCGCACACAATTTGTTTATTGTAATCTTGTTAATTAGTGCAGCGTGCCCACAGTTTCGCGCGACTCAATCGTAACTGCTCGCAGCAACTGATCACATCGATGAGCAACTACTTGCGATCGATCGATACCAATTCCCAACTTGTTTACCTATTTAGGGTTAGTACATTCCATTGCATAGATGGACCAAGATCAATCCATTATGACAAAAAAAATGAAAAAGATACATACAGTGGAACATATAACTTCCTCCTTTTTTGAAGTCGGTTAAAAAATGCACTAAGCAGTCGCGATCTGTCTCTGATAACTGATCGCTGCAAGTCTTGCGACCATGAATAACAATCAATTCATGGGTACGCTCATTGGGTACGCTGCACTCTTTTGTTCTTGCTTTCTATCAATTCTTTGAAAATCGATGCGAGCAAACTCGCGTTACATCGACGGCACGGCACACGACACAAGCCGTTGTGCATAAAAGATAGGCTTTGTCAAAGGGCCTATGTATTAGTTTGAAAAAAAAAAACAATAAAATATATGTATAAAAAAACATTGATGACAGGAACACATTTTTAATTGCCAGTGGTTTGGACAATGTTATGGTTAGGGATTGCAATCCGGCGTCATTTTCAATCTGACCGGATCCGGATCGAATTTCATCAATCCAGCCGGATCCGGTCGGATTGATTTAACAAAGATAAATTCATTTCCTTGTGCGTTTCAACACGGACCGTTATTGAAGTGTAAAAAAAACTGCTGTAAAAAAAAAGACCGGAGTGAATCCACGGCCTAACAGAAAACCGGTGTGAAACAGCGCTTGCTCTGTGTTCCCACGAGTGAGTGAGGATACTGGAGGCCCATCCCCCATAGGCCGGCAACGCACTTGTGACGCCTCTGGTGTTGCGGGCGTTCATGGGTGGCGTTAATCGCTTACCATCAGGTGATACGTCTGCTAGATTGCCCCCTATTACATAATAAAAAAAGACCATAGACTATAACTAAAATAATTAAATTTCCAAAAATAATAACGTCTTTATCACCTACATAACGTAGCTGGTGATACAGTCTACTTTTACAAATTAATCAGAGATCGATACTATTAATCAACATCATGAAACTAATTAAACATAACGTAATGATTAACCTTAAGTGAGATCAAAATTCATCATTATGTCGTTATCATTAGTGGCTACTGCAAAGGTCCTAATCAGCTATATGTATTTGCATATTTGTCGGTCATGCAGGTAATTGTAATTATTAAACTTACCGACTTAATTAGTAGTAGATTCTTCAAGTTTCAAATAGTATTAAACATGGAGAGCAATCGTTTAGATGGCTTTTGAACTCAAGTTTTAACATGGAAAATCCGAAAATATATATTCTTTAAATGTCTACTTAAATGTCTGTCAAGTTTGTGTTCGAAATCTTTAGCTTGCTAACAAATATAATTACCATTGGTTTGAAACAACGATCTTAAGAAACGGTTTGTGTTTATTGTGTCATATATCCCAATCGACTAAAGAGCTTGCAAATGTAACCTGCAGGCACGGGACGCACGACTCGCACAGGTAGTGTAAACAGCATACGCTTAAAGTACCTAAATTCGAGACAGCGTGATTGTTTTGCCAAAATACAAATCTACCGGATCCGGTCGGTGTGACAGTACCGGATCCGTTAGACGTATATTTAAGCCGGATCCGCCGGATTACCGGATCCGGTTTTCCGGATTGCAATCCCTAGTTAGGGTTTAAACGACGTAATTTTTCAAAATTTTAATTGAGTTAATTAATAAATATTTCGGACATCTTACACACAACGCCATCTAGTCCCAAGCTAAGCAGAGCTAGTGTTATGGGTACTAGACAACTGATATAAATACATACATACTTCTTTTTGTAAATACATACATATTATACATACTAGCTGACCCGGCGAACTTCGTACCGCCATATTTATATACAATAATTAGCAATAAATTAAAATTGCGACTATAATTTGAGATTTAAACTATCCTATCTCTCAATTTGGATCGAACTGCACATGGTGTGCAAATTTTATTATAATCGGTTAAGTGGTTTAGGAGTCCATTGAGGACAAACATTGTGACACGAGATTTATATATATTAAGATAAAACACCCAAACTACGAAACTAATCTTTGCAGATCATACAAACATTTGGTCCGACCCGGGAATCGAAACCGAGACCTCAACGCATACGCATACGTTACCACTGCGCCACAGAGGCAGTCAAAAAAAGTACCCAAGTCTACCTAGTATTTCGAATTTTATATTCCTCTCGACGATATAACCACAATCAAAGTTTAATTATTTTAACTTCAAGTTCAATGACTATTACTTATACATTGTTACTGGATCAATTAAGTTTTAAAAATAACTACATATTAGTTATTTGCTGATCAGTATATTTAATTAAAGATTGAGCTATGTAGATTATTTTTTTTTTTTTTTTTTTTATTTTCTTTATTTGGAACAAAAAACAGTTACATGCTAAAATCTTAACTAAATACAATTAAATATTCGAGGTAATAAACATGTAACCCACACTATTGTTCACAGATTAACAATAATAAAATTGAGACGAAACAGGTCATTTTGTTACAGTGATACACAAATATAAAAGCATGCAAGTAAATGATACAAAATTATAAAGAATAACGAATAACTTATTCTGTTGGCAAAGCGGATAATAATTTAATGACATAACTCTTGTAGAGGCTATTAGATAAAGCAAATATGTCAACATCACTGAAATATTTGTTATATGTATCCACAAGGCGTCGTAGAGGTATGCGGACACCAGCATTAGTCCTACAAGATGGTGTGTGAAAAAGTTGGTATTGATGTGCCTTTCGCCGATAGACTGTTCTTGGTACAATATAACAAATTTCATTTGTGATAACAGAGCAATCAAATCTATTATTGCATAGACCGTGCAACATCATGGCATCGAGAAGTAGACGTCTAGACGCCAAGCTTAAAAGATTAAAATAATTTAACAACTCAGAATAAGGTAGTCTAGATCCCGTACCTTTGTAATAAGCCGAGCGTAAGAATTTTTTTTGCACTAATTCTAGTCTGCAAGAATATTTCGTGTAGATAGGGTTCCAAACAGGTATGGCAAATTCCAGTTGAGAACGTATGAGTGTTTTATACAACAACAATTGTGTGGAGGGTCGCACAAAGTCAGCGGAGGATCGTACGACAAAGCCATACATACGATAAGCTTTGTTTATTATATTATCAATGTGCTTGTCAAAGTGCAGACAGGGATCCAATAAGACCCCCAGATCGCGAACCAAATCCACCTTGTTTAATGGGGTATTATTAATTGAATATAAGAAGTCAAGTTTATGTTTTTTTTTGGTAAATGAAATAGTGTGGCATTTAGGGAGACTAAGAAATAGCTTATTCCGGATACAGTAATTATGTAATCTACACAGGTCTTGCTGAAGAAGCTGACAATCTTGTATATCTTTGCATGACTTGTAAATTTTAATATCGTCAGCGTACATCAAAAAATTAGAGTGCTCAAAACATACTTTTATGTCATTGACAAAAATTATAAAAAGCAATGGGCCCAAAATCGACCCCTGGGGAACCCCAGAACTGGCCACAATGGAGTCCGAATAGTGTCCATTAATAACAACTCTTTGTGTTCGGTTAAAAATATATGACATAAACCAGCGAAGCAAATTCCCACGTATGCCATTGAAAGCAATTTTTTCTAATAACAGTGAATGATCCACTTTATCAAATGCCTTCTTAAAATCCGTGTAAACGGCGTCAACTTGTACTTGCTTGTCCATGTTTGAAAATATATATCCAACAAAGGTCATAAGGTTGGTACAAGCAGAGCGCCGCTTGACAAAACCATGTTGCTCAGGTAAAATTAGTTGATGGATATGAGGATAAACTGCATCGTGAATGAGTCTCTCAAAGACCTTTGACAGTATAGATAAAATTGAGATCGGTCGATAATTCTCCACGTTATTCTTATCCCCGTTCTTGTAAATTGGTGTTATAAATGCTTGCTTCCACACGGATGGAAATACAGACTCAAGTAGGCATTTATTGAATATAATTTCCAAGGCTTGAGAAATAGTGTTTACCGTTCTTAAAAAGAAGTATGGTGGTATCCCATCAGGACCGGCACCTTTGGAGGAGTCTAACGATTTGAGAGCTTTCTGAATAGAGGTCTCTGACAGATATACATCGGATAAACACGAGGAAAGCTCAGTACATTGATCAGAAGGTTGCCAACTTAGTGGGTCGAGAGTAGAATGCTCATAGACAGAACAAAAGAAAGAAGAAAACAGGTTGCAAATATCTGTAGGATTGTCTGATGAAACATTATTATAATACATTGTATTAGGAAAGTTAGCTTTATTATTTTTATTCGAAATGTAAGACCAAAAATATTTTATATTACTAGGTATGCTCTCTTCTACTGATTTTATATATGCACGAAAACAATTGACCATTTCTCTATGAAATAGCTTGCGGTAGTTGGAAAAGTGTTCATAGTCAAAAGTATTTCTGTATATTTTCCATTTATTCCACGCGCGATCTTTTTTTTTAAATATTCGAATTAGATTGGGAGAGAACCAAATAGGAAAACGTGAACTCTTTGACTGAGTCAAAGGAACATGCATTCTAATCACACTATACAGGATTTCATAAAATGTATCAACGGCTTGTTCAGCAGCAAGATGTGATAGTGTTGCTTTCCAGTCCATTTTAGCAAGTGCCTCATTAATGTGGTCGTAATTAGCTTTGAAATATTTATGAGTGAACAATATCTGACGTTTCATGGCTACAAACTCAGCATTCAAACTAGTATAGATAGAAAAAGGTGGATGATGAGGGACAGTGTTCAGAATGGCACTACAAGTTACGGCCTCACAATCGATATTCGAGATATACAGATCAAGTATTCGGTCTAAATTGTTTTTAAATGTGTTGTACTGGGTACCATTTATCATTGACAAAAAATTAATTAATGTTTGTCTAGGTGAGCTAAATGTCGACGAAACTAAATTGGGAAAAACATGATTATCTTGAAATTGCCAGTCAATGTCGGGGCGATTAAAGTCTCCAGTAATAAAATAAGATTCTACAGATGGGTCATTGACAACATTTTGTAACATATTTAAATATTCAATGTACACTGCGTCGCTAGACCGTGGTGGAATGTATACAGCACTAATAATGTGGCGAGTATTTGGTTGAGATGCTGGAAGCTCTAAAACAATCTGCTCAATAGCTGAACTATCGAACTGTGTAATTAATTTATTTGGACGTAGTTCACGTCGAACTGCCACCAGGACTCCACCACCCTCGGCTTTACAGGTGGCAGACCTGTCGCGATCACATCGGAAAACTATGTAGCGATTATCAATAAACTGATTATTTAGAATATCCGGTGTGAGCCAAGTTTCAGTTAGAATCACTACGTCATATGAATTTGCCATTATGTTCATGTATAAAGTTTGTAACTTTGTGCGAATGCCTCCACAGTTCTGATAATACATAACGATACTATTAGAAGACATTAAAAGTGAGTGAACTATAAATACATAATATCATGGAACAGCTTAAAATTATTATAAATGATACAGTATGGAACCCTATCGAGATGGCACATCCCGGTACTAGTGTCATGGAACATTGGACCATCGTACTAACATATTTAAACTTCGAGTGATGGAAAGCGATATAATTTGTTGCTAAATGCCTCATAGATTTGAATAATAAACAATATTTATGGTTATATAAAATAGTTCTTACTATCACCAAATGTTGACTGGATGAGTTTACAATAAGCTTAAGAATATAGTATTTATGTATAATGAAAGTATTAAGGTTGAAAAAATAAAATGCACAGTAAATATTAGAACACAATAAAGAAGACTGAGTCGTGACAATCCGCAGAACGAGTAGATGTCCGCCATCACTTGCAAAAGCTCGAAGATCCGGCCCCATGCTTCCCAGGAAACCTGTTAAGGTCGTCCTCACAGCGAACAGCATGCACCGGGGCTCCATCTCGCTCACGGACCAGTATAGTCCCGTTTTTGATCCACACGTATTTGTATCCAGTATTGCGAGCAACTTCCCTGCTCTTCCGAAATAAAATCTTGTTCCTCAGAGTAAGATGTTCGTTTAGATAGACTTGTACCGCTGTGCCAGGAATTCCCAATTGATCTGACTTAACATTCCCCTTCCTTCGGTAAGCGCCAATCAATTGGTCACGTGTAATCTTTGACTTCAGTTTTACAATGACATTTTTCGGCCTACTATCATGTTGCTGAGCATGAGGAACCCTATGAACAGACAGGATGTCGTTTGATGAAACGGTAAAATTCACCGCTTTGCCAATAGAGTCAACTAGTGTAAGCAGGTTTTCATTCCTCTTTTCAGGCAAGTTGCATATTTCTACGTTGCACTGACGTGACCGCTGCTCCATAGAATCGATTTTAGCCTCGAGCTCCGCCACCTTGATACCGCTGCTACTCTGACTGCTTTGATGACTTTCTAAGGCCTCTATTCGGCTCTTCATGTCCTCGTAACCGGGTTACGAGGAAAGTCTATATCATTCATAAATAGGGGTTACGGTAACCCCTATTTATGAATGATATAGACTTTTCAATGTCTAAGTTAGTTTTCTGAATAGAGATGTTTTGTAATTTTAATTCAGCAATTTCGGAGACTAATTTATTAAGCGTGATGTCTTGCTCAGTTTTCCAGGACAAAAGCATGTTTTTAAGCTCATCAAATTTATCCTGATGTAGTTGCTGTTCTACTGGTGAAACATTATCAAGTCTGGAACGTTTACCGGGTCTTGTGGTTACATTAACTGTGTCGCAGGGGCTGCGATCAGAAATCGAAGCAGTACCAGCCATTGAGATATCCGGCTCTGATTGTGTCCCCTGAAGAGGGCCGGTGGGGGACGAGTGCAAGATTCGCGGCATAATGGTTTGTTTATGTGGAGTCGATAGTAGGCAGCTAATTAGAGCCAATGTATAACAAACGCCGTGGCACTGCGTACAATGCACCGGTCCCGAGACACTGCGTCGACGGATCGAATCCCCGCCCTCACTATCAGTTCTTCTTGTGATTTCAATAATTTATTTAAATTCAAATTATTATCTATAGGGACTGTAAATATCACAATAAATGAAGAGGTAGTAGCTCACTGATATCCGCTATCCCGCTCTGACTCCTCCCAGTGGGCGTGCACCACCGGCTCAAATACCACAGGAGAAACAAGGAATCGAAAAATCGAACAAACAGCCAATAACAAACAATTTATATCACAGATTCAACATTATCACTGCACAATAAGTAACACGACCGACCGCTTCCGAATGTACGAGCTGACTAGTATAACATATATAGTATAACAAAGTTTAAATTTACAAAGTATTGGAAATAGAATACAGGCAATAAAATACATATTAAATTGTAATCTTTAAATATTGGATGTTATATAAAAACAATAACACTTGTTAAAGATAACACAGCAATCAATCACTACTTTATTATAAAAAAAGAACATAAAAAAGTAAAATTAAAAAATTAACACATAAATTTTTAATTTAGGTCGTAACATTGAATCAACTTAAAAAAATAGCAGATTATGTTTTTTTTCTATCGGAATGTTAAGACTATCCAATGATATTTATACTAAAACGACACATATTAACATTATATCTAAAATATTTCCACATTCATTATCAAATATCATTTGTATATTTATTGTACAATTTCATTGGTCATACTGTTACCTGTAAAATTTTTTTAATGCCAACACTGAAATGATGGATGAACACTTAACGAGCGTTGAGGTTGCCTCTGATCCAAATCAACTCAGTTCTTCCGCCGATCCAAGTACCCGCCCATACCATGATGGTTCCACCACTATAAGGATGGACTTCCTGGCAGGATTTTAATCGCTGTTGGCGTCCAGGGGTTCTCCAGTGTCGTATACGTCTTGTATCCGGTCTCATACCAAAACGAGACTCATCAGAAAAGCACACGAAACGCCATTGTTCTTCTGCCCAATTTCTGTGTTCAAGAGCCCATTGATATCGAATCCTACGATTGTGCATTGCTATAGGTGGTACCCGTAGCGGTCTTCGGGAATGAAGGTTCACTTCATGCAAGCGGTTTCTGACTGTTTGGTCGCTAATTAAGTTCCCTGAAGAGTGATGAAGCCTCACACGGCTAACATCATGGCGGTTATTGTTGGAGCTCTTCGAGTTAAGATTTGAATGTATCGGTCTTGTCTCCGTGTGGTGCAGCGATACCGTCCTCCATGGCGCTCAGCCACGGTACCAGTGCTTCGGTAACGTGTCCAAAGTCGACTGATAACACTCTGACTTGTATTCAGAGCTAAAGCCACAGTACGTTGCCGGGAACCAGCTTCTATCATTCCCACGGCTCTGAGCATTTCTTCCCTGCTTAAATGACGTCGCCGCTCCATAATAACGTTGGTTTTAATCAGCAGTAGGGAAACAGTAGCACTAATAATGTCTTCAATGCGTTGTATGTTTTTATAGGGAAAATATTGACAGCTGATTTTCATCTTTTACTCGAATTTGATTGACAGTTCCTGATTCAAATTATGAAATGCACCAAAAAGGATCCATATAAATTTATAAAATCATAAATTTATTACAAAGCCACATCTCAATCTCAAGAAACCCGCATAAAAATGCTTGATCCCTAGACACTTTTGATGTGTGTACTTATTTTATTTTTAACCGACTTCAAAGAAGGAGGAGGTTCTCAATTCGACCGTATATTATTATGTTTTTTTTTTTTTTAATGTATGGCCCGCCAAAATGACTCTACTCTGCCTGATGGAAAGCATGAGCAGAATCCAATAGTGGCGGTCACCATACTCACTGCGAATGCAGGCAATGCAGTATGGCGACCCACACCATGGCGGCCTAGTGATGCTACTGCATCTTTTAGTCTAGTCAACAAGTATGGAACTTGTTGACTAGATTATTCGGGCCTCCGGTCTCGCACTCACCAACGAAACACGACAGCACTGCTGCTGTCATTTTACGTAGATTTTCTGTGCGAGGGTAGTACCGCCCCGGTCGAGCCGGCCCATTCAATTTTAATGTGTGTTCGCGGATAACTTCGTCGTCTATGAACCGATTTTGATGATTCTTTTTTTAATGGAAAGGAGGTGTCCCAACCGTTGTACCATGATAAGGATATTAAGATCTGATGATAGCATCCAAATGACATCGAGTCGAAACTTGAATTCGGTTTTTATTTGTAGTTCCTCATCTTTGGGCGGGAGCACCCTTATAGCATAATACCTCAAGGGACAGCTGAACGGGCGGAAGTGTGATCGAGGTAGAGAGAGAGAGAGACTGAGTTTGGGTAGTGTCTGTGTCTCTCACGCAAGCTTCTGATTGGTGGACGAACACACCAATTTGCATGACTGATTTGCCTGAAAATATACCAACCAATCAGAAGCCCAATCAAAAGCATGCGTGAAAGAGGCAGACACTACCCAATCTGTCTCTTTCCGCCCGTTCGGCTGCCCCTCGAGGTATATATGCTCTAGGGGTACCCCCGCCCACCACCCCACCCCAGTACCAGCTCTTCTCTCTAGACCGCATTCAACGGAGAGCGACTCGAATCGTCGCCTGCCAAGAAGTTTCAATTCGGGTGGACCCTTTGACGCTGCGTAAAAATGTGGCTTAGTTATGCAACTTCTACCGCATTTACTATGGGGAGTGCTCCGAGGAATTGTTCGGGCTGATTCCTGCCGCCTCTTTCCGCCATCGTTCTACGCGACAGCAGTTTCATCCCCAACACTTAGATGGTTGGCAGTCCACAACTGTGCGGTTTTCTAGCAAGTTTTTGCCTCGCACAATAAAACTGTGGAATGAACTGTCGCCTGCGGTATTCCCGGACCAATACGACCTTCAAGAAAAGAGCGTAGTCCTTCATGAAAGGTCGGCAACGCACTTGTGACGCCTCTGGTGTTGCGAGTGTCCATGGGCGGCGGTAATCGCTTACCATCAGGCGATACGTGTGCTCGTTTGCCCCCTTTTCAATTAAAAAAAAAAGAATTAAATATGGGTCCTATTGGGAACTTGAACTAAAACTTGAACTAAAATGGTATGTCTGTGGTATGTTTAATTTCGAGTTCCCAATAGGACCCATATTTAATTCTTTTTTTTTTATTGAACATAAAATGATCAAATGCTTTGTTCAATTTCAATATCTCATAGGACTGAACTGACTGACGTCGAATAATAATATCAAAACCAATTTACATTTGGTTCTCTTGTGTTGAACCCCTTTTTATGCAAAAATTCAAATATTGGTATCGTTTTCTGAAGCAGTAGTCGCTCGTTATACGAGGTCAGCCAGTCGATATCACAATGTCAGTCATATCGACAAGTACATGTGTTCTGTGATCGACACATATCTTCACTAACAGTACCAGGTATGTGATGCTGGTTTTCCATCTTACACTCAAGATTGCCAGTTATTAAGTCACGCAAAAAGGACACAATGTGACTTTTATGCTCTTCACGTCATCAGGTTGACTCATTTACATACTACTGACATTTGAAAGTGCGGTTACAAGACCATAGATAAGAATATGTACTTACGTACAAGACCTTCACTTTCTCTTCAGCCTACTGCCGTCCACTGCTGAACGAAGGCCCGAATATAACCACGAATAATTACTGTGAAATGGTTGCATATTTATACAGCATAGAATTCTAATTAATTATCTGTATCATTTAAGACGTATCTGGCCTACCGCACACAATTTGTTTATTGTAATCTTGTTAATTAGTGCAGCGTGCCCACAGTTTCGCGCGACTCAATCGTAACTGCTCGCAGCAACTGATCACATCGATGAGCAACTACTTGCGATCGATCGATACCAATTCCCAACTTGTTTACCTATTTAGGGTTAGTACATTCCATTGCATAGATGGACCAAGATCAATCCATTATGACAAAAAAAATGAAAAAGATACATACAGTGGAACATATAACTTCCTCCTTTTTTGAAGTCGGTTAAAAAATGCACTAAGCAGTCGCGATCTGTCTCTGATAACTGATCGCTGCAAGTCTTGCGACCATGAATAACAATCAATTCATGGGTACGCTCATTGGGTACGCTGCACTCTTTTGTTCTTGCTTTCTATCAATTCTTTGAAAATCGATGCGAGCAAACTCGCGTTACATCGACGGCACGGCACACGACACAAGCCGTTGTGCATAAAAGATAGGCTTTGTCAAAGGGCCTATGTATTAGTTTGAAAAAAAAAAACAATAAAATATATGTATAAAAAAACATTGATGACAGGAACACATTTTTAATTGCCAGTGGTTTGGACAATGTTATGGTTAGGGATTGCAATCCGGCGTCATTTTCAATCTGACCGGATCCGGATCGAATTTCATCAATCCAGCCGGATCCGGTCGGATTGATTTAACAAAGATAAATTCATTTCCTTGTGCGTTTCAACACGGACCGTTATTGAAGTGTAAAAAAAACTGCTGTAAAAAAAAAGACCGGAGTGAATCCACGGCCTAACAGAAAACCGGTGTGAAACAGCGCTTGCTCTGTGTTCCCACGAGTGAGTGAGGATACTGGAGGCCCATCCCCCATAGGCCGGCAACGCACTTGTGACGCCTCTGGTGTTGCGGGCGTTCATGGGTGGCGTTAATCGCTTACCATCAGGTGATACGTCTGCTAGATTGCCCCCTATTACATAATAAAAAAAGACCATAGACTATAACTAAAATAATTAAATTTCCAAAAATAATAACGTCTTTATCACCTACATAACGTAGCTGGTGATACAGTCTACTTTTACAAATTAATCAGAGATCGATACTATTAATCAACATCATGAAACTAATTAAACATAACGTAATGATTAACCTTAAGTGAGATCAAAATTCATCATTATGTCGTTATCATTAGTGGCTACTGCAAAGGTCCTAATCAGCTATATGTATTTGCATATTTGTCGGTCATGCAGGTAATTGTAATTATTAAACTTACCGACTTAATTAGTAGTAGATTCTTCAAGTTTCAAATAGTATTAAACATGGAGAGCAATCGTTTAGATGGCTTTTGAACTCAAGTTTTAACATGGAAAATCCGAAAATATATATTCTTTAAATGTCTACTTAAATGTCTGTCAAGTTTGTGTTCGAAATCTTTAGCTTGCTAACAAATATAATTACCATTGGTTTGAAACAACGATCTTAAGAAACGGTTTGTGTTTATTGTGTCATATATCCCAATCGACTAAAGAGCTTGCAAATGTAACCTGCAGGCACGGGACGCACGACTCGCACAGGTAGTGTTAACAGCATACGCTTAAAGTACCTAAATTCGAGACAGCGTGATTGTTTTGCCAAAATACAAATCTACCGGATCCGGTCGGTGTGACAGTACCGGATCCGTTAGACGTATATTTAAGCCGGATCCGCCGGATTACCGGATCCGGTTTTCCGGATTGCAATCCCTAGTTAGGGTTTAAACGACGTAATTTTTCAAAATTTTAATTGAGTTAATTAATAAATATTTCGGACATCTTACACACAACGCCATCTAGTCCCAAGCTAAGCAGAGCTAGTGTTATGGGTACTAGACAACTGATATAAATACATACATACTTCTTTTTGTAAATACATACATATTATACATACTAGCTGACCCGGCGAACTTCGTACCGCCATATTTATATACAATAATTAGCAATAAATTAAAATTGCGACTATAATTTGAGATTTAAACTATCCTATCTCTCAATTTGGATCGAACTGCACATGGTGTGCAAATTTTATTATAATCGGTTAAGTGGTTTAGGAGTCCATTGAGGACAAACATTGTGACACGAGATTTATATATATTAAGATAAAACACCCAAACTACGAAACTAATCTTTGCAGATCATACAAACATTTGGTCCGACCCGGGAATCGAAACCGAGACCTCAACGCATACGCATACGTTACCACTGCGCCACAGAGGCAGTCAAAAAAAGTACCCAAGTCTACCTAGTATTTCGAATTTTATATTCCTCTCGACGATATAACCACAATCAAAGTTTAATTATTTTAACTTCAAGTTCAATGACTATTACTTATACATTGTTACTGGATCAATTAAGTTTTAAAAATAACTACATATTAGTTATTTGCTGATCAGTATATTTAATTAAAGATTGAGCTATGTAGATTATTATTATTTTTTTTTTTTTTTTCTTTATTTGGAACAAAAAACAGTTACATGCTAAAATCTTAACTAAATACAATTAAATATTCGAGGTAATAAACATGTAACCCACACTATTGTTCACAGATTAACAATAATAAAATTGAGACGAAACAGGTCATTTTGTTACAGTGATACACAAATATAAAAGCATGCAAGTAAATGATACAAAATTATAAAGAATAACGAATAACTTATTCTGTTGGCAAAGCGGATAATAATTTAATGACATAACTCTTGTAGAGGCTATTAGATAAAGCAAATATGTCAACATCACTGAAATATTTGTTATATGTATCCACAAGGCGTCGTAGAGGTATGCGGACACCAGCATTAGTCCTACAAGATGGTGTGTGAAAAAGTTGGTATTGATGTGCCTTTCGCCGATAGACTGTTCTTGGTACAATATAACAAATTTCATTTGTGATAACAGAGCAATTAAATCTATTATTGCATAGACCGTGCAACATCATGGCATCGAGAAGTAGACGTCTAGACGCCAAGCTTAAAAGATTAAAATAATTTAACAACTCAGAATAAGGTAGTCTAGATCCCGTACCTTTGTAATAAGCCGAGCGTAAGAATTTTTTTTGCACTAATTCTAGTCTGCAAGAATATTTCGTGTAGATAGGGTTCCAAACAGGTATGGCAAATTCCAGTTGAGAACGTATGAGTGTTTTATACAACAACAATTGTGTGGAGGGTCGCACAAAGTCAGCGGAGGATCGTACGACAAAGCCATACATACGATAAGCTTTGTTTATTATATTATCAATGTGCTTGTCAAAGTGCAGACAGGGATCCAATAAGACCCCCAGATCGCGAACCAAATCCACCTTGTTTAATGGGGTATTATTAATTGAATATAAGAAGTCAAGTTTATGTTTTTTTTTGGTAAATGAAATAGTGTGGCATTTAGGGAGACTAAGAAATAGCTTATTCCGGATACAGTAATTATGTAATCTACACAGGTCTTGCTGAAGAAGCTGACAATCTTGTATATCTTTGCATGACTTGTAAATTTTAATATCGTCAGCGTACATCAAAAAATTAGAGTGCTCAAAACATACTTTTATGTCATTGACAAAAATTATAAAAAGCAATGGGCCCAAAATCGACCCCTGGGGAACCCCAGAACTGGCCACAATGGAGTCCGAATAGTGTCCATTAATAACAACTCTTTGTGTTCGGTTAAAAATATATGACATAAACCAGCGAAGCAAATTCCCACGTATGCCATTGAAAGCAATTTTTTCTAATAACAGTGAATGATCCACTTTATCAAATGCCTTCTTAAAATCCGTGTAAACGGCGTCAACTTGTACTTGCTTGTCCATGTTTGAAAATATATATCCAACAAAGGTCATAAGGTTGGTACAAGCAGAGCGCCGCTTGACAAAACCATGTTGCTCAGGTAAAATTAGTTGATGGATATGAGGATAAACTGCATCGTGAATGAGTCTCTCAAAGACCTTTGACAGTATAGATAAAATTGAGATCGGTCGATAATTCTCCACGTTATTCTTATCCCCGTTCTTGTAAATTGGTGTTATAAATGCTTGCTTCCACACGGATGGAAATACAGACTCAAGTAGGCATTTATTGAATATAATTTCCAAGGCTTGAGAAATAGTGTTTACCGTTCTTAAAAAGAAGTATGGTGGTATCCCATCAGGACCGGCACCTTTGGAGGAGTCTAACGATTTGAGAGCTTTCTGAATAGAGGTCTCTGACAGATATACATCGGATAAACACGAGGAAAGCTCAGTACATTGATCAGAAGGTTGCCAACTTAGTGGGTCGAGAGTAGAATGCTCATAGACAGAACAAAAGAAAGAAGAAAACAGGTTGCAAATATCTGTAGGATTGTCTGATGAAACATTATTATAATACATTGTATTAGGAAAGTTAGCTTTATTATTTTTATTCGAAATGTAAGACCAAAAATATTTTATATTACTAGGTATGCTCTCTTCTACTGATTTTATATATGCACGAAAACAATTGACCATTTCTCTATGAAATAGCTTGCGGTAGTTGGAAAAGTGTTCATAGTCAAAAGTATTTCTGTATATTTTCCATTTATTCCACGCGCGATCTTTTTTTTTAAATATTCGAATTAGATTGGGAGAGAACCAAATAGGAAAACGTGAACTCTTTGACTGAGTCAAAGGAACATGCATTCTAATCACACTATACAGGATTTCATAAAATGTATCAACGGCTTGTTCAGCAGCAAGATGTGATAGTGTTGCTTTCCAGTCCATTTTAGCAAGTGCCTCATTAATGTGGTCGTAATTAGCTTTGAAATATTTATGAGTGAACAATATCTGACGTTTCATGGCTACAAACTCAGCATTCAAACTAGTATAGATAGAAAAAGGTGGATGATGAGGGACAGTGTTCAGAATGGCACTACAAGTTACGGCCTCACAATCGATATTCGAGATATACAGATCAAGTATTCGGTCTAAATTGTTTTTAAATGTGTTGTACTGGGTACCATTTATCATTGACAAAAAATTAATTAATGTTTGTCTAGGTGAGCTAAATGTCGACGAAACTAAATTGGGAAAAACATGATTATCTTGAAATTGCCAGTCAATGTCGGGGCGATTAAAGTCTCCAGTAATAAAATAAGATTCTACAGATGGGTCATTGACAACATTTTGTAACATATTTAAATATTCAATGTACACTGCGTCGCTAGACCGTGGTGGAATGTATACAGCACTAATAATGTGGCGAGTATTTGGTTGAGATGCTGGAAGCTCTAAAATAATCTGCTCAATAGCTGAACTATCGAACTGTGTAATTAATTTATTTGGACGTAGTTCACGTCGAACTGCCACCAGGACTCCACCACCCTCGGCTTTACAGGTGGCAGACCTGTCGCGATCACATCGGAAAACTATGTAGCGATTATCAATAAACTGATTATTTAGAATATCCGGTGTGAGCCAAGTTTCAGTTAGAATCACTACGTCATATGAATTTGCCATTATGTTCATGTATAAAGTTTGTAACTTTGTGCGAATGCCTCCACAGTTCTGATAATACATAACGATACTATTAGAAGACATTAAAAGTGAGTGAACTATAAATACATAATATCATGGAACAGCTTAAAATTATTATAAATGATACAGTATGGAACCCTATCGAGATGGCACATCCCGGTACTAGTGTCATGGAACATTGGACCATCGTACTAACATATTTAAACTTCGAGTGATGGAAAGCGATATAATTTGTTGCTAAATGCCTCATAGATTTGAATAATAAACAATATTTATGGTTATATAAAATAGTTCTTACTATCACCAAATGTTGACTGGATGAGTTTACAATAAGCTTAAGAATATAGTATTTATGTATAATGAAAGTATTAAGGTTGAAAAAATAAAATGCACAGTAAATATTAGAACACAATAAAGAAGACTGAGTCGTGACAATCCGCAGAACGAGTAGATGTCCGCCATCACTTGCAAAAGCTCGAAGATCCGGCCCCATGCTTCCCAGGAAACCTGTTAAGGTCGTCCTCACAGCGAACAGCATGCACCGGGGCTCCATCTCGCTCACGGACCAGTATAGTCCCGTTTTTGATCCACACGTATTTGTATCCAGTATTGCGAGCAACTTCCCTGCTCTTCCGAAATAAAATCTTGTTCCTCAGAGTAAGATGTTCGTTTAGATAGACTTGTACCGCTGTGCCAGGAATTCCCAATTGATCTGACTTAACATTCCCCTTCCTTCGGTAAGCGCCAATCAATTGGTCACGTGTAATCTTTGACTTCAGTTTTACAATGACATTTTTCGGCCTACTATCATGTTGCTGAGCATGAGGAACCCTATGAACAGACAGGATGTCGTTTGATGAAACGGTAAAATTCACCGCTTTGCCAATAGAGTCAACTAGTGTAAGCAGGTTTTCATTCCTCTTTTCAGGCAAGTTGCATATTTCTACGTTGCACTGACGTGACCGCTGCTCCATAGAATCGATTTTAGCCTCGAGCTCCGCCACCTTGATACCGCTGCTACTCTGACTGCTTTGATGACTTTCTAAGGCCTCTATTCGGCTCTTCATGTCCTCGTAACCCCTATTTATGAATGATATAGACTTTTCAATGTCTAAGTTAGTTTTCTGAATAGAGATGTTTTGTAATTTTAATTCAGCAATTTCGGAGACTAATTTATTAAGCGTGATGTCTTGCTCAGTTTTCCAGGACAAAAGCATGTTTTTAAGCTCATCAAATTTATCCTGATGTAGTTGCTGTTCTACTGGTGAAACATTATCAAGTCTGGAACGTTTACCGGGTCTTGTGGTTACATTAACTGTGTCGCAGGGGCTGCGATCAGAAATCGAAGCAGTACTAGCCATTGAGATATCCGGCTCTGATTGTGTCCCCTGAAGAGGGCCGGTGGGGGACGAGTGCAAGATTCGCGGCATAATGGTTTGTTTATGTGGAGTCGATACTAGGCAGCTAATTAGAGCCAATGTATAACAGACGCCGTGGCACTGCGTACAATGCACCGGTCCCGAGACACTGCGTCGACGGATCGAATCCCCGCCCTCACTATCAGTTCTTTTTGTGATTTCAATAATTTATTTAAATTCAAATTATTATCTATAGGGACTGTAAATATCACAATAAATGAAGAGGTAGTAGCTCACTGATATCCGCTATCCCGCTCTGACTCCTCCCAGTGGGCGTGCACCACCGGCTCAAATACCACAGGAGAAACAAGGAATCGAAAAATCGAACAAACAGCCAATAACAAACAATTTATATCACAGATTCAACATTATCACTGCACAATAAGTAACACGACCGACCGCTTCCGAATGTACGAGCTGACTAGTATAACATATATAGTATAACAAAGTTTAAATTTACAAAGTATTGGAAATAGAATACAGGCAATAAAATACATATTAAATTGTAATCTTTAAATATTGGATGTTATATAAAAACAATAACACTTGTTAAAGATAACACAGCAATCAATCACTACTTTATTATAAAAAAAGAACATAAAAAAGTAAAATTAAAAAATTAACACATAAATTTTTAATTTAGGTCGTAACATTGAATCAACTTAAAAAAATAGCAGATTATGTTTTTTTTCTATCGGAATGTTAAGACTATCCAATGATATTTATACTAAAACGACACATATTAACATTATATCTAAAATATTTCCACATTCATTATCAAATATCATTTGTATATTTATTGTACAATTTCATTGGTCATACTGTTACCTGTAAATTTTTTTTAATGCCAACACTGAAATGATGGATGAACACTTAACGAGCGTTAAGGTTGCCTCTGATCCAAATCAACTCAGTTCTTCCGCCGATCCAAGTACCCGCCCATACCATGATGGTTCCACCACTATAAGGATGGACTTCCTGGCAGGATTTTAATCGCTGTTGGCGTCCAGGGGTTCTCCAGTGTCGTATACGTCTTGTATCCGGTCTCATACCAAAACGAGACTCATCAGAAAAGCACACGAAACGCCATTGTTCTTCTGCCCAATTTCTGTGTTCAAGAGCCCATTGATATCGAATCCTACGATTGTGCATTGCTATAGGTGGTACCCGTAGCGGTCTTCGGGAATGAAGGTTCACTTCATGCAAGCGGTTTCTGACTGTTTGGTCGCTAATTAAGTTCCCTGAAGAGTGATGAAGCCTCACGGCTAACATCATGGCGGTTATTGTTGGAGCTCTTCGAGTTAAGATTTGAATGTATCGGTCTTGTCTCCGTGTGGTGCAGCGATACCGTCCTCCATGGCGCTCAGCCACGGTACCAGTGCTTCGGTAACGTGTCCAAAGTCGACTGATAACACTCTGACTTGTATTCAGAGCTAAAGCCACAGTACGTTGCCGGGAACCAGCTTCTATCATTCCCACGGCTCTGAGCATTTCTTCCCTGCTTAAATGACGTCGCCGCTCCATAATAACGTTGGTTTTAATCAGCAGTAGGGAAACAGTAGCACTAATAATGTCTTCAATGCGTTGTATGTTTTTATAGGGAAAATATTGACAGCTGATTTTCATCTTTTACTCGAATTTGATTGACAGTTCCTGATTCAAATTATGAAATGCACCAAAAAGGATCCATATAAATTTATAAAATCATAAATTTATTACAAAGCCACATCTCAATCTCAAGAAACCCGCATAAAAATGCTTGATCCCTAGACACTTTTGATGTGTGTACTTATTTTATTTTTAACCGACTTCAAAGAAGGAGGAGGTTCTCAATTCGACCGTATATTATTATGTTTTTTTTTTTTTTTTAATGTATGGCCCGCCAAAATGACTCTACTCTGCCTGATGGAAAGCATGAGCAGAATCCAAGAGTGGCGGTCACCATACTCACTGCGAATGCAGGCAATGCAGTATGGCGACCCACACCATGGCGGCCTAGTGATGCTACTGCATCTTTTAGTCTAGTCAACAAGTATGGAACTTGTTGACTAGACTATTCGGGCCTCCGGTCTCGCACTCACCAACGAAACACGACAGCACTGCTGCTGTCATTTTACGTAGATTTTCTGTGCGAGGGTAGTACCGCCCCGGTCGAGCCGGCCCATTCAATTTTAATGTGTGTTCGCGGATAACTTCTTCGCTTATGAACCGATTTTGATGATTCTTTTTTTAATGGAAAGGAGATGTCCCAACCGTCGTACCATGATAAGGATATTAAGATCTGATGATAGCATCCAAATGACATCGAGTCGAAACTTGAATTCGGTTTTTGTTTTTGTATTTTTTTTCTTATTTGTAGTTCCTCATCTTTGGGCGGGAGCACCCTTATAGCATAATACCTCAAGGGACAGCGGAACGGGCGGAAGTGTGATCGAGGTAGAGAGAGAGAGAGACTGAGTTTGGGTAGTGTCTGTGTCTCTCACGCAAGCTTCTGATTGGTGGACGAACACACCAATTTGCATGACTGATTTGCCTGAAAATATACCAACCAATCAGAAGCCCAATCAAAAGCATGCGTGAAAGAGGCAGACACTACCCAATCTGTCTCTTTCCGCCCGTTTGGCTGCCCCTCGAGATATATATGCTCTAGGGGTACCCCCGCCCACCACCCCACCCCAGTACCAGCTCTTCTCTCTAGACCGCATTCAACGGAGAGCGACTCGAATCGTCGCCTGCCAAGAAGTTTCAATTCGGGTGGACCCTTTGACGCTGCGTAAAAATGTGGCTTAGTTATGCAACTTCTACCGCATTTACTATGGGGAGTGCTCCGAGGAATTGTTCGGGCTGATTCCTGCCGCCTCTTTCCGCCATCGTTCTACGCGACAGCAGTTTCATCCCCAACACTTAGATGGTTGGCAGTCCACAACTGTGCGGTTTTCTAGCAAGTTTTTGCCTCGCACAATAAAACTGTGGAATGAACTGTCGCCTGCGGTATTCCCGGACCAATACGACCTTCAAGAAAAGAGCGTAGTCCTTCATGAAAGGTCGGCAACGCACTTGTGACGCCTCTGGTGTGCTCGTTTGCCCCCTTTTCAATTAAAAAAAAAAGAATTAAATATGGGTCCTATTGGGAACTTGAACTAAAATGGTATGTCTGTGGTATGTTTAATTTTAATTCTTTTTTTTTAATTGAACATAAAATGCTTTGTTCAATTTCAATATCTCATAGGACTGAACTGACTGACGTCGAATAATAATATCAAAACCAATTTACATTACACCACTCTTGTGTTGAACCCCTTTTTATGCAAAAATTCAAATATTGGTATCGTTTTCTGAAGCAGTAGTCGCTCGTTATACGAGGTCAGCCAGTCGATATCACAATGTCAGTCATATCGACAAGTACATGTGTTCTGTGATCGACACATATCTTCACTAACAGTACCAGGTATGTGATGCTGGTTTTCCATCTTACACTCAAGATTGCCAGTTAATAAGTCACGCAAAAAGGACACAATGTGACTTTTATGCTCTTCGCGTCATCAGGTTGACTCATTTACATACTACTGACATTTGAAAGTGCGGTTACAAGACCATAGATAAGAATATGTACTTAAGTACAAGACCTTCACTTTCTCTTCAGCCTACTGCCGTCCACTGCTGAACGAAGGCCCGAATATAACCACGAATAATTACTGTGAAATGGTTGCATATTTATACAGCATAGAATTCTAATTAATTATCTGTATCATTTAAGACGTATCTGGCCTACCGCACACAATTTGTTTATTGTAATCTTGTTAATTAGTGCAGCGTGCCCACAGTTTCGCGCGACTCAATCGTAACGGCTCGCAGCAACTGATCACATCGATGAGCAACTACTTGCGATCGATCGATACCAATTCCCAACTTGTTTACCTATTTAGGGTTAGTACATTCCATTGCATAGATGGACCAAGATCAATCCATTATGACAAAAAAAATGAAAAAGATACATACAGTGGAACATATAACTTCCTCCTTTTTTGAAGTCGGTTAAAAAATGCACTAAGCAGTCGCGATCTGTCTCTGATAACTGATCGCTGCAAGTCTTGCGACCATGAATAACAATCAATTCATGGGTACGCTCATTGGGTACGCTGCACTCTTTTGTTCTTGCTTTCTATCAATTCTTTGAAAATCGATGCGAGCGAACTCGCGTTACATCGACGGCACGGCACACGACACAAGCCGTTGTGCATAAAAGATAGGCTTTGTCAAAGGGCCTATGTATTAGTTTGAAAAAAAAAAACAATAAAATATATGTATAAAAAACATTGATGACAGGAACACATTTTTAATTGCCAGTGGTTTGGACAATGTTATGGTTAGGGATTGCAATCCGGCGTCATTTTCAATCTGACCGGATCCGGATCGAATTTCATCAATCCAGCCGGATCCGGTCGGATTGATTTAACAAAGATAAATTCATTTCCTTGTGCGTTTCAACACGGACCGTTATTGAAGTGTAAAAAAAACTGCTGTAAAAAAAAAGACCGGAGTGAATCCACGGCCTAACAGAAAACCGGTGTGAAACAGCGCTTGCTCTGTGTTCCCACGAGTGAGTGAGGATACTGGAGGCCCATCCCCCATAGGCCGGCAACGCACTTGTGACGCCTCTGGTGTTGCGGGCGTTCATGGGTGGCGTTAATCGCTTACCATCAGGCGATACGTCTGCTAGATTGCCCCCTATTACATAATAAAAAAAGACCATAGACTATAACTAAAATAATTAAATTTCCAAAAATAATAACGTCTTTATCACCTACATAACGTAGCTGGTGATACAGTCTACTTTTACAAATTAATCAGAGATCGATACTATTAATCAACATCATGAAACTAATTAAACATAACGTAATGATTAACCTTAAGTGAGATCAAAATTCATCATTATGTCGTTATCATTAGTGGCTACTGCAAAGGTCCTAATCAGCTATATGTATTTGCATATTTGTCGGTCATGCAGGTAATTGTAATGATTAAACTTACCGACTTAATTAGTAGTAGATTCTTCAAGTTTCAAATAGTATTAAACATGGAGAGCAATCGTTTAGATGGCTTTTGAACTCAAGCTTTAACATGGAAAATCCGAAAATATATATTCTTTAAATGTCTACTTAAATGTCTGTCAAGTTTGTGTTCGAAATCTTTAGCTTGCTAACAAATATAATTACCATTGGTTTGAAACAACGATCTTAAGAAACGGTTTGTGTTAATTGTGTCATATATCCCAATCGACTAAAGAGCTTGCAAATGTAACCTGCAGGCACGGGACGCACGACTCGCACAGGTAGTGTTAACAGCATACGCTTAAAGTACCTAAATTCGAGACAGCGTGATTGTTTTGCCAAAATACAAATCTACCGGATCCGGTCGGTGTGACAGTACGGGATCCGTTAGACCAGTGGCGAACCTAGGAATTTATTTCGGGGGGGGATACCATCTTTTGTAAACCTTAGAAATGCATGAACAATTTTAGTGTAAATGTTACGTATTATGTATTGTATACATTGCCTAGGCATTGTGTAGAATATCAGATTATACAGATTGCCAGTAAAATATAAATATATGTAGAGAGAGATAGAAAGAAACGTTGCTCAGGTAAACGAATAAGTCGTACGAGGCGGCGACGATACTGGCGCGAGCCCCACCCGCCGCCGCCACCCGAGACAGCGCCGGATCATGAGCCCGGAATGCTTCGGCGGAACGCACATACGCAAGCCCTACGGGCTTGTCGGGTACGGCTCGAAATCCAGGGCTGTACCAGCCAACACGCTATCGGAGCCGTTCTGCCGAGCTTCGAAGCTCGGATAGAGAAAACCGACTGTGTCACCTACTGATTTACTCAGATACTTATCGGGCACGGTTGCTTATGTGAGTATCTGAACAGAATCGGACGTGAGGCTCCGGCACAATGCCACCACTGCGGGTCCACCCAGCACACGCTGGAGGGCTGCCCTGCGTGGGAGTCCGAGCCTTGAGTCCTGGTCAGACAGATCGGACAAAACCTGTTACCACCAGCATTGATCGCGGCAATGCTGGCGAGTAGTGTGGGATGGGAGGCCGCGGTCTCCTTCTGTGAAGAGATGTTATGCTGCAGAAGGAGTCCGCAGAGCGGGATCGAGAAAAGGTAGATCCGGCTCGCAGGAGGCAACGAAGGGGACGCGATAGAGACCGTTAACTCCCCAATCGTCGCTTAAGGGTCGTTGTGGCCACATTTAGGGGAAATGGGGCCGCTGCAAACGACTCGAGACCTGTGACACCGGGGTGTCGTCTAAGGCGGGTCGGTGTCCCGACTCTTACTGTGTAGAGCGGTGAGAGGCGCGATAGCGACCTGCCCCGGGGGTGGTACGGGGAGGTACGGCAGGGGGAACTCCAGAAGCCACTGATGCATTCCTGGAGCTCCCCCGACAGCCGAGGTAGTCCGCGGCGGGGTTTAGTGGGTAGACCAATACGTCGGGAGTCCCACACACGGCGTTCATGTGTCCCCCCACGGAGGGTATTGTAAAGAAGAAAGGTTAACGAATAAGTAAACACAGAGAACAACCGAAAATCACATGTTTTTATTTGAAGGAAAAAAAGTATAACTTTATAAAATTATTCGTGGTAAATTCAATATGAAGAAATTTTCATGGAATTTTTGTACTCTTACAAATGATTAAAAATAAAATCAAGCCGCGTTTATTTATTGTGCGCTAGCTTGTTAAGGATGTCTTTTGGGTTTAGAGGAACATCTCGGTGTCCTGTGGTGCTTTTCAAGTAAGATTTCACTCCTCTTAGAGTTGAAAACGAACGCTTACATGTTGCAGTTGTTACAGGAATCGTGGCACCAATTCGCGTCGTCGCTCGCCAACAATCGTGAAGTTAATTTTTTTATTGAACATAAATATTTCGGGGGGGGGGAATATATCCCCCATATCCCCCCCCTGGGTTCGCCACTGCGTTAGACGTATATTTAAGCCGGATCCGCCGGATTACCGGATCCGGTTTCCCGGATTGCAATCCCTAGTTAGGGTTTAAACGACGTAATTTTTCAAAATTTTAATTGAGTTAATTAATAAATATTTCGGACATCTTACACACAACGCCATCTAGTCCCAAGCTAAGCAGAGCTAGTGTTGGGTACTAGACAACTGATATAAATACATACATACTTCTTTTTGTAAATACATACATATTATACATATAAAACACCCAAACTACGAAACTAATCTTTGCAGATCATACAAACATTTGGTCCGACCCGGGAATCGAAACCGAGACCTCAACGCATACGCATACGTTACCACTGCGCCACAGAGGCAGTCAAAAAAAGTACCCAAGTCTACCTAGTATTTCGAATTTTATATTCCTCTCGACGATATAACCACAATCAAAGTTTAATTATTTTAACTTCAAGTTCAATGACTATTACTTATACATTGTTACTGGATCAATTAAGTTTTAAAAATAACTACATATTAGTTATTTGCTGATCAGTATATTTAATTAAAGATTGAGCTATGTAGATTAATAACAAAGTTTAAATTTACAAAGTATTGGAAATAGAATACAGGCAATAAAATACATATTAAATTGTAATCTTTAAATATTGGATGTTATATAAAAACAATAACACTTGTTAAAGATAACACAGCAATCAATCACTACTTTATTATAAAAAAAGAACATAAAAAAGTAAAATTAAAAAATTAACACATAAATTTTTAATTTAGGTCGTAACATTGAATCAACTTAAAAAAATAGCAGATTATGTTTTTTTTTCTATCGGAATGTTAAGACTATCCAATGATATTTATACTAAAACGACACATATTAACATTATATCTAAAATATTTCCACATTCATTATCAAATATCATTTGTATATTTATTGTACAATTTCATTGGTCATACTGTTACCTGTAAAATACTTTTTTTTAATGCCAACACTGAAATGATGGATGAACACTTAACACACTGCTATTCTGGTAATACTTTTTGTATTCTAAAATGTGTTTTTTTTTTGTAAAATGTGATGTCGCAGCCGCTCAGAGATCCAGTTCCGGCTCTTCTGCGCCGTTTGTATTTCGTTTCGAGTGCGGCGACTGCGACAGTGTGCGATATTGAATATGGAGGCACTAAAAGACGAAAAACTTCATAGATATTTAAGTTAAAAGGAATAAAACTTTGTTTCATTCCATGTCACATACATACATAATATAAACCATAGTTGCGTATAAATCAAGGCACGATAATGAATACTAGAAACGATAAATCTTTAACTAACTTTGAAATGGCAAATAAGAACAAAGTTATTGTTCAAACCAACCAAGCATGGGGCGAGTCAAATATCTACCGACATGATTTCTGTCAAAATAAATAATGTAAGTTAGTTTCTCGTTAAATTTCACGCCACAGTATTGTCAATATATTCATTAAATGCAATTGTGGCGCAGTTATTCGAACTTTTTCAGGTTTTCGATGTGCAGCCTCATTTGCAAACAATAAATAGAGACATTAGTGCCTCCACAGCCAACATCACAATATATTTACAACTCTTTTGAGTACATGTATACAGTCCCTTGTGAACACCAGCCACAATTTTCCTATAGGCTATTCAATCCCGTGGGCAAATATCATGACGAGGCCTGGCTCCACCATCATGTGCTCGTCGACATGCGTGTTGTCACAGTGTAACACGAGAACTGCTTGCTTGCCCGGCACTCGCTTACATACGTACTTTTCGTATAATCTGTGGACAATGTACACTGTAGTTAATTAGGAAACTTTATTTCGAACAATAATTTTATAGTGGGAGTCACGCACATTTGAGGCGGCCCGATGGAAGAAATATGATAGTGAACACGTAATTCGGCTGCTTGTTTGCCTACCTATGGTGTCAATAATATAGTTTAAAAAAATTAGTAAACAAAAAAAACTATTACAAACAAACATATAGGTAAATAAAAGCGTGTTAAAATTCAAAATTTACTCAAGCACTCACTTTCACCCCCATAACTTTTAAACGACTCAACTGAATTTCATGAAACATGTCTAAGAACACACGTAACTCACCTTTCATACAAAAAAAAAACTAAACTAAATTGAAATCGCTTCATCCGTTCGCGAGCTACGGTGCCACAGACAGACAGACACGTCAAACTTATAACACCCCTCTTTTTCCGTCGGAGGTTAAAAAGGACTACAATTAGAAAATAAAACTTAATAGGTTGAAGCAGTACATGAGGCTCAAAGCATTGTCAACAAATTATTATAGACACTTGCTTAACTCAAACTCTCTGTCAATTAATATTAGGTCTTTACCTATGAAATTGCCGTTTTGTATGCAATAAGTGAAAGTACTTATTTTTTCAAACTTTTTTATTTCTGTTATTCGAAGTAATCACCCATGCAATCGACGCATCTTTGTCAACGCATTGGCAGTTTATTGATGCCCTTCTTGTAAAAATCAGCTGGAATAACAGAAATAAAAAAGTTTGAAAAAAGAAGTACTTTCACTTATTGCATATTCCATAGGTAAAGACCTATTATTAGGTATAGTTTACCTTCTATTATTTTGTCGTGTTTCGAGCGAGGACAGACCAGGCGGCCACCGTCTTTCATGACAGTTCTCCATTAGGTCATCTATTATATGAGGTGGGCAGCCAGATTCTGATAAACTTCGTTTGATCATCATCTGGAAAAAGTCAATCCATTATCAAAACTTTAAAAACTTAATTACCGGACAATTTTCATAAGGTCAAACCCATTTATATTGGCAAACAAAGAACACATCATCATAAAGTTACACATGATATAATTAGGTAGCCTATGGGACTATTTATTAAGCCAAACTCGCCTTTTTTATTACCAACTAGCCGACCCACGCAACCCCGTTTGCGTCTCTTATTGCCCGTAGCGTGATAATTTTCCCCCGTTTTTGAAACATTTTTCATTGGTGCTCCGCTCCTATTGGTCATAGCGTGATGATATATAGCCTATAGCCTTCCTCGATAAATGTACTATCCAAAACTGAAAGATTTTTTTAAATCGGACCAGCGGTTCTTGAGATTAGCGCGTTCAAACAAACAAACTCTTCAGCTTTATTTAATAGTATAGATATTGATATAAATATGTCTAGGTAAAAAGGTTTTGACTGAATATCAGTTTTCCACGGAGCTATTGAGACTTTTGCAAAAACTTAATAAACCTTTGAAAGTTGAACTAGTTGTCAGTATATTTGAGGGCACTAACTTCCCAATAACGATAGCTCTCCGAGGCACGGTCACTCTTAAAAGCAAGCACTATTTCTATCTCCCTTACGTCATCGCACCCTCGATAAGAGACTACATCTCTCTAAAAGTTATAAACGGCAAGTGTAATCTTACAGATGCCACTGTCACAAGCTTTTCAAGGTTCTACTATTGTATGCGACGTAAATAAAGCCTCTGCTTGGCATGTATTACTTTACTTATTCACTTATATACAATACTAGCGACCCGCCCCGGCTCCGCACGGGTGGATTTCAGATGCCCCCGCCGACGACACGATTCGTGCATTTTAAATCTGTTATATCTTCGAATATATTCATTTAAATTAGATACTGTACAGTGCTATTTTGATCTATATTAAATGCACAATTTATTTAATTTACTTAATTGTATAAGGATTCATTCTGTATTGCTTAAAATCACTTCGTAAATAAGGCATTATTTCTCGTAAAAAGAAAGGAATAAAAAATAGTTGTTGTGGGTAAACCCTAAGAGATAGACATATACCGTCGCGGACTTTTTTGTAGTACTTTTTAAGGTGTACAATACTGTAGTACATTATTTTGATCTATCTCGTAGGGTGCAACCAGCGTTTGCAATGTAAGCGCAAAAAAAGTGTTTATTTGCTACATCACATTAGAAACCTCGAAAATTATCAGTGTTCCCATACTATATTATGCATTTATTATACATAAAAACCTTCCTCTTGAATCACTCTATCTATTAAAGAAACCCGCATCAAAATCCGTTGCGTAGTTTTAAAGATTTAAGCAAACAAAGGGATATAGGGACAGAGAAAGCGACTTTGTTTTATACTATGTAGTGATGACAAGATATGTATTTAAATTACTTAAGGTGAAACACTTCCCCATGCAGAAGATAATTTGATAGTAAAACCGTAATTCCGGTTTAAATTGGAAAAGACTGGAAGATACGGTAATCAAATCCACTCAAACTTAGAAATTCAATTATTTTTCACTAACATTCGCTAAGGCTACGCCTTTTTCAAGTATTAGCTGCCAGAATTAGTCTACGCTGCCTGATGGAAAGCTTGACTAGAATCTAAGATTGGTGGTTACCATCCTCAATGCGAACGTGGAAATGCAGTATAGTGACTCACACTATAGCGGCCTAGTGAGATGCTTCTTCACGCCCCGCTTAAAGGACCCGGGATTATGGTTAAGTTACGTTAAGTTCGGAGCGTATGTCTACCACTCTAATGCGATGACTTCCAGCGCCTGTAGTCCTATAGAGGAAGGGAGAAGGGGGGCCAAATGGCAGAGCTCTTCCGAACACCCTCCACGATAAAGGCGATAGAGGACTAGGCCTTCTAATAACAGAGCAAATTGCTCTGAGCAATCTTGCCCGATGATTCATATTTCCATTTGTTATATACAGGTGTGTCTACGCCCTCGACTGCTACCGTTGCTATTTGTATACCTTTTTGTGACGGTAAACAAAGGAAGATAAACAACTGGAAATTGTTATTAAACAACGTCTGTAAGGCCGGGGAACTAATTGCATACCAGCTAGGTATTTGACTAGTTTCCCGACCTGATCACATACGCATGACTGATAGACTTTTACTCATACATATAGTTTTTGTAGTTTACTGGGACTTATTTGCGATTTTTTTTATATTTTTTTATAATTCATTTATCTTTATTGTATACACAAAGTAAAATAGTACAACAATATCAGTTACAAAGTGTATATATATATCAATTGGCGGTCTTATTGCTCACGGCGATTTCTTTTAGATTTCGATTTCTTTTTTTTATTTAAAAAGTTACGATAGCTTAGCTTACCGACGTTTCGAACGGGTTATATGTACCAGTTGTTTTTTTGTTTACGCGGATAATGCTTTTCCCACCATACCCTTCTGGAAAGACGAAGGCCGTGTGTGAAACTTCCGGAGAACCGGTCTACCTACTAAACCCCGTGACTGCCTACTTTGGCAGCTGCGGGCTGTCGGGTGGAGGAACGGGTTATACCAACCTCTCGTGGCGGCGGGTAGACTGGTGAAAAAGGACTGTATTGTGTACATTAATAATATCGCCATTTTTAAATATGATATTATTTTATATGAAAATTAGAAGACTTATTCATAAGGGTAATTGTTGACGAGCATTCGTCATAGTTAAATACGTTATATTACTATAAGTCAAGTGTAAACAAACATATATTTTGATGAATGAGATAGTCCACAATAATAATAATTAAATCACACACGATTGTAATATGTTCATTCAGAGAATAATAAGCACTATTTATCGAGCTCAAGGCTCGTGAAGGCTTTGTTCCAAAGCATTTGCTGGTGTCACTAAATGTTTTATTTTTCGTATACATACTCTAAATTTCCCTCTTTCAACCATTGGGTACATAACAAGATCAATAGTCACCCAGGTGCTTCTTAGTTGACCACTATTTTGCAGAATGATTATACCCAGAACCGCCACATTTTTTTTATCTATGGGCCCTCCAAAGTGACTACTCTGCCTGGTGGAAAGCATAAGCAGAATCCAAGAGTGGTGGTCACCATACTCATTGTGAATGCAGACAATGCAGCATGGAGACGCACACCCTGGCGGCCTATTGGGCTCCCGGTCTCGCCAGCAATGAAACACGACAACACGAAGGCTGTCATTTTAGGTTGATCTTCTGTGCGAGGGTAGTACCGCCCTGGTCGAGCCTTTTTTCTGGGTGGTTTTTGTACTCGTTTCATGTATGTTTATAAAGTCCCCCATTGAATATTGCCGAGTGCAGAAACTGACTTTAAAAATTACTGTAAAGGAATGTAGGTGGTATTATGGTCCGATAGCTAAATTACGAAGACTTAAATGTAGAAAAATAATAACAAAAGCATCAACATACTACCTGTAACACATCATCGGGCGTGGATATCATACCACCCCAGCGAGTAACGCGGGCTCTCGTAAGCGAATTTGCCCAGCGCACTACCTCTTCACGCTCCATCTGATCGGCCAGGGCGCGCATTGTAGGGTTAGACAGTCGCATAGCACGCATAAACTCCTGGAAAGACAAAATAATATGTTCTAATGTTAAGTACCGAGATAAAGAATCATCATCATCATCTGCCTATCGCAGTCCACTGCTGGTAGGTCTCTCCAATTGCACGCCACTTGGTTCGATCCTTGGCTTCTCGCATCCAGCTCCTGCCAGCCGTCTCGCGCAAATCATCACTCCACCTGGCCTATGTTAAAAGAATAATGGTGCTAATTTTGTGGTTCGAAAACTCTCTAAGCTTAACTAAAAATCAGTTTTGTCCTGTCAAACGATGTTCTAAACGTCAGATATTGACTAAAATTAGATATGTCACACTAAAAATACATGTTATCTAAATACATAGCATTTTGGAAATCACTGCACCAAAATCATACAATGGGTGATAATTTTAGAGAAGTTTAGTGACGCTAAAACAGATTTAGCGCCAATGTCTACAAAGGCGACACAAGGAAATGACCAACAGATAGGCTCTAAAAGCTTTTTAGATATAATTATGTTTTTTTTATTTTATCTACTTATTGTCTTAATATGAAAGTGTACAATCAGCAAATTCTTATCAATTTAAACATTAAAGAGGTTTTTAGATAATTAAGATTGATGTTGAAATTTTTACAAGAATTGCCTTTTAATCTGACAACGAACTGTACCGATATTTCAGTGTTGCTAAAGGTCAATATTGGAAATCCATTAAAGGTCAACCAGATTACAACATTTAAACTACCATGAATTAAAAAATTGAGTGATATTTTTATGAAAATCCAGTATCATGTAATTGCCCAATTTGCCATTTATAAATTCGTATTAAAACATTGCAGAAAAAGTGTCTGTTTGTAATATTAAAATAACCGCTTTGCACAAAGTGCATATGACTGTATGGTATGTATACATGGTTCATATACCAAAATATTTTTTTTTATAATTTTTCTTCCATTCTGTTTGTTCCGGCTAATCTCTGGAATGGCTGAACAGATTTTGACAGGACTTTCCTTGGCCGATAGCTAATGGTATAAGGAGTAACTTAGGCTGGAGTTACTTAGGCAACTTTTTTGAATAGATTTGCCCCGCGGCTTTGGGCGTGGTTGCAGTACAACCACAAACACTGGTAACACCGCGGGGCTCAGCTAGTACATCCGCTGTATGAACGCCTAAATCTTTTAAACTACTCAACAGATTTCAATGTAGTTTCCAGCAGTAGATAGAATTAGAGTGGAAGGTTTATATATGTATGCCCCACGGTGGTAACTGCAGTTGTTTTTTTACCTTAACAACACCAAGCACTAGTAATGCCCCAGGGCACAGATAGTTAAGCATAAAATAGAATGGGGCTTACTTTTAACAATGCCAGTTCCCTTTTATGTTCATTGATGACCAGTCTCTGTTCTGCTAACTCCTGTTCATAATCGTTAAGCTTCCCTTGATGTGTTGCTATTAGCGCTCGTAGCTCACGGACACAATTATGTTCTGCAAGTTCATCCTTCGGTATTACCAGTCCACAGCCAGCTTCACATGGCATTGGCCTTTTAGGATTAAATTCACCTGTAAGCAAAATTTCATTACTGAAGAGTTTAAAATCGAATTAAAAAAAATGTTTTATTACAGTTATCTATAAAAAACTTGTGTTATGTCAACTTTGCAAGCTATTTGGCTTTATAATGAAATGACACCAACGTAATCAAACAACCTGGTGTTCTAAATTTAAATGACATCTTGCTTAATTGGAGGGACAAAGTTGTATAGAATAATTTAAATTTTCAAAGTGAAAACATGAAATAAGAAATAATCATGCATGCAAAGTAACAAGCTATTATTAGCCCAAAATATGAGTAATATTATACTAATACTAATATACTAATAGCAAACTATACCTAAAACAAGTGCAATGCATGTATTACATACATACATTTACTGACCACAATACCTCAATTTTTTCAATTATTGAGGTCAGTACGTGTGTATGTTACTAATATTTCAGAAATTAACATTTTATGCATTTATTTATAATATTTTCATGAAAATGCATACCACTATCAGGCACATACATTTTGTTCACTGTCTTTATTAATGTATATTTTTTCTTTGTACTATTGCTTACACAGTAATCGTCAAAGAGTGTAAGTTTAAAAGAATCAAAAACCTTATTGTTTTGAAGTTATGCACACACTGTCATTCTAATAGAAATCCAATTAAAAAAGGTTAGCACAATTCAACATTATTAAAAAAACATTACTGTTTTGAAGTCACACACTGCCATTGGAATAAAAATTAAATTAAAAAATTTGGCACAATTCTACGTTCTTAAAAAAAAAAACAGTTAATTCGGTCATTACTATGACACTTTTTTTAGAATGAATTCGGATAGAGAATTAATTTTATCAGTTATATTGAAAGTGACATTAAATAAATTCAAATAATATCAGTACAATTAAAAAGATCATTATACTATTAAAAAAATTAAAAATGAGAAAAACAAATTTAGAATTAAATTACTTGATGATTACACAGGAGAGAGATTATCATCTGTATGCCAAAATCATAAAAAAACCTATTTAGGAGATTTAAACATGTTAGATAAACTTACAATCAACTAAGTGGGAAGCCAATGAGTCCAACTTCAATACAGCATTACATCCGTGTGGTGAGTTGTCACATTTAGTACACAGTCTGTAACATAAACAAAATATTTGTATGATAACATCATATTCAGAGCAACAAAATTTGTTACCATTAAATAAAGCATGATATAATACTGTCTATAGTAACACAGCATACTACAAAACAGCAAAAATATTATAAGTAATATAAGAAAATATTTATAAATGAACTACATTACAGATTCTGTGACCTAAAAGTTATAAATGAATCAATTTCAAATATTTGTCACCTCGATAATAAATTGCGTAGTATTCGTGGTACGGGTCTAAGCTGGCTCGCAGTGACCGCCTGCCGGTCTACTGGGCATGTTGGCTGGCGACTTATCCACTCCGTTATGCAGGCGCGACAAAAAGCATGCTCGCAAGCTGGTGCCTAATTTGAAAAATCTCAAGTTTAGTAGAGTTTTAGCAGATAACCATTGTAAGGTAACATATGTGGCTCTACAAACCTGTAAAGGGTCTTCCAAAACGCCTGAACAAATAGGACAAATAAGTTCTTCATCAACGTCACCTTGAAACCTTTTGATTTCAAATCCCATCGTCGACAATTTCACACAGGATTATCAAACATCAGTCAGATGTGGCTGTGCTAAGAATTAAGATTAATTATTGCGTTTTATGTGAAACAAAATCTAATAAACAAATTTTAAGAAAGAGTACACAGTTTGCTTTCATCAAAACTGATTCCGATCTGAATTCTAATTAATTAATGCCCACAGACAGACTGTTTGTCACTTTGAGAACAGTACAAACATACTCTCTGGTACAGAGCTCTTTGAGTAAATGTGTTCTGTGGTACAGAGTACAGAGTAAACAGAAAATAAAGATCATTGACCTACAGTACATGGACTACGCATACCTACAAAATTATCGTGCCTACCTACACAAGAAGTTGGCGCATAAAATGGCTGCCTTTAGGGTTGTACCTATGTAGAGTGACTCGAAATGTCGATATCGATATTCAACTGAAATATTTAATAAATTGCAAAAATAACGATAAATTTAAATAATGATAGGTAATTCCGATTGTTTTTTATTATTTATAATGGACATAATCGATGGATTAAATTTTGAATGATGGACTTAAGACTAAAATCCAAAAATGAAAGCTGGCCATCACGGGACACCCGGCTAGATATGATATGAGCGAAATATTACTTAAACGATTCTTGGGCTTCTACCCAAGAAACTGTAGGCCATTAGGAGTGCTACAGCGTTTGGTGAGTCCATTGTGGGATAGGAGAGTGCTAGTCCTCTCCCTTTTCCCACCTTTTAGGCGTACATCACCTCCTCCCGAAACGAGGACCTGGTTTCCTCTTGGAATCCCTAAAATCCTGGTCTTTCTGTAGTCTGGGAATAGATGATCGTAGGTGAGGTTTCTCAAATTATTATTTTAAAACCAGTTGTTATCGGCTATGAAAACAGCCCTATCCGTTCTATCAGCAACAAGACTAAAGAAAGAACAGAATACCTCCGCATTCAACCAACGAGAATATATATCGTTGTTTACCTATTTTTTCGTAGCTCCGACGGTTCTGGGATACCGATATCAACATAAAAAGTACTTATATTATGTTGACATTGAGCGAAATAACAAACTGAGTAAATAAAACACGTTTTAAACAGTTGTAATATTTATTCATTTATTCACACATTCAGGTTAGGGCACTGCGCAGTCACGTCGAGAGTTCTGTTGTAGGATGTTTCATGGAAGTGCATCGAGCAGACATACCACATTTTATGTTGAGGGTTTATATTTTCCAAACCAATGATTTCGATCCATTTCTTTCTTAAAATTTCATTTACAGGAAATCTGATGAAGAAAACACCATGTTAACATATTTTTTATATAATAATATAAGTATCGACACCTTAACTCTACCATCACTATCCTTAATCGTATGTAAACTAATCAAAGTGAAACAAAGCAAATGATAAAATTGAGAACCTCAAAAAACTAACAAACGTCTTCGGAAATTATAAAAAGAATATGTTTAATACAATACAATAAACAAAATCGTAAAATATTGAACAATTTCAATGCATTTTTGTACTAACCTGTAAAGAGTCAATGTACAATGATTCTTGTTTTTTTTCTTGCACCAGATTGTTTAATGGAGCACGAAGGCATGATTTTCATGTCTAGGGCAAAGCCTTGGATACAATAAAAATTTAAAGCCGTAATTGGCACGAAAACAAAAACAAAATTTCCAACAACAACCGCTTGACAGCAGATCTACCTCAGAACTTGGTGCGTCACTGGTCACGAATTGACACGTCACTCAAAAGTGTTGCCAATCTTAGTGCGAGATAAACTATGTTTATCTCTCTTTTCACACCAAGGTAAACATAAGTTAAAAAGAGACAAATGCTTTTTTGTATAAATGTGTCGATCTTATATATATTTGTATAATGAATTGTTCGTATAGTAGAATAGGGCATCTCCTTATATTTTCTTTACTCATTGATAAAGATCATGCGACATTGCTTCTTAGGCTGGGGCCACACTACCGGGAAATGTCAATGATGATCATCGCGCGATACTGCGTTAGTTAATACGTTAATTTTGTTCACAACGATAAACGTAGTGTGGCCGCTTCAACGCATTAATCTCTGATGTACCGCCACTCGAGTTATCGCCAAACGGGAAATGGCAATGTGAATGCCGTTGTAAAATTATCGCAATAAGTCGTGGCTACACCAACGTCAAACGTTCATCATCGCGTTCTCCCAGCAATAAGTAAATAATCCAATAAGACGTCTTGTCTTGTCAGATTCGATAGTTGATTTTAGAGTGAATCTTAGAGCATATATATCTGAAAGGGGATCTGAACAGGCTGAAAGCGTGATTGGTGATCTGTCTCTCTCACGCAAGCTTCTGATTGGTGGACCAGTTTGCATGACTGATTTGTTGGGAAATACACCAACCTTCCACCCGTTTACCTGCCCTTCTCTCAGAGCATTGGTCTAATGCTCTAAGGCCCTTCTAGATATATTATCCCTTAATCGACTATGGTGATGTGTGTTATTTTGACCTGACTGCAGACCTCCTCAATAAACTAGACCGCCTTCTCAATAACTGCATTCGATTCGTGTTCAATCTTCGCAAGTATGACCATGTGTCTGCTTTCCGTTCCCAGCTACAATGGCTCCCAATTCGTCAGCGCCGTAGTTTGAGTGCACTCACTAGTCTCTTTTCTTTTCCCAATTCTCCATCGTTACCTGAATATCTCGAACCCCACTTTCGCCTCTTATGCTCCACGCATGATCGAAACCTTCGGTCAAGAAACAATGTGCTTCTTCTTTGCCGCCCCCACACTTTCAACTTCATAAATTCTTCCTTCTTTGTGCAGTCAGTGCTTCTTTGGAACGCACTTCCCACCGAAATCAGGATGTCAACAAACCGCCTTACATTCAAGGTGAAAGTACGTTAACAATGTACTCTGTGAAAGTACGCGATCTGCTTCGGAATCAATTGGCAGAACATTCACCATTCACAACAACGACAGTATCCGTCAGAGTCACTGACTGTACGCTGGATTAAATTGTTTTTGTGCCGTTTTAAGCGCCCCTCACGAAAGTCTCGCGTACTAAAATTGACATTTGTTGCAAATGACCGTTGTGCTATTTTGGTGCATCTCTGTTTATTTAGTAGTTGTTGTGAAATAAGACTATACTTGTTGTGTTTGGTGTTTAATAAGTAATATTTAAAACATTTATATAATGAAAGTTTGTATATGTTGTAAAACACGATACCAAAAAGGCAGCGGAATAACGTTTCACAAGTAAGTGAATTTCTTGTCTATAAATGTTTCTATTGTATTTACAAAGCTTTTCAATTATATTGTATACTTATTTTATTAAATTTCATCATATTTAAATGAAAACAGACTTCAGATTTCATTGTTTAATCAATAAAAAAACATATACTATTACTGAATAGGGTTGCGATTATTCCATATCGACAATGTGTCGATAAATTTGTTTACTGAAATATACAGAATATCGTTGTAAATATACAACGATATTCTGTATATGTTACTTGTTTGCTTTATGCTTTCAGATTTCCGACCGATACACTCACTAAACAGTTATGGGTGAAAATTTTGAAAAAGGAAGATTGGAGTCCTAAATTTAACGACCATCTGTGTAGTAAACACTTCACCCAAGACTGTTTTATAAAACACGTTTCACGTACAACTTTAAAATGTGGCAGTGTACCTACATTGTTTATTGGTGAGTTTATAGAGATAATGCTTCATTCTGATTCTACCAATATTTTGTCTACTATATTTTTGGATGTAAGAATAAAAATATGATAATGTTTATATTTTCAGTGAGTGCACCGTTTGTACTTGATGACAAAACTACCCCAACACCCTGTGTTTCTAAAGCTGCGGGGGTAAAAAGAAAATTTAGCAGTGCTGATGTCTATCATGAAAATACTTATCTTGATGGTAAGTACCCAATCCTACTTTTTACTTGGCTAATAAGTTATGTAATTAAGAAGGTTCCTACAGCAAAATATTTTATTGTTACAGAGGCAGGCCCAAGCAAACCTCAAAAAAAGTCAAGGACCACTACCGAAATCTGTGAAAGTATTAATCACGATCACTGCTATCAAAATAGCGCTAGGTCCACAAATATAATCCTGCAACGTGTAAAAATATCGCTCAGTATGTCACGAGGTCGTTTAAAAGCTTTATCTCAACGCGTTAAAAGGTTGAAGATAACTGTGTCTTCTTTAAAAAACAAAATTAGATTTAAAAAAAAAAGTTGCTTGATGAAGATAGTGTAAATATGCTAAATCAGTATCAAGATTTCAGAGCACAATTATTTAAAAGAATGATAAAAAACACTGTTCAAAATATTAACCGTTCTCAGTATCCCCCAGCTTTAAGATCATTTGCTCTCCATTTTTACTCCCTAAGGCATATAATTATGTCCGTAAAAAATGATTTAGCTTTACCCCATCCCGGAGTAATACGGTCTTGGTACAATTCAGTCGATGCAAATCCTGGGTTCTCTGTAGAAAGTTTTAATGTCCTACAATGTAAAAGCGAGGCAGCCAGTCAAAACGGACAAAAACTAGTATGTGCCTTACTTATTGATGAAATGAGTTTAAAAAAAAAGCTGTACTCGCAGTCGTGACGGCATAACACGTGGGCATGTTGATTTAGGCATCGATTCTGAAAGTAGCGATTTACCTGATTGTAAAGACGCGTTAGTTTTTATGGTTGTGCCTTTAAAAGGTAATTGGAAATTACCAATAGCTTTTTTTTTATTAATGGTTTATCTGCCGAAACAAAAGCTGCCCTTATTAAGCAGGCTTTAATACGATTACATGATATATCTATAGAAATTTGTTCATTGACTCTAGATGGACCATCCGAGCATTTTTCGGTTGTTAGGAAATTAGGAGCTAATTTGCAAATAGGTAATAATACGCGGCCTTTTTTCTTTTAACCTGTAGACAAAAATCTCAAAATTTCTGTTGTGTTCGATCCCTGTCATATGTTAAAAAATATAAGGAATTGTTTAGGTGACTTAAAAATATTAAAAGATCTTGAAGGAAAATTTATAAAGTGGGAATTCATAGAAAACTTGGCAATTTTGCAAGAAAGCGATGGGCTACGGTTAGGGAATGGATTGAGAGGACGTCATGTAAATTATAAAAAATGATAATGAAGGTCTATTTAGCAGCTCAAACACTTAATAGTAGCGTAGCGGATACAATAGAGTTTTGTGATACAATTTTGAAAATCATGAATTCAAAAATTCTGCTCCCACAGTCAGATTTATTAGAGCGTTCCCTGGGGTAAAGGTTTCAAAAGTCCGCTTAGGGCATCTAATGAAAAAAGGTGGAGGCCAAAAACAGAGTCTGAAATATGTTATATCAGTCAAATTAGATTATCAAATGATACGCTGTTGGTACATTCACGACGTAAAGCCGGCTTTCTGGGGTTTTATAACGCAGTTACTTCGGTACTAAATATTTACGATACTTATGTGAAATCTAACAGGCCAGAAATTAAGTATCTTTTAACTTATAAACTTAGCCATGACCACCTAGAATTATTTTTTTGTGCAATTCGAAGCCGAGGGGGTTGGTGCCCGAACCCAACAGCCGCGCAGCTTATTAATGCATACAAGCGATTATTAATTCACCATGAAATCAGTACATCCATGGGTAACGTTTTAGGAAATGATATAGCTATTTTAACCACATCTTCAGGTTCAAAAGTTAAAATTGATAAATCCAGTATTGATGTATATAGTGAAGCTGAAAACATACGTACAGTGAAAAAATATTGCTTGGAAGAAAATGATTCTCCTCAACAAGATGAACTAGGGGAATTTTTGCATTTATTTTGGTCAATTCCAAATTCTAGTATTAATGAGACATCAAAACAGTGTGTGGGGTGGTATATTGCTGGGTTTCTTATACGAGCTATTCGTAAAAATATTAAATGTGATAATTACTTAGTAGCCTGTGAATCTGTACCAACAGACATCTGTAACCGTAGAAGTGGTATTGCACTCATAATTCAGAAGACATGAGGAGGTTTAACTGTACCTTCTACAAGTGTAGTAAACATATGTCTGTAAGTAGAATATTTCTTTCGCCAAGCTTGCAAAAAAAACAGTGGTAAGCCGCCAATCGGGCGAAATTTCGCAGCAGTACTAACTGCAACTGTACTGCGTGATATTGTAAATACAAAGACGTTTTTTCCAGATTTACAGAACCATTTTAAGGAAACTTTTTATTTTGATAATTTCATAAGCCATTTTCACATGCTCCTAAAAACAATTATTACTAAATATATAGATATTAGGTTATACGCTGCAACGATAAATTACTCATTATATATAACTGGGGATAAAGTGCGCAATTTTTTGTCACGTCAAATTATTTGGGCTCGTCAGTGACGTCAAATATACGTATTTTTATTCATTCTATGTTTTATTTTTACTATCGTACCCTATACATTTACTCTATGAACAGGAATAAAATATAGTTTTAAAAACTAAACAAGCACTCTTTTATAAATAAACCATTCTAAAAAGTAGAAAATAAATATAAATATTAAAATTATTTTCTACTTTTTAGTTTAGTTTATATATAAAAGCGTGTTTGTTTAGTTTTTTAAAAGTAAATATTTTTTTAGATAAAAAAAAATAATTATTTTCTTTAGTTTTTTTTTCAAATTGTTGTATTCTCATCGGTCCTTGACCCCTGTGCAAATTTTCAAGTTAATCAGACTCCTAGAAATGGGTGTAAATGAAGTTAAAAGATTCCGTTACATACATACAGGTCAGACAAAATCGAGTTAGGTTTCTTATTTATCGAGCGAAGCGAGATCTCCGTATCAAGAGCGGAATTTGTTTGTATCGTGTATGTGTGTTTATTTTTTCGATGAAAATAATTAGAGTATAGTTGATCCGATTTCTACGAAATTTTGAAAGTAGATTTCTAAAGTAAATAGTTATTTTAATGTATATGAATCAAATCGATCAAGTGGTTGTTGAGATATGAAACTCAATTCTTATTTACTGTGAAAGCTGCCCCATAAGCACTAGTAGTTCGCAGTGAACTACTAGTAAAAGGTTGCTTTTTCTCCCATCTAGGCAGGAGCTCGGCTCGCACTTTTGTGCATTCGCCAGCGTCAAGTTCTAGTAAAGGGGTTACATTTTACGAAACTGAAAATTTATGTTTGTAAAGTTGATTTCTTAAATGCTAACAAATTATTAATAACTGTGTGATATTCTTTTTATGCCTTGTATACATATAAAGGAGGAAGTTACACCATGTATTTATATCGATAAAGTGATGCAATACTTCAAGTTATGTCTCATCCCTAATATTAGTTCCACGGAATTTCACACAGTTATCAGCGCCAAAATGGCGAAAATCAAATGGCTTAGATTACGACGTATGCAGTCCAGCGTACTTGGTCAGAGTACTTTAAATTACATATTTATATTAAATTTATTTATCATACTAAATTTATTTGTAAATATGTTTATGTATTATGTATGTATTAATTATATAACATAATTTGTTTGTATCACACCTATATTTTTTATGTATTGAGTCAAACTCTACTTTTACCCCATTTGCACCTACCGCCTCATATTTTTACAGCACTCAAAGGTTGACT
Organism: Diaphora mendica; assembly: GCA_949125395.1. Taxonomy (NCBI): domain Eukaryota; kingdom Metazoa; phylum Arthropoda; class Insecta; order Lepidoptera; family Erebidae; genus Diaphora; species Diaphora mendica. The sequence continues at coordinate 22,651,853 of OX421316.1, read as the reverse complement.
GGCAGAGAATGCCCCATGGCATTAAGTCCGCCTATGTACAAGATGTGCATTAAGTTTAAATAAATAAATAAAATAAATAAATATATATGCTCTAAGATTTTTGTTTACAGAATTCGTATGAAAAAATATTAGAATATTAGTTGGCAACATTGTTCAATTCCTGCCATTTGCCAACAAATCTGCCTATTCTTTTTTTCTGCCATTGTTGTAAAATGGATTTGGGCAAAGGGTGCTGATAATTCAGTTTTCTATTTTAATTTACTTAAATAACAGAAAAAATTGATATCAAAATGAGCGTCTTTAAATCTGCCATGGGCTATTTTAGCTCAGGAGGCGCTAACGGTGGTAGTGATAATGATTTTGTTGGTCAGTTTGTTGAAATAGGAAATATGAAATTACGAGTCAAAAAGGTGATCGCAGAAGGTAAGTCAATATCATAATCTTATTACATTATCAAGTATCAGTTAAACTGTGTAATTTCCCGTTTTAAAACTAGTCAATATGGTTTCTGTGAGCTGTTCTTAACCACATACTAACGTCACTGAAATTGGGGGCGGTACGTCTGATGAACTGTTTGGACTTACAAGACTATCCTTTATTTTGTTCAATTTTCTACGAACAGCATTATCAATCAACGATTTGAATTTTAAGCCTATATCGAATTTGGTAGATAATTTAATACAGCAAAAACATCCAACCACAATATAAAAAAAAGTTTCAATCTAAGAGTAGTTAACATAAAAATTAACTTATATTAGTAGTCTCTTGAGCTTGGTTTGAAAAGCGTGATACTGAGTTTTACACATGTATTAAATTTAATTATAACTTTTTATTTTACATTGTTTTTTTTTATTCTTAAAAAAATGGCAGATTTTCAATTTCTTTCCGATTCTTCTATGAACTGAAAGGGAGATATTATACAGTACCATCTTTCCATTTTTCTGATCTAAAGTAAACAGTATAACAGTTTTTGTATGCTTTTTCTGTTAAAGCAAATGTTTGGCTATTACATAAATTATCTGTCTAAAGATATACCTGTTAGAGATGAGACATTATTTGTTATATGTCTATATCTTGTTATTTATTAACAGGAAAATATGCTTATTTAGATGTGTTGGTATACATTCCAAACAGAAAATAGAGTATATTCCAATACTACAGTTTAAAAATGAAGTTAGTGCTTGTTTTGAAAAAACAAACCCTTGACTGTAATATCAAGCGGGACCTATAGCTAAAGTAATCTTCATTTACAACTCTCTATGTAATATGATATATGCAGTTAACAGGATATCTCCAATAGGAAGAAATTTTTGAGAATGTTGCTTTCTACAAAGTACTTTTCATTACAGGTGGTTTTGCTTTTGTGTTTGTTGCCCAAGATGTATCTACAGGCACCGAATATGCTCTGAAAAGACTCATGGCAGCTGATGAGCAAGCCAATAAAAATATTATACAAGAAATTAGCCTTCTTAAAAAATTATCAGGACACCCTAACATTATCAAATATATAGCTGCATCTTTTATTGATAAGGCAAAGACATCACATGGAATGGGAGAGTATTTGCTGTTGACTGACCTGTGTAGTGGAGGTAGTTTGATGGAAGCCTTACAGAACAGAGGGCAGGCGTTCCCATTATCTACTATACTTAGGGTATTCTACCAAACATGCCGAGCTGTGCAGCATATGCATGCTCAAGTGCCTCCAATCGCACATCGTGATCTCAAGTTAGAAAATTTCTTAATATCTAATGAAGGTAACAAAAATGCATTATGTAATACAATTCTGCTACTTTCTGTAAGGCTCATCAATGTATTTGATTTTCTTTTATTTGTAGGTACAATAAAATTGTGTGATTTTGGTTCGGCTACTACTGACACTTATGCACCAAATCCATCTTGGAGTGCAAATCAGAGGAATATGTTAGAAGAAACGGTAAGTAAAACATTATGAAGAGAAAACTGTGAGTGTGTGGTGCATAAAAATTCTTAACTTGAACAATTTCACTTTATCAAAATTTCTGATGCATTTAATGTTAATCTTCTTCTCGTCTTTAATCTAAAATAAAAACTTGACAATAATCTTATATGTAATGCTAAGTTAAATATATAAATCTCTTTGCTTAATTAATTTAGCACTCAGTTTATAGCTAACTGGCTGACCCACGCAACCGTCGCCTCTTACGACACCCATGATATGAAATGTGATGGTGACACGCCATTAAGAATATGTTCTTAATTCGTCACCACACAGAAAGTATATAATATGTTATGTAATCTTTAATTCTAGCTGGCTCAATTCACCACACCCATGTACCGAGCTCCGGAAATGTTGGACACATGGGATAATCGTAAAATAGATCACAGTGTTGATGTGTGGGCTCTTGGGTGCATCCTTTATACTCTGTGCTACATGCAACACCCATTTGAAGATTCTGCTAAACTTGCAATACTTAATGGAAATTACAACCTCAACCCAAATGATCAACGCTACAAGTGTTTTCATGAAATCATAAGTAAGTATTTTATGTTAAACTAACTGCCCCCTGTGGTTTTAATTTTGATTTTGTGTAACCCTATTTTTTTCTAAATATAAGAAGTTTAAGATATTCTTTATAGCTGCGTACCTTATGGCTGCTGCTAGCTAGTGAAAGTTGGTCTAGCCATTTTAGACATTAGCCAGAACAAACAGACAGACAACAATTTTCAAATTGGATTTTTTATGTAAGTCCCGTATAAACCTGTAAATTTAATATTACATACAGACACTTCAATTGAATGGAATGACAATTCTGTTTTATTCTTTTTATAAATGGCCCTGCCGAAGTGACACTACTATGACTTTTCTTTAACAATTAAACATACAAGTTATTAAATAATAGATTTCTACAAAAACAATATTTTTAAAAAATGGCAATATCACTGATTTGGTAATTTTAGTAGGCATTATTACAATACTTAAAAATAGAACTTATGATAGTGCTCTCACCAATACTTGTAGGACGAGCTTTTATTTTACGCATGTCCTAGATTTCAAATAATTTTTTCACAAAACTTTCATAATTTATTATATACACAACAGTATCATATGAACACCAAGTAAGTAATGTTGTCTGAACACAATTATCTCTAAGGGAAATTGGAAGTTGGACTTACCATTTAAATAGCAGTTAGTTTTGCAATACTTTGTCATGGTTCAACTTCAGCAAGTTTAACAATATGCAAGCTTCATACAAGTATCAGTATTGGACTCGGAAGAATCTAGAAAAAAAGTCGTGTGGTGTCGTGGGACACCAGATAGGAACGAAGTTCCTTATCAAAAATACAGATAGCGCTATACTCAATTTTTCGTTCACGAAATAAATAAATAATTACAAAGGGCGTTATTTTTCTTTCACGCTCTTTAAAAACCACAAAATTGTCATAACACCTTTATTTTATTTAAATGATTTATAAAAATATATAAAAGTTCTATGCAAGGTATAAAGAAAATAACTATTCGGGTATACATTTTTTAGTATGATTTTTTATTGATAAAAATAAAAAATAAAACTAAACTGGTCACTTGTGCTGTTCTGTTCTGTCATGTGTTACTACATACTTTACATACAACTTACAGATTACTACGCTACCTACACAAAATTTTTCGTTCACGAAATAAATATTTCGGACATCTTTTTTTGTAAATACATACATATAATAAATATAGAAAACATCCAAACTCCGAAAAAACAAATATTTGCAGATCATAAAAACATATTTGATCCGACCCGGGATTCGAACCCGAGACCTCAAACACAGCGTTCGCATACGCTACAATTGTGACACCGAGGCGTCAATCTTACGTTACAGACGCTTTTTGCCGGCTAGGGTACTCCTCCGCAACGCCCCATAAGGAAAAAATACTTTTCATCACAATAAAATAATATTAAACATTTCCAAATTTACAGAGAATAAGTAGTTTCAGAATTTTTGCTTAATATTGGGACTTGTGTTTGTGTTTTCAAAAACGATGTGTGATGCTTACATGTTTGTTCGCAGATGGTTGTCTAACAGTGAATCCTGAGGAGCGCTTAACAATAAGTAGTATACTGGAGCGGTTGGCGGCAATAGCGGAGTCCAATAATGTCAATCTCAAGCAACCACTCAAATTTGAGCGTAAAAAAGTTGAACAATCTGTGGCCACTAGCTCGCCAGGTAATAAGAAGTCAAGTAAATATTACACTACCATATCCTAAGATACAAATCGGGGCGCGGCACGTTCAACATTTTGTGATAAATTCGAAAGAATTGCCTAATCGTTAGCAATGAGTTGCGATCGTGCGCATCATTTATTCATGTAATCCCTTTGCCATTCGGACCATTGCATCGTTCTCTTCTGTTGCATTAAATACTCGAGCTAAAAATGGTCAAGTATTTTTTGACTTTTTACACTCAAATTTTTTTTTCCATATATTTATTTGAGTTCCTTAGAAAGGTTACTAAAAACGAAATGTGAGAGTTATTTACATTCCAATGTTGATTATCACCAAAAATTGAACATCACCAAAGGTAAGGCAATGTTGAATAAATTGTTCTCTGAATGAAATAAGGTAGTATAGCATTTATTTGACTTGGATCAAAATTTGATTATTTATGTTGCTTTAATGCTGAAATGCGTTAATATGATGTTGGTAAAGTTAGACATTTTATATTTATATCAATTTGAGAGGCTCAGAATGCATTTATTAAGTGCAATATTAGCGAGAATGTTTTATGAACAGTGAAGTCAATAAGCTTTAATTTGATATTTAAGTCTGATTATGAAAAAGACTTTGAAGAAAGATATCGCAGTGATAGAAAAATAAGATGGTCATTGAAATATATTTGACAACAATTGAATAAACAGTCGCAAATTGTTTCCTTACATTATTCCTTAATGTAATTATTACCAAAAAGTCAGTGTGCATTTATAAAATGCATACCTTTGTAGCTAAATAAGATATTTGTCGCTAGTTAAAGTATATAAGTACTATATTTAGGTGTAACGATTATACTGTCTATACATTCCTGTAACATTATTGGGCTATATATGAATCTTTCACACCAATTCTAGACCCCTTACTATTTAGGTATATTATTTTTCTATAAAGTAATTATATGAAATACTTAATGAGTTGCCAGTGATATAAACTTATGTACTCTGGCACTAAACCTGGACATAGCTGTACACTATATTTGCTTAATAATAACACGAGAGTGTTGTGTATGTGAACTAACATCGTTGGGTTGCGGTGTGACTCCTCACAGTGTGTATGCATTAACGGTAGCGGTGGCTTGGTCTTGGCACCTACGCGCACTTGTCACGTAGTTATATTGGCTCTTATATAATAAGTTAATTGTTTGTATATGTCACCGTAAGATTGTAAAAACCGTTAGATTATAATCTACCTAGCGAGATTATAAACTTTCGATAGATTGTCAACTGTGATATACTGCTTACAACTGTCCCTGATTGGTCGGTCCTACAGTAGGACGATAAATGGCCATAAAGTTAAGTTAGAACTTCTTTGATTAATCACAAATTCATTTTACCGTCATAACATATTTATGTAAATATGTAATTCTAAAGCTGTGAGGTATTTTCAACATGAAATCACTTTGCAATCACAAAAATACTTAACATTCGGCAACAAACGAATTAATAATAAACAAATATGGCGGCGCGGGACACATGCTGTTCAACCAATCAGCGCGCGAGATGCGATTCGTCGCATACCATATCACAATTTGACGGTTTCACTTCGATAGATTACAATCTCTTTCGACTGTTTGCAATCTCGCGAGATTGCAAACAGTCACAATCTTGTAATCTAACGGTTTTTACAATCTTACGGTGACATATATAACCTAGTCTATTATATTATCGGTGTATAATACTACACTGCTTGTTATCACATTATTATTATATTAGTGTTGATACAATCAAACACTATGATCAAAATCATGGAACAGTCCAAATTTTTCCAGACAATATGAGGAAATTTAATGTTAACAGAGGTACAAGTATTGAATTAGAGTAGAATTATTATGATATATTAGAATACACAATGTTTAACGTTCATACTTTTGTCATTAGTTCATATGAACTGAAGAGCGAGCGTTTTTATAAACAGCTTGCACTACACTTGTCATAAATAGTTATTTCTGTTGTGCATATTATTATTTAGTCATGTGGGAGCTTTATACAGATAAATAAATGAGTATATTCTTCACAGCCGTGGTTTGATTTTATTTCTAATGTATTCTGAGTGGCACAGATAGCGAAAGTGTGAGATTGTCGCATAGTGGAGCTCCGTAGTACGAACACGTGGGTATAATTTGTACGTAAATTATTCTGTTATTGATCTGATTGTCACGTTTGCTTTCAACTAACATGATTGATTCGCACTGTAGATCTGGTTGCACGTAATTACACACGGGTTGTACAGCCTACGTTTAAATACGTAACATACTAACACTGCGCTAATTTAGTTATTTGACCTTTTTGTTTAATTGTGGTCATTATATCTCATAACACGATTTCCTAAATATTGAACTGGGAAAAGAGTTTGAGTCTTTAGTGCATTTGTAGTTATTTCATTAACCGTAAATACGTTAGTGTGTGTTTTTTTAAACTAAATGATTAGCGTCAAGTGTGTAGACCAGTCTAATAGTGTCATGTGAAATTGCAAATGAAATGTAAATAATATCTAACTACAGACTAGCTCGATGATTGAAATGGCTTATTATTGGGTGACTTATCGGTTGGTACAAATATATATACGTACCTACAAAACTTTTTATAATATTTATTTATCTTATTTCATTTTTTAACTCGCACCATATTTACAAAATATTTATATTTAATTTTCTTAACAATCGTAATGCTAAAGTTTAAATACTTGGTTCACATTTTTTTATATTTTAAAAAAAGTTACTTAACTGTCAACAACCTTCATTCCCTCCAGCTTTACTGTCCTTTGTCTGTTAATCAATTCAGTGTTTGCTATCTAATTATCTAATCTTATAATATTTAAAATTACCTACTTGTACAATTATCTACAAGCCCGTTTATATTATACCTTATTACTCGTTACGTATAGAGACGGCGCGTAACTTGGCCAGATTTGTTAGATGCGCAGAAGTCGTGTTTTAGGTCCGATTGATAGAGGGAGGCGGGGATTGTAGTAGCACCATTCCGAGCAAGCGATTGGTGCGTCAGTCGACTACACTTCGATTTTGTTTGTTGCAATAAGTGTAGGTACTATGCGCGAACTTACCTCCACTACGCCAAAATCTAGCCGAGTTACGTGCAGGCATACGTATGAAAAGGCATGACTATGCAAAAATTGTTCACTTGAAAGGCGTTTCGTCTTAGACCCTCTGCCATGCATGTTAGCCTGTTACAATATGGGCCAGTGCTTCAATTTTATTTTGAATGATCATAACACATTGCATGTACTTGTTCGTAGCGACTGAAGTTCTTCGCCTCTTTTTTTTTTAAAACCAAATTAGCTAATGCTCTGATATTATAAGTATCATCACAATACGTAGAACCGTGAATCGATATCGTATTTGATAAGTAGAGTAAAAATAGCTCCAACAAAACTAGGATTTGTAATCAGAGGATACAAATGTTATTGTTGCAAGGGACTAAAGATAATGTAAATTAATGTATAGATAAAATAGAGTATAGATAACGTTTAGAGATATTGAAATAGTGGATGTGTTATAATACCCTTGTTTAGTTGCTACTATTCCATTTTTTTAGCATAAAAATGGTATATAAAGGTGGAATATTAAATAAGAGGCGAAGGGCTAATCATGAACGTATGTTTGTATGCTAAACATATCACATTTTCTTTTTCATTTTAGGTGTTTTCAACTTTTTCGGGTGCCCAATAGTTTTCTCGTTTAAATGACTCGCTGAGCATGAATCCTTGCATCGGACACCACTCACACTTGACGCTTGCTAGAACGATCGGATATGCTCGCAATGATGAGTATTCATTGTTTTTATTTATTAATGTTTAACTATTATTATAAAAGTTTAATGTTGTTAAAGCCTTTAGATTTAAATTATAGTTTGTTTTCTTTTCTTGTTCAGTGATTTATAAGTATGTAAAATAATTATATCGGTTTATGCTCTGAAGGTTGTTGTAAAATTATATATTATTTGTGAAGATTATATTTTACCGTACTTAATATTTACAAATACATATGTACAGGTATATAATAGTCAATTTATACTTCGATGACAATAATTCAAATATTCTCTACACATTCCTATTAGTATTTAACTCGAGTTTATTGCTATATTTTATATAGGTCCGTCCTATTTTAATCCTCTTACTCGTAGGACTTATATTGTAGTCTTTTTAAGATATTCGAGTGCTATCATACCTTTGTGATCCTATATAATTTAAAAAGTTAATACATTCCAGTTAGAATGCTCTATCTAAGGCGGCTAACGGCTGTTTTCAAGAACCTATCTCTAATTAAAACTGGAGATAGTCCATACATTTTTTCAAAATGTTTGATTCTATACTTTCATTGATATGTAGAATCCATTTTTTAAGGTAAATTCAGACCGTTATAGGGTTTGAGCCGCCGTACATGTATCTTTAATTAAATGTAACAGTGTAATTGCGTAAGTGCCGTCTAAACTATTATTTATTTTTACTGTTTTTCAGTATGAATATAGCTAACATTATTTCCTATTAAATGGTTAAATATACTTTATGAACGCCACATTCCATGGAAATGTACAAAACCCAGTTGTCGGTCGATAGTATTACTTAGTTACCATATTGTTTTAATGATATTACAATTTTTAAGGTTTCTGTTATCACATAGTATTATTGTTTCTTGGTTCTATTATATGAGTAGCTATTTATACTGGACAGGGTAAGTTTTTTAATAGAAAAACGTATGGCAACTAACGGACAACTTTTATAGAAATTGTATTTTCATATTGCTGTGTGCAAAAAAGAGTTTTATGAATGTCTTTCTTTACTAATTCATTTTGTGGTAAAAAACGCTCAATTTGCAATCTTACGGACGTAATTTTAGGAGTAGTTTTTGCTCATTCATCATCGTTTTAATTAAGAGGTGGTGCTGAAATGTGGCTCAAGAGAATCGGTATAACTAATAAGCGTGATTAAGCTACTTTAACAGTGATTTTGTTGCGATCAGATTTACAAATCTCATCTTTATCAAAGTTACAAATAGCCTGCGTTTTCAGCTAACTATGCTATTGTAAAGCTTTAAACTGTCAATAGTATTATTTCTTCTTTATTTTTGTAGAATAACCTGCTAAAAAGCTTATCCTTTCCACTACTTTATATTAATTGCATTCCATTATGTGCTTTTATTGTTAATTTAAAACCATTCCGAGAAATTAATTTCTCTTATCCATTCGCTTTTAAAAATAGTAAATATTGTGGATTCGACGAATCTATATTTAAAAAAGAATCAAACCGCGCTGTGAACACTGATACTAAATGTCGGAGAGTAATAATAATAATTTATGAATATGTATCTCAGAAATAAAGAAAACTATATATGTATAGGTATATGTATTTGTTTTAAAACTTTAACAGAGTATCAGCTCGTTTTTTTTATTCTTTTTTTTTTGGGACTTTTACGCACAGCGTATGCCAGTTCCATCGTATCCTGAACAAGTACCAGCTGAGCTGAGTATCAGCTCGTTGCTCTTGACTCCACGCATCTTTCTGTAAGCGGTTATTGTAGGGCAGATCCAGTGAAAAAAATCTTGTCAAGTGTAATAATATTTTTCTGCTTAAAACATGATGAGGATAATATATCAGTATGTTGAAAATTCAAAAATATTCGAATGTTGCATTTTTCTTTGATCGACCTTTCAAAAAATTACACTACATTTTATATCGTCAACTCTGTTAATTAAAGAAAATATTATCAGCCTCTTAGAAATCTTGTGTTTTTGACGAGTGAACCTTCGTGCAGTGTTAAAGCAATAACATAACGCGTATAAAATAGTAAAAAGTTGATAAGGAAAAAAGTGTGGTTTTAAAGCAACTGAAAAAGGTGCTTCGATATAAATAAATAGTGGCACTAATGTTTTTTTTATTTATTTGGTAAACGAAGTATTTGCCCCAAATTTATGTCTAAAACCATAAAAATAACTCGAATTTAATAGATTTGGTTACTAATATTAAACTACTTAAGAAAGTACTTCAATATATAAGATATTTTAGGTCGATTTTTTCTCTTTTGTAATATTGTATGAAACGTTTATTACCAGTAGGTAAGTACGTTTAATTTATATATTTTTATAACTTGTTCAACAATAGTATGTTGTAAAGATGTATATTGTTGTGATATTTAGAATTTTAATAAGTTGCCCGACTTTTATGAATGATTTACTTTATATATTTTTCAATATAATTGATTACACATGTGATTTTTGACAAAAGTGATGATTCGTTTTATATAATATTGAAATAGTTTTAGTTAAAGGACGTGTAGTTTTAGACGAGCAATATTTTTGTTACTATTAGCTATATAAGTGTAAAAGTGTAAGTTATTTAATGTTAGAAATAAATGTCAAGTAATCTATTATGTGGTTTTCGTCAAAATGTTAATCCTTAACTATAGAGCAGAATCGTATAAACATTAATACCTCACAATGATTGTTCTCAGTGTCATCTGTTCATAAAGATGTGATATAATTATTATATTCGTTATATTTTCAAAAGTCATACATAGATATGTTTTAATAAGATACTAAAGAACATATCAAAATTAACATTAAATATAAACATACGAGAACAAGATGGTCCATGATACACATTTAAAGACAAACTACAGCTGTATAAACTGCCTTTATATCACTACTAACTTCGGTATAAACCGTAACTCTCATCAAGCGCTCTGCTAAAATCTTTAGAACTGTGTAGTGCAGCATATTTTTTTCTTCTAGCCAACAAAGACCCGGTGTCAAACAGCCAGGAGGTGCCGAACTCCCGGCCGCCAGAGCCGGCGCGCCCCCCTCCGCCCGCTCGCCCCCCCGCAGCCCCTCACTACCAACCACCTTTGCCTCAACAGCCGGTCAACTCTGGAGGACTATTCTCGTCTATAAAAGGAGGCGCCGGCAGCTTCCTTAAAAATTTAAAGGATACTTCTTCTAAGGTTATGCAGACTGTCCAACAGTGAGTAGAAAATTATTATTATTAATAACTAACTGTGATACGCTTTTCTGCAACACTTTGTGTAGCAATTCGTTACTACTACATAATGCATTCATAGAAGCACAGTGAAAAGTATACAAAATTATCTGTGTGTGTATATTATGTCAATATTTAAACTCAATCTATAGGTATATAATGCCACTTAGTAAAACGATTACAGGTATTTTTGTAACTTAAAAAAAACTAGTAGAAACATGTTACCTTCAATTTTTCCCCTAATGCCTATAAATGTAGGTCTTTTAAAAAGGATGTTTTTTGTCTTATGTACTGTAACTGCTACTTGTAAAAGTAAACAAATTATTGTTTAGCAGTAACTTAGCGCATACATACGATTACGAATATTTTTTCATCCCAACTGCGTAAATTAGTTTTTCTGCAACATTAATACAGATAATTTTGAACTGTTCGTTTCTGCACTATTTATACGATGCGTATTTTCCTATAATTTTAATTAATATTCCTATAAATAACAGTAAGTGCAATTTAAAATCACTGCATTACAATAATTGACCTTCGGATTGTACATAAAATAAAACAAACACTACTGCACTTAATAAAAATTCTGTGCCGACTGGTTGATGAAGTTATCGCTCAACTGACGTGTTGTGTGGTGCGCAGATATGCGATAATAGCCGCTTATCGTGATTCATACATACCTACAAAATTATGTCCTTAAGGTAGCGGTTAAGTATATCTATTTATCCATATTTAGTCACTCGTCCAAACATGTTCAATTTGACAGAAGTTATTCATGCCGATAGTACTAACTTAAGGGTAATTTTCAGGTCTATAGCTAGAACAGATTTGGATGTAAGCTATATCACTAGTCGCCTAATCGTGATGCCTTATCCGTCTGAAGGACTAGAAAGCGCATATAAAACCAACCACATTGATGACGTCAGGGTAAGATATTTTCTTTACATTGCTGTGCGCTAATATTCATCCCCATTCTCTTACAGACTTTTATAAGTAACTAGCTTTTACACGCGGCTTCGCTCACGCAGACTTTCATCCCCTGATTTACCCCCTTAGGGGTGGAATTTCAAAAATTCCTTTCTTAGTGCTCACTTACGTTATATAAAGAACCTACATGCAAAATATCAGGATTCTAGCTTCAGCGGTTTGGGCTGTGCGTTGATCTCTGGGTATGTCAGTCAGTCAGTCAGTCTGTCTGTCAGTCAGTCAGTCACTTTACTCTTTTATATATATAGATAATAAGTCATAAGTTATGACAAACAGTACTTGTGTTACTTTCCTTTGATTATGTTCGTGACTACGGATAAGTGTACCTTATATACATTTATCAATAAAATAGACAATCATCCTTAAATTATGTAGTATACAGTTTTTTAAATTAAATAGTTGCAACAAAAAGAAGTGTTTTCATAATATTCATAATCAAAAATCAAAACACGATAAGACTAATATTAATGTTTGATTGCTGTCTTCGTTTGTTTATCATGTAATTTTGTATTTATATACATTGCCAGTGACACAGCAACGAACGTCGAGAGTCTTTTGGTCAGAAACAGTAATGTATGGAAAAAATGCGTAAATTCGATGCTAAGCTGCGGGCTGAAGATCTAGTATTGATAAAGTTAAATCGTAATGATCGGTCCCGAAAAAAAACGATTCATGACTACAGCATTTTTTTTTAATATTAAAGCATCGCACAGTGTTCGTTGATTTACTAAAAGTTAAAAAATCAAACCAACAAAAAGTAAAATTAAGTAAATAAAAATAACGTTTGACGAACCAAGAAGAAAGAGGTATTAGTGTTTCATCTTGCCTGTTTACATAATGATTGACATGTAATTGGCCTTCAGGTAAGGCTCACTATAGATCCATTAATTGATTGTCTACAGAAGTTTTAGGATTAAGAAGATTATATTGATATATGAAGTGTGGCGTGTGTAGTCCCTGCGCTTGCGCAAGCTTTGAATACAGCGATCAGAAATCTTCATTTGTCATGAATACCAAAACGTAATGTCCTGTGTTTTCTTTGTAGGCTTTCCTAGAAAGTCGTCATCCAGGTGGCAAATACAGCGTGTACAACGCTTGCCGCGGCGGTCGGCTAACTTTCCCGAGACACGTTATAATCACAGACGCTTGTCGCGCCCTATGGCCGACACCTGTACATCGAGCACCTCTTTTAGCACCACTATATAGTCTTCTACAGCATATGTACCATTATCTTGGGAAGGACGAAAGAGCAGCTGCTGTAATCACGTGTCAAGTAAGTGGACTATACGCTATTTTATTTTTTCAGATTGACGAATTTATTATTGTAACCTGAGATCAATATTAATGACTATGACAATTGATGACAGTGTTTTCTACTATACAATACAAAGTGACTCTAACTATACAGTACTTTTTCCAGTCGAACTAAGGACTACTTGAGCAGATTAATGTAACAATTCGAGAGTTATCCATAATTAGTAAGGCTTATTTTCCAGTATCCTAATGGTATATGGTATTGTATATGATATGGTAATCCGAATGGTAACAATGCATAGATTACTATGCATTGTTACCATTCGGCGACATCAAAAGAGTTTTGTTCAACCGTTTCAACTCGTATACGAAACTCATAACATTTAATCAAAGAAAGCATTGCATTTAAAATACATCAATTCAACCTTCATTTGATATCAATTGGAATTGTTCAATGGGTTAATCGATTCTAATTCCCTATTGGTCATCATGGTTGTCAATCTAACTAAAACAAATTGCTAGAGATACATAAATGTAATAAGTATCGATACCGTACATCATGAAAATATTTCGGGCTCTCCCATTTTTACATTTTCACTTAAAAAGTTAGAAGAGCAATTTTTAATTATGGAACCTGATTGCTTACGGTGAGGGGTTTGATCGATCCGTCACTATTTACTTAACGCGAATGGATTACAGTCAATAGTTGGTTTATTCTGCTTAGAAATTTCGTTGCTAACTATGCTATAAACTACGCTACTTTTCGTCAGTATCGTACAAGTATTGACAACTTGTGCGGTACTGACGAAAAGTAGCGTAGTTTCCTAGCATGTGTGTGCGTTAACGCGTGTGTTTACTTGGAACTACGCTACTTTGTTTGCTTCAACAAGAACAAGGCCGTGCGTTATCTACCTTTTTTATTTGATCTGAGCCAACAGCAGAGAAGAGAGTGTTTGGAATGGTTGAAGGAAGGACTGTCAACTGTAAAGAATGATTTCTTTTATTACTAAATTTATAAATTCCAGGATGGAAAGCAAATGTCATGTATGCTGGTATGCGGTCTCCTACTTTACGCTAAACTAGTAACAGTGCCAGAAGACGCACTCCAGATCTTCGCAGTAAAACGATCTCCTATCAACATTCCGCCTAGTCAACTCAGATACCTCTATTATCTCAGTAATATAATTAGGTGAGTTACATTTTATGAAATTAAGTCACAAATGAGTACCACGATATTTGGGTATGTACAAATACACTTCTGCACTTTTCGGCTAGATGGCATAGTGTGTGTTTATTTCATATCTACTGTCATACTGAACTCTTCACCAATCGCAACGCAGAACGCGATTACCGTGATGATCGACTAGGTGTGAAATAAACTCACACTAGGCCTTCGGATTACACTGCCAACAATAACTGGTTGACAGGCATATGGATGTTTAAAAATCTTATAGATTATAGTAGATGTAACGGTAAGAAAATATACTTACCGAATACGACCTTCAAACCTTCAAGAAAAGAGCATACTTCTTTTTCAAATTCCGGTAACGCACTTGTGACGCCTTTGGTGTTGGTGAGGGTACCGGCCAGGCTCCTATCCCAGGCAGGAGGCCCATACTCCAACCCCTCCCTCCATACCATTCCCCAAAGGCCGGCAACGCACTTGTGACGCCTTTGGTGTTGTAGGTGTCCATGGGCGGCGGTAATCGCTTACCATCAGGCAATCCGTCTGCTAGTTTGACCCCCTATCCCATAAAAATTATTGCAAATCACCTTTAAATTCGTCTGTTTCTATTTGTTTCAGACCAGAACCAATACTTCCTCACTTCAGGCCTGTGAGTTTGGTGTCACTAACAATCCAACCGGTTCCACTATTCACAAAAGCGAGGTAAATCTAGACTATTAAAATTCTTTCTCTTTTGAGGTGGAATGTAGAAGTGGATATCTTAAATAAAATTATTTGTTTTCATTTGTTTAGAGATGGTTGTCGCCCCTACATAGAAATATACAATGAAGACAGAATGCTGTTATCTACTTTACAAGATTATGACAGATTGCATCTTTATACTATGGCAGAAGGCAAAGTAAGTATACCTATTTTCTTACCTTTGTTATTTTTTAACCGACTTGACGTCGGTTAAAAAATAGTCCTGCAAAAGGAGGTGGTTATCAATTCGACTGTTTTTTTTATGTTTGTTACCTCACAACTTTCGACTGGGTAACCGATTTTGATAATTCTTTTTTTATTTGAAAGCTGGTGCTCCCATTTAAATTTCCAGATAGAAGTAGGTTTTTTTTGTTAAAATGTTGTGATTATTTATCGTTTATTCATAACGAACTAGCGATCCAGCCTGGCTTGGCACGGAAGTTTTTGAAATTCTCGGATTTCCTCTACTAAAATATACATGTATTACACATATAAACCTTCCTCTTGAAGCACTCTATCCATTGCTGAAACTGCATTAAAATCCGTTGAGTAGTTTAAAAGATCTAAGCGAACACAGCGGAAGTGAATTCATTTTATACTAGTTGCCCGCCTCTCCGCCCGCGTGTATGTCAGTTATCGTGGCAAAATGTGTTATTCTGATGTATAAGCTATAATACTGTAAAGTTTCATCCAAATCCGTTTAGTAGTTTTTGCGTGAAAGAGTAACAAACATCCATCCATCCATACTTACAAACTTTCGCGTTTATAATATTTATAGACTATGTAACATCCTCGTCAAGTTACACTTGCTTTAAATGCGGAAATTTTACTTGTTTCTGCTGATGGTGGAGTATGTGAATAATAATCTATTCAAATTCTCTTCAATACGGTCGACTTGAACGATGGTGGCTCGTGGATTGTTGGCGTCAATGAATAATATATTAGTTGATATTGTTCGATGTAAAAGATACTGTGCGCCTACCTCACAAGATTTCTACACCACCTTAAGGTTGACTGTAGAGCATGGCCTGGGCATCAATTCCGCCGATGTAAAAAAGTACATAAAGTTATAAATGAATAAATGAATAAATGAATAAATACTATACTCTTTGGGCTGTAGCATGGTGCGGGTGAGTTTAAGTAACATTTCGTTTCACTCTTGAAAGTTGCCGCGATTTACAATTTATGACTTAGTACTTCAGCTGTACCACATTGGCAATATATTAAATCTAAATACAGGGTTACAGGGTAAGTCGACCTATTCCCGTTAAGGGCGTGTAGTTGACATCGTTTCTGACTGATTTCACGAAATATACCCTATCCTAAATCTAAACGTTTTTGAGATATTTGAATTTAATTATTCGTCTGAATTCGTCGTATTGAATTTAATTGTTTTTACAAAAAATGTCCGATTTTCGACTGTCTCAGCTTAGATACTTTGAAATGTGTAGGTGTTATTATAATTATTATTTGAATTTTACATGTAATATAATATGCTTTATGACCTTAAGAACCAATATTATACGTATTGTTAACACATAAGTTGTTGTAGACGATTTAATCTAAAAAATAAAAATTTAGAAAGTTTATTTTTCATCAATTGATATCTAAAAAAAATATTATGGCGCCTGTTCTGCAGATGTGCTTAAAAATATCTATGTTTCATCAGCTATCCAACGAGGTATAACAATCTAGGGTTTTATAAAAAAAACTTAGTTGCGAACCGCCAGGTCGCAATTCTAAAAGTCCCAGCCAATTGTTTTTTAAGCTTGTTAGAAATTTAACGTCATTGTAATGGCAACATTTTTGATTGTCATTTTTCTTGTTTGACGTTTTGACGTTGACAGTAGTACTATCGAGACGCTTTGTCACGGTCGAGCTGGGCTTCGTTGAAAAAGTGCCGTTTAATGAAAATTTAGCTAATTTTCTTCAGATTCGGTTTTTTAGTTGGTTACCGTTATGATTGGTCTGGTTTGGACTCGCGAGTTTTAGTAGTCACGTCACTTAGGCGCGATCCGCGATAGTTGAATCGGGTGTGTTGTAATTTACGATACTTCGGGAACCTGTAAGCCATTTAGGAGGATGAATGTGTGAACGCGGTGAGGGGATCAGCAGAGGGGTACCCCTCAACACCGCAGATATCAAGGACTTCCCGCATCTCCAGTAAGTGCTTGATTATAGTAGCCTAGAATAGAACAGGGTGGAACGCCCTCGTTTGATGCTCTTGCCAGTGACATAGTTAGCGATAGAATGTCTATACCATGGGTCCTACAGACATTGCAAGCTTCCCAAGGTGAACGCTGCATTGGCGAGAGGATTGAACAAAGGTTAATGCGGTGACTGCGATCGAGACACCTTACGATTTGTGCAGGTGTGAGTGAGAAAAATAATGTGCAAATGTGTTTTGTGTACGTTTTGTATTAACTTGTTATTGTTAGTCTGCTTATGTGATTCGTCCGTGGTAGATGTGATATTATTTTGTTATCTGTTTCCTACTTGACTCGTTTGTGTTTTCGGTCTGTTTCTTCTGATTTAAGATTGCTGTGCTTGTAAACTAGAGTCTGATTTGTGCTTGTGATACGGAATTGTTAACAATTGGCTGGGACTTTTAGAATTGCGACCTGGCAACTAAGTTTTTTTTTAGTTTTTTTTTTATAAAACTCTAGATTGTTATACCTCGTTGGATAGCTGATGAAACATAGATATTTTTAAGCACATCTGCAGAACAGGCGCCATATTTTTTTATATCAATTGAAGAAAAATAAACTTTCTAAATTTTTATTTTTATTTGTTAGATTAAATCGTCTACAACAACTTATTTGTTAACATTACGTATAATATTGGTTATTAAGGTCATAAAGCATCTTATTTTTACATGTAAAAATCAAATAATAATTATAATAACACCTACACATTTCAAAATATCTAAGCTGACAGTTGAAAATCGGGCATTTTTTGTAAAAACAATTAAATTCAAATACATATCTCAAAAACGTTTAGATTTAGGATAGGGTGTTTTTAGTGAAATTAGTCGGAAACGATGTCAACTACACGCCCTTAACGGGAATAGGTCGACTTACCCTGTAACCCTGTATGTAAAAGAGTAAGGTGACTGACTGACTGACTGACATCCCCAGAGATCAACGCACAGCCCAAGCCGCTGAAGCTAAAATCCTGAAATTTTGCATGTAGGTTCTTTATATAACGTGACTGAGCACTAAGAAAGGAATTTTTGAAATTCCACCCTAAGGGGGTAAATCAGGGGATGAAAGTCTGCGTGAGCGAAGCCGCGTGTAAAAGCTAGTCATTCATAACTGTAGTAAATTAAATTAAGCCATAAACTGTAGTAAATTCAATTAAACCACCACGCACCATGCTACAGCGCAGAGTATAGTGAACAGTATTTTTTACATGAAGTCACCTTAAAATTGGTTCTACATAAACTATTGGTTTGTTTCAGGTGACGTTACCGTTAGACACGACGGTGGTTGGTGACGTATGCGTGTGCGTGTACCACGCGCGACACCAGCTCGGCCGCGTGCACTCAGTGCCCGTGCTGTCGCTGCACTTCCACACTGGCTTCCTCTCACCCAACCAGCATGCCATTAAGTTCACCAGGTTAGCAGATTAATGTGTTAAAACAGAGATGCTATTAAAAATAATCTAAAAAATCTTTAGGGATCGTCCATTAATCACGTGACGCTCGAAGTGGGGTGAGGCGGGGAGGGGGGTTAGTTTTTTGGTAAAAATCATGAAATATCACAAGGGGTGGGGGAATCTAAAAATTTTAAGATTCTTTGTAGGTACTAACAAATACATGTGACTCTTTTTAGTCTTAATCCTCACCACGTATTACGAAGGGGGAAGGAGAATTAAAAAAATGCTAAAAAAAAACATCACGTGATTAATGGACGGCCCCTTTAACGGTTGTGAACCATTACGTCACAATTCATATTCTTTGCGTGCTTATAAGTTTCTATTCGCTATTACCAGGTCTGAAATCGACGGGATCGATGAAACAAGTCCAGTGAACGATCATTTCTCAAATAATACGAATGCAGTAATTAGTCTGGTGGTACAGAACGGGGAGAGACGCAAACCGCGCTCAGACCTGTGGGAGGAAGACCATTCCTTTGCTATACGCACACCTGATGTGTTATTCTCAACTAATCTAGAGAGAGACGAGACTATCGACAATTTTGGTGAGTATTTCACTTCGAATATTATTTTTCCTTAACATTTAAATTATATTGCTACTCGTTAACAATGAAAATAAAACACGAATGGTTGTAACTTGGGTGATTAGATTTTCATCACATTGCCGATCTTTTTAAAAGTATTTATATTTAAACGTAAAATAAAATTAAAATTCTCGTAAAAGTATATGTAGGTACATATTATATTATGTAGAATTATATGTATACAATATTGTTATGTCTATTTACGCAGCAAATCTTCGAAACAACCCCTCTGCAGTGCCGCGTACAAGTATGTCGTAGTGTTGTGTGAATACATGTATCATAGTGTTTGTTAGTGCTTGAGTTATATGAGGATAGTTTCTAGAACCATTAGTTTATGACTTATAATGTTTGTGATTATCTTTAAATTTCCTGGCTATGTCCTTGAAGTGACTCTACATCGGGTCTATGGGAGAATAATGTGTTAGTTTTTAGCTTCAACTAGCTGACTCGTCGAAATTCGTCCCGCCTAACAGTAAATAAAAGAGCACATTATGTTTTTAAATGATATTTTTTTGTGAACATCTTATTTTATAACTTATTATGCTATGCGGACGAAGACAATGCCAAAAACGCCAAAATCATTGGTCATGTCGTTCTTGAATTATAAATGGTTTTTTTATTTATTTATATATTGACGGCAGAAAGCGGAAATATCGTATCTCGAAATACCCAACACTACACCTGAGCCAAAAAAAACTATTTCATAAAATCGACGCTGCTTTTTTTCTGATCAAAACTACCAAAAAGTTGACAAATTTTGAAGACACTAAATTTCCGCTTTCTGCCGTCCATATATAGAGATAATGTAGGCAAAATATTTGCATGTTTCTCAAGAGACTGTCAATCAGTATTTAAGTTTCAGTATGGAATATGTATGAATAACTATCCTTATTATATCAGGCATTAATAAACTTCCCAAATTTCCATCAAGCTGTCTTCTTATTGAATAAGTGTACACGCTTCCTTAATACGTGCACCGTTTCATACTTACTATTAGATCACCTAAATGCCAAAATGTTACGTCTATGTCACGACTAGCAAACCAATTTATCCTACCTATAGATATTTTATCTAACACTTTCTTAATCTTTCCCCCATAACAGGTTATTGGAAAACGAAATGTTGATCTAAAATCGTTTAAAATTCTTAAATCATAATATAATTTTGCACATATGCCAAAAGCCTCAGCAAGATTTTTATTTCAACTAGAAGCAAATGCACTTTATCACTGTTATGTTCAGACATCATATTTTCTACTCACTCATATGTAGATCAAATCTGACTGTTGGTCTGCATAAGTTGATATTTCGTGTTCGCATGTTCAACACACGCGTAATGTGGTTAGTATGTGTAGTACACAAACCTAGTGCACGACATACGAATAATACATCACTCCATAGCTCTTACTAGTCTTCAATCAACCTTTATTATTTCCTAGTTAATCATACTTAATTCAATACCATTACTTTTACTAATGTATACTTATTAATAAAAAATATATTTTATGATCAGTTACCGCAGATTACCCGCCACGTGAAGTAGAACGCGAACGACCTCGTCCCGCCCGCCCCGCGCCTCCCTCCCCGGCCCCCCCGCACCGGCCACCTCCCCCACAAACCCAGTCCGCAACAACGACCCAGAACGACGATGACACAGACAACATAGATCTTCTCAATCTCAATCTGTCCGGAGCTGCACCAGTCCCAGAACAACGTACTGAGAAAAAGCTGGGTAATCAAGACTCTTTCGATTTCTTCGGGTTAATGGAAAAGCCGGCCACTGATGATAATTTTGGAGATTTCCTAAGTGGACAAGCTAAGGATAACCCCCAGGTTAGTCAGTCAGTTTAATAATAAATATTAGAAGTATTTGATGCAAGAGATTCTCTATGGTGCGATGTTCAAATAAAGGCGTGTCTCCTGCGGCTGAAAATAACAAAACAAACTAACAAAACTTGTTAACTAAACATGTTAGCGAAAAGTCGCAGGAGACGGTCTTTTAAACGAAGATCAAACACGATTACACGAAAAGCAAAAATCTTTTATCTACTCGACAAAATCACTTATAGTACACCTACTTACTTACTTTTATAGTATAAACATGAATAATATAAGTACTAATGTTAGTTCAGTTCAGTTTCATTATACCAGAAGTATACGCTGGGATGTTTTCAGTCCGCTTTGGATAACATGTTTGCTTGTTAAAATTAACAAAACAGTTAGGCCACGCCCATATTTTGATAAATTTGTGATGTTTTGTGTTTAAAAACATAAAACAGTGTCGCAGGAGACCCGGCTTTAGTTTACACGATCTATAGTGACTTGTAGAACATTTACATACTACATGACTCTGTAACTTATTTTTTTCTGTATGTTTAAGTTGTTAGAGTAAAATACAGGGTTACATTGCTATAAATAATATTTTTTGTACAGATTTAATACGTAGCAACATATCATAGATTTAAAAAAAAAAATAGAATACTAGCTGAGTCCCGCGGTGTTACCCGCGGTTATTGTTGTACCTTTCCAACCACGGGTAAAACCGCGGGGCAAAGCTAGTCTAGGAAAATACTTATTTGGCTACTGCCTAAGTTACTCCTTATTACAACAGCTATGTGCCAGTGAAAGTCCCGTCAAAATCGGTCCAGTGGTTCCAGAGATTAGCCGGAAAAAACAGACAGTCCGTCAGACAGTATATGTACCGTGTATACGTACATATTCATTTAGCAAAAAGCGGATATTTTACAAACAGACAATTTTATTTATTTGTATAGATTAGTTTAAACCTCAATATTTGTTACAGACAGTTAAAACGGAATCCATATTTGGTGATCTACCACCACCTCCGACGGAACCATCACAATCTCGGAATGTAAATTCGAGCGACCCCCTCAACTTCGACCCCTTCGGTCTGAACGATCCCATACCTGTCAAACAGGAGCCGCTTATACCACCTCAATTGATTCCAGACGATATAAGTAAGAATTAAATTATATAGATTTAGTTTTTTTTAATGTTATACAAGTAGCATGTTGCCATCATTTTCTTCATAGTAATTCAACTTTATACATACACATTTAATACTTCTTAACATTTTTATTTAAGACCGTGCTTAAATCGACCAAGAAAATGTTTTTTTGTTTATTATTTAGGAAAAGTATTTTTATGAACTTCACCGTAGATTTCGTTCCAACTGTTAATTTCGTGTATAAGTGTGTATGTATATCGTGTTCGAATTTGATTTTATAAATATTTACTTTAAATGTTGTTGCTATCGTTTATCCAGATTAGGGCTTAGATGAACGTATACGCACGCAACGCAATGCTCATCCGTCACGCTAGCGTATACGTTCAACGTATTATCATCATTCATCGAACATGTACGCTGGACAAACGCTCTCGGCATGTTTGAATGAGTTCTAGACAAAGTATAGCATCATCACAAGCGGTGTATTGCTGTATTTTTTAAATAGTTGTTTTGGGATTCCGTACCTCAAAAGGAAAAACGGAACCCTTATAGGATCACTTTGTTGTCCGTCTGTCTGTCTGTTAAGACACTTTTTCTCAGGAACACGTGGAGGTATCAAGCTGAAATTCATATCAAATACTTAGGTCTACTGTCCCTTGGAGCTGTGAAAAAATCAAACTTCGAAGCCAACACAATCAAAACATACAGCCGTTTATACTGCAAAATTTTGATACTCGCAAGGGAATCAATACCTACAGAGTAGAGTACTTCCCGAAAACACAGAATCTTGAAATATGTTACGAAGCAACGCCTTATAGCACAGATAAAGGAGAAATTGCGATAAGCATAAATTTTTAGTTACATCATATTAAATCTACCTACAGGTTTGTACTGAACCCTCGTTCACGAATCCTACTCGCACTTGGCCGGTTTTTTTTCTACTAGTAAGTTAAGTAGTAAGTTTGGGGTACGATGGGGCTGACATAGTCTTAAGCCGAGTTTCCACAGAACAAAAGTTGTCAACACGTGTGGGTGATAAAAGTTTCTGTAAAGCCGATTCTCCACCGAACAAAAGTTGGCAACTTTTGTGTTGTCAAATTTCGGTGGAGACGCGTCTTTATGTGTGAGACTACAAGCCCCTAAAAAAAGATATTCGCATCTCGCATCATAGTCTAATGTCCGTTATTTGGCAGGTCGTCCGTCCAGCGTGCCCCTGGAGCGTGCGGGCGGCAGTACGGCGCGGGCGGACCCGTTCGCAGAGCTCGGCTCGCTGGGCGGGCCCGCCCTCAGCGCCGGCACCACACCTCGCGCCTCGCCCGCTCACCGCGCCAGCCCGCAGCACCAACCGACCAACACGCGCTCGCCCGCACACCAACCTGACTACAAGTACACACTCTTTACTTTTTTAACCGACTTCAAAAAAGGAGGAGGTTCTCAATTCGACTGTTTTTTTTGTTAGCCTTTCAACTGGTTAAACCGATTTTTTAAATTCTTTTTGACGTGACAACGTCTAATAAATTGATGAACGCCGGCTGCAGGCACGAAAAAGGATGACTCATTGTCCTGTTACGCCAATTGTCCCGTTGCGCTCATTGTACGTCGTTATAGATAGATAGAGCGCTTGCGCCGCATCTATCTCTCATCATTTCATCAATGTTTTGTTATGACGTTGTCACGTTAAACTATCATCCGTAAACCGACTTTACAAAGAACCAATTTTTTTTAATTGAAAGCTAGTGCTCCCCGTGTGGTCCCATTTCAATTTGGTCCATTTTTTTGCCGGAGGTCCTGGGTTCGATTCCCACCTCAGGACAAATCCTTGTGGAATGATAACGTCTGGGTTTAAATTATTATCTATAAAAGTATCTATGTATTTAGAAATCAAGAGTTATTAGAAATATTTAAGTACTAGTGATTGCCCGCGGCTCCGCCCGCGTATATGTCGGTTATCGCGGCAAATAGTAGCCTATGTGTTATTCTGATGTATAAGCTATATTACTGTAAAGTTTCATTCAAATCTGTTCAGTAGTACGCTTACAAACTTACGCGTTTATAATATTAGTATAGATGTTTATCGGCAGTACCATAACAAAGGCTCTGCCTAATTTAGAATCAAACAGCGAATGTTCGAAGTTATCATCATTATACATTTAGACTTTGCCTCCGTGGTTTAGTGGTAGCGTATGCAACTACTGGACTGAGGTCCCGGGTTCGATTCCCAGGTTCTCAGGTCTGATATTTGTTTCGGAGTTTGGATGTTCCATGATAACATGTATTTAAAAAAGAATAAAAGTATTATTATCAGTAGTTACTAGCAACTTATGTGTTATTCTTTCGTAACGACGCCGATGTCCACTTACGACGTGAGATCATGTTTAATATCTGTTTAGAAATACGATAGATCCTAATTTTTTTTTATAGCCGAGCGCACTTCGAACCCGCAAAAACACCCGGAGACGATAAACCCAAAAAACCTGGTGACGTATTCGGTGATCTGCTCGGTAGCCAAGGCTATGACTTCGCGAAGAGAGACACTGGACCTAAGACGATGAACGCCATGCGCAAAGAAGAAATGGCCCAAACCATGGATCCGGAGAAATTAAAAATTAACGAATGGGTAAGAACGACTGATTTGAATTTGCATAAAATATTTTCATTTGAAATCGCAGTAAATATCTATGCCCTTTGAAAAAAAAAAAAAATTGATTCATTGACTTTTGATGTTGTGCACTTCTGACATCCTTTTCTTTTGACAATTTGGTATCCATTTGTCATTTTGCTCTTTTGATATCAAACTTCGAATCTAATCTATAAGATAAATAGATAATTGTAAAAAGGTATTATTAAGAAATCTTTCACAAAGAAATAAATACCTGGTCAGACCAGAAAAGTCTTATAAGAAAACCGTAGACTCCCACCTATAGAGCAACACAGACCGGCGGAACAGAGGGGAGTAACCATAGCATGTTTTGATACAGCCACGTTTCGGGATGCTTGGGCCGGCTCGACCGGAGTGATACCACGGCCTCAAAGAAAACCGGTGTGAAACAGCGCTTGCGCTGTGTTTCACCGAGTGAGTGAGGATACCGGAGGCACACACACAAATACATTCTGTGTTATACTTATAACAGTGTAATAACAGTACAAGGTCCATTTAGCAATATACTTTTTCAGAGGGGAACGTCTTTGTATGAGTACTCTCAGTGTTGCTCTAAAGCCGAGTCTCCACAGAACAAAAGTTGTCAACGAGACAACGGAGACGCATCTTAAGACTCCCACCGCACAAATTGTTCTTGGACGATATCTAGATAATGATTGTATTTATTCTATTTGTTGTAGACGGAAGGCAAGAAAGCAAATATTCGTGCATTGTTGTGCTCGCTTCACACGGTGGTGTGGGAGGACTGTCGTTGGACGCGTTGTGACATGTCGCAGCTAGTGTCACCTGCCGATGTCAAGCGTAACTATAGGAAAGCCTGTCTTGCAGTACATCCAGATAAGGTAAATATCATAGTTTTGGACGTTCAATTGTACTTAAATCTCATGGTATGGCCCAATGTCAGTCATGACGATAATGAATCACTTAATATAAGGTAGACTAATAGTTTTTCTTGATTTTATCTTGCACTTGTATTTTTATTGAAATCTTAAAACGTCTTTTTTACAGCAAATGGGAACAGATAATGAGAACTTAGCTAAAATGATCTTCATGGAACTCAATAACGCGTGGAGTGATTTCGAAAACGACGCCAAGCAACAGAATCTGTTCCAGTCGTAATCATTAAGTTTCACTCGGCCGTGTTATATGTAGTTATATGCAATATGCATTTATATTATAGAGCTTGGGTTCCCTTCTCACTACTCGGTGAAAATGTTAGCAATTATGCATTTGTTAAATTTGTCTAAATGCACACGTAGTTAGATAATGCAGGACTTAATAAATCGTTATTTAGTTTGTTACCCTAGTTGTCTAACTCCTATGTATAGACGGTCGTGTGTGAATTGTGTAAGATTATTATTATTATGTATTTATATGGTGTAAGTTCAATGTCAACAGGTTCTTAAAGAAAATTTACATTAGAGAATTATTTAGTTCAAAATAACCACAATAATTACCTTTTTGAGAGATGCGTATCTATTTACGTCTAATACGTAGATAGAGTAGAATGACCGGTGTTTATGTATGTATGTGTGTTTTAAGAACCTTTTGTTAATATAAAAGTCGATTCAACTTTTCCAACATAACATTTTCTCCGAGTGGTGGAAACTATATCATATTATATACTTTTATCTATTTCAAAATGTATTCAGATAGCAAGTTGAATATAACAATCTAAGCGCTTATGATTTTAACTTACCGCTGGACATATTGGAACTATGTAAGGAGTATAACGTATTGTGATAATTTATTTTATATTTTGTGGATAAATGTTGTATGAATATATAACTCAGATTTATTGTGTGCAAGCAGCACAGCCCCAATTATAGAAAAAATGCTTGTGAAGAAATTATTCTTTTTTTAAATATAGTGCCAAAGTGACTACTCTGCCTGATGGAAAGCAATCCAAGAGTGGTGGTCACCATACTCATTGCGAATGCAGACAATGCAACAATAAAGCATGGTGACTTACTTTGGCGGCTTATTGAGATCCTTCTGCATCATTATTATTTATTAATAAATGCATATACAGATTTAAATTATCTCAATAAAAAAATTAAGCTTTTATTACATTGTTATATTGGTAATATCAAATTTAAAGGATTTGACCAATGTTGATAACAATAAGAGAATCAATCATGTGATGACTGTGCAATAAATTTACACACAAAGCACAACTTTTAGTATCTATGTAAATATATTTACTTTACAAAATCATAGACATATACCATGATATAGAAGATCAAGACGTATGACTATGTTCTACCTAAAATTTAACTTTTAAAAATATCTAGGTAGACCTTGTTTACTCAATCTAATTTTGCATTTGTTTAGAATGTGTTGTATGAAACAACGTATAGATTAAGCAAACAGTATACTCAGTCAGAGATTACAGTGCAACTATAGATAGATATAGATAGATGTCGCTGTTTCCATCATAGACCCATACAGTGTACAAACATACTCATGTATTGTCTACTTTATACCTTTTTGGTGTCTGTGGTTATCATTCTATTCGAATTATAAAACACGAACGGTTCATAACTGTAATGCTGTTGAAAGCACATAGCTGAAATATATTTCTAGCGACATTAAGGGCCAGTTTCACTAGACTATATTGAACTTCCATCCAACATTCCAGAATATTATTGATCCGGACAACTACAGATTTTAGTTTCACATGTCTTGGGTAGAGTCAAATGTGTCAGATAACCATATATTTATCTGAAACTTTAAAAGCAATTAGTGAAACTGGTCATAAACATATAAATCAAGGGTTTACGATTTGGTGGTGCGTATAAATAGTTGTTATATAACAGTTGTAATAAATCATTTGTGGGCGTTCTTTACTTAATAAATTTAGTGTTGTATTTAGTACATTCGCATACCTATTTAGAACAAATGTACATTAGATATATAATATCACACGAGAGATAATAAGTACGATGGAAAAGTTATGGTTTACTAGTTTTAAGTTCTTGGAGATATGGAATGGACTATAGGAAAGATTGTCTCAAATACATTTTATGTATTAACGGTTAATTTAACTGTGACAATTTAAAAAAAAAACGAAATAATGTTACAGGTTCGTGTAACCTTATTTCGAAAAGGGAAAGTAGAGATGATGTTCGTGGAAATACTAAATTTAAAAAATATATTGAATTGGTTCGTACGACGATAGATTCAGATTACCATAATTTAATTAAAAACACTTTAATGATAGTGTTATTGGCTAACACTACGGATAAATGGCTTTTGGTTTTATATTTTTGGTATGTTCGTTATCTTACCTAATGATTTAGATATTATTGATTACTTATACAAGTTGTAAGGTCAAATTCATAGTTCTAACACACATTTAGTTCTTTGGTTTAGTTACATAACGGTTTTTAGTTGCACTGGATCCATTGTTGTGATACATCAATTCTATTAAAGATGTTCATTAATTCATGCAATTAATAACCTAAACAAATAGTAAACATTAATATAAGCCACACTCTTCTATATTCTATAATTCTTACCTATAATCTGAATTCTTATTACTGTAGTTGAGTCCAGTCGAAGCAGTACATAGTTCAGATTGACTCAGTTAAAATATATATTTAAAAATGTTATCATGTGGTTTATACATAAATAATTATTAAAGTTTTATTTTTCTTTCAGTAATGTTTAAAATTGGTGTTACTAATTATTAATTAGTTTCTGAGAGCTTACGATAATGTTAAGTTTTTACATTCCTAAATGAAGTAATTATAGTAAGTGTTCATGGTAGTTTGAAGAATGTTTGCGGTGATAAATAAACATAAAAACGATTACATCAATATTTTGAATCTATCTATATTCATAGTTAAATTATTTGAAAACAGTATTCGATTTAACCTTCGTACACAATCGCTCATGCAGACCGTTTAACTGTCTTTGCATACTGTGTGTACGGGGGCTTATAACTGAGGCTTCCTTATGTCAGACTTTTAGTAACTCAATTAATAGGTATACCTTAACATATGTTTATATTCTGTAATATTGACAATATTAGAGAGTATAATCATATGAACATACATAATATATTTAGGGCCTATAAAATTGTACTTGACAAGTCTAATTTAGAGCCAGTATAGATTTAAAGTCACCAATACTGTGTATATTTTGCTTAGTTAATGTACTGTCTAAATAACAAAACTGTTCGAAATAAAGTAAATGCAAAATTTTTCAGTTTTTTATTTAGTCTAGTGGTTAGTGTAAGCGACTGCAGATCAAGAGGTCTCGGGTTCGATTCCCGGGTCGGACTGCTGTTGGGGTTTTCTTACAAGAAATTCTTAATTTTCTTACAAGAAATTAAAGAATTAATTAACGAAACGAACTTAATTAAAGAAATCCAGCCCGGAGTATGGAAGATGGCGGTGATTCCTGCCCGTGCCTCGGAGAGCACGTTAAGCTGTTGGTCCCGGTTGTCATGAACGCCTATGACAATCGTTATTGGGAAGTCAGTGCCCTCAAATATAGTGCCTTCGAATTCAGTTCACCCTCAGGGTTGTTGCGGAGGTCCGATGCCAGTCGCTCCATGTAAAAACTGATATTCAGGTAAAACCGGTTGAACTAGTAGCCGACCCCAAATATTCTTAGGAATAATAAAGGGTAGGAAGATGATGATGAATCATGACCTTCTTTTATGCCAATAAATATTCGTAAAGGAGAAGGGCTGATCCTGTACCGCTGGCAATATGTTATGAATGGTTATGAGATTTATACTGTTTATTAAGTGAATCATCTTAATTATTTTCATGTATTTATTATATTTTTAGAACTGTGCTAACAATTTTAATTCTGCTCATAAAGTTGTTACAACTGCAATAACAAAACGCATTCTACGTGTTTTAGACGCGCCATGATTAAACCCTACTTTGTCTGAAAACTAGATGGCGCTGTGTGTCAAATTGCCGAAAGTATTTTTCATTATTTTAAAATATTTATTTCATAAAAAACGATTAAATATTTAAATCTATATTTATGAATAAGCTTACTGGTGAATTTAGTAACAGAGCAACATTTTAATGACTGATCACGAAAATCGTAAACAAATGATTTTGATTTCAAAAATATAATATTACGCCATCTTGTTGACAATAATGACAACTCATTTGTGATCCATGTATTTCCTTGTAATCTAAACACTAAAATAACGTTTTAATGCCGAGTTGTAAAAATCTAGGAATTTAAAATGTTATTCTCGGTGATATTAGCAGCCAAATAAATACAAAAACATACCCTACCATGACATATGCCAAGCGGTACAAAAGTCCCATACAAACCTGCCATTGTCCTTTGTACTTCTAAGGCAACTACAGGTTAATTCCCAGTGGTAGAAATCAGTCATTTTTTTAACCTTTCTGCACTCCTCCATATAAACTTCCTTTGATTCCAATGGTGACAATTTTTTCCGTTCGGGTTATTCTCGTAAAAAAGGAGTATAGAGTTTTTGCTTCATCTATCTGTACTTTTAATAAAAAAGTAACAGGTCCAATTCCGTACATTAAAGATATTTAGAAATTTTTTTGGAGGGCTCTCTATTATCGATACTGGAGTCAAAACTATAATTTTTTAACCCCCGACGCAAAAAGAGGGGTGTTATAAGTTTGACGTGTCTGTCTATCTGTGGCACCGTAGCTCGCGAACGGATGCAAAAAAACAAGACGAGCCGAAAACTGAACAAGACGAGCCGAATACTGAACAAGACGAGCCGAATACTGAACAAGACGAGCTGAAACTGAACAAGACGAGCCGAAACTGAACAAGACGAGCCGAATACTAAACAAGACGAATAATGTTTTTGGTTCCAAAACTTGAAAAAAGAATTGGATCATGTGGATAGTTAGTTTGCAAAGTACAAGTCTTCACTTATAATTAACATTTTTTTTTTTTAAAGACAAGGACAAGCATTAGGAATATACATCCTGTGTCGCGGGGGACGTACAAACATACATGAAACGAGCACAAAGAACACCCAGACTCAGAACAACAATTTGCGGATTACACAAAGTGTTATCCCATGTGGGATTTGAACCCGCAACACTTGGCACTTGGGCCCTTAATCATTTTACGTGTTCATTTTGGACTTGAAGAAAGAAAATACTGTTGAGATTTATAAAGCCTATAATTAACTTAAAACACAATAACTATTGTCAGCTCTGTTCGAGTTTGACATCCATGCAACCATATTTTTCTAACAATTCTTGTTTCTTCCGCCTGAGAAGTGCTTCTTCGATATCTTTTTGTGAAGGTACGGCTACGTGTGACGTCACTACCGGCCTGACGGGTTCCGCTTCTTCATCCTCCATTCGTTTGTCATCAGGCTGAAATTTAAAAATATTTTTATACATACTTTGACATCTAAAATTTCAATATTGTTTCGGTCAAAAAAATCTGTTCTGTGATAATTTATCAGACCGTTTATAAAATCTATACAAATAAATAAAATCTGAGTGTCAGATTGTAATATTAAAATATGTAAGCGCTTTTTACTAAATGTACATGTATGTATAGACGGGTACATATACCAAAATAACATTGTTTACAATTTTTGTCTATCTGTCTGTTTGTTTCACCTAATCTCAGGAATAGTTGGACCAATTTTGAGGGGACTTTCACTGGCAGAAGGCTGATGATATAAGGATTAACTTGGGCTACTTTTTTTAGACTAGTTTTGCCCCGTGACGTTACACACGGTTACAATATTACCGTGTAGTTTGACATTGTTGGTACGAATCAGGTCGTGCTTATTTTATAATTAAGTGTCCACCGCGGGAATCGAACCCATGACCTCTATCTCAATAGGAGGATCATTTGTTTAAGTATTTTGAAGAAGGTATCAAAGCGTAGCCTCCACAGAGAATATATATAACTAAATAGCTTTTGCCCGTTGCTCCTCAAAATCCAAAGTATCTTTTTTTTTAAGACAACTCCCGCATTAGGATCCTGTGTCGCGGGGGACTTTACAAACATACATGAAACGGACACAAAGTACACCCAGACTTAGAACAACAATTCGTACATCACACAAAGTATTATCTTATGTAGGATTTGAACCTACAAAACTTGGCGCAGTAGGAAGCGGCGTGGCGGCCACTTAAACCACTATAACCGTGCAGTCATCTTCATGTCTTTCATTGAATTTGGTACAGCAGTTTAGAAGTGAAAGCTTAACAGACAGACGGTTATTTTCGAATTAATAATATTAAGCTTCGAATTATAATGAATGAACATACGTCTTCGGGATAAATATTTTCTTCATCAGGTATGTCTTGATCTTTATTTTCTTCTTTATTTATTTTCCATTCATCGACCGCCTTCGCTATGGCTGCAATGGTAAATATTTTAACTGAGTTTTATACGGTAATAAAATGAAATATTGTATATATCTAATATGTAAAATTCTCGTGTCGCGGTGTTTGTTACCAAACCCCTCCGAAACAGCTGGACCGATTTTTATGAAATTTTGTTTGCATATCGGGTAGGTCTGAGAATCGGCCAACATCTATTTTTCATACCCTAAATGATAACGGTGACCCACTTCTAAATATTTATTTTTATAGTAAAATAACGTTAGCCGGGTCAGCTAGTAGTAATAATATAATATTCAGTAAATTTTATATACGAAAATTATGGAGTATGATGGCTAAAAAATATAAATGAAATTAACTATGGTCAAATTTAGACTGGGCGATCATTAGAACTCAAAATATGGTTATAAAGTTCAATATCTACATACCTAATAAAGCGTTTAAAATTTAATCAGATTGTAAAAATATATAAAAAAATCGATGGCCTCACCTTCTTTTTCAGCTTCTTGTTCTAGCGGCATGAGCAATCCATCGTCATCGTCTCTGTAGCCATAATAATCAGCATCTACGTCCCTCATGAGATCTGCGCGCGTCCGGCGAGGTGGCGGCGGTGGCTCTTGTTCGAATAGTTCACGAACACCTTGCAAGCAACATTAGGTATATTTTACTTGCAACACACACACGGTTGTATCGCCCACGTTGTAACATATAGGTAACGCCATAGGGCGAAACTAGTCTAAAAAAAGTAAGTTACTCCTTATATCATTAGCTTGACGGGAAATCGTCATAATCGGTCCAGCCTTTCCAGAGATTACTCGGAACAAACAAATAGACAAAAAAAGATTTTATGATGTACCGTAATATCGTCCATTCGTTTAGATAGGTCGGTGCACGTAATTGTGGTTATTGTTGTGAAAAACAAATATGTTAATTCATACAACAGCGTAAGCTGACAAATCATACTTGCTTGTGGTTGTACGCCGCAGACGGGCCCTTAAATTTTGTGTGCGGCTTGCCGCATGTGCGACGGCGGCGCGTACAAGGTGACCGTATTAAGCGAATGGACTATACTTTCATATGCATTTAGTAAAAACTTTTGTTGAAATTACAAACAGACACTTCGATTTTATTTATCTATATAGATGATCAGAATTTACAAACAAGTCTGACTTAACTGCCTGATTGAAGTAACTTTCAAGATATTTAACCTGGAAGTTTCGGTAAAATTCTCTTTTTATGACGTGATCACTAACGGGTTATAAAAAAACAACTCCTTACCTGGTAAGTCTTTTGCAGCTCCGAAATATTTGTATCCTCTATTTCCTGGAACTTCCTTGCCGTCTTGGTCAAGCATTTTAGGGCCAACGCGGGCGTGGTCAGGCCCACCCAATGATTTTATTTGAACTTCCCAATGACGCTTCTCACGCATCAGTTTATTGATCTCGTCGTTTAAGTCACGGATTCTAAACTCACCGAGACCAGCTAATGGACAAAGTAGAATTGCAATAAAGTTAAAATTTTAGCTCTGCATTTCTAAAACTAATTAGATAAATCTATTGGATTCTCCCAAATTCATTAGATCTTGAAGAAACTCGAAAAGAGGCTTCTGAGGACGCCAGCTATTAAAATTGATATGTGTACCTACTGTAGTTATTTCAGAAATATTAGCTATACTTATTTATTCATATCAACGTAATTCTAAAGGTAGGGCCTAATAGCTGATAGTAACTAGTATCATTAATTTCGAGTTAGTGTACAGTCTGCTTACTGTACAGCTTTGGGAATGATTGTTAAAATGATAATTGATAGACCTTGATATATTTAACTGATATTTATTGATAACTGATTAATTGGGTGAGTGACATGTATGTCGTATGAACGCGAGTAGTGCACTGATTCACAATAAAAGTGGTTGTAATGTAATGAATACAAATATGATGAGAGCGCAGTAATTGTATAGTACGGTTGCACCGTACAGTTAGTGTACTCGTATGAAGAGGACAGAAAACATTTTTCTATTTACTTTTGCACATTGCAACTATTTAGCTCTGATTTCCAGGATGCACGGAATTTTCTGCAACAGTCAGTTCGAGTCGGGTATGCGATCAATACCTGCTCGAGCTATTATTCTTGTTGCTTACTTTATCAAACCTATCTGTAGAAATAATATCCTTTCTTTAACTTCTTGACATTTAATAAGGGCAGGGGTTGATATCAAAGATGTCGCCTTCGGTAATAAAGACATGAATTAATGTATTTTAGAGGATGCATACATACACGGTTAACCTAATAAAGTACATTCAGAACAATCTCCAGATTAAAACTCATTTAATTTTTTAAGCACTGATTTTGTGCCGTTACGATTTTCGCACTTTGAAAAAGAAAGACCTTATAAAACGTAAATATTTATAAATCAAAACTATAGATTAATTCACTCCGTTGTAGATTTCAATTTACTTTTACAGAAATTAAGCGATTATTTCTTCTTTCCTTTACTTTTAGCTTTCTTATCTTTGCCAGCTTTCTTTGATTTACTTTCTTTTCCTTTCCTATCTTTACTTTTGTCTTTTTTCGCTTTTGATGGTTTTTTTATATCGGCATTACTGCACTGCGCTGATATATTTTTATTATTTTCTATTGCAGATGGAAGTTTTGGCGTAACTAATTCTATTTCAAGATCTGTTTTCTTATCTTGTGTTTCCAATTTCTTTCCAATCTTCAAAATGAACACATCTTTCTGTGGATGTAACATTTTCGACATGTCCACGGGCACAGGGCAGTTCGTAGGCGTTACGTTGATCAATTTTCTGTCCTTTTTGTCGGTTCTATCTAAGTTCTTTAGGGTGTATTTCAGATTGGATGTGTATGTTTTTTCCTGATTAGTATAATCTTTAGGTAATTCGAATTGTATCTGTTCTCCAGTATTATAAGCTGTGCTTTCACAAGAACATAATTCTTGAATCTTATCGTACTTTCCAGTTCTTTCAACCTTGCTGCTTTTCGGAACTCTAATCTTTAACTCATTAACATTCATTTTTGTATATATTTCGTCATATCTTGCCATTCCTTTAAAAACAGAGTAACATTAAATATCAATAAAACAATATGAAAACTAATAATAATTAAAATACAAATACCTATTTGTAAATCTTACCATGTTTTACTTGAGGAGGTGGTTCGTAAGATCGCTTAGATATGGAGCTACAAACAGACGACTGCGGGTTGTTGTGTCGAGGGGAGCATGCCAAGCACGGTGGAGTACTTTTTGACATAACGCCTTCCTCTAAAAGTATTTTACCGTGGTCGTCCATTTCTACCCGCTGACAGGAATACATTGCCATTCCATTATCATCTTTTAAGAGAAAGGATGTACCTTGTGGTTTAGGTTTTGCACAAAATGCTGTGGTAATCTCTTTACCCAAAAATGACATTCTGACTGTGACTTCTATAATGCCTATAGTGTCAGCATTCTCACCCATACCGCAAGATAAATAATACATGTTTTTGGATAGTGGGGTGGAGGTTGTGCACAGGATATTATCGGTTGGTTGTTGTTCCCTCCACTTTGAACACAGCTCTTCGCGCAAGGTGACAAACTCACAGGTATAGTCCATGTGGGTTTCGCCTATTTCCGTCACACACGGTGAACACGATGGTTGCTTCGTCAGTAATAATACTATTTCAAATTTTTTTATACTACATATTTTGTCGTATGTCATAGCAAACAATGTGGATTTTCCAACATTTAATTTGTTAAAGTTGTCAATTTTCCCGCAAGATGAATCGTATAGAATAATTGGTTGCTTCCCCAGAAATGTAGCTGAGATTACTAAATTGTTAGAGTCGATATCAAAACATTCACACTTCATATGAATTTTGTTTATGATCATTTCAATAAGGAACAAGTGATAAGGGAAATTTACATCCTCTTCAGTCCCACAAGAGCACAGTTCTTGTTTAGTACGCGTGATGTCCTCAGATAAACACTTAATCGAGTCTCGCAAAGCTTTTGCTTCACTCGTCAATTCTTTGCTCATTTTAGCTATTTTATCTATATTATGCGGTACACTATTCGCTTGAGATACTTTTACGTCGCGTGCAAGCAGTTTAACAGAATCTGACAATTTGTCGACATGCTCGCTAATAACTTTTCCTTGCGGCTGGAGTACAGCGATAGCCTTCACTATTGAATCATCTTTGCTAGATTTACTATTTTTTTTACCAGGTAGTTTTGGACTACTTGAGATCACCCCGTGGCCATTCTCACTAGTGGGATTGCTCTGTGCCGTTTTTTGGGAACCTAGACTCACACTGCCACTTTTATATTGCGTTCGTTCCTTTGTGGATCCTTGTTCACTTTTCAAGCTGGGAGAAATGCTAGGTAGTTTTATTGGAGACACCTTTGAAGGAAAGATTGGACTTACATTACTTGCTACTTTCGAAAACACTGTCTCAGAGGCTAGTGTGAGAGGCTCTGTGTCTGGGAGGACTGCATCAATAACAACGTCTACAACGTCGCCTACAACCGGCGATTCATCGTTATTTACAGGATTAACTGGTGATTCAGGTGCGTCTGTTAATTCTTCCATATTGAAAATTTTTGATTACCTAACAAGATATTTCATATATTTAAATGTTGATGTTTTGTAATAGTCATGACCTCATGGATTTATAAAAAAAACAAAAGTGAAAATCCATTTTATATTGACGGTTCGTGTTGAATAATAAATAAATTTACCTGATAAATACCTAACTGGGTTCTTGGACAACTTTGTTCATGTATAGAATCATATTATTTCGTCATTGGCCTTTTAGGAGACATTCACTCGACGTAGTTCGTATTTACGCATTAATATTTGTTAAATTATAATTATAAATTGTATTTATTATATACAATCACAATTAGTGGCCACTGCGATAAAAAATATAAATGTAGTAATCAAGCAAAAAAAAAAGGTTTTGATGAATGAAATATATGAATAGACGATAATATGTTGATCATGAATTGAAACTTACCATTCTGTATTTGGGCAACTTTCTTGGCTATTTCTCTAACGATTTGCAGTCTCCATTTCTCTGCTTGTGGTAGATCATTGCATTCTGATGCCAAGTATGGTCGCCTCTCGCGTTGACCACCTGCCTCTTGTACCTGGGCTGCGCGCCATCGCGCTAATGTGGTCCTGATGTATATTCAAGGTTTTATTAAATATTCTATGAAATTTAGTTGAAGTGTTAATAGTTATTTATGTCCTGCAAGGGCAGGACCGAACATCACCCAGCACGCTTGAAATTGTCATTCACATGTAAGAATCTATATGTTACAACTGTTGAAATGAAATTCAAATAAATCATCTTACTCATGAAGTGGTTTACAAAAATTAATTAGTAAGTATGTATTAATACTAAGACATTGAAAAGTGTAACAAGCAAGTAATTAAATAGTAGATTATTGTAAACATGACTAATCATTAGGGACCGGATTTAATGCATTTTCATATTTAAGCCATCCTCAGCGGTAATAGCAAATTTTAACTAAGATCTAGTTATAATACATTTATCTGTTACAGTTAAAACAAGTTTTTAGATAGAACGCGTTTTCCCTAGTTAGAACTAGATTTTAATGTATGCCTTTGTTAATACTAGAATTAACTAATGCTCAAATCGAATATCAGTTAAAACTAGTTCTTACTAGACGAGACGCGTTAGGTTAGGTTTATTTATTTGTTTTTTTTTTACTTATAATTTATCTAAAAACTAGTTTTAACTGTAACATATTGATACATTTAAAATATTTTGTGAGTAATTTTGAGGCTATCAAAGGTATAAGAACGGATTTTGATAGAGATGAATCCTAAAGAACTTCATGCTGCCAATGGCATTGCTGCATAAAGTTTAAAAACATATTGAACACCCAGGTTTTGAACGATTGTGTATAATTGATATTTTTATTATGCATGCAAACTAACATAGCACTCGAGTTCTAATTCTGCCCAGTTATCTTAGTGGGTGTGCGAACCTTTTCCACTAAAAAAAATACTTTAATGATCAAAGACACAATCTTACCACTGAACATGTGGAACAATACTTGATTGTTTATGTTTACAAAAGTATTAAATAATTTTAATGTCATGTTATGTTACTATACCTATTATCGCCTATCAAACTGCCTGACTGCACGTTTGGCCTAGTGGTTTAACGGTCACCACGCCGTTTCCTACTTTGCCAAGTGTCGTGGGTTCAAATCCCACGTAGGACAACACTTTGTGTGATTCACAAATTGTTGTTCTGAGTCTGTTTCATGTATGTTTGTAAAGTCCCCCGCGACACAGGATTTATTCCTAGTGCGGGAGTTGTCTTTAAAAAGATAATCATATATAGGGTGGATATGACAACACGACATTAATTTGAACAAGACCTACCTGCACATGTTACAATTCCACCTACAAAATTACCAAAAAAATTGGTTCAGTAATTTAGCCATAGTCTGCCATAGGACACTATTTTTCGTTTTTGAATTTTACTACACGATGTTGTTGGGTCAATGACCAATGTTATCTATCGTCGCCGGGTCGCGCCATCGCACGCGCTCCCTTTGAACCAGCCGCCGCCGCCGCCGCGCGCTGCCATCGACGCGAGAGCCCTGTGTTTACCTAATAGGTATTTTGTAGTGATTTTATAGTGACGTGACATTAGTTAGTGAAGTTTTTAACATAACCTTAGTTAAGTTTGTTAGTTGATACGTAACGTTATGTTATTTTGTGTGAATTTAAATGAAACAATGCCTCGACTCGGCTATGCACTTATATTCTACGGCTAGTGAATAATTTACTAGGGATAAAATATTAATTTACGGATAATGTTCGTTTATCCTACTACCTACTAATAGTCGGATTATTGTACAAACTTATCAAGGAGATACGAGAATAGGGATAATGCTCTTACAGCTGTAATGTCGATATGAGATGACCTAATTTTAAACCTTGTGGTTTTTGGTTTTCGATTTTTTTTGTGATTATTATGGTGACTGTGTAATTTAAAAAAACGTGAATACATAATATTACTTGTGCTATTTAACTTACGTGTCGATAAAGTAGGTAGGTATCTACTTTCGGTGCTACGTACTACGTCGTTCGGTGCTTTAGGTACTTATTTTACGGCCGCCCGGCGGCGCCGCGCCACTCAGGTTATTGAACTTAAATTACAAATGGTGTCCTTATTGGTTTTAATTTTTAAGATATTTAGTTTGTTTGAAAATTTTGATTTTTTTATATTCGTTTTCGGATAACTTAAACAATCCTAAAGTAAACCAATACACTTAAATAGCCCACGGTTTTGTTTAATGTCGCATTGTCATATCCACCCTGTATATCGATATTGTAATAAAAATAAAAGAATTTTACTGTTTGTTTTTTTTTTGGCTTCCTACAATTTATCATTTGATTTTGCATATTCTGCCATTTTTAATGCATATTTCAAACATTTTCCATGCATATAACAAGCTTTTTATGTTGCATATAATCCGGTCTCTACTAATCATATTTATTAGTTACTTTAGTTTCAACTACAACTATACATGTTACATCAAGATATAGAGGATTGAGGATAGGGAAACAATATGTGATGCATTGTTACCCCATCCTCTGTATAGACAAATGATGATAATCTATACTCATAATTGATAATGTAATGCCTGTGGCTATTTTATTTTACAAAATTTTTTTACAGTATCATATTGCAAGTGTTAGATAAACTATGACTTACATTGCCTTTTCTGCATTGCGGGCCTGTGAAAATAAACAACATATTAATAATTGACATACTTCATTTTGACTTTGTCTAAAATCTTGAGCCAGGCAAGAACATTAATCACATCATCGTCTAAGAAAACAAGGTCTCTCATTCCCAGAGCGTGACGTCACTATCCAGTTACCACTTTATAGCAATATAACACAAAATGAACAAACCAGAACCAGCGATAGCGGTAATGACATAAGGCTTGTGTCACCCAAGTTATCATGTGTCTCGGAATGCTATACCTTGAATGTATATTGTTATACCATGAATCACATCAACATCCGTTAACAGTGTATTGCTGGACTTAGAAGGGAGGTTTGGCCTACTATATAACACTGGCCAGATGGGATAGTAAAGGACTGAATAAAGAACAATTGTTTTTTGGTTCATAAAAGAATAAGAAATTAATAATAAAGGTTACCCTTCTAACTTGTGGAGGCAATATCATTAGTTACAATAACATTTACCTAACCCAACTTAAAATGTTGAACAATAAATGAATAATTATGAATCTCCCATCTCACCACCGGTCCTAAACTAGACAAAGCCCGTTTTATGGTGACCAAACTGCTGATAAACATATTTATATATTTCTAAATACATACATATCATAGGTAGGATCTTTTTTTTTCGGACATCTAACACACAACGCCATCTAGTCCTAAGCTAAGCAGAGCTTGTGTTATGGGTACTAGACAACTGATACAAATACATATATACTGATACAAACATTTGTAGATCATACAAACATTTAGTCCGACCTGGGAATCGAACCCGAGACCTCATGATCACCAGTCGCACACGCCAACCGCGAGACCAACGAGGCAAAGCGATTAAGAATTCAAATTACATTTAGACAGAACAACTGCTATTGCTCATCACACAAACAATTGACCTGGGTGGGAATCAAACCAAAATTATGCCGTTTAACTAGGGGTCTTTATGTACTTTTAAGGAACCTGAAATGTTTCCTTGGGCTTATTTACTTAAAAACATATAATTTTAGTAACCAATTAATATTTTCTTTGATTGTACAAAATATTCTAAGCCCAAACATATTATGTACATATATGTAAGCTTACAAGTATACGTACCATTTTTAACAGTTAATCCACTTCAATGCACCTTTTAAT
The DNA here is from genome assembly GCA_949125395.1 of Diaphora mendica. NCBI lineage: Eukaryota > Metazoa > Arthropoda > Insecta > Lepidoptera > Erebidae > Diaphora > Diaphora mendica. Next base: position 22,610,329 of record OX421316.1, on the reverse strand, counting down.
GTATCAACGATTTTTATATTAATTAATGCCTAAATACGATAACATAAAACGTCTAATGCTAAAGTGTAAACATAACCTCAAAATGACAACGACAGCGATTTATTTTTGTTTTTTTTTATTCATGACCATAGAAACAAGTCTTTCAGTCGCATACATAAAAGGGTTTAAACCTGTTTCAAATTATAAATTATCGTCACAACAATAATTCTATCTATATTTTAAAAGTCAACTTCCGGTCCCGGCGCTTTTATCATTTAGATATTCTGCTATGGTATAATACCCCTTTGCGGCTAACTTAGATTTAATGGTATTTTTAAATTTACGCAAGGCATATTTCTAATGTCAACAGGGACTTTATTCTACAAGCGTAGAATAAAGTCCCTGTTGACATTAGAAATATGCCTTTATTGCCTACAGTTAATAAAGTACCTACTCTAAGCAATGTCATTCTCTTAGAAACATTGTCCCATGAATTGCCTACTCTGTGGCAATACTAGAAACAAACACACTAAGATTGTGTTTGTTTCTAGTATTTACAGAATAAACATCACTGATTTTGGTAAAATTCGATATGTTCCTTTGCACATACATTAAATTTTCATATATATATTGTGATGATACAGTCAAAATGCCTATCTCTAGTATCTCTTTAAATTTGGAACGGAGAGAAAATCTATTATTCATTCTGGTTTCACATATATTTTTCATATTACTTTGCCGCCCTTTCAGGCTTTCAGGTTGGCTGGGTACATCTACGTGATAATATAACATAGTTTTAATATTAATCTAAATTACAACTAATTAACTTATATACATTTATAATTACAAATAAAAATTTTTTCAACCGTATTACAAATATGATATGATGATGCTCGCTTAAGAACTTGGCAAAATATGATTGATTTTATAAAGGTAGTAGAGCCACGCTGATTTCAGCACGAATGGGCCGGCTCGACCGGGGCGGTACTTCCCTCGCACAGAAAATCAACGTAAAATGACAGCGTTCGTGCTGTCGTGTTTCGTTGGTGAGTGCGAGACCGGAGGCCCAATTAGTCTAGTCAACAAGTACCATACTTGTTGACTAGACTAAAAGATGCAGCAGCATCACTAGGCCGCCATAGTGTGGGTCTCCATACTGCATTGTCTGCATTCGCAATGAGTATGGTGACCACCACTCTTGGATTCTGCTTATGCTTTCCATCAGGCAGAGTAGAGTCATTTTGGCGGGCCAAACATAAAAAAAAAAAAAAAAAAAAAAAAGAATATGTGGACAAATCAACGATTCCAGTATTTTACCAAAGATCGAGAGAATAGATATTGGTCTATAGTTCTTTACGTCACTGGGGTCTCCGCTCTTGTAGACCGGCACCACTTTTGCTTGTTTCCATTCTTTAGGGAATTGGCCAGATCGGATTGTAGTGCTATATATTTTTATCAACGGAGCAATCAGACCGGGTGCACATTTGGCAATAAATAATGGCGGAATATCATCTGGGCCTGCGCCCTTTGTGACATCAAGACCTTTTATTTTTCTTCAACATCCTGGTATTTGATATCCACGAAAGATGTACTGTCCGACTGTGTGGCTATTGTTTCGAAGTATTCTGATACCTGATAGTTTTGACCTAGAGGAGATATTGTTTCATCTCTGTAAATACTGTTGTAATTTGTTGTTATGACCATTACTCATTGTTGCCGGATATGAACTTTCTCCGCTTCTTTTGTTCTTGATATATGACCAAAAAAAATTTTGGACATATGGAAATAGATTTTTCTGCACTCTCAATGTAGGTATTGTAACATTCTTTAGCATAACTATCATATCGCTTCGATATCAATCTAAGGGAAAGTAGGTCAAGGGGATTTTTGTATTTTTTATACCTTAAGCGAAGTTTGTTTTTATCTTTTAACAGTCCAACCAGTTTTTTATTAAACCATATTAGAGCATTTCTGTTTCGATTTCGGTTTAGAGGTATAAAAGTTGTGATGGTCGATCTAATAATGCTGTAAAAAATTTGAACCATTTCGTCAACACTACTGCTACTTCCCAACCGTTCTTCTCAATCAATATCACTCAAATGCTTGTTTATTACTTCATAATCAGCCTTGTGAAAGTTTCTTTTCTCAATGCTGCTAGATTTAAGTTTCAGCGACTCGGTCAATGTAATCTGTATCTGCAAAGCAGGATGGTGAGGGTCTACAATACTTAAGGGATCCATTTCGGTAACGCAACAATTTGGGACGTCTACCAATACAACATCTAGCTGTCTGCCATTTTTGTTAGCAACATTGTTGCATTGTTGGAGATTACAACCTGATATAAAATCAATAAATAGTTGATCCAGACTACTAATGTGCTGGTTTTTTAGAGGATTATTTAGTTCATTCCAGGCTATTGTTCTTAAATTAAAATCTTCAACGATGAAGTGTACGCATTACTAACATCGTGATAGGAATCACAATTAGCAATAAAATGTTCCAACATTGACCTCGAGACAGGTGGCGGCAGATACACTGCACACAGATTAAGACGACGGAGCCGCTTTGTGCGCTCGCATGATATTTCTACGGACACCCACAGGTCGTCACAATTACTTTGTCTATGGAGTAATCTTTTTGAATTTAGGTGTTTAGACACTGCAATTAAGACACCTCCGCCGTCCTTATCACCATGGTAGCCTGAGCTTTCTCTATCCCTTCTATACACACAGTACCTATTATCGAACAACTCACTATTGCACACACTACCATTAAGCCAAGTTTCTGAGAGAATCAGAATATCGTAATTACAGGCTACTATTTTACAAAAGAAATAGTGCGTCTTCGTCCGCAAGCCTCTTACGTTCTGATAGTAAATCTCAATATCAAACAAATTGAATTTTATTATTGTTTTGCAAGAAGTAACATGCATAAAAGTCTCTAAAAAGCTAACTTAATTTAACTTATCTAAGGTTTCCACATCCCTTATCACAATATATTCAGAAGTAACGTCCTTGCGCATTAGAACCCGACCGCTTCTTACCCACACAAACTGGAATCCTATTTCTCTAGCTTTGGCTCTGGCTGCGGCGTGAAGTGCTTTATTGGACGCCGACAAATGCTCCATTACGTAAATAGATTTTTCAGGTCCCGTCAATCCAATGTGAGAAGAGTTCAATTTTTCTCTGTTTTTCTTATTAAAGTTAATCGACGCTGCCAAAAATTGGTCACGGAGCCTTGGGGAGCCGAACTGAACGACGATTGATCGAGGCCGGGGTGAATCACGGTTTACTTTAGCAATTCGTGTGCAACTCAAAATATCACCATCCGAAGCGGGACCAGGAGAGGTTTAGAACTCTCCCGGTCTGGCAGGCCCAGGAACGGGTCCGGTACCGCAGACGACTCAGGCGCCGGAGGTCGCAGAACTATCTCCGTCCTCCATATGCGCAAGCCTGGGGGTGACAGTTAAGGCCATCTATCACTCTAGCAGAAGTAGGCCGAGGCGGCGGTGCAAGCGCTTATGTCTGAGCAGAAAAGGAACATTGGGGTTTCTGCACAGCAGGGAGCCATCTACAAACCGTAGGTGGACCAAAGGACGTCGGAGTTCCAGGGATTTCGTTTTAAAGATGTACCTGGTTCTCCGACTTTTAGTACCCGAGACGGCATGCGGTTTTATTAGGAGTTGGAGTTCCGGCATTGTCGGAAATATTTGAAATCTTGCTGTAGCTGAGGAGAAGAAGGAGAATTTCTTGTTAATTTTATCAACAGTGTCCAGAAAGAATCTATGCATATAATATTATAAAACTGAAAGGTTTGTTTGATGCACTAATCTGGCCATAGGCCATATATCACGCTACAGCCAGCTATTAATGAAAAATGGTACAAAAACAGGGGGATGGGAGGATAATTATTCAATGTATATATTATATAATAATATAACCTTTAAATAAATTTGTTTACGCTATTTAGCGTCATGCTACTGGCAATAGTAGGCGCAAATGTATGTATATATGTGTAACGATAGCAATTATAATAATAAATAGGGTTATATAATGCCAAATATGAAACACAACGCCATTTAGTCCCAAACTAAGCAGAGCTTGTACTATGGGTACTAGACAACTGAAATAAAGAAATAAATAAATTTATTAATTTTAGGGAAACTTATAGCAACACACTATACCTATATATTAAAGTAGCAAAAATACATCATTAACATGTCTTCACAGAGAAAAATTAAATATTTGGAAAAAAACCTTAAACAAAAATTATAAAAATATTATTAAGCAAGATAAAATTAAGTCCGTTTTAAAAAAATACCTGTCAATCAACATGCATATTATTAATTCTGAATTTCAAATTGACTTAATATAAATATATCATCAACAACCCATAATGTCCCACTGCTGGGCTCAGACTCGGGAATCGAACTCGAAACGTCAAACACAGCAGTCACATAGTACGCTACTAGGTACTGCACCACTGACACCGGCAGGCACACAACAATTCTTAGACTGGGTTTCCGCAACTTGACTTTTTTTTTTGTTTTACACACAATGCCATCTAGTTCCAAACTAAGCAGAGCTTGTGTTGTGGGTACTAGACAACTGATTAAAATACATATATACTATTTTTTTTGTAAATACGTATATAGAAATCACCCAAACTCCGAAACGAACAAATATTTGCAGTTCATCAAACATTTGGTCCGACCCGGGAATCGAACCCGAGACCTCAAACACAGCAGTCGCTTACGTTACCACTAGCGCCTACGAGGCAGTTTAACTTTGTTGCACCTATTTTGCGTAGATTCTTAGACGTAATCCTATATTTTCGTTATTATTATTAGCGTCAAATAACGTTATAACAATTACTGGTTTGTTTTGGTATCTGTTTAGTTATTATAAGTTATAACCACTTTATAACTGTCAATTAGTGTTTTTATTTTGAAATTGATTACAGTTTTCGTAGTATTACCCACATTATTCAAAGTGTGTATAGTTAACGTGACATTGATTGAAGAACATTTATTCTTTAAATAAATAAAAACATCGCAAAATGAAAGATTTTCCTTCAGACTTCTTTCCTTTAGAAATAGTGATCCATATTTTTAAATATTTTGACACCAAAACTCTCTTAACATGTATGTTGGTCAATAAAAAGTGGAGACAATTTGCGGAACAGGCAATAGAGGTAAAGTAATATTTAATTTAAACATTTTTTTCAGATATATGTTTGTGTGTGTGTAAACTAATGATAACATGTCTCTGTCATACCCATCTACTTTGCGATATCTACTCATATCGAGTTTAACTTACCTATCTAAACATACTTAAATGCCTCATCCACTCTCAACTGAGTAGCTGCCTTTCCAAAAATTCTTCACTTCACGAATACTTTCCAATGCACGACTTCTGTGCTGGTATATACTATTATGGCTATTCGTAATGTGTACCAGCGTTACCGTTGTACCGCTATTAGGGCTCCCACACATAACTACGATGCGATGCGGCGCCGCATCGTAGGAACATGCGATGCGAATTGCTAATTGCTACCATACTTTGTGCGGCAAAGCGTTGGTTTATGTGACCGTACTTAATTACGATCACAAAGAGGAGATGCCCAAATGAGATTTTTGAATGAAACAGATGATTAAAAATAAAATAAAAATAATATAAATGATTTATGGATACAAATAAATAAAAAAATAGTTTTGTAAATGCTTTATAAGAAAAAAATAAAATGTTTAACAAATATTTTGTTTATATTCTTCAGTATTTGAAACAAAATAAAATAACTAGTAGTAAGTCTAGTAAAAGGTCAGAGTGGACCAAAAATGTTGTCAACAAGTGTGACCCAATATCGCACGAATGCACGATGCGAATTAGACCGGAAATTCTTACGGTGCATTCGTGCGATCTCGCAGATATATTTTCTACGATGATGCGTTGCGAATTCGCAGTTATGTGTGGGCGCCCTTACCCATGGGTAGTGGAATGATCACGGTACTTATCTCATGGGCGTAGCGTAGCTAGGAGGGGTTTTGGGGTTCAAACCCTTCCTCCCCCGAAATGTTTCTACACCATTAATATTTTTACATATTTTTATGCATTTCTATGGTTTGACCATTTAATGCATTAAGTTTTCGAGTAAATTTAGAAACAAATAAAAAAAAGTACCTACATGATCACATAATAAGTATCTATTAATTAATTTTCCTTATTGTTACAGGATTTAAAATGGTGGGATTTAATGATCGAGAATGAAATGATTAACAAAGGTACCACCTTTGTAAATAAATGTACATTAGACAAGAGGAACATATTTAAAAACTTTGTTCTTTATAATTATATTGGAATGGCAACAATTAAAATAATGAATGTATATAAAGTGCCTAAAGTTGAGAAAATAATTGTTTGTAAAGGTAAGGTAATCAGAAAATTGCAATTAGAAGCCATTAAAGCTAAACTTTATTTACTAACTAGCTGAGCCCCGCGGTGTTACCCGCGGTACGACATCAACCGCAGGCAACGCCGCGTGTCGAAGCTAGTCAATAAAGTCGCCTAAGTTACTCCTTATATCATCAGCTTCCTATCAGTGAAAGTCCCGTTAAAATCCGTCCAACCGTTCCAGAGATTAGCACGAACAAATAGACAGACAATAAATTTAAAAAATGATTTTTTGTTGTATCGTAGATAAACGTTAATATTATTATTTTTTGAGTGTTAGAGAAGTGGGACAAGTATATGAATAAGCTTATAATAAGATTTTTTTATATATGGCTTCTTAAGGGTAAGAAGCCATACATAAAAAAAATTGGAAAAATTTCATATTTCTAATATATTTATTATATATCCATATTTCTAACATTGATCCACCCACGTAATTTAATGGCCTGACCTAAATTCTCAATTTTAGTGCTATTTTCCGACATAAAAACAAAATCACACCGCTGCACCGTAGTTACAGTGGAAAATGTACTTATTGGAATGTTTTTAATTGGGATTTTAAACATACTATTGATAGTATTGGTTAATGCCAGTGTGTAAAGCGCCATGTGCACGGTACACCCACCGCAATGGCACTCAGGCGTTGTCTTCTTGCGGATCAGACACAGGTGATATCTGAAGTATCCCTTTCCAGAGATCAGTCGGTGTGAGAGGGTGCTGTAGTGCCTCTCGAGCCAATTCTCCATAACAGATCTTACCACCGCAATAACGGCGTGGCCATGCTAAAATTCCCTTAAACTACTTCTATATAAGTACTTCTGTTAAGGGTCTTCCAATAATTACTTGAGGCATTAAGGGTGATTTGTTGTGTGGAAAGAATATTGCGAGCAACTTTTTTGCGATAGCAGCAACTTTTTAGCATTCTGTGAGAGTATACCAGCATGCAGTACTAGTATACTCTCACAGAATGCTATGGAACCACCAATCCTAAAAAGTTAAGTTCGAGCCGCAATCAATCAACTGAAGAGGAATAGGCTGACGCCATTCCAATGAAGATTTTTAAAGCAATAGGTGAATACCGAGTTGATATTACGCATGTAATCTGCAGCCGTGTCTGGGAGACAGAGAAGTGGCCTCGAGACTAGGCTCACTCCGTGTTCATACCTCTGCACAAGAAAGTGTCAACGGAGAAGTGTGGCAACTACAGGCTTATAGCCTTAATTACCCACGCCAGTAAAGTACTCCTTAATTTCATCAACGGGGGACAGCAAGCTGTTCTGAATCCTGAAATAGGTATTGAGCAATCGGGATTTGTCAAGGGTCGGGGCCCTAATTCTTCTAAAATTGATCGATAAGTCTCGAGAGTTTAACATCCGACTCTATATCTGCTTCGTCGTCTTCCGCAAGGCTTTCGATACCGTGAAATGGCATACCTATTCTATGGGACGTGCTGATTCAAATGGTAGTGCCGCTTCACCTAGTGAGTCTCTTACGCCGACTTTATGAAGACGGAACTGCGACTGTTCGGATAGACGACGTTGACTCAAGAAGCTTTCGCACTCAAGCTAGCGTTAGACAAGGTTGCATATTGTCTCCACTTCTGTTCAACATTTATACTGAGTGTATCATGAGAATCGTGTTGGAACAATGGGACAAAGGGATTTCGGTGGAAGGTGGAAAGGTGTAGAGTCTAACTTATAGTATGCCGACGACACTACCCTTCTAACTCAAACGAGGGAAGACATGGAACACCTGCTGACACTTCTATAGATAACAAGCCTCTCCTTCAGTTAAATGTTATTGTTAAAAAATATCCTATCCTCCTATTGTTAAAATGTATGTTTATTTTTGTTCACAGATAACTTAATTGTAATCAACGATTTACGCATTTACTATTATGATATAAACACTTTTAAGAAGACAAGGATTATTAAGCGAACATGTAAGGTTTTTATTATTAGGCCTGACCTATAAAAGACTGACTGTCAATCCATAAATTACTTTACCTACCCAAGTTTAAAACTTACACCTTGTCCCAGATAAAAGCTTAAAAATAAAGATATGCACACCAAAAACTATAAAAAAAATATCAATACTTTATAAATTCGTATTTAACGTCAAGAAGCTTTTAAAGCTCTGTAAGTCTATAGTAATTTATGGATTGTACCACCTAACTAATACCTACATAACTTTAGTTATTTCTTTAAGTCGAATAAGCTGCGTTTTTACATTGCTTATTTGAAGAGAATCAGGATATCTAGCGTTCAATAATATCATAGACAGACCATTACTGAACACAGGTCTCTCCATAATCAGTGACGTAACTATACCATCTGGGGCCCGTGGCAAATTCTTTTGATGCGGCCCTATCTAACATGAATAACATTTACTTTCAAGAGCATGGGTCAACCTAAATATGTATGTATATTTTTCATTGTAAATCCAATAAAAAATAACAATTGAATTTCGATAAGATGTTTAATAAGAAAAATTCCACCTTTTGATATTATGCACAAAAAAATTATAAATTTGTTAAACAGTATCAATTTTTTTTTGCATATCAATAACCTCTCTTACTGCATCATTGAGTACTAGATTTAAGTTATGAGCAGCACAGTGAACGTATACGGCATTTGACTCAACATTTTTATGAGTTTTTGAACTCCACCATAAGTCACTTTCAATGTGTTAGCACCATAATATCCTTGTCCTCGACACTTTGAGGAATATTCTTGCCATTTATGAATTTAATAATTTGTTTGGACATTGCTAAGGCAGTTTGATCCTTAACTACATGAAATCTTAAAAAAGTCTCTTTAATGACGAGTGCCTTTGGGTTTCCATTATCATCTTTCTCGATCATATAAGAACGGTAAAGTTCACACATTTGAATATTTTTTGGAATATCTTGAGTTGTATCGAATATGACAGAGTAGAATGGTGCGGCATTTATTTCATTTATAAGTGCATTTTCTACTTTTAGAACCAGGACAGAAATTAGCTCATTTTGTATTTTTGAACTTAAGCATTTTATCTGGCCTTTTGGTTTACTCAACAATTCTTTAAAATCGGGTCGTATTTACTTAATAACTGAACAATACTCAAAAACTTTCCTTGGGAGCTTGGATCATTACTATCTGCGCTTTCTCTGTGGCCACGAAAGGCTAAATTGCACGTTGAAAGTGTCGGAGTAACATCAAGGCGTCTAGAAAGTACTTGACTCCAAAAATATTTTGCTTTTTTGATCATGGACTCTTGCTCTTCATCAAGTGTTCTGTGTAGCCGCCACTGTTGATACGTAAGACAAGAATCCAGATGAATTTTCGATGTCTCGTGTCTTTCTATGACGTCTACAATATGTTTCCAGTCGTCATAGCCTTCCATCCAAACATTTTGTATTCTTTTAGACGCTCGATTTGCAAATAACCAACACGGTTCACAATACGCCTTCTGAAGTATTAAAGAATAGGATAGCCACATACGATCAAGTTTCACGCCAGACTTGGAAACAATAAAGTAATGTTTTTCTAGAAAGGATCTATTGTTATTATCTTTTAATAAAGGGCCTTTAGGCTTACAATGTCCGTTTTCAATCACAAAACTTTTCACTTGATCAGTTACTATAGTTACAGTCCTTGTTGTGGTTGTTCTGGATCTGTATACACATTAGTGTCGCGTGCTGCATCTGGTAATTCCGGTACACTTTTAGTAAGGTCTAGTTATTCACCTTTGGAGCACTGTTCTCTCGCGTTTTCATTACTAAAGTCTTCATGCTTCAAGTACTGGCTAATTTTAGGTAACTTTTTATTTTTTCATCAGTCTCCCTCTTTTTCTTTCGTTTTTCGCTCCTTTAAATATTTTCTACACTAGACATTTTAATTTCTTACTTTCACGATTAACTTAATTTTGCTACCAGTTCCAGGTTCAATAAAACAACAAATACGAAAAATCAAAGATATAAATAACCAATTGTCAAAACAATCACACAAAGAATGTACCTACAGTCAGTAGAGCACTTCGTAAATAAGAAAATAGTTAATCCGGGATTCCCCTAACATAGCCTTGCCAGCTCGCCCTAACCGCTGCACCACAAAAAAAAACTTTCTTCGTTAGTAAAATGAGGAATTCCCCGACCAGTGTTGCCGATATGCAACTTCAACATTTTCCCAAATCACACACAAAATGATTGTATTTTGTTGTAAACATTTATTTACGTAATAATATTAAAAGTAGGGTTTATTTAAATGATTATCTAATATTTAGAATAAATTGTTTTATATTTACAAAGGAAGATTATAAATCTAAATAATAATAAAATTACCATCATCATTGGTCGGGGGCCCGTGGCATTTTGCCAGCCCTGCCACCCTATAGTTACGCCACTGTCTTATGGACAGTTTTTTTTTTTTTTTTTTTTTTTATGTTTGGCCCGCTAAAATGACTCTACTCTGCCTGATGGAAAGCATAAGCAGAATCCAAGAGTGGTGGTCACCATGCTCACTGCGAATGCAGACAATGCAGCATGGCGACCCACACCATGGCGGCCTAGTGATGCTACTGCATCTTTTAGTCTAGTCAACAAGTATGGAACTTGTTGACTAGACTAATTGGGCCTCCATAGTACATATGATATAAGTGCGGTAAGTTGAAAATCACAACCGAGGCGATATTGCTAGCCCGAGCCGCAGGCGAGGGCTACAAGAAAGCTGAGGCTGTAATTATCAAAGCGCACGTATGTCATACGACGTTTTATAACATATTTGCGAGGAAATAAATAAAACTTGGACTTTCTTGATCGAATAAATCTTTAATTACTTGTTAAAGCAGTTATAACATTTAACAATTTGTAAAATTGATTTTTAAGCTTGTCAAGTTATTATTATTAATTAAAATTTCACCAGTCTCTCTCTCACTCTCTTGAGTGAAAGTAGGAGAAACGAGACCACAGAGTTCAGCGGCAGCGGCGGAGGTGGCTGCGGAACTCTGTGGTCTCGTTTCTCCTACTTACACTCATAAAATGTTGACCACTTTTCTGACATAAAAGCTCTTTGCTAATATTTAAAAGTGTATTGTTCGAGCATCTTAATATAAACTGTGAGTTTTACTGTATTAAAAAAAAAAACGTGCGTTTTACATTACAATAACGCACAAGTACGTAATGAGATACATTACGATATTTAAATTGGTGAAATAAGAGACCCTTTACGAGCAAATATGTTATAAAGGAAGTTAGAGCATTATTGCGGGTTAATTCATACACCGTTAAACTCGACGCTGCATCAGTTAAAATGCTTGTACTCGTACTGTCGTGTTTCGTTGGTGAGCGCGAAACCGGAGGCCCAAATACTCTAGTCAACAAGTTCCATACTTGTTGACTAGACTAAAAGATGCAGTAGCATCACTAGGCCGCCATGGTGTGGTTCGCCATATTGGTATGGGTATGGGTGCATTGTTGCATTCGCCATGAGTATGATGACCACCACTCTTGGATTCGGCTTATGCTTTCCATCAGGCAGATTAGAGTCATTATGGCGGGCCATACATAAAAAATGCAGCTTTATTCCTTGGTTTTGATATTAAACGAGTCAAAAGGGGGAATACAGAAGTTTATATCTCATTAAAAGTTTCGAACATTAATTAAAATATAAACACTAAGTTAGTACACATTCAAATACAGAATGATTTCATAATCATGTTTGACTGAAGTGCAGATCTACTGAACTTGCGTTTTGTTTGTAGGCATTGACTTCGATGAAAATCCTACGATGTTAGCACAACTTGTAGAAGCACGCGATTACACAAAGACCTTACATTTGTTTAAAAAATCGGATACTGAGAGGGATATAAACAAACTAAGCAAAACATTTGTTACAAGGGTAAACCAATTCAGGTACGTTGAAATAATTTATTTAATTAAGCTTAATGTACATGTTGTACAAAGGTGGATGTAATGCACTGAGGCATTCTCTGCCAGTCAACTTCTAGGCGCAATATATTAAGTACAAGATTTATAGGTGCAAAGGCAAAATATAAAATTTGATTAAGGCGTATAGTAGCCTCAATAACCTTGAGCGTCTGGGCGGAGCTAAACGCATAGTATCATATCTGCACCGCACACATTCATATCTCCGTACCGCACGCGCTACTTCAAAACGATGATCAAAGACTAGGGAGCGAGACAGACATGCGCGCTTGTCTGACGTTTTTGCCTTAACTTCAAAACATAATTATAAATGGTTATAATGTTAACATAAAAAAGAGGTATTTCTAAAAGTTTAGTAAGATTTAAAATTAACACATTTTATCATAGGTAGGTACTAAATACGAAAAAGTATGTTAAATTAGACTAAAAACCATATAGAATTCGAAATACCGATCCAACTATACATATTTGATAAGAGAGGTAAGAAATCTGGTAAAATAAATTAATTCATTTTACCTTTTGTAGAAAAAAGAAAAAATTATCATATTTCTGAAAACTTCTAGCATGTTTAAATAAATTTACAAGTAAAATTTTAACAAAATAAAACCGACTTCAAGGTTCAACTCGATTTCTCTTGGATGCCATAATCAGATCTTAGTGTCCTTATCATGGTACCACCATTGGGATATCTCCTTTCCATTAAAAAAAGAATCATCAAAATCGGTTCATAAACGACGAAGTTATCCCCGAACACACATAAAAAAAAATATTATACGGTCGAATTGAGAAACCTCCTCCTTTTTTTTGAAGTCGGTTAAAAAGCTCCTCCTTTTTTTTAAGTCGGTTAAAAACAGGTAAATGCGTTACGTGTCAGGTCACCCATAGAATAAGGTTCCGAAGTCACCTGCAATGTCTACAAATTGAAATAAAATCGTGTCGAACAGATAATTATCATGAATTTATTTTTAACTAGCTGAACCCCACGGTGTTACCCGCGGCTATCGTCTTGCCGCGGGTAACGACCTATCACTGAAAGTCCCTTCAAAATCTGTCCAGCCGTTGCACACTCGTGTTTGTAAAATTGTGTTTGTATTTTTGGGCTGTTTCCTTTTAGACAACCGGGTTTACACACACGCACACTCACGCAAGTGCTCTGCGCCGCTTAAACGAAACAGCAGAAGCAGTTCCCCTAGCCAAGTTGCAAGCGTTTGTCTTTCTGCAATCGTTAATGCCTAAATTCTCGTGTGTCTAATCTAATTGGCTAATCTTAGACTAAGTAATCTCAGACAATGTATTAGCCAATGACACACGAAAATTTAGGCGTTAACGATTGCAGAAAGACAAACGCTTGCAACTTGGCTAGGGGGGCTGGCATACTTTTCGCCGCGCGGTAGAAAGAGAGAGGGATATTACTTCCTCTCCTACGCCACGCCCCCGTCTTACGAATATTCGATCAGGAGTCAGGACACGTGTCCTGACTCCTGATCTGATGCGAGCTTAGCATTTTTTCCCATCCGAGGATAACTCCTACAAAGAAGTTTTCACTTCAAAAAAATGTTACTTAAATAACATGAGCAGGATGCGATAAGAGAAGCCCAGAGCCGAACCGAAAGTGGTGTGCAATTTGAGAGGCATGATTTAGATTTTTTTCTGATTAGGTAAGTACCTAGTAAAAAAAAAAAGATTAAAAACAGATAGTTATCTGTTTTAATAAGTAAACACGTTTGTTTTATTTTTCAAAGATCTTCTCTCAAATTATAATACCAGTTATACATGTTAGGTACTTTTATTGCTATGTTGATAATATATTCTAGAATCTACATATTTTTACCTCGATTTAAAAAAAATATATAAAAATTACCGTTGGAAATATGTGTTTTTCATATCTTATTCTATAATGTGTTCCAATGCCATAATACGAACTTAAATTTTTGTTATGTTAATTGTTATCACCACAGACAATGAAATGATACGTAGATTTTTAAGTGTATATTGTTGTAACTATTAGATACAACAACTGACGAAATTTGAACCCCGCGGTATAGAGTTGTAAGTATGGGATACGATAACTCATTCAGCTTGTACTCCGCAGTAAAACATTGTATGAACAATATCTCAGTAAATATACATATTTAAGAAACAATTTTTTAACATAGTCAAGAATACTACTTATATTTCATATTAATGTTGCAAATTTCACATCGAGATGATAATAAATGACGTTTTTATTCCAATTTGTATCTATAAATGCTCTTCAGTCTCCTGTAAAATTGCAGTTTTAGAGATACCTATAACAACTGATGTGGGAGGTATCGAAATGTTTGTACTAAGTTTTCACATAAATTCACGTAAAGCGCTACATTTAAAAAAATAGAAATAAACATATGAGCTAGCTGCAAAATTTCAGAGCCCTAAGGGCTCCCACACATAACTACGATGCGATGCGACGCCGCATCATAGGAACTTGCGATGCGAATTGCTACGATACGAATTCATACGGCAAAGCGTTGGTTCATGTAACCATACTTTCGACCACAAAGATATGTCCTAATGAGATTTTTGTATGAAATGGGTGATGAAAAATAGAATGAAAATAATATATATGATTTATGGATACAAATATATAAGAAAATAGTTTTGTAAATGTTTTAAAAGAAAACAATAAAATGTTTAACAAATATTTTGTTTATATTCTTCAGTATTTGAAAAAAGTAAAATAAAATCTCAAACCCCTTCAAATTATGCGTAGCGTATAGTTACCTAGTTCGGTAACTTTACACTACATATATGTATAAAATAACTATACATGTTTAGGGCATTTTACACACAGCGCTATCTAGTAAAGGTAAATAATAAAAAAAAACGAAAGTAGTACCGTTTAGTAAAGTCTCAGAGTAGACCAAAAAGGTTGTCAACAAGTGTGACGTAACGAAAGAAATGTTATAATGTTACATCCTACATTCTTATTACGCAGAGAATGCCTTTCAATTGCGTGAACTTTTTTTACAGTTTAGAAAACGAGGTATGCTATGTATTGGCGAATAAAACTTTGTCTCGTTTGACGTATATAGGGGAATGGGAAGAGGAACAACTGTGTAAATATTACTTCTACAAGAAATCGGCTGCTATCCACGTACACAATGACACAGTTTATACGATTTCTAATCATGGACATGTGAAGTTACATACTGAAATTAGGAAAACAAGGATGGTACACCATCTGAATTTCCCTTGGAATACGAAGAATATCAATAAGATGGTGATTTTTGATAAATTTAGTGCGGCTATACCTGGTGAGTGATTTTTTTCAAGAAAATTGAGCTTTTAAGAAAATTGGCTTTTTGTCGTAGGTAATAATGCGACTTTAGAGATGACATGATCAGCCTTTAATAGGTTACTGCTGGACATAGGCCTGTTCTTAGGAAGGAAGCCTTGGCCTACTATATAGGGTTTGTTTTAAGTTTTCCTTCCTTTCCTCTATCACTTTCTCTCACATATTATTAAATTCACAAAATGATCACCTATAGATAGTTTTGGCGTCTCTAACCTATCTCCAGTTTTAGCAGAGAACGAAAACGGTCTCAATTGACCTTAAAAAGAGTATACAATTTATTCTTGTATTACTACTAAAATGTATGAAAAAAAAGGAATAACGAACTGATCCAGCATTATTAAAGAAAGTATTGCATCATGATTGATGATTATTGAAAAGAAATGAAAGCAAAATATAGTCTGTCCCAGTTTTAACTAGAGATGGGTTATTGAAAACGGCCGGAAAACGGCCGTAAATCGGCCTTTAAGCTATAGGCGTGGCCTTAAATTTCGTTTTAGCGACAATTACTAGTAGTTGGAAACAGGAGATATAAAGCAACTATTACCAACTATCTTAATTTCACAGTACATACAACCCAAAAACGGTTAAATATTGTACGCGACCGTCTGGAAACATCGATGGTGTTGGAGTATCTCGATCTGTCGTGTGGCGTTCAGCACGGGGATGTTTTAATTCTTGGATTTAGCGACGGCGGAGTGAGTATACTTCAAACTACCTTATTGTTTTAGAAATAAGAAAAGAATCATCAAAATCGCTTCGTCGTAAGTTCTGAGGTAACAAACATAAAAAAAAATGATTGTCTGTAAAGATGGTTAACGGATCGTCCGTTAACTATCTTTACAGACAATCATTTTTTTTTATGTTTGTTACCTCAACTTTTTTAACGTGACAACGTCACAACAAAACATTGATGATGAAATGAGTGTGTCATTCTAGAACTCAGATTCAATCGGCACCGTTCGTGAAAGTGTTATAATATACATGTATGAGACGAAAATTACGTATAAATTTCATGTTGCACCCAATATAGTGAAAATTGGAGGCTCCACGCTCAAAGTTGTTGACGATTGAATAATATACTTAAGAAAGAGATGTCAATTGCCGAATTCAGCTCAGTTGGGTGGCGTCTTAGGCTAGTCATTAGTTATGCTCTCAATTCTCGCCTCCCAATTTTTTATACCTATTATTAATGTCAGCAGTGTAGGAAAATTTTCGGGGGTTTGAACCCCCAAACCCCCCCCCCCCCCTGGCTGCGCCTGTGCTTGAGATTTTGTTTGTTCACATTTAATAAAAATGTGCCATCACAATTTCTAAAACAATAACATATATGTTTTGGCCTCTGCAAATCTAAAAATGAGTGTTGACTGACTTGATAGTGAAATGTTTCGTTACAGGTGGAAATTCTTACGCCAAAGAACATGTCTGCAGAATATTCGAAACTTTATTTTAATATACGAGACTACTTAAAAGCAGGGGAAGATCATGAAATTTTGACTCTAAACGTCTGGGAGACGATAAATTCACATACTTTGTTTATTGGAACCCGTGCTTGTGTGTATCAGTTTCAGTTAAGTTATCCTGAAATATTGTTTTAAATCACTTCTAGACAAAAATAGATTTGATAAAACCTAGGTCGAAACTCATTTCCTAAGAACGATTTTCGAAACGAACGATTTTCGAACGATTTTCGTAGGCATTTCGTAGTAAAGAAGACTTGCAGATTACCGATTCAATTTTCGTTTACAATACGATGTAATCAAATAACAATCAATACTGTATGGATGACTTACCTATTTGCCTCAAGAGGCTGGAAGAATATTTCTGTCAGTGCTGCCAAAATGTAACAAATAATAGTATATAATAAGCAAATTTGATAGTGGGTATAAATATTATAAGCACCTATATTTATAAAATGTAGTTTCAGTAGCTGATTAGTTCTAACAAATATGTATTCAAGTAAATAAATTAAAATGAAACAATAAATAGTTATTTTTTATTTACTTTAATTTTACTTATTAAAAATGTACAATCCGAACTATTTTTGTTTTTCATATTTTACGTGGATAGATGAAATTATAGACTGTCTGGATTCCTAAGTTGTACAATAGTACTGGTATAACACACAATTTACGTAAAAAACATCACTGACAGATTGTGATTATACGTTATCTAATCTATGTATATACGTTTAAACGATTTGTTAAATTCTAAAGTACGACTAGATTTATAAGTTTTACATTTCATGTAAATTCTAAAATTAAGTCTTGACTGAAAAATTCGGACTGTAAAAGATGTCAACATATAAATATGAACATTTATAACAGTGTATATCCTTTAACATTGCCATCTAAGCTGAGAAAATTAAATAATTATATATTTTTCTTTGAAACGTTTATTGTATTTAAAAATTAATCACGTTTAAGTCGTGTATTATAATGCTTATGTCTAACATAATATATTTCAAGCATTGCCAGCCCAGAAAAATAAATCGTTTCATATTGTGATTATTCTGAAAGTTCTGAAAGATAAATGTCTAACAAATATTTATATACGTATGGTAACATATAATTGGTGGATCCAAATAACTATCTATTTATCTGGATAGGCAAATATAATTATTTCGTGTACCAGACACTTTAAAACATAATTTATTTGATATGCATTTATATCAGATTTTTATCAAGAACACTGCATATCCTACCTAGGCAGGAGTAATACCTATAAAAATATTTACCACATTACCGGCATCTTACGTACCGCATAAAACCATAGCAGCTAGTTGTCTATGGGTAGGTACTAGATATGGAATTATAAAGCAGTTTCTTTTTACAACTACCCATCTTACTGTCACTGTAGCTGAACGGGACATCACAAAACTTACACCCACGAAATACTTGAAGTACTTTGTACCACGCTGAATGGTCAGCTGTGTAACAAGGGAATTTCAATCATCGACCATGTTATTAGAAACGATGTTAGCGATCTGTCGTATTTGGATTAGTATAGGAGAAGCCCCTGAAAGGTTCTTGGTCCATGGAGCGGAGCACTTGCGGTTCTACCGCGGTGAGTCGAGGTCGCTCACCGGTGAACGCTCGGTCGAAGTATTGAGTGTCCATCGGATGCCTCTGTGCAATAGAAAAATATGAATTGATTAAGTCAAGTCGAGCCAGATATTTCTTTTCTTTTTAAATAACTAATGCTAGTAATCAAATGGCTTGCCTTTATTTTACAACTAGTTTATTTACAAGCGCCATTATTATACGGGCGCTTGTTAAAGTTTCCGGCCTTTCCCGTTCTGTCCCAAATTTGTTTCTCTTTACGAACCTACTGACCACCCGAAACATAATTATTTTGCAGCTGTTTGTGATACAACACATCTGATCTCTTGCACAATAAACATTTTCCAAAAATCACATAAGTAGTCTAGCGAGTATTTGTACCGCAGTATGTCCACTTAGACACACTATGGTCACACACATCACACACACATCAACAGATGTGTGATAAGTAGACACATCTACTCTGAATTTTGTAGCCTTTTGTTACTTTTTGACCGTAGATTTTAAATTGAACTTAAAATTGAATATGAAAAAAATAATTTTTACGCAAAGGGATTAACAGCTATACTCATTACGAGTACGTAAATTCTAGTGTAGGTAATATAACTCACCACTCTTGGTCTGAAAGGGGTCTCCAATTCGCGCCTCTCGAGCCTGTCCCAGTGTATCGGGTGGAAGAATTCCTGCTCCCTGATATCACCGTGCATACACTCAGTGCCCCCAAGTCTTGTCCGTGCATCTTTGTCCAATAACTGTGAAAATACAAATATTCATTTAACTTCTCATTGCGTGATGAAGTATTCGTGTAATCGTTTAAGTCCTAAAGCCTAAATTACGTCAACTCACAAGGTTTGCTTAGCCGTTAAATAAACTCTGACTTGTCTAATCGTGAGAGATTTTAATAACTCTGACGACCTTTCTAAACAGATATTACTACCAGAAATAACAAAAGTTACAAGTTCTTTACAGACTTTGCCAGCCAGTGGAGGTACTTTTGGCGTTAGGCAGCTCTGTTACGAAGAGCAATGTGGTCTGTTCTGACTTTTATTGTATTAAAAAAAGATCTGGTAATTTCATAGTCTTTCTGGTATTTTATGATTGTTGGATGACCTCCAACAATCATAAAACCTTTATTTTCCAAGCAGTTCAAAACTTCGTTAAAAGGAATTTTTAAGTAATTATTGTTCATTGATTTACGAGAGAAATTATGTTGTACTCTTCATCAACTTACCCTTGTCAGTATGGTGAGGGCCTCACGCGAAAGGAAGCGCGGATAAGAGGGCATCTCGTTGCAGATGGACCAGAACAGTTCGTCTTCGTCACAACCACTGAATGGACTCTGGCCAATGAGCATTTCATAAAGAAGAACGCCAAATGACCACCAATCAACTGTCTGATTGTACTTCAGGCCTTTTATTATCTGTAATTCATTAGCATATTACTTAAATGTTTTTTTAAATCGATGAAGAAGTATGTTTTTAATAGCAGCAAGCGAAGAACACGATAGTTACAATTTTTAACCAACTTCCAAAAAGTAGGAGGGTCTATATTCCACTTTGTTTTTTTTTAATGTATGTTCACCGATTATTCCGTCAATTGTGGACCGATTTTGAAAATTCTTTTTGTATTCGAAAGAACATGCTCCCGAGGTAGTCCCATTGCCACCATATCAGGATCTGATGATGGGATCCCAGGGAAATCGAGGGAAACTCATTTTTTTAGGCACATACTATGTTATTCGTATATTTTCTGAAGGTACACCGGTATTTGCGTCTGGTAGTCATCATTTTATGATGATGAGCTCATGATGGAAGGTACAACTCCTCAGCGGTTAGGAGTTAGAGGATAATTCTTTCAATTTCATACGTATCTATAGACCTTTAGTCGTATACTTTCGAGTTATTTAGGTGAGCTGATGATAGAAGGTTCAACTCTTCAACAGTTAGAGATTAGAGAATGATTTTAATATTACATGTACGTATAGACCTTAATTTGTATTCTTTCAGTTATTCATAAGGATTGTTTTATTGAGTAGACACCCACAAAGGAAGGAATTTTGGAATTTCCACCCCTAAGGGATATATAGACTTCAAACAGATTTTAGGTACCTAGCACACATTATAATACTACTATTTAAATGAATAAAGAATTAGGTATAGACAAAAATTGACACGTAGCAATTTATGAAGAGCCAGTTTATTTACCCTTTTTAGTGTTTTTGGAAGGGTTTTCGTTGGATGTTTTTTGGAAGTCGGTTTTTTTATAATAAGTTTTTAGATATTTATGTCAACAAATAAAATAATTTAACGTCTGATTGCGATAACGTACAATATAATTTACTATTTTATATATATATATATACTATTTTAGTTAACGTTTATCGTTTATTTATTGAACTGTTTGTCGTCTAATGATGTTATATTATGTAACCTCATTATTAGACAACACTTAATCAGAACGGAAAAAAACATTCTAAACTCTATCTAAAAATAACTTATTAGCTAACAATATAAAAGAGCTCCACTACGGAAATTATACTTGATTAAATGTGTCATCTGGTTCTATGACGTCTGAAAAGAATTACTTGGGACTATTTAATGAATTTGAATGATGACATAATGCCGTATAAATAATTTATTCACATTTTACTTTATTTCCGTCGTAATAGTTATAAAGTATAATTTTGTACGTATTTATAATGTGTTTGATATCTTTATTTACGTACCTCAGGTGCCATGTAGTCTGGGGTGCCGCAGAATGTATCCGCAGTCTTGTCCAGGTATATCTGTAGCTTACACATTCCAAAGTCGGCGATACGGACGTGTCCCTCGTAGTCTAGCAGAATGTTGTCCAGTTTCAAGTCTCTGTAAACGAATAGCTAATATAACTATAAACGTATGCTATCACTGTCCGCAGCTGAAAAAGGGCCTCTTGCAAGGACCGCCAAATATACCCGTCTTGGGCAGTTCGCAACACGAATATAAATATATAGGTATTTATTTGTATTTATAAATCATTTCGAAAAGTCTTGTGCAATCATATTAATTTGCTTGTATATTACCTACGCTTGCAATTATTATTAGGTACTAAACGACAAAAGTGCTTATAAAAAGATAATTGCTGTTTTTCTAAATCGGCACCGACAAATGTCATACCTAGTTTAACATTAGAGAGTGGTGGTGATTCTCTTGTTGTCATCACTAAACCTAAACTCACTAAAATTTGTTTTTGGATTATATACCCTAATCTCATTCGCTTACAGTCCACTTTTCGATATCTCATATCTCAGCTTTCACTATATTTAGTTCAGTACCGACTAAAAGTTGATCTGAAGTACACGCTTGTTTACTGACATAGGCTATATTTTATTCCCACGTTAATGGGAAATAAGCAGGTGAAACTGGGGAGAGTTGCTAGTGTAAGATAACTGTGGTTAGTAGTATTTACCCTCGATCAACAGCCGACTAACATCAGTGTAGGTACTTGAAACTAAATTTTAGGAAATAGTCGAACCATTACCTGTAAACGATGCCTCTCTTGTGTAGAAATTTAAGTCCAGAAACTATTTCTGCAGCATAGAACCTGCCACGAGCCTCCGGAAAACGTCCACTTTGTTGAATGTGGAACATTAGATCACCACCATTCAGGTATTCCATTACAAAGAATAGGTGAGACTAAAAAATAAACAATGACCGAATGAAAATCAAATTGACATTATAATAATAACGAAAGGATTTTATATTTTTTTCAATCCATTTAGGATTACTAAATTGAAAATTATAATAAAAAAACTTATTTTATTTTTGTTTTAATTTTACAGCTAACGAGGACCCCTGCATGTTTAGGGTACTTCTTGATATGCCCTTATCAGTTACCTAGTTGTTGAAGAAAACATATTTCCGAGTAGTTGTACTTATCAACTTTAAATACGCCTAACATTTCTAGCGTCATAAATATTGTCAAGTAAAGATTTACAATGTAACAATGTTTTGGTATACTTGCGTAATCAGAGGCAGCAATATAATTAATACAGCAATTTGAAATGTCACAACACATAAATATTACAAATGTCGAGTTTCCTTACATCAGTCTGGAAAGTAGCAAATAAATGGCAGAGGTAGGGATGGTTGGTGCCAAGAGCGAGAACTTTTCTCTCGATCAGAGTGCATTCAACATCGTCGTCCTCTAGTACGACGTCTTTCTTCAAACATTTCACGGCGTAGTAGTACTCTGTATCGCGTAGTTCAGCCAATAAAACCTGGAAAAATGGTTGTCTGTTAAGTCGGTTTTCGGACGATAGTTTAACGTGACAACGTCTTAACAAAATATTGATGTAATCACCATCGCAAGCGCCGCATCTATCTCTCATCCACCGATGTACAATGATGTAATGGGACAATAAAATGAGCGTAACAGGACAATGAATGTTACGGGTCAAATAAAACAACGGGACAATGTACGTAACAGGACACAGAGTCATCCTTTTTCGTGCATGCGTTCATCAATTTATTAGAAGTTGTCACGTCAAAAAGTATTGTATTAACGTCAAATAGATTAGACTTGGAACGACCGAATTCAACCTAATGAATATTATGTGTGTGTATGTGAACGTTACCATTTCAAGTTCAACGCGTTCGTTCCGGTAAATTCTCCCACAAATAACCCGATTTTGGGTTATTTAGTCTTAAGGCAGATAACTTGCCGATACAACACTGTTGACACTTATTAAGACTCTTAATAGATAATATGGATAGAGCTTTTTCTTACAATGGGATTATAGAAATAATCAACGTACATGTCTTCAACCTTTCCGTAGTACGAAAACAGACACACATGTTCGAAAGTATTTAAAAAGTGTAGTTTCATATAAATTGCTTACGATTTAGAGAACAAAGGTAGGTCATGAAGGTCATGGGCCGCTTGTCACAATTGTTTTGTCCAAAGTGATGCGTAGGAAGACAAAGAAAAGAGACATTTCTTAAAAATAAATGATGATTAATACTAACGGCCATTCGTTACACTTGGCTGTACCTATCTAAATAAAATCGTAGATATAATGTAGGTCTATCTACCTATCTATAGTGGCTGATGTTTTTCTTTTCAAGAAAGGTATAAGCTGCGTTGAAATTTTTAAAAATCGTGTTGTTGTAATATGAACCTACATAGGTAGGAAGTTTCTCGAATGTATAGGAGTTTCAGTCATGTATTGAAGAAATTGGGGTTTGACAGTTGATCATGTGTCAATGACTGTACATAAAAGTTAATAAAAATATGTACATATATTAAACAGGAAATGTGCGTGACACTTTAACGCGTGTTCATTTTATAACTCATATAATTATAGCATGCTTTCTCCGTATTCTTGGCCCATTCTCAAAGGCAATTGGGCCAACCGACGAAACTAGGAAGTAGACTGGTTCTGGCTCGCATAACGTACGGATTACTGTTGCTAATAAATATGTATTTTGTGTAGCGATAAATCGATTGTGACAGATGCTATTTTAATTCAATGTTTGGCCACAGGTGATTAACATTATGCCATAAATATCATTAATTCTAAATGAAGGATTAGTAATAGTTTGTTATAAATAGGGGTTGAAAGGAAGAGGACGCTTTTCTCCTTAGTGAACAAGGTAGGTCAGGACTTTACAGGGGTGGGTAGTAAAGCTAATGTTAACAATTAGGTATATAGATAGATAGATAGAATAATAATAAGAATAAACTAGTTGCAAGGAATATTAGGGATATTGACTAATTCATCGTGTCCGAATTGACTACTTTTTTACAGCTAAAATCCTTCACGTGCACGCTTATTTTTTTCATCACTACATAATATAAGTTCAGTAACCGATGTTTTTATGCTGCACCGTGCAACAAAATGTCTTCCGCATTGCCAATTCCCGTTTACTGTATATCGTCCTAATTTAAAGATACAGTTATTCATATACAATTGTATTTCAAACTTCATATTTAATATTTATACAATTTTATTTGATGGCATTTTGCTGTGACACAAAATGAATATGGTATCAAATATGTAACGACTAGTTACGCAGGTAACGCAGGACATATAAATCAACGTGCGAGTCCACCGAAACTATTTGTGCCTCGTTCACAACTTGAAGTATTTTGTTTAAACTATGACGATTAACAATCTGACTTTTATGGCGTAGAAAGAAAAAAAAAGAAATTGTGTTCATCCATTTTTACGAAGCAGAACTCTTAATGGGGCATTCATGTTATTCTATAAAAGTTTGAGACACCATGAAGATATTTTTTTAACTATACGCGGATGTCCACTCCTTCATTTGATTATTTATTAGCAAAGATAAGGAAAGCTATTTCTGGAGTAAATACGAACAACCAACGATATTCCGCGCGGTTATGCGGCGGCCCGTGTGTGAGGCGCCGCCCCTCCGCGCGGACGTCAGCGCGAAGGGGCGGTCGCGGTGAGATCACCGCTCGACCGCGCGGTCGGTCGGTGTATGTACGTGTGTTAGGCATCAACCAACTTATTAGACCCCAATACGACGTGAGATCCGCTTCACCGCCTACCGCGGAGGTGCGCGGTGCCGTGTGTTAATCGCCTATAACTATTTTCAAGAAGAAAGAGAACCTAGAATGCTACTCATTGGGATTCTACAAGTCATCAGTAAGGCACAGTTTAAGTGATCTTCAATGGCTATGATCAAATTACTGGTAAACAAATTCGATCGTTTGTCACTTGCGCTGCTTACTTCCAATTGGCGAAATAGTATTAGTCTAAGATGCGGCTGCAGAATCTATACGTTTATCACGTAGATACTCAAACTCAAGTTTCCTGTTACCAATGTGTTTCCTATTAAAAAATGAATGTAGAAATTTGAGTTTTCTGTATCTACGTGATGAACGTATAGATTCTGCAGCCTGATCTTGTACCATAATATGTAAAGGTTAAGAAACCGTATGGAATGCTCGAGCCATTTCCGGAATAATACTTTTTTTACATATTCATTGCTTCAACAATTTAAACTACGGGAGTTGAGGACTGATTTTTTGACAGAGCTGTGCGTATTTCCAAGTAAACAATTGAACTTGAACTGAGCAAATTGGAATGTTATAGTGACACCAACAACAACCACATTTTATATTTGAATAACAAGAAGACAGACGACAAAAAGAGGATCGTACGAAACCTTAGCTTTCCAATTTCATCTGAGGGAGGGGGAGGAGGGGGCTCAGACGAAAGGGGAAAGCTAAACTTTAAAGATTTCCTATTAATATATCTCTTTTCGCTTGTTTAGAGTACATTACATAATCTTAGTTTATTTTTAATAACAAACATACAAAGCATGCTGAAAGATAGAAAGGGTATATCGATAAATTATTTATCGGTAGTTAAACATTTTCTCGACCGTGACACAATAAGACTAAAAATATTGCAGAAAAATAGTGTGCGCCAAAATTGCAATTACTACAACCTATATTATGTAGGTAGGTATAGTCGATACTTTAATGTATAGTTATAATGAAAAAGATTTTCAAGAAACTGAAAAAAATTGATTCTTTTGGTAGTTGTTAACAATTTCAACATATTTAGTGGAGTCCTATAAAAAAATTGACAAAAAAAACCGACTTCAAGAACTGGAGCTAATGGAAACGGGACCACGCAGGAAGCAACAGCTTTTAAATAAAAAACGAATCATCAAAATCGCTTCACCCAGTCGAAAGTTCTGACAAACATAAAAAAAAAACAGTCGAATTGAGAACCTCTTCCTTTTCTGAAGTCGGTTAACAAATAAATACATTTATGTTTGAGTCGCCTAAAAACTGGTACATGTTTTACATTTTTTATTATTACTTTTCTCTGTAGGTATATTATTAGTTCTATTATTTTACCTTTGAGATATTGAGTGTTAAAATATTAGGCCAGCTCATGTGAGTAACATCCTGTGCTACTGACAATTGACAATAAGATATCGTTTCCTGGAAGACGAACACTAAAGCTTATAACCTATATACTCTGAGTAAATAAGTTAGGGGGCGTCCATTAATCACCTATCTATACGATTATCTACCTATACTAACATTATAAACAGGTAAAGTTTGCGAGGTTGTGGGGAGTAATCTCTGCATCTACTGAACCGATTCTGAAAATTCTGTTGCCAATAGAAAGCCACATCATTTGTGAGTGTCATATTAACCCGAAAAATTAAAAGTCTTTTTAGTGGTACTTACATTTGCTTGAAAATGTGGTGTAGGTATAAATATATTATGTTATGTAAATTATTTATACATACGTGTATTGGATCTATATCATTGTGTATATGCTAATTGTGTAATTGGTTCTGGACAATAGGATAAAGCTATTTAGAAATGTTAGTGAAACCAATCCTTTGTTAAGTTAAATCCTAGAATATCGAAGACACGAACACTGTGAGCAGTTTTGCAGTGTTGTAACTCTTACTGATTCACGTATTTTGTTCCTCATGTAATAATTTCGTGTTTAGTATATATTACAAAGAAAGTCCATACAACTCGAATTTTGATTAAATAAAATACACTAGACAATGGTACTGTCCACAGTGCGTGGTGATGAGGCCGATGACACGTGTTCTCTGACGTGAGAAAGGTGGCCAGTGATGTGGGCGCTCGAATTAGCTCGTTTATATCTAGTGTTACAGAGAGACAGGTAAACTGCGACGAACCGCGCAAGCTGCATGTGGCAAAATGCCACCGACTATCGTAGCGCGGGTTACAGTCACCAGTTTTTTTAGAATTATTTAATATGGCATTTTGTCATGGCTCCCTTTGTTGAAATTTTATGTTTTTAATCATATTTTGCAATCTACGTTGCCACTTGCATTACAAAATCGGAGTGAATATTATCGGAATCGGTGAAGAATCGGAATATTAAAGTGCTTAAAGGTAGCTCTTAAAGTACGCACATTTATATATTATCGATTTTATTATTCCGATTTAAAAAAATATGCATAACAGAATACATTCTATTTTCCAAGTGTTTTTAGTACTCCTGTACTGATTTTTATCTGTACAGAATTTGTTTGAAGCAAAGGCTTTCTTGTGGAAGTTCGGATTGTGAAATAAAACTGGTGCAAAGGTACCTTCACAACTTTGCTTCGGAAGTTTTTAGGGAAAAAAACCATAATCTAGTAGGTGTCTGCTAGGTGACAGCTATTTAACATCTTATAATCCCATACTAATAATCTTTTAAAAAAATAAACAGGACAACATGAGGCCAAGAAAAAGTAGCATGTCAGTAGACATTAGAACCTATAAGTTTGTTGCCAATAAGCTCTAAGGCATTCGAAAAAGTACTGCTAACCAGACTTCTACATGACATTAGCGAGAGATCCATTATTCCAGATCATCAGTTTGGCTTTAGACAGCAACATTTTTTTTTTTTTTTTTTTTAATTTATTCTTATTTAAAGTTTACATTTATTTAATCTAAACTATTTAGTGTAACAAAAACCAGAAAGGTTTGTTCGTACACTAACACTCGTCAATGTACTCAATCGACAAAATTATGATATTTAAAAACAAAAAATGCACACAATACGAAATAGTACATACATAACATTACATAAGTAAGTGGGTATGCTTAAACTAGTCTAGTAATTCACACGCAGTGACAAATACTTTACGGTCTATCTTTATTTCAGACTACCTGCTTTTCTGTTTTAATATGGTTGCGTTAGCTTGCATAGTAATAAGTGCTATACTGGGCTGCATACAGGATGTTTCATTCCAAAAACTTTATTAATTCATTATTTACATTTCCTTAAATCCTTCAAAGAAGAGTAAACCACTTAGATATTATTCACTAGTTTTATGAGAATATTGTCATTACCCTTAATGATATTATTATTTTTTTAGTGTGTTAATAAAGTAGGTTTTTAGATTACTTTTTAAATTATTACTATTTATTTTATTTTTTATGTGTACTGGTAAGCTATTTATTAAATCAGGAACAATGTATTGCAATGTTCGTTTTCCGTGTACATTGTTAAATTTAGGAGTTGATAGCTTATTTTTACTCACACTTCTGGTTAATTTACTGTGAGAAATAACTTTTTGAAGGGCCTCATTAAAGTATTGTTCCGTAAGAATGTTATATTTTAGTTTCTCATGAACTGGTATCAATGAACAATATGAGAACAAGGCTTGATAATTATTTTTATAATGCTCCTTAATTTTTCGGGGGATAATGGTTTTTAATATACGTATCTGGAGTTCATAGATTCGGTCTAGATTTGTTTTAGCTGTGCGTCCATAACTACTCAGACCGTAAGAGACTATCGATTCGCCTAGTGATTTATATAACGATAACAGTATTGGATAAGGAATTTTGTATTGAAGTATAGAAAATTTTGCAAGTATTGCGCGCAATTTATCACACACATGCTGAATGTGATTAGCCCATGACAGTCGGTCATCAATTATTATACCTAAGTAAGTCTGTTTATCAACAACTTCCAGGGCACCGCAGCTGCAATTAGTGTTATTAGTTTTAGTATGTAAGCAGCTGTGGCAATGTGATATTATTGTTATAGGGCATGTTTTTCTATTTTGACTTGTACTTATATACATTACTTTAGTTTTACTATCATTCAATACGAGCCCGTTGTCATGGGACCTCCTTTAGGTTCTTCTCGTAGACCCCATCTAGGGGTCTCGGGGTGACTTCTCCAGGTCTACGGCCTGTCACAGTGGTTTTCCGCGCCGCCTGCAACAGCAGACAGGTCACTGGGTAGGGCCCAGTTGGGCCTATTGGTAGTTTCGGGGTGTTAATCCGGTGGGGGGGCGTAGCTAACGAGGTCGTGACCAACTTGCTAGTTACGCCCGGGTCTTGCGATTTGTGTCTTGGCGAGGTCGAGCTCCGAGGGATGGGGACCCCTAGGAGCGCCCGTCAGCCAGCACCAGGTCAGGAGTAGTGGGTAGCTCGGTAAGGTTTGCCACGGAGACGAGGTCTCGCGGTAGGGCATGCCTATCCGGCGGTCTCCGATGGTAGGGCGCGAGCTCACGCAGGTGGCGGGCTTGCGAGCCATCGGTCCGCATGAACAAGTTTGAGCTCAGGCGTCTTACGAAGTCATCCAGGCTCTCCACGCGCAGATCCCTGGAGATGGTCCTGTTCCGCACAAAGCGGGGGCGTTTACAAGTGTGCGTAGAGTGAGCGACTGCTGCGCACGCAGCCGGCGGCGGTTCGTCTCGGAAACGAGCGCAAACCAGGCCGGGGCACCATAAGTTAGTCGGGTGCGAATGTACGCCTTGTACACGCCGAGCTTCGCGCGGAGCGGCAATCGGGACGAAAGTACGGGCCGCAGAAGGGAGCGCGCGGCACGAACCTGTGCAACGACGTTGTTCACGTGGGGCTTCATAGAGAGGGTACGGTCGATGGTCACGCCAAGGTATTTCACCGTTGCGGACCACTCGATGTTCTGCCCCATGAGATTCAGTTGGGGCAGTGTCACGCTTCCTAAGGAGATCGCCTGAGTCTTCGCCACGTTGACTGTCAGTCTCCAATCCTTCAGCCAGCTGGGAAGTGCGTCTAGTGTGTGCTGCATCTTGGCAGCAGCGCTGGCACCATTTATGGACGTCGCCATGTAGGCCGCGTCATCGGCGTATAGCGCGAGTTTTACGCCTTCGGTGACGGGGATGTCATCTGTGTACCAAGAGTAGCACACTGGAGACAAGCAACTTCCTTGTGGCACGCCGGCAGAGATGGGTCGCTCAGTGGACAGGGCGCTTTCAACCGCCACTTGAAAGCGTCTGTCTTGCAGGAAGGTGGCCACAATCTTCACTACTCGACGGGGAGTAGTAGACGTGGACAGCTTGTACAGCAGGCCGGCGTGCCAGACGCGATCGAACGCCTTCTCCATGTCAAGGAAAACAGCAACGACCCGGTCACGCTTGTTGCGTGCGACCGTGATGTCGTGCAGTACCCTCGCTAGCTGGTGAGTCGTGGAGTGTTCGGCGCGAAATCCAAATTGTTCGTCGCGTGGCTGAAGGTGTGGCGTCATGTGCAGCAGTAACAGTTTCTCGAACAACTTCGACGTCGTCGAGAGGAGCGTGATAGGGCGATAGCTTCCCGTTAAGAGGATGTTCTTCCCCGGTTTGGGCAGCATGATGACTCTGCCAAGTCGCCATGTGGTGGGAAAGTGTCCGGTGCGGAGGATGCCGTTGAAAAGTCTTGTCACCGTTGCGATTGAGCGCTGAGGTAGATGTCGCAAGGCTTCGTTGGTTACCCGATCGGGACCGGGCGCTTTACGAAGAGCCATCCGGCTAATCATTCGCTGGATTTGTCCAGGGGAGAAGATGATGGGATCCTCAGTTGGGGCTATCGGCTGCTCGAAGTATAACTCGAGTTTCCTCTCGACCTCTGCTACGTGCTGCGCGTTGTGAGCAGGATTCGGTTGGAACTGCGCTTCCAGGGAGTCGGCGAACATCTCCGCTCGGTCCTCGGCACGGTAACGTGGGGTTCCGTCGCCGGCCATTAAGGGCCTAATCGGAGCTGGTTTCCCGGAAAGTTGGCGGCACAGGCGGTGTATGCCCGACCAGTCTTCACTAGCTCGCTCGATGGTGCGTTGCCAGGACTCTGTCGCGTTGTTTGCCAGCGCGACAGAGATCTTCGCTGCCAGAGCATTGAGCTGGGACTTCATGGCTGGGCATCGGGTGTGCTGCCACTGCCG
This sequence comes from Diaphora mendica, assembly GCA_949125395.1. Lineage (NCBI taxonomy): Eukaryota > Metazoa > Arthropoda > Insecta > Lepidoptera > Erebidae > Diaphora > Diaphora mendica. The sequence goes on along the minus strand of OX421316.1, from coordinate 22,578,894 downwards.
CCGCAGTTTTCTCTTCCTCTCGATCATCGCCAGGATGTATGCGGGGAGCTGAGAGGGCTTCCTTACGGCGGTGACATCGAGTTTTGACTCTCGAAGTGCGGTCTGTAGGGACGCATTAAGATCCGTCGCAAGCTTCTCGACGTCATCGGGAGTCTCCACGGGAAAGGAAGGCGAGTGCTCTGCCATATAATTGGCGAAGACCCGCCAGTCTTGGCGTGACCGAAGGGGAAGCTGGAGAGTTTGCGGGATGTTATCCAGAGTCAGGCACACTGGCTGGTGGTCTGAGATGAGGTGGTCGTCCAGGACGTCAACATATACAGCCGCGTCGATGCCGCGGGTGACGGCCAAGTCTATGACGTCCGGTGTGTGGGCTGCGCAGTACGGGTAGTGCGTTGGGACCTCTGGTCCTAGCACCTGGTACTCATTTCGGTCTGCATCGTCTAGAAGGCGACGGCCTTCCGGGCATGTGGAGTTGGAGTTCCATGCCGTGTGTTTCGCATTGAAGTCACCGGCAATTATAGTGGGCAACGGCGAGTCCAGCAGGGTGTGCATGTCGACCACTGCAAGACGCTGCCCCGGTGGCCTGTAGAATGCAAACACACGTGTGGGCTGGCTTCCGATGCAGACCTCTACGCCCAGGGCGTACGCAGACTGCAGTTTCGGTACTGGCAGCGCTTGGTGGACGACTTTCCTCTTGACCAGGACTGCTAAACCTCTGTAAGCAATCCCTCTAGGCGAGCGTTGATCCTCCCGGTAGACGTGGTATCCACCCATTTTAAATGTGTCTATTGGTCTAAGGTGGGTCTCGCTGAGCAGGGCTATGTCTACTTGCCGTTTTGCTAACAGCAGCTTCAATAGCCTGGTCTTCTCAGGTGACATCCCGTCGGCGTTCCAAAAGAGTATGCGCAGCCTACACAGATCCAGACTTGCACAAATCGGATAAGCATTCGAGGATCAGTGGGACAGGGTCCCGCTTCTCCAGTAGTGCTACCAGTACCTTCTGCAAGGTACCGATGACGCTGGTAAGTCTAGGGTCCAGGTTTACTGTTGCCAGCTTGGGGGCCGGCTTCGGTTGGACAGTCCGCTTCGCCTTCGTCCCCTCCATCGGGGCAGCGACCACGGCGTCCTCCTGGACATCGTTGCGAGGCGCGATTGCCTGTTCGGGCTGCGTCTTCGCCTTCCTCTTGCGTCGCCTCTTGCGACGCGCGCCTTCCTCTTGTGATGGGTTCGCAGCTGCCATGAGTGATGAGGGAGCGTTACCATCTTCCACAACTGTGGGTGTCTCCTTGTGCGGTGCGGCTGCAGATGTTCGTGCGATAGTGCCAGCCTTGCGATTCCTGGTTTCTTGCTTAAACACTGGGCAGGTGGAACTATTTGCAGTGTGCGCTCCTCCACAGTTTGCACATGTAGGCGGCTCTTCAAGAGGGCGTGGGCAGTCGCGGGCGGTATGGGCTCCGCCGCAGCGCACACAAGAGAGAGGCCTATGGCAATTGTGGGAGGAATGGCGAAATTGTTGACACCTGTGACATTGCGCAGGTCCCTTTTTGCCGCGCCATGCCTCTATGTGTACGCCGGGCATACATAGAAGTTCTGTAACTTCATAAATACCCGGCGTAAGATTTGAGGTGCGTGCCAGCTGCGCGAAGTAAATACAACCGGGACGACCCTGACGAGCACGGATGGGGCGCACGAACTCAGGTGTAAACCCGAGCTCTGTGAGCTCCCCCATGATCTCCTCTGGAGGGGTGTTCACTGGTAAGCCACGGATGGCCACTTTAAGACTGCGTTCTGCGGGAAGGGAATATGAGAACCAGGAGATATTTTCCCTTGTCTCCAGTGAATAGAGGTACCGCTGGATAGTGCGGTACTCCTGGTCTGATTTTGGGATGAACCGCACACCCTTCCCGAAAGGGCGTCCGTTTGGTGCATGCCCAAGTTGTTTCTTTAGCTCCCGGAAGTGCGACGGCCAGTCCGGGAGTGCTTCGACTACTAAGGGTGGATAGCGGGTAGTGGGCTGTCTATTGTCAGCGGCAGAGGCGGAGACAGCGGCAGCAGCATCGCTGAGAGCGGCGGCAGGGGCTGCGGCAGGTGCAGTAACAGTAGCAATAGTGGGTGTAACGGTAGTGGCCGGAGCGGTAAACGTACCGGCAGCACATACAGTTACGGGTGCGCCAGCAACAGTGGCGTACGTGGGCCCCATGATATCCATGGGCGACCCTGTTGTTTTCACTGGCTGTCCGAAAGGCGGCGTCGTGAAAAGTGTCCTCCGATCCTCCATTTGTGGTGGGGATGGAAAACGGTCTGGTGCGAATGTGGTCTGTGGACCAGGGAAGCGTGGCGGGGGGGCTGACGTCTTTCTCGGCCTTTGTGGTACCAGTTGCGTACCAAAAGCAGATGAAGGTGGTGTGGCATCAGAGGCTGCCCCAGGTGCAGCTGCGGATGTAGCAATCGGTTCAGGCCCAGGTTGGTTACTGATCGAGGGACCGGGTGTAGGGGGTGTATTTGGTCGCGAGAGTGTGGAGAGGGTGAAAAATTCCTCCCCCGCTCCCGGAGTCGGTGTCAGGGCAGCATCCGGGGGCGTACTCGGACGAGCGCTCAATTCGGTGAGCGGGAGCTGTGATGGCTGCGTGGAGCGGCGTGTTAGCAAGGCTTGATCCGCGGCCACTACACGGTTCAGCGCGGACAGCGCTGCGCCGCGAGAGCGGACGTAGACTCGCTTCCCAACTCCAGAATTTTGTTGTGGCGGGCGGGTTGCCCGGCGTGCGGATGGAGGTGGCATGCCAGATGACGCCTTTCTTGCTTATGTCTTACTTAGCGGCATTGATGATAATGTGGCGGCTTGGCGGTGCGTTTCACAACCAGTACTTTTCGGCACAAGGTACCCACCGAACCGGCCCACCGGGGCTTGCCGCTGGTGGCAGACCGGGGGCCGAAGACGGTAGTGTACCCTGCGGTATCCGAAAGCACCGATGTGTGCGCGGTGTAAATAATTTGCTTAGCGCGCCAACTGCGGTCGTTCGGCGTTCAATACACAGGGCTATTGTTGTCACCTCGCTCGGAACACGAGGCGAGCAACGCCTGTACCGGACGAAGTGACGTCACGAACACTTGCGGTGAGAAATCGGCGAGACGTGCGTCCTTCTCGACAGCGCGTAGCGGACTCTCATGTCATGGGACCATTTTGAAAGTAAAGTAAAATCTCTTTGTAATTTTTTAAGAGCCATATTAATGTCGGAGTCAGCTGCAATCAGGCACGTATCGTCAGCAAATTGATATAGTTCGCAGCTTTTTATTATGTTTACTAGGCTATTGACATAAGTTATGTAGTGCAAGGGCCCGAGCACTGATCCTTGAGCTGTCCCTTCAGTCACGTTAACCGTTCTACTAACCGCGTTTTCAACCTTCACGTAGTATGTTCGGTTTTGTAAGTAGTTTGAACACCATTCTAATAAAGAGCCGCGTATTCCATTTTCTTGCAGACTATCAATTATTCTTTCATGGCGAAGTGTATCAAAAGCTTTGCTGTAATCGATAAATACTGCGATAACATGTCGTTTGCTATCTAGATGTTTGTTGACAGAATCTGTAAAGTCCGAAATTAATTGAGTAGTGTTCCTCCCGGGTTGAAAACCATACTGTTTTTGTGATATAATGTCATTTTTTTTAAAGAATGTATATATTTGATTGCCAATGTATTTTTCAACAATTTTGTCAATTGTAGGGAGTATAGTGATTGGCCTATAATTTTCGTACTCTTTATGGCTACCTTTTTTGTATATTGGTCTAACTATTCCTGTTTTTAACTGTTCAGGATATTTGCCTGATACTATGCTTGCATTGATGAGTTTGGCAATCGCTTCAGTTATCTTATCCACAATACACTTAATATCAATTGCCCGTATGCTATCATACCCTGGTGCTTTGTTATTATTTAAGATTTTTATAATAGGCTGTACATTGTCTAATCGAGCCTTTATAAAGCGCATTGTAACGTTTTTATGCATACTGTACGTTGATTTGTCTAATAGTTGGATGTTACAATTCGGTGAGATAGATTTTACACTTTTTTCGAATGTCTGTGCGAATTTGTTCGCTATGTCAATCCGCCCACATGTGCTGCCTTCAAATGCTGCAATTAAAGCCTTGTCAATGGATGTTTTAATTTTTCCGGTCAATCTATTCAGTAACTGCCACATACGTCGAGGGTTACCTTTATTTTCATAAATTTCTTGTTTGATATGATTATTCTTCGTTTTTTTTATTAGTTTATATGCATAATTTCTAGCTTTATTATATTTCAGACGTAAGATTTTATTATTTATATCATTTTTCCACTCATTGAACAATTTATCCTTATACTCGCATGCTTTATTTATTTTGTTGCTAACCCATATCATGTTATTTTTACGAGACGACCTTAAGTTATATTTTGTATTAACTTCTGATTGACTATAACATCTATTTATATTATCTTTTATGAAAGTGTATATTTCAAAAGGACATGACATATTGTTTGTCGATTGCCAATCAATGTGCTGTAGCAGTGTTGACAGTTTTTTTAAGTCAGTTGTTTTTTTATAAGAGATGCGAGAATCATCCTGTACTATCGGCCCGTTGCAAGCTAACACAATCGCCCGATGATCGGCCAATACAGTTCCGAGCGCGGCCGTATACAGTTCTTGTGAGCGGGACCTTACGAAAATGTGGTCGATGCAAGTTTTGCTTACCTTACCGTTCTTTGTTTCAACTCGCGTATAATCGGATATCCCACTCACAAGCCCACAGTTATACAATGAAGTTTTATATTTATGTTTTATAGGGCAGTCGACTTTTAGGTTTATGTTCATGTCTCCGAATAGGTATAAGTCACAGTTTGAACCTAGGCTAGTAAGGGTGTGGTGTAATTCATCTATGAATAAGTATTTACTGTTTTTCGGTGGGCGATACACTGCGCACAGAACAGCGGAATAGTGAGAAGGTGTTTGGATTTTGAAAGCTAGGCATTCAAAGTGCTTTGTTTTTAATTTAAACTCTGATAGTTTGTGCTTATTATGAACATATACAATTATGCCCCCACCCCTTCGAGTATTCCGCAATTCTGTTAACATGTAGTATCCGTCAATGTTATACAGACAACTTAGATTATCCGATATATTAGCCTCGGTTAATATGATTACATCTACGCTGTGTCTGCATGAACTGATACATTGTTCTAAAGCTGAGAAGTTTTTAATTACAGAACGTATGTTTATATGAAAACATAGTAAATTCCTATAGCCATCAGGTATACATTTTAGAAAATTTTGAATATTTGTACAGTTTTTTATTTCACCTACATCATCTGTTACAATTGAAGCCATTTTTAATTAATGATAAATAAATCATAATAATAGGTTCTTTCTACAATAGGGAGAAAAGAGAATAAATGTGAACTACCTACTTTTCATTTGTTGCTATTTTAATACAATTCAAAGATCGTACTATTATCGGTTTATCATTCTCAGATTTACGAGCCATTATTGTTCCTTTTTTGCACCATATGAACTTGAACGTATTTTTTAACTCTTGTTTTGCGTTCCATAGCAGTTTCCTGTTGTATGGAGTAAGAGCTTCGTTAATATAGACCTTTTGTCCACCGACATCAGTAATGTTAGGGATAAGATCATTAACGTGAAGAGAGACACTTTTAGACAGTGTTAACCATTTCTCCTGAGTACCATCGTCCTTTACCATGACTCGAATGGGCCCAGGGTGATCCTTTCTACCACTAAGACGTTTTGTACTTATGATGTCCTCTTTAGGCAAAGATAATTTTTTCGCTAGTGTTTCCGTAATATTTTTTACATTTTCTTGGTCTTGAAGAGGTACGTTTGATATATCAATATGGTTAGACAATTGTTTTTGTTCCAGTTGTTGAATATGTTGTTCCAGGGCGCCTACTCGTGTTTCCAGGTTGTTATTTTTGTTAGTTACTTCCACAAGTTTCCGTTTCAGATCAATAATGGTTTGTTTAAATGCATGTACACTTTCAAGCACTTCATCCATTTTTTCACTATGAAACTGCATAGATTGTTTCAGTTCTTTCAGCTCGGTATTGAGCGCCTTTTGTACTTCTACGGTTATGTTTTTTAGGAGTTTATTGGCGTCAACTTGTACTAGTGGGTTGAATTCTGTAGACGTTTCTTCGTCATCTTCGTCGTCTTCGTCTGGGATTACAAATGATGATTTTCTTCCCGAGACATCTAGACATTCCCGACACGTCCACTCGAGAGTCTCCGCTGCACGAAGAGCACTAATCTGCTTTTTTGAAAGGCCAGAGCATTGCATTGTGCTATGCACGATCTTTTCACATCTAGCACATTCTAGTCCAGGGCTTCGAGCCGTAATATTCTTGTTGCACTTATCACACTTACTCATGGTGAGGGTATGTATAAGATTATAGACGCGAATGTAACGTACGTGTACATCAAACGAGTTACGAATGACGAATGCACACATAGCACTGTAGAGCAGATCCATAGAGTATACAGAACGATTAGGTAAGCGCTGAAGCAGAAAAAGTATTGTTCTTCTGCATTCCATGAGATATCAAAGGCCTCCTGGATACAGCAGGTCTTTGATAGGGTTTGGCATAGGGGATTGTTGTGCAAGACAAAATCCCTTCTGCCATCTCCCTTCTTTGCCATCATGGAATCATACCTAAGGGACAGAATATTCCAAATAAAAGAAGAGGACTGCACTTCAACATTTCATCCTATCTTGGCTGGAGTTCCTCACTTCCGATCTTCCCCAGAGTGACAACGTAACAGTAGAAATATACGCTGATGACACAGCTATTCTTGCATGTAGTAATTGCCCTACCGAGGCTTCCTTTTTTCTACAAAGTGCTCTAAATGATATTGACAAATGTCTAACCAAATGGAGGATAAAATCTAGTGCAAATAAATCAGTCCATGTGACTTTCGCCTTACGAAGAGGTAACTGCCCACCCGTCTCGATGGGGGGCAATGAGCTCCCACAAAGTGATTCAGCAAAATATCTGGGAATGCACTTGGACCGCAGACTTTTATGGAGCAAACACATGGAAAAGAAAAGAGAGGCTCCACTGGTTACTCGGAAGAAACTCCAAGTTGTCTCTGGATAACAAGCTTATATATAAGACCCTGTTAAAACCATTTGGTTATATGGCATATAACTATGGGGTTCAGCGTGTGACTCCAGCATCAGCATAATACAGAGGGTGCAAAATTATATTTTGAAACAAATTTCTAACTCACTGTGGTTCCTGAAGATCTTAGAAATACACGACCATCTAAACATGAAGACAGTTAAGGAAGAAATAAGATCATCCAGCTTCAAATACAAAGCACGACTTGCAGACCATCCGAATAAGCTAGCAGTGCAACTGACCATTCCGGATTCAATAAAGAGACTGAAAAGGCATCATATATTGGAAATGGATGGTTGCACTTGATACATTAAGATAGAGATTTTCCCAGTGGGGATTTTGCTCTGAAAGTAATCTCATCCTTCCTCACATCTGCTCATAGTCTATTGACTGATTGCAAGATATTAATTTGAAAAAAAAAAAAAAACATTTTACAGCCAAAACTACCCGTAATAGTTCTACAATTATACTCTGTCCATTACTTTATTTTCTCTTTGACAGCTCAAGCCTATAAATTACCATATTTTTTTTCGGAATTATGTACTACTGTAATGTCGTACTTTATTGACGGTGACGGTACTTTAGTGAAGTGGTCTGTGCATAACAAACAACCACAGACTATAAAACAGTACTTGAAATACGATAAATCGATCATGTGATAAAAATAATTTGACTTCATGTAAGTATTTTTTGTGTAAATTTAATAAAAAAAGGAAATAAAAATTGTATCTATGACTCCAAGATAGAATTTTTGCAAGGAATTAAGTCGAAATCTTGGAATTTAGGATCAAACCAAGAGTAAAGAACAATAACTCTGTTCATCCATCTAATTTACTGATTTATTATTTATATTTTTGTTTATTTCTTACATAATATAAAAAACTAATAAAGGCATAATTAATATTTCAACAAAAAATATTTAATTAAAACGATTGAAAGTTCTTCGTAAATAAAATCGCTATTCGTTTCAAATCGAATCGGTTATGAGTGAGGGCGTCACTAATTTCAAAATTTCTTGAACTGTCAAAAAGAAAATAAAGTAATGGACAGAGTATAGTGATTATGCAACATTTTTATGTTGAGATTGGGAGTAATCACTAGATAAATCTACTAATATCGATCTGTTAAAGAAACATGGAACGCCCAAATTATGCAAACTTTCCTTGCACAAAAACATAAATTATTATTAGTAAAATCAAAATTGTCTTCGTATATTTTGACCTCATCTAAACCATCACCAAAAACTTATTTAAATCGATATAAATAAAGTTAAAATTTTTCAAAAAGAAATATTTGCTAATGACGGTTGAATTCAAAAAACAAAAACTTTATGCACTTTTATGAGTGTAGCCACAGTTGCATATCCTACATTTGACCGTTGCTTTGCAAAAATTAATGACAAATGTTAAATAAAAATATTTCTGAAATTTTCTTACAACTTTTTATGTTCGACATTCACACACCTCTGCGATTTTACCTTCACTTTGAAGTTAATATTTTCTAGTTATTCGTAAAACTGATAATATTTATCGCAATACAGTGACCGCTTTGCGTGTCCTAATTTCTATTTTCATTTCGTTCTACGAAAACTGTTCTTAACATTACCAATAACCTGACACAATGTTGACTGAAACGTTGTCTTTATGACTTTATTATTAGAAAAGCGTTAAAGAGATAAAATAGAACTTTGCAGTAAGTAAAATGAAACTAGAATAAAATTTGTTTCTTGACTTTTTCGATTATCAGTATATTTGGTCTGTCATTGCGCATTACAACAACATTGAAAATATGGTATTTAGCTAATCCAAATAAAATGAAGATAAATTTTAAATGTCAGAATTAAAATCAACAGGTGTCAAATTAGATTTTTATTTATAGATTTTCAACATCGGTTTGCTATTATTTATTGGCTTTATTATATCTATATTAACAAAGCCAATAAATAATCAGATACTGTATGGTCTGATTCTTAAAATGAATAATAATCGACTCAGTCTAACACGATCGATTCTCGCGATCAATCTATCCTACACATTGAAATATTACGAACTAGACAGTGCCTGATTTGTTGCGTTAATCAATCATTTTTGTGACTTTTTTATGTATGGATCAGCCAAAGCGACTATACTCTGCCTGATGGAAAGCACAAGCAGAAACTAAGAATCGTGACCACCATGCTCATTGCGAATGTAGACAATGCAACAATGCCGCTTGGTGACCCACACCATAGCGGCCTAGTGATGCTTCTGCATCATTGACTATTTTAAATTAATTAATACACAGAATCATAGATAATAATTAATAATACCCAATGGCGGTTCGAATGAACTTTATTCGAGTTCAATGCACTAGACGAGCAAATAAAAATAATATTTGACATTTCCATAGGCTCTTTGATGTGTTTGTGCGTCACGATTAACTGCCGTCGTCACTGCGTCTGAGGTTCTAAAGCAAGATTAATTGCGTTATTATAACACTGCCGTCTTCACCACGTAGATACATTTGCGACAAGGAGTTCTACGAATAACGTATATACTGTGATCGATGATAAATAGACCGTATTGCCATTAATTAAATGTAGTTGGCAGGTTTATGATGATGTACGATCTAATTTTATTCCGACGATTCAAAATTGCTACTCCATTCCTTTAATATTTCTTTGCTTAGTTACTAGTTGAACCGTACTACACATGTACAAAAATTTACTTATGTTTTTCAAATTTTATTTTATTTATTTACTATTAGACACAACGTCAATATAATAATTAACAAACAAAGTCCAAAACTTGAATTTAAATCTCTATTACCCACTGCTATTACCGCAAAATCTTCTTTCTTCCTAGTTCTTTTCTTATTACAGTATATGTATTTTTGTGTGCTTATATAATTATATATGTACTAGTTGATCCCGCAAACGTTGTTTTGCCATAAAAAAATGGGTATATAAAATAGATGTTGGTCGATTCTCAGACCTACCCATATGCACACCAAATTTCATAAAAATCGGTCCAGCAGTTTCAGAGGAGTATGGCTAACATTGTGACACGAGAATTTTATATATAAGATATATTTGCGTATGTATGTTTATATTTATATGTATATTTGTATGTGTTATATAATATCAATTGTATCGATTTCTGACTACCTCGCTGCACCTACCTTACTAGATCTCTATACCCCCTGAAGGTTGGCTGGTAGAGAATGCCCTGGGCATTAAGTCCACCGATGTACGCAAGTTCATGAAGTTATAAAATAAAAATATTCGTAGTATTCATGATACATACGATCACAACTTCTCCTTCTTATTTGAGCGTATCTATATAGACTTTTCGATGGCGAGTTTTCGCACATTGCGATCTTTGACGTTTCAAGTACGGTATAGACGAAAGATTCAAATTTAGATTGTCTATTTAGCTCAGTTAACAGCTAGACACAGTAAAGTAAAATTTTTAAGTTCATTCACAAAGTTTCGATATTAACAAGCAAGTTACATAGCATTTAAAGAAATGGTACCGCAATCTTACAATGAATTGAACTAAGTTGTCACGCATTAATACAATTAGAAAAGTACAATAAGAATAGTGACGCAGAAACTAATGTGTACCATAAATTTACCGCGAGCAAACCTACGCATGCTGCAGAACATGTGATAATCATAGACAGACACAGAAAAGAAATACGGCAACTAAATGAATTACATAATTGGCTAAACATTATATTTGCAATCTAGAATAATTTATCGATATAGAAAACATAAATATAATAATCCACATTTATTGGCGTCCTCTTTATGATTAATTTGTTGATGGTGAAAAAAAGAGAATTAAACCAGACCGTTCATTCTCGTTCTAATAAATTAATTGCAATACGTCAGCCATAGGTAATTCACATTAACACGTGTCATGGTTAACTATCTTTAGTAGGAATATATTTATTTTTCAATAGCTTCACACTCTTCTTTTGTACGCTGAAAATAGGTGTGTGTGTAAATATCAGCTTGTCTATGTGATGAGAGTTGTTTTTTTCTCTTGGCAAAAGCCCTTGTTTCAATTTTAGACTATTTCGGTACGTCGAATTCCTCTATATACACTACATCTGATTTTTAAAAACACCAACTGTTTCTCGATAGCAGTTAGGAAGATTTTGAACGAAGGTAGTTCGAATAATAAGCATTTCAGTTATCGAACTACAAATCACTCTAGTTGCCAAAATTGCATAAATTGATTTCAACATTAATGATAATTTAGATATTGGATACATATAAACGATAAATGTCTGGTTTATTGAGTCATTAATTAAACAATATATAGTCAAATTTATTTCAAATCAGCAGACATAAATTGATTGCTGTAATATATTGATCCATTTATAAAACGTGAAGCGAACCATCTAGGCAGATATCTGGCACTTGCGTTCTCTTGCTTCGATGTGGGTCAGCGCAATGGTAGAAAACAATGATATTTGCGGACGGGCACTGTTTCAGAATACCTACATTATTTGTTTTGTTAACATTAACGGTCTCGATGACTATTTTTAACTATAAAACATTGAAGAGTTACTTAAAATTAGTAATAACAAGTCTTAACAGAACTACTACACAGGGTCCCAATCATCACAGGGAATGTAGCGTAATGTGGGGTGAAATAAGATTTTTGTGACTTTAGAATATTAGTTTCACGACTCATAACTTCAAATAACAAACACTTTAAAGTGATTGATGTCCGACTTTTGTGTATAATCTAAAACTCATCAACTGTCTGTTTGTACCCTGTCATCATAAGCCTAAAAGAATCTATAAAGATCATTTATAGTTTTTTTTTTTTTTTTTTTATGGAATAGGCCGGCAAACGAGCAGACGTATCGCCTGATGGTAAGCGATTACCGCCGCCCATGGACACCCGCAACACTGAGGCGTCACAAGTGCGTTACCGGCCTTTGGGGGATGGGGGGGGGAGATAGGGGGAGGGGGGTTGGGGTATGGGCCTCCGGTATCCTCACTCACTCGGTGAAACACAGCGCAAGCACTATTTCACACCGGTTTTCTGTGAGGCCGTGGTATCACTCCGGTCGAGCCGGCCCATTCATGCCGAAGCGTGGCTCTCCCACGGTATATCATGCCCCCTATATCATTAAATAAAGTGCTCCCTTCCGCTATAAATAGAAACTACAGTTGGCAGTTATCAATATAAAATAAAGGAATAATAATATGTATTCAAAGTACCTACTAGTTTGAAACCTTACCTTTCCAAAGCTTCCTTTTCCCAAGACTTTGATGAATTGGAAGTCTTCTACTGTGTACTTCCTAAACCGGGGTATAGATCGTGCAGGCGGAGTGAAGCGACCAGTTTTTCTAAAGATGTCGTAGGCAGTAGATTGTTCTGTCAAAAAAAACTTTTTAGTTTTTAACCAACTTCAAAAAGGAGGAGATTACGACCGTATATATATTATTTTTTTTTATGTATGTTCGCGGATAATTTCGTCGTTTATGGACCGATTTTGATGATTCTTTTTTTAATGGAAAGGAGATATCCCAACGGGTGGTACCATGATAAGGACACTAAAATTTGATGATGGCATCCAAGAGAAATCGAGTCGAAGCTTAAGTTCGGTTTTTATTATGTTAAAATTTTGTTAACCTCGAATAGATTGCCGCAAGTTATTATTGAGGTAGGTGATAAATTTTATCTATTACAAAATGGAATGTTCGGGAATATAACACTTTCAGAGCAGTGATATATACCTACCAGTAAAACGGTAAGAAAGTTCACTAGCTACTGATACTAAATTATAGATTAGTTTCTCAAAATATATACATATAGTAATACGCCATTTATATTCTTACAAAATATTTTTATAGTGACCGTGGGTAATGTCACTCACATAATGTCTTTCTTATTATATATTTATACTTTTTATTAATAACATTACATTAAATATGTATTTCACTTTAAAAATAATGTTGATTTGACTTAAAAGCTTGTAGAAGGTATTTTTACTAAATATTTTATTCACGTATTCGTGTTTGGTTCCTAATTTTGACTTTAGAAATAATCAAGAATTTACATCAAGGGCAGATTCGCTAAGTTTGTTAATTTAGTCTTTAATTAGTATTAACATCAAAACATTCTAAGAAGTAGGGATAAATTCATAGCTAGGGTGACATTCTTTATACATCAATTTAACAAATTTAACAATGAAACGTGTTATTGAAACGTATTTTTTTACATATTCTCATACTCGCCGATTTGTTTATATACACGGCATACAAAATTCAAGGTCATTTGAATTTCATTTAACACTAGCTGACCCACGCAACGTCGTTTACGTCTCCTATTGCCCGTAGCGTAAAAAAAAATCCCCCGTTTTTGTAACATTGTTCATTGGTGCTCCGCTCCTATTGGTCTTAGCGTGATGATATATAACCTACAGCCTTCCTCAATAAATGTACTATCCAACACTGAAAGAAATTTTCAAATTGGACCTGTGGTTTCTGAAATTAGCGCGTTCAAACAAACAAACTCTTCAGCTTTATTTATTTATTTATTTATTAGGTACAGAAACAGACAACAAACCAAAAACAAACAAATACTATAAATTGCAGTTTACAATATGTAGGTCTGAAGTCCAATTACAACCGTACACAGCACTCAATGTTGTAATGCTTCATTGGAAAAGATACCACACATCAGATTACATATTCTATTCTTCAGATGTTTTCCTTAATTATCAAGGTTTTAAATTCGCAAAATGAGTTGAAAAAAATATCAACCTTGGAGCATATTTGGTTGTAACTAGTGCACATTCTTGAGATTGGAATGTTCTGAGACACATTATTGTTAGAGTTGAGTTATAATATTATATAGTATAGATTTATTTTTTTACGTGAGTAAAAAGATTTGTTTTTTTTTATATAAATTAGTTATTAATCAGAGTTTAGTATTTTTCTAATTTGAATTTCTAAGAATAGGTGATCTCGCAAAGGAGACTCAATTGAGATTTTTTTATAACCTCTCATTAAAGAGGACTCTGTCACGACTAGAATTTTAAACGATCTAGAGCGAGTACTTTTCTCGGCCGAGAAATCCCCCTTGAACGATGCACATAACTCTATTGACCGCAAACTTATGCCTGTATCGAATAATAACAACAAATTTTGTTGTTCCCCAATTATTATTTTAAAACTCCCGCACTACGAATATTCCTGTATCGCCCCCGCGATCTTTACAAACATACATGAAACGTACACAAAGAATACCCAGGACTCAGAACAACAATTTGTGGATCACACAAAGTGTTGTCCCAAATTGGGTTTGAACCCACAACTCTCAGCGCAATAGAAAGCGGCGAGGTGACCGCTTACACCTCTGCGTCATCCGTTCAGTAATGATTTTCATCTAATTAGTATCTAACAGTTTGAATTATTGGCACGGCTGGTTTGACATTTCTCTAGGATTAATGTCTATGTCAATAGATAACATTGAAGATTTTGATCGGCCTTACCGGTAGACCTTTTCACAGTAGAGTACAGAGCAAATTAATTTATTACACGAGACATTAATCCTAGAGAAATGTCATATTATCAATGTCAAAAACAAATAAAATTGAAGGGTCTGTTTGTAATTTTAAATTTACAGCTTTTCTCTAAATCCATATGAAAATAATTATATATGACTAGCTTTTACACGCGGCTTCTCTCACGCAGACTTGCATCCCCTGATTTACCCCCTTAGGGGTGGAATTTCAAAAATTCCTTTCTTAGTGCTCACTTACGTTATATAAAGAACCTACATGCAAAATTTCAGGTTTCTAGCTTCAGCAGTTTGAGCTGTGAGTTGATCTCTGGGTATGTCAGTCAGTCTGTCAGTCAGTCTGTCAGTCAGTCAGTCAGCCACCTTCCTCTTTTATACACACATCAAAAGTGTCTAGGGATCAACATATGTGTCTAGGGCTCAACATATATTTTTGCAATAACTTTTCTCCTGATTGATATTAATTAAAATTTTCTTTAAGGATTCATCAAATAAAGTGTTTTCGTTTGTCACAGTAACGATAAACCAAGTCACCTTTGCATTAATAAAGAAATTTGCCATTTTCCTAATAAAAGGATTTTTGACATTTGAACCACTAACATTAAAGTTCGAAAAAAGACTGAAATAACAGTTTTCTTTAAAATTTTATTAGGTAACTTAAACAATTAATAATCCGTGTTTCTACCGCGAACACTAACAACACAAGAAAATCGGTTTGGCATACTCAAAATGAGTTCATCCAAACACGCTGTGGAATGGCCGCCCATGTTCGTTGCAACAACAAAAAAAGGTCTTCTTGCGACTGGATACCCTCCATATTCGGCAGAGCTCTTCTCTGTAGCATATCCCATGCATGCTCAATCGGGTTCAAGTCTGGCGACTGAGCAGGCCAGGGCCAAAGCCACATCTCAATCTCAAGAAATCCGCATAAAAATGCTTAATCCCTAGACACTTTTGATGTGTGTATATATAGATTATGATGTTCTCCTAGCTGATTACGGCCGCGGCGGCCAGTCTCAACGGAAACCAGCCAACTACACAGGAGATATTATAGTGCACAAGTGTGTGCGCAAACACAGGTGCACTCTCTGTCCCCTCACTCTCATAATCCGATGGGACGGTTAACCAACACGATCGGGGAGAGATCAGGCGTAGGACCGACAGCTTCACATGCTCTCCGAGGCACGGGGGTTCAATCCACTTTCAAACTCTGAGCTGTTATTAAGTATTTCCCTCATCAGAAAAATGGTCTAGCGGTTGACGTATGCGACTACCGATCAAGAGGTCTTGGGTTCGAATCCCGGGTCGAGCCAAAGTGTTATTAAGTTTTTAGACCAACGAGGCTGTTATATATAGTTAGTATAGTAAGTATCGTATATAGTTATTTACGATATTTTGCATAATAAAAGCAATTTAAAAAAAATTGTCTGTCTGTTTTTTTCGGTTAATTTCTGGAACGGCTGGACCGATTTTGACGGCACTGGCTGATAGCTGATGATATAAGGAGTAACTTAAGATATTTTTTTAGACTAACTTCGTCCCCCGACTTTACCCTTCTGTTAGTTTGATTAATAAACATGTGTCCACGATCGAAAATAAACGAACTTGAACTTTGTGATGAAATTTAACTGTTTTCACGTGACAGTCCCAAGTGCAACAACCGACACGGTCACTTTGCTTTTATTAAAAAAAACTAATAAAAATCTTATTTTATTTTGTCGGAATGTTAATATTATGATTGGCTACGTCTACGACGGCGATGCAGACAGTTTGATCAAATAAAATTTAATTTATGATTCTTCAGAAGTTTACAAGATAAGTAGCTAGTATATATTATATTTAAATGTACCTAAGTTTATATTTATTTGGCAGCACTCTTAACGATATAAACAAAGTTATGCTAGAGCATGCTGAACCGATCAAGTGGAAATTAAATGTAATGTTTTGATAGACAATGAGCAGGAATTGCGGGCACTTATTTTATTTATCACACGTAAGCGATTTTTCTTTTATATATTAAGATAATTATTGATGTATTTAGATGATAATGTCCGGAATAACATTTTAGTGTTATATAAAAGCTGTTCTCGTCGTTTGCTGTGTGTACAAGCATTTTCTTATTTTTTACAAGCTTTTTATTAACTTGCAATGTATGCTTGTATGTTCGGATGGAATGTTGCAACTCAATTTTGAAGTAGATATATTCAACCGATTTTGCTGAAATTTTGCAAGCATATGTATACAGCGTGACAATACAATATTATAATGACATGGAGCTGATCTGATGCTAGAGCTGGAAGGTGGCCATAGGAACTCTGTAAAGAAACGTAGCAACATCATCGAGTTTGGGCTCGTTTGATTCGTCACGAGGCATTTCAGTAAAAGCTTGTTTTTAACCGACTTACCTTACTTGTTTTTAACCGGTTATAGTCGTACCTTTACAAAAACAACCGCGGATAACGCCGCGAGGAAAATTTAGTTTCAAAAAAGTAGCCTAAGTTACTCCTTACATCAGCTATCTGCCACTGAAAGGCCCGTAAAAATCGGTCCAGCGGTTCCAGAGATTAACTAGAACATACAAACGGACAGTCAGACAACAATTTAAAAATAGATTAATGTTGTATCGTATATACTTTTCACATGCATTTAGTCAAAAGTTATTAATTTGAAATTACAAATAAACATTTATTTTATTTATTTGTAAAGATTTTAAATATTATGGAAACCTCCTTACCCACTTGTGACTAACATTATCTATGAAGCTTAAGTAAGTAGGTCCAAATTTACTTCTTACGTACGTTCAACAAACCTCGTCAGTTATGTAGAAAAAAATATACAATTATGTTTATAGGATTTCGTCAGCGTTCCGGCCATTAATTTTATAACACAATTCAAGTTCATGAATGTTTACGTTGCGTTATAGTAGTATGACATAATTTGCGTACAGCAACTGTGATGTATTAATTCTCTTTCACCTCGTAAGAGATCGCGAGCGAATCTAAAAATATTTGCTCAGACGCAGCAATATCAAGGTCGTCTCGGTTATAACTGAGGATAACAGGAACGTGGAACAATAATAGGGAGTTTCCGTAACCAACTTTTGTAGCTAGGTACATGGTAATGGATAATTCGAACAAAATAAATTAAATTAAAAAGCTTTTAAAAACAAGCTTTTACTGGAATGCCTCGAGACGAATCAAACGAGCCCAAACTCGATGATGTTGCGACGTTTCTTTACAGAGTTTCTATGGCCACCTTCCAGCTCCAGCATCAGATCACCTCCATGTCATTATAATATTGTATTGTCACGCTGTATACATATGCTTGCAAAATTTAAGCAAAATCGGTTGAAGATATCTGCTTCAAAATTAAGTTGCAAGATTCCACCCGAACATACATGCAAGTTAATAAAAAGCTTGTAATAAAATAATTTTCATGTTCCATGTTAAAGTATTGGCTGGTATTAATTTTTCAAATAAATATTTCGGACATCTAACACACAACGGCATCTGGTCCCAAGCTAAGCAGAGCTTGTGTTATGGGTACTAGTCAACCGATATAAATACTTAATATACTTTTTTTGTAAATACCTACAAATATGGCACACATTTCGTGTTTGTAGTATGTATATGTAGTATATCAACTACATATACATACTGCATCGTCACATCATCATCAGCTTTTAATATTCCACCGCTGGACATATTCCTTTCCTTAAAAGTAGGTTTAGGACTACTTTACCACACTTGACAGTCGGCGCTGTAAAGAAGTTGAAAAATTTGATACAAACACTATGTTATAGTGTTTGTATCAAGTTTTCCTGGTCTTTACAGCGCGCTGTTGTGCACTTGTGCTACGTAATTTGCTCCGTCGACATCTACAGGGTAAATAGGGATGGTAACTGTGGCGACTTCCACATACAGTGTAACAGAAATATTCTACAGCACCATCTACCGCAAACACACTGAACCACGGAGTAAAGTAATACAAAAAGAAACTACCAATCCTGAATCGCGCAATATAAGTTCTCGCGCCGATTAACATATACAACATCCCAACATAAACCGTTGGGCAGTGGCCCGCCAGGCATGATCACTAAGTCTGGTCGGAGGATCCTCCCTTTGTGTTGGAGGGACATGACACCGTCCCTCCACAGTAACACTTCGTATTCTTAATCTTTTACCACACAGACAATTTGCTACTTTGTTTATATCTGCTACCTTAAACCAGTTTAACTAACAATTCTCATGCCAAGTAAACATTTGCAAAGTAGAGAAAAATTACATTTTCTTCTTGTACAAGTTTTTTTTGTAGTCCTTTCGTGCACTACCTACATTCTGTCACATACTGGGACATTTAGTAGTTGGCTGGTCGGGGTTTGCCATGACATGCTCGGAATGTGACCTGAGTCACATCCTACTTTACTGTGATTTAAGTATAACCTGGGGTATTTTCCTTTTCAGTCTACGAGTTGCGTGAGTTTTCTCCATCAAGACTTTCGCTAAGCGATTTGGGTGGTTTGTGATCCTTTCTTTGTAGGTTTTTGTATGTCGTAGAATTTCTTGAAGAGTATGTCGTAGTATGTACTTGAAGGTCGTGATGCAACTGTTCGTTTGTCGTTCGTACCAGGGAGCGTTGGTTACCATTCAAAGCACTTTGTTCTGAAATCTCTGCACTCTTTCAATGTTAGACTGCGAGGCTGTCCCCCACAATTGAATACCATAGGTTGAGATTGGTTTTAGTATAGCCTTATACAAAAGAAGCTTATTCCTCATTGAAAGTTGTGACCGGCGACCTATTAACCAATAGTATTTCCGTATTTACAATTCCAATTGTTTGCCTTTGGTGAAGATATGTTTTTGCTATGAAGTTGCTTGTATAGAGTTATGCTTGTCCAAGTGTAAGCCTTATTTAAATTTGAGTAGCTCATTTATTCATTAATTTTTTTGCTATGTGTTTTATTGATGAGCATTTTGTGAGTTTAAAATAAACGCTACAAAGCTACACCTGATGGAGTTTTTACAATATTTCTAATTGCAAAAACTGATAAGAACACCGGGCCTAGCTCATACGTGTATCATTGTGTTTTTGTCAATTTAGTGTTTTGAGGATCACTGTTCGCTTAATTTATCTACGCATATTCCTGACTTATTTATATGAAACGTGATTCAATGGCAAGCGGCACTGAAATGATTTAATTTATTATACTTTTCCGTAAACTTAGGTTTTACAATATTTTTGGCAATAAAAATAATATGCAATAGATTTTAATTGTTTATACTGTACTGTCACCATTTATTTATATTTACGCGAATAGGTAGCTAGTCTAACTTCCATGTTACTTTTTACAAATCTCTAACTTATTTATAGCTAGCGCGCCCGCGTGTATGTCGATTATCGCGGCAAATAGTTAGGCTATGTGTTATTCTGATGTATAAGCTATATTACTGTAAAGTTTCATCCAAATCCGTCCAGTACTTTTTGCGTGAAGAAGTAACAAACATACACACAAACTTTCGCCTTTATATATATTAGTGTGATAAGTGTGATGTGATGTGATAACAATACGATACAGTTTCATTATTACTCAATGGCGTAAATATATAACAAAAGATGTATCACATTAAATTTATTTAATAATCTACTTACCTTTTTATAATTTTTAACCGACTTCCAAAAAGGAGGAGGTTCTATGTTCCACTGTATGTATTTTTTTTTTTTTTTTTTTTTATGTATGTTACCTGATTACTCCGTCAGTTGTGGACCGATTTTGAAATTTTTTTTTGTATTCGACAGGGTATGCTTCCGTGGTGGTCCCATTGCCAGCATATCAGGATCTGATGATGGGATCCCAGGGAAATCGAGGGAAACCCTCATTTTTTATAGGCACATACTATGTTTTTCGTCTATTTTCTGAAGTTACACCGGTATTTGCGTCTGGTAGTCATCATTTTATGATGATGAGCTGATGATGTAAGGTACCACTCCTTAACGGTTAGGAGTTGGAGGATAAATCTTTAAATATCATATGTATATAAGTTACCTTTAGTCGTATTCTTACAAATTATTTAGGTGAGCTGATGATGGAAGGTGGAAGGTACAACTCCTCAACGGTAAGGAGTTGGAGAATAATTCTTTCAATTTCATACGTATCTAAAGACCTTCAGTCGTATACTTTCAAGCTATTTAGGTGAGCTGATGATAGAAGATTAAACTCTTCAACAGTTAGGGATTAGAGGATGATTTTAATATTACACGTACCTTAATTTGTATTATTCTTGATGATGAAATTTGATGAAATAATTCAACTTACTACTTACCTACGATTGTTTGCACTAAAAACTGTAAAATAAAAACTTTTTATAAAAAAAAAAAAAACCGACTTCCAAAAACATCCAACGAAAACTCTCTGTCAAAAAACACTTAAAAGCGTAAAATAAACTGGTTCTTCATAAATTGCCTATACCTAATTCTTTATTCATTTAAATAGTAGTATTATAATGGGTGCTAGGTACCTAAAATCTGTTTGAAGTCGGTGCTAAGCCAAAAAGAATACAAACGAACAATTACAAAAGTCTAAGCGATAGTCACTTGGCACCGACTTCAAACAGATTTTAGGTACCTAGCACCCATTATAATACTACTATTTAAATGAATAAAGAATTAGGTATAGGCAATTTATGAAGAACCAGTTTATTTTACGCTTTTAAGTGTTTTTTGACAGAGAGTTTTCGTTGGATGTTTTTGGAAGTCGGTTTTTTTTTAAATAATTTGGTTTTGTTTTGCTTTTAAAGGCTTTTTAAATGGTACGAATTTCTATCTAAAGAGGAACAAACATAAAATGTTTTAAATATTACCTTGTAGGTATTGTAGATAGAAAGTGAAATGTTAAAATAAAAGTAAACGTACGTTTGAGAAGTTATTCCACTGTAATTATAAACAAACTAGCTGAGCCCCGCGGTGTTTCCCGCGGTACAACAACAACCGCAGGTAACGCAGCGGGGCAAAAATAGTCTAAAAAAAGCTAGTCAAAGTCCCGTCAAAATCGGTCCAGCCGTTCCAGAGATAAGCTGGAACAAACAGACAGACGGACAGACAGACGAAAATTGTAAAAAAATGTACCGTGTTTACATACATATGCATTTAGTAAAAAGCGGTTATTTTAATAATTCAAACAGATATTCCAATTTTATTTATTTGCATGTATAGATCAGAGTGACAGCTATATTATAAATTCTCCTTTATGTATTAGGATAACATGTTACTACTTGCCAGAAAATTTTGTAATTCACTAATATATTTTGCAGATAATTACAAAGTTGTGCAGCTGGTGAAATTGTAGATACACCTCTATTTTATTTAATGGTGCACACTCTGAATTCGAAATGACAGCGACAAAAAAATCCTCTGTCAACATGTTTAAATTCTAATATTTACGATTCGATTTCATTTTCATCTGAATGTCTTCTAAAACATAATATAAAGACCCGTATTCACTTTGATTAGTGCGAGTGGAGGTGTGAAGTGAGGTAATCATTGATTGGTAGAAAATACGCGTGGATGGCAAATTCGCGGTCCACACGTACTTTTCACCAATCACCGATATGGGCTTTTAAAAGTATCTAGGACAGTTTACAAACAATCCTGAGAACGGACGGACGAAAATAATTTAATAATCATTTATACTTGGCATTGTAAAATGTTTAATTTGAAATTAAATGTCCTTATGAAATATTTTAGTATTTCTTTAATAATATATTTATATTTAAGTGTGACATCCACCGTCGCGTTCGTAGATTAGCGTGAATAAAACCGTGAACAAAGTGTTAGTATTTCAGTACATGTGCCTTTCTATGTGGGAAATAGAATATAGCCTCAGAAATTCTTAGAATTTGGCAATCGGCTTGTATTGGTCCATAAGAAATGCGTTAAAAATAAACGTTTGTTATTATTTCACAGATTCTCCATACTACTACAGGTACATTTTCCTTCTAATGTATGTTTTTCATCGCCACAATTTCCAAGAAACCAGATAGTCTGATTTTATTTTTCTTAGAATTTTTGGTGAAACTAAGTTTAATTAGATCTGCCTTTAGCTTAGTAATGTAATGTACCACATATGTTACAAACTCTGGAAGACATGTAAATAGAGTATTGCATATTTTGTGTGTCGTTCAGAGCAGAATGCGGAACCCCTTGCTAAGGGGCCTACCACACGCGCAAGTATCACGACAGTTTTACCTGCGCAGTTATAACTGTGGTGATATTTGCGAGTGTGGTAGGCACTTAGGTGGGGCCTGTTTCTGCGATCTGTTCCTCCTGTTCTGTATTATAAGCCACCACCTGTAATATTATTTGTAGGCATACAAATACGATAATAGTTTTGCTTCGAGTGGCAACCTCCATATTTATAACATCATAAAAGACTAGAATATAACTGCGAATCTACTGATGTATAATTATTTAATTAACTATTTATATTTTGTTAGCTGGAAGGATGCTAGTCTGCATTCTTTACTTAAACTACTGATAATATCTCAGTGCTCTGTCAAGTTATATAATTATTTAAAAAGATTTGATATGTAAGTTTTAGAATCACTTATAATAATAAACTTAATATTATACCTTAAAATATGTGAATAATGTGTGGATCACAACGGAAACTGTGGTGTTAGTTGCTGCAAACAAGACTACGTAATATTTACAAGTCCTTACATCAAAAAGCCCAAGTTTCTATTGAAGCGAAGGATTCTACAAGCGTATAAAAGAATACAGAAGCAAATAACACGTTTTATTACTAAAGTGTGAAGCTCACCAAGCTCTTGTTCTAAGATTGTGCTGTTGTTGCTCTGTGCGGAGGCCGAGTTGGATGTTGTCGCCGAAGCTTCACCTCCTGTAGGAAAACATACAGGGAGAATGCTCCACACAAATTATATTTTTACACCAAGGAATAGGTTGTTCATAAAAATATATTTGATATCTATTTATTATTCCCAATGATATTGAGAAGATGTATAATGTAGCATGCCCACAATTTTTATTCGTTTGCATACTTGATATTAAACACTTATTTGCGTAAATTTATATACTTATAGGCATACGTGGATATTTAAAGGTAAAAGTTACATTCAAATTGTGTAATTTAACTAAAAAAAACATAAACGTAATTAAACTTAGATACGTGCTATTTTTGTAGATGATGTCTAGTGACAATGTTCAGTAGTAATCTTAGAATGTACATATGCATTCCACATAGAATACGTAAAACACGATCAAAATCAATCAAAAGGTCACTGACCTTTGATTTTATGATTCATTTCTTAGATTAGACACTAGTCACTCCATGTCATTGATACACGATAAAATAAAACAATGCAATGAGATATGTTTATATCGAGAAATTTTAAATGCAATTGGAATTGTGCCCGGTTTTCTATCGTTGGCTGTAAGAAAAATTATGTAAGGAAAAGAAGAAACTGAAAATTTCACAAAAGGAAACGTGTTACACAAAATATTTCGGTATTATATAAGTTTCAACAGAAAAACTTTATATTTTTTTCATGCATTAAGATAAAACAAATATCGACCTTATTACTATTGATTGTCACCTACTTGCAGGGTACCTACATAAATCCTCGTTCTTTTTGGGAAAAATAGATAATCATATAAATCTTGATAAGGTATATATGTATATGGTATAGAACTGCTGTCAGGTTGCAAGTAAGGCTATGTTCAGATGACCGCGTGGCACCCCGCGGTGACGTAAGGTGGAAGTGTTCACATGACAGAATAATCATAATACGTACGCGCGGCAGTCTGGTATTAACATTGATTGAGAATGGACGTGGAGGAGGCAATTTGCTTATGGATTTAGTACCGAAAACTGAGATGTCGGAGAAGAAGTTTTTCTTTTTTCTTCAGTATCCTTAATAATGCAAAAAATTAAAACTAATTCTTCCCAACACATTATTTTTGTTATTTCATTTGAATATCCTTAAAGTTAAGATTCCAAATGGCATTTCTTTTTTCGATTTCGTCGATAAACAAATCGATAGACACAATACTTTTTTAAAATTTAATTAGAGATTAATTTAGTCATAAGATACTGTATGTTTTCCAAATGAAATAAAATAAAAATACGGTCTTCGCTACTCATTTTTCTTTGATCTATGTGTCAGTCCGCCTCAAACCGCGCGGATCAACTGAACAGGTCGATACAGGTTTGTAGAACTTGTACCGCGCGGTACAAGATTAGGCGCGCGTTCATGTAAACAGTTACCACTGTTTGGATTGATCTTGTACCGCGCGGCAAGCTGTACCGCGCGGTCATGTGAACATGGCCTAACAGAACATGCGGTAGAGTTTGAAGAGAGGCCAAGTTTTCGACGATAGAGGAATCATCGAACTGCCGATCACGAAAGCTGACATTAATCATAATATTACTTAACTGGCATTACTTTTTACTGGTATAGGTACATTTCTTTAATAACAAGCTGATACTAAAGACTCTGTTTCTCTTATTCACAGTCATTGTATGAATTACTTAAAATAATACTATGTAGCTATACATAGGTATGTGATCTGCTTAAGTAAATTTAGTTTGCATCGATTTTTAATCAAGAAATAGCGTTTGATTTTGTTGCAATTGATTCCATTATGTTTAGTACAGGTGAGCAAATGTTTGGCTGCTGTCCAGACACCCACATCTCATATACACGCCGCAATGTACTTCGGAACATAAACAAATACGCATAATATGTTTAAAACGTTATAAATAGACACTACAAAAAAATTATTTACTCAAATGAAAAAGTAGTAGTCATTAGAATTTAAGAGAAATACATGTATTTTAATTATCGTTAGCAAAAACTTGCAAGCCATTTATTTCTGCAGTCAGTTGTCTGGATAGTAAGATATTAATTAATATTTTTATATTTTATTAAAAATGATGACCATCATCATTCAAAAATATGTTTACACAAATTAACTAACATCGGATCACTAGCCAATAAAATAGCTTTATTTTGAGCGGAACGAATGATGTAATAGTGACGCTCGTATTCATATAGTAGGTATATAACACACACTAGCTTTTGGAAGCATTGCTTACATTAAAGTATTTTGATGTGAAACATCTATAGGCGATTGTAAACCTGATTTTTAGCGTGGCGAGAATTGGCATGCATGGCGACGCTCGCCGCTTCGCTTTACCGAAGTCACTGATGAAAATACATAATTGAGATGACCCGATTTCAAAAATTAATTTAAAAATAAATTAATTTAAAAATTTCGAATTTTTGCATTTTGTACAATGCAACACAGGTATTCATTTTATTTTATGAAAAAAAAACGTGAAAAAACGGCACTTCTCTTTTTTATTTTGTTATTTGGAACCAGCAGCTTTTCTGATGGGAACATGATGGGTAAAATAGTACGAGTTAAAGAAACGGAATTGATCTCGAAAATAATACTCTTAAAGTATCTTAAACAATACCAACCTTTCTTAGATGCCGTTCTTGTTGCTAGAGCTTCTACCAACAGCCGCTGGTTAACTCCACATAAATTCGCTGTCAGCTTTTCACATTTCCGATGGCAGTTAACATCGCAGTCTAAAACAAACCATCAAACATCGCGTGGCTCTAGGGTCTATAGGATATTTACGTTTTAAAAATTAAACATGCTACATTTACTTTGCGGAAAGCCATGCAAAAGCAATCATGCAGTTTCCGTTCACATTAGTGGAAAATTAGTAGGTAGGGCTAAATTATATTATATATATCTCTTTGATGAAAGTACTCACCTTTCTTTATTTGCGAAAATGTTGCTGGCGATGCAGGCGCCGAAGAATCGAAACCGGAATCGTTGGAACCAGTCGAAGTTCTACCATCTGCGTTATTTTCACATTCGAAAAATTCTCCAGAACCTTCACTTGAATCTGAGTCATCTTCAGAAGTTTCTTCATCTGAAGAGGTATCAGACGAGTCTGATGAATGGATAACTTGAGGAGCTTTCTTTTGCAGTGGTCGTGGAGTAGCTATTAAAGGTTTCAAGGCTTTTTCTTCTTTCACAACATTTTTTGGCGTTATTGTAAGAGGTAGACTAGCATTTATTTCCTTTGGCTCTACTATTTTGTCATCTTTTTGAGTATTATTTTCAGCCTTATTTTCTTCGTTTGTCTTTTCTTTACTTTGTACTTTTTCGGATTCTGATTCATTCGGCTCAATTGGAATGTCTGGCAAATTTATCACTGCTGCAGGAACATTATCCGCTTTAGATTTATCTTGTAAATTGGAAGCTATTGAAGTAGTTTTCATATCAGCTGTTTTTTGGATAGTGGTAACAGGTATATTTATAGGTTCATTTGGAGATTTTGACGGTTGATTGATATTTGTTGGATCATCAACTTCTGTATAACTTTTTTGTTCGTCATTATTATTTATATTTAAAGCGATCTGCTGACTCGTTGCTATATTTTTTGATTCAATTTCAGATGAACTTTGAGAGATCTTTAAATTATTTTTTGCATCAGACTTTTGAAAACCTACTATTTGCAATTTATTTTCACAATTACTTTTGTCGTCTTTGCTCATTGATAAGTCGTTATTTTTTGACATAATGTTTGATACATTTGTTATTTGCTTTTCAGTCTTGTTTATTTTTGGTACTTCAAAACCTTTCTCAGTTGATTTGTCACTGTTTTTGGCTGTTTTAACTAAATTTTTCGATTGCTTTTTTATTACTGCGGATACTTCTTTACTATGTTCGTTTTGTAGAGGATTATTACTAATTATTTTTTCTGGGCCGTCTGTCCTAGTAATGATTGTACTATCTAGTGTAGAATTGGGTATATTATTTTGAGATCTAGAAAGTTTATTATTGTCTGATTGTTGAAAAGCTATTTTAACGTTCTGTAAATTTAATGGCATTTTTAATTTATCAGGTTCAATATTTTGTTCTTCAATTTCTTGTAAACCATTTGGATGTAATGGGCAGACAACTTTCTCCGTATCAGGGTCTATCACTGATTTGTTTACTGTTTCTTGTTTATTGTCATCATTACTATGTGTTTTATCGAGTACAGCAAAGTTATCTTCAAGTAGATCTTTTTTGTTCGCATTATTTGGTTTTTCGTGAATAGTAGGCGAAGTAACTGGTAGCGGACCAGTTTCACTTACATTTTCAATATTTGATGTTTTCTTAGATTTTTCGGATTTAGTTTTCTTCTGACCTGTCATATTATATTGACTGTCACTAACTTTTTCTTGAGATGCACTTTTGGCTATTTTTTTACTTTGCTTATAATAATTAATTTTACCTGAAAATGGGACATTGTCTATTTCAGGTGGATTTTCTAAAGTTAAATCAGGCTTTTCTTGAACTAAGCTTAATATTGTAGGCATGGTCATCTTTTCATCTGTTTCAGTCGCAGTCATTTCTTTTAACATATCACATTTTGAAGTATCTGAATCAGTAAAAGATGCCGGAACTTCTATTTGATTATTTATTTCATTATCAAATAGTTTTTCTTGCTCTTTTTCATTTGATTGGTGTAACGTTTTGTAATTGTTGCTTATAGTACTCTCGTTATTTATATTATTATCAACTTCACAATTTAATTTATTGAAATTACTTTCACTAAGCTGTTCAGAATTAACCACCTCTTCATCCTCGGGAAACCAAAACAATGTTCGCTTATGCTTTTCTTTTGCTTCATCAATATTTTGTTTTCGCTTCGTAAGGTACACTGTCTCTCTTTTCCCAATCTTGTCCCAAAAGTTACCATTTTCAGGTTCAGGAGAAGGCAGCTCTTTTTCATTGTCTTCTATATTTTTCTTAATATTACTTTGTATATATTTTTCAAGTGTACTGGCAGGAGTCGAAATTTCTTCTACTTCACTACTATACGTTATTTCTTTTTTTCGAGCATGAAGTTTTTCTTCTACAGTAACGTTTTCAACTATGAATTTCAGCGGACTCTTGGGAGCAGACACTTCCACCGAGCTCGTGATCTTCGCCTTCAATTTAGGTTTAGGTTTTTGTACTGTGATTTCTTGTTTTATAGTTGGTAAACTTTCTTCAATAGCAGGAAAATTAACCTTGTTTGGTTCTTTAGAAAATTCCGTTATAGAATCTAGCCTTCGAATATTACTTCCTGAAGATGATTTTTTTAAACTTCGGCGTTTACAAAAATTGTTAGGGTCCCTGACATTTTTATGTGGTTTTAAGCTATCATGCAATGAGTGATCAGATTTTGTAGTTTTTATAGGGTTAAGTACGTTGTCAGGTTTTCGTATTTTAAGAGATTCAACTATTTCTCGATTATTTTTATTCTCAACAATACCTACTTTGTTTAACTCTATTGTCGCAGTACTCAGATTTTCACTTCTAATTAATGAATCCAATAAATTAGCTTGTTCTGCCATAAGTTCCATGGAACACCTCCGATCTAGGCACTTATTTATTGGAAAATTATTTACAGATGTTGATGTTGTAGGTGTTTTTGCAATATCTTCAATGTCCATTTTTTCCACTTTATTTGTATTGTCCGAGGTTTCATCACTATCATTTTTAACCATAAACTTTTCAGCTAGTTTAGCACCTAATGTTTTTTCCTCTTTCTTTTCCTTATATGGCAAATCTTTGGATAGCTTTTCCCTCCATTTCATAAACTCTTTTTCATCCGTTTTAGTATCATCATCCTCCACTGTTTCCTTGCTCGTATTAGTCGAAGATTGCTGATTTTCTACAGGCTTGCGAGGTGAATCTCGTTCTTTTCTTTTAACAGTGTATAGCCTTACAACTGTTCTCCCTCGTTGTATGGTACCCCGTTTTACCTCTGAGCTGGCATTAGATTCTGCCTTACCATCAACGCGAGGCATGAAAGGTCCATTATGCTCATCATTTGAGCTTTGGCGTGACGCTGATGGCAATGTTTGGTACTGTGTAGGCTCAACTTTATGTCGATATTTATCCTTGGATACATCAATATCTGCAGTATTTATATTGACAGGACGTGGTGTGTAATTAGAACTATGGTAAGTTCTTGTTGAAAGTGGTAGCCGTCTTGGACTATTTATTCTAACAGGACTCGCTGATCCTCTTTCAGTAATAGTACTTAACATTGGAGAGTAATTTCTTCCAGAACTTGTAATCCATCTTGAAGTTAATGGTGCACGAGAATATCCGCCGAGAGAAGAATGATTGCTATAGTTTCCACCAGGATTGAGATACGAAGCACTATATGATGATCCAACAGGAGAAACTGAACTACGAGTACTATAACTGTATGGTGATCCAGTGTAGGGAGACGACGACCCGTAATACATATTCGCGATATGCTCCGAAAACAGAGGCATAATAGACTGTATAACACGAGCGTGCGACAACCGGTGCCGCACGTCGGGACGCGCGCGCAGACTGCGGAGCGCGACGCGGATGAGCGCATGCTCCAGGTACCGCCCACCTCTCCGCCCTCTTTAGCCCGCAACCGCCCGGACCAGGTGATTGATTGATGATGGCGAGTAGATAATAATAGATGCGTGTGACTGTGCCTTTGTACATTTCGGAAGGAAATTCAACAAGTTTAAATTAACTTCTTAGATATTAAATTAAGAACGTCGCATATTTAATTTTAAAACTCTAAACTTTGATTTATTAGGACACTGTTCCCAAATTGATAAAAACGTTTCAGTTATTTAGCGATATAACTGAGCGTATTGTTCATTTCAACAATATTGTAGCAGACACATCTCAAAATAAACAATCTTGTGACATACATAGACGTATTTATAGATGTTTATTGTACATATCTTTTTACAACAATACATAAATATATAATTTATTATTAAATTAACACACAATAATAAATGGCAATCAAAAATTCCAACGTCTATTAATTGTATGTATATCTGTATTAAGTAATATTATAAATTCGAAAGTAACTCTGTCTGTCTGTTACGCTTTCACGGCTAAACTACTGGACCGAATTCGATGAAATTTGGCATGTAGATACTTTGATCCTTGAGGAAGGACATAGGCTACTTTTTACCACGTCAACCGACACACATGCGGGTGGAGCCGCCTTAAAAAGGTGGCCTTAATAAAATAATGAAAATAAGGAATAAAAGATCAAAAATTCATCAAAAAAGTTAGTGTAGTTAAAGATTTGATTTCAACTAAGACGTAAAAAAGTTGGGTAAAAACTCTTTGCTTCAAAAAATTTGCTTTAAATAAAATCATAGTTAAAAACACTGTGGATAAAGTATGCGTTTCCTTCTTTTATTATAAGCTTTTAATTATCTTGCAATGGATGTTAAGGTATGTTCGGGTGGAATCTTGCAACTCAATTGTGAACAACCATCAACCGATTTTGCTGAAATTTTGTAAGCATATGTAGGTATACTGCGTGACAATACAATATTGTAATGACATGGAGGTAATCTGATGCTGGGGCTGGAAGGTGGCGATAGGAACTCTGTAAAGAAACGTCGCAACACCATCGAGTTTGGACTCGTTTGATTCGTCTCAACGAGTACTATTTTTTTAGAGCATTGCAATAAAGATTTGTTTTGTCTTGTTTAAAAAAAAGTTATTTAATTTATTCTTATCTTATGTAGATCAACTGACAACCACGGTTGCGTTGTATCTACCAAGTGAATCAGGGTTCAATTAAGTAATCCAACTTTGTGTCATGATTTAGTTAGGTTATATAAATATAGACGTGGCTTGCAAACACAGAACTTTTACATTACCTTAGTAACATTAATATGTTATAACTTTTTCGGTTTGATTTTGTCATAGATGTAGTAAAAATAAAAATCAGCAAAGTGCGAGTCGGATTCGCACAGGAAAGGTTCCGTACCATTATTTATACATTTCAAGCGTCTACCTGTTGCTGTTATCAATATTAAGCAAAAACGAGCAAAAAAAAACACATTTGTTGTATGGGAGCCCCTTAAATATTTATTTTATTTTGTTTTTTAGTATTTTTTGTTATAGCAGCAACAGAAATACATCATCTCTAAAAATTTCAATTGTCTAACTATCACGGTTCATGAGATACAGCCTGGTGGCAGACGGACAGCGGACGGACAACCAAGTCTTAGTAATAGGCTCCCGTTTTACCCTTTGAGTACGGTACCCTAACAAGTGATCATTTAATTTTGGAAATTGAATGATTTTATTGAAAGAAGTGTCATAGTGTATATGACACTTTCACAACCAAAAAACTATCACCAAAGCTAAATATGTATACCTTACTATCATTATTTTATTATGCCTATAGCTTTTTTTTTACTTGCCTGTGACACATATAATACGATATCTTCTCTTTTCCTTTGAAAAACTTATTTGAAGATGAATGTGAAGATTATTTTATGTTGGTCTTCTTTGAAATACTAGTTCTAAGATACATCAAATTTTATCACTTGAAAAATAATAGGGCCAACATTCACATAAATAATAGGTATTTAAGTAGGTTTATGTGAGTCACGTATACGAGATGTCATCCTAGTATTTCAATATAGTAAATAGAACAACGAAATCAGAAAACAAAAAATTGTTCAAAAATGAATGATTTATTGAAACATGAAAAAATGAGTCCAACAAACTACACAGCGATACGTTAATAAGAGTGACTGTTATTATTTTTTATGATACCTAGTTGTTTTTGTGATCATTAGGGAAATGAGTATTTGGAGACCTCTCCATATACCCATACAATGAAATACCTCTCTCCAATGTATATTTTAAAATATCATTGCATCTCTCATAGACTCAAAGTGTAGTCGAAACTATTTGATTTCATACACATATTTTTTTCAGCGGAGGCTATTCACTGGTGATATGGAAGAATTTATTACAAATGATAACACTTCAATATTCATTGATTTTAGCGTTTAGTGTGCCTTTTTGATATATCGGCGCTCAAAAGGCGTAACATAAATAGGTACCTATACGTGCTAGACATTCATGACGACCCAAGTACAATGTGGTAAACTTGTGACTTCATAAAATATATAGAAATAAGAAAATATAGGTATATTTACAAAAAGTGATCAATCTAATAAAGCACTAAGTAAAAAAGAAGCCAAACCATGGTATTGAAATTGGAAATAATTATACCAGGAAAGAAAGATAAGCCAATCCGATTAATAAATAAAATAAAATAATTTTCTGTCAATATATCTTAAAGACGAAAGTTTGTGTTACTTTTTTATTTTTTAAGATTTTAGTGATTCATTCTGAAAAAACACAATGGCTACAACAAAACATAAGTAAAACTTATTCATCTTCGGTGATTGATAAAAAGACAAATCGAAGTTATTCATACAAAGATTTGATGCAAAACTTTTAAAATATTATTTTTATCGAGGGAGAGCCACGCTTCGGCATGAATGGGCCAGCTCGACCGGAGTGATACCACGGCCTCACAGAAAACCGGTGTGAAATAGTGCTTGCACTGTGTTTCACCGAGTGAGTGAGGCCGGAGGCTCATACCCCAACCTACCCCTACCTTCCCCCAAAAGGCCGGCAACGCACTTGTGACGCTTCTAGTGTTGCGGGCGGCGGTAATCGCTTACCATCAGGTACCATCAAAAAAAAAAAGACCATAGGTCGAATAGAAGACGAAACTGTTAAACATAATATTAAACAGTCATGCTATTTAACTAAGCCTTCTCTGGAAATCGTAGTTATTCGATTGGTAGGTAATAATAAATAAACAATACTAAATTTATGAACCACTTATTTCGAAGTTTTATGACTTTCTTTTAACACAACTAAGATAAATAAACACATGCTTTAGTTAGCGCTTGTGTGAAATGCAACTATTTTGTTAATAGTTTTAGCTGCGCTCTAACATTAAGCTCTTGATAATATGTCAAATCGTTCGTGGGCTCAATAACGAAAGAATTAAACTGTTGGTAAATATAAACAACTAGCTGAGCCCCGCGGTGTTACTCGTGGTACAACAACAACTGCGATTAACGCCGAGGCGAAAAGTAAAAAAAAATCTTTGTAAAAAGTATCCTATGTCCGTCTCCTGGTTCTAAGCTACCTCCCCACCAACCCCCCCACCACCCCCCACCAGCCGTTCTTGAGTTATAAATAGTGTAACTAACACGACTTTCTTTTATATATATAGATATAGAAGACCATGTTACATCAAATCAAGCAGATTTGTTTGTCAGATGTAACATTAAATGCCATCACTACTTAACTCTAAGGGGAAGTCTCGATAGGCGAGAGAAACGAGACTGCCCCTATAGAGAATAATCGTTCGTTTGTGGAGATTACCCGACGATAGAAACGTGGATCCGTCACGATTCTCGCACGATGTGATCGCGATCGCGATGGAGACACATCCTACATCCTAATTAAGACTAGTACAACTATTATTTGAATCAGATCAAAAATCTAGATAAATTCATACTAACTCGGTCTACACATGCTATGTTTCTGTACTCTTAAAAAATGTCAAGTGGTCTAGAAATTTTACATAGTGAAATAGATAAAACACATTAAAGACGAGCACTAAAACTACAAAGAAATGTTCTGACATACATACTGCAAATAAAATTTGTAACCGTATTTTAGTAAACAAATAAAAGGTTAAAGATAGATAGAATCTATTGTATTTGTTCCTTCACTTGTGGTTCAGCACTCTTTCAGTTTTGACGCTTTGTCGTAATTCGTTTTATTACAGTATAACTGCCTTCCTAGCCAAGTTGACATTCTACAAACTTAATCATTAAATAATAAATAAATATTTCGGACATATATCACACAACGCCATCTAGTCCCAATCTAAGCAGAGTTTTTGTTATGGGTACTAGACAACTGATATAAATACTTAATACTTTTTTTTGGAAATACATACATATTATACAGATAAAACACCCAAACTCCAAACAAATATTTGCAGATCATACAAACGTTTGGTCCGACCCGGGAAGCGAACCCAAAACCTCAAGTACAGCAGTCGCATACGCTACCACTGCGCCACTGAGGCAGTTAAAGATTAGATTGGAGTTATTAGATAAGTAACAAATTGATCGAAATGACGTCACTTTTAAATCACGTAGTCAAAACAAAATATTAACCAATAACACAAAAGAACAGGTGTTAGCGAATGTAGAAAGAGATTATTCTTTCTTGAATCTTACAATCGCTTGCATTTAGCTAAGGAGGCTGTTTTGTTTATTTCAAGATTTCTTGTTTACATACGTGTACATAGAAGGTACCAATCATTGTAATCCATATTATGCGTGATACAGGTTTCCTAACTTCAAAAAGCTATCTTTAAATGCTTCGTATGAATCGTATGCAAATAAACAAAGAACTTTTTTTAAAAGTCCACTCCCGTATTAGGAATAAATATTTTATGTCGCGGGGGACTTAACAAACATACATGAAACAGACACAAAGAACTTCCAGACAATTTTTGGATCACACAAAGTATTATCTCATATCCCATTTGAACCCACAACACTTAGCGCAGTAGAAAGCACCGTGGCGACCGCTTAAACCACTAGGTCAATCATGCAATCAAAAACTTCCAGTAAAAAAATAAAATAAATATATATATACCGATGAAATTGAGAACCTCCTCCTTTTGGAAGTCGGTTAAAAATAGTACTGGATGCCTCATATTTTGCCTCAACATTTAGTAGTAATTCCAGTTTTTAAAGGAAACATTCTAGATATTCATTAAACAATCATGGCATTTATTTATACCACAAACATCAGAATGTCAAAGTCAAAGCAAGCTCTAAATAAGTTTTGAGTTCATTCGACTTATAGTTTCAGGAAGATGTGTTCTCTTTGTGGGCAGATTTCATGTTCAATTAAAAAAAAATCTAGACAAATCATCATCACCATCATCAACAGTTTTACAGCGTTTAGTAGTTCACTGGCTGGACATAAATCTCACCTCAGAAAGGAGGTTTTAGATTATAATCTTTTTGATCCCTGAGATTTTGGCTTTTGTGAGCATCATATTCCTTTTATTAAAATTCCATTCAGTACCTTTTAACGAATGCTTTTTAGCAGGAAGAATAATTTTCAGTACTAGCGAGTCGATAAGTCCATATTTCTGTATTTGTGTGTTTTAAATACAACTTCAACATTTGTTATAAAAATTCGTGAAAGGGACACAAAGAATGCTCACATGCTAGCAGTAGGTGGGTATTTCTCAGGTAATTTTTCATTATTCAGTTGACTTCGGTGGCTAATTTTTTTTTTTCTAAATTTCAATATATTAGTAAGAAATTCAAATACTATATATTATTTGGAAAATATCTGTACTGGAGGCACTCTTATTGGATGAACGGTTACGAAGAAATTTATTTTTTTTAAAATGGCGTCCACCGAAATCAACTTTATTTTCACCGAAATCAAAAATGTTAAATATGTTTTCAAATTATTTATATGGTAGTTCTATATTACAAAAAAAAAGTATTTTATTATAAATTCAGGTAAGCAAAACTAATACCGTTAAGGGACTTCTGATATATATTACGATAAAACAATTATTTGATTAATTACACGTTGTTTATTACGTTACATAAACTTACTACAATCAACTTTGGCATGTAGCTTAAAAAAGTTAAGTGTATAGTTCCTACTTCTTCATTTCTTAAATCAAAAAGATGGGGCCTTTACACTTCTCTGTAATTCAGTCTACGTATAATAACTTTGCTATCTGGCTTTTTGTTAGTCTCTAGAGCCGGTCTAGCAGTCCAATGTCTACAACGACCTCATGGATGAAAGGCAATAACGATGGGACGAATCATCTAAGGGGCGCTACCTTTACCAGTTCTTTCCATCTATTCGCGAACAGTTGTCGAGGGAATGGCTCGAGGGTGGATCACTGTGTCGCTCAATTTCTCACAGGCCAAGGTAACTTTAAGAGCAAACAACACGCTTTTAAATTAGTCGATTCACCTTTGTCACACATTGTGGCAATGCTCTACACCTGATTCTAGCAGTTAACAGTCAGCTCATCATGTCCTCTGAGAATGTAATTTTTGGTACGATGAACGTAACATTATGCTTTGCAAGCTTACAATTAACATCTGGGGCGGTATACTATGTCGATCTTGTGTTAACTTCGATGAATTTCCGTGCGTTTTGGCTATTCTACAATACATACTATAGTAATCGAATAAAGCTCACTTAGGACCCATAATTTTCTTATCCGTGGTACTTCCCGGTTTGAAAAAGGTGTCTGCCTATTTTCACTTCATTTTGTCTACCTCTTTACTAAATAGGGAACTGGACTTTTTTTATTTCCAACTCCTCCGGTTTTCTTCTGATTAGTTTCGTTGCGGGTTCCAAGACAGTTTATTTTCCCTGGGATTTGCCGTCGTGTCATAACTCGGTGTTTTCGTGGGCCACTGCTGTTGATCCTGGTATACAGGAGTTATAGTGGTGGGTGTGAGGGCGGGGTTGTTCCCATTAGCCTTTAGAGTCAAAGGCAACTCCCTATCAGTCATTAGACCTGGCAACTCCAGTCTGTGAGTTTGAAGCAAAACTGGCATCACTAGATGGACACAATGGTACTGACAATTCTCGATAAGTCCTAATACGCTGTGTTAAAGAAGATGAAATGATTGACTGACTCTATAGTAATAAATCACTGAAGGTTTCAGTTGCGATTGTGAAGTTATCAAAGGATCATCATTTGTATCGACTACTTCTGGTATGACTATTAAATCTTCTTCAAGGCATTTCAACTCTCTGAACCTTTTTTCCGATTATGTTTGTCCGAAGATATTGTACTCCTCTCTCAATGTATGCGTTTTTAACGACGAATTAATTCACTAACAGGCTTTCCTTTATTCTTTCTTTCATAATAACGCTTTCTGTCTTTTTCCTTGTGTATTGCGTAAAGTTCTGGATGACTCTTGATTCGGGCTTTCCGACGTCTTAGCCAATCTTTTCTTAGCCGAGTGACCTTGCTTAGAATCTGACATAATGACAATACTAGAACAAGATAAATATTTTATGATTTACGGTCTTAAAAAGTTAGTAGAAGGTGGACACATTTAGTAGAAGGTGGACTCATTGCAACGGAAAACACCGAATTCAATACCACTGAAATCAAAATATTAAGGTATTTTGTAAATAACGTAAAAAATAATTTAAAATGCTAATATTTACATTTTCTACTAAAATCTATTACATGTAATATATACTATTTTATATTTTAAATATGATAGTTTAAACTATACATGAAAAAAAGGGTTCACCGAAATCAAATTTTTAGTAAACCAAGCCAGCGAAAACAGCTACTTACCTCTATAAAAAGGTGATCATAGGACTAACAGCCATGGTTTCCTCGTTGCTGTCGCGACACGACTGATACTTCAGCTAACGCCAATAACTATCCTTACAGACAGTTTAGTTTAAGAAATATGAGCAGATTGGTGCGCGCATCTGATATCAACTCAAAACGTCGGACGTGTATACAATCTGTTGTATCTTCTCTATTTGTCTAGTTGTATCTTTAATAATAATATAAAATGAACAAATAACTATTTGGTCATTTGTAAACACATGCAAAATAGCGTAATTTGTTAGAGGAAAAAAATAAAATAATAATTGCCGCTGCAACGTAGGGTTCGGACGCGCCACCGAGGTCAATATTTTGGGAAGTTTTAATTTTTTTTACTTACTTCTACCTAATTTATCTAAAAAAGGACATAGGCCCCCCCTATTATTTTTTAATTTTCTATTACAGGTAAAAAAATTGAAATAGTAAGTAATCAATTCAAAGAGATTTCGATCTAGACACGTTTTTTCAAGCGTTCGGAGAATGACCCAGGTACACTCTCAGCGAGACATGACGAAACCTAACGAGCCCGAGCACACTGAGTACTCTCTCGTCTGCGCTGGCGATAAAAAATGTGTTTTGACCGTCATTTAAAACGTCGTTCAATTTATAATTTTACTTTACACGCAATAGTCCCTAGAACAGTCACATTTTACTTCAATATTGTTGACCATAGCTGATTGAAGCAATGAATTTGTTCTGCTGTTTTTGGAACATAACCAAAACGAACCCGTTTTATGGGATCCCATGCATGTCACCATATTCTAATGGCAGCAACGTCTAAAACTATCTCATTCATTGACCGAATGAAGTATGGCGAATAGAACTATGGCAAGTCGAGAGTGTACACAGCTCCATTTACTGCTCCTCGCCTTGCAAATGTCTCGCCGAGACATTCGTGGAGCGATCTCGCCGAGAGTGTACTGCTAGCATCCAAATTTCGAAACAACAATCTGTGGATCACAACAAATGATGTTTCGTGTGGTGATCAAATCCACAATACTCCGCACAATAGGAAGAAGGAAGTAGGAGGAGTGCTATAATTGTTTAAAGACACATTTTTTATTGTATGAAAACGAATTATTCCTCGTTGGTCTCGCGGTTGGCGTGTGCGACTGGTGATCATGAGGTCTCGGGTTCGATTCCCGGGTCGGACTAAATGTTTGTATGACCTACAAATATTTGTTTCGGAGTTTGGGTGTTTTCTATGTATAATATGTATGTATTTACAAAAAAAAAAGTATATATGTATTTGTATCAGTTGTCTAGTACCCATAACACAAGCTC
Source organism: Diaphora mendica (assembly GCA_949125395.1). NCBI lineage: Eukaryota > Metazoa > Arthropoda > Insecta > Lepidoptera > Erebidae > Diaphora > Diaphora mendica. Next base: position 22,539,575 of record OX421316.1, on the reverse strand, counting down.
TGCTTAGCTTGGGACTAGATGGCGTTGTGTGTTAGATGTCCGAAAATATTTATTATTTATTTATTATTCCTTATTAAAATCCTGTTAGAAACGCTTTATTAAATCTTGAACAGTTGTCCCTTTTATAATAGACTTTCCTGCATAATCATATACTAAATAATTATCGTAACGATATCTACCAGAAATAAAAACGAGAATTTCAAAAGTGTATCAACGACGAATCATTCTTTTTATTCCTGAATATTTTTTCTTCCTCCGAGCCTTTTTTCCAAGGTAAGTTGGACTCGGCATTAAGTCTATTATGACTGTATATTTTAAGCTGAGTAACTGTCATCAGACCTGCACAACCCAAGTACTAGGTGGCATCCTGTATCACGGGGGACCTTACAAACATGCATGAAATAGATACAAAGAACACCCAGACTCAGAACAACAATTTGTGGATCACATAAAGTATTGTTCCAGGTGGGATTTGAACCCACAGCACTTGGCGCAGTGTGAAACGGCGCGTGGCGACCGCTTAAACAGCAACTTGGCTAGGCGACTGACTAGACTTTTTAACTTTGCAATGTGTTAACCTACATGGTTACCACTTAGCCAAGAGACCCTTCTAAAATACTTAAAAAACATTAGCTGATTACCGTGAGCTGAGGATAAATAGACCATAAAATAATCCATCACACTAGTCAAGCCATTTAATTTCATTCTATTTACTTTTGAAAACAATTAACTTACCAGTGTCCACTTATAGAGCATACTCATATTAATCCTAATTTCTTCAACATGTTTTATACATTGCCAAGCTTATGATTAATTTTCATAATGGAATGCATATATAGGACAGGTTCGGCCATAGTGATATCAAAACCTTACAGATAACAGGGTTGTTTAGTCCTTAAAATATAACTTGGTCACTGTGGCAGTTGTCACTAGTATAATTTTAAAACTTATGAGGTACATCTGAGGTGTGAAATTTTATAAGTAGGGAGATAATTTTTTGTTTTTTCGAAAGACGATCTCCGAAGACTTCAGAATTGAAGACTTTAAATAGTTGACATTGGTAGAAATAGCTGATCCGGCAGGATGCCATGTCAACAAAAAAAAAGTATTTATTATGTATTGCACTTAATTTGTGATAAAACTGGCACGTAAAGTATGAAAATATAAAATTATGTCTTTATCGGTTTCACAGCCATCTTACACAGAGATGAACCTATATTTTACGGACTGTGGCCGTTCTTTCGACGACTCGCTTTTCATGGTGTAAGTGAGATTATCAGAGTCAAAATCCACTCCTTCCCCCTGATTCTAGGGGAGCAAATGAAAGAGCGGAAACACACTTGTCACTCTTAAATTACAGATGTCCATGACTGGTGGTAATCACTTACCAGAAGACGATCTGTCTGATCGCGGGCCTCCCTATACCTTAATAAAGATATTAACAAAAAAAAAACGATTTCAAGAACTTTCAAATAAAAAAGAATCATCAAAATTGGTTCACCCAGTCGAAAGTTTTGAGTCGTTTTGAGAACCTCCTGCTTTTTTGATGTCGGTTAAAAATAAAAAAGTTCGGCTATGCGTTTTAAATACACACATCAAAAGTGTCTAGGGATCAACATATGTGTCAAGGGATCAACATATATTTTTGCAATAACTTTTCTCCTGATTGATATTAATTAAAATTTTCTTTAAGGATTCATCAAAGAAAGTGTTTTCGTTTGTCACAGTAACGATAAACCAAGTCACCTTTGCATTAATAAAGAAATTTGCCATTTTCCTAATAAAGGGATTTTTGACATTTGAACCACTAACATTAAAGTTCGAAAAAAAGACTGAAATAACAGTTTTCTTTAAAATTTTATTAGGTAACTTAAACAATTAATAATCCGTGTTTCTACCGCGAACACTAACAACACAAGAATCGGTTTGGCATACTCAAAATGAGTTCATCCAAATCACGCTGTGGAATGGCCGCCCATGTTCGTTGCAACAACAAAAAAAGGTCTTCTTGCGACTGGATACCCTCCATATTCGGCAGAGCTCTTCTCTGTAGCATATCCCATGCATGCTCAATCGGGTTCAAGTCTGGCGACTGAGCAGGCCAGGGCCAAAGCCACATCTCAATCTCAAGAAATCCGCATAAAAATGCTTGATCCCTAGACACTTTTGATGTGTATATATTTAAGGCAAAAGCCGATTCAAATAGATGTTAAGTCAACATAAAATAGTTAATCAACAAACTATAATAATATAATTATATAACTACTAAATGTTATAACAAAAAGCCTCGCCGAGAAGTATTTTTCGTAGGAGCACAGAAGCGTCTACGTGGATTTTAACGTAGCCATATGTCTACAGTGTTCTCGTAGTGCTACGCATGAATAACTTAACTACCAGCTACGAAGTTTCTAACCATCTATTCGTAGCACAATAGGTGTATTATGTATAAAAAGTTATTACTGTACCTTAGATAAATTATATAAATGTTTCCTTAGTGACTTAATTGATTAAGGCAACATATTTAATCAGTAACATACTAGGGTAACTTGCTTTTCTTGTAACTATTTTGTTGTTTTTCCTTCCTTCATGTGGCAAAGGATATTTTTTTTTTCTCGGTAGGCATTGTTTAGGGATTGATAAGTGGTTTGTTTAGCTTAGTAGTGAGATAAATGATATAAGTACAGGTTAGTGAATCCTCGTGTTAAATCTTTTATAGATCTCTTCACATCTATTCGGTGACATATGCGACAATCTCAAGTTTCTATTTTTCTATTAAACAAGACATTACAAAATTTTAGAACAGGTTTTAATCTAAAGTTTTTAACTAATTTCACAAACGTAATTTCAGTCTAGGAGTACGCATGCTAACGCGCGTTTCTAGAATGAAATTACATGTAGTTGTAAACGCGCGTTAGCAAAACGCGCGTTGAGCGCTCATCATCTGAACGTGGCCTAAGTCTATTAATTACAATTTATTTAATAATCCATAAATGCTAAAATTAGTAACGAGCAAAGGAGAGGTGGACTAAGAAATAACAAAAAGGTATATTTATTTTAACAGGATAAATATAAAATTAGAGATTAAACATCAAAAAGCCTTAGTAACGTTATTTAACAAACATAGCCCATCGTGTAAGACGACATTCAAAACGGTGGACAAAACAATCCACATGTACAATTAATATGCAATCTACGCGTTGCAATAAAGCAGCATATATTAAAATGTAATCAATAACACATTATGCACAATCAACACAAAGTTAAATATAGTACATTAGCTTCGCTTCAGCACACAACACTAATGCAAAAGGGGAAATCAATAATGAGTCTGTAGATGGACCGTTGTACTCAGATTGCATTGCTAGCATTAGTCATAACCTTGATTGATCACCTGTCATGTGATGAAGTCATTCGTTGCACGTGTTCACTCATTGTTTTTGGCGGGATTGGCGAGAAAAGTGTTTGTGTTCTATTACTCTATATGAATCTTAAAAAACTCTTATATTCGTTTGTGTGTTGAAACGAAGCTGCAATACCTAGTTACCTTATACAAAAACATGTTAATCATCTGATCATCTGGTATATACGATATATAAATGTAAGTGCACAATTTTATGTTATATATTATCTAAGCTTTCCTTACTGTTAGTAATACAGAAATCCAAAGAATTTATTGCAAAAAGTAGAGCATCATTGCTTTACTCAAGATTGCTTGTACTAGATTTTAATAAAGTTTTTAAATAATTAAGTGTAGATGTAGTACTTTTTTGTATTAAGAACTTGCAGACTATCGTTTGTATGTCGTAGTATTGTCTGTCTAAATGTCGTAGAGATATAAAAGCGTAAAATGTAATAATAATACATAAATATTAAGGACACCTGAAACACAACGTCATCTATCCTCAAACTAAGCATAGTTTGTACTATGACAGCTAGATTGACCGATAGAATATTAATATACTTTTACGTTACTTTACGTCTTACGTTTTGTAAATACATACATATTATACATCGAAAACCCCCAAACTCCGAAACAAATATTTGCAGATCATACAAATATTTGGTCCGACCCGGAATTCGAACCCAAGAAGAACCTCAGTACAGCAGTCGTATGCGCTACCGCTACGCCACTTAGGAAATCATGTATGTTCATTCAATATATATGTATATTCTTTTTTGTGTACCCATGTAAAAGAGATCCATAAATCTTTACTGATAATGTCCAAACTATATTTGTCCAAATTAACTTTAACTTTTGAACTAGACAAACCAGACATTTATGCTATTTCTATTGTTGACCTTACTAAACTAAAATTCACTAAATCTTGTTGTTGGATTATATATTTTAATTTAATTTGCTTACAGTCCATTTTTTACAATCCAACAACAAATTTTAGTAAATTTTAGTTTAGTGATGTCAACAACAGAATTACCACCAATATTTGTGCAGTAATTTCACTTCAGGAACTTACTTTATATATCATACTAGTCAATTCTCTACGGATCAGGTACTAGTTACTATGAGAATTTATAATATAAGAAAATTCTTATAAGTAGTACTATTCTACTTTATCGCCACAAACACATAGGTACGAGAACCTACTCTTACATATACTGTCTGCAAGTTCTTATAAAAATTTGAGCTACTATATTGAAGTTTTTTTTTTCTGTAAAATGGAGTAATGTAAACTATACCTTGACACTTCAGTTCTTGTTTGAAGAAGCCATATAGCATTGCCCCACAGTGGTCGCAGAAGGTGGGCGACATGAACTGGTGTGGACGGAACCTGTGAGGTACATCCACTTTGAACCGCTCCCGCAGGTACTGCAATGACGAGAATAACAAAATTATTACTATCATTTTTATTATTAAATCGAATCCTAATAATTTTTATTTATTTATGACTCTATGCACTTTTGTACATCGGCGGACTTAATGCCCAGGGCATTCTCTACCAGTCAATTGTATAACCAACATAAGTTATACAATTTCGGATCTAAGATATACATACATATTATATACCGCGATAACCGACACATACTTGGACGGAGCCACATGTGGATGGAGCAAAAGCTTACTAGCTCCATCCTCCGTTAATAACTAACAAATCTCAATTTAATTTGAAACATGGAATGTATAGCTATTTTCAATTCTCGTAACAGTATTAGTATCGCACAATGAAACTATTGAGAAATGGAGGAGGACAATGACATCCTAACAATTTCTACGTTTGACTTGTTGATTTAGTACAAACTGCTGAGTCAGGGGTCGTAATTTCGATTGACAAGTAATGCAGTAATGAGCACACATCACTTATTCTGAATGGATATTATCTAGAGTGTGTACATTATGTGATTAGCAGCATGATTGTCTTTTTTTTATTTGACAGCCTGCCAAAGTGACTCTGCTCAGCGTGCATAGAAAGCTTGAGTAGAATCCAACAGTGGGGGTCACCATACCCACTGCGAATGCAGACGATGCAGTATGGCGTCCCACACTATGGCGTCCTAGTAAGATGCTTTTTCACGCCCCGTTTAAAGGACCCGGGACCATAGTGGGAGGGAAACGCGTGTACTAGTATCATGGCACAAGCTCTGCCTAATTTGGGATTAGACTTCTTAAAATATTTTTTACGGATTTGAAGAAGGTCCGTGAGGTTTAACATCACACTATACGTGCAGAGTAGTCAGTAAAAATGGCAAATAACGCTTAAAGAGGTTTACTTAAGTACTTAATACTAAAAGTACTCACCACAGTGGATTCTGAATACGCAGACGACCCGGTACATTTTCCTAGAAGCTTGTGATGGCATCTCTTGTGGACTGCCGTCTGACACACGGAGCAGCTGTAGCCCTGCTTACCGAAGCCCCACAGGAACTCCTTGCAGAACGCACAGAACGTTGGTTGACGGAAGAACTTCGCCACAAAACGGTGACCGTTCACTTCGTGAATCCTGTAAAGATACAAAACCAACATATTTATAAATATATTTTTATAATATATTAATTTCTTGGTGGAGTGTCATAAAAGTCATTTCGATTGGATGCTTACTTATTACAAATATATATTTTTTTACTGTATTTATAAAGTAGAATAATGTTGCTGCTACAATCTGTAGTACCTTGTACTATGCGGGCTCAGAAAGTACCGTGTTTCAAAATTGTTAATTTTATATCTTTGTTCAAATAAACTATCCTAAATTAATAAGTCCAACTTTGTCCTCTTAGCTAGTAAAAGGTTTTACTACCTTTAGAATGTTTACATATATATACATATAGCTGTAAGAAAGAAACAAGACAATACAATTAAAAACCGACAAACCGTCGGTGAAAAAAAACCGACGATAACTAGGTGGTATTTAAAAAAAAATCTAAAGCTTCTTAGCTAAAAATGTTATAATTATAAGCTAAAACTTTATTTTATCATCACAAGACAGGAATTCTCGTATCATGTGTTTATTGCGATTTTTATTATCATGAGTAAATAAAATTACACTGTAATGTGCATAAAATTGAGATGAGACATCTTGGCGCGGACTCTTAATTCCAGCTTAAGATGCACACTTAAATAGATGAACTACGGCAAAGCATGTTCCAGTTCAATTCAATAAATTACATTACATCTGTCGTACATTGTGTTAAGTATTTAAATAGGTATCAACATTTACGTAGGCGTTCCTCATGATAGATCGACGTTAACATACGCCAGCCAAAAATCTCAAAAATGAAGATGCGCAGAATTAGGCTAGAAGAGGCGTTATATATTGCTTAGGAATTATGCACGACTTGTTATATTTCCTCTTCATTACGTCACAATAGGAAAAATAACATGGGTGTAAAGAAAATCGAACTAAATCACGCGAATATATCAACCTACGTTGCGTCTTTTTGTTTTATGTTATTAGATCTTTATAAAGCTGTTGATGCATAGAAAACCAATTGCATCTCAAGGCACGTGTAATATCCCTCCGTGGCTTATGACCACCCATTTACATTGACACACAATATATCGTACATCGTATGACTTTCGGGCTCTGTACTGTGCGCAATGTGCAATTAATTTTGGTGATGGAAAAATTAAGGTGATGATGATGACGATCATCACATTAATTTTGGTAATTTTTCGATTGCATGTATAGGAAAAAGGACAGCGGAAAACGCGACGAAGACGGCCCCATGCGCTTCGCTGCTGTAGCCGCCATTTCGTGCCACGGCTGAACCGGTGGACGGGGAGCCTACCTTCTATGGTAAATTTTTGACTAATCGAATCGTATAAGGGGTCATTTTTCTTCGTCTCTTTTCAAGTTCTACAACTTCTTCAGAGGTCAAAATCACTCTACCTATTCACCGAAACGAGATAATTGCGAAAACCCATAAACCCCCTTAAAACTCCATTAACTCGAAAACTATTGAGTTTCAGTGGGGTAACAAACCAAATGTAATGTGTATGATTAATAGATGCTTAAATAAAATGATCGAGCTTGAAAATGCCTACAAAATGAGAAGTGACACATTTGGTCAAAAATTCGCAGAGTTATAGCGAAAAAACCGTGTTTTCATTCCCTCCTTCCCCAAAAAAAAAACTTCAAGGTCTCATGATACGACAACTCGAAAATAAGCTTATCTAAGCAATCCCGCAATATCAAGAAAAAAAAATTGCGTTTCGCTTCACTTTCCGAGATAACCCCCAATTTTACAAGCTTTTTATTCTTGCAATGTATGTATGTATACAATGTTAGGGTGGAATCTTGCAACTCAATTTTGAAGCAGATAACTTCAAACGATTTTGCTGAAATTTTGCAAGCATTCATATACAGCGTGACAATACAATATTATAATTATGATGACATGGAGCTGATCTGATGCTGGAGCTGGAAGGTGGTCATAGGAAGTCTGTAAAGAAACGTCGCAACACCATCGAGTTTGGAGTCGTATGATTCGTCTTTTTTTTCTTAATAGAGCATTCCAATAAAAGCTTGTTTTTAAAAAGTTTTTTTAATTAATTTATTATGTCTAATCTAATTTGACTGGACTAAAGTATTTGAGAGCAACATTTTTAAAATCAAAGAATTATTTACGCTGCTTTTTGACATCATCTTTCAGAACGTATAACAACGATTAAATATTTACGTTGTTTGAATGTAGCAACATACCTATAACATTTTGTTGACTGACTTTGAACGACTGAATAGTAATTAGACAAATACTTGCCAGACATTTTTTTTTTATTTCAACCAATCGCCGTCCACTGCTAAACGTAGGTCTCCCCCTTTTTGCCGCCTTTTTTGCCGTAATTGAACAGACTGTTTTGCCGTCAGTTAATTAGTGATATTTTTGTTAGAAAATCTATTCAACAATATGTATTTGTTTCACTGCCGCTTCGAGTGAGGACATTGTATAATAATTTAATATTAGAGGTGCTGCCAAGTATTAAAATTTTTAGACTTATTCGTAGGCAGCCTCCTCCGATAAATATAAATATCCCATTTACATGTAGTAATGGAAATGGAAAGTTTCACTGTAATGTGTTGACTGTAATTTGTTTTTCATTGAAATATATTTTACACTACTCTAAGCCAAAAGGAAGAGTAAAAATTTAGTCTATGGTTATTTGTATGTCCGTGTTTCGTTGGCGTCTAAACAATTGAACGAATTAATGAGGTGTCAATAGATTTTTAATGATGGCCTGCGTCACATAGACAGTATAGCTAATTTTTGACAAAAGTTTCTACGTACTATCTTAAACTTATGAAGAGAAGATATATGAAGTCATTGTGTTATCTGGGCTTTAATATAAACATGCATATAAAATTATTTGCCTTGACTGACGGATTAATTCATCAGCGCAGAGCCTAAAAGCCTAAAAAAGGGCCTAAGATTGCAAATTTGAAATTCTAGCAGCTGGTGTTTTCTTTGTTGTGAGTACCCACTAAGAAAGGCTTCAGAAAGAAAGAAAAATAAAAGTAATTACGATTGAATTGGATTTCGTAATATCAAAAGTGAGAAATACGAAATAAGAAGTAATCATGAGAGTAAAGCCGTTGGTAATAGTCAGTAGTAGGTAATTGAGGGGGCACTACCTCTGGGAAGGACAGCAAGATATCTGCTAACTGGGATCTTCTTACTAAATCTAAATTTAAAGCATTTCTGGTGTATTTTTGAACTTACTTATGGTGTTTGATAGCACCTCGTCGCTGTGTAATACGCTTGCCACGGGAGCGGCGTACGGCACCCTCGCCTCCCTCGCCGCAACCCCCGCCCGGCAACCACTGAAAAACGTAAATGGAAGACTTTAAAAGACATTCACACACAAAGCAATCGTTATGACTAGGGGAATAACTTAATGGTTCACTTTAGAAAGTATCACAGTGTGCGCCTTACAAGTTTAAGATAGGTATAGCCGAACCACCGCTATTAGGTGGCTAACTTAGTAAGGCTTCACGGACTTAAAATGTGTACACCTACAGCCACATCAGCCGTAATAGGTATATCACGTCCCGGGAAGTCTCTTTACACCCGCGTTAGGTTAAACTTTGTTTGTTTGGAGTAAGGGTTGTTTTTATTTAAATATCTTGTTAAAGTTGTACCTACATTGTTCTGTTCATTATTATTTACCCTGTGGGAGGCAATTCACAGCATTCACATACGAATTAGACAATATTTTGGTTCATGGGTAGTGAAGGTAAATAGATTTGATCCAGAGCCGGTACTATGTTTATCAGTCATCTAATAAATATATTAAAATATTCCGAAATACATTTATTTGCCGTCTAAACCACATTTCGAAGGAAAGGCTTACGCCCAGCAGTGGACTATATCTAGTGAACATACATATCTATACAAATAAATAACAATTGAAGTTTCTATTAGTGTATACTAAGCTTTTGTTATTAACTTAGGCTACGCTAAGCTTACAACATCAACAACCGCGGGGCTGAGCTAGTTAACAATAAAATTTTGAATGGTTCAGAGAAATTAAGAGTTTTGACTATTTTGGAGTGTTTCAGATGATGTGTTACAATAAGTTATTTAGTTACCTACTGCATTTATTATGTAATTAGCAAAGTAAATCATGGTATAGTTTATTTCTTCATATTTAATCTTTTTTTTAAATGTAGGTACCTAATCTTTAGACACTGGGGCTGGTAGTATTGCTAAACTCAGCTTTTTTAAGTATTTATACATGTAAATGCTTTTGCAATGTTTTGTATCAGCCTCAAAGTAATAATAACGACGTTAACAAATCGAAGTTATTTCTCAAAGAGTTTCACCAAGATCTTGTGTAATTTTTCGCCTTCCATATTCAACGTCGTTGATTAATCAATCGGATTCCACTAAGCTGAATTACTAAATTAAACGGTATGTAAGTAATCACCTCATTTTAATGTGAAATTCGCTTATAGTTTATTTTTTCATTATTTGACACAATATTTTTCCTTTCAGAAAGAGTTATTTTATTGCACTCAACAAGTATTATACAGTACCAGGGGCGGATTTAGTTACATAAGCGCCCTAGGCAACCATCCCTTCGGCGCCCTTCCCCCCCCCCCCCTCCTCATGATTCTAGCATCCATATAATGTCTCTATCTTGGCAATTGGCATATCTTCACTATTTTCTTTTTACGTGTGATACCCTCTTGAGCCATTGGGGGTTTGCGGTGTATCGGAATCGAGCCGACTAAAAACCACGTATTGCGTAAACATTGTCGGATATAGAAGATAGCAGCTTTATTAAAACGTCCAGACTGTTCTGTTTTGGTGCCAGTATAGTTGGCGCCCAGCCGTGGGCTTCGTGTAGGTAGATCAGACACAGCTGACTCCGAAGCATCCTTTTTCGATGAACACCTGCATCAGCCGGTATGAGAGAGTTCTGTGTTTACTCCCGATCAAATCTTCCATAACGGATCTTACCGCCGTTTGCTTGGCGCTAGGTTACCTAAATATTTCCTTTTGATCCTCAACCTTTGAGTTGAGAGTTGAGTTGAGAAATCTTTCAATTATAGGTAGTAGAGCCACGCTGATTTCAGCATGAATGGGCCGGCTCGACCGGGGCGGTACTACCCTCGCACAGAAAATCAACGTAAAATGACAGCGTTCATGCTGTCGTGTTTCGTTGGTGAGTGCGAGACCGGAGGCCCAAATAGTCTAGTCGACAAGTTCCACTTGTTGACTAGACTAAAAGATGCAGCAGCATCACTAGGCCGCCATGGTGTGGGTTGCCATACTGCATTGTCTGCATTCGCAGTGAGTATGGTGACCACCACTCTTGGATTCTGCTTATGCTTTCCATCAGGCAGAGTAGTCATTTTGGCGGGCCATACATAAAAAATAAAAAAAAAACCAGGACCCAGTGAGGTTGAAATTTCGGGTCCTCGAGTTCTCAAGTCGCAGGATTCCGAGCTAATTCTAGCTTCAGCGCGAAGCTGAAGTACTGGGAGACCGAGAGATAGAGCGTGCGATTTGCGGAACTACCGCATTCGGCTCTACGTATGGACTTGAGGTTCCAGAGTCTGGAGGACTAAAGCCTGGTAGACCAGCTCAACGTGCAGTCGCTCCGTATTTTCACCGACGGAAGCAAGCTTCAGGGCAAGGTTGGCTCCGGGCTCTCTATATGGGGCGGAGCTGCTGAGCCGGAAACTGAGCTTACCAGCGTACTGCACAGAGTACCAGGCCGAGCTCTTAGCCACATGCAGTGCTTCAAACGAAATCCTCAACTGCAGTGCGGGGAGCTACAGCAGCTACAGTGACTCGAGGGCAGCGCTGGAGACGGTGACGAGCCCCGGGACCGTGGATCCTCTCGCGACCAAGGCGCGCCGAAACCTCAGCGAGGCCTTGACCCGTGGTAAAGATGTAGCCTTGTACTGGATCAAGGCCCACCGGTATCGATGGCATTCGCCGCGCGGTAGAAAGAGAGGGGATATTACTTCCTCTCCTACGCCACGCCTCCGTCTTACAAATATTCAATCAGGTCAGGTGTCCTGACGCGAGTTTCTGACGCGAGTTTAACATTTTTTTACCCATCCTAGAAAAGTGCACAACTCCGATAAAGAAGTTTTCACTTCAAAAATAGACAAACGAAAAACATGAGCTCTTGTCATGCAAAAGGACGACAGTTTATATATAAAAAAATACAAGCTGCAGGTGGCTCCCTTCAAGGTCGATGTAAGAGCAACGTAACATATTTCTGTAAAGCCATCCCACGACCTTGACACTGGATCCGCCCTAGAACATTTGAAATCATGGCCGTGGCCCTCAGAGTTGTCTCACAGTACCTTTCTCCACGCCGTCATGAGCATATCTTCCAGGTAGCTCGAGACGGCGTCTTAGTTGATGGTGTACAGGAACGGCCCTAAAGGCCTATAACGGATTACTAATAAAAAGGTTTTAGCATAATAATGGCCGTCGGCACAAATTTTTTTGGTCGGTGGCTACTTTGCACGGCAAACAGTTCAATTAGATGCCAGTTTTGCCGCCCGGCTTGTTGACGACATACCTACCCGACGGTCAGGCAACCCGCATAGTGTGTAGGAGTCTTAACACCGACCCTTGCGGAACTACTTGTGTAGATAACAGCTCCAGACAGATTTCTCCTAGCGCCTACTTTTCAAAAGCATGGGCACCACCTGTTTTAAAAAACTCTAATTGAAGTGACGTCCGGCACACGAATGTCACTTTCTCGCGGTAGACCTTTCACACCTTTGTGGCGGGTGGACAATGAAACCCGTCCTGTCACCACGTTCAGAGTGGCATGAAGTGATGGAAAGCACGCAAATTGATACAAGCGCAATGTTCCTCCTGCAATTTGTCCTATACTGCCGCCCTGTTGTTTGCCTTATTGTTTGCGGTCGTCACCGCCGCCAACTCGGGTGCACCATATGCCTTTCAATGAACAAATCTGGTCTTACTAAAACTTATAAAACAATCTCAACTACAGCTGCAGTTGTAGCTAGTACATTTTTATATGGAAACAGCACTAGTCGAACTAGCAGTATTGGTAATTTTTCTTTAATATGTGAGGCATATATTTTTACTATTAAAAATTTGGCGCCCCTAAGCAACCTCGCGCCCCTAGGCACATGCCTACTTTGCCTTAGGGTAAATCCGCCACTGTACAATACTATTAATTATTCGGTGGTATTATTCTTTAATTTCATACATGGGTTGGCTTACTTGGGTTTAAATATTAAACTCTTTATATTCACAATGAAATCCTTATAAATAACCTTTTTACTGAATTGGATACACCTATACTTGATCCAATCTAGTGGAATGATTAATTTCATTGTATTTAAAATGCGAAGTTAGTAATAACTGACAGTATTAAACAATTGCTGTGTAAAAAGGTAAATCAATAACAAAATAATATAAAAATTTTAACAAAAAAAACCGACTTCAATCGGACCAAATTTAAATGGGACCACACGGAAAGCACCAGCTTTCCCACAAAAAAGAATCATCAAAATCGGTTCACCCAGTCGAAAGTTATGAGGTAATAAACATGAAAAAAACAGTCGAATTAATAACCTCCTCCTTTTTTTGAAGTCGGTTAAAAAAAGAATTTGATATGCAAAAAACAAGGAAAAGATGAGAATGTAAGTCATACTCATATAAAGTCAACACGGCAACGCAATTATCTATTTACATAGATGAACAGGTACCTAATACATTTTATGGTTGTTTAACATGCGTCTAATACAATTCTGTAGTTGGTAAACATTATGATTCATTTGTAGGTGCGATTAGCTGTTTGTTGTTTGGGTGCTCCGGCAATTGTGTCAGTCAGCGCTAATTGCTCTTACTTGACTGATTGCCAACATTTCGTGCACGCACATAGTGCAAAAAAAGCGATGCCAAATACGCATTTCTTTCTTGAGAAATTCAGGCTTCAAAATAACAATGAATATTGTAATAACTCGCCATGTCTTTAAATTCCATATTTTTGAAGTTTTGTTTTAAAATACCAGTCAAGTGCGTGTCAGGCCACGCATAGAATAGGGTTCCGTAGTTATGCAGTTGTTTGTTATGATTTAATTTTTTAATATTTTCATGTTTAGGTACTTATTATTTCGTTATTTTTGTATCAAGTTTTCGTAATAACGTACGCCATTCATGCAATTAATGTTTATGACAAATAGTTCAAGATTTTCAGAACCTGAAGTAAATCAGCAACAAGTTGTGCTTTCTAGTTTTTTTTATATATTTTCGGATAGTGTCGTCATATAATTATATCATTTTCTTTTTTTATTAATCTTAGCATTAGGGGAAAGTCCTACAGTACCGGCCGGCATCCAGTACTGGCCAGTTACAGTTGCCAAAACTCTATAAGTGATGACGCTAGTATATTACTTGCCATTAAAGTAATACGTTATTTTTAACCGACTTCAAAAAAAAGAGGAGGTTTCTCAATTCGACCGTATATATGTTTTTTTTTTATGTGTGTTCGCGGATAACTTCGTCGTTTATGAACCGATTTTGATGATTCTTCTTTTGTTGGAAAGGAGATGTCTCGACGGTGGTACCATAACAAGGAAACTAGGATCTGATGATGGCATCCCAAAGAAATCGAGGGGAACCCTCATTTTTTTTTCAGGCACGTACTATGTTTTTCGTATATTTTCTGAAGCTACTACGGTATTTACGTCTGGTAGTCATTATTTAATGATGATGAGCTGATGATGAAAAGTACAACTCCTTAACGGTTAGGAGTTGGAGGATAAATCTTTAAATGTCATATGTATGTATGTTACCTTTAGTCGTATTCTTTCAAGTTATTTAGGTAAGCTGATGATGGAAGGTACAACTCCTCAACGGTTAGGAGTTGGAGGATAATTCTTTCAATTTCATACGTATCTATAGACCTTTAGTTGTATACTTTTAAGTTATTTAGATGAGCCGTTACACAGGTGCTATGATTACTAACCCCTTAATGTATTTTGCTTTAATTAACTCGCCTGCTTCTATTTCATCACGAAATTTAAGCTTGGACACTATTCCTATTGCCCCGTAGACCACGTTCTCGGTAACAGAAATCTTGCATCTCAACATAATTTTGGAAACTGAGCATACTCAGTTTTAATACGTGTTCAAACCACTAAAGTTATTCGCATTAGCAGAAATTATTTGAAATTGTTTAACTTCCTGATAACCTACGATTGTTTGCACAAAAATGGAAAAATAAAACATTTTTATAAAAAAAAACCCACTTCCAAAAACCATCCAACGAAAACTCCCTGCCAAAAAGCGAAAAATAAACTGCCTCTTCATAAATTGTTATGTGCCAATTCTTGTCTATACCTAATTCTTTATTCATTTAAATAGTAGTATTATTATGTGTGCTAGGTACCTAAAATCTGCTTGAAGTCGGCGCCAAGCCAAAATTTAATAGGAGGTACCGCACTCGCCGCTGCCGGATAGCTGCTCCTCGTGTAGCACAAAACAACCCTAGCGGGCACACACGCGCGTCTGACGCGTGTCGTTGATGGTCGTCTCGAAATGTAGCGAGTGTGGTAACTACTATTATACATACATTTGGCTTGGCGCCGACTTCAAACAGATTTTAGGTACCTAGCACACATAATAATACTACTATTTAAATGAATAAATAATTAGGTATAGACAAGAATTGGCACATAACAATTATGAAGAGCCAGTTTATTTTACGCTTTTTAGTGTTTTTTGGCAGGGAGTTTTCGTTGGATGGTTTTTGGAAGTCGGTTTTTTTAAAAGTATATGCCCCGCTCGGCAACGACCTGTTGCGACGAGCTTACTGTCAGACTCAGTAGGGTCGGTTGTCGAACAGTGAACCAACCAGATACAGTGAACCACCGTCATATTTCTAAAATCACGACGTTGCTCACATGCTCGATCGTGTCAAAACCTGTGCCTTCTCCCGTAGTGAGCCGGCGTCCACGGCTTGAGCGAGATGTGTGGTGTGTGCTTGTTTGTTTCCCGACGAAAAAACGTACTATTTTCAAGTAAGTGTCTCGATTTTTGTATTTTTTGTTTTTAATAATAAGAACAAAAGTTGTGCGGTGTGAATATGTTTATAACTTTGGATATATTAATATTGCATTCTGAAAATTCCAGATAAGACTTATTATTTTTTTAACTTGAAAGTTGAATAATACCTAGTACCTAGTGTCTCTGATCTTGCAGTGATAGGTAAATTAACAGAGACTGGTAGCTTTTATTGGCAGAAAATTTTATTTGATTTATTTGTCATTTCTATGATAAGAATAAAAGATGATTATTAAAGATTCTGTGTTTTGTTTTCTACAAATAAATGTCCTATCAGCTTAATGATATTATGGTTCACTGTTGAAATAAGGGTGGTTCAGTGTAAACCGTCCATAGTACACAGTGAGCCAAATTTCATTTTTTTCTAAAACCTCTATACCGGCTTAGTTAATTCCTTGGTCTCACAGTAGTCTTTAACTAAGAAACCTAATAAAATTACCTAAACAATGACACAAAAATCATATTTTTATCTTTATTTCCTAACAAGTTATACGACTTAGAAAAATAGGTGGTTCACTGTTCGATGACGCACCCTACCTCGATTTGTATTGCGGATGGTAAACGCGCGATACACAATCAAGTTGTGGGTGATTACAGAAGTTTATACGAGTAGTACGAGTTCAAAAAAAGTTAAACCTGGTATGTACCTACCTATTGTTCATTTAAATAGCTATTATTAAATATGTTTAATTTCAATATTGATTTGTAAATTTTTTTCTAGGGTCGCAGATTATATATTTTCCGTTCCCTAGGTGTATAGGTACACCAAGATGCCAGGCGATAATAGTGATGATAAAAAGACGGAAAAGAAGGGTGCTTGGGATCCCGCCAATATGTTTAAGCCGTGCAAAAGGGACTGGGTAATGAAATGAGTGCGCGTCAGGCTGGAGCAACAGGCGAGCTACTGCACGACGTCGCAAAACTCAAAAAAGTGAAATTTACACAAGTTCTCCATTTAAAAAGATGCTGGAACAGAAAGAAGCAGATCACAGTGTCAAGTCAGCTGACTTGAAGAAAAACGCCTTCAGAACAAGTTACCGGCAAGAAAGGCAAGCAATTGGTTTCAGGTAAAGATGTCAGCAAGAAAGGAAAAGGAAAAAAAAGAAAACCAGAGTCCTCCCCACAGACCGAACTAGGAAGAAACAATTTGTCCTTTGTGTCTTGAAGAGAATGGAATTCAATGTGGAAATTGCAAGGTTTGGGTCCACGAGGCTTGTGTAAATATATCAAAGCTAACAAATCAATGCATTTGTGACTTTTGCCTGGTTTAAATGATCATTTTTATACTGGCCTGTAATACTTTTAGGAGGCCAAATTTTCTTAAGTTGATTTTTCTTACTTCTCAAATTTTATATATAGAGTTGATTATTTCTTAATATAATAGTATTTTATTGTTTTATTTTTAGTTATTGAGTGCCTTTAACACACTTTAGCTGATATTTAGCATAACACCTGGGGGATTTTATTTTATTCTTCGTAAACCTTAAGGTGACGTTACTGTCGGTCTCTACTCAATGTACCTACTGTCTTAGTGTTGTGGAGGTCCGATGCCAGTCGCACCAAATAACATAATCTTAGGATTAATAAAGGCTGAGGAGAAGAAGAAGATTAATCTTCATAATTAAACTTCGATTCTATAGTAAGTAAATATTAATGAGTTCTCTCAAAGGGCGGCCTTATTGTTAAATGCAAGTAGGTGATCTAGATCTTTCGAGAATATTTAATACACTGCTACATCGGTTTACTATTTTTTTTTTTAAACGTCTACATCAATAATAATAATATAAATATTTTGGACATTCTAACACACAACGCCATCTAGCCCCAAGCTAAGCAGAGCTTGTGTTATGGGTACTAGACAACTGATATAAATACTTGTTGTAAATACACACATCAAAAGTGTCTAGGGATCAACATATATTTTTGCAATAACTTTTCTCCTGATTGATATTAATTAAAATTTTCTTTAAGGATTCACCAAATAAAGTGTTTTCGTTTGTCACAGTAACGATAAACCAAGTCACCTTTGCATTAATAAAGAAATTTGCCATTTTCCTAATAAAGGGATTTTTGACATTTGAACCACTAACATTAAAGTTCGAAAAAAGACTGAAATAACAGTTTTCTTTAAAATTTTATTAGGTAACTCCAACAATTAATAATCCGTGTTTCTACCGCGAACACTAACAACACAAGAACATCGGTTTGGCATACTCAAAATGAGTTCATCCAAATCACGCTGTGGAATGGCCGCCCATGTTCGTTGCAACAACAAAAAAAGGTCTTCTTGCGACTGGATACCCTCCATATTCGGCAGAGATCTTCTCTGTAGCATATCCCATGCATGCTCAATCGGGTTCAAGTCTGGCGACTGAGCAGGCCAGGGCAGGACATTGATGTTAGCTGCGGCGAGAGTCTGTCTTACAACTCTTGCGGTGTGCGGTCGTGCATTATCATGCATTAACTGAAATAAGGGACCGATTTGCACTTGTAGAGGAACGATGACGTCTGATACAATCGTCTCAGCATAAATTTGAGCGTTGAGGTTGCCTCTGTACAAATCAACTCAGTTCTTCCGCCGATCCAAATACCCGCCCATACCATGATGGTTCCACCACTATAAGGATGGACTTCCTGGCAGGATTTTAATCGCTGTTGGCGTCCAGGGGTTCTCCAGTGTCGTATACGTCTTGTATCCGGTCTCATACCAAAACGAGACTCATCAGAAAAGCACACGAAACGCCATTGTTCTTCTGCCCAATTTCTGTGTTCAAGAGCCCATTGATATCGAATCCTACGATTGTGCATTGCTATAGGTGGTACCCGTAGCGGTCTTCGGGAATGAAGGTTCACTTCATGCAAGCGGTTTCTGACTGTTTGGTCGCTAATTAAGTTCCCTGAAGAGTGATGAAGCCTCACGGCTAACATCATGGCGGTTATTGTTGGAGCTCTTCGAGTTAAGATTTGAATGTATCGGTCTTGTCTCCGTGTGGTGCAGCGATACCGTCCTCCATGGCGCTCAGCCACGGTACCAGTGCTTCGGTAACGTGTCCAAAGTCGACTGATAACACTCTGACAAGTCAGAACAAGTATTCAGAGCTAAAGCCACAGTACGTTGCCGGGAACCAGCTTCTATCATTCCCACGGTTCTGAGCATTTCTTCCCTGCTTAAATGACGTCGCCGCTCCATAATAACGTTGGTTTTAATCAGTAGTAGGGAAACAGTAGCACTAATAATGTCTTCAATGCGTTGTATGTTTTTATAGGGAAAATATTGACAGCTGATTTTCATCTTTTACTCGAATTTGATTGACAGTTCCTGATTCAAAGTATGAAATGCACCAAAAAGGATCCATATAAATTTATAAAATCATAAATTTATTACAAAGCCACATCTCAATCTCAAGAAATCCGCATAAAAATGCTTGATCCCTAGACACTTTTGATGTGTGTACATACATATTATACATAGAAAACACCCAAACTCCGAAACAAATATTTGCAGATTATACAAACATTTGGTCCAACTCGGGAATCGAACCCGAGACCAAATCAATACATGGAAATATTAAATGGTTTTGATAAAAAGGTACCATTCGCTGGAAAAAAATATTTTAACACTTGATTAGCTCGCAAGCTTACACCGTCCCCATACATTTCGCCGATAAGTTCCACACATTCTACAAAAAATATTTCTTAGTTAATCCATTCATGGATACAAATGGATGCACAGGTTTATAGCATCTCCTAGTGAATAATTAACTACCTATTTAAGAACTATTAGCAAATAATTGCAAACATTTCACAGAAAACTATATCTGTCTAAACCAGAGTATTCGTACATTTACTTTCAAACAAAAAAAAAACATTCTCTTACCCTAAAAACATAAATCTGCCTAGTTCCGTCGTGGGCCGTTTTCTTGGGAAAACACACAAACTCCTGACAGTTGGTTAGAACTGAGGTTGTTGTAATGGATTACATATTCAATCACACATTTTCGAAAATATTGAATGAAACTCAGAAAGTTTATTACCTGGAAAAGCAAGTTAAACCATTCACAAAGTTATTCACACACTCTTTCACTGACTATGACTGTGGAATTAGAAAGTTGTTTCAATAGGTATACTTAAATAATTTGTTGACAACTTTTTTGTGAAATGTTTAAAATGATTAAGATAATACATTTTGTATGATAACACTTATATCCCACCAAAAACATTTTCATGTAAAATGTTGCCAAGACGACTGCATATACCCTGTGAAAAAGCTATCAGATCTCATGTAGAGCCAAGGTTCCGAATCTACACGCCCTAACTTTTTGTGGCTATATTTCTTTTACATCTTCTTTCTTCTTTCGAAAAAGTCCGTGTACCAAAATTAAAAACCTCTAGCATAAACATTTGTGAAAGTCTCATACAAACTTCCACCCCCCAAATTTGGGGGTTGGGGGCAAAAGTAATAGGTTTATGAATTTTTCTGTTGTTTGTATACTAAACTTGGTTCACATACCAAATTTCAGCTTTCCAGCACTTCAGGCAGTACCCTTACAGTTTTGATGATCATCAGTGTGTCAGTGACGAAATCGGTGTTTTTTAGGTATCAATTAAATCTAAAGTATCAGAGCTATGCAATTGAAACTTTGTATGTTTCATTAGTCTATTGGTAACATCATATTCTGAGAATTTGAACGATCTGGTATATCGGGCACCAAAGTTATGAGGGTTCAAAAAAACGACGAAACACTTATAGAAAAGGTAGGTAGTGCCCTTGCGCTTCGCTTGGCTCGTCTTGGCGGGGGCACGACCGTGCCCCCTGATTCCGTATATGAATGAGTAATTGTCTCATAGATTCATATCATCATTGATGATTCAATGATTCCAGAAATGCAATACGAAAAAGTCTTTTAGAAGTGTATATAAGATGATTTCCTAAACACAAACACAACCCGTAACAATAGTTTTAAGTAATATGATTTGAATTCCTACAGATGTTAAAGTTAAGTAATTTGTTTTCGTACTAAGAATAACCAGAACTGAGAAACAATATAATTATTAAAATATTCTTAAAATATCAATACTTCCAATTATTCTCAGTTGGTGTTGGTTATGTGAGCCCGCTCCGTCCATCGCTCCGCTCGCTACGAATCATAACGTTTATTTACAACATACGTGTTTCTTATTTAGCTGTATGAATGTAAAGCTTTATGAAAGCCAAGAATTTGTGTGTGAACGTATTGTGAAAATGGACATACCCGAAACCAAGATGACATCGCACGCTACTGATGTTGGGAGCGCGACGCATCGCCGATTCGCCAAATTATACGTCACACCTACTGGCGAAGCTGCACAAAACATTCATCGCCAATAAACATAAAACTTTCTCACATTTATGTACCGCCCTTTCAGCTGTAGGGACAGTACTAGACGCACCGGTATTTGTATAGAAAGCGTAAGTGATCAAGGTCTGTGAATTCCCTGGCATGGATTCGGATGACTACAGTCGAAATACGATTATACGACTAATGTCAAATAGCCAAAATTAAGAATACGTTTGTCATGTTCTGCTGAAGTGTGTCGCATCATCTGATCGCATGTAAATGCGTTTGACTTGCATCCGTGTAATAGCTGTAGGTACACCGATCGACTGATAGGTACGTGACAAATATTTTTCCTTTCAAAAGAACATGATTTCAGGATGTATGCAGGAAAATTGTTGTTTTACACTTGACAGAACCGTACATCTTACAACTTAACTTTATATTTTTCTGATTTACAGGATAGGAAAACTTGCTTTTGCAACTAGCTTCCTGTCCTTACAACTTTGCTTTTCACCTATCGCACAATGTACTTAGTCTGGCCAAAAATAGGTGGTGAAATGAAAAATAGTTTTTTTTTAATTTTTTTTATTAATCTTGCAATCGGCTTCACAAGCCTTTAACAGATTGTTTGTGGAAGATGCAATGGCGGGAGAGACTGTTCTTCCAGTGAGAAAACTATCTCCTATTAATTAGGGTTTATTAATAAAGTCCCATATATGTTGTCTTATCAGCCTTCTGTCACTCATCTGTTCACACAACACCGTTGCTAGGTTGTTAGTATGAGCTCCTAGGCGGTCCCTGTATGCTCTTGCTCTGTGTTCCACCTCCACTTTGACAGTTTTCGTTTCTGTGTACTCATGCAATTCGCAGATTTTAATAAATAATGGTGCATTGGTTATCCTTTTTAGTGCTTTATTTTCGAACCGCTGTAGGATCTCCACATTTGACTTCTTTGCTGACCCCCATAACTCGATGCCATATGTCCAGATTGGCTTAATTATAGTTTTATATATGAGCATCTTGTTTTCAGGGTGACGTGCGACCCCTTGCCCAATAGCCATTCTAGGTTTGCAAGTCTTATATATTATTTAGCTCCTCACGTTTTTTTTGGATGTGCGTTTTCCATGTTTGCTTTCTGTCAAGATGCATGCCCAGATATTTTACTGAATCTTGATGGGGTAGAACGTCATCTCCAAGTTTTATTGGAGGGCAGTTGTCATTTCTAAGAGTAAAGGTGACATGTACAGATAGATATACACCAGCTTTTATATCTTGAAACGCAGAGTAGGTTTCATTAACTTTAACTCTGAATAATCTGTCTTCGAGATACGACTTTAGGAGTAAGTAGAAGCTGTGTGGAAGTTGTTTCTTTATTTTATATAGCAGACCTAAGTGCCAGACCTTATCAAATGCCTGCTGCACATCCAGGAAAACAGTGGAGCAATACTGTTTCTTCTCCAGAGCCTCTCTTATCCTGTCAGCAACCCGGTGAACCTGTTCTGTAGTAGAGTGGCCAGCTCTGAAACCATACTGATGTTGGGGAATGAGATCATTTTCGTTGAGTTCGTGTTAGTCTACGCAAGATGATCCTCTCAAACAACTTTGATAACGTAGGTAGCAGACTGATTGGGCTATAGGTAGACGCAAGATGCGGGGGTTTGACAGGTTTGGGAACCATGATTCCATATCATAGGTACATATCCAATCCTAATTATGCTTTTAAAAAGCTGTGTTATGGCGACTATAGCTTTTTTGGGAAGCTGACGTAGCATTTCAGACGTAATCAGGCAGAATCCAGGAGCTTTATTTAGTTCCAGACCTTTTATCTCTCTGTGGACTTCCCTGGGTGAGCAGCTCTGTATTGGAAGGCTTAGTTGGAGATCAGTATCCAGGTAGTCCTGTATTTCTGCATCACCATCGTTCGGTGTAAACACTGCATGCAGGAATTGTCCAAACACTTCAGCTCGTTCTTTATCCGTTCTAGCCCAGGTGTTGTCTTCTTTTTTGATAGGATGGTGTGCAACTTGAGGGGCCACTCTGCTACTTTTAACTGTGTTCCAGAGTAATACTCGTTTTAAGCTTGGGGATTCAAATTCGCTAATCGACTCTGTAGGGTTTCTTCCTCAATATCTTTAATGAACTGTTTTAGCTCAGAAGCTGCTTTATTAAACACCCTTTTGTCTTGCTGGTGTCGACTACAATGCCACACCCTTCTAAGTCGTCTCTTTTCCAGGACCCTGGCTTTGATATCATTGGAAACGTTTCTATGACTCTTTTTAGGTGTGGTACTTTCAAGTTGAGATTTTCATCTAAATTCCCTAAATTCATTCCAGTCAGTCTTCCTGGAGTGGAGTCGTTCTATTGCTGGTCTCTCAATTATGGTGGTACTTACTGTAGCTAATACGGGACTGTGGTCTGAACTACTATCTAGGCAAGTCTCAACGCTTAAATAATGATTTGACAATCCCTTATAAACAAAGAAGTCGAGAAGATCAGGAGTTTTATTTGGGTCCGTAGGCCAGTAAGATGGCTCACCAGTACTTAAGACATATAATTTGTTTTTATCTATGCTTCTTTTCATTTCTCGGCCTCTGGGTAAGGTGATTCTTGAGCCCCAGTGGACGTTTTTGGCGTTCCAGTCACCTCCACATATGAATCGATGTCCAAGGGTTTTGAAAAAAATCGTAAATGCTTCTTCCTTTAAAGTGTGCCTGGGTGGACAGTATACAGCCGACAATATCAAAGATCCCTGCTTATCTCGCACCATTATTGTAGTTGCTTGTATTGGCTCTGTTTTATACTCCGGAAGAATGTCATGTTTGATATGTTTTTTAATTAGTACAGCTGTGCCGGCATGAGCTGTTCCATCTGGGTGGGATGTGGAATATATGCTATAATTTTTTAGCATTGTGTTGTGGTTGGGTGTTAAGTGTACCTCAGACACAAGAAGAACGTCAATACTTTCATATTCCAGTAGAGTTTGTATGTCATATTTATGTTTAATCAACCCATTTGTGTTCCAAGTTGCAACCTTTAGAGTGCCCATTTCAGTTAACAAGCTTGTTAATTACGGTTGTGAGAAGGTTCATCATTATTGACATTTGGTCTAATAGTTTGTCTAGCTTTAATGCTTGTTGTGTGAGTAATATTTCCAAATTATTATTATGTGTTGTGGGCTGCATTTTTAATTTATCTGCATATGAGCTAGTTGCCAATAAGGTTTCGTTTGTTTGTCAAGGTTTCTCAGGTTTCTTGTATTGTTGTTGTGGTGTGGTTGTGGCTTCGTTTGGGTACCGTGTTAGTTTTTTCTGTGTGTTGTAATGTGTACTGGCCTTTGTTGGTTTTTGTCTACTGGTTTTTCTGGATAAGATCTCTTTGTAGTTAGCAGGATGTGCACCTTCACATAACGCACAGATAGGGGTGTTACGGTCTTTCTTAAGACAGTCAGATGTTTTATGATTTTGTGCACACTTTACGCAACGAAATGGGCGCATGCAGTAATTTTTCGAATGTCCGTATTGTTGACATTGTGGTATTGTGTTTTTTTTTTTGGGTTCTTCGATTTCCACGATTTGGCTGTTAATAGATCTTATCGATTTAACAGCACTGTTGTTTGGCCCAGCCGCAAGTTTCACGAAAAATGTAGACGTTAGTATTTTTTCACGATCATATTTTACATTAATTATTTCTCCTTGTACTTTATTGCCTGTCTTTTCTATTTCTTCTATGATATTACTGTGAGGGGTTGAATGGTGAAGTTTTTTAATGACTAGACGGTAGCAACGTTGGTCCTTTATGTTAAAGGTGTGACCTATAAGTCCATTTTCACGTACTACGGTAATAATCTTCTTGTATGCATCGATGTTTGAAGAACTTATTCTCAGTTGATTTTTATTAATAATTTTGAAGAGGAAATCTTCTTTATTGGCAACAGTACTGATTAATTCGTTTAATTTGTTAACGTCTTCAATGCCATACAATATAATCGGTGGAGGTTTATTTGGAGGTTTCACTTTGAGTTCTGGGTCATCTTCCGTTAGATCGATCTGTAGGCCATTGTACCTGTTGTCAGTTTGAATAGTTACAGGAGGTGGTGCATCTGACTGTTTCTTTCGTTTATTAGCTCTATCTGCTGGAACTCTTTGCCATTTTGGAGGGCAGAGTGTGTTATCAGTGACATTAGTTGGTACCGGATTTGTTGAGGGAGTTGTAATTTTGGCTTCATCCTGTGGTTTGCTTCCAAGGGATTGACATCGTTGTTTGTTAATGAACAGACTAGGATGGAAAGCTTGTTGGACAAAACGTTTTCCAGTAGCATTCCCTGCTGTAGATGCCTGGTTACTCACATCTGCGCAGTTGTCCAATGTCAAATGAAAAATAGTTAAAATATAAAAAAGTTTATTTACAGCTTTTCAAAATATCCCAATTTCAATCCCAATGCACATATGCATTCGGGTGAACTAACTTTAAAAAATTAAAAAAACGTGTCTTTCGTGGAACGTAAAAAACGTGGAGGTCGAAAGTTTGCAGTGCTAAATTTTCGCCCACGAAACATTTTTTACCGTGGGAAATAAAAAAAATCGCATGGAGCTGAATTTGGGCTGTACGGAGGATGGGGTAACATTTTTACACCCGAAGTTGTCAAATAGTCCATAGTTCCACCAGCTGTGTGATCGGGCGCGTTATCTTGGTAAAAAAGAATGCCACGGACGCCGCTCCTTGGGCGCTCGCTATCCAACTCTCCGAAAGCTTGAGGCAGACAAACTTCGCTATATCAATCACTAGTAACTGTTCTACGGTCTTCTAGCAGAACTACTGCTATTGGTCTACTGCGTCGAAAAAAAACCGCTATCAAATTATATTAACGCTCCGAACGCGAACAACTTTTGTGGGCAAATCTTCCTCTTCAAACACCCATTGCGTGGATTGCTGCTTCGTTAGAGGATCGTAGCTATATATCCATGATTCGTCAGTTGTAAGAATGTAGGATACGTTTTGCGAAGTTCCTCCTTGGAACTTTTCTAACATAAATTTGCACCAATCAACACGACGGCATTTTTGCTCATCGGTGAGAGAAAAAGGTCACTGCAATATATTTTTGCCGTTTGAAAAAACATATTTCTGTAAAAAGTGCTTTCAGTCGATTAAGAGTTTTACTGTGACTACAGACAAAGTGATGCACAATTAAATATACATATATATACACCAGCAAAACTACGCACCTCGCACTAGCTTTATATAGAATTATTCCTGAGAGGAAGTTGGTTTTGTTATTTTAAATTCTTTACATAATAATAATGATATCTAAATACCTAAACTAGCCTTTTCGTGTAGTTTTACCCAATCACTTCTATGGACCCAAGGGCCGTAACGTGACTTCAGAAATTGCCTACATTTGGCCTGTCTTAATAAATCAAATACAAAAAACAAATCTTTCAGCGTTGATCATTGATTTATATGAATGTAAGTTAGTCTCCATAGATATTATGTTGCATGATTTACTATAGTACATATAAACAATTTAATATGAAACAAAAGTAAAGTTGGTCGCACCTCAGCTTCGAGTGAACAGTGCCGAACACCAAGGTTGAGTGGAACCGCGTGGTAAATGCACGGGTATTAATAGCCGGAACCCGCGGTACGATGCCACTCGTGTAATACTTTGTGCGTCACCACTCACCGCCCATTCAACTATCACTCCTACTATAAGATCATAGTTACTATTACAAGTCGACACTTTAAAAGTTACGGAATACACAGATCTGGGCACGTTCGTTAAACATTGCTAATTCAGAATTTATAATTATAGCATACTGTCGAAATTGAGTTTTTTTTTAACATCAGCAATTACAGGTACATGACTGGCCTTTTTGCTGTGAGTGGCTGACTGCCTGGACACGGCTAGTCTAGGCAGAGCATGTATTTTGTTTGTTTGTTGCCTGTTGATGTTGTCATTGATATTCATCTACTATCATTCTCGATTGTAATAACACAATCTAGTAGTTTTGTCAAACCTAGCACGTAATTTTATGATCACATTGAGCCCATAGGTACACAAGTTCAAAGCCCAGAAGTAGCAGTTCTTGATCAAACCACGAAATTTGTTTAACACATTCGCTGCGGCAGTACCTGAACACAGTTTTACTACCAGTGCTATACGAGTCATATAGTTCCCGTATGAAGAATGCCAATCGTGTGGTACGGCCTGTATTTTCCCGTATCAGTTCCTGACTTCTAAGGTCCTTAAAGGCGTGGAATAACGTTTTTTTTTTAATATCAATCTAAAAAATATCAAAAAATATCACTTCTGTGCGTTACGACAAAATACTTCCCGTATTATTTTTCTATTGTAAGTCATACTAAATGAAGCGAGAATATCGGATATGTAGTTGTATTTTTCCTAACTTCACGGGATCCTAGTAAACCCCCGCACCGAGCGCAAAACAAGGTCAGATAGCTGCCGCACAGTACGAAAGTCAAATACGGCCAAATAGTTCCCGTAACGCACCGAACGTGTTAAAATATTTAGTAACAAAGGATAAACGTATTTATTCACTAAATTTCTTCTAAAATAGTATGCAACACCCAGAACAAAAGCAGCTTCGAAACGAAGGACATTACAAGAAACATCTATAAAGCTATTATCCTTGGAGATGGCAGTAATTGGTAATATTCCAATTTACCTGAAGTGAATACCGGTCGATATGTGTAACCCTCTCCTGAGAGGAGACCAGAGCCCAGCAGTGGGACATTATGGATTGTTGTTGATGTGTAACCATTCTGAATCTTAAGGAATAAATCATGAGCAGTACTTTGATGCCTTTTTGTGTATGACAAAATAAGGCCCTGCGTTTGAGTAATATAGGTGTGGCACGCGTTTGTAGACATCAGTGACTACTTTCTTGTTTCCCATCGTAGTATTTTTTTGTAAAAATGCGTTTATTCATATTAACTAACTTTTGCCCGCGGCTCCACCCGCATGCATATCAATTATCGCGGTATAAAGCAACCTAAATGATTCCTTAGGTATCGGTAAAAGTTATCATCGCATCGTAATCAGTGTGGTTAGTTAAACACTCACACTATTGTATTACTTTTATATTCACACGTAAGAACACTTGACATGGTAAAGGTTCGGAAAACCTTTATAGATGGATAGCGGATACGTTAACACCGACTTTCATTTTTGCCACTGGCGTCATCTAGTTCAACGTAGTGAACTAAAACTACATTAGTTATAAATTTAACATTCCGCCGGCCAAGGACGACTTAAGTCCTTAAGATTATGCAAAACAAAACAGACAATAATAAACAATACTTAAATTACTGTGCATCAGGTTCATCCAGGGGCAGCGGACACAGTTTTACAATTGGTCGTTTGAATACGTTATTTTTATACTGCAAAGTCACAACTCTGGTTATGCCGTCTGCACCCGGGTGTTTCTGAATAATACGTCCCAAAAGCCATTTTCCAGGTGGAAGCATATCATCCTTAACTAGAACAATAGTACCAAGAGGTAGATCAGGTGGGGTTGTGTTCCATTTGTAACGGTGTTGCAATTTTTTTTTTTTTTTTTTTTTTTTTTTTATGTTTGCCCGCCAAAATGACTCTACTCTGCCTGATGGAAAGCATAAGCAGAATCCAAGAGTGGTGGTCACCATGCTCATTGCGAATGCAGACAATGCAGCATGGCGACCCACACCATGGCGGCCTAGTGATGCTTCTGCATCTTTTAGTCTAGTCAACAAGTATGGAACTTATTGACTAGACTCATTGGGCCTCCGGTCTCGCACTCACCAACGAAACACGACAGCACGCTGTCATTTTACGTTGATTTTCTGTGCGAGGGTAGTACCGCCCCGGTCGAGCCGGCCCATCCGTGCTGAAATCAGCGTGGCTCTACTACCTTTACAATGTCGTTAAATATTCGTTTTGCCAACGCCGCCACAAACATTGCACCATACGTTGAATTATATGCCATCGATTCAAAGGGCTTAATTTAACGCCAAGCAAAGATGCCTCGGGAACACCAATTAGGGGCTCACCGACGAGAAAGTGACCTGGTGTTAGCGGAGGTTCATCTAGAGTGGAATTGATAAGGGTGAGAGGACGGGAATTTACACAAGCTTCAACTTGAGATAGGAGAGTAGAAAGCTCTTCGTAAGTGAGAAACGCTGGGCCTATAACTCGTTTCAAGTGTCCTTTAACACTTTTCACCCCGGACTCCCAAATACCGCCGAAATGTGGCCCTCGAGGTGGTATAAATCTCCATTGTGTAAAATCATTAGCGAGAAGTTCAGAAATCTCAGCTACGAGCTGTGATTGTGAATTCTTGAATGCAAGATCTAATTCACGCAAGGCGCCTACGAAATTCGTTCCATGATCACTCCAAATCTCTTTGCAGTGACCACGTCGAGCGGTAAAACGTCGAAATGCGGCAATAAACGCCGCAGAAGTAAGATCAGTTACTAATTCTAGATGGATGGCCTTTGTTACGGTGCACACAAATAGACAAACATAAACTTTACAAATTTTCTTACATCTACCAGGATACAATTTCATTGTAAAAGGTCCACAAAAGTCTACTCCACTTGTGATAAAAGGACGGCTAGGTTTAATACGAAATTTGGGTAAGTCCGCCATAAATGGAGGATGTGGATTAGCCTTTTGTTTGAAACAGGGTATACATTTATTGATTACAGTTTTAACAAGATTTTTCACTCGTATGATCCAAAACTTTTATCGTATAAAATTTAAAGTAAGTTGATGTCCCCCGTGCAGAGATTTCAAATGTGCATTTGAAACAATAAGTTTAGATAGGGAGCAACTGCTACTTAGGAGAATAGGATTTTTCTTATCGTTTGGAATCTCTGCATTTGAGAGTCGACCACCAACACGAACTATACCATTTTCATCGATAAATGGATGAAGTGCATAAATTTTACTCGATCTGTGAACTGTTTTACCCAATGACAAGCAACAGATCTCATCTCGTAACGAAATGGATTGTGACAATTTAATACAACGATTAAAAGCTTCCTCAAGTTCGTTAGTGCTTAAATAATTAGTTTCATTAAACGGCTTCTTAGTTATCTTAGCTTTACATAGTTTAAAATAACGGCAACAATAAGCAGTAACTCGAATTAGTTTTGACAGTGTGGAAAATCGTTTCAGAAAAGAAATTGCATCGTCGTTTTCGATAACATTAACATTAGATAATAATTTTATAGGTTTTTTTTCCAGATCAGTAACAGGCATATCAAATGAAGAATGTTCAATTTCATTTGTGTTATATAAAAATTGAGGGCCGTTCCACCATAGTTTTGACTGCTGTAGATCATATGGGTAACATCCGCGTGAAGCTAAATCAGCAGGATTGTTTGCAGAACTGACATGATGCCATTGATTAGTACTCGTGAGTGTCAAAATTTCTGAAGTGCGGTTTGCCACAAATGTAGTCCATGTATTTGGTGGTTTACGCAGCCAAGACAAAACTATGGTAGAATCTGTCCAGGTATATACATCATCGTCAGGTATATTTAAAACATTTTTAGCATGATGAATCATTTTTGCTACGAGTAATGCGCCACAGAGTTCCAGCCGTGGCAGGGAAATTTGTTTAACTGGGGCAACCTTCGATTTTGCAAGAACAAGGTAAACGTTACTTACACCATCATCTTTTAAAACTCTGAGGTACACCACTCCAGCATATGCAGCACAAGAGGCATCACTGAATCCATGCAGCTCCCGTTTAGTTGTGTCGTCGGAAACTCCAAGCCATCGTGGGAACTGAATGGCTTCAATGTGCGTGAAACGATCAAGGTAAGTGATCCATTCCTCCCGAAGATCAGAGGGTAACTCTTCATCCCAATCTAAGCCAGCCAACCACAATTTTTGCATAAATATTTTAAGTAGTATAACTGCAGGTGTTAGCCAACCTAGAGGATCGAAGGATTTTGCAATAGTGGACAATACATTTCTTTTTGTCATTGTGTTATTACTATGTTTTAAATTTAAATTGAGTTCAAAATTATCAGTTTCGGAATTCCACGTAATACCTAATGTTTTGATTGTGTCTTCAACTTTAATATTTACTATACTTTGAGAGTTTATATCAATACTGGGAATTTCTGACAACACTACTTTACTATTGGATGACCACTTGTGTAAAGGAAACCCACCGCGAGACAATAGTTCTGTCAACCCTTTTTGTAGCATTACAGCTTCCTCTGTTGTTGAACAGTTAACAGTTAACAACCTCCAGTTAACAAATCATCCATGTATACGTCACCTTTCAGGATTTCGGCTTCAATCGGAAAATCTTTTCTTTCATCATCTGCTAACTGGTGAAGAGTGCGAATGGCTAAAAATGGTGCACAAGAAGTTCCATACGTCACGGTAAGTAGTCTATATTCCTTTATAGGCTGTGCTGGAGATTCTCGCCATAAAATTCTTTGATAGTCAACGTTATCATCAGACACCAAAATCTGACGGTACATCTGACGAATATCTGCGACTAAACAAATTTTGTGTTGTCTCCACCGAGTTATTAGATCTCTGATGTCTTGTAGAAGTGAATAACCAATAAGAAGTTCATCGTTTAGTGATTTTCCTTTTTCAGGTGCAGCACTTCCGTCGAAGACTACACGTAACTTCGTGCTTAGACTCGTCGGCCTAACAACAGCGTGGTGAGGTAAGTAATAAACATTTTGTGTAATTCTTTCGTTTTCAGGTACCATCATCATATGACCTTGTGATTCATACTGCTTTAAAAATTTGTGATATTCTTCCTTGAATTCAGGCTTGTGTGTAAAACGTTTCTCCATCTGTTTTAAGCGACTGATTGCAAGAGGTTTAGTATCACCAAGGTTTGTGGGTGGATTGTCTTTAAATGGTAACCGTACAACATAACGACCAACATCATTGCGAGTGTGAGTATTTTTGAAGTGTTCTTCACATTGAGTTTCTAAATCGGTCATCGGTTTTTTGTGAGGTAAATTCTCTTCAATCTCCCAGAATCGTCAGAGTAACTGATCAGTTTCAATCTTAGTGTGCATAATGACCATATTGTGTTCGTCTGCTGTTGAATCAGTTTGTGAAACTCTGCCTGAGATTAACCAACCTAGACGAGAGTTTAGTGCAATAAGAGAATTAGACTTGTATAAACCTTCCAGAAGTATGTATGCGTGCACGTCGGCACCAAGTAGAACATCGATAGACCCTGGCTTGTGAAAGTTGGGATCAGCTAGGTCCAACTGCATAGATGAAGGCCAGGTATCTTGTGGAAATTCACGTGAAGGCAGTAATGATGTGAGTTTCTTTAAAACGTATGCATTGACTTTGAAGGTTGATGCATCATCTTTTGTGGAGTGGACTGTAAGTGTGACCATAGACTTTGTAGTTACCACCGAGGTATTAGAAATTCCAGAGATTTTGCCAGTAATTGAAGTGCGATCAAGTTTCAATAATTGTGTAGCTGCTTCGGAGATGAAAGAACCCTGTGAACCCTGATCGACCAGAGCTCGTAAGGCGTAAGTACCACTGTTCTTTGAATGAACCTTAATTACAGCGGTAGCTAAAATAACAAGATCGTCTTTGGTTTCAGCTTTTAAATTGACACTGATATTGCAAGAAGTGTTAGGTGTAGCGATATTTGCCTTTGTGGTATCTTTCTCCTTATTATTTTCTACTAATTTGTTATCCTTAGGAGCTGTAAGATGCAGTAAAGTGTGATGACGACGACCACACTTTTTGCAGACTGTACTCTGTCTACAGTTAAATACTGCGTGACCTTTCACGAGGCAGTTAAAACACATGTTGTTTTTCTTGACGAAATCTTGACGTTCAGGAACGGAGCGTGAGGCAAAATCTTTACAGTGGCAAATATAATGATTCTGTGAGCAGTACGTACAAGTGCTATCGACTTCAGTAGCGAAACTTTTGACATTAGTTACTCTATGTGACTGTGTAACAGTTTTTGGGTTGTTTCTTTGCGGAGGTTGTGACAGATTAACCATTTCCATGGCTCGGAATCGTTTCTCGAGAAAAATGTTGAGATCTTCATATGTAGGAATGCTTGTAGAATTTTCTAAGGATTGTTCCCAAAGCTTGTGAGATTCAACGTCTAACTTTGAGACCAAGATGTGTACAACTATTGCATTCCAGCAATCGATCTTTAAGTTTGTTAGGGACGTGAGACATTGGCTTGAAGTATCCAAAAGATCCTTTATACCTTTTGCCGATTCCGTTGTCAATGTCTTTTGACTCAAAAAACGACTGAGGATGTTATTGACAATCATTCTTTTGTTTTCATATCTCTCATTTAGTTTCCTCCAAGCGTCATCGTAGTTGGCTTCAGTCAGCGAATAATTTCTTAACAGTTGTTCAGCTTCTCCAGATAAACTTGTCTTCAGATAATGATGTTTTTCGATTTTAGTCAGGCTATCGTCATCGTGTATCAGAGAGCGGAACAAGTCCCTAAAGCTCATCCAATTATTGTAATCACCTGAAAACTGAGGTATTGCTATCGGCGGGAGTTTTGGTCTCATCTTGGGCAGTTCTAACTGAGCTTCAGAATTTGAAGTTTGAGATTGATCTTGTTTCAGCTCATATAGCTTATCCTTAAGCCAAGACCCTAGTTCTAAATAGTATTCTTCAGCTTGTTCAAAATTTTTCTCTATATCAATATTATGTTCGGCTCGTAAAGTTTCAGCATCCATCGATGTAGAAAGAACATCATAAATTTTATTGTAATTGGTCCAATAATCTTGTAAAGCCTCTACACGTGAGTCCAAAAACCCCTTTGTTCTTTTATCCCTAGCGCATTTCTTAGTATTTGTAAATAATTTCTCAATTTTCGTCGAGTACTGATTCAACTGTAACTCATGTTTTCTGAGTCCGTAACTATCACTTTGTTCACTTTACTCACTGTTATCCGGTTCGATGGTCCAAAATGGTTAGTTAAACACTCACACTATTGTATTACTTTTATATTCACACGTAAGAACACTTCACATGGTAAAGGTTCGGAAAACCTTTATAGATGGATGGCGGATACGTTAACACCGACTTTCATTTTTGCCACTGGCGTCATCTAGTTCAACGTAGTGAACTAAAACTACATTAGTTATAAATTTAACACAGTGCATTACCTTAGCCGTGACAGGCTAAACTACTGCACTGATTATGATGCGTAACAGACAGACAGACTTTCAAATTTATAATAATAGGTCTTTACCTATGAAAATATACATTTCTTTGACGACCAGTATAGATATGTATAGTCCATTCGCTTAGATACGGTCACCGTGATCGCGCCGCCGCGCCGCGCCCTCGCACGTGCTGTTTTTTGTCAAAGCAAAGCCGCCACCAACTCAAAGGGCCCGCTTGCGGCGTACACCCACAAGTAAGTATGATTTGTCAGTTTATGCCGTTGTTGTATGAATTAATAATAGGTCTTTACCTATGAAATTGCCGTTTTGTATGCAATAAGTGAAAGTACTTATTTTTTCTTAACTTAACTTATTTTTTTTATTTCTGTTATTCGAAGTAATCACCCATGCGGCCATGCAATCGACGCATCTTTGCCAACGCATTGGCAGTTTATTGATGCCCTTCTTGTAAAATCAGCTGGACGGGAGGCAACAAACTCTTCAAAGGCATTTTGTACTGCCTCTCGGGAATTGAATTTTTTACCCACTAAAAAGTTGTCTAAATTTTGGAAAAAGTAATAGTCGGTAGGTGCAAGGTCTGGTGGCTTCCAACCCCAGCTCTTGCAGCTGCTTCAAGACAACACGCGACCCCATACTGCGCAACAGACAGTCTCCAAGCTGCAAGAGCTGGGGTTGGAAGCTCTCCCTCATCTGCCATACTCACCAGACCTTGCACCTACCGACTATTACTTTTTCCAAAATTTTGACAACTTTTTAGTGGGTAGAAATTTCAATTCCCGAGAGGCAGTACAAAATGCCTTTGAAGAG
Source organism: Diaphora mendica (assembly GCA_949125395.1). NCBI lineage: Eukaryota > Metazoa > Arthropoda > Insecta > Lepidoptera > Erebidae > Diaphora > Diaphora mendica. Next base: position 22,504,260 of record OX421316.1, on the reverse strand, counting down.
TTTGTTGCCTCCCGTCCAGCTGATTTTTACAAGAAGGGCATTAATAAACTGCCAATGCTTTGGCAAAGATGCATCGATTGCATGGGTGATTCCTTCGAATAACAGAAATAAAAAGTTTGAAAAATAAGTACTTTCACTTATTGCATACAAAACGGAAATTTCATAGGTAAAGACCTATTATTAATATGAATATGGTTTAGAATCTTCAGTATCCTCCAACGCAAAGTTTCAATTTCACATAATTTACTGTAGTGAATAATAAATAAGATTCTAGTTTAGTTTATCGTTCATGTTGGGTCAATTTTATAAGAGCAGCTTGTTGAAAACTGTGTAACATATTTCTTACGTTTGCGTGAACTGAAAACAAATGATTGTATTTTTAAATCGATTCGACTGTAAACTGTTTTATGAGCGCTGCGAGAAATGACCGCGTCGGCATTCAATACTGAAGGAGGTGTTCCAATATCTTTATTCTACAATAGCTAGTTCTGTTTTGTGTTACGACACTGTTACTGGTTAGAATTACCTATTCATTTGTTTTAGGCTAATTCTAGCTCTTGATGTCGATACCGAATTAACTAAACATTTGCAAATGCTGTAGTAAATTGTTTGTTAAATTAATTTCTGTATATTAAACACCAAAACGGTGCCTTCGTTCTGTACAAACTCGTATGAAATAACAATTTGGAATGTTTATACTATGCTATCGTTATACTCCAAGGGCTGGTGAACAATTTTGTGTAGGTTTTTTCTTTTTTTGTTTTTTCTTGACCCACTATGAAAAACATCATCATCAACAGCCTTTAAAGTTCACTGTCGTAATCCTCGTCTTTAATATGGTAGTTTCTTTCGAGAGATTTGTAGACAAAGGGCACCAAGACCAGCATTACCAGACGTCCCGATTTTGACGGGACATGTCCCGCTTTTTTAAACAAAACTGTAACGTTCCGCGCGGGACAGGTCTTGTCCCGCTTTTTTGGGGATAACTGGCCGGACGCCTAAAGTGAAGTTAGCCTAAATTGGCAGGCAATAAAAAATAAGAATACCAAAATTACATTATAAAAAGGAAATGGCACTAGTTTTTTCACGAATCAGGGATGATGTAGCAGAAAAACAAAAATATTTCTTATTATATGCGATACGTTTTTTTACTTAGTCCAGCTTTCGACGAAAGAATCCCGCTTTTTTTCACAAAAAAAACTCAAGTTCCCGATTTGGCTAAAAAAAATCTGGCAAGCTGACCAAGACACAAGGAAGTGTTTGTAGATAACTATTTACCAACTTACATATATATAAAATGTACAACAATTATTAAGGAAGGTAGAGCATCTGTATAGTTATTTCATACAAATGTACGTTGCGGTGACTGTAGTTATATCCATCTCATTAATTATTGACAATACAGACAGATAAAAATGGACAGAACACAATGTCTGAAGATAATAATTTGTGGTCACTGAAATATGGCTACTATCACAAACAACAAATTCATTCGGTACTATTTAAAGAAATAAAGAGATAGATGAATTGAATGGTTTAAACAACTGTAAAAATAAACAGTCAATAGCAGTTCGATAGATATTTGGAAACTGAAAGAACTGAGAATTAATAAATTAAATAAAAAAAAACTTTTTAAAAACAAGCTTTTATTGGAATGCTCTAAAAAGAATAAAATAAAGTATTCCTTAAAAACTTTTTCTATCAACTTATAATGTCATGACATTACACAATTTATATAATACAAAAGTTTGTCGCAACATTTTCCGTTTGACTGATATCAATAAAAACTAAGTAAATACTGGTAACGAAATCTCGCGACAAGCTTTTGTATTGTATAAATTGTGTAATGACATTAGTTGATAGAAAAAGTTTTCAAGGAATGCTTTATTTTATTATTTTTATAGCATTCCAATAAAAGCTTGTTTTTAAAAAGTTTTTTTATTTAATTTATTTTTTACCTTTTAGTTATAGCACAGGTTTTTAAGTCTGTTCATCTCATTCAAACGCATCAATATTGCAAGACATCGACGACCGAAGTACTTACTTATCAAGACAAATCCTATAAACACCTATCAACTTCATCGTCAAACCCTGGTTACCATTTAAAACTAAATACTTGACTAAACTAATTTGAGGATTCTAATCTCGATGGTGGCAGCATCTCATTACAGAGTTCCTATGGCCACCTTGCGGCTCCATCATCAGACCCTGGACTTTTATGTTGTGATAGTAATCACACGTTTCATTACAGAGTTCCGATGGACAGCTTCCGGCTCCATCATCAGACTCTGGATACTATAAATACATAAAGTAATCGTCAAGACGAACCAAGGGAGTCAAGACTCGATGGATTGCGTTGTTTAATTATAGAGTTCCTATTACCACCTCTGGCTCCATCATCAGACCCTGGTTACTATCAAAACATAAAGTACTCTACTCCACTCATTTCTGCCAAAAAGTCTCCATTCCTTCCCCTTCCGACTTTTCAGAGCACTCAACTGCCATTATCAGGCAGGCTCGATATCCTGGGCATGGATATCTGCCGCGACCTCAACCCGCGCGAGTACGGTTAGAGCATCACAAAGGCGGCCTCGCGGAAGTTAAGTGTTCTAAACAAGGTGGGACGGTTCTTCTCGCCTGAGCACCTGTGTCTTCTTTATAAGACCCAGGTTGGCTCGTGCGTAGAGTACTGTTCTCACCTTTCGGATGGTGCCGCGCAGTATCTGTGTGACGCTCTCGACCGGTTGCAGCGGCGAGCAATCCGCATTGTCGGCAGTCCTGAAGCCACCGAGTCCCTTGAGCCTCTGCAGATGCGTAGAGATATCGCCTCTATGGCAGTCCTCTATCGCCTTTATCATGGAGAGTGTTCTGAAGAGCTCTCCCAACGTCACCCTTCTCCCTTCCTCTACAGGACAACACGTGCCAGCCTCAGAAGTCACCGCCTCAGAGTGGAAGAAATACGCTGTCGCATTCATCGATTCGGTTCTTCCTTCCTGTGCCGAGCGGTTAAAACCTGGAACTCACTTCCAGCGCACGTGTTTCTGTCGCTCTATGATCCCGGGTCCTTCAAGCGGGGCGTGAAAAAGCATCTCACTAGGCTGCCATAGTGCGGGTCACCATGCTGCACTGTTCTTGTTCGCATTGAGGATGGTGACCACTACTCTTGGATTTTGCTTGTGCTTTCCATCAGGCCGGGCAGAGTCATTTTGGCAGCTCAAATATTAAAAAAGATTGCGTCATTTCATTACAGAGTTCCTATGACCACCTTCCGGCTCCATCATCAGACTCTGAATACTATCAATACATAAAGTACTCGTCAAGACGAATCAAACGATTACAAACTCGATGGGTTTCGTCGTTTCATTACAAAGTTCCTATGGCCACCTTCAAGCTCCAGCATCAGATCAGCTCCATGTCACCATAATATTGCACTGTCACGCTGTTTACTTAGGCCTGCAAAATTTCAGCACAATCGGTGGAAGATATCTGCTTAAAATTTAACTTGCAAGATTTGACTACAGACAAACATCGGGACAGGTGAAGCTAAATAAAAGCTTGTAAAAATAGTCAAAAATTCAAAATAAGATTTAAATTTTAGGTACCTACAATATGTTTGTCTGTTAAGTTGTTCAGAAATGTTTTTTTTATTTATAACAAAGTACCTACTGGTTTTATATGAATAATAATTGCTTCTCAGTTTTTTAAACAGATCTCAAACCCGATATTCAACATGGACTGACGCGACGCCTGTGGCATAGTGGTCACTTGACAAGAGATCACTGAACGAGATCAACAGCCAAGCCATACATTTTTACTGAGATGTAGAGTTTATGAAGTTATGGTTTGTAGAGTTAGGGCGTGTAGATTCAGAACCTTGGCTCTACATGAGATCTGATATATTTTTCACAGGGTAAGCCATATGCAGTCGTCTTGGCAACATTTTACATGAAAATTTTTTTGGTGGGATTTCATTTCTTTTTGTAAGATGCTTAAGGCAGTTTTTTTTCTTTTTTGGGCTGTATTTCTTGTACATCTTCTTTCTTCTTTTGAAAAAGTCCGTATACCAAAAATAAAACCTCTGGCATAAAAATTAGTGAAAGTCTCATACAAACTTCCACCCTCCACTTTTGGGGGTTGGGGGGCAAAAGTTTCTGATTTTTTTTGTTGTTTGTATACTAAACTTAGGTTCCATACCAAATTTCAGCTTCCTAGCACTTCAGGAAGTACCCTAACAGTTTTGATGACTGTTTTATTTCAAGTGACAAAGCTAATATAAGTTGAGTAGATATGCGAATGCTACTAGTATTTGAAAAAGTACGATACATACATAAAAAGATATATGACCCATTGCTTTAAGTTTTTACTATTTTTAACTAATTTGCATATCACAAACATTTAAAAATGGGCCCTCACTCCAGATGCACAACTCGCAAGGGAATCAAAACCTACAGGGTACTTCCCGTGAACTCAGAATCTTGAAATTTGGTACGAAGCAACGTCTTAAAACAGAATATCAGATAAAGGAAAAATTGAGCATACATTTTTAATTGCATCATATAATATACCTACAGGCTTGTACGGAACCCTTAGTGCGCGAGTACGGCTTGCACTTGGCCGGTTTTTAGGGTTCCGTGCCAAGCAAAAAACGGAACCCTTATAGATTCGTCATGTCTGTCTGTCTGTCTGTCTGTCAGTCTGTCCGTCCGTATGTCACAGCCACAGATTCGTCATGTCTGTCTGTCTGTCTGTCCGTCCGTATGTCACAACCACTTTATTCCGAAACTATAAGACCTTTAATGTTGAAACTTGGTAGGTAGATGTATTCTGTGAACCGCATTAAGATTTTCACACAAAAATTGAAAAAAAACAATTAATTTTGAGGGTCCCCATACTTAGTACTGAAACTCAAAAAAAATTTTTTCATCCAACCCATACGTGTGGGGTATCTATGGATAGGTCTTCAAAAATGATATTTAGGTTTCTAACATTATTTTTTTCTAAACTGAATATTTTGAGCGAGAGACACTTCCAAAGTGGTAAAATGTGTGTGTCCCCCCCCTCTAACTTCTAAAATAAGAGAATGATAAATCTAAAAAAAATATATGACGTACATTACCATGCAAACTTCCAACGAAAATTGGTTTGAACGAAATCTAGTAAGTAGTTTTTTTTTTAATACGTCATAAATCGTGAACTGCAATTTACCTTTCATTCAATCAACACAAATGTAAAAATATAAATTATATTATGTTACTTGCTGCTGCGGAACCCTTCATGGGCGAGTCCGACTCGCACTTGGCCGCTTTTTTTTTATTAATTTATCTTTATTACAAAAAGTATCAATATAACAATCGGCGGTCTTATCACTCGCGGCGATTTCTCCCAGACTTTTTATTGAAAGCATGGTTGGGTTTTACTTTTACATCAATATTCTAAAGTTCTAAAAATAGTGAAATACTTAAGTGCTTCAAATATAAACTACATAAGTATTTTGTTATAGATTGATTTACGAAATATTTCTTGTCTTACTTTTCGTCAGATTTCATAAATATCGTCAGTCAGCTGCTTAATAGCAGCTACCTCCGGAGTAAAAGGTCTAACCTAATTTTGTATATAATATATTAGCATGTACTTATTTAAAAATTACTGGAAAAAGTAAACTTTTGCTAACTTCACTCTGATATAGACAAACAACAAGAAATGCACGTTTGACCTATGCAAATGTTCAAAAAACAAATTCAAAAACTTTTTCTCACTAGACATTTGTAACCAAAGAATTACTAGGCAGTCGACCTGCATTGTACTAGAAACTGCGTCATGGTGGGCAACTCTTTGTTTACTCTGAATTCCACAGCTGATTGTCTTCAACTAGAAAACAATAGTGATTTTAATAGACCTCCTTCCCAATGAACTACACCTAAGTATTTGAAATAATGATGTTTGGTCTTGAGTGTTTACATGTAGAATAAGAAACAAAATATTGTGTTAAGCATCAGGCTAAGTAGTGAGACTCACATAGTCGGCATGGAGTCGCGGGGCGGGCGGGCGCACGGGTCGCGTCGCGGGCGAGGTGCGGCGGCGCGCCCCCCCGCCCGTGAATATCATCGGCGCGTGCGCATGCCGCGGGCGCGCGCGTGCCGCAGCCCTGCGCCCGCGCTCGCCAGCCCCGGGCGCCGCTCACCACTCGCTCGAATCCCTCGAGCGCTCGTGCTGAACAGAAACTTGCGTTCGCGACTTTCGACCCGCCGCGCCCGTACTCGCGTATTTATAAACGGAATTCCACACGCGCTATTCGCTGCCGGATACAACTTTTTACACGACTTTCGGCACTTACGTCGTCCGGAGCACTGAAAAGGCGAGTTTTGGGCTCCTGAATTGTCTGACGGAGTCCGCGTGAATCGGACGACAGAAGCTTACAGTTAACAAGGCATTTAAAAATACAGAGCTTAAAATAATTGTTTAGCATGCTTGAAGGAAACTGGCACTCAAATAATACACAGATGGTTATTTATAGGAGTTTACTTCTTTAATCTACGAAATACAATAGGAACTTTAATGATATTTGAACTTTTAACTGTTCATGAATTTAGAATCTTTATATCTAAGCAAATAATGTCATATTCCACCCAATACCCTACACAGAATCCCATATCTAGAAGGTAACCCGAATATCCTATTTCAATTTGAACAGAAAGTTTTTTTTAAAGACAACCCCCGCATTAGGAATATACATCCTGTGTCGCGGGGAATTTTACAAACATACCCACGGACACAAAGAATACCCAAACTCAGAACAAAATTTGTGGATCACACAAAGTTTTGTTCCATGTAGGATTTAACCCATAATTCTTGACGCAGTAGAAAGCGGCACATGGCGACCGCTTAAACCACTAGGCCAACCGTGCAGTTTCAGTTTATGTATAGCAACAAAAAAGAAAAAGTATCTAGGATATTTAACATGAAGCCGTATTAAATATTAAATAAGTAAGTATTAAAAAGCTCAATTAGATTGTTCTGTACCTATGTTCATTTTTTGTTTGGATTTTTATTTATTTTGGAATATACTTTTCATTTAGTCGCATACAAATATGGAGAGAAACTTCTAATCTTAAGGGTGAAAATCAAGGACTGAAAAATGTAGTTAACTATAATTCATTCAAATCATGGAGTCGGTGATGTTTTATAAACGGTTAATTATTGCCTTTTTGTTAACAAGGTAATATACAAGTTGAAAACAATATTAGGTACAATAAAAGTTTCATCGAGCTTGAACTCGATCTGATACTAAGAGGTCTTTATTATTCATCGCGCCAGGTCCTGGCATTTATTCGGAGAGGATCCGAAATCACATGTGAAAACTCCTGACCCTGCATTCCCAAGGAACCAGAGATGCGAAATGATTTTCCACACGCTCAGCAAACAAAAATTGATGTCATTCTGGTTAGTGACCCATATTTGGACAAAACTAATAGCATTTGGCGACATTGAATCCCTACTAAGAATCTCTAAATTAAACAATGGTATAAATAGGTAATAGGCTGAACAATATGTTGAAACAAGTTCGCGTTTCGTTCCACACATCTAACGTCGTTGGCTATAAAACAGCAATAAATAGACGAGCGACCTCTGAGCCTCTGACAGCTTTGTGTTCTACAACAATTGTAAAACGATTTCGAACACATGCATATTCTCTCTGGCTATAATACACTATCCCGTAGTTTCAATCCCTTTATTTAATAACTTTATGAACAAAAGTACAATGGTTAACTTAATACCTTAGGCACTCTGCCGTCCAACCAGTCTTTATTCGATTAAACGATATTTATTTTAATTTTTAACCGACTTCCGACCGACCTATAAATTCATAATACTTTTCTATACGATTACTTACATATACTACTTTTCTCCTTGTCGCTCTGATTTTTACAATACACTCATAAGTGCACCTAAGTCCCTACTTTATAAAACACAATTATCCACATTCATGAAGAAATGAAAAGCGTGATTAATTACAAGACTGAATGATCAGAATGATTAATTTATTTCAATTAAATGACTTTGAACTGTATTCTATTTTGTAAACTGGTTGTAAAATATCACGCAAGTATGTCTCAAATTAATCACAAATAACATAATACTACTTTAGATCATGATCATTAACATCCATAGTTGACTGGGCGAAAAATGCCTAAAGCTTATGCTTTAGAACTTATGTTCGCCAATGCACTACTGAATGTTAATAGTATATTTAAGTAATATATATATATATATAATAGAACATAAAGTTGTAAAATAAATAAACAATTGCTTTAAGTGATAATAATTTTTTCAACAGTTAATAGTTTTCACGTTTCAAGACGGTGAAAAGCGTGTACGCCATTCTCAGCACCTGTAAGTAAAATCAATATCAGTTGAGTGTAAACTGTATTTGTTCAATATAAACATTGTAAACATTAAAGTTAAGGCAAAAGTCATAGAATTACGATGGCCGCATCCGGAGGATCCAAAATAAAGCAATTTATAATGCTTAAATCAATTTAACTAATCATTATTAGTTTATAAAATAATAACTATAGCTAATTGGAGGAGATTCTAGTTCCAAGTGTGAACCAGGGTGAAAACACAACAACCTTATAATCTAATTTCACTAAATAAAAACTACAGCTAATTAGTCTAGTGATTCCGCCTCGAAGTGTGAAGCAAGAATGAATTTAAAATATGTTTCTGAAATTTGGTGGAGTTCCAATGGCGCCGTCCTTATCTATGCACATTCCACAGCATTCGCCGTTCTCAAGTGTATGCGCCTTGCTAGGCGTCCTTAAGTTCCGTGTGAATTGTCAGTCAATTGATTAGGGATATGTAACAATAGCTCTACGTATTGCAAGAATATTGAGTTGATAATATAAGCTAAAAGCGTTTACTGTTTTGAGACACCTGAACTACCATTAGTCATGAATTAAACTAAAAAATAATAAATAGGTAATTACCGCAATATATGTTTCCAATGACATTGGTATGACATAAGCAATCCGAGGGGCAATAGATCGGGAACAACATTGCATCATAATGAGCAGCTGACGACGGAAACGAGGCGATAAAGACAACCAACTGCTGCAGTATATTGACTGATTTATAAAATCACTCTGACAACAAAACATGATTTGTTTTATCATTTAACAATTTAATATTAAGTAGATACATATCACTTACGATAAGCATTATTTTGCAGTTCTATAGTATATAGTTAAAGTAAATCTTTTTTTTTGTCTTGCGAACCAGAGGTCTTTACAAACATTCGTGAAATATTTAATTTAATCTAACTCACAACGCCATCTAGTCCCAAACTAAGCAGAGCTTGGATTATGGGTAGGGGAAAGTCGGGTAGCCCCGGACGGCGGTAAACCGCGGACATTTCAATGTCTAAGAAACTAAACGCTTTGCGTAGCTTTAGCAGTATTTTAAAGATGCGCCCTCTAGAGTAGAATCAAATGCAGTTCAGTTGTGACGTGGGCGCTGAATAACTTAGTTGTGAGTGAGTGTTTTGTTCCAGCGTAAAAATTTTCGTCGCTCCTATCAAATTTCATTGGAGGTTTTTAAGTACAATAGGTAAGTATGCATACTGTCTATTCTTCATTATTTTAGGAAATTTTATATATTTAAAGGTTCTAATAACATTTATAACAAGTCTTGTACAATTTATAAGCTTCATTTAAAAATGTTGCATGATAACAATCGGGTACCCCCGGACACGATAATGTCGGGTACCCTCGGACATGGTTTTAAGTTTTTAATTTCGCAAATTATTGTTAAGTAAACTGTAATTGTATTGTCATTTTACATTTATGAAAAGTGTCTTAAAATTTTGTTAATATTGTTGCAGAAACACTTGAAATTTGCCAAAATTCAAGGGAAGAATTAGTGAAAGAGGAAAATGGGATGAAAAAAAATATGAAAGAAGCTGTTAAATATATGATGCAAGTTATTATCAGCAAGTTATCAGTAATACCGATGCCGTCAACCAGTTTAATAGATTTATTGAAAAAGCTATCACCACTTCCTAATGCATAAAAAAAAACGTTTGTCGACGCGGGCGAGATAGACTCAAAAGACCGTGATAACATCTTCGCCGTATAAAAAGAAGTAGAGAATAAACTGAAGAGAAGGAGCAAAAAAAATTGAAAAAAACAAACGGAAAACCAACAAAGCATAAGATGTTCAAAAGAAAGAAAAAAAATTCTCAAAAAGAACGAGAAAATGAGACTGAATGCATTATATGCGGAGAAACCGCATTCGATGAAGACTGGATTCATCGTCAGGAATGCTAACTTCGGGCCCATGAAGGTTGTGTTTATATAGATGCATCGAATGTTTATTATTATTGTGATGTTTGCATGGCCAAAATACGGTTGGACCATCACTGAATACTATGTCCGGGGCTACCCGCCATTTTTTTTTAGGGCCAAAAAAATAAACCAAAGTATTCTTCGTATATTTCGTGAAAAAAAATGTGATATGAATACCAATGTTGATTAATATTATTAAAGAAGTTCCTAATTTTGTTTTAATCATAAAATGAAGACGGAAAAATCGTTCATTTGTTTTTTATTTGCAATTCATTCAAGTGTCCGGGGCTACCCGCCTTTCCCCTACTGGACAACTGATATAAATACATTTATACTTTTTTGTAAATACATACATATTATACATAGAAAACAACCAAACTCTGAAACAAATATTTGCAGATTATACAAACATTTGGTCCGACCCGGGAATCAAACCCGAGACCTTATGCACAGCAGTTGCGTACGTCACCACTACGCCAACGAGGCAGTGAGAAATGACTAATGACACAAAGATCATCCAGATTTAGAAGAACAGTTTGTGGTTTTTTTAATGGAATAGGCCGGCAAACGAGCAGACGTATCGCCTGATGGTAAGCGATTACCACCGCCCATGGACACCCGCAACACCAGAGGTGTCACAAAGGCGTTACGGCCTTTGGGGGATGGGGAGGGGGGAGGAGATAGGGGGAGGGGTTGGGGTATGGGCCTCCGGTATCCTCACTCACTCGGTGAAACACAGCGCAAGTACTATTTCACACTGGTTTTCTGTGAGGCCGTGGTATAACTCCGGTCGAGCCGGCCCATTTATGCCGAAGCGAGGCTCTCCCACGGTTTTCACAAAGGGTTGTTATATGTGGGAATCGATCCTACATTACTCAGCGTAGTGAGTTTTAAAGGTAGTAGAGCCACGCTGATTTCAGCACGAACGGGCCGCCTCGACCGGGGCGGTACCAGTAGGTACCGCCCCGTGCTAGGGTAGTAACCCTCGCACAGAAAATCAACGTAAAACGACAGCGTTCGTGAATACTCTAGTCAACAAGTTCCATACTTGTTGACTAGACTAAAAGATGCAGAAGCATCACTAGGCCGCCATGGTGTGGGTCGCCATGCTGCATTGTCTGCATTCGCAGTGAGTTTGGTGACCACCACTCTTGGATTCTGCTTATGCTTTCCATCAGGCAGAGTAGAATCATTTTGGCGGGCCATAAATAAAAAAATTAAAAAAAAACCGGCGAGGTGACAGCGTTAACCACTTCACCATCTGTGTAGTAATCTATACTAATATTATAAAGCTGAAGAGTTTGTTTGTTTGAACGCGCTAATCTCAGGTACCGCTGCTCCGATTTGAAAAATTATTTCAGTGTTGGATAGTACATTTATCGAGGAAGGCTATATATCATCACGCTAAGACCAATAGGAGCGGAGCACCAATGAAGAATGTTACAAAAACGGGGGAATTTTTTTACGCTACGGGCAATAGAAGACGTAAACGACGTTGCGTGGGTCAGCTAGTGTATAATATAAGTTATTTAAACTTTCATATTTGAAAACACCATTAACAATTACCTCAAATTTAAGTTTGGTTCCAATATAACAATAGATGAATAGTTGTGCTAACATACAACCTAAATACATGGCCATCGAAGCGCACTCTAGGGAAATGAGACTTAACTGAAAAAAAAGCCATCAATGTTAGTAAAATGCATAAGTACTCGTATTGGTAGTTGTAAAATAAATTTTGATACGTACCCCGACTATCTTGTACATTGTCATACAAATTACCCAGGACATGACACAGATTTGAATTACCATTGATTCATCAAATATTGATTGGACTTCGTTAGTAAACCTGAGAGCATAGAAAATATAAATAATCTTACAATAACTTAACGCCTTAGTTAACTGATGTTAATGATAGCATTTTAAAACTGAGAAGCGTGGTTTATATCGTCGGTCTAGATATCATTTATGCAAACTGCCAAAGTTTACACTTTTTTGAAAACTAAGTGTAAGACATTTTTTTTAATGAAAATATCTTTTTATAGAGTTTTAAAATTAGTTTTTTGTCTCTCCTGTAAAGTGTGGCTCACATCTAGATCGACGATATGTAGGTAGGAACCGTATTGGCTCAGGTCCTCTGCGGAACATCTCAAACATTTGGAAATTCAATTCATTCAACCAATGTTGCCTAGGTAAGAATCGTAAAAATATATAAATCTTATTAAAACATTCAAAAATTCGTTTAGCACACAAAAATATGATAAAACAAAACAAATTACCGTAATATATGCAAGTAATGAACGGCACACCTCTTTAACCGCTCTTGAAGTTCTGTTTTTTCTTTTTGTTCGTCTTTGTAACCTAACTGAAAGTTCGTAATTGCCATTTTATTTATTTTACCGTCGTCAAATTCCACCAGTTGTTCGAGATTATATCGCAGTATCTGTATCTGTGTCTTGGCTTGCGCGTAGAATGCCACAATTGTGCAATCCATTGTGACATTGCCATAAGCTTGGAAAACTATTAATAAACTCATATAAATTAATGTGAGTTCAAATCTAAAAGAAACAACATTACTTCTGGTTTATTTAATATTTGTTAAGCTACGAGAACTTTGATTATTCTCGTTAGCGAGGTAGGTACCTACTTGATTTAATGTTAATTTAAAACGTACTGTTATCTTCAAGATTACTAATAGTATGGTTTTAAAGAAGCAAATTTTTATTTATATTTGTAAAACGTAACATGTATTTTTTTCAATTATTTCTATTCAGTAAATATTTGTATTGTATGTATTTATTACATTTATCATTTTACCAACAGAGATTATAGAATTAGTAATTTACCAAGTTATACAGAGGTTAATTAAAAATGACACGAACTGAATACAAAATCCTTATGTACACTTACAAACTTGTTCTAATCCATTTAAATTTAACTAAAACGACTTACGCTGGTGTTTCCGTAGCATCAAAAGGAATATATCCAGTAAACTGTACGTCTTCACCCAGAGCCCTATTCACAAGAGGGAATATAGCCCACATCAACCCACAAATTATAACAGCCACGTGATATAATTTCAGAAGACCAGCCATCATCACGGCGTTAGTTTTCAATGTATTTACATGGTACGTCTTGCTGGCTTCAAAGTATGATCCTGGGGGAAATACAGAGTCAAATATAATCTCATTTTTTTCTAAAAATACTAATATATCGACAGACATAGTACCGTGTCTTAAATGCGTAGGTGTTGTTACTTTTCACAGACGGCAAATGACTCATACAATTGATGACACTCTAAGATTTATGATGTTGTAATATCTTAAATAGATAATATTTATGAGGACATGTTGTGTTTGTAAAGGAAGAGTTTATTTGTTAATTTTTATTAAATTATAAAGTATACGTCTTATCTCTTCGATTGTTAATTCAGCTGTCGAAAATTCAGCTTAATATGAATGTAGCTTAGTTTCACAGCAAGAATTAACAGATTACTTTGATAGCAGAGATTTACATCATCCTTTAATAGTCCAATATTGGACATAGTAGGCCTCTCCTTACGCAGGAGGTTTTGGCCTACAGCATTAAAATCGATTCAGTAGTTTAGATGCTACGATGGAACATACAAACAAACATAGAGTGCTAAAACTATTACCCTTTTATTTTGGCTTCGCTGTAGTCGGGAAAAAATTACGTTCAGTGCCGACAAATAGATACATACACAACTATAAACGTATTAAATTTCTAACCATTAATATCATTGATAATATTATCTATACGATGGCGTCTCAGATTAAAGGCAGCTTCTTTTCCCAGAGTGTTTATGGTAGTAAGCAAAATGAATAGCGTATCGACCATTTGTTCCGTGCTGTGGCGGACCTAGGGCACAGAACAGACAAGTTATTATTATTTACTAGTTGTTGCCTGCGGCTCCGCCCGCGTATATGTCGGTTATCGCGGCAAATAGTAATCTATGTGTTATTCTGATGTATAAGCTATATTACTGTAAAGTTTCATTCAAATCCGTTCAGTAGTTTTTGCGTGAAAGAGTAACAGACATCCATCCATACAAACTTTCGCGTTTATAATATTAGTATAGATTACACGATAAACTATTATTTACTGATGATAATGACACAATAAATACTTTTCTTGTGCTTATTTTGCTTAACTAAGAAACTCTTGCCTCTTAAACTCTAGAAAACATTTACCCTGTCAGCTCATGGTACTTCATGATGAATAAAATCATTACCCTTCGTTTTGGCTTCATCGTAGTCGGATAAAAAGAGATACTAGGCATAAACGCTAACTTGTTGAGAGGGCCTCAGTGATGGTGCCGCTTCAAGTCACATGAGACATGTTGACTCCTACCTCCTACGGCCTCCTAAGGGCAGTTGGGTATTATTTCGAAGTCTTTGTCGCCCAGTAGTATTTGTGTCATATTGTTTGTCTTTACGAATCACTTTATCGCATTGCTGTCGATAATGCACTTCTATATGTTTAAACATATTGGAAGTATGAATACTCACCACTACAACTCGTATAAGATGCTGTACATTATACAATATGACAAAACTAAATGAGAGCACCCGATATGCAGTATGTAGACGCTGTTTTAAACGGGACAATGGTTTCGGCACGATTTTAAAATAGCCCACTCTGGCCAATGCGTCAAAATGGGGTCTCAATCCATCAAATGTTGAATAATTTGTGGTTTCTCCTTGCATTTTCCAACAGTGAGAATATATTGTTACACTTTGTATTGTAACTACTGTTAACATGGGTGTTTGCTTAAATACGTGTTGCTTGTTAGTAATGGAGCGTCAAATCGATATGAATAATTTAGTTTATTCTAAAGGATGTTTTTTTTTATGGAAAAGTGGGCAAACGAGCTGACGTATCGCCTGATGGTAAGCGATTACCGCCGCCCATGGACACCCGCAATACTAGAGGCATCACATGTGCGTTGCCGGCCTTTGGGGCATGGGGAGAGGTATGGGGGGAGGGCTTGGGGTATGGGCCTCCGGAATCCTCATTCACTCGATGAAACACAGCGCCAGCGCTGTTTGACACCGGTATTCTGTGAGGCCGTGGTATCACTTCGGTCGAGCCAGCCCATTCATGCCGAAGCGTGGCTCTCCCACGGTATTTCACATGTTGTTGTATGTTCCGGGGTCCCTTAAGCGGAACGTGGAAATGCATTTCCCTAGTCCACCAAAGTGTGGGACACCGTGCTGTATTGTCTACATTCGCAGTGAGAACAGTGGCCCCCACTCTGGGATTATACTCATGCTTTCGATCAGACAGAGTAGTCACTTCGCAAGACTTAAAAAAAAGTGCTTCAGTAGGTAACCATGTAGTTTAGCTGTTTGTTCATAGTAATCACTGAGTACTTAGTAATCAACTAAGTTCTAGACGTCACTCTAAGATTTTCAACATCCGCTTTTGAGGTGCTTGCTTTGTCCAGAAATGCTAGAATGAATTTGAGTGAATGTAAATAGAGTTGTTTATCGATAAGCATGCGTAACATTACGTCCTAACATATAAAATTAGTTCAGTAGTATTCAGTTCTCAAGGATATATTAAAATTGCTATTTACATAATATTTATATCATGTTGCTTTAGTTATGTTTGAATAAAAAACAAACGCGTCACCTTCCATAACAAAAGAGCGAGTTTGAAAAGTATACCTAATCAATTGTACCTACTCGCTTCTCATACTTCTTGAGGGAAACGGAGGCAAAAAAACTCTTATTAAAACCTCTTTTCACAAGTTTTACTCTTTATAAGTAAACCAATTCCCTAAACCACAGTGATTTCAGTGGTCGCACTACTCTCTGGTTATTGGGCTGATCGTAGAGATTTCAAACCCCTGATGGGACAACATCTTGATTCTTGTGTGATCCACAAACTTTTGTTCTGAGTCTGGGTGTTCCTTGCGTACGTTTCTTGTACTATTGTAAAGTCCTCCGCGGCACAGAATATATTCCCAATGCAGTCAATGTTTTAAAAATCACCCTGTTTGTTTACTCTGTATTTTATTCATATGTAGGTACGTCTCAAGTAGCCCGTTAATTTTTGCGACACTTCCAAGGGAGCTAATGATGTAGTAATTGAGAACCAATTAAGGCCTCCACATAATAAGCACTTGCCACACTAACAGATTTGTAGAAATTGAGGGTTTGTAATATAAATACGTTTACGAAGCAATTAAAGTAAATACATAGTAGGTTTAGTTAAGGCACGTACTTAGAATTAATTAACGTGTCGTGCTTTAATATTGTTCCAGAATAAAAGTTCATTTTTCCTTGGGAGAGCCACGCTTCAGCATGAATGGGCCGGCTCAACCGGAGTGATACCACGGCCTCACAGAAAGCCGGTGTGAAATAACGCTTGCGCTGTGTTTCACTGAGTGAGTGAGGATACCGGAGGCCCATACCCCGACCCCTCCCCCCATCCCTCCCCCATTCCCCGACCCCGCCCCCATCCCTCTCTCCATTCCCCAAAGGCCGGCAACGCACCTGTGTTGCGGGTGTCCATGGGCAGCGGTAATCGCTTACCATGAGGTAATAAGTCTGCTCATTAGACCCCTATTCCATTAAAAAAAACATGCGCATGTTTTTATTCTTGTGGCAATTTCCTAACTAAACTAACGGTCCCAATAACTTTTTTTTTAGGTTTTAATTATTTAAATTACAAGAATTTATTCACTAGGTTTACTTTTGAATATTATAGAATAAAGATAAATGAATAGGTCATTCGTACTTTTTCGGAATAAGGAGTGACTGATCATCCACATTGTAGAAAAATGCAGTTATAAACAAGAAATAAAGTTAATAACTATACCCGACCACGTAACTTTTGACACAATTTATACTCGTATAGCCTTTGTCACCCTAGACATTATTACGAATCTATTGACACCTAATTCATTAAAATCGTTTCTGTAAATTAGGCGCTACGGTGGGTGGAACAAAGTCGTCATCATCATACTTGTCAAGTTTGTTCGAAACGTTTCTCGACAATGCATATCAATTAAAGATGAACTAGGTATTTTTTACGGGCAGTGCGAAATCATAAAAGTAACAAATTTTCCAAATAATAACGGAAATGTATTGAAAGTGCTAAGTGGCTTGTGGTTAAGTAGTAACCGAGTAGGTTTACACATTGCAATGATGAGTAATTCTTCCAGGTCAGTCTCCCTTCATAGATGGATGACCATTCTTAACATATTGAGTGTCTTTCATACTACGGAGAGCACGCGAAGCCGTCGGTTTCGGATACAATATGGACATCTGTGCCAATCGTTATGGGCAGTTGGAGTTCCTAACTCCGACAACCATCTATCTACTGTACAGTACTTCGATATATTTAGTGTTTGGGTCGTGGAAGTATAATGGTAGTCACTCAACGTAAAAGTCGAAGCTCAACCATGTCGTACTGGTACTAGACTAAAACTGCTAAACTGACCCCAACATACACACATCAAAAGTGTCTAGGGATCAAGCATTTTTATGCGGATTTCTTGAGATTGAGATGTGGCTTTGGCCCTGGCCTGCTCAGTCGCCAGACTTGAACCCGATTGAGCATGCATGGGATATGCTACAGAGAAGAGCTCTGCCGAATATGGAGGGTATCCAGTCGCAAGAAGACCTTTTTTTGTTGTTGCAACGAACATGGGCGGCCATTCCACCGCGTGATTTGGATGAACTCATTTTGAGTATGCCAAACCGATATTCTTGTGTAAGTGTTCGCGGTAGAAACACGGATTATTAATTGTTTAAGTTACATAATAAAATTTTAAAGAAAACTGTTATTTCAGTCTTTTTTTCGAACTTTAATGTTAGTGGTTCAAATGTCAAAAATCCTTTTATTAGGAAAATGGCAAATTTCTTTATTAATGCAAAGGTGACTTGGTTTATCGTTACTGTGACAAACGGAAACACTTTATTTGATGAATCCTTAAAGAAAATTTTAATTAATATCAATCAGGAGAAAAGTTATTGCAAAAATATATGTTGATCCCTAGACACTTTTGATGTGTGTAGTTTGGGAAAAGCTCGAACGACGAATAAAATTATTTTTAACCGACTTCAAAAAAAGGAGGAGGTATCTCAATTCGACCGTATATATATATATTTTTTTATGTGTGTTCGCGGATAACTTCGTCGTTTAGGAACCGATTTTGATGATTCTTCTTTTGTTGGAAACGAGATGTTCCGACGGTGGTACCATGACAAGGAAACTAGGATCTGATGATGGCATCCCAGAGAAATCCCAAAACCCAGATAATTTTTTTCAGGCACGTACTATGTTTTTCGTATATTTTCTGAAGCTACTCCGGTATTTGCGTCTGGTAGTCATCATTTAATGATGATGAGCTGATGATGAAAAGTACAACTCCTTAACGGTTAGGAGTTGGAGGATAAATCTTTAAATGTCATATGTATGTATGTTACCTTTAGTCGTATTCTTTCAAGTTATTTAGGTAAGCTGATGATGGAAGGTACAACTCCTCAACGATTAGGAGTTGAAGGATAATTCTTTCAATTTCATACGTATCTATAGACCTTTAGTTGTATACTTTTAAGTTATTTAGGTGAGCTGATGACACAGGCGCTATGATGACTAACCCCTTAATGTATTTTGCTTTAAGTAATTCGCCTGCTTCTATTTCATCACGACATTTAAGCTTGGACACGATTCCTATTGCCCCGTAGACCACGTTCTCGGTAACAGAAATCTTGCATCTCAACATAATTTTGGAAATTGAGCATACTCAGTTTTAATACGTGTTCAAACCACTAAGTTATTCGCATCATCAGAAATTATATGAAATAGTTCAACTTACTGATAACCTACGATTGTTTGCACTAAAAATGGAAAAATAAAAACTTTTTATAAAAAAAAAACCGACTTCCAAAAACCATCCAACGAAAACTCTCTGCCAAAAACACTAAAGTTGAAGTCGGCCCCAAGCCAAATGTAATAGTAGTTACCACACTCCCTATATTTCAAGACGACCATCAACGACGTCGCGTCGCGCTATTACATTTTGGCTTGGCGCCGACTTCAAACAGATTAGACAGCACAGATAATAATACTACTATTTAAATGAATAAAGTATTAGGTATAGACAAGAATTGGCACATAGCAATTTATGAGGAGTCAGTTTATTTTACGCCTTTTAGTGTTTTTTGGCAGAGAGTTTTACAAAACCCTGTGCGGTTTGGTTAGTTTTTTGATTATTATTTGATTATTATAGGTGCTGTGATTATGAAAAAAACATAATGTTAGGTAGGTACATTGTTAGTGTGCATTTTAAATCATTGGTTTACATTTTTAGGCCCGGTTTCACCGGTTACAGATAAGTTTCGGGTAGCTTATATGACAGATAATTTGGCGTATCTTCCATATAAATTGTGTTAAACGTCTGTCAGATAAACTATCCGGAACATATCAGTAGGTAATCGGTGAAACAGGGTCTTAGTCTTGTTATGTTTTTTAGTACCCTACACAATTTATACAATCTTACATGAGTGACTGTGAGTGTGATACTGATTACTTGTGATGTTTTGAACATACTCGTAGGTATACCTACTCCATCCGTCATCGTGAAATACGAATATATTAATTCATACAACAACGGCATAAACTGACAAATCATACTTACTTGTGGGTGTACGCCGCAAGCGGGCCCTTTAAGTTGATAGCGGCTTTGCTTTGACAAAAAACAGAACGTGCGAGGGCGCGGCGCGGCGCCGCGATCACAGTGACCGTATCTAAGCGATTGGACTATACATATCTATACTGGTCGTCAAAGAAATGTATCTTTGATCACCAATTCTTAAATATTATATTTTTCCTGGGCGGCCTCCAAACAACCGTGACTGCACTAGTGCGAGGCTAGTGATTTAACTTTGTGTAGGTACCTAATCCACAAATTGTTTTTCTGAGTATGATTGTAAAGTCCCCTGCGACACAGAGTATACCTATATTCCTTATGCGGGAGTTGTCTTTAAAAAAAAGCTTAGTTCATCGCCGAACAGAAGGTAGAACAGGCGGTTCTGCCATCAAACTGGTAACTGGTCGCTTAAGAAATGTTACGTGGAAAGTCTTACCCTACACAATCATTACCTAACCGCTTCTCCTCAATTCCCTGAATCCATTATTACATTTTAAGAGAGCATCTATTGGATATTAATAATCACGTGTGTTTATCATAGACAGGACACGTTAACCCACGAGGCGGGCCAAATAATAGACTGTCAGGTAGGCAGAATGGCAAATGTATGTGCCCCCAAACCGTATAGCTTTTTCGTTTTTTTTTTATGGAATAGGCGGCAAACGAGCAGACGTATCGCCTGACGGTAAGCCCATGGACACCCGCAACACCAGAGGCGTCACAAGTGCGTTGCCGGGGAGGGGGATGGTGGGCGGGGTTGGGGTATGGGCCTCCGGTATCCTAGCTCACTCGGTGAAATACAGCACAAGCGCTATTTCACACCGGTTTTCTGTGAGGCCGTGGTATCACTCCGGTCGAGCCGGCCCATTCATGCCGAAGCGTGGCTCTCCCACGGCTCAGGAGTTAGAAGGGGCGGCAAAAATGTTGTAGCCTACTGGCGGCAAATATATAAATCCGCCACTGCCAGCCGTGCAATCGATTTGTTTTCCGTGTGGTGACGGATTAAGAATACGAAGTACCCACCCCTATTTATAACGTGGGTGTCGTAAAAGGTAAGGACTAAGGGAGCAGCAAACTACGTAGGGCAACATCACTGCAAAGGAAAACTAGAAACAAACAATCAATCAATGTATCAAATCAATGTTTGTCAGCGATGTTTGATTATACAAATCTGTTGTGTTTATGCAACTGCCAATCAAGGCTTCTCGGGTTCGATTCCCAGATCGGGCAAATCTGTTGTGTTTATGCAACTGCCAATCAAGGCTTCTCGGGTCCGATTCCCAGATCGGGTCAATGTGTTAGACTATGAGAGTGAGGGAACAGAGAGTGCACCTGTTTGTGCACATATTCGTTCACTACAATCATTGAGACCAGTCATCTACGCAGGACATTGTAGTACAATGTCCTGCGTAGTTGACTGGTCTCCTTTCATACTGGCCGTCGTGGTCGAAATCGTCAAGAAGTAATTAGTAGTATACTTTACGTTTTTACATTTTAGTAATCATACTGTTAATGAGGAGACCCGAGCCCAGCAGTGGGACATTTTTGGTTGTTGATGATGCTGTTAATATTTATGAGGTGCCACTAATCGTGTTAAAATATTTCCTCGCACAAAAAACCAAACAAGTAGGTACATGTCTGACTCGAGCAAAGATTTAAGTAAAATGTTAATATATCAGTTTTTGGTTAGTTTTATGTCCGTATTAAATTGATTTCACCACATTGGTATCGCTACGGTCATAAGATTTACTAATTTATCATAACATTGCTATTCAACCGTGATGCCGGTATTATAACTTATAGTTGCTTTGGAAACCATTCAAAGGAAAGAGGTTAATGGATTTATGAATAACAGTTGACTTCCAATGTGAAATAGTTTATTTAAAAATCTATCAGAAAATAAACCACATCAGTTTTGTATTTGGTATCAGCTCTGGCCGAACATTTTACCCATTAGCTTCTATTTGCAACAATTGGAATGTGACATCAGAAATTTTGAGCAGTTACATAGCAAACCTTAATTTGTACTCAAAATTATTTATCAAATGCGTGTGATCGCGTCAACTATAATTATTAGAAATGGAACCTCCATTAGTAATAATCAACAATGTTGTAAAATGCTATATTAATTTAATCATAAATATTTCTACACATTATTTATTAGTTACATTTACATAAGATTTCTATTTGAACCCAGAGCTTTTAGCGAATGCTGAAAAAATGAACCATGTCCACATTTACATTAATGTTTATACAACTTAATTATGAATATCACTCTATTAATATTTCGGGGCACTGTCTCTTGGGCGAAGATTCGTCTCCGACGGGCTCTTTTCGTTTCAGTGTCTTGCCTTCAGTATTTTCCTTTACATCGTCTACATTTGATTCGTGTTGATCAGTCTTGTGTACATTGTCAGTTTGTAGCCTGTCATTGTTAGAAGCCTCGCTGTCTACAACGTCTTCATCCACAGCACTACCAGCGTCCTGTTTCACCTCGCTCTTGTTGTCGTCCTGTTTCTCAATATAATCATTCTCGTCAACGTCGGCCTCAAGTCGCTCGGCGGCCTTTTGCGACGTCGCATTCTGCATTCCAGTGTTTGTCGATGCGGAAATTGACCGCTTGCTTACTGAGATACGTGACATGAGAGCTCTATGCAGCTGTGCAATATCAGCCGGAGACCCCTGTGAAAACAAAAACAATTAGTCATATACTATTCGAAATCTAAGACTATTATTTTTAAAACAGATCAACACTAAGCTAGTCAGACCATCTAACTTTCATGGAAAAGTATTTCATCTCACGTATGAAACCACTTATTTGCTAACGTTCATGACAAGTGTAAATTGAGCCTCATCAAAACAATCTATATTAGTAAATAAAATTGACAAATACAGTTATTGCTCTAATGGTGACTTAGCAACGTCCAACATCATTTCTATAAAAATACGCCTACGCTTTTTCAATCGTATTAATATTAGTAATTTAATCAAGTCACAAGATTCCTTTAAGCTTTACAAGTTAATAAAATTATTTCATAATTCTGATTAAAATAAAATGTAACAAAATTAAAATGTTTTTTAACATGCAACAAAAACTATCTAACAGTTTATTCTGTATTAACACATAGGTTTGAGGTCAACCGCAACAATGTCCTTTCTCTGCAAGAATAATAACTTATTATTCTTGCAGAGAAAGGACATTGTTACAAGAAAGTTATTAAAAGTTATTATTAATAACCAAATATCAAACATGCAACAGTCAGTAGTACCTCAGTTGTTAACACGAATATTTAATTATATATTATTATTTTCGTGCTTTACTATCAGTTTCCAAGGAACCTAGTTTTATAAAAGTTATCTCTTAATAAACTACAACCTTGTAAATAGAGTGTTTAAAATTGTTCAATAAAACAGTTTATATTTAATTCACAGAATGTAAAGAGGAAACTATAAATTCTTAATTCATTTCCTATAAAGAGATGTTACTTATTGTAAGGCTCAAAAGTGGCAAGGCTTAAATAGCTTTGAAATAATTTTCCCATTAGGAACACTTAAATTCTGGAATATTTTGAATGAAAACCTCCTTATATGTATGTTACCGTAAGATTGTCAAAACCGTTAGATTGCAATCTCGCGAGATTGCAAACAGTCGAAAGATTGTGAAATGTTACGACGAATCGCAAGTCGCGCGCTGATTGGTTGAACAGCATATGTCCCGCGCCGCCATAGTCATAAAGCATGTTATTATTTATACATGTAAAAGTCAAATAAAAGTAATAATAAGATTTAAACATTTCAAAATATCTAAGCTGACAGCCGAAAATCGTGGTTTTTTTTTTTGTAAAAAATAATTAAATTCAAATATCTCAAAAACGGTTCGATTTAGGATAGGGTGTTTCATAGTGAAATCAGTCAGAAACAGAAACGATGTATTTACACGCCCCCCTCGACTGTGAAACGTAAGAATCTGGCGTCAAGAAATATGGCGACCATCTGTGAAACGCCGTCGTGAGTGAGCTAGTTTAAGTGTAAAAGAGTTCGGAAACCTTACCATGATTAGGAATAATTTGACTTGCTGCGAGGCATCAGCGGCGGTGATCCGCAGCGACTTGGTGCCGGCGCGCTCCACCACCATGTCGGGCCACAGCTTGGTGTTGAGCACGACGCGCAGCGAGCCCGACACGCGCGCCACGAGCCGGGCGCCCGCCTCGCGGCCCCCGCCCCCGCCCCCGCCCCCGCCACCCGCGCGCCCCGCCTCCGCGTCGTTCAGCCGCAGCACGCCGCGCCCGCGCTCGCGCCAGCTGCCCGCCTCCCACGCGAACAGACGACACGATATCTGCCACACAACACTCACTTTATTATTGTGCACAACAGATACCTTCAACTTAGACTCGCTTAACATCAAACTACTCCCCGACCGATAACCTTGGTAAATCAAAGTATTATAATTATAAACTTTCACAACAATAACACAATGGAACTTCCATTTTTTACTTCATTACATGCAATAAGTAATTAACATCAGGGCTCTGTACTACAACTTTACTACAACCCACAGTTAGTAATCAACTTTTAAGAATCAAGTTGATACATTTTACCTCTGCCACCTCTGTTAGCCACCACAATCAAAAATTATTATAAAATAAGCTTGATAGTTATAAAAGGTAAAAATAGACCTGGGGCAGGTGTCCTGAACTATGCAAGGTCTAAGCAAGAGAAAATATTAAGACTTGCTAAGACTAATTTGTTTATGACATAATTTTGCTGTTCAAGATTTCCTATGCATGGGTAATAAGACAATTAAGACCTAAAAGATATAGTTTCTTGAAATGCCTATATACCTAGATTAATTAGGAAATTAGGTATCAAGGAAGACATTATGAATTAAAAAAGTTTTCTTTGTTACAAGTTATGTGAAAGAAAGAGGGCATTTTTAGGTACATTAGCAGCGGTGACATCAGATATTTACTTTGTGTCAGCCGTTTAAATTAATAAATAAATAAATGAGCACCTGCAATACATTGATCTCCCCCTCTTCCCCTGTGATTGTAATGTTAGTGGTAGGAGGTGGCGGTCGAGCGTGAGATCGTTCATATTCAGCTGCTGCAGCTGCCAACCCATCATTACTGCTTGGTACATCACTGGAGTTGTTCTCTTCCTAAAATTCAGATTATTAAGTAGTCAGTAAATTATTTAAACAGATGCTACAATAAGTTTCTAATGTACCTAACAATTTTTGCCCACATGTCTACATCTTGCTAATAACAAGATCAGTGCTATCTCATGCAAAACTAAAATGTATAAAGGACCATATGACACCTGACACAACTGTAACAGGACCTGATACTTCTTAAAAAAAGACCCCAGATGGATCTGAAACTTTTCGGTCAACCTGGGAAATATCAACTAGTAGGTGTCATCCAGTTGTAGTCAATCCTGTCATAATTGTGATTTTCTTTTTTTTATAAAAAAAAACAGGTTAGTTAGATACCACAGAAGTATATAATTAATTACTCTATTTGTACCCTTTTACATAAAAGACAATATTTTACCTGGTTATCCTTAACCGACGCAGCAGCGTTACTGAATAATAACTCCGTACTTTTATTAGATGTAGTATCCTCATTAGATGAAGCCTCTCCATTGTTCACAGATTCTTTTAATTCAACTCTAGCACTTAAATTTTGTCCAAATACAAATCCTGATGAAGAACTGGGAGCAGTTTGTGCTCCCGAGGGAGCATTAGATATTCTCGTAACATTTGTAGATCCTAGGGGTACAAACTTTGGCGCTTCAGCCTCTTGAGTTTCTTTAAGTCTGTCATCATTTGATGTCTCATCTTTTTTTTCACTCGCCTTTGCATCACTGATACCAAAAGTATCTGTGACTTTTAAAAACGGATTAGCACCAGTTTTCAACTGGGACGGCCGCAAGATTGATCCTGTAAATAAGTAGATAGTTTGTGTGAAAAGAGATCCAGCACAGGATTTAGAAGCATTTACCAGAAAGTTTGACACTTGTTTTGGCTTCACTTTCTGACTTCACAAGGTTTGGTTTCTAACATTTACATATATGTCCACACTAAGAATTTTTTTTTGATATTTTGAAAACTTTTCTCTAGTTCTCAATTAAGTAAGGTCACTTTTGAAAATATTTTTTTACAACAGTCACAACAAATAACAAATGAAAATTTATTACTTAAACTTACCAAATGGATTGCAGGATCCTTTATTAGAACTGGATGCAAAACTGGAAGAGCCAAAACCACCAAGCCTAGGTTTGGCCAGAACTGATCTTGATTGAGATGATCCATTAAAGAAATCTTCAATTGGGGATTTACCTTACAATGCACAAAGGTAAATTATTAATAAGTTATAACACTATAAACTACTCAAATAAAGTATTTACATAGTATAAAGTGTATTGAATGGATTTGGTGTTAGTCATAGAATCCCTATGGTAAAACGTCAATATAGAATTTTACATGTTTGAATCTTTGTTTACATCTGAGTATCTCTGATACTGCTTCTGTTTGGGCTCTGTTTCAACAAAGTCAACTAAACGCGTAGAAACCAACACCAAGAAATCAAGTACATAATTATGTACGTACTTTTAATACTGCATTAGTATTTGATAGATAGGTTTAATCGATTGTGAGAGATATTATAATGGCGTGATAACTCAGAAATAGCGTGAGACTAATTTTAATTGCATATTAATAAAATACAAAGAGGGATAATCAAACAACAAAAAGGAACCCGTTGACGATACAGCATGGACATATCGAGAAGAACGCAGTTTCTTACATATTATTAATATGACACTTATTACAGTTTCCACATTCAGTTATTTTGCAGAATTACCATTTATTTTCATAAACGACCTATAGAAATAGTGTAAAATGAAGAAACTTACCCTGCTTAGCGTCTGCCATTATTGAATTTGTAAGTTTTTTTTAGACTATATTTCTTTATACTAAACTGGAATGAAAATTATGAAGATTGATCCATTCCAGATTGTCTCAGACTTAGAGCATATATACATAGAGAAGTATCTGAACGGGCGCAAAGCGTGATCGGAATTCTGAGAGAGACTGAGTTTGGTTAGCGTCTGTCTCTCTCACGCAAGCTTCTGATTGGTGGACGCACATACCAATTTGCATGACTGATTTGGCGGGAAATACACCATCCTCTCTCACAATCGATTATACCAACCAATCAGAAGCTTACGTGAGAGAGAGAGAGACAAACTCTAACCAAACTCAGTTTCTCTACTCCGATCACGCTTTCCGCCCGTTCAGCTGCCCCTTTATTCATATATATATATATATGCTCTAAGGCTTGGTTTTCGGTAAGTATAAAACATTGACCTACAGTACATGGACTACGCATACCTACAAAATTATCGTGCCTACCTACACAAGAAGTTGGCGCATAAAATGGCTGCCTTTAGGGTTTAACCTATGTAGAGTGACTCGAAATGTCTATATTTCACTGAAATATTTAATAAATTGCATAAAGAACGATAACATTAAATAATTATAGTTAATTCCGATTGTTTTTTTATTATTTATAATGGATATAATGGATGGATTAAATTTTGAATGATGGACTTAAGACTAAAATCTAAAAATGAAAACTGGCCATCACGGGACACCCGGCTAGATATGATATGAGCGAAATATTAACGATTCTTGGGCTTCTACCCAAGAAACCGTAGGCCATTAGGAGTGCTACAGCGTTTTGTGACTCCATTGTGGGATAGGAGAGTGCTAGTCCTTTCCCTTTTCCCACCTTTTAGGCGTACATCACCTCCTCCCAAAATGAGGCCGTAGATTCCTCTTGGAATCCCCAAAATCCTAGTCTTTCTGTAGTCTGGGAATAGATGATCGTAGGTGAGGTTTCTCAAATTATTATTTTAAAACCATTTGTTATCGGCTATGAAAACAGCCCTATCCGTTCTATCAGCAACAAGACTAAAGAAAGAACAGAATTCAAACCATTCCAACCCCATTCAAACCAACGAGAATGTATATCGTTGTTTACCAATTTTTCGTAGCTCCGACGGTTCTGGGATACCGATATCAACATAAAAAGTACTTATATTATGTTGTCATTGAGCGAAATAACAAATTGAGTAAATAAAACACGTTTTAAATAGTTGTAATTAATTCATTTGTTCACACATTCAGGTTAGGGCACTGCGCAGTCACGTAATCGCGTCACGTCGAGAGTTCTGTTGTAGGATGTTTCATGGAAGTGCATCGAGCAGACATACCACATTTTATGTTGAGGGTTTATATTTTCCAAACCAATGATTTCGATCAATTTCTTTCTTAAAATTTCATTTACAGGAAATCTGATGAAGAAAACACCATGTTAACATATTTTTTTATATAATAATATAAGTATCGACACTTTAACTCTACCATCACTATCCTTAATCGTATGTAAACAAATCAAAGTGAAACAAAGCAAATAATACCATTAAAAAACTAACAAACGTCTTCGGAAATTATAAAAAGAATATGTTTAATACAATACAATAAACAAAATCGTAAAATATTGAACAATTTCAATGCATTTTTGTACTAACCTGTAAAGTGTCAATGTACAATGATTCTTGTTTTTTCTTGCACCAGATTGTTTAATGGAGCACGAAGGCATGATTTTCATGTCTAGGGCAAAGCCTTGGATACAATACAAACTAATTTAAAGCCGTAATTGGCACGAAAACAAAAACAAAATTTCCAACAACAACCGCTTGACAGCAGATCTACCTCAGAACTTGGTGCATAAAATGGCGTCGCCGGTCACGTATTGACAAGTGCATGAAGTCACTCAAAAGCGTTGCCAATATTAGTGCTCACTAAACTATGTTTATCTCTCTTTTCACACCAAGGTAAACATAAGTTAAAAAGAGACAAAATGCTTTTTTGTATATATGTGTCGATCTTATATAATTATATTTGTATAATGAATTGTTCGTATAGTAGAATAGGGCATCTCCTTATATTTTCTTTCCTCATTGGTATAAAATAATTAGTATCGATGGCAATAGTCGATAGTTTTAGTGAATAAAATACTTTCGATTTGCTGCAGCCCCAGGCAATCGCACGCACTGTGCGCACGCAAAAGTAAATAGCTGCTGACATGTTGACATAAAGGTCAAAATTAGTGTTACCAGGTCCCAAAAAAAAATTAAAGTAAATAGCTGTCAAAAGACTGGAATCAAATCAACTGGAATGTACAAATAGTATCAAATTTATCAATAGAATCTAAAAAATCCGGATATTTTGAGTTAAACGTCAATTTAAAACAACTAGAAGAATTTGTGACCGTGTAATCGTGTGCTGTTTTCTGTGCTAGTGCATAATATTTAAACTAAGTGTGAAATAAGAATTAAATTATGAGTTGAAACTTCTCAGAATATTTATTT
Organism: Diaphora mendica; assembly: GCA_949125395.1. Classification (NCBI taxonomy): domain Eukaryota; kingdom Metazoa; phylum Arthropoda; class Insecta; order Lepidoptera; family Erebidae; genus Diaphora; species Diaphora mendica. The sequence continues at coordinate 22,474,794 of OX421316.1, read as the reverse complement.
AAAATCTGATATCCGTTTCTGAAGAAAAAACAAGTGTGTTTACTTGGCCGCGCATAAGTCACACGGCGACAAGAAAATTATCAGAGGTATAAATTTAATTATATCTTTTGTTATTATAATACTTTGCTCATAACACAATTCATAACTTTTTATTAGGAACATGTAGAATATTAGAATGTGTTTTTATCAAACCTTTTTATTACAGTCGGTTTTTGGTGTGAAAGTAGTTTTGTAATTGATATGTAATTTTAAGATACAAGGATAACTATTACATTAATTAAGATTAACTCTGGGAGTCTGTCTGTTTGTAAGGGTAGCATGTCATTTGACATCTAAATTTGAAATGTAGGGTACTGATATTCAACCAAACATGTACCATATCTCAAATAGATAAAGTAATAATGTAGAAATTATTGGATTGCCAGCTTTATTATCATAACAAAAGCTTTAAATGAATATTTTAATGTTAACAGAGAAAAAGAATTTGTTTTCCTTGTCTGTCCGGCCTGTCTGGTGAAGCTCTGAAACAGTTAAAACAATTTCTATGATAACTTTGCTGCCACAATGTTATGTTAAATGTTAGTGTGGGAATAATTGTGCATAGGGATTAGAGTTCTATGCAAAAATTAAATGTGTTTTAAAGAATAAATTTTTAATCAGTGCATGGGACAACACGTTTTGTAATCCAAAAATTGTTGTTCTGAGTCTGGATGTTCTTTGAATCAGTTTCATGAATGTTTGTAAAGTTCCCTGCGGTACAGAATATATTCCTAGTATGGATGTAGTCAAAAAATAAAGAAAATAAATTAAGCATCTGTCAAAATTCTGTAAATTAAAATTTTATTTTCTTAATGTAACAGAAGGGCCCCCTGGCAAATAAATATACATTTCTTTAAAAACAAGACCTGCGTTAGCAATATATATTGTGCCATGGGGGACATTGCCGACATACTTGAAACGGATCCCTCTAGTACCAAATCTTTACGATGATGAGAATTTGCCAAGTAGTCAGTTTTTGAGCAACACTTGTCATTGCTTATTCAGAAATTAAAAATACCTAGATAAAACACTCGGAACTGCTGGCAATACCAGATTTAGTCCTTTTTTTTTTAATGTTTTTTTTTTTTTTTTTAATGATATAGGGGGCAAACGAGCAGACGTATCGCTTGATGGTAAGCGATTACCGCCGCCCATGGACACCCGCAACACCAGAGGCATCACAAGTGCGTTGCCGGCCTTTTAAGAAGGAGTACGCTCTAGTCTTGAAGGTCGTATTGGTCCGGGAATACCGCAGGCGACAGTTCATTCCACAGTTTTGTTGTGCGAGGCAGAAAGTTCCTGGAAAAGCGCACAGTTGTGGACTGCCAACCATCTAGATGATGGGGATGAAACTTCTGTCGCGTAGGACGATGGCGCCCTCGGAGCCCTCCCCATGATAAATGCGGTAGAAGATGCACAGCAGAGCTACATCTCTACGCAGCGCCAAAGAGTCTAGCCGAATTGAAAGTTCTTGGCAATCGACGACCCGAGTCGCTCTCCGTTGAATGCGGTCCAAAGGGAGGATCTGGTATTGGGGTGCCCCCGCCCAAAGATGGGGACTGTATTCCATGTGAGGCCGTACCTGCGCCTTATAAAGTGAAAGGCGGTGGGCCGGAGTGAAATACTGTCTCGATCTGTTGAGCACACCAAGCTTTTTCGAGGACAATTTGGCCTTACCCTCCAGGATGCCACGAAACTGGACTTCGCTCGATATGTCGACACCAAGAATTCCAATATTGGCTGAGGCAGATAGTGGAGTGCCTTTGAAACGAGGACATATGACCCACGGAAGTTTTTTAATGGTGAACGCGCAAATTTGTGTCTTTGTGGGGTTAAATTGGACAAAATTAAGTCTACCCCAATCTGAGAACTTCTCCAAAGAAGTCTCAACTTCAGACACAAGTTTGTTTCGACTCTCAATGACGTTTTCCCGAGAAATATTGGCGCGGCCGGTGTAAAAAGCATCGCCGGTGCTGTCATCCGCATAACAATGAATGCCGCAATTTTGCAGCATGTCATTGATATGGAGGAGGAACAAAGTAGGCGATAGCACACAGCCTTGCGGGACACCAGCATTCACAGATATAGAATCAGAGCATTCACCGTCGACTACGACCTTAATGCTTCTATCTGCTAGAAAGCTAGTGACCCAGTCGCATAATTTCTCGGGAAGCCCGTATGGAGCTTCGAAAGAAGCGCTTTGTGCCAGACCCGATCGAAGGCCTTCGCGATGTCCAAACTAACTGCCAAGGTTTCCCCCTTAGTCTCCATCGCCTGTGCCCAGCGATGTGTCAGGTATACCAGAAGATCACCAGCCGATCGACCCTTACGGAAGCCGTACTGCTGGTCGCTAAGCAGATTATGATCTTCTAGATACCGTAGGAGTTGATAGTTGATGATGGACTCCATTATTTTCGAGAAGAGGGAAGTAATGGCTATCGGCCTGTAGTTGGACGGATTAGAGCGATCGCCTTTTTTTGGGATCGGGTGGACTAATGCTGCCTTCCATGTTGTCGGGACTACGCCAGAAGAGTAGGAGAGCCGAAAAAGACGCGTTAAGACCGGTGCCAACTCTGGAGCGCACATCTTCAACACTATAGGGGGGATTCCATCCGGGCCACTCGACTTATGGATATCCAGGGATAAAAGTGCTATACGCACTGAGCGTTGGTGAAATCGGATATCCAACATACGGCTCTCGCACCGCGGTATGGTAGGCGGCTCCTGTTCCCCGTCATCCAAGGTCGAGTTGGACGCAAAGTGTTTTGCCAGGAGATCGGCTTTCTCCTTTGCGTCATAGGCCAACGGATTATTTCCCAAGTGCAAAGGTGGAAGCAATGTGCACCGACTTCGCCCTAGCTATGTCTCTTTTGAAGGACCTGGAGGCAAAGTTGTACTCCTTTTTTAGAGCGCTAGTGTTTTGATCCCGTACCGCCGCTGCGTCAGCCCAGGCTTGGTAAGCTTCCTGCTTCCTGCGAGAAGCTTTTTTGGAAGATGAACCAAACCAGGGCCGACACTTGAAGATTATAAATCGTTGATGGCGTGTGTTACGTTTAAGCTATGTGTGGGATCACATGCGTCCCAATACTAAGAGAAGACATATTATAAGAACTTATGTATTGAAATATCGCAGGACAGAGGAACGCCAGTCCGTCGTACATTTGATTATCGGCCTATTTCAGTTAATGAACTGCAATGGCTGGACATAGTATTGCGTATTGCCTCTCCCATTGTATTGCGTCGTTATCATCGCAGCAATGTGTAACTTTGTAGCCGTCCAACCTTACTACTATGATGTTTTTTTATGTATGGCCCTGCCAAAATGACTACTCTGCCTGATGGAAAGCATAACTAGAATCCAAGAGTGGTGGTCACCATACTCATTGCGAATGCAGACAATGCAGCATGGTGACCCACACTATGGCGGCCTAGTGATGCTTCTGCATCATTGGGCCTCCGGTTTCGCACTCACCAACGAAACATGACTGACAGCACGAATACTGTCATTTTACGTTGATCTTCTGTGCGAGGGTAGTAAACTTCAAACAGATTTTAGGTACCTAGCACACATTATAATACTACTATTTAAATGAATAAAGAATAAGGTATAGGCAATTTATGAAGAACCAGTTTATTTTACGCTTTTAAGTGTTTTTTTGGCAGAGAGTTTTCGTTGGATGTTTTTTGGAAGTCGGTTTTTTTTTTTATAAAAAGTTTTTATTTTTCAGTTTTTAGTGCAAACAATCGTAGGTAAGTAGTAAGTTGAACTATTTCATCAAATTTCGTCATCAAGAATACAAATAAGGTCTATACGTACCTACGCGTAATATTAAAATCATCCTCTAATTCCTAACTGTTGAAGAGTTTAACCTTCTATCATCAGTTCACCTAAATAACTTGAAAGTATACGACTGAAGGTCTTTAGATACATATGAAATTGAAAGAATTATCCTCCAACTCCTAACCGTTGAGGAGTTGTACCTTCCACCTTCCATCATCAGCTTACCTAAATAATTTGAAAGAATACGACTAAAGGTAACATATATACATATGATATTTAAAGATTTATCCTCCAACTCCTAACCGTTAAGGATTTGTACCTTACATCATCAGCTCATTATCATAAAATGATGACTACCAGGCGCAAATACGGGTGTAACTTCAGAAAATATACGAAAAATATAGTATGTGCCTATAAAAAATGAGGGTTTCCCTCGATTTCCCTAAGATCCCATCATCAGATCCTGATATGCTGGCAATGGGACCACCTCGGAAGCATACCCTTTCGAATACAAAAAAAAATTCAAAATCGGTCCACAACTGACGGAGTAATCGGTGAACATACATAAAAAAAAAAAATACATACAATGGAACATAGAACCTCCTCCTTTTTGGAAGTCGGTTAATAAAAAGGCACAGGGACGATTATTGTAATTATAGTACGATTAATTTTATGTATTTCAACCTCACTTATGTTTATAGAATATCAGTCAGGTCAAATGGTTCATATTTGGGAATTGCACTGATGATAATATTATCTGCTATCTATTAAAGAGATAGATATCTATTTAAGAGGTAGTAGAGCCACGCTGATTTCAGCACGAACGAGCCGGCTCGACCGGGGCGGTACTACCCTCGCACAGAAAATCAACGTAAAATGACAGTATTAGTACTGTCGTATTTCGTTGGTGAGTGCGAGACCGGTGGCCCAATGATGCAGGGGTGACAGTTATCGTGGTAAGTGTGTGAGCAGTGGAATGCTCGTAGAGTCATGTTGAGGGTGACGTGGATCGAGCCGTCGGCCAGGGAGACCTGTAGAAACGGTGGTGCCGCTGGCCGCCCGCGGCATAGAGAGGGGCCCAACCGCGGCTAACCACCCTGGGAGGCTGCCCCGTCAGGTCGCGCATAATCCACGGAGTGGCTCGTCGTGCCGGTTGGTGACCGGACGGTGGGACCAGGCGACCACTTCCGGGAGGGTACGGGAGCCCTTCCGTCCGACGGCTCGGTCACCATCATGCCTCACCGTTATGACGAAACAGCATTCCGAGTCTCAGTATTACACTGCCGCGATGACTGTCACGCCTTTTACGTTCCCATCCCCCTCCTCCTATTTTTTTCATGGCAGCACAGAAAAAGCACAAACGATGCACAGCGGCACTCCACTCTCCCACCAACTCGCTTTTTGAGGTGGAGTTCAATAACATCCGTGGACTCCATGCAAACCTCAACGCCGTCCACCAGCATCTAGAGACGGCACGGCCCGCCATGCTTTTTCTAACGGAGACTCAAATACGCCGCCCTACCGACACGACATATCTTCACTACCCCGGTTACGTGCTTGAGGAGTGCTTCCTCGCGAAGGCTGGGGTATGTCTTTTCGTCAGGGCGGATGTTTGTTGTCGCCGATTGCGCTGCCTTGAGGACCCATCCTTCTCCACCCTTTGGCTCCACGTAGATATTGGCTCTACGAGCCGAATCTACGTATGCCTATACCGATCCCACTCTGGAGATTCTGAGACAACTCGACTTTTCGAATATCTCAGTCAGGCAGCGGACAAAGCGCAGGAGCAGTTTCCGACCGCCGAACTGGTGTTTCTGGGAGACTTTAACGCCCACCATGAGTCCTGGTTGGGATCTTCCAGAACTGACCACGCAGGCCGGACTGTCCACACATTCGCTCTCACGCATGAACTCACCCAGCTGGTACTCCAGCCCACCAGGATACCAGACATACCGAGTCAAGCGCCTTCCTTGCTGGACCTACTGCTGACGAGTCACCCAGCGCAGTATAGTGTATCGGTGCTGGCCCCTCTGGGATCCTCCGATCACTGCCTGGTTTCCACCACGGTGCCTCTTGCTGCCCCCCCACGACCAGTGGCAGCAAAAAGACGTTTATGGCACTACTCGTCGGCAGACTGGGATGGAATGCGGGATTATTTTGCATCCATCCCGTGTGCTCAACGCTGCTTCAGAGATAGAGATCTGTCGCAAAGTGCAGCCGCCGTGGCTGGCGAAATCACTGTCGGAATGGAATACTACATTCCCTACAGTGAGGTCGCCAACCCGACGACCCGTCCCTGGTTCAATCGCGAGTGCGCCCATGCTGTTTCACTAAAGCAATCGGCGTATCGCGCATGGACCAGGGCCCGCGCTCACGGCTCCTCTGACATTGATCAACTAAAAGCAGCGTTTAACAAAGCCACTAGGGAATGCAAGAAGGCTTACATCAGAGCGGATGCCCAGCGCATCGCGCGGCTTGGTCAAGAACTCGTTGCATACCCTACGGGTAGCCGAAAGTTCTGGCGATTGGCTAAAGCCGTGCAGTCCAACTTCTGTCAGCCTTCGCTACCACCGCTGAAATATCCGGACGGATCACTTGCCCTTGAGCCGCAGGAGAAAGCGAAACTGCTGGTTGATCTCTTTGCGGCTAACTCGCGAATCGATGACCACGGCAAGCACCCGCCTACTATTCCGACCTGCGACACTACAATGCGGGACATTCGCGTCCGGCTGAGTGAAGTCCGTGCGGAGCTTCGGTCACTCGACGTCCGGAAAGCCAGTGGACCCGACGGTATCCCAGCGGTGGTTCTTACGAACTGTGCACCAGAGTTGTCTCCGGTATTGACGCGTCTGTATCGCCTGTCATATTCCTCGGGAACTGTACCGGAGGTTTGGAGAGAGGCGAATGTTCAACCCATCCCCAAAAAAGGCGACCGCTCCGACCCGGCCAACTACCGTCCGATAGCCGTCACCTCCATTATCTGCAAAGTGTTTGAGCGGATAATAAACAAACAACTGGTCCACTACCTGGAAGATCACTCCCTACTAAATGATCGTCAGTATGGTTTTAGACCGAACCGATCTACGGGTGATCTTCTAGCGTACGTCACACACCTTTGGGGTGAGGCTATTGACAGGCATGGGGAATCCCTGGCCATTAGCCTTGATATGGCCAAGGCCTTTGATAGGGTTTGGCATCGTTCGCTTCTCTCCAAGCTACCGGCTTTCGGTTTGCCCCCCAAACTCTGCAACTGGGCTGCCGCATTCCTGCACCAGCGCCGCATCAGAGTCCTTTGCGACGGTGCGGCCTCCGATTTTCAGTCGATTAATGCCGGAGTACCGCAGGGCTCCGTCCTGTCGCCCACACTGTTTCTTCTGCATATCAATGACATGTTAGCCCTTGGCAACATTCATTGCTATGCAGACGACAGTACAGTTCACGGACGATATTTTGGACATCCAACAGCCAAGCTTGCAGATATCGAGGAAAAACGACAGGAGCTTGTCGTTCAACTCGACCATGTTCTGGGCCGCATTTCTCAATGGGGCTGTGAGAATCTGGTCGAGTTCAACGCCAAGAAAACACAGGGGTGCGCGTTCTCTGCCAAAAAGTATCCATTCCTTCCCCTTCCCACTTTTCAGAACACTCAAAGCTAGGTGTTTTAAACAGGGTGAGACGGTTCTTCTCGCCCGAGCATCTGTGTCTTCTTTACAAGACCCAGGTTCGCTCGTGCGTAGAGTACTGTTCTCATCTTTGCGATGGTGCCGCACAGTACCTGTTTGATGCTCTCGACCGGTTGCAGCGGCGAGCAATCCGCATTGTCAACAGTCCTGAAGCCACCGAGTCCCTTGAGCCCCTGCAGTTGCGTAGAGATGTCGCCTCTATGGCAGTACTCTATCGCTTGTATCACGGAGAGTGTTCTGAGGAGCTCTTCCAACTGGTCCCCCCTTCCCCCTTCCTCTACAGGACAACACGTGCCGGCCTTGGAAGTCACCGCTTCAGAGTGGTAGACATACGATCTCGTACTCATCGCTTCGGTTCGTCCTTTCTGTGCCGAGCGGTCAAAACCTGGAACTCACTTCCAGCGCACGTGTTTCCCTCCCACTATGATCCCGGGTCCTTTAAGCGGGGCGTAAAAAAGCATCTCACTAGGCGGCCATAGTGTAGGTCACCATGCTGCAATGTCCTTATTAGCATTGAGGATGGTGATCACCACTTTTAGAATCTGCTCGTGCTTTCCATCAGGCAGAGCAGAGTCATTTTGGCACAGCCAAAACTAAAAAAAAAAAAAAAAAAAAAAAAAAAAAAAAAAAAAAAAAAAAACTGCGCGAGTTCGATAGATCAGCTAGTCATCCCTAGAAGGCGATGAAGTGTTTGTATTTGGCATACCGATTGGCAAAACTTTTCGTCATTTGAAAGAATGTTTTCACTATAATTAGGCATCCTAACAAACATGATCACCATCATATCGCAGTCAACTGCTGGACATAGGCCTCCCCAATTGCACGCTCCTTGATTCGATCATCGGCTTCTCGCATCCGGATCCTACCAGCCATCTTGCGCAAAACTCATCACTCCACCTGGTATGTGAACGTGAACGCTGCTTTTACCGGGATGCAGTCTGCACTCAAGAACACGTTTAACGATTAACGGTTCTGCGGTTAATATGGCCTGCCCACTGTCACTTAGGCCTGCTAATCTTGGACAGGGTTAGCTATGTTGATGACTTTGGTTCTCGAAATTTAGGATCACTTCGTGAGGTTATTCAGCAACTAAAATTAATGAATGCAAAAGTCAGTTTAATATACCTACCTTTTTTATTTCATTTTACACGTTATCAGGAGCATAGAAAAGAATGTAAGGTTATTTGTACTTTTCAAAAAATGATTCAAATCGTGCTTTAAATTGCCTACCTCGTTGGTCTAGTGGTTAGCGTAAGCGACTGCAGATCAAGAGGTCTCGGGTCCGATTCCCGGGTCGGATTGCTGTTGGATTTTCTTACAAGAAATTCTTAACAGCAGTCTAGAGTATGGAAGATGGCGGTGTTTCCCGCCCGTGCCTCGGAGAGCACGTTAAGCCCTCGGTCCCGGTTATCATGAACATCTATGGCAAACGTTATTGGAAAGTCAGTGCCCTCAAATATACTGACAACTAGTTCAACCTTCGAATTCAGTTCACCCTCAGAGTTGCGGCGGTCCGATGCTAGTCGCTCCGTGTAAAAACTGATATTCAGGTAAAACCGGTTGAACTAGTAGCCGACTCAAATCTTGGGATTAATAAACGCTAGGAAGATGATGATTTAAACTGTGATTTAAATATTCTTGATAGACACTCAATCAGTTTTTGTTTCCTACTCTACGTCCAATGTCTGCCAATGTTTTTGCAAAATTTCATGATAATTTTACGAATGGCATGGAAGCACATAAAATACAACCATAATTTTTCTTTGTATGTTGGCAGTTAACATTCTACGTGCAAACTTACGCGTATATTGTCTTGAAATTGAAAGATACACGTTTTGCACTTTAAATAGTTTTACCGACTGTTTATGACACCGTATCTCGGGTACTGCAGCCTCAATACGCTACAAAAAGGCTTCCAAAGAATACCGTTTTGTTCTTAGTGAGAGCATAAAGTTTAATTTTGTTATCATATCTAAATTATCAGGAATAAGATACCGGAAATTACTTAGATAAAGCTTATCTGATGTCTGAATTTTAGGGCGAATAATGTAAATTTTTTAGATATTTTTATCAAGCTTAATATAATAGGTCTTTACCTATGAAATTGCCGTTTTGTATGCAATAAGTGAAAGTACTTATTTTTTCAAACTTTTTTATTTATGTTATTCGAAGTAATCACCCATGCAATTGACGCATCTTTGCCAACGCATTGGCAGTTTATTGATGCCCTTCTTGTAAAAATCAGCTGGACGGGAGGCAACAAACTCTTCAAAGGCATTTTGTACTGCCTCTCGGGAATTGATTTTTTTACCCACTAAAAAGTTGTCTAAATTTTGGAAAAAGTAATAGTCGGTAGGTGCAAGGTCTGGTGAGTATGGGGGATGAGGGAGAGCTTCCAACCCCAGCTCTTGTAGCTTGGACACTGTATGTTGCGCAGTATGGGGTCGCACGTTGTCGTGAAGGAGCAGTGGGGACGACCGATTGACTGAAACTGGTTGAAGATGTGCAAGCTTCTCCATCATTCTCTCCAGTTCTTCACAGTACACATCTGCATTAATGCTCATGCCGTTTTATAAAAAGCTGTGGTGAATCACACCCGCACTAGACCACCAAACAGTGACCATCACCTTTTTAGGGGTCATTTTTGGTTTAGGGCATTGCTTTGGTGCTTAACCAGGGTCTAACCAACTTGCTGAGCGCTTTCGATTGTCAAACAGAATCTATTTTTCGTCGCACGTAACAATTCGTTTCAAAATTCCTTCATTTCTTTGCCTGTTGAGCAGCGCAAGGCAGGTCTCGACGATCGTTAAGGTCGTGGGGCACCCATCTATCAAGCTTTTTTACCTTGCCAATTTGTCGCAAATGGATAAATATTGTTTTCATGCTTACATTAAAAGCTGCTGCTAGCTCAGCTGTAGATTGAGTTTCGTCAGCTTCCACAATCGCCTTTAATTCATTATTGTTAACCAAAGTCTCCGGACGACCACGAGCTTCATTTTTCAAGTCAAAATTTCCAGAACGGAACCGGGAAAACCATAACGGGTTGTGCGTTCGTTTGTACAGTTCTCTCCGTAAACGTTTTTGATGTTACGTGCCGTTTGTGTCGAGTTAGTGCCACGACGGAACTCATATTCCATAATTACACGAATTTTTAAAGTATCCATTATGACGAAAAATATTCAAATGTAATGGAAATACAACGCTAATCAAAAAACAAAAGACTGAGTTTGTTAATAGAATGTCATGGTTTTAAAACAAAATTAATTTGAATTTAGAATACAGAGCCATTACAAACTTCTTTTTATTTGAAATGACAGTACTGAAGAACGGCAATTTCATAGGTAAAGACCTAATATTAGCTTTAATCACTGACACATTATACACACATCAAAAGTGTCTAGGGATCAAGCATTTTTATGCGGATTTCTTGAGATTGAGATGTGGCTTTGGCCCTGGCCTGCTCAGTCGCCAGACTTGAACCCGATTGAGCATGCATGGGATATGCTACAGAGAAGAGCTCTGCCGAATATGGAGGGTATCCAGTCGCAAGAAGACCTTTTTTTGTTGTTGCAACGAACATGGGCGGCCATTCCACAGCGTGATTTGGATGAACTCATTTTGAGTATGCCAAACCGATTCTTGTGTTGTTAGTGTTCGCGGTAGAAACACGGATTATTAATTGTTTAAGTTACCTAATAAAATTTTAAAGAAAACTGTTATTGCAGTCTTTTTTTCGAACTTTAATGTTAGTGGTTCAAATGTCAAAAATCCCTATATTAGGAAAATGGCAAATTTCTTTATTAATGCAAAGGTGACTTGGTTTATCGTTACTGTGACAAACGAAAACACTTTATTTGATGAATCCTTAAAGAAAATTTTAATTAATATCAATCAGGAGAAAAGTTATTACAAAAATATATTTTGATCCCTAGACACATATGTTGATCCCTAGATACTTTTGATGTGTGTATTTTGTCAGTGGTTTTAATATATATTATTATAATATATCGGTGAATAGTTATGTTGATGTTACATAAAGCGATAATTTTTACATAACATTATTGATTTATATACGTTACACAAAGTAAGTGTTCTATGTAATGTTTAAAAATATTATTTAGAATAGTTAAATTAATAAAAAACGAAGTATTAAAGTTTCGAGAGTTGCGAGCACAAATGTTAAAAGGGGAATACCCCGTTTACCTTTACCACCTTTAAGCGTCTACAACTCAAGGTCATAGATGAGAGACTTTATATAAGGTTGTAGACGCTTCATACACGAACCAAAAGAGTTACCCAGAAATCGTTTTTATTCTTAAAATAATCCAACACTGATAGATTAAATATTTTTATATGAAGTTCTCGCCAATTCTGAATACATAGAATGGTAGAAACCAATTCAGAAAAACATAATTTCTGGCGTTCTTATAGGCAGAAACCTGCTATTGATACGCCCAATATGATACAAAGTGAAGTGTCGGTTTACGTGCAACATGCACCCTGCAAAGTACTACCACAGAATAAATAATAGTAGTACTACGTACACGCGATGCAACTTCCAATCTTGCAAATTTTGACACAGTTACTGGAGAATACTTATTTATGCTGCTTCCCGTGAGTTGTTGGAAATTACTGCAACGAAGTAAAACAATTAATAAAGTCGTTTAATAAACATCCTTTTGCAGTAGTGCTTATTTAAATCTATGTAAATAGTCTTCGACTCGATACAGCATCGATTTTGATTTTATTCAAATCTTGCCATGAAAAACAAAATAGTGTCAGGTATTTATCTGCATGCTACTTTGAAGCACCTTCTAAGAATAAGAGTGAGAATATCGCCTCATGTATTTACGTACCAGGTTACATTTCATATTGGACTTTAAATTACACAATTTAAATTTAAATAAAAATAAAATAAAAAAAACACAAATCTCAAAATGAAAATACTAATAAACTGACGAAATATTTTAATGACTTGTTTTGCTGGAATTAATACAATATGTATCGTTGATTATAATTATGAGTGACTTTTTCTTTGTTTTGAATTGACCTTCGCAATTTCTAAATACTGTTATCGCATAACTTGTGATTGTTTGTTGAACATTGATAATACATACAGTGACAGGAACTAATGGGGAACAATCAAAACAATGTTTTCTCCATTTAACCGTGTTTCCGGTCCCTTAATGGGGCGGCCCACTGGTAGGGGGTTTTCACTTCTCAGTTTAGGTGTATTTCGCCGAGCGCCTCCCGGGAAGAACTATGTGGCAATGGTTGCCACTCTGCGCTCGGCTCGCACGCTAGCCGCGTCGCGCGTAAATAAGTTGAATAATACGTGTAGGTACTTACTACGAAAAATGACTTCAAAACGAACTAATTGTTCGTACAAAAGGTACTGTTCTGTTGACAGGTGTTTCAATAAAAGGAAGAACAATAAATATATATTCGTTTATCATTTTTCAAAATTCCGAAAGATATTAAAGGTAAGCTTTAATTTGATGTACCTATTTATGTTAATCATCACATCTCAGATTACTTAGCATCACATAAATAACTGTATTAGATAGGCAAATAATGTGGTCGATTTTGTTATAGATAGGTCATATTAATTATTCTTACTTACCTCCTATTAATTAAAAGATAAAATAATTACCTACCTACTTAGAACACAAAGAAAATTCTATTCACTGTTGATTGAATACCAGATTGTTTATTTTTACCACCAAACCAATTTAAAATAAATTGTAATTACTTATTTAAGTTTACATAGTAAGTACCTATCTACTGTACTCACCTAGCCTAAGAAATTATCAATAGTAGTAGCCTGAGAATATAAGGCGTACTTACTCGTTTTTTGAGGTTTGTTTACAACTAGGTACTTATAAACTATTAGGTATGATGACATACAAACAAAAAACAGTTTGTGACTTTTGCTAACATAATGCTTTATAAATGTTTTTACAGTCAAGTCAGTATTATCGACATTTTTTGTCAATACAAAAATCTGTAACTTATCACGAAGGAACCCAGAACGAGTAGTACGTAACGTAGACATGATTATTATGTTTGTTAAAATTTTCCTTCTTCATTACTAAAGTTGTTATATTTTTATAATTAATTTTAATATTTACCTAAATGTACAGCAAGCGGCAGCCCCGTGCTCTTGTAATAAATCGAGCGGTGTCTAACGGAATATGAACGCTCGGGCCACACGACAACATTCAAATTCGCGTGCAAGGTGACAAAGTTGAAAACTTTTTATGCCTAAACTTGACTTTCGTTCGACAGTGACACTTCTGTACGACAGTACTATTAATTATTCTGTGCCACTGGAACCGTATTCACAGTTTTCCAGAATAGAAAATAAAGCGATTTGAATCGATTTATACACCTTTCATAGGATCACATCTCATTTTAAACAATTACTTACATATTTTTGCAATAATTCTAATATATAAAAAAAAAACACTGTTTACTAAACTTATTATTTACTTATGGCATAATTCTGTATTTTAATTGCTTTCGTGTTGTATAATTTTATTTAATCTATGTTGGATTTTACTCAGAATAAACACCCAAACATTCCTACACACAAAAAAAAAAGTATAAACTAAAACCCAACTACGACAAAAAACGATGCTGAAAAAGTATGAAACAAGTTTGGAAAGCCGTAGTCACAAGTTGTTAAAGTGTTATGGTGCGTTTCTATGTAACGTGTGACTACGGCTTTCCAAACTTGTTTCATACTTTTTCAGCGTCGTTTTTTGTCGTAGTTGGGTTTTAGTTTATACTTTTTTTTTTATTTAAAATGTTTTGGTGCCGTTATTAATATATAATATATATATATATATATATATTTGAAATGTACAAGTAACGCCCTTTCCAATGATACCAAACACGGCATATTTATCTCAAATTATTTTTTTAATTCATTACTTTATGTCGGCTAGAGGGCGCCACATTTGATTCAGCGACACGTCATATAGCCTATAACCAGCAGACGATCAAGACGCTTCTAACGATACCTCATTTGTCCAGTTCTAATAAGTAGTTAAGGAGCTATGAGGGAGCAAATGAACATACATACATACATAGCCTGTCAAAATCATAACCCTCCTTTGGCTTTGCCGTAGTCGGGTAAAAAGTAGACATCGTTAGCTTATCGTTAGCTATATAGCTTACAATACAGTTAAATATCTATATACATAAAAAAGTAAAAACTAAAACCCAACGTGTGACTACGGCTTTCCAAACTTGTTTCATTCTTTTTCAGCGTCGTTTTTTGTCGTAGTTGGGTTTTAGTTTTTACTTTTTTTTATTTAAAATGTTTTGGTGCCGTTATTAATAATATAATTAATATATATTTGAAATGTACAAGTAACGCCCTTTCCAATGATACCAAACACGGCATATTTATCTCAAATTTATTTTTTAATTCATTACTTTATGTCGGCTAGAGGGCGCCACATTTGATTCAGCGACACGTCATATAGCCTATAACCAGAAGACGATCAAGACGCTTCTAACGATACCTCATTTGTCCAGTTCTAATAAGTAGTTAAGGAGCTATGAGGGAACAAGTGAACATACATACATACATACATAGCCTGTCAAAATCATAACCCTCCTTTGGCTTTGCCGTAGTCGGGTAAAAAGAGTAAGGTGACTGACTGACTGACATGCCCAGAGATCAACGCACAGCCCAAACCGCTGAAGCTAGAATCCTGAAATTTTGCATGTAGGTTCTTTATATAACGTAAGTGAGCACTAACAAAGGAATTTTGGAAATTCCACCCCTAAGGGGGTAAATCAGGGGATGAAAGTCTGCGTGATTGAAACCACGTGTAAAAGCTAGTCTATAAATACTTAATTACTTGACACATTATGATGAAGAATATGATGTTCTCCTAGCCGGTTACGGCAACGGCAGCTAGTCTCAACGGAGACTAGCCAACTACGCAGGAGATATAATATTCCACAGGTGTGGAATCAAACACAGGTGCACCCTCTGTTCCCTCTATCTCATAATCGATAGGACGGTTAACCGACACGATCGGGGAGAGATCAGGCGCGGGCCCAACAGCTTTACGAGCTCCGAGTGACACATTATAATATTAACAACACAACTTAGTCCTAACAAAAACATAGTAGTTTTTTTTTAAATTTTGTACAATTGTTGAAATAAATTTAATTTAAATTCACAAAGTAAGTGCAAAATATATTGCTAATTTAAATATTGTCTCAAAGGCAAAATAGCAGACAGCTATGTATAAAAAGACTTTCTCGGTATAGTTGACTAGACTCCGTTAGACCTTCGCGGCTTCGTTCGGCGATAGGTTGATTTGATGGATTGATTGATAGCTATAATACTTTAATTTTAGAAATATATTTTAATTATCCTCCTTAACAAACTTTAACTCCCCTTTAACTAATTACTCCACTTCCTAGGTTTATTCTATTGCTACTTTTTAGAGCTGTATTAGCAATGTTGAAAATCGGTCTGACTTAACTACTGGGAAATAAGAAAATACTGCTACATTAAAAAGTGATCGGTATGCTGAGTCATTGTGATTGGACGAGTTCGGTGTTGCGGGCTGCAACGGTTAGACGGCTGTTTGGACTGATTGTCGAGTCACTTTCGGCTGATAAATATTACAGTCAGTGGCTCGTATTCAGCCTTGCTGAATCGTGGCTTTTCATTACCGTTCGCCAATTATCGAAATATTAAATTGTGCATTATGGTGTTGTGATCGTGTGTATATTATTTAGGATCTGTGATATTGTGTCTTATAATAAGATAATAGTGTAGTGTTATTTTTATAATTATTTAAGTGTAAAATGAAACTGTTTACCTCTGAAAATGGTGTGCAATATTATCCTGTAAATATGGGTAAGAATTATCCTTGCTATCTAGGTATCTAACCTACTTATTTTTTATGTTTTATAAATTGTAGTAGCAGTCACGTATGTCAGAAAATTGATTATTAATACAGAAATGTTGTTTTAAAACTGACAAAAATTTTGTTTAATAATAATAAATATTATTAAAATTAAATACCAATTAAAGATCGACCACATCAAATGATAATGCCTATTTGTATGAAACACATTAGAGCAAGATCAAGATAGATATAGAAAATAGTTTATTCATTTAAATGCGTGATAATACTGATAATGTTTATAATAGAAGCAAAAGTAAAACTGGCTTGGCGATATCTTATGTTTTTGTTTCCTCACTTACAGTCCGTTCACACATGGTCTCCGATTTACCGGTACATCGGTCAGTTTATTGGATACGTTTTTTTTTTGGAGTTGTATGAGCACTGTGCACAGTGTTCACATATGACACAATATTCTGTATACACTAAAAAATATCGGTCCGATAAAAGTATGGTATTCCGTATCGTCATCGAATAATGGACAACTTTGCCGGAGAGAGTAGCTAGAGGTGGTAAACTGTGAATTTGCTGTGTGAACATCGCGTCCGTTAACGATGGTTACATTCAATGTAATACCTACGTTGCCTTTGAGAACCGAGTATTGAGAGATACCGGTATTGTAAATACGGAGACCATGTGTGAACGAGCTGTTATTTAGACCAATAACTTCACTGCATGTCTATTTTTAACCCCCGCTGCAAAAAGAGGGGTGTTATAAGTTTGACGTGTGTGTCTGTCTGTCTATGGCACCGTAGCTCGCGAACCGATGAAGCGATTTCAATTTAGTTTTTTTTTGTATGAAAGGTGAGTTATGTGCGAGTGTTCTTAGACATGTTTCATGAAAATCGGTAGAGCCGTTTAAAAGTTATGGGGGTGAAAGTGGGGAAGAATAACCGAATGTCTGCAAAAATATCATCGAGTGGGGTCTCAAATGAAAGCGCATAACGTGTTTTTTACTTTTTAAAGGGAACTCAGGTTATTATGTCGGGGTTTTTTTTTATTTTGAGAATTTATAGTTATAAAAGTACATGTAGGTACTACTTATATCCCAAACTTGAACTCTGAGTATGTTCTACTTAGTGATGCGTGAACATAATCTTTCGACGTAGATAACATATTTATCAGTACAATGTTACTTGACCTATTAATTAACGTTACGGTGCAAAATGTTGGGGGCGAATAAAAATTTAAATATTTTATATTACCTAAATATTATTATTTAATTGCATTTTTCAAACGTTTTTGGTAAAAATTGTTTTACCATCTTGATTACAAGGATTAAAATCAAAAATTTTAATACAATGACACATGACAATTGGGTTTTCCCACATACGTATTTTTCATATTACTGTTATCTTTTTTATACTTCTGTTATTAAAAATAGACTTAAATTTTGTTCCTATCAATTGGCTTGTGTGTTTTGTGGTATAGGATAGTTAGATTATCCTGGGTAAGGAAAGTAATAAATACCCCCGGTGTTCCTTGGGAGCAGCAGCTTTGACTCACTTCTCTCTCACTAAATACATTAATAATTATAAGTAATCAATAATACCCACTTACTTAAGTGTAATTTATCTACTTGTAAATATTGAATGCGAGTTTTATTATTTTATTACTTTATGACTAAATGGGCGTGTTCTATTTATACCGATAACACATACATCACCACCCCATTCAAAACAAAATAGTTTCTTTTAGAATAGATAATGCTGACATTGGACACGCCCATATTTTAGGCACCATACCGTGGGAGAGCCACGCTATGGCATGAATGGGCCGGCTCGACCGGAGTGATACCACGGCCTCACAGAAAACCGGTGTGAAATAGTGCTAGCGCTGTGTTTCACCGAGTGAGTGAGGATACCGGAGGCCCATACCCCAACCCCTCCCCCTATCCCCCCCATCCCCCAAAGGCCGGTAACGCACTTGTGACGCCTCTGGTGTTGCGGGTGTCCATGGGCGGCGGTAATCGCTTACCATCAGGCGATACGTCTGCTCGTTTGCCGGTCTATACCATAAAAAAAAAAAAAAACTCTTTAGTAAAATATGCAAGATGTTTCACAATTACGCGTCATATCATAAAGCCTTGTTTGTAGTTCTACCTATCTTACGAAGACATAGGGCTCCTACACATAACTGCGAATTTGCAACGCATCCCAAATATCTGGGAGCTCGCACGAAGGCACCGCAAGAACTTCACGCCGCGCCGTATGGCATCGCATCGCAGTTATGTGTGGGAGCCCATACTAAACTATGGAATAACTACTAATCGTAAATCACACAACAAAAATTACGCGAAGATTGGTTTTATACAACTTCTCAACATCGATCGTTGGACCCTCCGACTAGGCATGATAATCTCGACTGGTCGGAGGATCCTCCATTTGTGCTAGAGGGACATTACCACCTGTTCCATCTAATTATTTTGCATAAAAAGTTAAAAAGTTCGATATATATAGGTAGTAGAGCCACGCTGATTTCAGCACGAATGGGCCGGCTCGACCGGGGCGGTACTACCCTCGCACAGAAAATCAATGTAAAATGACAGCGTTCGTGCTGTCGTGGTTCGTTGGTGAGTGCGAGACCGGAGGCCCAAATAGTCTAGTCAACAAGTTCCATACTTGTTGACTAGACTAAAAGATGCATAAGCATCACTAGGCCGCCATGGTGTGGGTCGCCATACTGCATTGTCTGCATTCGCAGTGAGTATGGTGACCGCCACTCTTGGATTCTACTTATGCTTTCCATCAGGCAGAGTAGAGTCATTTTGGCGGGCCATACATAAAAAAATAATATATACCTACTTGTTTTCCAATTGTTCACCACTAATAACATTCACTTAATTCTTATCTTACAAATTTTTGCCACTTAGAGATACTTGCAATTTTGCTCTTTCATATTTACTCTGTCAAACTTCTGTATATTATTGTTGTTGGGACATAGATGGATAGTTTATTTGAATTGGTGTTTTTTTACATCTTATGGGGCGTCAAGTCATTAGATTAGATGATTTTGGCGATGTTTTGAATTTCGCTGGACCTGCAGCAATGTTCGTGAGATTTTTTAAATATTTGTTTTAAATTGTGTTGAATTTATTAAAGCAAAAAATATAGTTCAGTACTTAGTAGACGTATGTATTACGTATCATCATCAACAGCCTTTAACAGTCCACTGCTGGGCATAAGCCTCTCCTTAGAAAGGAGGATTACTTATGCTGGACAAAAATTACGATCTATTATTTACTTACTTATAAAACTTTTTATAAAAAAAAACCGACTTCCAAAAACATCCAACGAAAACTCTCTGCCAAAAAACACTAAAAAGCGTAAAATAAATTGGCTCTTCATAAATTGCTATGTCCCAATTCTTGTCTATACCTAATTCTTTATTCATTTAAATACTAGTATTATAATGTGTGCTAGGTACCTAGAATTTGTTTGAAGTCGTTGCCAAGCGACTATCGCTTAGATTTTTGTAATTGTTCGTTCCTTTTTGGCTTAGCACCGACTTCAAACAGATTCTGAAAGATGTCTGAAAAGCCCTTGCCCCTCGGTTGCATTAATTATGTGACGTGTTTTAATAACTTTCTTTTAATTCAGGTATGGAGACTGACGAGGATGTGTCGCGGTGCCATATGCTGGATAACTTACCACCCATCAGTTGCGATCCTTCGTCAGAAAACGATGTGGGAAATGGTTCTAATGACATTGGTGACATGACCTTTTGTATGGGGAACTATGTTAGTGATTTTATGAAGGTATGTACATCTGAACTTAATTTATTGACAATTACTTAGTTCTATGTTTAGTACCTGATATTGTCTATACTATCTATACTAATATTATAAAGCTGCAGAGTTTGTTTGTTTGTTTGAACGCGCTAATCTCAGGAACCGTTGGTCCGATTTAAAAAATTCTTTCAGTGTTGGATAGTACATTTATCGAGGAAGGCTATAGGCTAATCATCACGCTCAGACCAATACGAGCGGAGCACCAATGAAGAATGTTACAAAAACGGGGGAAATTTTTTACGCTACTGGCAATATGAGACGTAAACGACGTTGCGTGGTTCAGCTAGTATTATAATATAGAGTTAGTAAAGTAGCTTTTGGACACGGCTCCGCCTGCCGGCTATGGCGGTATAGAGAAGCATATCCTTCCTCAAGAAACAAAGTATCTCCATGCCAAATTTCGTAGAAAACGGTGCAGCGGTTGAAAAGCGTAACCGACAGACAGACAAAGAAAGTTAATTTCGAATTTATAATATTAGTATGGAAATTAGTGTTCCGAAAAGGGCTAAAAGTCATATTTATAAATACAACAAATCCTAAGAACTTGACGACACAGACGCAGAACTTTTTTACGCAATACTGTCCATTTCTACCGATGAGTACTCTACATATTCAGATATAACCAATGAACGTATAGGATTCTCCACGAAGCACGACCGTCTTGTTGCGAGTTACAGATTAAAACAAACACAAAATGGTGGTGGGTCATTGAGTGTTCCCAGCTTGCAAAAATATATTTGAATGTTTTTGTTGTATTTGTCTTTGTTCAAAACATAATAAATATATGCGATCGATATCATTACTTATTTGGTCACAACACTACAACTATCAAATTAGAACTGTCATCGAGAAAATAAAGAAATGGAAAGAGTATAGTAAATTATACACATAAATAATGACTCGTTGGTCTATCGGTTAGCCGGACAAGGTCGGCCGGACAAATAGGATCCAGGGACAAATCCAGACTGTTTTGTCTGTCTGTCTCAGACTGAGACAGAGAGACAGACTAGCGCAAGTATACTTGAACGTGTATGCCCGCCTTTAGTGTATGCGACTGCCGATGTAATATTATTTCAATAGATAACCGAGACCATGCAAATAAAGTTTTCTTTTTCGGTATGGTCTTATGACATCGACGCGGCGACGGGATGAATAGAGGAATGTAAATAGTGTTCTAATGTACGTAGGACTAACTTCATGTATCTTTACGTAAATGTGCCTTATCTAATTTAGTGGCAGTATGTGATCTTAAGACCGGATGTGACATAAGGACTGATAACTCCAGTAACTGCCGTGTATGAGTCATGAGGACAATAACAAATTCGTTCACGACTATGTCCGTCGAACGATTGTTCTATATATTATTATGTAGAGGAATATGACTATTAATCACCTACATCTTAACAAATAATAAGACACGTAAAACGGGGCAAGAAGGGCGGGTCTTGTTTAATTCTACGTCAATAATCAAAAAACATAATACGAGTAATACATTAGTGTAGGAAATAGAAAATCATAGTTTCAATTTATAACCTCTGCTATGCAGAAACTTTGTAGAACGATTTATTAATTTATTGACTTTATGAACAAACTCAACAAATTACTAAATCTCTGTAGGAAATTGAAATGATTTCTCATCACAATTGTCAGATAACTTTCTATTAGAATTTCTATAGATATGCTATGCTAAACTATTAACAAATAATTGTTAATAATATATTGTTTTAAACTTTCATGGTCAGTAACATTAAAATAGAAATCTACGGGATTGCTACCATGTACCTTTTTGTTTGTAAGTATCCGATATTTCGGCGCTGTTGCAAGCGCCATGATCACGGAGTTACTAAAGATCTTGCGGGTGGGATGTTATTGGCAGACATATCGGTCTACCCTCTTTCGCAGTCTTTTACTACGATCGCCCCCGGTACCACTGTTCACTAACTCACTATTCACTCGTAATTGTTCTCGACACCCAACACTCACAGTATCTGATCGCGAAACTATATTTTGTTGATTACGCCGGTTTTTGCACATTCGAATCACGGGATTCCAGACATTTGACAATTTGAACCCATCCTCACTATTGAAGTTTTTGTGTTTAGTAATTTCAATCGCTTCCCTGACCAATCTAGGTATGTAGTGGCGTTCTGTCGTAATTACCTGTGGGTTATGAAACTCAATCCAGTGATTTGGGCCCGAGTCAATCAAATGCTTCGCGATTGCCGATTTCTGTTGGTCGTTGTTTTTGACCGCTTTTATGTGTTCGTTCATGCGGCACGCGATGGTACGTTTAGTTTGGCCGATATATGAACATTATGAACTCCCACAACTGCAGTCGATCTTGTAGACACCAGGCTTCTCCAAGGGGAAATTGTCTTTTGGGGATCGGAGACAATTGTAACAATTGTTAATAGTTTAGCATATTTGCATTACGTTATAGACCATTGTCGATAAGTTTTAAAACCAAAAATAATAGTAGAATGAAACCCATTAGAAAAGGAGGGGAATATCTTTTGCAATTTTCTTTTTTTTTCACGAAATTTGGTGAAACCTTACCTTTTTATGTCCCAAATACGCTATAATTTATTTGATTAGAAATATTTATTTTTTCACCTTATATTGAACTAGCTGTACCCGCGACTTCGTCCGCGTGGAACAGTGACTTTGGGTAGCAGTTTTAATTATTAAGGCTAATATTATTTTAAAAATAGGACACACGTTTCACTTTTAAAAATATATTTAAGTACATATTTATATAAGTACATAAAATAAAAATTATTTTATATTAGCTTATTTCTACATTCGACATGGCCAAGGCTTTCAACCTGTTCTTGCACCGTTCGCTTCTCTCCGAGCTCTAAGCATTCGGTCTGCCTCCTAGACTCGTCTATAGACTGACGCTTTTCTTCATCAGCGCCTTCTCATTTTAGTTCTTTGCGACGGACGCCGCGGCCTCTGTTTTTCTGGAGGTAAACGCTAGCGTACCTCAGGGTTCAGTCCTGTCGCCCAAGATGTTTCTTCTGCATGTCAATGACATATTAGCCCTTTGCAATATACATTGCTATGCAGACGATAGCACAGTGCATGGACTATACATGGATACCCTTCAGCCAAGATGGAGACGTTGAGGAAAATTGATAGGAGCTTGTCGCTTAGCTCGACCTGGTTTTGAACCGCATTTAACAATGGGTTGATGAGAATCTTTTCGAGTTCAACGTTAAGAAAACACAGTTGTGCCAGTTCTCTACAAAAAAGTATCCGTTTCTTCCCCTCCCCACTTTTCAGAGCACTCAACTGCCACTACGGGATAAGCTCGGTGTCCCGGGCATGGATATTTGCCGAGACCTCAACCCACGGGAGTACATCGAGGGCACCAATAACGAAGCCTGAACACTGTGAGACGGTTTTTCGCGCCCGAGCATTTGTGTCTCCTTTATAAGACCCAGGTTCGCTCCTCCGTACTGTTCTCATCTTTGTGATGGATCCAGGCAGTATTTACTTGATTTTCTCGATCTTTTGCAGCGGCAAGCAGTCCGCATTATCAACAGTCACGATACTACCGAGTCCCTTGAGCCTCTGCAGTTGCAGAGAGATATCGCCTCTATGGCAGTCCTCTACCGCTTTCCCATGGAAAGTGTTCTGAAGCGTTCTTCCAACTAATCCCACCTTCTCCCTTCCTCTACAGAACAACACGTGCTGGTCTTGGAAGTCACCGCCTCAGTCTTAGAAATACGCTCTCGAACCAAACGGTTTGGTTCTTCATTGTCTCCTTTCTCATCTAGTATGTTTGCCTCCACTGTTGAATTCTGCTTGATTTTTCTCTCAGGCTGAGCAAATTCTTCTCAATTTTTACAATGTTAAAATACTACGTTTTTGATTTGCCATCTTTTGCCAAAATATTGTGATTGACCTGATTTCATACACGCGATTATGCTGCCCATTGGAAAAACATTCTTTTTCTAAGTGAACTGCAACTTTAACCGTCTCTCTTTGGGCTTTGATAATTTTTATTGCAAATGTTGTTTTCAGCGGAAACTGCATTCTTTTAAATTGAAATTGCAGATAAGTTTAAATTATTGCAATACGGGGAATTAAAACATTTTCTTTTATAATGTTGTACCCCAGATGTGTATTTTGTAGCCTTGTACCATTACATAGCTTTGCCGCTCAATACTTCTTATTAATAGGACTGGAACATTAACTTTCAGTCTTAACTTATGGGAAGGCGCTCCTTATAATTCTAAAGAGTTGAGAAACTTTATGCATAAGATATGATATGATACGTTTAGTTTCCCTTGCATTGTTTCCTGAGAGGTATTCGATAACATCTTCCTCCACGCCTGACATGATTCGTTCCTTTATTTGATAACTGTCTAATTAGTCGGCGGATCAGAATAGATATTATTTTTAGATCATGAGTGCTATCATATACCAGGATTCACGTCTCAGTGTAATCATGTCTTTACTGTCATTTGGCATACAATCTTCTCCTATTTTTAGATGAGCATTTGCATATTAACACTGCTCATAAATCATTGTGAAGTTGTACTCGCATAATCGTATTAAGACAAAACTTTTTAACATGTACCCATTATACATATGTTTCATATAGGCATTTATTTCATCTTGCGGCGTACCCCTTTTGCTTTTTTAACCGACTTCAAAAAAAGGAGGAGATTCTCAATTCGACTGTTTTTTTTATGTTTGTTACCTCATAACTTTTGACTGTGTGAACCGATTTTGATGTTTTTATTTTATTTTAAAACTTGCTTCTTTCTCATGTGGTCCCATTTTAATGTGGTCTAGATCTGACATGTCATCTATGAGAAAATCATATAAATCTTCAA
Organism: Diaphora mendica; assembly: GCA_949125395.1. NCBI lineage: Eukaryota > Metazoa > Arthropoda > Insecta > Lepidoptera > Erebidae > Diaphora > Diaphora mendica. The sequence continues at coordinate 22,449,715 of OX421316.1, read as the reverse complement.
ATCGCGACAAATTGACGAAAAACTTAATTCAATTTGTCTTTTTTTTTAAATCCTTTTTTTTTTGTTAAAATTTTGTATTATTTTGTGTTTAAATCCCCCCGGATACTTTTCTTCCGATTTTTTTTACGAAGAAAATTATTTGATTAAACAATTTATCATGTAAACAAATCTAATCCTAGTAAATAATAACGAATTTGTAGTGGATAAATTCAACATCCGCATGCGGCACAGTCGTCTGCTCTCACGTGTCTGCCCGTTCGGGTAAGCACACTTAAGCATATTGTGATAACTCAGTAAAATGTTACATCTGAATAGCTCTAAATTTTCACAAACCTTGCATATTTCCATACAAAATTTCATCCCCTATTGCTATTTTACGCCCTTTATGGTAAAATTTTTACAAAATTTAAATGACGTTTTATTTATATCTAATCAACAGCCTAAAAAATAAATATTATTATTTTAGCTTAAAATTACGATACTTTTGTATAGATTTTTGAATTTTAGAAACACTGTTTTGTAATTTGCCTTATTTATTTCTATTAATATAATGAACATACAAATCAGATTTATGAATGTATGTATTAATCTTAATTATTATATTAATTTAAGTCTTCGTTGAAAAAGTGAAATCATTTTAATGAATTTGACATTCTTGTTTACTCGTTGCCAAGACGCCCTGTGTCACTTTTTTTTTTTTTTTTTTTTTTTTTTTTTTTTTTTTTTTTTTTTAACGTGTGGAAATCCCCTCGGACCGTCACCCCACCGGGGCTTGCGGCGGGGCGGTGTGTCGGACTCGAACCGACTAAAACCACACGGTGTGCCACTCTGCGCCTGTGAAGGGAGGAGTCCGGGAACTGCAGTTATTAACACATCCGGACCCCACCCAGCGCCTGCCCGCACAGAAGCGGGCACCGTCTGCTGGTATCCTCTCAATTAGGCGACGTACGGCACACGCGTACGTCGCCCCCTCGCGGGAGGCCACTAGAGCGGATGGAGGGGAAAGCCCGTCCCGACCATCCGCGGCCACACTCAGGGCGGCATGAGGCGCTGATAGGCGCGCCTCCGCCGCCCGGTTCGCCGGCGGCGGATTGGGTCCGAGTGGACATCGTCCTCCCGGGCCTTCTCCGCCACCTCCTTCTGCGAGATTACATCTTCGCAGAAGGTTGCGACCGCGGTAAAACTGCTATCGCTACCGGCCATGGAGCGTATGACGGCCGGTAGCGAGAGATCTCCTCCGATGACTGCAGTGAGGGCCCGGCGCTGCGACGCCCATGCAGGGCAGATCGCCAGCGTATGCTGGGCCGAGTCCTCACTGCAGTCGCAGTGGTGGCAGGCGGGACTCAATTCCCTCCTAGCGACCGAGTGCAGGTACTTCCCGAAGCAACCATGCCCGGAAAGGACCTGCGTCAGTCGGAAGGAAAGGGTCCCGTGCTGCCGCCCTGCCCACTCGAGGATGACCGGCTGGAGAGCCTCCACGGCGGCAAAGCCAGCGCGTGGAGTCTCCAGCCGGAACGACCAGCGAGCCATCGTGACTCGACGGGCGGCTTCACGCCACTCGCGTACCTCTTCGGGCGGAGGGCGATAGCCATACTCCGCCCGATATTCAGCCACCCGTCGATAAACTTCGGCGAGCACTTCCGCCTCCAAATCCCACGGGGGTGTTCCGGCCAGGGCGCACGCCGCCTCGGTCGACACCGTGCGGTATCCGCGTATGGCTCTGACTGCCAATACCCTCTGAGGCCGCCAGAGGCGGGCCACGCCCTGTGTCACTAAGGCAACGTGCATGCGTGTGGCGAGTGAACAACCACTTTTCTATACAATCTTTCATCCCCCCTTTCAACCCCTTTTTACCTTTTTTTCGCAATAAAAAGTAGCCTATGTCCTTTCTCAGGCTCTAGACTATCTGTGTACCAAATTTCATTGTAATCGGTGCAGCGGTTTGGTCGTGAAAGCAAGACAGACAGACAGACAGACAGACAGAGTTACTTTCGCATTTATAATATAAGTATGGATATGGATTAATATCGAAAAAGCACCCTAATTTTCAATCGAAAATTCACCCGTCAAAATATCAGCTTTTTTCAAAAAGTTGGTATGTTTTCTGTTCGTTGAAATCTCTACTTTCCGATGTTGAAAAGAAATATATATGTTACCATAGTAGATTTTCTCAGAAAATGCAAAAAATCGAAAAAAAACTCGAATTCGAAAAAATGTGATTGCTGCAAATTTGTTTCAATTAAAAAGTTGATTTATTTAATACTTATTACATTTATGTCATAGAAAATCTCATTATAATAAATATAAATGTAAATCGTACTATTAAATGTAGGTACTTTATTCTGATTACGTTATTCATTACAATATTTAAAGCACATTAATCTTGCCATTCATAAATATATGAAAATCGGCCAAAAGTTTGTTATTAAAAATTTATTTACGATATATATTTTTTATATATTTTTATAGATTTTTAATATATGTATTTTTTATGTATTTTAATTTTTTTTTTTCAAGGGAGTAACTAAATTTGTTTGTGCAAAATTAAGGAGATTATTATTTTTTAATCTTGTACTAAAATATCATTCAATTTTAATCTTTAGGTTATGTAACGTTAAGCATACTAGTTTTTAAAGGAAGTATTACTATTTTTATGTTTGAGTTGATTGATACAGATAAAAATAGAAATAGTATTTACCTTCCTATGCAGATTCGAATAGTTTTTTTTTTTAAGTAAACTTGTCACAATTATCTTAAAGAAACTCAGCGTGCACGTGTATTTTTATAAACGACTAACTTTTACACGCGGCTTCGCTCACGCAGACTTTCATCCCCTGATTTACCCCCTTAAGGGTAGAATTTCAAAAATTCCTTTCTTAGTGCTCACTTACGTTATACAAAGAACCTACATGCAAAATTTCAGGATTCTAGCTTCAGCGGTTTGGGCTGTGCGTTGATCTCTGGGTATGTCAGTCAGTCTGTCAGTCAGTCACCTTACTCTTTTATATACACACATCAAAAGTGTCTAGGGACAAACATATGTGTCTAGGGATCAACATATATTTTTGCAATAACTTTTCTCCTGATTGATATTAATTAAAATTTTCTTTAAGGATTCATCAAATAAAGTGTTTTCGTTTGTCACAGTAACGATAAACCAAGTCACCTTTGCATTAATAAAGAAATTTGCCATTTTCCTAATAAAGGGATTTTTGACATTTGAACCACTAACATTAAAGTTCGAAAAAAAGACTGAAATAACAGTTTTCTTTAAAATTTTATTAGGTAACTTAAACAATTAATAATCCGTGTTTCTACCGCGAACACTAACAACACAAGAATCGGTTTGGCATACTCAAAATGAGTTCATCCAAATCACGTTGTGGAATGGCCGCCCATGTTCGTTGCAACAACAAAAAAAGGTCTTCTTGCGACTGGATACCCTCCATATTCGGCAGAGCTCTTCTCTGTAGTATATCCCATGCATGCTCAATCGGGTTCAAGTCTGGCGACTGAGCAGGCCAGGGCCAAAGCCACATCTCAATCTCAAGAAATCCGCATAAAAATGCTTGATCCCTAGACACTTTTGATGTGTGTATATAGATAGATGTTGTATACTGTACTGTATTTCGAATACTGGCTAGGCTAACGGTTGTTACAGCTGCTACGAAATAGTAGGTGTGTATACTGTGTATGTAGTAAGACCCAGACCCGCCTAGCCCCTTCCCCACTTCTCTATGAAATACCTTTTGATGGGCTAAAATTTTTCGTAGGTCACTCAGGTATATAAGCTATCTTAAAATAGTTATAAATAGGCATCTACGCATATAATTTAAAGAAGTTTCGACAACTTTCTCCGAATATTGTAGATGTCTTATTAAATATTAATTTTATTAACTTATTTGTTTGTTAATTATAGTAATATATTTAGATTTGCAATTTTTTTTATCAATGTAACATGTAATCTTACGTTTTTCGAGTAATTAAAGTGTAAATTTTCATAAATAGCTCAAAATTGTATATAATAATTAAAACAAATTTTCGAATTCGAGTTTTTTTCCATTTTTTGCATTTTCTGAGAAGATTTACTGTCGTAATTTTTTTTTTCACCATCGGAAAGTAGAGATTTCAACGAACAGAAAACACACCAACTTTTTCAAAAAAGCTGATATTTTGACGGGTGAATTTTCGATTGAAAATTAGGATGCTTCTTCGATATTAATTCAATTTAAGGTGAAAAAGTAAATATTTCTAATCAAATAAATTACAGCGCATTTGGGACATAAAAAGGTAAGTTTTCACCAAATTTCGTGAAAAAAGAAAATTGTAAAAGATAAAAATAAAAAACCACCACCTTGTTTTTTTTAATTTCCATCATAAATTTTGAGGTTATGTGATAAAAGTGTAAATATAAAAGTTTACATCTTTTTATTACCTACAACTTTGCCATTTGACTTTTTTCCATAGGACTTTTAGTTTTGCCAGAAATTGAGAAAAACCGTTTTTTACCCTTAAAACCTCCCCCCCATCCCCTTCCCGACCTCAGATCGCCCGCAAATTATTTTTTCCTTTCATTTTTATAATATTCTCCTCCTTTTCTAATGGGTTTCATCCTACTATTATTTTTTTTCACTTTTTATGTATTTTAAAGGCTTCTACCCTGGTCTATTAAGCGAAATAGGCCATGTGAAATATGTAATGGTCCGAGTGGTGACGGATCAAGAATACAGAGTGGTATCTTCCCTGTTCATCCCATGGGTGTCGTAAGAGGCGACTAAGGGAGTAAAGTACGCAGGACAACATCACTGCAAAGAGAAGGATTAATTGAAACGAATCCTTTTTACCCGACTACGGCAAAGCCAAAGGAGGGTTATGATTTTGACAGGCTATGTATGTATGTTCATTTGTTCCCTCATAGCTCCTTAACTACTTATTAGAACTGGACAAATGAGGTATCGTTAGAAGCGTCTTGATTATCTTCTGGTTTTAGGCTATATGACGTGTCGCTGAATCAAATGTGGCGCCCTCTAGCCGACATAAAGTAATGAATTAAAAAAATAATTTGAGATAAATATGCTGTGTTTGGTATCATTGGAAAGGGCGTTACTTGTACATTTCAAATATATATATTATATATTAATAACAGCTCCAAAACATTTTAAATAAAAAAAAATAAAAACTAAAACCCAACTACGACAAAAAACGACGCTGAAAAAGTATGAAACAAGTTTGGAAAGCCGTAGTCACACGTTACATAGAAACGCACCATAACACTTTAAAAACGTGTGACTACGGCTTTCCAAACTTGTTTCATACTTTTTCAGCGTCGTTTTTTGTCGTAGTTGGGTTTTAGTTTTTACTTTTTTTTTATTTTTTTTTACGTGTGGAAACCCCCCCGGGCCGTCACCCCACCGTGGTTTGCGGCGGGGTGGTGTGTCAGAATCGAACCGACTAAAACCACACGGTGTGCCACTCTGCGCCCGAGACGGGAGGGATCCGGGAACTGCTGTTATTAACACATCCAGACCAACTTGAAACGAATCCTATACCAAACCGCCTGGCCAGCGTGGTATAGAAGGCCAAAACCTCCTTTCTAAAGAGAGACCTATGTCCACCAGTTGACTGCTAAAGGCTGATTGATGTGATGTGAAACCATAGAGCTATTATAGATAGAGTAGGGAAGTCATACGGCTGTCTGTAAGCGAAAACGTCCAACGGTTAAAAAGAGAGAGAAGATGGCGGTACCCCATTTGTCTTTCTCTACTGGCGCATGCGCACTAATGCGCAGTAAAGGACTAATAATGGTAATCCAATCACAACAATTAACCTTCGAATTCTGCTATGCCGCTTTTCTGAGCTAACTTCGCATACGCGAGTAGAGAGAGACAGATAGATACCGCGATCGTCTCTCTCTTTCTAAACGAGGGACGGCTGGAGGCCTGGCATGGTTGAAACAGGCCAATGCACAGGATCATGGATTGCAACATTACTGCAAAACTTAATCTAATTTAGAAATGATTAATATTGTCCAGCAAATGTAACCCAGTTTTTTTAATGCTTCATTTACATTGTGTGGCGGCCTCCACAACTACCTTTGTTTTATGCATATTAGCTACATTTATTAAATGCACTACTTCTTCATTTGTTTAAACTATATTTTTAAAACTGAAAAATGATACATTAAGAAAATCTGACTTTATTTGTATGCTGAAAAACCTCTCTTTGACATCTCTACATAAATTAATTTAAATAGTTTGACTCAAACCTCCTTTACTTACTTTCTTTCTTCTTTTCTTTCTTAAAAAATCAACATTATTATTATTAGTGTATGTTTTTTCAAACATTGTTTCAACCGTCTCTGAGAAATAAAAATCGTATGAGTCTGATCAGTCTTAACTGCACAAAGGTTTTGGAGGTTGTAGGGGAAAGGGGTGCCCCGCTTCCCCCTAGTGTTTTAATATTTATTCTCTAGATAGATATGTTCTCTAGATATGTTCATTCCTCTCGCCAATGCAGCGATCACCTTGTGACGTTTGAAATACCTATAGGCCCATCTTATAAGCATACAATCGCTAACTGGTCACTGGAAAGAGCAATGAACGATGGCGTTTCACCGTGTTCTTAATCTAAACTAAAATCATCAAGCACTTACTGGAGTTGTGTGGCTTCTAGGAATTCGAATTACAATACACTCTTATTAGCTATCACGGATCGCGCCCCTTTGAACGTGACTACTAACACTCGCGAGTCCAACCCCGACCAATCATAGCGGTCACCGACGAAACACCGAGTCGTTGGAAAATTAGCTAAAATACAATTCAATTAACTTAAAACCGAACTCAATTACGAAGCTCCAGCTCGACCGATCCAAGCGTCTCAATCGTACTAACTGTCAACGTCAAAACGTCAAACAAGAAAAATGACAATCAAAATTGTTGCCATTACAATGACGTTAAATTTCTAACAGATAGTTAATATTCCTTTTCAACCGGGTGTAAATTTTATAATTATTCTTGAATCCCCTGGAGGATCCAAATATAATACTGACTTACAGAGTGTCCATGGATCTCTAAGAGGGTTTATGCGGGGGTTCTAGTGGAAACAGCGGTTAAAGGCTGGATCCGTTGCTGCAATTCTTAATTTGTTAGGGGATTATTATGTCTTTTACTGAAACGGTGTTCAACAATAGCTTCGAATTTATCTTACTACAATCAGAGTCAGCGTGTGTTCCATATCGATAGTGTAGAAAGACAAGCCCTAAATACTTGTATAATACAACTAACTGTTAGCGGAAGCGATAAAATAACTTAATGCCGTAATATACCTACTATATTAATATCTATCAGCGTTTATCACTGGAAATCATGTCATGTCATCGTACCGATGCAATAAATAAAGCTCCCATGCCATAGTCTACACGCCATCAATCAACACGATAGAATGTAAATGAAAACATTTGGCTATAGTTTAACTATGTATGAGATACGTAAATTATTTAAATATCACCTGTAAGTTTAACGTTAAATAACAATTATAATAAGAAAATGTGTAACTGTGTGTCTCAACAGTCCATGAAAAAAAACATAAGGAGACATAAGATATGAAATAATAAATAAAAACCGACTTCCAAAAAAAACCATCCGACGAAAACTCCCTGCCAAAAAACACTAAAAAGCGTAAAATAAACTGGCTCTTCATAAATTGCTATGTGCCAATTCTTGTCTTTAACCAATTTCTTTATTCATTTAAATAGTAGTATTATTGTGTATGCTAGGTACCTAAAATCTGTTTGAAGTCGGCGCCAAGCCAAATGTAATAGTAGTTACCACACTCGCTTTATTTCGAGACGACCATCAACGACGTCGCGTCAGCCCGCGCGTGTTTGCTCGCTTGGGTTGTTTTATGCTAGCTATCCGGCAGCGGCGAGTGCGGTACCTCCTATTACATTTTGGCTTGGCGCCGACTTCAAACAGATTTTAGGTACCTAGCATACACAATAATACTACTATTTAAATGAATCAAGAATTAGGTATAGACAAGAATTGGCACATAGCAATTTATGTAGAGCCAGTTTATTTTACGCTTTTTAGTGTCTTTTGGCAGGGAGTTTTCGTCGGATGGTTTTTTGGAAGTCGGTTTTTTTTTAATAAAAAGTTTTTATTTTTCCATTTTTAGTGCAAACAATCATAGGTTATCAGTAAGTTGAACTATTTCATATAATTTCTGCTGATGCGAATAACTTTAGTGGTTTGAACACGTATTAAAACTGAGTATGATCAGTTTCCAAAATTATGCTGAGATGCAAGATTTCTGTTACCGAGAACGTGGTCTACGGGGCAATAGGAATCGTGTCCAAGCTTAAATGTCGTGATGAAATAGAAGCAGGCTAGTTACTTAAAGCAAAATACATTAAGGGGTTGGTCATCATAGTGCCTGTGACATCAGCTCACCTAAATAACTTAAAAGTATACAACTAAAAGTCTATAGATACGTATGAAATTGAAAGAATTATCCTCCAACTCCTAACCGTTGAGGAGTTGTACCTTCCATCATCAGCTTACCTAAATAACTTGAAAGAATACGACTAAAGGTAACATACATACATATGACATTTAAAGATTTATCCTCCAACTTCTAACCGTTAAGGAGTTTTACCTTTCATCATCAGCTCATCATCATCAAATGATGACTACCAGACGCAAATACCGGCGTAGCTTCAAAAATTCTTTATTCATTTAAATAGTAGTATTATAATGTGTGCTAGGTACGTAGAAACTGTTTGTAGTCATCCTCTAATCCCTAACTGTTGAAGAGTTTAACATTCTATCATCAGCTCACCTAAATAACTTGAAAGTATACGACTGAAGGTATTTAGATACGTATGAAATTGAAAGAGTTATCCTCCAACTCCTAACCGTTGAGGAGTTGTACCTTCCATCATCAGCTTACCTAAATAATTTAAAAAAATACGACTAAAGGTAACATATGTACATATGATATTTAAAGATTTATCCTCCAACTCCTAACCGTTAAGGAGTTGTGCCTTACATCATCAGCTCATCATCATAAAATGATGACTATCAGATGCAAATACCGGTGTAACTTCAGAAAATATACGAAAAACATAGTATGTGCCTATAAAAAATGAGGGTTTCTCTCGATTTCCCTGGCAATGGGACCACCTCGGGAGCATACCCTTTCGAATACAAAAAAAAAATTCAAAATCGGTCCACAATTGACGGAGTAATCGGTGAACATACATTAAAAAAAAAAAAACATACTGTGGAACATAGAACCTCCTCCTTTTTGGAAGTCGGTTAAAAAGTCTTTTAATAGTCCACTGCTTGACATAGTCCTATCCACAAGTCCTATCCTTAAAGGGAGGTTTGAGCTTACAATACCACACCCCTCCCATAGACGCCTTCTCAAAAATTCTCAAAAATGCCTCACGTCATTAATGGACATCCCAATTTCCCATACTTGGTGTATTTGATTTAATTAATGTTTCTAAAAATATTCTTTGTAATGTAAATGCAACCAATGAATATTAATTTAAGTACTCACCTTCTTGCATTAATTCGAGACACCTTTTATGTGGTCTTACATCGATAGAATTAATCCATATTTATATTATAAATGTGAAAGTAGCTCTGTCTGTCTGTTTGTCTATCCTGATTTCACGGTCAAGTTGTTGCATTGATTTCCATGAAATTTGTCATGGAGATACTTAGATTCTTGAGAAAGGACATAGGCTACTCTTTCCTGCGATAACCGACAAACACGCAGGCGGATCTGCGCGCAAAAGCTACTATGGAATATTAAATAATCATGAATGTACTTTCTTAAATTATACTAATTAGCTTCCTTAGCTAAGTAGTAGTAGTCACTTTCTACAATCGCTAACGCCTCTATTCTCTTGGCTTCTATTATTGGCTAATATTTTGTTTACACCACGTGACTTAGCCTTGAGAGACGTCATTCCATATACTCGTATGTACTTGTTTGTTTAACGCTAGAGGTGCAGATATTAAATCTCGACCTCTCGTGCCATTACTGAACGGTAGTTAAAATTAAATAATACTAAAAATAAATAATTCATCGATACAAAACAATTCGTTGCCATACTCCAGCAAAATATAAATATAAAAATAACACTAGCTGTTGCCCGCGGCTTTGCTCGCGTGGAAGTTGATTATATGCATTTTAATTAAAAACTGTGTAAGTATGTATGAATAATATATTCAAGTTTTAAACGTATTTATTTTTTATCAATGGCGCATTAAAAGTTTGTCCAAAAACGTATCTACTCATTTTTAATCAGTAGCCCAAAAATAAAGTTTCACGTTTCTAACTGAATAAATGACGGACTTCTATACAAACTTTCAACCTCTAATCCACCCCCTTAGGGGTTGAAAATCCAAAAATCCTTCCTTAGTGGGTGTCTACTCAATAAAACGAACCTACTCACAAAATTTCATAACCCTAGCTTTAATAGTGTTGCGCCTTCGAGAAAAATAGTCTAGAATAATCTACCAGTCGCGAGAATTGAATTGAAGGCGCCATCTAGTGTCAAGTAGTGCGCAACTGTGGAGTAACTCTGATATTCGACGCTAGATGGCGCTAGATTACTCACTCTGGTAATTTCTGTTTAGTGTAGAATGTTCTATCGAATATTATAGATATTTCTAGGGGTTTCAAAGCCATATATAAGCAGAGTGGGTTACCCGTACGAGTCAGTATTGTTTCACGATACAGCGGAGTTAACATCGAAGCGATCTTCTAGTGCGATTAACAAGTGACATAGCGAATTATTATTGTAAAAAGGGTTGTAAATAAACAGTGTGTTATTTTTTTGGTAATCAACCGACTATCTTTAAATTATTTAATACCCGGCTCGTAACAATTTGGTGTCAGAAGTGGGATTAAAGTATGCCGGTTTTACCAAAGGAAGACACGGAAGGTATCCGAACTAGGAGTCAGCGTCAGCAAGAGGCCGACCTGAGGCGATTTGGAGGTGCACAACTGCCCACACCGGAAGGTCAGCAGCCAGCGATGGAAGCCACGCCGTTTACATCGTCAGCAGCTCCAGATATCACGGCCCTAATGGTGATGCTCCAGGAGCAGGCCCGCCGTCAAGAGGAGCAGGCCCGCCGATTGGAGGAACAGCTGCAGCGGGACAAGGAGGAGCAGGCCCGCCGTCAAGAGGAGCAGGCCCGCCATCAGGAGGAGCAGGCCCGCCGCCAGGAGGAGCAGGCCCGCCGCCAGGAGGAGCAGGCCCGCCGCCAGGAGGAGCAGGCCCGCCGCCAGGAGGAGCAGGCCCGCCGCTTGGAGGAACAGCTGCAGCGGGACAAGGAAGACCAGGCTCGCCGCCAGGAGGAACAAATGCTCTTGTTAAAAGGCATTCACGAGACCTTCGGCAAAGAACTCAAGGTAGTGAAGGATCAGGTTCTTCAACACGAGAACCGTATCACTGAGGCCGAAACTCAGATTGCCGACGTGAAGAAGGCATTAGGGAACCTCAAAGTTGGAGACGGAGCGGCGACTTCAGTAACTGCTGTTCCTTCGGTGCGGGGGTTCAAAGTACCGCCGTTTGATGGGACATCTTCGTGGTCAGCCTACAAGATCCAGTTTGAGGCTGTTATGACGGCGAACGGCTGGACTAAGGAACAGGCTATGACCGCGCTCACCTTGGGTCTTCGAGACCAGGCTCTAACCGTCCTCGAAGCCCTCGGTAAGAAGGTAACCTATGAGCAACTGCTGGAGGCATTGGAGGCAAGATATGGTGATGCTCACCTGGAGCACGTTTTTCGTGCACAGCTGAAGGATCATGCCCAACGCATCGGTGAGAACTTGCAACAATGGGCTCTGGAAGTTGAGAAACTGGTCCGTAAGGCATACCAGTCTGCACCTGCGCTCGTGGACGGGAATCTGGTGCAAGCTTTCATCGATGGCATTCGTGACCTCGAAGTTAAAGCTGCTGTGCGACTTGGGCACCATGAAACTCTCAAGGATGCTCTGGCCCATGCTTTGGAGGTGGAGGCTGTGAGACAAGATCATCGGTCTCATCGGGTCCGGGAGGTTGTGGCGCCACCTGTGCGGGACCGGTTTAAGGGGTACAGCCCTAGGTGTTACGCCTGTGGTGAAAAAGGTCACCTTCGGTCCAGCTGCCCTAAGCGAAGCATAGGAAATGAATACGAGCGGCCTCAGGAGATTAGGGCGACTGATAGTACTGCGAAACAACAGCAGGGAAACGAGTAAACGCCAGGACTGCGGCGGGTGCTGGCTGGTGTTCAAAGAGCCCCAAGGATTTCGATCTCGCAAAGTCATGATGGGAACAGCCTGGTCATCAGAGGCGAAATCAACGGAACAACATGTAAGCTGACGATTGATACGGGAGCTTCTCGCACAGTTGTCAGTTCCCAACTTGCAAATCGGTTTCTGAAGGACATCACCTGTAACCGTGAGCAAATAAACCTAGTAACAGCCACTGGTCAGCGCATACCCGTCCGAGGCGAACAGAAGGTGGAGTTGAAGTTGGGCAACCACGTTTACCTGCATAACGTTATCGTGGCTGATATAGTTGACGACTGCATCCTTGGCCTAGACTTCATGAAGAACAATTGTTGTGAGATCGACATCAATCAAGGTGTATTGAGATGTGGTCAAGAAGAACTGTTCATGGAAGGAGCGTCACCAGGAAAAGTGTACAGCTTAAAGAATGTTGTTCTTCCTCCCAGATCAGAAACAATCATGCCAGTTAGTCTTCCTTATAACTCCGGACGAATGCAACGGTGTGTACTTATTGAAAGGATAGATAATGACCTTCCATGGAAGATCGCACGGACTCTAGTAAGTACCACTAACATCCCTGCAGTACGTGTGCTAAATCTAAGTGACAAGCAACATGTGATTCATAAGGGCACACTGATTGGCACTTGCGAAGATGTGGATTGGATGCATCGATGCCAAGACTTGACTACTTCAAATGTTAGCAAGGATGCACGAGTCAACGTGTCAACACTTTTGGAAGACTGTCAAGATGTTTTGTCTAGGGAAGAGATTGGCAAGGCTAAGAGAATGTTAGTTAAGTACGCTGATATTTTCTCTACTAATGAAGCTGATATTGGAAAGACTGGTTTAGTTCAACACAAAATAAACACTGGAAATGAGTTGCCTATTCGTCAGCGACCAAGAAGACTGCCAGTAGCACGAGAAAAGGAAATGCAAACCATGATTGATGGAATGGTCAGGGACGGTGTTATAGAGCCTTCATCCAGCCCATGGTGTTCACCTGTAGTGCTTGTAAAGAAAAGGGATGGCAGCATGCGTTTTTGTGTTGACTACCGCCGTTTAAACGACATTACGAAGAAGGACAGCTATCCACTTCCTAGAATAGATGACACACTGGACATGCTAACAGGGGTAAAATGGTTTAGCACCTTAGATTTGAAAAGTGGATACTGGCAGGTAGAAATTGATCCCAAGGACAAAGAGAAGACTGCATTCTCTACAGGGAGAGGACTGTGGCAGTTTAAAGTTATGCCCTTTGGATTATGTAACGCGCCAGCAACTTTTGAAAGACTGATGGAGTCCGTACTGACCGGATTAACTGGAGACGCTTGCCTGGTCTACTTGGATGACATTGTCATTGTAGGCCGTACGTTTGAAGAACATATTCGAAACCTGGAGCGTGTATTATCGAAAATCCGAAGTGCCAACCTAAAGTTAAGTCCTAAGAAGTTATCATTATTCAAACGGCAGGTTAGCTTTTTAGGATATGTGGTTTCGGAAGAGGGTGTCCAAACAGATCCGCAAAAGATCACTGCTGTCAAGGATTGGCCAGTTCCAAGAGATAAGACCCAAGTAAGAGCATTTTTGGGCTTGTGCTCTTACTATCGGCGATTCGTGAAAAACTTTGCGGATATTGCCAAACCCCTTCATAAACTTACTGAAGAGAAAAGACAATTCTGCTGGGATGAAAGTTGTGACATAGCATTTCAAGAGCTTAAAAGACGTCTATGCAACACACCTATCTTAGGGTATCCAGATACCGAAAATGAATTCATAGTTGACACAGACGCGAGTGATACTGGGCTTGGCGGTGTGTTATCCCAGCGGAAAGGTGATCAAGAGGTCGTCATTGCATATTTCAGTAAATCTTTGTCAAAACCGGAAAGAAATTACTGTGTCACAAGAAGGGAGCTACTGGCAGTAGTGAAGACACTGCAACATTTTAACAAATATCTGCTCGGGCGTAAATTCCACCTCCGAACTGACCACGCTGCACTAAAGTGGCTCTTACAATTTAAAAATCCTGAAGGACAAGTCGCGAGATGGATTGAGCTACTACAGGAATATGACTTCATGATTGAACATCGCAGTGGAAAATCACACGGTAACGCAGACGCATTATCAAGAAGACCTTGCCCTGAAGACTGCAAACACTGTGCCAAGCAAGAAGTAAAGGAAGCTGTTCCTATAAAGACAATAAAGACGGACCTTAGCGTCGAATGGAAGGAAAGCCTACAGCAAGCACAGCAAGAGGATGCAGATATCAAACCAATTCTCGAGTGGATTAAAGCTGAGACTCCTAAGCCTCACTGGAGCGATGTTGCATCGCTGAGTTCAACCACAAAGAGTTATTGGGCTCAATGGGATAGCCTAGTCATCCAGGATGGAGTCTTGTGCCGTAAATGGGAAAACGCTCGAGGAGACAGCTGTCATCTGCAAATGGTTGTCCCTAAAGCTAAGATACCAGTGGTTCTGCAGCTCTACCATAACGGATGTTCAGGAGGTCATATGGGAGTTAAGAAGACCTTGGTTAAGATAAGGGAGAGATTCTACTGGATTCATTGTCGTGATGATGTTGAGGACTGGTGTCGCAAGTGTACTAATTGTGCGGCCGTGAAGGGACCTCACACACGTAGCAGAGGTCCATTGAAATTGTACAATGTTGGGGCACCCTGGGAAAGAATTGCAATAGACGTAGCGGGACCATTTCCTGAAAGTGAAACCGGAAACAAGTACTTCATGGTTGTAATGGATTACTTCACTAAGTGGCCAGAAGTTTTCGCCATTCCCAACCAAGAGGCATCAACAGTTGCAGACAAATTAGTGCACGAAGTCTTCTGTCGTTTTGGAGTGCCTTTAGAAATTCACAGTGACCAAGGAAGAAATTTTGAGTCTCAAATATTTCAAGAGATGTGTCGAGTAATGGGTACTCACAAAACCAGAACCACCTCTTATCACCCATAATCTGACGGAATGGTGGAACGATTTAACCAAAGACTAGAGAGGTATCTCGCAAAAGTCGTTGAAAGTAGGCAAAAAGATTGGGACAAACACATCCAACCGTTTCTTCTGTCATATCGAAGTGCAGTCCACGAAAGCACTTCAGTAACACCAGCTTTTGCAAACTTCGGAAGAGAACTACGATTGCCTGCAGACTTGATCACTGGAATACCCCCTGACACCCCGCGAAGTATAACGGAGTACGCTAATGACTTGCGGAACAAGATGAATGACATTTATGAGCATGTCAGACAATCGGGCCAGCAAATGTCTGAGAAGATGAAAACCCGATATGACCGGAAAGTGAACAATAAGGGCTTCGAAGAGTGTTCTCTAGTATGGCTCCATAATCCAGTTCGCAGTAAAGGGAGATCTCCAAAGCTACAAGCCAAGTGGGAAGGGCCATACCGGGTGGTGACAAAAATCAATGATGTTACCTACCGGATACAGAAGTGTCCAAGAGGCGCCCCAAAGATAGTTCACGTAGATCGATTGGCGCGATACTATGGAACTGATTATGCTCGGGACGAGCATGTCTTAGGAGGGGGCAGTGTTGCGCCTTCGAGAAAAATAGTCTAGAATAATCTACCAGTCGCGAGAATTGAATTGAAGGCGCCATCTAGTGTCAAGTAGTGCGCAACTGTGGAGTAACTCTGATATTCGACGCTAGATGGCGCTAGATTACTCACTCTGGTAATTTCTGTTTAGTGTAGAATGTTCTATCGAATATTATAGATCTTTCTAGGGGTTTCAAAGCCATATATAAGCAGAGTGGGTTACCCGTACGAGTCAGTATTGTTTCACGATACAGCGGAGTTAACATCGAAGCGATCTTCTAGTGCGATTAACAAGTGACATAGCGAATTATTATTGTAAAAAGGGTTGTAAATAAACAGTGTGTTATTTTTTTGGTAATCAACCGACTATCTTTAAATTATTTAATACCCGGCTCGTAACAATAGCTTACGCTCGGCGATGATGAATCAGTCAGGAATTGTTATTTTAAAAGTATAGATTTAAAAAAAATACTATACAACAAAGAAATGTAAGCAACGTGGTGCAAAATGTGTGCCTACGTTCATAATATGAATCAAAATAAAAAAAAAAACAAAACATGCCACGTCATTATCATGTAATCTGATAAAAAATTGCATAATCATGAGTTCATGACAACGTAGAAACAGTTAAGTCAATAAATTAAATTATCTTCAACATAGCGTTGTTTATCTTTTGTTTATGTGAATTCTGAAAATAATTAATGAACATGAGTTATATAACAAAGATAGTATCAAAACCACGGCTTAGGGATCATCAATTCATTCATACTAATTTGAAAGAGCCTAATTACCTTGATCCAATTACCTACATTAAATTTTAATTTACAGTGTCAACTGAATAATCCTGGAAACATATTTGTATGTACGAGTATGTACGAAATTTATCTATAATAAAACGCCTAAAATTTGAGTATGATCTAAGACGAAAAGAGAAAGGCTCTATTTTCGGCTGTGTGTATGTTTACGTACTTTCACAGATAATCACACTTCACACTAATATATAAAGGCGAAAGTTTGTGTGTATGTTTGTTACTTCTTCACGCAAAAACTACTGAACGGATTTGGATGAAACTTTACAGTAATATAGCTTATACATCAGAATAACACATAGGCTACTATTTGCCGCGATGACCGACATATACGCGGGCGGAGCCGCGGGCAACAGCTAGTATCTCTATGATTGTCACCGGGTTGTATTTCATTCTTAAGATTTCTTCACACTTCTAAAATTTCAAGAGAAGAATCAATTCTGCATAATAGTGTAGTAGTAGTAGTCTAAGGTTAGGAAACCCCAAACCACTAACAAGGGAGGATGCGAATCCGTGACTTGCCACAATACCGTATAATAGTATGCATGTGTGTGTATTTACTAAGAATGAGCGAATCGCCCTCTCAACAATCCCAGTCTGATATCTTAATTCTTTAAGGACTCAATTGTATGTAATTTTCCTAAGACTAAATAGTAAACTGTTTCCACAGATGATGTTCACAATGCGCTCACACCATATGCTGACAGATGTTGTGCTGGAGGTGGGCAATGAACTATTCCATGTGCATAAAGTTGTGCTGGCTGCAGGGAGCCCATATTTTAAAGTAAGTACTGTCATGCAATCGGCACTAATTTTATTTCAGAATAATAACTACTCGAATAACAATCAATCAATCGTGTTCGAAAGTATCAAAAATTAGTACATTATTATATCAAAGACAATAAAATCATATAAATATATGTTAATAATTAAAAAATAAAGTTAACATGCTTTGCGGTATTATACAATTAATGTTGATTTAGTAAGAAATATTGCATGGAAATGGAAGTTGACATTCTATTTAGTAACGTATTATTTATCATCTTCGACTGTTCCTACACTTTATACCTATTTGTCATTGCTGAAAGAAGTTAACTATGGGGTTATTACACTATTCCATAATTGTATTGAATAACGATTATAAACATGTGTTAAGTTCAATATACTACATAGGTATATAATATATAAGAAGGTACGTCAGAAACTCGATTATATTATTACAACGCGTTGATTAAAACTTGCAAATCATCCTCAACAAATACGACGCGACTTGTATGTAACACATTATGTACCTACGCAGTACATTTTTAGACACAGATAAATATTGACAATATTATTTTACCATAGTGTGCTACCATTACTTGCATTTTATTCAATTATTGCCATAATACGGGTCACCATGCTGCATTGCCAACGTCAGCAAGAAAGATGGTGACCATCACTCGTGGATTCTGCTCATGCTTTCCATCAGGCAGAGTAGAGTCATTTTGGCAGCTTTACTCTAAAAGAAATAGCTTTTCGTCACACTACGGTGATTTCGGTGGTTCGGTATGTTGGAATCTAACCGACTATCGCCACACGGTTTGACACTTTGCGCATGCCTCCGCTCCGGGTACAAATATTATTAAAATATCTGGCGTATAAGCAGTCTTAATCCAGGGCAAACAGTCAACTCTAAAGTAATTCTGCCTCAGTAATATAATAACACACAACACAATAAATGCAAATATGGGTGACCAAACAGATCTATGCAATCTATGCGAATAAACCCCGTCATTCAATGAATATCATTGCCGTCAGTCCTATTCCTATTGGTCTTAGCGTGATGATATATAGCCTACTAGTGCTCCGCCCGCGTGTATGTCGGTTATCGCGGCAAATCGTAGCCTATGTGTTATTCTGATGTATAAGTTATATTACTGTAAAGTTTCATCCAAATCCGTTCAGTAGTTTTTGCGTGAAAGAGTAACAAACATCCATCCATCCATACTTACAAAGTTTCGCGTTTATAATATTAGTATAGATAGCCTTCTTCGATAAATGGGTTATCTAACACTGAAAGAATTTTAAAAATCGGACCAGTAGTTCGTGTCGTTCCTGAGATTAGCGCGTTCAAACAAACAAGCAAACTCTTCAAATTTATAATATTAGTATAAGATAAAATCCTTTGAGGAGAACGTTTTGTAAGTGTCACGTCATCGCGCCATATCGGTTGAAATCATCAGCTATCAAGCAATCGGGCCCGTGTATGTTTAAGAGCTTGATATACATTTTTATCGTATTGTGCTTATTGTATATTGATATTCAAAAATATGTTTGTTTACATGATTTGATCGATTAATAGATACAGTTAATTCGACTTCTGAGGAAGTTGATCTATGCTTACATGAATATAATTTGTAAGTAAAGGTACAATTTAATTTAAGAATGACTTACCTATCTAATTTGTCATTTAGAATTCTATTCGTGAAAAGATAAAGATACCTCTTATAGGGTCGCTTCGTTGTGCGTGCATCTCTCAAGGTCTAATATATCAGGTTTTTAAAGCAAATTTAATCAGAACATACGGTCTATTTGGAAATTTCGCACAGGTAAATCAAGGCCTAGATCATTGACCTAGTTATTATGTTTGACGCGATCTCACTAGTAGTCACAAATACAGCACAAATAAAAAAGCGGCCAAGTGGGGGTCGGACTCGCCCATGAAGGGTTCCGAAGCAGCAAGTAAAATAATATAAAAGTTCTTGTAGTTCGTTGTAACTTTGATCGATGTTTTAATAATAGTGTAATTTTTTTTGCGGCTTACGATTTATGACGTATTAAAAAAAAGTACCTAGTAGATCTCGTTCAAACCAATTTTCGGTGGAAGTTTGCATGGTAATGTACATCATATATTTATTTTAGTTTTATCATTCTCTTATTTTAGAAGTTACAGGTGGCATTACAGGGCATATGTCTTTCGCGCAAACTATTCAGTTTAAAAAAATGATATTAGAAACCTCAATATTATTAACCGACTTCAAAAAAAGGAGGAGGTTCTCAATTCGACTGTATTTTTTTTATGTTTGTTACCTCATAACTTTCGACTGGGTGAACCGATTTTGATGATTCATTTTTTATTTGAAAGCTGGTCCTTCCCGAATGGTCCCATTTAAATTTGGTCCAGAGTGAAGTCGGTTTTTTTTTGTTAAAATTTGTAATTATTTTCGAAGACCTATCCTTAGACACGTGATGAAAAAACATTTTTAAGTTTCAGTTCTAAGTATGGGGACCGCCAAAATTTATTGTTTTATTTTTATTTTTGTGTAAAAATTAGAATGCGGTTCATAGAATACATCTACTTACCAAGTTTCAACAGTATAGTTCTTATAGTTTCGGAAAAAAGTGGCTGTGACATACGGACGGACAGACAGACAGACGGACGGACAGACGAACGAACAGACATGACGATTCTATAAGGGTTCCGTTTTTTGCCTTTGGCACGGAACCCTAAAAAGCGAACCGTTTTTTGCCTTTGGCACGGAACCCTAAAAAGCGAAAGTCGTTAATTTGTTATGTCACAAGAAAACTATATTTTCTGTGATTACAAACATGTATTTACAGTTATGTATATCGATTTAATAGCTTTTGCCCAAAGCTTCACCTCGTGTATGTCGGTAAACAGGTAGCCTATGTATTATTCTGCTCTAAAAGCTATATTACTGTAAAGTTTCACCTAAATCCTTTCAGTATTTTTATCGTTAGGTCAGTATTTTATTTTTTTAACATTCCAAAATTTCACATTTATGATATTAGTAGGACAGGAGATCATTATTTATCTAGATATAATATAAAAATGAATCGCCGAAATGTATGTAAGCGCGTAACTTCCGATCGGCTGCACCAAATTAAATAATTATTTTTATATGTGTTCGTTTTTGTTAGGACAAGGTTTGTGAACAAGAAAAATAAAAGATAACGGGAAAAGTCTTTTTTGTTTCCGCGACTGTACACTGCCTGCGGGAAGCTGATACAGATATGTAAATATGGCGGTACGAAGTTCGCCGGTAGAGGTATGCTTCACTACATAGTATAAAACAAAGTCGCTTTCTCTGTCCCTATGTCCCTTTGTTTGCTTTAAAACTACGCAACGGATTTTGATGCGGGTTTCTTTAATAGATAGAGTGATTCGAGAGGAAGGTTTTTATGTATAATAAATGCATAATATAGTATGGAAACACTGTTAATTTTCGAGGTTTCTAATGTGATGTAGCAAATATACTCATTTTTTTGCGCTTACATTGCAAACGCTGGTTGCACCCTACGAGATAGATCAAAATAATGTACTAGAGTATTGTACAACTTAAAAAGTACTACAAAAAAGTCCGCGACGGTATATGTCTATCTCTTAGGGATAACCCACAACAACCATTTTTATTCCTTTCTTTTTACGAGAAATAATGGCTTATTTACGAAGTGATTTTAAGCAATACAGAATGAATCCTTATACAATTAAGTAAATTAAATACGTTGTGCATTTAATATAGTTCAAAATGGCCCTTTACAGTATCTAATTTAAATGAATATATTTGAAGATATTACATATTTAAAATGCACGAATCGTGACGTCGGCGGGGGCATCTGAAATCGACCCGTGCGAAGCCGGGGCGGGTCGCTAGTGTATTATAAAACGGCTATATTCGTAGAATATGCACACCCGGGAAGTTGCGAAATAAATTATCTTTTGAAACTGTGGTAAATGACAATGAACTTAGTAATATGGTTTTTTTTTAGATAACGGTGAGCTTATGATTTTTTTATCGTACATTATCATCATTAGCATTACCAGTGTCTAACCGCTGTTGACCCCACCACTACCTATAACTATAATTATTTATTGATTTGCTTAGAAATGTACAGTTTTCTTATTATTTTGTAGAACAACTTCGATAACAATAAGTTGCTAGGCAAGCTCGACATTCTTTTTATTTTAGTAAATTCGTGTCTTAATACACAATTTATGAAATATACTTACAAATGCGCGAAACTTTGCTGCTTTTTATCACAGTGCAAAAGTCAGTTGATCATAAAAATATGGGATTAAGGACTTAAAGATATTTGTTTAATTCACGCAATCTAAGCGTAAATACTAAATAGTGGGGTAAAACATGGCCAAAACTAACTCTCTTAGGAGAGGCCTATGTCCTGCAGTGGCCTATTAAAGACTTTTGATGATGATGATGAATGTAATCGTAATTTGTCATGCATGTTAGGGTACGTGAACTGTTTCCGCTATACAAAGATATTATGTATTATTCTTAAACTGTACGGGGAAGAACCTAACAGTTCGGCGTCGTAAAGACAACTGATTGCGTTCAATGATTAAATGTTGTTTCGTTATCATCAAATGTTGTTTACTAGATTACATTGCAGCATTTTTTGTATGTAATATGTGATATTTACTTCTGTTTATTGTATTTGTTCTGTGACGACTTCCACAACGCAAACAGAAAAAAAAACACACTACAGCGCCATCTACCGAAGATACGACGAACTACGGAGTAACGAAGGAAACGAAGTTACTACCAATCGTGAATCGCGCAATAGAAGTTCGCATGCCGATTAACGTATATACAACATCCCAAAATCAACCGTAAGGCCGCGGCCCGCCAGGCATGATCACCTCGTCTGGTCGGAGGATCCTCCTTTTGTGTTGGAGGGACATGACACCCGTTCCCCCAGAATTCTAGCGAAATGTCCTGTTTATCATCGTGATGAGACACAACGATTATACTTTAAAGCAAATCTGCTAATAAATTCGGAAATAACATTGTACTTGGAATTTTTAATTATAAATTATTAACGTGTTAACCATTTTCTCAAAAGACAAACTTTGCAATTAAAAGATATTTATTGAATCATACTGATGTTAACGAACAATATAAAATTAAGAAATATACTATTAAATTACCCAAAGATTTTTCATTTTCTTCTTGATTTCAGCCAGTTACCGATAGCTAAAAGATAAAATCTAAATGTATAGAATAAGAAATATTTTGATTGCGTTAACCTAGCAGCTTATGTTACAAAAAAAATTAGATATTTTAACTTTAATAAGAGAAAAGAGACGGTGAACGCTAAGATCAATGTCAAAGTACTTTTTCGCCTACAATCCTAATGAGATACCTGCCATATCGTATTATGCAGTCGTACATTCACTACAGTAATAATTTACTATTGTTCTAGGCTATGTTCACAAGCGGCCTAAAAGAATGTGAAATGTCACGAGTGCGTCTCCAAGGCGTTTGTCCTTCGGCAATTGCGTGGCTCGTATACTTCCTGTACACTGGCAAGATTAGAGTCACTGAGATAACTGTTTGTCAGCTTTTACCTGCCGCTACCATGTTCCAAGTAAGTATTGACCTTCACGTTACTAATACGAGTACTGAGTGCCATCACTCATATTCATCGTGTAAGTGTCGTAAGAGTCGGTTAAATGAGCAACTACGCAGGACAGCTGCACTGCAAAGAGAAAGAAAAGTTAAAACAAACCCTATAACTTTATGCTTTCCATCAGACAGAATAGAGTAAATTAAATGTTAATAATCAATTCCTATCAGTCAGCCTCCCCGTTTCTACGTAATCTTAGTTTCAGTTAGCAAACAATTTTGTAATTACGGGTTATTAGGGGTGCAAACAATTGTAAGTAAAATAAATTGTAAAAAAAATATATGTTAAGTTTACTATTGTAATTAATCTTATTAATGTTTTGATGTTGCACTATATTTTACTATTGCAGAATGTATCATTACAGTATCATAATATCATTTCTTTCACGTATCAACTGACTCAACTGTACATCTTGCATTGGTAAATAAAGTAACTAAATATTTGCAAATATCCATAAGTATGTTGAAATTGTTGCCAGTAACTATGACTTAGCAGTTTCATAGAAAATAAGGAATGTCTTTGAAGGTCACATTGATTGACAATGTAAACCATTTTTTTTTCTTTTTAAATGACGACAGTTGAGAAATTTTTATTCACCTGTATATTTTTTCTTGAAATAAAATATATGAACTATACTATTCTATACTAATATTATAAAGCTGCAGAGTTTGTTTGTTTGTTTGAACGCGCTAATCTCAGGAACTACTGTTCCGATTTGAAAAATTCTTTCAGTGTTAGATAGCTCATTTATCGAGGAAGGCTATAGGCTATATATCATCACGCTAAGACCAATAGGAGCGGAGCACCAATGAAAATGTTTCAAAACGGGGGAAAATTATCACGCTACGGGCAACAGGAGACGCAAACGACGTTGCGTGGGTCAGCTAATATTATATAAAGCTGAAGAACCGCTGGTCCGATTTGAAAAATTATTTCAGTGTTGGATAGTACATTCATCGAGGAAGGCTATATAATCATCACGCTAAGACCAATAGGAGCGGAGCACTAATAAAGAATGTTTCCAAAACGGGGGCAAATTGATACGCTACGGGCAATAGGAGACGCAAACGAGGTTGCGTGGGTCAGCTAGTATATGATATTTTCACGATGTTGTTTATTATTTAGTTTTTTATCTGATCAAGGTCCGATCGGTAGGTAAATATATATCACGATTAACTATTAAGGTACATACCACCAGTTTATAATAAACCAAGTTCATCCAAAGGTTCCTGGAAAAATATATGAGATAAGGCCACCCTTTGCCACATTACATTTATTGTACGTTTTATTACTTTATAACGTTTGCAAAATCCTGGTGTACAAATAAATTATTATCTATCTATCTGACTATGAAAAATATTTTCTTTACTATTCTGATTGTTATCTCCTATCCGTGATAGTCAGGTTGTTAAATTTTTGAATAAACAAATTTGCGCGGTTTAAGCTAGAACTTACTTAAAAACATTAGCAATCTACACTTATTTTAGCATTGTCCCGACAGATATCGAACGTGATAGACGCCTGCTGCGCGTTTCTAGAACGACAGTTGGACCCGTCCAATGCCATCGGTATAGCCAACTTCGCGGAGCAGCATTGTTGCATGGATCTCAAGAAGAAAGCCAACCAGTTCATTGAAAGACATTTTACTCAGGTAATATCACAGTTTGGGACATCACAAGAATTCATATAGTAGCTTGTATTCACAACAGTTCAGTCAACCCGTGACAACGACCTATTAAATTTTCTCGACAGTCAGGGCAAGCAAAGAGATGTTATACTTTAGAAATATTACACATCCAATATACATACAAATCGAAATGGAATGTAAAATAGTAATTATTTACTTCGATTACTTTCGAGAGCTTGCTTCATTTTTGTTCAGTCGTTGATACTATAAATGAATCATTTGTTTTTAATATAACAATAATTCGTTCAAATACATAATTTGAACAAGTTTTGTAAATTTCCCAATCGAATAAAATGAATCTTTATGCGAGTAAAATACAGTCACGATGACGGTGCAATGTTACCGGCATGGAAGCGTGTACATATAATATAAACATATATAATATTCATATTAAGGTTGTTCATCCTATAGGCACCAGACATGTCGAGTCACGTTCACGAAATACATAAGATACATATAGGTATGTATATGTATTTCGTGGATATACATAGGTACATACCATGTAATGATATATGGCGTAGGCTATTTATTAGGGTCGAATCTACTTTTTACGTACTTTTACGTGCATCACCTATTCACAAAATGTAGCTGCGAAGTCATACACAAACTCCCTTTGTATTATCTAACTATGGTACCATGGTTACCAAACGCACCTTTAACTGTCTGACATGACGTGGAAAAAACAGCGTCTTAAATATACTCTGTCTTTTCCACGTCACGTCCTCAAGTATCTGAACCAGAACGGTCTTGTCGCTAGATTACTGGCATTCCTTGTGCTCTGTTGTCCAAGTCACTTTTTATGCACAGTACCTGGTGGAGTTAAAACTAGGCAAATATCCTTCATAGTCTGGTCTAGTGTATTATTGCGCCTTTGAAATGAGGCAGCTGTCGGGTCCAGGTCTCACGGCGGAGTGGCTATTGCCTGTTGCAAGCATTTAAAAACCACAAGGGCATGGCAAGGACTTTAAAACCCACAACAGTGTTTCTTTAAAGTCCTTGCCATACCGCACAAATGTTCCTTCCCTAAATTAGGTACAGGCAAAAACATGCTGCCGATGATGAGCATGCGCTTAATATTTAGTTGCTTTAATTCAAAGCATGCGATGCTTTGTTCACTTTCATTTTTAGATTTATTTATAGAAGTACATAGTGCAAAGGATAAAATTGGAAGTGGTATGATCTTTATATACGAACGTGATCTAACTGCTGATCAAATTGACAGGTGTGCCAAGAGGAGGAGTTCTTGCAGTTGACGCCGCAGGAATTGATTTGTCTGATTAGAAAAGACGAACTTAACGTGAGGGAAGAGAGGGAAGTCTACCAAGCAGTATTGAATTGGGTAAGCATCACGATTACCACTCTTGTTCTTCTAATTATGAAATAATAATATATTAGACCTTACGGCAGTTTATTTATATATCTATACATCTATTTAAATAAGTGAAATTGAAGTGTCTGTTTGTAATATTAAAATAACCGCTTTTTACTAAATGCATATGTATGTATACACGGAACATATACCAAAATATTTTTTTTTACAATTTTTGTCTGTCTGTCTGTTTGTTCCGGCTAATCTCTGGAATGGCTGGACCGATTTTGACGGGACTTTACTCGCAGATAGCTGATGATATAAGGAGTAACTTAGGCTACTTTTTTTTAGACTAGCTTCGCCCCGTGGCGTTTCCCGCGGTTACAACTACATACGCGAGTAGCACCGCGGGGCTCAGCTAGTTTGTATTATATAATATTAATTACGGTGTCTGAATTTTTTGATGCAAAAACTTTGTATCCCTTTTTACAAAAATTATGCGAACGGAGGAGTATGAAATTTGACACTGCTAAAGTTTATACAAAGGAGAAGTGCAGTAAGCTAAGATAAATAAAAAAATTAAAATGTTTAAATTACTGGGCTGGGCGACCACTAGTATATTTCAATTTAAGAAATCCTAATCTACAGCGCATTCTGTTGTTCAGTACTAATATTTTTCTAACAAGTTACGGGGTACTGATATCTGGTTACCCTCCGTCTCCAGTACGTGGTCGCCAACTCCAGAACTTTTTTATCCCAACGGCCGTCTAGTCTGTGCCCCGTCCACAGCCACTTAACACTGACAATTCTCCGAGCAATGTCGGTGACCTTCTCATAAATATAATCCCAAAATTAAAAGAAATTATAGGCAATAAACGAGTTTAAAGTCACAGGGAAAATATATAAATTAGTCATTATTTAAACATTCCTAAAAATCCTAATGACGTACACAGCCTCATATCCTACGCAAAAAGAGGAACCAAAATCAATAAAGTCAATAATAAACGTCACTACTATTCTCATTCAAACACAAACCAAACAAAACAATTTCAAAAGTGACTTCGATTAGCACTGCTTACTGCTCATTTCCTTCAAACTGATTGGACCTTGTGAAGGAACTCAATCTGCATATTTCTATAATTATTTTCAAAGAAAGCATTAGAAGGTAGTAGAGCCAGGCTGATTTCAGCACGAACGGGCCGGCTCGACCGGGGCGGTACTACCCTCGCACAGAAAATCAACGTAAAGTGACAGCGTGCTGTCGTGTTTCGTTGGTGAGTGCGAGACCGGAGGCCCAATTAGTCTAGTCAACAAGTTCCAAACTTGTTGACTAGACTAAAAGATGCAGCAGCATCACTAGGCCGCCATGGTGTGGGTCGCCATGCTGCATTGTCTGCATTCACAGTGAGCATGGTGACCACCACTCTTGGATTCTGCTTATGCTTTCCATCAGGCAGAGTAGAGTCATTTTGGCGGGCCAAACATAAAAAAAAAAAAAAAAAAGCAGATTATGCTGCAAAAAATCTGCTTAGCTTGGGACTGGATGGCGTTGTGTGTTAGATGTCCGAAAACAAAAAAAAAAGATGTGAGTCAAATACTCAGACATGTCTTATGTATTTATATACTAGCTGACCCAAACAACGTTGTTTGCGTCTCCTATTGCCCGTAGCTTGATTATTTTCTCCCGTTTTTGTAACATTCTTCATTGATGCGCCGCTCTTATTGGTCTTAGCGTGATGATATATAGCCTTTCTCGATAAATGGACTATCTAACACTGAAATAAATTTTCAAATTGGACCAGTAGTTCCTAACAAACAAACAAACAAACTCTGCAGCTTTATAATATTAGTATAGATTTTAAACTTTTTCGTTCTTTTTTTTTAAAGAGGAAACTTTTTATCTCTCTCCTAACTATCTTCTTATTATTATCTAAGTTAATTGTTATCCGGATGATTCTAAATAAACACTATTCCGTAGGTGAAGTTCGATGAAGACCGTCGTCACCCGCGCATGGAGCACATCTTACAAGCCGTACGATGCCAGTATTTGACGCCGAAATTCCTTAAAGAACAGATGAGCACGTGTACAGTTTTGAAAAAGGTTCCCGCTTGCAGAGAATACCTCGCCAAGATATTTAAGGTAAGTTCAAAATAACGTTTTGGCTCTACACATAATATATACTTCTTCTTCATTGACAGCCTCGGTGGCGTAGTGGTAGCCTATGCGACTGCTGTGCTTGAGGTCTCGGGTTCGATACCCGGGTCGGACCAAATGTTTGTAAGATCTGTCAATCCAAAGTCCGTGATTAACACCGCAATATATATAAAAGATATTGCAACTTATTGTTTGGAAATTAAAAGTGTTGTATCATAGCTTCTAATCTTAAAAATAAAGAAAAGAATTAGATAATTTATAGGTGTCAAGTAAAATAGAATAATGATGGGGTAATAGCAAAGTTATTACAAACTTGAAATTCATTTTATTACTTTTAATATGACATGACTTAGCATAAATAAATTCATATTTTTTAACCCAAGACCTTTGTGAAATAACCGTCAGTATACAAATATTTGCACTGAACGGACATCGATCCCGCGACCCCTACCGTTAAGTTGTTGTCACCAGAGTTTTTTATTACATAGGATGGAAGTGAAAATACATAATCAGTAGCGATAAAGACTCAGACATGCCTACGTGAACTTTGTTTACTTATCACAGAGCTGAGTCATAAGTGACTTGCAATTTCATAACTAAGTATAAATTTAAAAGTTTCGTCTAACGATAATGTAGTCTTGAATCTAGTGACCACATGGTAACACCAAAGGGATGATTCGTTTTAAGAATAACTTTAAATATTTTAGAGTTGGTAACGTTTACTTTTGGTGTCGATACTTTTTGACTGTGTGGTGACGGATTAAGTATTTATCTCCTTGATGTTGTAAGAAGAGACTAAGGGAGCAAACTACACAGGACAACATCACTGCAAAGAGAAGAAAGACTTGAAACGTCTGGCCAGCGTGGTATAGTCTTAGAGCACATATATCTGAAGGGGCTGCCGAATGAGCGGAAAGTGGGACCGTGGGAGAGCCACGCTTCGGCATGAATGGGCCGGCTCGACCGGAGTGATACCACGGCCTCACAGAAAACCGGTGTGAAATAGTGCTTGCGCTGTGTTTCACCGAGTGAGTGAGGATACCGGAGGCCCATACCCCAACCCCTCCCCCTATCTCCCCCCCCCCCCATCCCCCAAAGGCCGGTAACGCACTTGTGACGCCTCTGGTGTTTCGGGTGTCCATGGGCGGCGGTAATCGCTTACCATCAGGCGATACGTCTGCTCGTTTGCCGGCCTATTCCATAAAGTGTGATCGGAGTAGAGAGCGAGAGACTGAGTTTGGGTAGTGTCTGTCTCTCTCACGCAAGCGTCTGATTGGAAGGTGTATTTCCCGCCAAATCAGTCATGCAAATTGGTATGTGCGTCCACCAATCAGAAGTTGCGTGAGAGAGACAGACACTACCTAAACTCAGTCTCTCTCTCTACTCCGATCAGGGTTTCTGCCCGTTCGGCTGCCCCTCCAGGTATATTTTCTCTAAGGGTTAAGTAGGCCAAAACCTCCTTAGGAGAGGCTTATGTCCAAAAATGGATTGATAAAGGCTGTTGATTTGATGCGTAACTTGATGATGTAACTTGAACTAATTTGTTTTTTTTTTAGGATCTCACATTACATAAAAAGCCGGTAGTGAAGGAACGAAGGCCGAACACTCCCCGTATTATCTACGTCGCTGGGGGTTACTTCAGGCATTCCATAGATTTATTCGAAGCTTTCAATCTTGATGACAACAGTTGGACCACCTTGCCAAGATTAACGGTGCCTAGATCTGGATTAGGCGCTGTATTCCTTAAGGTAAATGACCTCGCTAACTGAAACTCAGCTTGTTTTGTTTTTTCTAGTATATTGAGCACTCTCACCTCTCACTAGAGGGAAAGATTTATTCATGAAGGGCTTAAATTACTAAATCACGTAGTGGTTCTTTTTATTGTAATAAGTTAAATTTTTCATCGACTACCCTACCTTAATTCTTTATGTGCGTTCAATAACAAAATATATGTTCAATGTTTATTTATGCTTTAACACCATAATATCAGCAAGATATAAAAATTCATTCCATTTAAATTCAGATTGATGCTAAAATTTTACTGAAAATTGAAATTACCTTTATAACATTCTTACAAACTTCAAAATGTTGCATTTAATTAAGAAAGACAACACTCTTTTAAATTACCTGTCTTTCAACATATTGACATGACAGTGTTAAAATTAGAAGAAAGTTATGTGCAGATAAAAGTTTCCACTTATAATAACAATACAGCTTGAGTATACAACTGTTTCAGAACGAAAACATATTATTACACAAATTTAACGGCGCTTAAAATAGCTTTGGAACCTCATAAATATTTATGAATAATTATAATATTTTAGTAGTAATATTGAAGTTACAGCTTAAAATAAATGAAAATTTTAAACATTTGATAATTTTATTTAAATGTAATTATTTAGATTTTCAATAAAGTTTACGTTTCGAATTTAACTTTTATTGCTACTTGGTGCCCACCACTCTCGGATTCTGCTTATAATTTCCACCAGGCAGAGTTGAATCACTTTGGCAGGCCCATATATAAAAAAAAACTTAGAAATCAATGTAATTATATTTTTGAAAAATCTGACTCCATTTTTACTTATTGATTCCAAATTTATGACGAGTCTTATAATCATAAACTCAAGCTTAATTATCTTAATAAAATGTAGCATAGAGTATTTATTTATATCAATACAACACTTAGAGCATATATATCTAAAGGGTCAGCCGAACGGGCGGAAAGCGTGTTCGGAGTAGAGAGAGGGAGAGACTGAGTTCGGGTAGTGTCTGTCTCTGTCACGCAAGCTTCTCGCAAGAGTCGTTCCCTCCAATCACGGAACGTCTATTTCTAATTAATCGAACTACATATAAGTATTATTCCTTATATGCAAAAGAGCTATAACATCTGTTCGTAAGAACTATAATTTTTTTGTGCCTATAATTGCCACTTGCAATAATTTATTTTATTGTATTTTACAGGGTTTATTCTATGCAGTGGGAGGCCGCAACACTTCACCGGGTTCCTCATACGACAGTGATTGGGTAGATGTGTACAACCCCGCAACTGAACACTGGCGACCTTGCAGTCCTATGTCCACGCCTAGGCATAGGGTTAGTCAAAACTAAATATGTATATTAAAACTCCCTCCGCGGCTCGCTGCGGTTCGCGTGTGACGTCGCGTTTTAATAATTTAAATATTGTTTTTGTGTATCCTTGCGACTGTTACCCGGTTTGTGGGCGGTATAAGGTTGTGTATAGTGTTTCTGACAAATAATCTGTAAGTTTTACGCCTTATAAATACAAATATTGTGTTAGTTTCTTTTACTACGGCTATCGGTAAGTCAATTTATTTTTATTCTTAAAGGTAGGTAGGAGTAATATTTTGTTTGTATTAATTTTCTTTTCGTGTTTTTTGATTTTGAAGTTGTTTTCTATTGATATTTCTTTTGTCTGGTGTGTCTTTGTTTGGCCATGTCGGTTGTTGGCGAGTTGCCGGATCCCGGTAGTACAAATGAATTTCGAACACCAACCGGAAATAAATTGTTTGGTAGAATGTCGCCATCAAATTTATCGTCAAATGAAAGTAGAACTGGACGAATTAGGGCTTCGGACTTGGGCGAGAGTGTTTCGTCTCTTAGTGGTCGTGATAACTGTGGGGCGTATGATTATTTTGAGTTGGTGTCTCAGGCAACCGAATATTTAGCAAAAATTAACGAATTGGTAAACGATCAGGGGTCGCGAATGAATGTGGGGAATAGGACCGCCATTATGGACGTGACGTAACCCAGCGGATTACCGGTATCGTCTCATTGTTGGCAATTAAATCTGCTAGCAATGAAACGAAATTAGCGAATCTCGAGCGCCAGGTGGGGGGTGTCGCCGTTCAACAGCCGGGCTTGACGTACGCGGACAAGCTTAGGCTTCGCTTACCACCTGGATCAGCCCCGTGTCCGGTGTCCGCTGAGGCACGCGTATCTAGGCCGTGTGTTATTGCGTATCCTACTACGGAACGTTCAGCGGACTATGCAACTTCGTCAGCTACAAAAGAAGCTCTCATGAAGGCTATTAAACCTAGCGACGAAGGTTTTCAAATTGTAGGCGTCATAAAAACCGCAAAGGCAGGCGTCGTGTTGCGGGTCGCAAATGAACGGCAGCTTAAAAAACTAGAAGCAGTAAACGCCATTAAATCTGTAGGCTTACGCTTAGAAAAGCCAAAAGGCCGAAGGCCCCGTATAATTGTAAAAGACGTGCCCGGTTCTATGGAGGATCGTACCTTCCTAACAGCTTTATATCGTCAGAATATCAAGGACGAATTAAAATTAAGCGAAAGCGATTTTTTAAAAACAACCAAAATTGTCAGGCATCGTAAACTGGAAAACGGACGTCAATGGATAGGCTTAGAATTAGAGACAGAGGTTAGGAAACACTTGGCTAGCACAAAAGATAAATTATATATAGACTGGGCCACATGTAGGTTTATAGACGACTTAGAAGTAGTTCGTTGCTTAAACTGTCAACAATTCGGTCATGTTCAAAAATTTTGCACTATTAAAACTCCTACGTGTGCTAATTGCGCGGCCAGCCACGATACAAGGGCTTGCCCGGATAAGGACACACCAGATTTTAAACCGAAATGCGCACAATGCAGCCGGTACAAAAAACCATGTGACCATCGATGTGGATCACAAGACTGCTCCACATATAAACTTAAATTAGAGCAGCTAATCCTAAATACTAATTACTGAATAGCTTATACAGTAGTAGTTGTAGTACCTTTTTAATAAAATGGATAATATCTCAATAGGCCAGTTAAATCTTCATAATGATAAAATAGCCACGTCAGAATTAGATCGCTTAGTTTTGGAACAAAAGTTAGACATTGTCCTTATACAAGAGCAATATCAAAGCGCTCAATTGCGGAATTATGTAGTACAGCTAGATGGCCGGTCGCGGGCTGGGATATATGTTGCAAGTTCTAATTTTACGGTAACATCTTTGCGTAACCTTATGACGTCACACTGCGCCGTTGCTGAGATCTCATCCTCTACCTGTAGTTTAGGGTTTACGTAGTGAGCTGTTATTTTCAATTTTCACATCCTATTGATCCTCATCTACATCATTTACGTTTCGTTTTGCGGTCCCTCATAGGACACAAAATTATCATTGGCGCTGATGTCAATGCTTCTTCTACTTTATGGTATGGCAAATTGCGTGCAGCTGACATGGCTCGTCGCTGTGCGGTTGAAGATTTTATTGCGGAAATGAATCTTACTATCCACAATACCCCTGATGCACCACCAACTTTTTGCAGCCCAATGGGTGAGTCTTCTCTTGACGTGACGCTTACGCGCGGCGACGTCTCGATATCTGGATGGCGTGTCCTACCGGACGCATCCTGTAGTGATCACCGCTTAATCGTGTACGAATTCATACCAATGGTTGCACAATATCCACAAAGAACTCCTTACAATTTTAGGTATAAAACTAAAGGGGCAAATTGGGCTTTATTTGGTTCACTCTTTGCAGTACATGCCAAAGACTTCAGTCGCAGTGGTCTATCAGCTGAGGAAAGCGCAAACATATTATCAGATACTTTCACATATTGTGCTGATGTTTGTATCGGCCGTGGATCTATCACTAACACTCGTAGATGTGATTGGTGGAATTATAAATTAGTCGAATTACGTAGAATCTATCGGAAAGCTCGTAAAAAACTAAATGACATTAAAAAGCGTAACGTAACAGGAGATATTTACAATAATGCTCTTATTGCTCTTAGAGTTGCCAGGTCTCATTATAGAGCTGCTGTGGTGAAATCAAAGGGAAATTTAATACGTAAACTTGTTGATAAACTCGATAGAGAGGGTCCCTGGTCACCTTTGTATCATGAATTTAAAGCAAATAGATCAATCGACCTTGCATACGTACAGAACATCAAAATTAATCATAGTTATACTACAGGAGTAGAACAAACCACAGAATATCTTTTAGAATCACTTGTGCCTGACGATCGGCCGGAGGATGACACGGATTATCACCGACAAATTAGGCAGTGGGCTATTGAACCACCATTGTCTCCAATGTCTGACTTACCATCTTCAGACGAATTCCTCAGTATTGTTAGGTCATTACCACTAAATAAGGCTTCGGGCGACGATAAAATATCAAACAAAATGATAAAAGAAGCTTGTAAACTTTCGGGTGATACGGTTTTAACAGTTTTTAAACGTTGCATTGCGGAAGGAGTATTTCCTAGTGTTTGGCGGTGCGGTAATATTCGAATAATACCAAAAAGCGGCGATAAGCCGCCGGACGATCCTAAATCCTATCGACCCATAACACTGTTACCATCGCTGGGAAAGCTTTTAGAGGGTCTTGTAGTACCACGACTTCTACCGGGTGGAGTTAAATTTCATGATAGACAATTCGGCTTTACGTTGGGAAAATCGACAACTGATGCGGTTATATCTGTAAGGAAAACTGTCACCGAGTCAAGTTTTCAATACGTTTTAGGCATCTTCTTAGATATATCTGGCGCCTTTGACAATGCGTGGTGGCCCATGCTATTGCTAAAATTAAAATTAAGAGGTTGCTTTAAAAATATTTATTCCCTTATCTCCTCGTACTTCTTACAAGGTACTACTAAATTGAGACTTGGGCATCATTCTGTGTCGAAGGCGCTTACGATGGGGTGTCCTCAAGGGTCAGTGCTAGGACCATACTTGTGGAACATAGGCTTCGACGATTTTCTGGCAATGCCTGTGCCGTCCGGATGTACCCTGAATGCGTACGCGGACGACGGTTTGTTATTGATAGAGTCGGATACTAGAACGGGGCTTGAGAGGCTGGCCAGTGAATGTTTGGACTTAATATCTCGGTGGGGTGGGCGTAATCGGTTGACGTTTGCACCAAACAAAACCTTCCAGCTACTTCTGAAAGGTAACCTCAAATCACCGCCGTGTATTAAATTTGAAAATGTTACTATTAAAAATAAAACCTCGGTTTGTTATTTGGGATTGGTTTTAGAAAGAAATTTTTCATTTATTGAACATATTAGAACAGTTAATGAAAAGTCTAAAAAGAGTTACTTTGCACTGACGAGGATATCAACTGCGACATGGGGTCTGTCATATAATACACTAAAGATCATATATGGAGCTACTTATTTGGGTTCTATTTGCTATGGTGCTCCTGTATGGGCAGATAGGGCGACTGTAGATGCTGTCCGTCGCAAACTGTTACAAGGCCAACGACCTGCATTGATTTTCTTGTGCAAGGCATATAGGACGGTTAGCACTGAGGCTTTACCGGTGTTGGCAGGTGTTCTTCCGGTCGATCTCGAGGTGCAAAGACGTGCAGCCATGTACTATTCCACACTACAAAACATGGAATGCGATTTTTTGGGCATACGAGACCGCGGTAAAATCATAAGATTGTTTCAACAAAAATCCAATGTCTATAACGACCTCTTGGATGAATGGCAGAAACGATGGGACGAATCATCTAAGGGGCGCCACCTCTACCAGTTCTTTCCATCTGTTCGCGAAAGGTTGTCAAGGACATGGCTCGAGGTAGATCACTGTGTCGCTCAATTTCTTACAGGCCACGGTAACTTTAAGAGCAAACTATACTCATTTAAATTAGTCGATTCACCATTTTGTCAATGCTCAACACCTGATTCTAGCTGTGAACAGTCGGCTCATCATATCCTCTGGGAATGTAGTCTTTGGTACAATGAACGTAACATGATGCTAAATAGCTTACAAATGACGTCTGGGGTAGTATATTATGGGGATCTTGTGTCAACTGCGGTGAATTTCCGTGCGTTTAAGCGATTCTGCCATACATACTATAGAAATCAAATATAGCTCACTTAGGACCCATAATATTTTTTATCCGTGGTGCTTCCCGGTTTGAAAAAGGCGTCTGCCTATTTTGACTCCATTTTGTCTCCCGCTTTGCTA
Organism: Diaphora mendica; assembly: GCA_949125395.1. NCBI lineage: Eukaryota > Metazoa > Arthropoda > Insecta > Lepidoptera > Erebidae > Diaphora > Diaphora mendica. Next base: position 22,413,531 of record OX421316.1, on the reverse strand, counting down.
AGGAGGGAAGTGGACTTATTATATTTCCAACTCCTCCAGTTTTCTTCTGATTAATTTCGTTGCGGGTTCCAAGACAGTTAAATTTTTCCTGGGACTTCCCGAGTGTCATAACTCGGTGTTTTCGTGGGTCACCGCTGTTGATCCTGGTGTACAGGAGTTACAGTGGTGGGCGTGTGGGCGGGATTAGTCCCATGTATATTAAAACCAAACAATATTTGCGATAGTGTGTTTTTAACCGCCGACGCAAAAAGAGGGGTGTTATAAGTTTGATGTCGATGTCTGTCTGTCTGTGCCATCGTAGCTCTCAAACAGATGGACCGATTTCGATGTGTTTTTTTTTCATTTGGAAACCAGTTACCTTGCGGTGGTTCTTAGCTATGTTTGGTTAATATCGGTTCAGCAGTGTAAGAGTAACAGCTCTTTTCCAAAATACTACTCGATTAAGTGCTTGCGTAGGGAGTTTTTAAAATTTTTAATAAGAGCCTTATTACACTTAAACGCCGTATTAGTAGTACTCAACTGACAACCGTGGCATTTTGAATGGCTCCGCTTTATCCAGGATAAATAAAATATAATAAAAAAAGTATAAATAAAATTGACGTATCTGTTTGTAATTTCAAATTAACAGTTTTTCACCAAATAAAGATGAAAGTATACTATGTACCTACATCAGAAAACATCAATTTTTTACCTTTAAAATAACAACTGCGAGTAGTACGGCACTAGTATTAAATAAAGAGATTTCATTGAAGTTTTTTATCCACAGTTAGGGGTTGCAGTGATGGATGGTTTACTGTACGCAGTTGGAGGTTCAGCAGGGTCGGAATATCATAAAACAGTAGAATGGTAAGTGTTGCATGAAGCAGAAAATTTATCCCTGACTGATAAAAATGTTCGCGTAAAAAAATATATTGTCACCAATTTAATAAATCACTACTAGCGCCAAGCCAAAAGGCTATATCTATACTAATATTATAAAGCTGAAGAGTTTGTTTGTCTGAACTTGCTAATCTCAGGAACCGCTGGCCCTATTTGAAAAATTATTTCAGTGTTGGATAGCATATTTATCGAGGAAGGCTATATATCATCACGCTAAGACCAATATGACCAATGAAGAATGTTACAAAAACGGGGGAATTTTTTTACGCTGCGGGCAATAGGACACTAATTATTAGTGTAACTACGTTGCGTGGGTCAGCTAGTATCTTATACATCTTAGTATTATTATATATATATGTCGGAGTGAGGGTATCCAAATAATAAAAGTGATACAAACATTTGCCACTGTCGAACACTACGGAACACTCTATATAAAGCGGCGCGATCGGCAACAGGACACAGTTTCTCTTCAGATCTCGCGACGACCATATCTATTATTTGATTTGTGATTTATTGTATCTCTGTGTTTTATATTGTGTGTATGAGGCGATATTTATCAGTGGGGGAATTACTAGCCTAGGTGGCGAATTCCACAGGGCATCGCGGAGGGGTGGGCGTTGCCCCAATCCCCTCATGGGAGGTTGCTGATGTTGTTTAAGTTAATTCGTATCCGTTTAGTAGTGATTAGTGTTTGGCTTAAGTCCAGATTGACTGTATCAGTGATTCATGTTCTCGTTTATTCCTGTATCTCCGACATCAGAAGTGGGATCTGAATCTCATTTGCCCACAACGTTTGAGAGTGTAACGGATCGTCAGTCGCGGCGAGCTGTCGAACTACCCTCCGCTCGAAAATCGTACGAGGTGTCATTTGTTAAATTTTTGTAAGCGAGAACGCTCACATAGTGTCAAAGTGTCGGTATAGCCTTTTCGCGTACGAACGGTTTATGAGACGTGCCGCCTACAACAGCGGCAGCGTGCGGTAGTAAAAGTAACGCATCGATAACTGGGAAGTAACCGGTATGTACGGACAACTCCAACAGTCCGGTGAATCGTACTATTTTTATTTTGTGCTGAGTGCTCTTTAATAAGATAAGTTCTGTCAGATGAATTTCTAGGCAAACGACAATATTGTGTAATTTATACTCTCGATTGTTTGATTGATTGTTGATTTTTGTGTAAACAAAAATAAAATAGTGGAATAAGTAAGTGATTTTAATTCAAAAATGGAATGGTGGAGTGAGTAAAGGTGATTTTGATTCGAAAATGGACAATATTGTGCAGTAACATTATTGAGGGTAGGTAATGCCCGCACTTATTGTAGCATCGAAATTCTATGTACAGTTTTAATCCAGATTTATTCATTGCGGTTATTGTTTCATGTAGTACACGATTACTGTATTTCAAACGACATAATTATTTAAAGAGAAGAATGAGAATCTGTTTGCATTAAGGTTTTCAGTTGCAGTTTTCTAAAATAATCTTGTTCTTAAAATAATAAGATCGTTTCTATTGGTGACATCGGTACAAAGGTAGACGATTCCGGAAGTATAGTGTAGTATTATATCATAGCAGAATATCTGTGATGGAGGTGGATTGAATTACCCGTTCTGCACATGCTGTTTGTTTATTGTTTAAATTTATTTCTTATTTTTAAACCCCGACGCAAAAAGAGGGGTGTTATAAGTTTGACGTGTCTGTCTGTCTGTGGCACCGTAGCTCGCGAACGGATGAAGCGATTTCAATTAAGTTTTTTTGTATGAAAGGTGAGTTACGTGCGAGTGTTCTTAGACGTGTTTCATGAAAATCGGTTGAGTCGTTTAAAAAGTTATGGGGGTAAAAGTGGGGAAGAATAACCGAATGTCTGCAAAACGTGCCAGTATAATCGTTAAATGACAATTGTGTAATTGATAACTTCAACCTGATGCTGCTTAAGGGGTTTTTTTATTTATTCAATTTTAAATTTATGGTTGTGATGTGATTTTTAGTTTGAGGCGGGTTCATCTTTGATTGTAGCTATTAACATTTTTTTTTAATTATTATTTTGACCAATTTGAGATAGTTGTGACTCGAATTATAATTACCGTTTTTTTATTTTTGTGATGAAATGTCGATATTTTCAGTAAAGATAAAAAAAATACTGGTCGGACTTCTATTTGGTGTCAGCTATCTCACCAGCAGCGGGTGATTGTAGCTGGCATGTCTATGTAGTTGGCAGATACACGTGTGGGAGTCACAAGGGATAACTAACTGTTACACTTGTGGTGGTCACAGGGATGACCTACGATACTATTTATTTTGATTGCTTTGAGAATTTGCAGCAGTAGTCAATTACTAAAGTTCTTATTTTATGTTGTTTTGATTTTAATAACGATATTACTGTTTTCTTTTGCTGTTCAGTAGTGTACTGTTTTATTGAGACAGAATAGACAGTGAGGTCAGATATGGCAGAGTGAGAGTGATACTGTGTGTACACGTATGTGACATTTGATAGGGAAAGTGTAAATTAGTAAAGTTTGATCTCAGTAACTTAGTTTTGATTCAAAGTTAAGAAAGAAATTAGACAAAGTTAAAACCTAAGTATAAAGGACCGTTTAAAATTGTAGAGTTGCTCGATGGCGATCGTTATACTTTGAAATCTTTAACTAGTAACAGAATCTACAAATGCGCTTGCGTTCGTATACGAGAGTCTCCTTTTAGTGTTATACCCGAGGAGGTAGATTTGTCTGGCATTGATAATAGTGAGGAAAATCCCCGTAGATCAAGTCCCTATTGATGTTGATGATGATAATCAAGGGTTAGTTAATGCTGATGCAATGGAATGAAATTGCGTTGTAATTGTGTGGCGAGTAGTCTCTATAATGAGACTATGAGATATCCTAACAGCGTGGTGGTTGTTAAAGTTTAGTTAAGTTTTGTTAAAAGTAAGTAAGTTAAGTTTTTGGCGAGGTGGCCACTGAAAGGCGAGGTGGCCATTGAAAGGCGAGGTGGCCATTGAAAGGCGAGGTGGCCATTGAAAGGCGAGGTGGCCATTGAAAGGCGAGGTGGCCATTGAAAGGCGAGGTGGCCATTGAAAGGCGAGGTGGCCATTGAAAGGCGAGGTGGCCATTAAAAGGCGAGGTGGCCACTGAAAGGCGAGGAGGCCATTGAAAAGTGAAATTGGTAGAATAAGAGGCCATCTAGATATTGTTAATAATCCAAAAATGTGTAACGCGATAAACGGTGAGGTGACTGTTGCGATACTACTTACTGGTGTTATTAATTTAGTATGTAGCGAGAAGTCTATTGGCATTCAGATTTGATAACGAAAAGCCTATTTTATGAGAATGTCCTAAATGAAGTTGTTCCATAGAAGATAAAATGTAATAATGTACTCAATGTCCTTGGTCAGGAGTGGCCGAACAACACAAAAATCTCTTTCTTTTCTGCGGATAATGATGATGATGCCTTCAACATCACACGAGGACGTGTAATACGTCAGGACGGCCGTGTCGGAGTGAGGGTATCCAAATAATAAAAGTGATACAAACATTTGCCACTGTCGAACACTACGGAACACTCTATATAAAGCGGCGCGATCGGCAACAGGACACAGTTTCTCTTCAGATCTCGCGACGACCATATCTATTATTTGATTTGTGATTTATTGTATCTCTGTGTTTTATATTGTGTGTATGAGGCGATATTTATCAGTGGGGGAATTACTAGCCTAGGTGGCGAATTCCACAGGGCATCGCGGAGGGGTGGGCGTTGCCCCAATCCCCTCATGGGGGATTGCTGATGTTGTTTAAGTTAATTCGTATCCGTTTAGTAGTGATTAGTGTTTGGCTTAAGTCCAGATTGACTGTATCAGTGATTCATGTTCTCGTTTATTCTTGTGTCTCCGACATATATTAGTATTATTAGTATCTTTTTTAATGATAGGGGAATGCCCTCTCAGGGGAATCAACTTCCTCGCGATTCTTAGGTTCAAAAATAAATTTTATCATTTTTAGTCCAAGAAGGATTTACATATTGTCATACAGTTTGTGTCCCAATATTTTTTTTAGTTTCAAAGCTCATGACGAGGTACCTAATTAAGTGAATAAATTGTTGTGAATTGTAGTTACGATACCGAGCGTGACACGTGGACGTCGATAGCGTCGATGGGCTGTGCCAGGCTGGGCGTGGGCGTGGCCGTGGTCAACCGCTTGCTGTACGCCGTGGGAGGGTTCGACGGCGCCAGGCGGATCGCTTCTGTCGAGTGCTACCATCCCGAGAACAACTGCTGGAACGAAGTCGCGCCTATGAACATTGCGAGAAGTGGAGCAGGTATGCACTATATTCATTAATATTAGGTCTTTACCTATGAAATTGCCTTTCTTCAGTACTGGTCTTTTCAAATAAAAAAAAGTTTATAATGGCTCTGTATTCTAAATTCAAATTAATTTTGTTTTAAAACCATGACATTCTATTTACAAACTCAGTCTTTTGTTTTTTGATTAGCGTTGTATTTTCATTACATTTGAACATTTTTCGTCATAATGGATACTTTAAAAATTCGTGTAATTATGGAATATGAGTTCCGTCGTGGCACCAACGCGACACAAACAAAAAAGTTTACGAAGAGAACTGTACAAACGAACGCACAACCCGTTATTGGTTTTCCCGTTTTCGTTCTGGAAATTTTGACTTGAAAAATGAAGCTCGTGGTCATCCGGAGATTTTGGTTAACAATAATGAATTAAAGGCGATTGTGGAAGCTGACGAAACTCAATCTACAGCTGAGCTAGCAGCAGATTTTAATGTAAGCATCAAAACAATATTGATCCATTTGCGACAAATTGGCAAGGTAAAAAAGCTTGATAGATGGGTGCCCCACGACGCGTCGAGACCTGCCTTGCGCTGCTCAACAGGCAAAGAAATGAAGGAATTTTGAAATGAATTGTTACGTGCGACGAAAAATGGATTCTGTTCGACAATCGAAAGCGCTCAACAAGTTGATTAGACCCTGGTTCAGCACCAAAGCAATGCCCTAAACCAAAAATGACCCCTAAAAAGGTGATGGTCACTGTTTGGTGGTCTAGTGCAGGTGTGATTCACCACAGCTTTTTACAAAACGGCATGAGCATTAATGAAGATGTGTACTGTAAAGAACTGGAGAGAATGATGGAGAAGCTATGCAACCAGCTTTGGTCAATCGGTCGTCTCCACTGCTCCTTCACGACAACGCACGACCCCATACTGCCCAACAGACAGTCTCCAAGCTGCAAGAGCTGGGGTTGGAAGCTCTCCCTCATCTGCCATACTCACCAGACCTTGCACCTACCGACTATTACTTTTTCCAAAATTTAGACAACTTTTTAGTGGGTAAAAAATTCAATTCGCAAGAGGCATTACAAAATGCCTTTGAAGAGTTTGGTTGTCTCCCGTCCAGCTGATTTTTACAAGAAGGGCATCAATAAACTGCCAATGCGTTGGCAAAGATGCGTCGATTGCATGGGTGATTACTTCGAATAACAGAAATAAAATAGTTTGAAAAAATAAATACTTTCACTTATTGCATACAAAACGGCAATTTCATAGGTAAATACCTATTATATGTACGTGAAGCAAAAACTTTGTACCCCTTTTTACGAAAATTATGCGAACGGCGGTTCGCATAATTTTCGTAAGTACCTATGAAGTTTGTCACAGTTAAAGTTTATATGGAGGAGTGCAGAAAACTAAAAATATGAATCATGGTCGTATTTCGACCACTGAGCGACCAGAAGTATTAAGTAATACGTAATTTATTTGAACAAGATTGTTTCATTTCATGATAAACTGTCAGTGAAACCTATCTATATTTAACAACAGTAACATAAAAATTGTCTGAATGCTGTAAAAACTTATGTCGTGTGAATAATCACTAAGTCAAATGATGAAATTATGTCTACTGCCAAAGAATTAAGTGTCTTCATTAATTGCTGCTGCACTGCACGGTTGTTCTAGTGGCTTAACCGGTCGCTACGCCGTTTTCTACTGTGCTGAGTGTTGTGGGTTCAAATCTCACTTTGTGTGATCCACCAATTATTGTTCTGAGTCTGGGTGTTCTATGTGTCCGTTTTATATAATATTATGTTAGTAAAGTCCCCCGTGACGCAGGATGTATTTCCTAATGCGGGAGTTCTTGCTGGACAGAAGCCTTGAGACAAAAGTTTTGATTTGGTCTGACGAGTTGGTATAGGGCTATAGGGTGTGCAGGTTTTTGCAGTGAACTCCGCTCCCGTAGTCGTTACTTACGAGACCGATGAGATGAATAAGGGTGATGACACTTTCAATTTGGTCCAGCTCTTTTTTTTTGTTAAAATGTATGTTTATTGTAATACCTAGAGAAATTGCAATAGTAATGTGTGTGTGTGTGCAGGCGTGGCGGCGATGAACCAGTACATCTACGTGGTGGGCGGGTACGACGGCTCGCAGCAGCTGGCGTCGGTGGAGCGCTACGACACGGAGCGCGACGCGTGGGAGCACGTGGCGCCCGTCCGCACCGCGCGCTCGGCGCTCTCGCTCACCGTGCTCGACAACAAGCTCTACGCGCTCGGTGAGACCGCCATACTACACTTTCTATTTATACTCTTTGCGCTGTAGCATGGTGCGTGGTGGTTTCATTTCATTTACTACAGTTTATGGTTTAATTTACTACAGTTATTAATGATTTAATATATTGCGAATGTGGTACAGCTGAAATACTAAGTCATAATTTGTAAATCGCGGCAACTTTCAAGAGTGAAACGAAATGTTCCTGAAACTGTCACCCGCACCATGCTGCAGGGCAAAGAGTATAGTTAGTCACAAAGTAGTAGAGCCACGTTGATTTCAGCACGAACGGGCCGGCTCGAACAGAGCGGCAGAAGATTAACATAAAATGACAGCGTTTGTGCTGTCGTGTTTCGTTGGTGAGAGCGAGACCGGAAACCGTGTTGCATTAGCTAGCCATACACGTACAGATCTGTCCGTCGGGTCTGCCCGGCAGGCGTGCCTGGCGGACAGATCCGTGCGTGTATGGTGAGAACGGGCACGGATTTGCCCGCCGGGTGCCTGCCCGCTGCCCGTGGTCAAATCGAGCGGATCGGGGACGGGGCGGGCAGATCCGAGCTCCCAACTGTACGTGTGTGCCTAGCGACGGATGTGCCTGCCAGATTTGACGTCAGTCGCGCACTAACACTCTAGGGCCGGTTTTTCAATCCGCAGTTAAACGGTCAAATAACTAACAAGGGTGTAATAAACTACAAATAACTAACTGTATCCAGCTCTTTAACAAGCGAATAAACTTTTTGTGTTTTTCAATCGGGAGTAAACAGTCAGATAGTTACTTGATGGTCCTTCACAGCTATGTTCGAAAATCAACGTAAAATGACAGCAGCAATGCTGTCGTGTTTCGTTGGTGAGTGCGAGACCGGAGGCCCAAATAGTCTAGTCAACAAGTTCCATACTTGTTGACTAGACTAAAAGATGCAGCAGCATCACTAGGCCGCCATGGTGTGGGTCGCCATGCTGCATTGTCTGCATTCACAGTGAGTATGGTGACCACCACTCTTGGATTCTGCTTATGCTGTCCATCAGGCAGAGTAGAGTCATTTTGGGGAGCTATACATAAAAAAAAAAAAAAAAAAAATGTTCACTGTAATCATGCGCAAGTGAGATGCAGCTATACAGGTAGTCACACGTTAGATAAGGACCAGAAACTTTTAGACAACATTCAAGTTGACTTTTTCTATTTCTTTTTGTTTTTTTTATGAATGCCGGTTTGGGATATTTAATTAAATGAAATGAAAGCATTCGATTGTAATTATTATTTGTCTATAATAGATGTAGTAAATAATAATTTAGTAAAAAGTCGTTTATGATATTCCTGTAGTAGAGTCCATAACAATGATTAAAATCAAAATTTATAAAAATGAAATGCCGGGTTTGCGGGTGGTGCATAGTAATTTTTTAAACGGTGTTTCTACGTTTTATAAATATGTGTTTAAAAGTAAAAAGTATATTTGTATTTATGTCAGTTCTCTGTACCTATTGGTGACGAGCAGATTCCCTAGCGGCAAGTCGCAGAACTAACGTATGACAGATAAAAATACGTATACACGTTAACATTCCACTTTTAGAATACGTATTTTTTACTTCTCCGTAGACGCCAGGTAGAAGTGTCTGTCATACGTTAGTTCCGCAAACGGCCACTAGGGAAATCTTCTCGTTACCAATAGTACAAGCTCTGTTTTGTTTCGAACTAGATAGCAGTGTGTGAAATAAAAATTCTTCATCTTCTCTATAGTATCTATAACCTATATTTCTCTAATAACCCTTTTTACCTCAGAACAAAAAGTCAATCGAGTCAAAAACATCCATAATCTATCAAATATTCAATAACGACAACGTACTTAAACTTTACCACAAATAGGTACAAGAGAAATACACAACGTCAAATCACTATTCTACAGAATAAAACACTAACTGAGGTTTGAAAGCACAGATAAAGTTATCAGTCAGATTACAGCTTTATTCGTCTGATAACTGATCTCTGACTATTGAAAGACCCAAACTTACGCTAACTGAGGAATAAATGCTATTTGACTGTTTATCTGACTATTGAAAAACCGGCCCTAATTAGTTTAAATGCGTTTGATCACAAAAATGGTGTTAAGCGAAAATAAAGTATTTTGGACAAGTTTTATAGAGCCTTTAAGTCTTTGCCTTGTTTTTGAAGAGTCAAAGATGAGCAATTGTACCTTATTATAGAATTAAAGGCACAAGCATACGAAAAATTGGTCGAAAATGTAACAAAATCAATCCCGCTGCAGATACAAAGTAATTTAGGCTTTAAATAGACATTTTTACAGACAACCGTATATGAGCGTATATGCTGGAGTTACGATTTGAACTACTGCCCGTCAGTTGCCCGTACTGCCTGCCGGGCAGATCTGTGCGTGTGTGGTGAATCACGGATCTGCCTGCCGGGCAGATCTGTACGTGTATGGCTAGCTATTGTCTGCATTCGCAATGACTATGGCGACCACTCTTGGATTCTGCTGATGCTTTCCACCAGGCAGTGTAGTCATTTTGGGCATACATAAAAAAACGACTTCAAAAAAGGAGTTTTTTTATGTCATATACCTCAGAACTTCGACTGGGTTAACTGATTTTGATGATTCTTTTTTTATTTGAAAGCTGGTGCTTTATCGGTTTCCGTTTCAAGTTCCCGTTGGTCCAGTATTTAAGTCGGGGTTTTTTTGTTAACATTTTTATTCTTAAAATCGAAAACCCAACCAATGACTATAATTTCATTGTCAAAAGTATATTAGTGCCCTCTGAATTTTGCGTCATACGGCTGTGTAAACTAAAGTGTTTTTCAATCTGCAATATATATGGTGTTTTTAACATTTGTGTTCTTGCATTGAAAAACAAAAAAACCAACGAGAATGATAACTTATTTTAAATTATAAATAATAACATACAAATATGTCCTGACCATAGAGAAATTTGTTAAATTACGCGCAAAATTTAAGAATGCAAAGTTGGAATGCATTTGTATAGGCGTTTAATATTTTAGCACTATAGGATCTAATTGAGCAAAAATTGATGTAATACCCTTCCTTGCCCTTCATATAGTTAAGATGCTACATCGTCCTAACTGATAAATATCATTAACAGTTAGGACGACATAACATCAATAGCATTAATAAGTGACACCGAATGCGACATCCTGCTAAGGTAGTCCTACCCGTCTACGGAGCCTTGCCGTATTATGATTATTTTGTAAGTAGTAGGTAATAATTTTGAGTAAGTTACTAAGCGACTCGATATTTGTGTGTTCGAGTCCAAATAACATTTTCATAGAATTTTTGACTTTATAATTTTAATTAAACTGAATTTCTAAATATTTTAAATAAATTTTTTTTTTAATTAATTTGTAAAATACGTAATCATTTGTATGGTTCTAAGATATCTGAATAAATAGATTTATTATTGTTATAAAGTTTGGTGAGTAGACATTTATTGTCCCCAGGCGGGTACGACGGCACGTCTTTCCTGGACATAGTGGAGGTGTACGAGCCCGCGAGCGACACGTGGTCGCTGGGCCCGGCGCTGCAGTCGGCGCGCTCGGGCCACGCCTCGGCCGTGTGCTACCAGCACTGCGCGCCGCTCGCCGACCTGGCCGAGCCCGCGCCGCCCGCCACCATCCGCAAGCTCGGCAAGCGCCCCGCCGCCGCCTCGCCCTCCCCCTCGCCCTCCCCCTCCCCCTCCACCGCACCCGCCGCGCCCCGCACCGACGACATCCCCACCGCCAACAACATCATCGGCACCTTGTCCAATCCACGATCCCCCGGGGATTTCTTGTAATCCAAGGTCAGAGGCGTCCTGCGCCCGTGTGTAACCATTCCTCTAGCGCCCTTCAGTGAGTGCGTAGTTGTGCACTACGTCTCTACACCTTGTGATACGAATGCCGGTTTTAGCAAATCTGAAGAGTTTTAAACTACGATGAAGACGACCCGTCGAGTGCTGACAGCTTCTATTAAATCTTCGATAGTGACGCGACCGGAACGAGCGCGGATCGAGGAGCCGAGTTATATTTTGCAACGGTTTTCTCAACTCAAATATAACCGATATGGACCTCTCTGAAGTGCAATACTTTTATTTAAAACTGATATTTAAGTTTTAAAATTTTATATCCATATTAATTTTGTTACATCTGTTATCACTACTACTAATAATGGAGGGAAACGCGTACGAAAATTATATAATTCGATAAAAAACGAATTTCAATTGCGATTTTTTTCTATTTTTATTAGAAACTCGTGTTTTCCTTTGTGTTTTCTTATCACTTATAGTCTCACTATTTTTAAACTGAATGTCTTTCTTGACAAGACCCTCCGTATTATCATTAACTAGCAAACTTTGTACATGCCTAGAGATTAGAAGCACTTTATGACTTGCGGCCTATAATAAACCACAACAGTACATTTGTACATAAAGTATTGTGGTACTATGAAGCCGCCTGTCCGTCTTAACGTTAAGCTGAGTCAACAACAAAGTGCTACTCATCTCTCTAAGTAAACAGGTAACAGAAAACAGGGGTCCATATGATTGTGACAAAAAGTCGACTGGATGCTATTTTCACGGCATACCTGTACAATCTAATCTAAACACAATTATATTTCAATTTCTCAAAAACTTGACCTTGACCTTATATTAAGTATTCAGTACACAGCTGAAAATGAAATCTTAGATTTTACACATACATAACTTTATTAAAATAAGTTAGTGTTTAATAGAGTATAAATGAATTAAATAGTAATATTAAGGTACCATAAAAAAACAATTAGGCAAATCAAATCTAGCATTCCGTAATAGCATATTCACATAGCGAATTAGTTATTTCATATTTATTTATAAATGTTCATTTTCAAATGAATTAAATGTGCACCTGTAATGTAGTAACCTTATATTGCGATACGACAACGGCTACCTTCGACACTAACGCCAGTCCACCTTTAAAATTGGGTAATCCATGTACTTAAGACGCTGATCAGTACCTTTTGGTTGAAGATTTTTTGATAAAAAATCGTTGTCTTTTTCAGTTTAAGGTGAAAAAATATTTACCCTTAATTGCCAAAACTAAAGGGAACTTTTTATATTAAAGACGTTGACTGCTTTTAGTCTAAATATTATATTTCTGATGGGGAAATCATTTGAATACTGTTTCAAAATGTAATATTAAATGGAAATTAAAAGGGAATGTTCAACCTACTATGGAATTTAGTATCGCTGCAAAGTTCTTTGTATCAAGAAAATTATCTCTGTGATACAATCAATGGCATCAATGTATATACATTTATTTTATTAACTCGATGCATTGCGTGCGACATCGTGTGTAATTTGTGATAATTATCGTAAATTCGAAGGTTGAAATGTCAAACATCAATTCAATCGATTGTAAATAGTAAACACATAGTGTGTTGAACTTTTAACATAATTAACTAAAAATATATGTTTTGCCGTCTATTTATCAAAAGAAAATCTATGCCGATAACGAGTGCATTATAAAAAAATGGTGTAGGTGCGTTCCAAGTAGTCAAGAGTTTTATACATCAAATCAGTTATGTCTAACAAATGTTTTATCAAGTTTATGGACAAATACAAAGAAATTGGAAAAAAATAAAATATCCATACTTATGTAGAGAAACAATTCCAAATATTTTAACTGAATTATTTGTAAAGTATCGTATCATTATTTATTAAACCGACTTCAATCTGGACCAAATTGAAATGGGACCACACGGAAAGCATCAGCTTTCAAATAAAAAAAGAATTATCAAAATCGGTTAACCCAGTCGAAAGTTATGAGGTAACAAACATAAAAAAAAACAGTAGAATTGATAACCTCCTCCTTTTTTGAAGTCGGGAAACTAAAGAAAAGTAAACTAGAATCCTATAAATGCTCTAGACTTTGCATCAATGTGAGGTTAAAAGTTATAAGATATAAACAGAAATTATTAAAATCTTAAACTTGAGAGTTAACTAACTTGGCGGCGATACCAAAAAATGGCCATTTCCCTTTATGTATAAATAATGTACAAATATATTAAGTTAGGTGTACCTATCTTTTTAATGTAAAAAACATGTATAGAATTTTGTGTAAATATAGTTTACGATTATTTTAAGGAAAAATAAAGACTGTTATGGGAATAAATCAAATTGTTTTATTGAGTATAACAATGTGACTCGCACAAAACCTTTTTTTACATTGCGAGTATGAATATTTACAGTATGTACAAATAGTAGATGAAACCATTACCTGTATAGTGTTTCAAGAACTATATTGATTGATTAAATTACAGAACTCAATGCAAAAGTCATGATTACTGAGAAGCGTTAGAAACTAAGGAAGATCTTGTTGCAGAAAATTTTCAGAAAATTATTCAAAGAACTAAGACATACATACTAGTCGGCGAATGTAGAAAATTTCACGAATGTAGATATATACTCCCCGCCCCCCTCTCCTTAGTCCCGGAAAGCCTAGGCCCGGTTAGCCTATTACCGTATCCAGGGCAAACTATAATTACCCGTGGTTCTATATTATATCACTAAGAAAATTTTCTCTAGTAATATGACTACATATCAATACAAATCAATAACAACTGCATATAAAACATTTAAAGATGTATAACCCGAATACATAAAAACTTGATAATTTATATAGCCTATGCCACTCGGTCATTATTGCGATTCTGTTGATACCTCTTTTTATTAAAAACCGGTTCAGTAGATTAGGCGCTACGATGGAAAATACAAGCGAGCATATACTGGCAAAACTAGTACCCTTCCGTTTACCGTAGTCGGATAGAAAACCTCTGTACTTGTCAGAATTAGAGGAACTTAAAGGTGAAAAATTAAACCTACACACATTATTTACAGGCGAAATATCACTTCAATATGCATTAGAAATGTAAAGATAGTATAAGAGCGTAGTAGTGTATCTGTTATGAATTCATCTTTTTCAAGATTGGTTCTTATTTAGGTATGTTTTTCTTCCCAAGCATGTAATTATTTTTTTTGGCTATGAATGTATAAACTATATTATATTATTATGGTCAGAACCACGTACATTTAAAATTACCCCTAAAAACTGTAATGGGTTGTCAAACCGGGACCACGTGTAATCTGTGCATAGTTCGAATATCAACCGCACATTGTGCAAAGAAAGTCAGTACATATCTTATACTGTCATTATATTTCAACTTACTTTTCACTAGTTAAATATATTCATTACGTCACTCAGTCCAACAATTTGTGACAGTAAATAATAACTTAGTCTACTTACAACTAGAAAGTAGAGGTGCAATAATATTTATACGCAAGAGGCAAGGGCCTCTCTAAAAGTTGATACTTTTAGAGAGGCCCTTGCCTTGATGACAGGTATGCAAGATGTGTGTTAATATTTAAGTACGAATTTCATCAATATTTTAAAACATAAAAAACATGTTTCTACATAAATATACATACGCACGTACTTCAATTTGTTTTGGTTTAACATACTACTTGTATCATACATAACATCATACTCAGTATAATATTATACAAGCTTAATATAAAACCATGATTTAACATGTTCAAAATACTATTGCATCTTACAAATCTGAGAGGTAATATAACTTGGTTATATTTCTTCCTTAAAATACATTTTTTTTAATGACTGAACACATATAAACACAAATTTTAACAAAAAAAACCGACTTCAAGAACTGGACCAAATTGAAACGGGACCACACGGAAAGCACCAGCTTTCAAATAAAAAATCATCATAAAATCGGTTCACCTAGTCAAAAGTTATGAGGTATAACAAACATAAAAATTAAATAAAAAAATCAGTCGAATTGATAACCTCCTCCCTTTTTGAAGTCGGTCAAAAAGAGCGATTGTTCTTTAAGATTAAATCAAGGTTTCTTGACACCTTTTTTTCGTCTTCTTACAAATATACGTACATCAGGTGCACCAAGTGGTTCTTGAGTATTTATATTGGATTGGTTGACTACCGGCTTATTTGTATCTATACTTCCGCTCGTACTATCACTAGGAATATTTACACATTCAGGTTCCACTGCTATTTTAATAGGCAATTCTTTGTGGGGTGTAGATGTAGCCAAAGCTTTTAGGGAGGTTTGTTTTTTAAACTCCGTGTCAACTGCTACTTGATGAAAGTTAACATTGTTCTGTTTATTTAAAACTACGTTTTCACCACGGTTTGGCGGAGCTTCTTCTTCACTCTCTGAAATTAATTGAGGTTGAACGCCTGATGAAATAATAACTGTTTGTACTACGTCTGGTTTGTTTAATTCAACTTCAGCGTTAAGGTTTTGGTAAATAATATTTGCATCTACATTAAAGCTGCCACCATGATCCTCAATGCTCGCCGCGATTTCTTTATTATTTATATTGAGGTCGCCCTCACTATCTCTTTTGGGTATTATTTCGTTAGGTATTAAATCATTTACACAAGACTGTGTGGCAACAACTTCTTTTATATTTATATCTACGGCATCTTGAGCGTCTTCACAAAGCGGTACACAATCTGAAGGGTATCCCAAATCTGCTGGAGTTATTAAACTACTGCTGTCACCGAAAAGATCTGAGAACCTATTCTTCATTTCATTAGGCTTTAATTCTTTATCTTTTTTTGATTTTATATTTTTTTCAGTTACATGATTATTCTTTTCATCCAATTCTTTATCTCTAATTTTTCTTTTTTTACTTCTCTGTTTTTTATGGCCATCGCATTCCTTTAAACTTTCATTAGGCGTGTTATTAACTACTTCAACAGTTAGGTAGTTGTTAACTTCAGGTGTTATTTTGAAACTATATGATTGTTTATCATACAAAGTATTATCCTTTTTACTTTCTAAAGTAGATTGTTCTAGGCACAATTTCTCTTTTTCTGTTACTATATGTTTGTGATAATCCAAATTATCGCTAGTTTCATCGCTTAGCTCTAAATCATCTCGAACCATAGCCATTTCAGAAAACGATATTTGATTATGTTGATCCCTTCTATTTTTTGACATGTTTTTATGGGGTGCAGAGGTCCCAAATTCATCAAACTGTGGTAAACTTGAGTGCGAAGAAGATGGGTGTTGGTTATCTTTTATGACCCTTTTGTTAAGGTTATCATCACAAATAATTTTAGGTAAATCTTTGGGTACATCAAGTTGTTGATTAATTGGTATTTCATCAGGAATCTCATAAGGGATGGTAATTTTTTTTACATTTTCAGGCTTGGTTTTTAGACTAGAAACCACATCAAATTTGGCAGCAATTTTTTTTGTGTCATTGACTTCTATACGTTTTTCAGAGTCTTTATCTTGGTTACTACTTAAAGATATTGTATCATCGACTATTTCACCTGTTTCTATTGATGCATTGGATTCGGGATTATCGATATCCATATATATTTCTTTGATACATTCTTCTGCAATGTGTGACTGTGGTTCTTTTAATAATGCATCAGGCATAGCAACAGTTTCTATGTTCCACAAAGACTTATCAACCGGTTTTATATCAATACATTGGCTTGCTGCCGAGGACAGAGTGGTTGTACCACTTTCTGTTTTCAAGACATATCTTTTACTAATTAGACGTGGATCTTCTAAAGGTGTTGTTGCTGTGTTTCTAATCTCTGCAAAACGATAGAAAATTTAAACCGTTAATATATTTTTTTTATCAGAAAAGTCTACAAAAGTAATTATGTAGTGATATAGATCTAAAAACTATTATTTGTAACAACATACTATTAATATCTATTTATAATATACCTTTAATTTTCCAATTTAACTATAGTCCGTTCGCTTTAAAAAAATAGTGACGTAACAACGTAAAGATGTATTCAGGGTAGAGTAAAAATTAAACACTTGTTTATAATAATAATAATAATTAATTTTTACCAATTACGTAGTCAACCATTTTTATTTATTTACGTTTATCTACATATATACCTATATGTTTTTTCTAAACGAAACAAAAGTATATATAACATCTACTGCCTCTATGGCGCAGTGAAAGAGTGTGCGGCTACTCTGATTCTAATCTGATCTGTAAATAGTTGTTACGGATTTTGGGTATTTCCTACTTATAATATGTACTATTTAAAAAAAAAGTTTAATTTATATATAAATAGCAGTAAGAAAAAATGATTTTTTAAAGGTTATTGGAAATAAAAAGGCTTATAATTATTATATCAGTTGTCTAGTACTCACAGTACAAACATTGCTTAGTTTGGGACAAGACGTTGTGTGAATGTAGTAGAACATTATTTATTTATTTCTTTACTAACCAGATGTGGATATAAACAAAAAATAAGAAAACTTTAAAGTCTATTTAAAGTCTACTATACGTAATTTATCAACTGGTGATAGTCAACTTAACGTGGGAGAGCCACGCTTCGGCATGAATGGGCCGCCTTTACCGGAGTGGACGGCCTCACAGAAAACCGGTGTGAAATAGTGCTTGCGCTGTGTTTCACCGAGTGAGTGAGGATACCGGAGGCCCATACCCCAACCCCTTCCTCCTATCTCCCTCCCCCCATCCCCCGAAAGGCCGGCAACGCACTTGTGACGCTTCTGGTGTTGCAGGTGTCCATGGGCGGCGGTAATCGCTTACCATCAGGCGATACGTCTCCTCGTTTGCCCGTCCATTCCATAAAAAGAACAGTATTTTTGTTTCTGCCCTCTTCACAGACACATCAAAGCTACACAATTTGAAGTAACTAAAAATATTGTTTTGTTTTCTCCACGTCATCTTTTATACTTACAAAAGGCGAGGTATGAAGGCTAAGTGGCTAGGTATCGAGTTGAGGATCAGAAATCTCAACTGAGGATCAGAAATCTCAACTGAGGATCAGCAATCCGTCATTGCAGCGGTAAAACCATTTATGGAGGATTGGCTCGAGAGGAATCACGGGACCATCTCATACCGATTGACGCAGATCTGAGTGACGGTAATTACCGGGAAAGGATTTCGGAGATCACCCGTGTCTGATTCGAAAGGAGCCAACGCCTGAATGGCACCACTGCGACGACCGCATCGTGGACACGGCGCTTCACACGCTGGCAGAATGGCAGGCGTGGGCGGAGCAGAGCCCTGACCTCGTGGCGACCATGCGAGTGGGAATTCTCTCGCTCTGTAACATGATCGCGGCCATGGTATGGAGCCGAGAGCGCGTGGAACTCCGCCGTCTGTATCTACGAGCAAGTTATGCTATGGGGAGCGGGACCAGGGAGGAAGTCATCTGCAAGCCGTAGGTCGACAGATGGCTCAAGGTACGTTGGGGTTCCAGGGATTTGCTTTCTAGGGTAAACCAGTTACTAGTACCTGAGACGGCGTGCGGTTTTTAGTCAGTTTGAGTCCGACATAACCACCAGCATATGGTATCCGGAGGATCTCCGCAAAATGGGAAGTAGAGCTTGGTCGAAGGACAACGATGAGTCACTATTTTCTTCATACGAATGGATTATAGCCTTGTTGATTTTTTTATGATTTTTTGTTAATCAGATAATGAACATATTAAAAAAAACATATATTTGTCATTTACCTTTAACAGTATGTGCGGTTTGAGTATCCGTGTATGAATCAGGTGAGAATGCCGCATCCGGTGATTGGCAAGAAGTAGTCTGCGTGTCGAAATGAATTGAATAGGGTGGTTTTATTAATGGTTCCCTGACATGATGTTGTCTGTGCTCATCAACATGTATTTCATATTCAAATTTTTGTCTCTTCTTAATTGGCTCATCTTGGTTATCATAACATGTCAGTCTTTCTGCATGTGTTGATTCATGCAGGTGTTTGTGAGTCTCACTTTTGTGTTTTTGCCCTTCAGAGAATAATTGCTTTTCTTGACTTCTTGAGTGGGAGACACTGTGTGATTCAGGGGTAGAACTTCTTAATACTCTGCGTCGTCCATGTTCTTGCTTAGAAACATCTTGACACTGTCTATAATCTCTTTTGTAAGGCCTGTCTGGACTATGGTGTCTTTTGTATCTGTGGGATGGGTCAATTTTTTCTCTATTCCTAAATTTGCCAGTGTGCAAATATTTGTCGTCTTCCTTGAATTTATCATTGTCCTTATATTTATCTATCATTCTATACCTGTCACTATCTCTGTACCTATCACTCTCTCTAGACCTATCTGCCTCTCTGAATCTGTCACTCTCTCTAAACCTATCTGTCTCTCTGTATCTATCTGCATCTCTGTATCTATCACTCTCTCTAGACCTATCTATCTCTCTGAACCTGTCATTCTCTCTAGACCTATCTGCCTCACTGTATCTGTCACTCTCTCTAGATCTATTTGTCTCTCTGTATCTGTCACTCTCTCTGTACCTGTCACCCTCCCTGTACCTGTCACCCTCTCTGTACCTGTCACTTTCTCTACACTTGTCTCCCACCCTATGCTTGTTGCTATTTCTACTGATATTTTCATTTTCTAATTTTTCATGTTCATTTAATTTTTCATCTCTAAGTGGTTCACTTTCTTTCAATTTTTCACCCTCTCTAAACTTATCACCATCCCTATATTTGTCCCTCAATTTGTTTTCTTCCTTGCATTTGTCAGCCTCTTGAAATTTACTTCTATCACTATATTTGTCACCTTCCTTAGTTTGTCTAATATCTAAGATTTTGCCTTCTTTTCTGTTGATGTAGCTCTCTTTAATCTTGTCGCCTTTTCTCTGCTCGTCGATCTTTTCAGTAAATTTGTCAGATTCTCTAGTCTTATCTCCCTTAAACTGCTCACAGTCAAAACGGTTGTTTCTTGTTTTTTTGTTACCATCTCTACTCAATTCATGGGAATTTGAGCTTCTACCGCTCAAGCTCGTAGTGTCCGATGTCCTGGTAGCAAATACTTCATTACTTATTTTTTTAAATCTTTCGTTGACATTAGTTGTTTTACAAATTTCTTTTGGTAAAGTGTCCTTAAGTGTTTGATTTCTAGTTTCATCTGATTCTTGATCTTCATTTGTAAGATGCAGTATGCTGAAATAATAATGCACAAGTTCATAACTGCATACCTATCTGCAACATGACATAAAAATTGTGTCAGTCATTCTTATTTGCCTAACGAGATGACGAAAACTATTGTTAAGAATAAAACGGGTGACATTGCGGATCGAAATAATTATAGACCCACCTCCTTGGCCACTGTGGTAGCGAAAGTGCTTGACAGTCTATTTCGGACACAGCTTAATAAATACACCAAGTGGCACGAGAATCACTTCTGTTTTCGACCGGGCTTGTCTACAGAAAGCGCCATACTGTCTCTGAAGTGGGCTGACAGGTATTACAATGACAGGAAAACGCCTGTATACGCGTGCTTCCTCGACCTATCAAAGGCGTTTGATCTGGTTTCCTACGATATTCTTTGGATGAAGTGTAAAAAAGAGGGAGTACCTCAAGAGCTGATTAACACTCTCAGGTATGGAGACCAGATCAATCAAGTACGATGGGCGGGGGTAGTGTCTGAACCGTATGGATTGGAGTGTGCAGTGAGACTGGGTTAGGCAGGGGGGGTTGAGTTCACCTATCCTCTTCAATCTTTACATCAACGAACAGATCGAGACACTCAGCAGAGGGCGCGTTGGCTGTTACATTGACGGAATATGTATTAACAACATCAGCTATGCTGATGATTATGGCTCTGCTGAGTGCCTCGGTCTGTGGTCTCAGACGACTGATTGCCATCTGTCAAGAATTTGCAGAGCGTCACGGATTAGCTTATAAAGTAAAGAAGAGCGAAATCATGGTTGTTAGAAATCGAACGTCATTATAATGGCAACATTTTGATTGACTTTTTTTTTATTTTTGACGTTAAAATATAGAACTTACGAGAGGTTTTGTGTTAACGGTGGACCAGGGTGGTTCTTGAGTGCCGTTGAATAGAAATTGAGCTGATTGTCCATCAGACTCGGTTCTTTTCGTTGTTTACCGTTATGATTGGTCTGGTTTGTACACGTGAGATTAGTAGTCGCGTCAATTAGGCGCGATCCGCGACAGCTAAATCGGGTGTATTATAAATTAGAATACTTTGGAACCTGTACTACCACTGGGAGTGGTGAATGTGTGAAAGGAGCAGAGGGCGCACCAGAGGGGCTCCTCAGAACGCCGATATCAAGGAATTCACATATCTCCAGTAAGTGCTTGATATTACATTAGCTTAGAATAAGAACAGGGTTAAGCCAATGAAATAGCTTAGCGATTGAATGCCTGTACATATGGGCCCTATAGACATTACAAACTTCACACGGTGAAAGCTACATTGGCGAAAGGATTGAACAATGGTCTTTGGGGCCGGCGATCGATGCCCGACAGTTATTCCTCCAGTCAAACTCTATGAGACATCATTAACGAGAGTACACAGGTTCAAATACCTCGGGCATTTATTGACCGCCGACCTTAGGGATGATGAGGACATTGAACGAGAGCGGAGGGCGCTGTCGGTCAGAGCTAACATGTTGGCTCACAGGTTTGCACGTTGTGCCTTATCAGTTAAAATAACTTTGTTCCGTGATACAGATACTGCACCACTTTTCACACGTGCAGCCTCTGGGCTAACTATACTCAAGGGGCGTGCGGCGCTTTTCGTGTTCAATACAATAACGCGTTCCGGGTCTTAGTGGGGCTGCCCCGGTATTGCAGCGCATCAGGGATATTTGCGGATGCCAACGTGGACTGTTTCTACGCCACAATGCGCAAGAGATGCGCTTCCCTGGTGCGCCGTGTGTGGTCCAGCCCCAATAACATTTTAAAGTGTGTAGCGAGTAGACTTGACTGCGTGTATGTGAGTCGTTGCTGCAGTGTGCAGTTGAGACTGCACGTTTGGCCTAGTGGTTTAACGGTCACCACGCTGTTTCCTATTTCGCCAAGTGTCGTGGGTTCAAATCCCACGTAGGAGAACACTTTGTGTGATCCACAAATTGTTGTTCTGAGTCTGGGTGTTCTTTGTGTCCGTTTCATGTATGTTTGTAAAGTCCCCCGCGACACAGGATTTAGTCCTAGTGCGGGAATTGTCACAAAAATAAAAAAGGCTTTTCACTTCGGTGGTGAGTCTGTAGCTGTTACTAACACTATGAGTCACTTCACTTCAAGTACACTTTCACTTTTAGGAGTTTAATTTTCGTAAATGTGTCAACATATGTAGTTTGCCTGGTGCATTTAAAATACTTTATTCACTTTCTACATGCATGCAAGTGACTAATGGATCTAATATAATCTTTGTATAACAATATTATTCATTCTCATTAAAAATAAACTTACGAAGAAGCTGGCATCGACTTTCTTCTATCTTTAATGCTATTAGCATTAGTCTTTGGATATTTGACTGCCACATTTTCTTTCAGCTCACCCTTATTTACACTAAAAAACAACCAATAAAACAGTTTTAGAGTGGTAAAATGTAACACAGTTTTTTTCTGCTAAAACAAACAAGTATTTCCTATTAAATTTAAGATTAGAGATCACTCTGTTATGATTCCAATGAAATTTGACATGGAGATACTTTGAGATACGTCTCGAGGCATTCCAGTAAAATTCCTTGTTTTTAAAAAGCTTTTTAATTTAATTTATTTAAAATACCAAACATTTACCTTTCGTTGTTAGAACTGTCTTCAGGTTTTGTCTTTTTATCAACATCAGTTTTAGCTGTTTCACCACTGGTTGTCTTCTTTTGGTTTTGCGTATTGTAATGAAACTTGTTCTGAAATCTTCTATTGTTTGCATTTTGTAATGTCTTTAATACCATCATATCCTTCCTGAAAAAGAGACAGTATTAATTATACTTATATCTCAATGAAGAATATCAAGTTTTTTTTTTAAAGACAACTTCCGCATTAGGAATAAACATCCTGTGTCGGGGGGGACTTTACAGACATACATGAAACGGACACAATTAACACCCAAACTCAGATCAACAATTTGTGGATCACACAAAGTGTTGTCCCATGTAGGATTTGAACCCACAATACTTGGCGAATTGGCAAGCGGCGTGGCGACCGCCTAAACCACTGGGTCAACCATGCAATATTATATTCTTGATTGCAATATAAATTACCTTACATAATATTGGGAATATTGCTAGTGATCAAAAATGGTAACTGATTTATTCGCGCTACAATTCGAAAAGTTCTTTGTTGTGGAACCAACTTATTTACATGTACCAAAGATGTGAATGTCTGTGCGGTTCACGTGTGACGTCGCGTTTTAATAATTTAAATAATGTTTTTGTGTATCCTTGCAACTGTTACCCGGTTTGTGGGTGGTTTAAGGTTGTGTATAGTGTATCTGACAAATAATCTGTAAGTTTTACGCCTTATCACTACATAGTATAAAACAAAGTCGCTTTCTCTGTCCCTATGTCCCTTTGTTTGCTTAAATCTTTGAAACTACGCAACGGATTTTGATGCGGATTTCTTTAATAGATAGAGTGATTCAAGAGGAAGGTTTTTAGGTATAATAAATGCATAATATAGTATGGAAACACTATTAATTTTCGAGGTTTCTAATGTGATGTAGCAAATATACACATTTATTTGCGCTTACATTGCAAGCGCTGGTTGCACCCTACGAGATAGATCAAAATAATGTACTACGGTATTGTACACCTTAAAAAGTACTACAAAAAAGTCCGCGACGGTATAGGTCTATCTCTTAGGTATAACCCACAACAACCATTTTTTATTCCTTTCTTTTTACGAGAAATAATGGCTTATTTACGAAGTGATTTTAAGCAATACAGAATGAATCCTATTAAGTAAATTAAATACATTGTGCGTTTAATTTAGATCAAAATGGCCCTTTACAGTATCTAATTTAAATGAATATATTCGAAGATATTACAGATTTAAAATGCACGAATCGTGTCGTCGGCGGGGGCATCTGAAATCCACCCGTGCGAAGCGGTCGTGATAGTTCTGGGGAGTATGATTGTTTTGAATTGGTATCTCAGGCAACCGAATATTTGGCAAAAATTAACGAATTGGTAAACGATCAGGGGTCGCGAATGAATGTGGGGAATAGGACCGCCATTATGGACGTAACCCAGCGAATTACCGGTATTGTCTCATTGTTGGCAATTAAATCTGCTAGCAATGAAACGAAATTAGCGAATCTCGAGCGCCAGGTGGGGGTGTAGCGGTTCAACAGCCGGGTTTGAAGTACGCGGACAAGCTTAGGCTTCGCTTACCACCTGGATCAGCCCCGTGTCCGGTGTCCGCTGAGGCGCGCGTATCTAGACCGTGTGTAATTGCGTATCCTACTACGGAACGTTCAGCGGACTATGCAACTTCGTCAGCTACAAAAGAAGCTCTCATGAAGGCTATTAAACCTAGCGACGAAGGTTTTCAAATTGTAGGCGTAAAAAAAACCGCAAAGGCAGGCGTCGTGTTGCGGGTCGCAAATGAAAGGCAGCTTAAAAAACTAGAATCAGTAAACGCCATTAAATCTGTAGGCTTACGCTTAGAAAAGTCGAAAGGCCGAAGGCCCCGTATAATTGTAAAAGACGTGCCCGGTTCTATGGAGGATCGTACCTTCCTAACAGCTTTATATCGTCAGAATATCAAGGACGAATTAAAATTAAGCGAAAGCGACTTTTTAAAAACAACCAAAATTGTCAGGCATCGTAAACTGGAAAACGGACGTCAGTGGATAGGCTTAGAAATTAGAGACAGAGGTTAGGAAACACTTGGCTAGCACAAAAGATAAATTATATATAGACTGGGCCACATGTAGGTTTATAGACGACTTAGAAGTAGTTCGTTGCTTAAACTGTCAACAATTCGGTCATGTTCAAAAATTTTGTACTATTAAAAATCCTACCTGTGCTAATTGCGCGGCCAGCCACGATACAAGGGCTTGCCCGGATAAGGACACACCAGATTTTAAGCCGAAATGCGCACAATGCAGACGGTACAAAAAACCATGTGACCATCGATGTGGATCACAAGACTGCTCCACATATAAACTTAAATTAGAGCAGCTAATCCTAAATACTAATTACTGAATAGCTTATACAGTAGTAGTTGTAGTACCTTTTTAATAAAATGGATAATATCTCAATAGGCCAGTTAAATCTTCATAATGATAAAATAGCCACGTCAGAATTGGATCGCTTAGTTTTGAAACAAAAGTTAGACATTGTCCTTATACAAGAGCAATATCAGCGCTCAATTGCGGAATAATGTAGTACAACTAGACGGCCGGTCGCGAGCTGGGATATATGTTGCAAGTTCTAATTTTACGGTAACATCTTTGCGTAACCTTATGACGTCACACTGCGCCGTTGCTGAGATCTCATCCTCTACCTGTAGGATTTATGTAGTGAGCTGTTATTTTCAATTTTCACATCCTATTGATCCTCATCTACATCATTTACGTTTCGTTTTGCGGTCTCTCATAGGACACAAAATTATCATTGGCGCTGATGTCAATGCTACTTTTACTTTATGGTATGGCAAATTGCGTGCAACTGACATGGCTCGTCGCTGTGCGGTTGAAGATTTTATTGCGGAAATGAATCTTACTATCCACAATACCTCTGATGCACCACCAACTTTTTGCAGCCCAATGGATGAGTCTTCTATTGACGTGACGCTTACGCGCGGCGACGTCTCGATATCTGGATGGCGTGTCCTACCGGACGCATCCTGTAGTGATCACCGCTTAATCGTGTACGAATTCATACCAATGGTTGCACAATATCCACAAAGAACTCCTTACAATTTTAGATATAAAACTAAAGGGGTAAATTGGGCTTTATTTGGTTCACTCTTTGAAGTACATGCCAAAGACTTCAGTCGCAGTGGTCTATCCGCTGAGGAAAGCGCAAACATATTATCAGATACTTTCACATATTGTGCTGATGTTTGTATCGGCCGTGGATCTATCACTAACACTCGTAGATGTGATTGGTGGAATTACAAATTAGTCGAATTACGTAGAATCTATCGGAAAGCTCGTAAAAAACTAAATAACATTAAAAAGCGTAACGTAACAGGAGATATTTACAATAATGCTCTTATTGCTCTTAGAGTTGCCAGGTCTCATTATAGAGCTGCTGTGGAGAAATCAAAGGGAAATTTAATACGCAAACTTGTTGATAAACTCGATAGAGAGGGTCCCTGGTCACCTTTGTATCATGAATTTAAAGCAAATAGATCAATCGACCTTGCATACGTACAGAACATCAAAATTAATAATAGTTATACTACAGGAGTAGAACAAACCACAGAATATCTTTTAGAATCATTTGTGCCTGACGATCGGCCGGAGGATGACACGGATTATCACCGACAAATTAGGCAGTGGGCTATTGAACCACCATTGTCTCCAATGTCTGACCTACCATCTTCAGACGAATTCCTCAGTATTGTTAGGTTATTACCACTAAATAAGGCTTCGGGCGACGATAAAATATCAAACAAAATGATAAAAGAAGCTTGTAAACTTTCGGGTGATACGGTTTTAACAGTTTTTAAACGTTGCATTGCGGAAGGAGTATTTCCTAGTGTTTGGCGGTGCGGTAATATTCGTATAATACCAAAAAGCGCCGATCAGCCGCCGGACGATCCTAAATCCTATAGACCCATAACTCTGTTACCATCGCTGGGAAAGCTTTTAGAGAGTCTTGTAGTACCACGACTTCTACCGGGTGGAGTTAAATTTCATGATAGACAATTCGGGTTTACGTTGGGAAAATCGACAACTGATGCGGTTATATCTGTAAGGAAAACTGTCACCGAGTCAAGTTTTCAATACGTTTTAGGCCTCTTCTTAGATATATCTGGCGCCTTTGACAATGCGTGGTGGCCCATGCTATTGCTAAAATTAAAATTAAGAGGTTGCTTTAAAAATATTTTATTCCCTTATCTCCTTACAAGGTACTACTAAATTGAGACTTGGACATCCTTCTGTGTCGAAGGCGCTTACGATGGGGTGTCCTCAAGCGTCAGTGCTAGGTCCATACTTGTGGAACATAGGCTTCGACGATTTTCTGGCAATGCCTGTGCTGTCCGGATGTACCCTGAATGCGTACGCGGACGACGGTTTGTTATTGATAGAGTCGGATACTAGAACGGGGCTTGAGAGGCTGGCTGGTGAATGTTTGGACTTAATATCTCGGTGGGGTGGGCGTAATCGGTTGACTTTTGCACCAAACAAAACCTTCCAGCTGAAAATGTTACTATTAAAAATAAAACCTCGGTTTGTGATTTAGGATTGGTTTTAGAAAGAAATTTTTCATTTATTGAACATATTAGAACAGTTAATGAAAAGTCTAAAAAGAGTTTCTTTGCACTGACGAGAATATCAACTGCGACATGCATATGTCATTTAATACACTGAAGATCATATATGGAGCTACTTATTTGGGTTCTATTTGCTATGGTGCTCCTGTATGGGCAGATAGGGCGACTGTAGGTGCTGTCCGTCGCAAACTGTTACAAGGCCAACGACCTGCATTGATTTTCTTGTGCAAGGCATATAGGACGGTTAGCACTGAGGCTTTACCGGTGTTGGCAGGTGTTCTTCCGGTCGATCTCGAGGTGCAAAGACGTGCAGCCATGTACTATTCCACACTACAAAACATGGAATGCGATTTTTTGGGCATACGAGACCGCGGAAAAATCATAAGATTGTTTCAACAGCAATCCAATGTCTATAACGACCTCTTGAATGAATGGCAGCAACGATGGGACGAATCATCTAAGGGGCGCCCCCTCTACCAGTTCTTTCCATCTGTTCGCGAACGGTTGTCATGGACATGGCTCGAGGTAGATCACTGTGTCGCTCAATTTCTTACAGGCAACGGTAACTTTAAGAGCAAACTATACTCATTTAAATTAGTCGATTCACCATTGTGTCAATGCTCAACACCTGATTCTAGCTGTGAACAGTCGGCTCATCATATCCTCTGGGAATGTAGTCTTTGGTACAATGAACGTAATATGATGCTAAATAGCTTACAAATGACGTCTAGGGTAGTATATTATGGGGATCTTGTGTCAACTGCGGTGAATTTCCGTGCGTTTAAGCGATTCTGCCATACATACTATAGAAATCTACTATTGAAAATTCCATACAGTCATTCATATTCACACCAGTTAAAGTCAGTAAGGCCCTTACTACCTTTAAAGATTCTACCTCGATGGGACCAGATGCCTTGCCTTCACTTTTATTGAAACAGTGTAGCCATGTTCTTGGATCCCAGCTGGCCCATATTATGAACCTATCACTAAAAAACGGAAAACTACCTCAAGAGTGGAAAGTAGCCCATGTTACTCCAATATATAAAAAAGGTGATAAACACTTGGCTACTAATTACCGGCCCATAAGTCTCACAAGTATTGTCTGTAGAACAATGGATAAAATTATAGCAGCGGAACTTAGAGCTTTCATGAATACAGAAAACATTACTATCGATGAACAGCATGGTTTTATTCCTAAAAGATCTACAGTCTCGAATCTCCTTACGTGTCTGGACAACTGGACAGACAACTGGGACAAACATCAGCCAACCGACGTTGTTTATTTAGATTATGAAAAAGCATTTGATCGGGTCCCAATTAAACGGCTTGTAGCCAAACTTGAACACCTTGGAATTCGTGGACAACTCCTCCAGTGGATAGGAGACTTTCTAAACAACACAAAGTTCAAAGTAGGAGTGGGTGAAACACTATCAGATACTAACGACGTACACAGTGGGGTACCTCAGGGCTCATTGCTCGGACCGATATTGTTTGTGTTGTTTACAACGGATTTGAAGAATGTGATTCACTCAAACTTATCAGTATTCGCAGATGACACCAAAATCATGGGAAACCCACTAAATTCCCACAACATAATTCAGCAAGACCTGGACAGAATTGTGCAGTGGACAAAAGAATGGCTGATTTCACTTAATGCGACTAAGTGTACTGTTCTGCATATAGGTAGTAATAACCCCAAATACAGGTACACAATTAATTCTGAGCCATTACAACAAGTCAACTCCCAAAAGGGCCTCGGAGTTACCATAACACATATCCTTATGTGGGACGAGCATATCACAATGATAACAAAAAGGGCAAACTCAATGTAGTACATGATTAGAAAGGCATTCTATGTCGTCACTAAGGAACTATTCCTCAATATCTACCTAACATACATTCGACCCCTGCTAGAATTCGCATTTCAAATATGGAATCCATATTTCGAAAAGACATTCAAATGTTGGAAAGGGTCCAAAGAAAGGCAACTAAAATGGTTATTTCCTTGAAAAACATGTCGTACGAAGAACGCCTTTTGGAACTCAACTTGCTAACACTGGAGCAGAGACGAATGAGAGGAGACCTTATAGAAACTTAGAAGATCCTCAACCACCACTACAACGTGAGAAAAATTTAATCCATGTTCACAATGAACCCGAACACACAACTAAGAGGTCACTCTATGAAGCTTAGCAAGCTTCGGTGCGCTAGCAAACCCCGAAACCATTTCTTGCCAAACCGAGTGGTGCGCGTGTGGAACTCTTTGCCGGAAATCGTGATTAGTGCTCCGAATATAAACATATTTAAAGACAGACTTGATAAACATTTAAAACACAAGTGTAAAGATATGCACGCATCAGCTTTAAGCTGCTAGTGTATTAAATATAATACTAATAATAATACATATTAACATAATTATACACAGATTGTGTAAATGGCATGGAGTCGGAAATATTTTTGCTTTTTTTATATTTGACTTTATTTGATTTGTACAAGTCTATATACACATAAAACTCTCATTTAAGTTAGATGCAATTAGAAACACAATTTCCGTTATGGTTTTGAAATTATTCACTTTAAACTGATTGGAATCATAGTAAATTGTGTTCAGTGTACAAATATATGTGCATAACACTGGAACTAATAATTGTTGAGGTTATTTTGCAGGTTTGAGAAATCATATTGAACTTTTGAGTCAACTTTAATTAATCTTTTATACCTGATACCTGTGACCTTCCTGAGATCGTCCCTTTTTAATCTAATCAGGTTGCGGGCTAGTCTTTTTGATGCTACCCGTACTGCACTTTTTGTTTGCCTGTGTCCTTCATTGTTTTTCCATTCTGTTTTGTGTTTTTCTTCGGTTTTGGCGCGCAGCCATGTTTTTGTTGGGTTTGGGGCAAAGGCAGTAGTGGTTCCGGTCCACAAACTGTCGTTTCCGATCCCCTTTTAGCCAATTCATCTGCAGCGTCATTACTCATTGAGTTACTGTGCCATTTTATCCATTGCAGGGTTATGTTGTTTGTAGTTGCTATGGATTGGAGATTGTCATGACATTCCTTGATGAGGGCAGAGGTCATATTGTTGTTTTGCAGAGCTTGAAGCACGGATGCACTGTCAGAGACAATTTTGATGTTTGAGTCTCTCACATATCTGGCTGCAATTGCTTGTGCTGCTTTGATTATGCCAAGACATTCTGCATGAAAGATTGTGTTTAGCTTGTCTAAAGTAGTTATTTTCATATTTAAGTCGTTCGAGAAGATGCCAGCTCCAATATCCTTTTTTGTTTTGGAGCCATCTGTATATGACCTAACTTCCCTGGTGCCAGAGCTATCTTTTGCTTTTGCGGATAGTTGGATATAATAACTTCGATCGAAGACATGTTGACATGAAGTTCTGTCCGTGGGTGCCTTAAGGAGTAAAATTTCCTTCAGGATCCCCTGCAGAACTTTTGAGTGTGTTGCTTCTGTGTTCATCTTCCACATTCCGTTTGATCTTAGACTTAGGGCAGCTGCTATAGCTTCCTGTTGGATGACTAGATCTAGAGGTCTCAAGTTCAAGAGATACTCTAATGCGGCTGATGGAGTAGTTTTCATACATCCAGTACTTGCTACTGTGGCCAAGCATTGTAGACTCTGGAGTTTCATTTTAGCTGTGGATAGTTGCGTTTTAAGCCACCATACAACTGATCCGTAGGTAATGGAGGGTCTTGTAGCTGCAGTGAATAACCAAAGTGTGATCTTTGGGTTAAGATCCCATCTTTTACCAACTAGTCTTCTACACTGATTAATAATAATAATAATAAATATTTCGGACATCATACACATAACACCATCTAGTCGAAACTATTGAATGGATTCAAACGAAACTTGGCATGATTTGAGTTCATACTATGAGGTAGGACATAGGATACTTTTTATCTCGCAATTCACCACTGTTTCCTGGAGAGAGGGGATGAAAGTCAAAATATGTACTTAGTTGTAATTCAATAACACATAGTCCGATTTCATTCATTATTTTTTACTAGAAAGCAAGTACTTTAAATATTGTTCCGTGATCAAATTATTTGTTTATGCGAAGCTATGAGTTTATCACTGGCGAGAGCGAAAAAAGGAATAACAACAAACATAAAAACTAACATCGCGTTTGTAAAGGAAGGCTCAACAAAAAAGACTTCACTCATACAAAAGCCGTACTCAATTATAAATACCGCCAGTGACTGGACATTATTAGTGGACACGTATGAAAATCACTACAGAATACCGGAGGATATCTGTGCCTCGGCGTCCAGACCGGACATATTTCTTTATGCAATGTCAATTAAGCGTGTAGTACTAGTAGAACTCATGGTGCCGTGGGAAACGAACATCCCTAAAGACCACGCTTTAAAAAGAAACAAGTACTTTGACTTAACCAACGAAATAACTAAAAATG
This sequence comes from Diaphora mendica, assembly GCA_949125395.1. Classification (NCBI taxonomy): domain Eukaryota; kingdom Metazoa; phylum Arthropoda; class Insecta; order Lepidoptera; family Erebidae; genus Diaphora; species Diaphora mendica. The sequence continues at coordinate 22,381,423 of OX421316.1, read as the reverse complement.
GTTATGTTGTTGCGCTGTATGCCGTGGAAGTGGGTGCGAGGGGTATACCAGCTAAATCCCTCTATAACCTGCTTAAAGACCTTGGATTGCCAAGAGCTTCAGTAAGCTCTTTTCTTGAACGAATATCCAAAGTGGCATTGCTAGGCTCACTTCAAATATGGTTAGGTAGAGGGGGTAACACGGCGGACAGTGGAGGTGGGCGTTGACGCGTCGTAAGGAGTGCTCCTTAAACCTAAACCTGGGTCGCAATTCCCAGGCACTGTCGAAGTCGCATGTGTTGCCCCCATCTATCACGCGATGGACCCGGCACCCGCACAGTGTATCCATGGAACGCTAAGAAATAGGTCTCTATGACTTTAGTGTGTATTTACCGGTTAGTTCTATAAAATCCTAATAGACGGCGGCTTGGCATTTAAGGTACACAGATATTCGGTAGGTAGGTGGCTCCGTATTTCTATTTCTAGATCATCCGGTAGATTTCGCTGTATTTCTATTTCTAGATCATCCGGTAGATTTCGCTGTATTTCTATTTCTAGAATTTTCAGAAACGTAAAAAATATTAAAAAAAAAAAAATGGTGGTACGAAGTTCGCTGGGTCAGCTACTTCAATAATAAATATGAAGATTAATTAATTTGTGTTTAAAGAAAATTACAAATCTTCAGTTAAATCTAATTCAACCAAGTCCTTGATTGTAAAAATTAAAAATATATTGGAATATACTTACTCAATGTTAAGTTGAGTGATCATTTGAGCTTTTCTCTCCACTTCTGCCCGGGCTGTTTTCAATAGAGATGAATAATTGGTTTGTAGATTGTTAAACTCCAAGACCAATTTATCATAATCCTGCAATAAGCTCTACAATATCAATGTGTTAGTCGTTCTTAGGTACAATGTTTAACTTGTTACCACATCCTGTAACATGATAGCAGGTGTAACATTACAAGAATTTGTAGATAGGTACAGCATACTATTTGAAATACTAAGTTGAAAATGGGGCATTTTACAGACATTGCAAACATATCACATCAGGTGTTTTTAATGGTCTACTGCTGTACATGGGCAATCTTTATTGATCTTCTACGTAATAAATTCAAAGTTGTGACCAAAATATCCAATCAACGATACTGCTGATACTCACTTTCTGGAGCTTACCAATAGCCGTTTCATATTCTTCGAGCTTCAGTTTTAAATCTCTGTTTTCATTACGAAGCTACGGATTGAAGAAATTACAAATGATAGCATTATTTTTTTTAAAAAACAAATGTGACAGTACGTATGTATTTTGGCGCTAAATAACTTTACCTCTTCTACGATGTGGACTTCATTATAATTCTCTAGGTCACCGTACAAGGCGTCCATTGCGGTAAAATTATTGTTTATATATAATTCTAATGAATGTATAAATTTTACAATAAGATACTATAAGTATTTAAAATAAGCTCCAATAAGTAAAGTCAACAAAATCATCAAACGTTTCTCTTCTTTTCACTGACAGTTGACAGTTCTCTGACTACAGATAAATTTCTACTTAGTCTAGATCTACAGAATACCAAAATTGGAACAACATATTTTGGATTCCAAAAAATGTTGGTCATTCTTGTTGGTTTGATTGCTAAATATTTAAAAAATATATATATTATAATTAAGACCCCTCTGCTGGCGCGCCACTGTACTATTAGTAAGTAATTATTAGAAATTTAATTATACAACTTAACATCAATAGCCTTTAATTTAACAGTCCACAGCTGGACATAGGCCTCTCCTTAGAAAATTAGGTTTCTAATACAAAATTTCCAATACAAAATGCAATATTCGGGTTCTTGACTTTGATTTGAAGAAGCAAGTGTAGTAATCAAAAATAGCACATAAAGCTACTAAGTCTTATTTCTAAACAAATAAGCCATTAAATTTTTCGTGAGAATAACAAATCTCTAATAATTTTTTTGTTTTACTAATAATTTTGATTCATAATTAATCTCAAAAATTGGTAACGAGAAGATTTCCCTAGTGGCCGTTTGCAGAACTAACGTATGACAGATACTTCTACCTGTCAGTTTAGTAAACAGAGCGAGTGCATTTAAATTCTTTAGAAATGATTTCATTGATTTAAGTTGGAGTGATCAGTATTTTAAAAGTGGAATGTTAACGTGTATACGTATTTTTATCTGTCATACGTTAGTTCTGCCGCTGCGACTTGCCGCTAGGGAATCTGCTCGTCACCAATGAAATTAAATTCCGTCAATTTAATATTCAGTTTGTTTTGTTGTACTTGTTACGTTTTAATTCTATATTTTGCTTGGAACATATATTTTGGGAGTAGGGTTACTTTTTCATTTCCAACATTCCAACATGCTGTACTATGAATGGGTGAAATAAATTCGTTCGAAATTCTGATTGTGTTGGTAGCGCCGCGCCTACACCGACGCATAGAGTTATTATATTATAGATAGAGAGGGGAAGACTTACGGCTGCCTGTTAGCGGAAACGTCCTACGGTTAAACAGAGAGAGAAGAACGCGGTACCCCATCTGTCTTTCTCTACTGACGCATGCGCAGTAAAGAACTAATAACGGTAATCCAATCACAACAATTAACCGTCGAATCCTTCGTTCTGCTATGCTGTTTCCGCGCTAACTGCGCATGCGTCAGTAGAGAAAGACAAATAGGTACCGCGATCGTCTCTCTCTTTCTAACCGAGGTGCCACTGGAGGCCTGGCTCCCCTGCTCTATCTAAAATAATTCTATGCACCGACGCCCGTTGCTTCACTTTCCCCTCCATGCCGGTCCCTCCCCCGCATTTCAGATCAAATCGTTCGGACTACGGTTGTCGTTGTTGCGTTTGCGTTTTGCTTCGCCGTCTGGCGTCTAGCTTACTCGTTGTGAAGGTTTTATTACTGTTGTGTTTATTGTAGAAGACTATCATTGCAAATAAAAAAGAGAGTAATAGATATTGCCCTGTAGTAATTAGTGTTAAGAACTATGTATGTGTATTTGAACTTAATTATAAAATACTTGATTTAGTGCAACAGGCGATTTTAAGTCGCAAAGGGCTCGTGTAAACAAGAAGACGTTGTAATTTCAACATGCCTACAGACTCTGAATGCGAATGCGACTTGGTGTCGAAGGAATGGTTGTTATCAAAGCTCCGGTCAGATGAGAGAGACACGGTGCTCATAGACTGTCGAATGTCTAATGAATACTCGCAGTCCCACATCCGTTCCGCAGTTAATTTTTCAATACCGAGTATAATGTTGCGGCGGTTGGCTGCAGGCAAGATCGAGCTCGTTTCGACAGTGCAGTGTAAAGAGTTAAAGGCGAGGATTTCACATTGTCGAACTCGGGGGATTTTCGTGCTGTACGGCGATGGAGCACCTCGGGACCCGGATTCTGTTCACGGGATACTGCTAAGAAGGCTCAAGCAAGATGGCGTGCAGGTCGTCTGTCTTGAAGGTACTGTAACAACATGTATGTTTTAATTAGGGCTAACTTTGTTAGAGAACTATAGTTTCAAAACACACTTCCAGTGATCACATGTAGTAGGTTTTTTAAAAGAAAAACTTGTTTGTCATACTATCTCATTTAGGTGCTTATGGTTGCAGATTACCTAAGTCAATATGTATGTAAATATTTACCAATATGTTAAGAGAATTATGTGTCTCAATAAATGAATAGTTGTGAAATACTAACATCGCGATGCAGTGTTGATGTTGTTGTCCAGCAAAGGAAGGATGAAGTTGTTAGGCTAAAACCATCAATACACTTACATGAATCCTTAAATCTATTTGTTACCTAATATTCTTTCATAAATGGTTAAGTTTCACAATAGGTACACTTGTTTTATAAAGCTTCATTCTTTGTAACTTGAAATTTCATTTCATTAGCACACGCATGTGTGAACAGAAGTGTCCTATCTCGAATTGGGCAAAGGCTGACCAGGTAACCAGCCTACTGATGCACATACTTATATATCAGAAAAATTTGCTAAATTACACCACACATGTTGCACAGGACAAATAGTTATGCTTAACACATTTTTATTCTAAAATGAAATCAAACCTGCTATAAATATCATAACAATCAGGATCATTAACAATTAGAATATGTCAACAGTCTGGAATGGAAAGATTTGTGCCAGTAACGTCTGTTCCCATTAATACAGTCATAGTTATATTTCTCATATATTAGGCCCAAGCATTTGGAGAGGCCTTTGCCCAGCTTTGGACTGCAATAAGCTGATGATTGTAATGATGATGATATTATTACTATTACCAGACACATGTACTAAAGAAAATTATATGAAAAAGCTTGTGCACAACTTTTATCAACTTTTGCACGCGGCTTCGCTCACGCAGACTTTCATCCCCTGATTTACCCCCTTGGGGGTGTCTTTTCCAAAATTCCTTTCTTAGTGCTCACTTACGTTATATAAAAAATCTACATACAAAATTTCAGGATTCTAGCCTCAGCGGTAGCATAATATAGTTTCCAATATTAATATCTATAATATCAAAACTCATTTAAGTTTGAAATATTCTATACTATCTTTTGCACATCGCTATCGCAGACTTTCATCCCCTGATTTATCCTCTTAGGGGTGGATTTTCAAAAATTCCTTTCTTAGTGCTCACTTACGTTATATAAAGAAGCTACATGCAAAATTTGGGCTGTGCGTTGATCTCTGGGTATCAGTCAGTCAGTCATATTACTCTTTTATATATATAGATAGACACTTTAGTTAAATTCAAGTATGTATAAAGGCATTGCAGCAGTGAAACATGAGATAAATGTGTTCAACTGTCAACTTGTACTTATGGTTTTGCCAGTATAGTATTACTGTGTTGAAAATGTATCCATCTTCCTTATACCATGTTCCATTGTTGTTAAATCTGAATATAAAAGTAGCTTCATAAATTAAGAAAGAATTTCTTTCTACTTCGCATTTTTGTTAAGTTTTTTACAGGCCCCGTAAATCGTAAAAGGAGCACATGGCTATTATATTTTAGAAATAACTAGCTGACCCGGCGAACTTCGTACCGCCATATTTACATATCTGTCTCAGCTACATACTACAGAGGTAGTAGAGCCACGCTGATTTCAGCACGAATGGGCCGGCTCGACCGGGGCGGTACTACCCTCGCACAGAAAATCAACGTAAAATGACCACGTTCGTGCTGTCGTGTTTCGTTGGTGAGTGCGAGACCGGAGGCCCAAATAGTCTAGTCAACAAGTTCCATACTTGTTGACTAGACTAAAAGATGCAGCAGCATCACTAGGCCGCCATGGTGTGGGTCGCCATACTGCATTGTCTGCATTCGCAGTGAGTATGGCGACCAATACTCTTGGATTCTGCTTATGCTTTCCATCAGGCAGAGTAGAGTCATTTTGGCAGGCCATATATAAAAAAAAAAAAAAAAAAAAGCCCACAGGCAGTGTACAGTCGCGAATATAAAAAAGACTTTTCCCGTTATCTTTTATTTTTTCTTTCTAGCAAACTAGCAACAACATGTTTTGACTTTCATCCCCTCTCTCTAGGAAACCGTGCTGAATTTCGGGATAAAAAGTATCCTATGTCCCACCTACCTCGTAGTATGAACTCAAATCATGCCAAGTTTCATTTGAATCCATTCAGTAGTTTCGGTGTGATGCGCGGCCAAGATACAGACAGACAGACAGAAAATGACAAAAATTACAGTTTTGGCTTCAGTATCAATTATAACGAGCCCTCCAAAAAAAATTAACAAAATATCTTTCATGTACAGAATTGGACCTGTTACATTTTTATTATAAGTAGGTATAGACTAGCTGAGTCCCTCAGTGTTACCCGCGGTTATTGTTGTACCTTTACAACCGCGGGTAACACCGCGGGGCAAAGCTAGTCTAAAAAAGTACCCTTAGTTACTCCTTATTACATTAGCTTTCTGCCAGTGAAAGTCCAATCAAAATCGGTCCAGCCGTTTTAGAGACAGAAAAAAAATGGTATATGTACCGTGTATACATACATATGTATTTAGTAAAAAGCGGTTATTTTAATATTACAAACAGACACTCCAATTTTATTTATTTGTATGTATAGATGAGCGTGATTTAAGCTTTTTTGTTGAGGAGTGCAATGCTTTGGTAGAAACGGGCCAGATCCACCAAAGGGGTACCATAATTTCACAGATAAGTGAGATTATTTCATTGGTTTTCACGATATGAATAAGGTTACCAGTGTATTGGTTCTGTGTGTTTTTTTTCTTTTTGTCTCTAACTGTATTTTCCTTGATAAAAGGTGACTTATGATGTTCTCCTAGCCGATTACGGCCAAGGCGGCCAGTCTCAACGGAGACCAACCAACTACGCAGGAGATATTATAGTGCACAAGTGTGTGCGCAAACACAGGTGCACTCTGTGTTCCCTCACTGTCATAATCCAATGGGACGGTTAACCGACTCGATCGGGGAGAGATTAGGCGGCGTAGGACCGACAGTTTTACGTGCTCTCTAAGGCACGGGGGTTCAGTTCCCAACTTCGAAACTCCGAGCTGTTATAAGTATTTATATAATCATAAAAACTCAATACCACGTTAGGCCCGACCCGAGATTTAAACTCGAGACCTCTTGATCGGCAGTAGCATATTTCAACCGCTAGACCAACGATTTGAACCCGAGACCTCTTGATCGGCAGTAGCATATTTCAACCGCTAGACCAACGAGGAATTTGTCGTCGAGGGGCGGTGACTTATATCCACACTTCATTCCCTGGCAATATGTTTGTCAACAATAAAATATGAACTTCCATTGTTTCTAAGAATTCTGTAACTCTTCTCAACTTTAAAAGTTTCCATACTTATAACAGTTTATTTTCCGTACTTATAACGGAGATTAAAGAAAATATTTTTCACTGATCCAAAGACGAATCCTTGAAACTCAGTTGTACAGCATCTTAGGTATAAACAAAAGTGACCTTTTCACACTTCTTTACGTTTTCGACTTTTAAATTTTCTGCTTTATTGAAATTGCAAAAGTCGCTTGAATATTAAAAATGAATGAGGACATAAAGTACATCCTCTGTGTAAGGCTACAGTTTAGGGTCACTCTCACTATATGTTGGCGAGTCCATACATTATTTCAGCCAACCGACTTCTTAAGGAAAATCATAAAAACAAAAAATAATTTTTTTTTCGTTACAGTCGGGTAAAAAGTATAATTTTATGTTCTCGTATGAGATTCCTAATAGTCATTCTCACGTCTTTATTCATTCAGTAAATTATTACCTAACTGAGTAGCACACACGTAATACCGGTTGCTACGGTTAGAAACGGTTTCATAATATTCATTGACAAAAAAACTCGATAGATATCTCCAGTAAGAACCTGTCTTATTTGAAAGTGGATTTAACTAATGAAATGTTACTATGATGAGCTTTAGATTAATGGCTTCTGCTTTTATTTTACTGTTTCCCGAGTTTTCTTGTGATTCCTTCACTGAATGACGTGGCATCCCTACCAGATCAGCCTATGAAATCCTCTTTCCTTATTTCTTCAGTGGTAACAGTTGCATAGAATTTAAACTTTATATGAAACTAGCAGACCCACGCAACCTCGTTTGCGTATCCTATTACCCGTAGCGTGATAATTTTCCCCTGTTTCTGAAACATTCTTCATTGGTGCTCTGCACCTATTAGTCTTAGCGTGATGATATATAGCCTATAGCCTTCCTCGATAAATGGGCTATCTAACACTGAAATAATTTTTCAAATCGACCTGCGGTTCCTGAGATTAGCGCGTACAAACAAACTCTTCAGCTTTATAATATAAGTGTAGATAGTTAAGAACGAAACTTATTATTGTAAACGTAAATAAATGGTTAGCAGAGACAAACAACATTTGTATCATAAATTATAATGTCTAGGTGTAACTATTAACACTGATTATACATTGAAATATCCACTTATAGTCTGGTAAAAATAAATATTCAAGGTTATGATAAATCGCATAGAGCTGTAAAAGGATGCGGAACTTTATAATGGTGCCTATTAGCGAAATGTAAAAAGTCCCTGCGAATTTCCCTTCCCTTTATCTTAAAAATCGTAATTATTCTTACGTTCATAATTTAAAATTTTTGCCTGCCTTTCTTATGTACATACATTTTGATGTTTTCTCAGAAGTTTCATTTATAGTGATGTCTCTAACACTTGTACCGATCATCACCAACAGCTTTTAACAGCTCATTGATGGAAATAAGCCTGCTAGCCGCGGTAGTTATAAACGGGTTGGTGGTATAGGGTTTGTTTTAAGTTTCCTTCTTTTTGCAGTGATGTTGTTTTGCGTAGTTTTTTCCCTTAGTAACCACTTACGACACCCATGGGATGAGATGAATAGGGGGGGGGACACACTGTATTTTTAATCCGTCATCACATATAATAAACAACATTGCGGACTATCATCATTATTTTATCTTTTTTTTATGTATGGCCCTGCCGAAATGACTCTACTCTGTCTGATGGATAGCATAAACAGAAATCCAAGAGTGGTGGTCACTATACTCATTGCGAATGCAGACAATGCGACAATGCGTCATGGTGACCCATACTATGGCGGCCTAGTGATGATTCTGCAACAAACAGTTTCAATAAAAAACTGCAAAGTTCCTTGAATGTAAAGATCATATTTAAAGCATTGAGTTGTTTGGTGTGCGTGTCCATCAATGATGGTTATTACGCAGACTTACGACGATTCATCGAAATGTTTTAGTTTTAATATGTGTGAGGGGCGTAACTTGTAAGAAGCCAAGCCGGAGGTCGCGAGTCGAGGCATCCGCTCCTCCAAACGTGGGAGAGGAAGTCGACTACTTATTGTGCTCCTCAATGCGAGACGATAGATTATAATCACGGCATAGTCTCGAATGCGCTTGTTTTGTGCCGCCTCTGTTTTATTTTCTGGATTGTTAAATGAGTGTAGTCACAACTATAACTAGATATTATTCGGTCAATTTATCTTAATATATATAAATCTCGTGTCACAATGTTTGTCCTCAATGGACTCCTAAACTACTTAACCGATTATAATAAAATTTGCACACCATGTGCAGTTCGATCCAAATTGAGAGATAGGATAGTTTAAATCTCAAATTATAGTCGCAATTTTAATTTATTGCTAATTATTGTATATAAATATGGCGGTACGAAGTTCGCCTGGTCAGCTAGTTGCTTTATAATTTATTGAACAAAGAAACGAAATGATAATATATGTTGTTCCTGTGAAATTAAATAAATAACAGTCTCACAGCTAGAAGCTGTTGCAATTAGTACAACAGAAAAATCGTTAGATTATTAAAAATGTGATTAATCAGAAAATTAAGAGTTCATTAAGAGTATTACTGAATTGTAATGTAAACTGGATGATCAAAATAGACCGGACGTATGTAGCTACATGCTTCGGTCTTCGTTCGACGGACGGAAGAGCCCGCAATTTTATTAATAAGTTCCCGTTTCATTCACGTCCTGTTAGCTTCATCCAAGTGCTTGTAAACTATAATATAAATACAGCATAAATTCATGTGAATGTTTCTGCGTAAAATCCATAAATCAATTTGCTGTCTATCCGTCCGTCCAATCGTAGGTGTTTCTCAAACACACAGTTAGGAGCTACTTATGTGCTAATTAATCTATCAATCTACGTACATATATGTATGTCAAATGAACTATACTACTCTGAAAGTTTTGTCAGTATTTGTTCTTATAAAATCCGGGACATGCAGATCGATTTCAATGGGAGCTTTCACTGCTAGGTAGCTATTTACTGAGAAGTATTCGCTGCAAGTTTTGACACAACTCTTGACAGATTTTTATGTATTCAAGTAAAAATAACCTTACTTTGTTCAAAAACTTAGAATGGAAATAAACCTGACCTCAATAAATTATTAATTTGTTCTTAATAGTGTTGAATAACAACTTATGAGTTAGATATTGTTAAATACTCGATGCAGATAATCCAATGTCGCTTTGAATTATTTACATTTTCATATTGCGTTTGCGACATATGTTATCGATAATTTCGAGTGCCATGATTGACCTAAAAAGTACCTGAAGTAACCTAATAAGCCATAAATTGATACTATTGATCTATTTTCTGCTCTGAATTCCTCATTTGAAGCGTCTGAGTACAAAGCTAGTCGATCGTTAAATTAATAACACGTGCTCGTGGACAGCATGCAGGATGTTATAAGCACTGCTTTGAATGTAAACGCTCTTGGATTTAACATTTATAATGGAAAAGGAAATCGTGTGCATCTGGCCTGGGTGGATCCACACGCGCAAATATACATATTGCTAATAGAGGAAAACGAAATGGTAAAAGGAAGTGGTATCTCATAAAAGTTGATCGCGTTCGATTTAACGCAGCCACGTGTAGACAATTATTGTTTGTTTCTGGCAGTTATCAACTAGTCTTTATAGACTTTAGTGACAATCCTTTGAGTTCTTTATCGCAAGCAACTAGATAATACCGAACGAAATATCATTGATAAAATGTGAACCGCGAAACTTTGAATGAAACACTGTATAAACAAGTACCTAAATACATTTGACGGCGTAACATTGGCATTGACAGTTTTTATGTGCTGATGTAATGTCCAATCCGCGGATTACTATTTTGTGCTGCGTATTGTATTCAGATTTTATTTATGTCTCGTTTCGGTACAGTGACTCCGAATGAAAAAAGAGGTAGCTTGTTACGCCGTAAAGGCACGCAGAGGTCGCCAATTTGTTAACGCTAGCATTCATTTCAATAGGTACAGTTTGTTTCATAATAAATATTAGAATATAAGTTAACTCTATTGTGTGGATGCGAGGTCGGGAGCATACATGTCGCTCTGTTCAGATAATAGAAATATGTAAATGCATGTACGATTATCAGACACATTATCTGGCGAATAGCGAACAGGCGGCGGCGCCACGCTCATTAATTGGTATGAAACAAAGCCGACCGTCAGTAACACAACATTTATAATTCATTACACAGTTAAATATATATAAATAAACAGGACATTTTGAAGTAATACCTATTTTCCTTATTATTATTTTCCTACAAATATGTTCATAAAATTGCTTTTAAATATTGTCAGTGGCTAAAACAATAATGATCATAGATAATTAAAAGATTATATTATGAACTCTATAAATGTGTATTACCTAATTCAAGTTTTTCAATCAAAGTTTTTTAATCAACTTCAAAACATCGCTGGAATCGCTATAAATGCTGTAAATATCAAAGTTTTACTAAGAACTGAGTGTTGAGTTTGTAATATCCTAATACGCTCTTCTAAGCAGAGATCGAAATCTATTTTCGGCATTCCACCTTGTAATCCTAAACTCACATCTTCTCGATTCGCAGAAACATCAAATTCGAATTGTATCCTGTGACGTCAAGGTACTTCATTTCTGGAGTCTGATTAAACGCTTTTCGCATTGTTTAGAATACTTTACATCTTCTTTAAATAGCGCAGTGGTTTTAGAACTTATTACGTCAAGTGTTATAGGTTTAATTCACACTGGGCACTGGACACACAAGTACACCACTTTAAATCTACTAATTATAAAGTTCCAACCACACAATATGTATGACTATTGTGACGTATAAAAAATCCAAATCTCATAGAAGGGTTGATAGAAGCTGAAATACCATCATGTAATCTAAGTAATTAAGGGGAAACCCTAATAAGTTAGATGATGTAATCCACAACTTTAGGGCTGATGAACACTGTGTCTGTTTTTATCACTATCTATACTAATATTATAAACGCGAAAGTTTGTAAGTATGGATGGATGGATGTTTGTTACTCTTTCACGCAAAAACTACTGAACGGATTTGGATGAAACTTTACAGTAATATGGCTTATAGATCAGAATAACACATAGGCTGCTATTTGCCGCGATAACTGACATATACGCGGGCGGAGCCGCGGGCAACAACTAGTATACTATAAAACAAAGGCCTCCGCCCCGTCTGTCCGTTTGCGATAAACTCAAAAACTACTTCATGGATTTTGGTGCGGTTTTGACCAATAGATAGAGTGATTCTTGAGGAAGGTTTTCGTTTATAATTTGTGAAATTTTTGAGTACATTTTTCTTCTTAGCGTTTCGACGGCAAACGTTTCGTGTCGGTGTAATTAAATTTTAGCAGACCAACAATTGAGTACCTACATTGGCTAAAATATAACGATATTTGTTGAAGACGTCGGAAAAAATTAAGCCGCACATCTTCTCGGGGAAACATAGGCTATATTATATTTTCCGTAAAGAGCCAGTGCGAAGCCGGGACAGGTTGCTAGTTACAAATATATTTTGTAAATGTAAGAAGAGAGTGAAGGCAAAATTTAAATACCACTAATGTATTTCTAATTAACTAGTATTAACGGTCGGCAATAGTCTCCCAGTCTACGTAATGATGTATTAGGTGCTTTAAATCCGCAAGGTTGTTGATAAACGCCGGTGGAAGGACGCTCAACGGGCCAAGGCCTCCCCGTCCACACCTGCCTCCCACGCGGCTCCACCACGTCCCGCCAGCCTCCTCTCTTGCCGCGGACTGCTATTCTACCTAACGTGTAATGATTATAGCTCTTCGGCTAAAGCATGATTGCATGCTGTTATACTATTGTTTTTTTTATTTCACGCCCAAGTATTTGTGCCTTAGCTTTAAATTACAATAGCAGGCTTTATCCAAACATTAAAATAAAGAAAGTTGAACTAGCAATGTAGCTGTTGGTGTGCGGATTACAGTTGGTGCTAAATGTCTGCAAAATGATCACGTTAAGAAATGTGTAGGTGTTGAAGGATTAGCTTCACGCGAGGGGGGAATTTTATAAAGTCCTTGCTACCGAGGACGCGCGTGAAAGGGTGGGGGAGTTGAGGAACGAAGAGGGTGGGTATGGTGTGTTCATTGAGTGCGGTGGATGAATGGGCCGCTATGACTCACCGGATCGATGCAGAGCCACCGGCTGCCACCCGCACCCCGCAACCGTCGCGCGTCTGCGTGATGCCTGCCTGCTAGCCTTGCAGCGTACTTATTGGACCATTTTTATTATGAACACGTGATAAATAAATAATTAGCTTTACAAAATTATCCCAGACTTCAATAATATTATGGTCATTTTATCGTTATTACATTAATATTGCTGTTTCCATTTTATCGAGCATCAGAACTTTTTTGAGCTTATGCATCTTCTGACTAGGCCTAACCATCTTGTCAAACATCAGTTGCATTCTATTTGTTCTAGGCTATTATCAACACCGCTTTAACAATGCATATACCTAGAGCTGTAGTTCTTTGCACCACTACAGATAACGTTTCGTTCTGTCGGAAATCAACGCTGATAATAACAATTGACACCGCATATCGTAAATTAAATTAGTGTTTGTAGATAAAGTATAGGTTTTCGAGTTGCCACTTTTTGCTATTTGTGTAATGTAAATGTGGGAGAGCCAAGCTTCGTCATGAATGGGACGGCTCAACCCCTCCCCACATCCCTCTCCTCATCCCTCAAAGGCCGGCAACGCGCTTGTGATGCCTCTGGTGTTGCGGGTGTCCATGGGCGGTTAATCGCTCACCATCAGGTGCTACGTCGGCTCGTTCGGCCCTATTCCATAAAAAAAAGTTTTGTTTCAATACCTCTCTTTTTATTCCGAAACCTACATTTTGCATTGCCGTCTTAGTAAAGAGTACTTGATTTTATTCGATATCTAACCGCAGTTTTCAGCAACGTTCTCATCCGTTACTACACAGTTGTAAGTTACAGAGGCACCCCAAGAGCAGTTGTTTACCTTTATCTCGGCAAGCTGTTTCGAGCAGATCAGTATTGGCGGTCCCGGTAACTCACACTGATGAGGTCTAAAATATTTGGAAGTAGATGTCACGTATTACTAAGACGAATTAAATGTTGGTGGCATCGTCGCAATAGCTGTTGTATAGACATTAATAATAATAGTTATAGGTACTGACAATTGGATATGTGTAATGTAAGAGGAATGATGGACATAATGGGAGCGATATTAGCAACACGATTGCGGGCATCAGCCGCATTGACAGGAAGCGGCATAACGTGGCGGAAACGCTACGTTGTCGTTGCTTTGACGCACCTGTCGATAGTCAATACTACCGTTAGATACCGTAAGCGTCTACGGATTTCACATCTGTGAATAAAACTGTTTAAATTTCTAATAACAGGCATGGAAATATACCAGATTTATATAATTTTCTGATAGTTGTATAAAGATGATGAAGAGTAAACCGATTCAAATAAAACAAACACTAAATGTTAAGTTTACCATAATACATAGAAAACCGCATCCAAATCAATTCAGTCACTTCTAAGATTAAGGCGCAAAACACACATACAAACAGATAAAGTTCTAAAAACTGTTGTTTTAAGTTCCTTTAAAAAGACCTATTTCAGTATTCTTTCCATAATATAAGATATCCTCAATGTACAGACATCGACCTATTACAATTTCATTATTATTATATATAAATATATATACCTAGCTAGATGTACGAAAATCGAACCTAGATCCAAAGCATTTGAAACGCGGAAGGTAGTAGAGCCACGCTGACTTCAGCTCGAATGGGCCGGCTCGACCGGGGCGGTACTACCCTCGCACAGAATATCAACGTAAAATGACAGCGTTCGTGCTGTCGTGTTTCGTTGGTGAGTGCGAGACCGGAGGCCCAATTAGTCTAGTCAACAAGTTCCATACTTGTTGACTAGACTAAAAGATGCAGCGGCATCACTAGGCCGTCATGCTTTGGGTCGCCATGCTGCATTGTCTGCATTCGCAATGAGTATGGCGACCACCACTCTTGGATTCTGCTTATGCTTTCCATCAGGCAGACTAGAGTCATTTTGGCGGGCCAAACATAAAAAAAAAAACTGTCAACACCTCAGTGTGTTAGTAGAGATAGCTGGTTGCGACATTTCTTCTATCCTCACATACAGCAAGCGAAGACAAATCACCGAACAAATGGTATTTCGGTTCATTAACAGAAAAACATCGTGTAGTTAGGGCCTTTCATCAAATCCTCTGTCAAGATTACTTTTCTATTAATGTTTTGTTTCTGACCTCTAAGATGTTTCAGGGAAATTTTTATATGTTTTTATATATTTTCTATATAATAGTTTATATATAATTTCACTCCTTACAATAGAGAAATTTAGATATACCGTAGGCGTAATGTCAGCAGTTTCTTTCTCCTAACTGCGTAAGTACTGTTGACATTTTAATAAGATCGACCTTTACCTGTATCGCATAATTTGCGTCTCTTAAATTTATCGAAGGTGACGCAAACTCGTCACAATTCTGCTGTGTTATATCAATAACATTTAGGTTTATAAATGTTACGCTGCTAACGCATTCTCTGGTTCATTACGGCAGACATCAGGCGGCCATCAGCTTGAATGAAAGAATATCAATGAGACAGAATAATGAATGAACTACTAGACTAGAAGGTGAATTAACATTTACTCCTACACTTATTTGCACCAATAGTTATCGCAGAGCCTGTAATTGCTAGACTAACAATTAGTCTTGTTAGTGACGGAATGAAAAATTGACCATTTAGATATCTACTAGTTTTTGTAGCATAATATAATTTTATTTGCCATTGTTCGTGTATGAACTTAATTATTTGAAAGTAGATGTTTTACAATTTAAGTTTAGTTCTATTCATTTATATACTTATGTCTGGTAAACGAGAACCGCAGAGCCTCAGAGTGTGTCCGATTTGAAAAATTATTTTAGTGTTGGATAGTCCATTTATCGAGGAAGGCTATAGGCTATATTTTATTTTCAAAAAAATTAGGGATCCGTAAGAAAATTGCTATTTCGTAACCAAAGGTGTGAATTCGAAAACCTATTTTTGCGTGCGCTGCAATAACTATTGACAATAGAGCAAAATAATGTATTACGGGTTTGTAGCCCCCCTTTAAGATCTACAAAAAAGTCCGCGAAAGCATATATCTTACTATCATGGTTTAGTTACAATAACCGCTTTTGTGTTCAAAAAATTTATTAAATCGACTGAAGAAAGAAACTACCTTAAATGTGTATCGTAATATTAATCCTTATCCAAATTAAGTATTATGTTATCAAGGGTATTTATGTAGAAGTAAAATACTTTTTGTTTCATCCCAATCGGGCATTTCGTTTAGAAGTTATCACGAGTATAAAGACGCTAAGAGTTGGTACCTAAGAATGAGTTATTTATTTGCCAAAGAGTTCATAACAAAATAATACCTAATATTAATCTTTATCCAAATAAATGTGTTGTTGATTAAGAGTATTATTAGATCTTAGAAGAGTATAATAAATACATCTATACTAATATATAAAGCTGAAGAGTTTGTTTGTTTGTTTGAACGCGTTAATCTCAGGAACTACTGGTCCAATTTGAAAAAATATTTCAGTGTTAGATAGCCCATTTATCGAGGAAGGCTATAGGCTATATATCATCACGCTAAGACCAATAGGAGCGGAGCACCAATGAAGAATGTTTCAAAAACGGGGGAAAATTATCACGCTACGGGCAATAGGAGACGCAAACGACGTTGTGTGGGTCAGCTAGTCATATATACAACATCCCAACATCAACCGTTGGGCAGTGGTTGACGTGTGCGACTGCTGATCATGAGGTCTCGGGTTCGATTCCCGGGTCGGACCAAATGTGTGTATGATATACAAATATTTGTTTCGAAGTTTAGGTGTTTTCTATGTGTATAATATGTATGTATTTACAAAAAAAAATTATATATGTATTTGTATCAGTTGTCCAGTACCCATAACACAAGCTCTGCTTAGCTTGGGACTAGATGGCGTTGTGTGTTTAGATGTCCGAAATATTTATTATTATTCTCTTTATTTCATTTATATATACATATTAATTACATTTTTAAATATAAATATAAAAACAAATACATTTAAAAATATAAAAAATAGTAGACCACCGACCTCGGGTACAGGGACCAAGAAACCGGTGGTTAGGGCTCCAGAGACAGGAACCTCCTCACAATACGAGCCGTGTCAAGGAGGACTGCCTTCTGCATCAGACCCTTGATCCAGCCCTCTAACGTGAGCCTCTTAAGATGTTGGTCGAGGCTCTTGGCTATCAGTCGAGCCACTATGGACAGATGGTCTTTCCGGCTGGAGACTCCACGCGCTGGCTTTGCCGCCGTGGAGGCCCTCCAGCCGGTCATCCTCGAGTGGGCAAGGCGGCAGCACGGGACCCTTTCCTTCCGACTGACGCAGGTCCTTTCCGGGCACGGTTGCTTCGGGAAGTACCTGCACTCAGTCGCTAGGAGGGAATTGAGTCCCGCCTGCCACCACTGCGACTGCAGTGAGGACTCGGCCCAGCACACGCTGGCGGATTGCCCCGCTTGGGCGCCGCAGCGTCGGGCCCTCACTGCAGTCATCGGAGGAGATCTCTCGCTACCGGCCGTCATACGCTCCATGGCCGGTAGCGATAGCAGTTTTACCGCGGTCGCAACCTTCTGCGAAGATGTAATCTCGCAGAAGGAGGTGGCGGAGAAGGCCCGGGAGGACGATGTCCACTCGGACCCAATCCGCCGCCGGCGAACCGGGCGGCGGAGGCGCGCCTATCAGCGCCTCATGCCGCCCTGAGTGTGGCCGCGGATGGTCGGGACGGGCTTTCCCCTCCATCCGCTCCAGTGGCCACCCGCGAGGGGGCGACGTACGCGTGTGCCGTACGTCGCCTAATTAGAGAGTCCATCAGGTGACGGTGCCCGCTTCTGTGCGGGCAGGCGCTGGGAGGGGTCCGGACGTGTTAATAACTGCAGTTCCCGGATTCCTCCCTTCACAGGCGCAGAGTGGCACACCGTGTGGTTTTAGTCGGTTCGAGTCCGACACACCGCCCCGCCGCAAGCCCCGGTGGGGTGACGGTCCGAGGGGATTTCCACACGTTAAAAAAAAAAAAAAAAAAGCTCTTGGCTATCAATCCGTGAACAGATACGACTATCGGAACAATGATTACCGAATCCACATTCCACATATCGACAATCTCGTGAGATAAATCCAAATATTTTATTTGTTTTCCTTTTTCGACTTTCACGAGATTCTCGTCATGAGGAACGGCGATATCGACAATCATTGCGCGGCGCTCTAATCGATCTATCACCACAATATCAGGCTTATTGGCAACAATAGTCCTGTCTGTGATAATAGATCGATCCCAATATAACGTAGCACGACCATTCTCGAGAACTGGGTCGGGCAAATACCTGTAATATGGCACCTCTGAACTTACAAGTTTGTATTTCAGGGCAAGTTGTTGATGTACAATCCTGGCTACTTGGTTGTGCCTGTGCAAATACTTATTATTATTTTTGTTAACTTTCATGGAAATTATGTAAGTTTAATTTCAATTACTAAACAAAAACACTAAAGTTCACCAATTTTAATACTTTGCCCAAGATAGGGTGGGCATTATTCACAATGGCCGGGCAAAGTGATTATTCATGCTGATTTAATCACATTGCCCAATTGAGTCGGGCATTATGAATACAGACCGGCCATTATTAATAGTGCCGGGACTTATCAAATTGCCCGTAACATATAATCTGAATTTATATAAATCTGAATTCCGAAATGGAGCCACTTCAACGATTTTCTTAAAATTAAATACCCCTGCGTGGTTCCATTTCGAGATTCAGATTATTTTTCGGGGCAAAAATTGATCTACCGATTCAGTTTTAGAAAATTTACCCAAAAAAAAAAAGTACCAAACAAATCGATCATCCAGGTACTATTATACTGGTTTAAGACACCCACAGGGTATTACGTTAACAATAAAGAACATAACACTACTTCTGTCAAGAGAAAAGTTAGTAGGTATGATACCTACTAACTTTTCTCTTGATAGAAGTAGTGTTATAAGTAATAAACATAAAAACTATTATATCATCATATTATCTACCGAGATGTGTTTTACCGTCAATTTCGATCAGAATTTTAGTAGTGGAAGCAAAAGTTTGAAATAGGTTAATCATCTTAAGTTAAGACATCAAGTTCTTTCATCTTAAAATCCTTCAGTTGCCTTGTATTTTTTTTTATATTTACCTACACGTTTACCTAAAGTTGTAATATTTTGCATTTTGTTTTAACCATAGTCCTTGCGGTTTAGGAGTGGTTTGGTTTATCTCGTTTTTCTTTGGAATTATATTTGTCTGTATCTAATTAACGTGTATTATTTCATTTATCTACAGGTGATTTTGCGGAATTCCGTCGAGCATATCCTGAGTGGTGCAGCGAAGCGGGAGCGCAGCACGTGCCGCATGCTCATCTGCCATTGATGGGATTACGGTCAGTATCAAAATTTAAATAATAAGAGTCCCATTTGGTGCATTTCATCGAAAAAGAAATATGCTTCGTAAATAATGACCAGAAGAGGTCAACTAAAGAAAAATCGCATATTAACCTCCCTTACGAAAGTAATCATGTAGTTTTTGAAGAACTTCATTTTTTTTTTTTTTATATTATTTTTACATTCAGCGCTGTCTATTAAATTCTTGTATAATCGGTCTGAATTATAATTATAATATAACACTTCACCCTAGTTCCTTTTTTAGCACAGGTGATTATTTCCCAAGTCATAATAACTATACTCTGTCCATTACTTTATTTTCTTTTTGACAGTTCAATAAATTTTGAAATTAGTGACGCCCTCACCCATTACCGATTCGATTTGAAACGAATAGCGATTTTATTTATGAAGAACTTTCAATCGATTTAATTAAATATTTTTTGTTGAAATATTAATTATTCCTTTATTAGTTTTTTATATTATGTAAGAAATAAACAAAAATATAAATAATAAATCTGTAAATTAGATGAATGAACAGAGTTATTGTTCTTTACTCTTGGTTTGATCCTAAATTCCAAGATTTCGACTTAATTCCTTGCAAAAATTCAATCTTGGAGTCATAGATACTATTTTTATTTCCTTTTTTTATTAAATTTACAGAAAAAATACTTACATGAAGTCAAATTATTTTTATCATATGATCGATTTATCGTATTTCAAGTACTGTTTTATAGTCTGTGGTTGTTTGTTATGCACAGACCACTTCACTAAAGTACCGTCACCGTCAATAAAGTACGACATTACTGTAGTACATAATTCCGAAAAAAAATATCGTAATTTATAGGCGTGAGCTGTCAAAAAGAAAATAAAGAAATGGACAGAGTATAGTTCTGTCAGCATCTATTTTATACATACCTAATATTCATTGTTATAGTCATAGGACCGGTCCTTATATACTTAATGGACTTAACATGTTTTGGTCAGGTATAGCCGAGAGTTAAATTTTCCCAAAGCACTGGCATAATGTCAATGCGATGATGAATATGTAAAGTACATATACATTATTGTCCTCACTGAGAGTTCTAATATACTAGGTTTCTATTTTAGTTACATTCCACTCTATGTACATAATTTTGTGCTGATAAGCTTAATTTAATTGTTAATTAATGTACAATATAGACAAGTTTTCGATAAACAGGGATACGCAAGGTAACGACAGTATTTTAATTAGTAGTTCGTGTTGTAGTTTAATTTATAAGATAATTTTATGTAATAAATTCGGTATCTGACATGGAAGTCAGGAGCTCAAAAACATGAAATGCATTAAGAAACATTTTGGTGCATTTTGTAAAATACCAAACTCGCTGACTTTTAGGATTTTATAAAAAAAAGGTTAAAATGTATTGAGATAGGACAGTTATGTAATGATTACAATGTATTTAATTATCATATTAGATATCTTTGAACTGGCTCTTTCAAGTCATAATTGAGAGAACGAGGAAACTCAGTCGTGGGAACCAGATTTCTTTTCTGAGCGTTGCGATGTTTTTCACCTGGCACCGCTGCTCGACAGAAAAACTACCAAGTCCGGACAATTCTGGCGCGACCAGTTACATTGACTTTCTCAATATTGCCTTGATGAGACTGGTCTTAGGTACGAAGAACTGCATACCTACTTATCTACACGATCCACTGCTTATGAATAATGTTAGGAACCGTGTAAGTAAATAGTAAATTAATTTAAATGTCTTTAAACGTTACATACCTATACAACATTTAAAACCATTCACCATGTTGATCACCGCATACGTACGCAACAAGATCGACTAATAAAAAATGCATTCTCAGTATCGGCGGTGACTGAGGATGTTAGTCATAATAACTCATAAAGAGCAGAGTTTCCTTCCTACCGCGTATCGTCACACTTTTTATTACTCAGCCTGGCGATAGGTAGTTGGTAATGGATTTACTACACGTTGCCGTAACTGATTGACTTCTGCACGTGTATAATACACATCAATGTCAAATATTCCATTCACGTGAATGCGCGGTTGTAATCATGTACGATGCTTCTATTTAAACTGCTAATTCAAAAAAAAAGGGGTTAGACCACCTGCACCAAACAAACATAGGTATGTAATGTACTTATTTGTAAAAAGTTTTTCTAAGGTGTTAAAGGTTAATTTTCTAAAATTCTACCGTCGTTCGAAAGCAAAAAATATGCTCCACTTTGAAGCATTGCAAGTGATTCAATAAAAAGAGTTGGTTTAACAAACTCATTCATCATTTTCATTGGCGGTGAGGGGAAACGTCTGCGCCGCTGTAAGTGTGCAGCAGTGCAGTCACACAGTTACCTAAACACGTAATTGGCGTATTGCATTAGTAGCGGTGAAATCGAGAATTGCGCTCAATGGACATCGCTCCATTCATGCAGCCAGCGTGCATGCCGTAAGCGCGCCGTTCACTCAGTTTTTCCATGAGCAAATCACTGTAGGTATTCGGTATACGATGTTAATGAACCGACGATGTTGAATGGCGACTTGTAATGCGTGACATCAGCACATACTTTTACTGCCAGTCCACTACAAACAGAACGTTTGATTTGATGTAAATCACTACTTGAGCGCTTCATTCATTCATTTTCATTTTTTATTTATATAGCTATAAGGTGCCCTCGAGTTTCCTCTCTGTTTATCCCTAAAAACATGTAAATAGATATAACTGATATTAAAATTGCTGTTATTTGAATTGTTTTATTTAGCTGAGATTTGTAAACAACCGATTTCGGCCGCTAGGACTTTTGACGGCTACCTTTTACGTTATAGTGCCTAAGCGAACTATAAATAGGAACATTCAAATTAATTGTAAATGTAAGAACGCCTACGCTTGGCTGCCACCGCGTCGCACAGTACCACGCGCTGGGCCCCCGGCCTCAGGCGATCTTGAATTTACGAAGGGATTACGTAGGCTCTCGACCGACTTACCTGCTCTTTAACTTGTACTAATGTTCTTTAATATGTTCATGCCTCAGAACATCTAATTTAGTCGAAAAAAAAATTTTTTTTTTTTTTGGCAAAACTTAAAAAAAATAATTAAAACGAGGTTTTTCTAAATAGCTGTTTTTTAACAAAACTTACTTCTAAGTATGTATGTATTACGATGTCAATTAAATTTATGATAGTGAAAATTAACATATCATTTAAATTTTAATTAGATACTTGTGAACTAATATTAGTGAAAATTCCTATTTCGTAGTTGAATATTACTAAAATATCATCATGCTATTGAGTACCTTCCTAACTTAGAATACTAGTCTCATCTTGACGATTTCATAAACTGAATTCTCATGATGTGTCTGTAGATCCTGGTTGACGTGACCGCAGGCGACAGGTTATCGGTGATGTGACGTCAGTTTCTCTGACGTCAAGGCGTTCCTCGCTCCGCGACTCCGCGTGAGCTCATTCACGAAATAATCCGTACACGGTCATGGCCTATGACGAATACATTTATAATCTTTTAATATTTCAATTGTTAAAGTATATTTATTTTAATTTTATAACAGTTATTTATATTTTATCAATGAATTTCTCAATCATTTAATTTAGTACAGTGTTAACCAAGTAATTAAATAATGAATGATACTCGATGTCGTGCATAAATAAACTTCAGTGTAGGTATTATACATAGATAAAAGTATACAAATGTAACCGACTTAATAAAATTTAATAGTCCTACTAATATTATAAATTCGAAAGTTAGTAAGGATCTGTATGTGTTTGTTACTCTTGCACGCAAAAACTACTGATTTGTATGAAACTTTACAGTAATATAGCTTATACATCAGAATAACACATAGGCTGCTATTTGCCGCGATAACTGACATACACGCGGGCGGAGTCGCGGGCAACAGCTAGTAATCTAGGTATATCTTATATATATAAAATTCTCGTGTCACAATGTTAGTTACCATACTCCTCTGAAACGGCTGGACCGATTTTTATGAAATTTGGTGTGCATATCGGGTAGGTCTGAGAATCGACCAACATCTATTTTTATACCACATTTTTTTTATGGCAAAACAACGTTTGCCGGATCAGCTAGTAATGAATATATTCATCGTATTTCAGACTCATGCTTCATGTTTTTAACGTAATGTGTTACTCAAGCCAACTCAGATAAAAACACAAACATCAAAATAGAATGCCGGCTCTTATACCAGGCATCTTTGTACCTAGTGAGTTCTAAAGTAGCCTCACACAACTTCGATATACTTGTTAAAATAGAACAATAAAACACTTTTCAAAAGTAGGTGTACCTACCTATATAACAACAGCACTCTCGTGTTAACTTATTTTGGACCGTCATATCATAAACGGACGATCCGCTTTGTTCGGACAATTCAACTCATTAAAAGTGCGGCCAGGATGGGAACTAGCGAGTCGACCATTAAAAAACCGTCCCTTGCAGGCGGTCATTGGCAGCGGGTGGGTCGAGCCGCATTCCTGTGCGCCAGGGCACCGCACGCACTCGCTCGCCCACACGCGCCGGCTCTCCAATGTGCACACTGCTACCCGACCGGCTACCGTCGATATTCCTTATCCTTTACTGTCGACTGGTTCGCTCGTCTTCGTTATTTAGCCGAGTCGTGCGACTTCGAGGAGGCACCGGCCGCCCATACATATCGGAGTCGTTCATTAATAACACGACCGTCTGTGTCACGGCTTCCGGCGTCCGCCCCGTCTACGCAGCCACCATTCAAATACGAAATTGATTCGCATGAAGTTGACGCCTTGGCTTATACAATGCATAATCAAAGCAGCTTCTATGCAAGTGATTTAAGAGCTATTCACTGTTTAAGTCGAGTTGCTAACAGACGCTCAAGCCTGTGTATTGGCTTTTCAAGTTCTCGATCGACATTTGCGTAACGGCCTGGGTCACCCACATGTTTGAAACAAATCCGTGTAAATCGTATCGTTAATATATTAAGACCGGCGGAATGGCGTCGGCTGTGTGGGCGAGCCCAGGTCCTCTGAATGGACGTATCGAATGGTCGTCGCCTACGCGCCGGCCCACGCCTCATGCCATACTATGAGCCTACTAATGCCTAGTACCTACACAATACAGCTGCCCTCCGTTTATTGTTTATAATTATCTCGATGACCAACCACGTGATTCTAATCTAATTTTGATATTACCCATTTATTACCAAGTGGTCATTGAAATTAATACCCAATAAAAAAGAATGTCTGTCGAAAATATTTTTGCATACATTTACATAAAGCGCCTGACCAAATTGAGAACTTTAGATTTTGAGTCACGTGCAAATATTATCGAAGCGCAGGATAGTGTTATCAGAGTTACACTTGCAAATATTAAAATACCTACATATAAATCAGTATAAATACATTATTTTCTTAGTCTTAAGTTCCGGTCCAAATAACTTAGGTCTGAAATTTTATGGTCACGTATTGGAAACTGGTTATTAGATAAGCAAGCAATGAAAACGTAGATACTTTCCAAATGCAGTTATATTTAAACGTGTAAATTAAAAAATGCAAAATAAAATCAAAAGGGAAACGTTAGTTAACACATACGACATTTTTGATTAAGATACAAATGTTTGGTCTAAATGTTATTGAATTACGCTCTTGGTCAAAAGTACCACTACCATTGATTTCAAACTAACTGTTGCCCGCGGCTCCGCCCGCGTGTTTGTCGGTTATAGCGGCAAACAGTAGCCTATGTGTTATTCTGATGTATAAGCTATATTACTGTAAAGTTTCATCCAAATCCGTTCAGTAGTTTTGGCGTGAAGAAGTAACAAACATACACACTCACCGAACCGACACACAAATTTTCAAACATATCGTAGACTGTGAAAAAGATATAAAAGCTATTTAAAATAATAATTATGTTTTTTATTTAAAAAAAAAAACCGGTGGATATTTTCTTTGTTTTTTCTGTCAAGGTGACGTTTAGTCTAATTCGTAACCCAACCGGCAAAACGCCGAGATGTTAAGTCTCTTCCCTGAAAGAAAACCTCCATAAAGTAAATCCCTTGGTAGCTTGACGAAAGCCGAGAACAAACCAAAACAAAATACCTATAGCGTTTTAACTACCATGGTTTCGTTCTTTTTTTTTTCGCTTTACTAACAACGTGAACATACTTTTAATGTGTTAACAATATTATAAGCAAGTCTACAGGCGCCGGTAACTGCTTACCCTCAACAAGATCGAATGTTTTGCTTAGGATCGCGTTTGAATATTGACATAATATAAAATAGGAATCAGTATTATTCAAGGGTTTTATTGGCACAATTTATTTTTATTGTAAATTGTATATATTATGTTTATTTTTGTAAAGACCGCTATCCTTTAAAATGTCCTTTATAACGCTAGTCCTAATAATTGGGACAAGATATACAGTTGGCACTTAAATTAAGTGAACGAATAGTTCTTGTTATGGCAGTTGACGTTGTGATCCTTAAAGGAGTCAAGATCGTAGCGTAGGTGTCGAGTTATTCGATAGTTCGCTATAAGAAGCGAGAGCCGCGCCTAATTTGATTGATTTCGAAACAACAAACTGAATGGCGGCGAGACGATTCAGAGAGCGAATTTGGAAATGTCGCGTAGAGCGCGTGGAGGCGGGGGTTTGAGGCGGGGTGCGGGGGCGGGTACGAGAGTAAGGACGAGCTGTGCGTGGGCGGCCATTGAGCTGCGGGGGCAGGTGAATGGTGCACCCCTGGAGCCTCCACCCCCATTCAGCAGTCCCGCGATCGATCGCCACCAGGCGGGTGGGCGCACACACACATTCAGCCGCAAATGTTTGCTAGATGCGCCACCCCGCCACCTCATATCGTAATATTTAATATTATATCACTGTACCATAGTGCTAAAGTCGATATGGTCGCGATACTCACTTGCGAACACTAATGGAACCTATTGATATTAAGACGCATTCAAACTTGTATGAAGTTGGTATCCTATAGATCTAGTAGTTCATTATAACTTGTACCGTACTTCGTCGATTCTTGATATTTAAGAAAACATTTATCTCACGAAGTACAAGCTTTATAATAAACATGTACCTTCCTACGTTGTATTTTAATCTTTACTCGAAGTTGTTAATATTATTCATGCTAATTTTAGTTACATCGTGTGGGACGGGGCATCTCCTGTTCAGATCATGACGTGTGTTATCTTTATACCTATAGATTACAGTTAACCTGTAATGCTTTATTTTTATCAATGATGACATTGATCAAACAAAATGAAAGGATACATGGATATTAATAAATCATTGGATTGCGTGTAATACACAAATATCCTACTAATTGTATGCTTTTAAAAATCTACTTTGAAAATGTATGTACTACATTGAAAAGTTCCGTGTTTTCCTAAGATTTATTTATGTTATTATACGATTTGAATAGATGTTACATCTAAGATTCCTAATTCGTGTACCTGTTGTCACTTCATTGTTAAGGTCTAATAGTTAATATTATTTAAAAGACATCTACATATAGGTACTAATATTATAAACGCGAAAGTTTGTAAGTATGGTGGATGTTTGTTACTCTTTCACGCAAAAACTACTGAATGGATTTGGATGAAACTTCACAGTAATATAGCTTATACATCAGAATAATACATATACGCGGGCGGAGCCGCGGGCAACCACTAGTGTGTAAATATAAGAAAAAAATGCAGGTAAATGCTGACAACTTCAGAGAGCAACCCTTCATATCATTGAAACGCTACATTAATGATCAACCACGTCATGAAGTGATCTGTGGCTATGACATGCATTACTACATACATGATAAATTGTTTTTAATTGGTTTACTATGTTTACTTGTAAAATAAATTAATATTATTAATTTAATATATATTATACGTATATTGTCGTATATGTTTCGAGACCTAAATATTGATGTGAATTCACAGCTGATCTCGACACATTTTGTAGAAACCTTTGTAATATTACAGGTCTTTGCGCATCTCGGGATCAGGGTGCGAGGAGGCTCTATCATCAGGGTCATCGTCCGAATGTGAGGATGCTCACGCGCATGTGCCGCAAGACTTCCCTATCGAGATACTGCCCAACCTGTACCTTGGCAACTCAACTAACAGTGAGGACTGTGACGCGCTCGCTAGGCACAATATCAAGGTAACACATATGCACCATTCGTTCTCTTCACGGAGTTTATAACAAGCGATGCCTTTTGCAAGCTGCCCATCTAAGAGCAGTTCAGGTCATGATTTGATCATATCATCCAATTACTTCACTTCACGAAAATTACAAGAAATCAATAAAGGGTTCAATCAAATATATTTCAGATATTTCAGACATCTAACACACATCGCCATCTAGTCCCATGCTAAGCAGAGCTTGTGTTATGGGTACTAGACAACTGATACAAATACATATATACTTTTTTTTTGTAAATACATACATATTATACATAGAAAACACCCAAACTCCGAAACAAATATTTGTAGATCATACAAACATTTGGTCCGACCCAGGAATCGAACCCAAGACCTCATGATCAGCAGTCGCACACGTCAACCGCTAGACCAACGAGGCAGTACTTTAATAAGACAATTTACATTAATTAAAACATTATACTAAAAACATAAATCCCAATGTGATAAATAGCTGCCAAATTCAATCTCAATTCGCAAAAAATGGCGGTTTACACATTTTGTCACGACTACCTCAATATGGGTATCAAATGAAAGGGCTTGACTAGTAGAACACGGTTCAATATTAAAAGTTAAAAACTTGAATATATATATTTTTTTATTTAAACGGGTTTATTGCAAATAATGTACTAAAAGCTAAAAAAATATTGGGTAGGTGCCAGGTTCCAGCCATCACACCCCTCTCCCACATCAATCTAAGGAATTGATCAGACAAAACATTAAAGTCGTTGGGCCCCTGTTTCTATCCAGTCTACTCAGTTTACGCTACGCCCAACGATTGTATTTTTTGTGTTAAAGTACCTGTTTTTTTCTATTCTGTAAGTGTTAATTCTTTATAGTATAGTTTGCTAAAACAGATATTGATTTTATTTTATTTCCTTTTTCAGTATGTGCTAAACGTAACCCCAGACTTGCCCAATACGTTTGAAGCCGACGGCTGTGGCATCAATTATCTGAAGATTCCCATTGCCGATCACTGGAGTCAAAACCTAGCCATTCATTTTCCACAGGCCATAAGATTTATCGGTGAGTTGAGCGCAAATAAGGGCCGGTTTTTCAATAGTCAGATAAACAGTCAAATAGCATTTATTCCTCAGTTAGCGTAAATTTGGGTCTTTCAATAGTCAGACATCAGTTATCAGACGAATAAAGCTGTAATCTGACTGATAACTTTATCTGTGCTTTCAAACCTCAGTTAGTGTTTTATTCTGTAGAATAGTGATTTGACGTTGTGTATTTCTCTTGTACCTATTTGTAGTAAAGTTTAAGTACGTTGTCGTTATTGAATATTTGATAGATTATGGATGTTTTTGACTCGATTGACTTTTTGTTCTGAGGTAAAAAGGGTTATTAGAGAAATATAGGTTATAGATACTATAGAGAAGATGAAGAATTTTTACTTCACACACTGCTATCTAGTTCGAAACAAAACAGAGCTTGTACTATTGGTAACGAGAAGATTTCCCTAGTGGCCGTTTGCGGAACTAACGTATGACAGACATTTCTACCTGGCAGTTTAATGTACAGAGCGAGTGCATTGTTATTGTTTCACTAGCTGTTGCCCGCGGCTTCGCCCGCGTGTATGTCGGTTATCGCTGCAAATAGTAGCTTATGTGTTATTCTGATGTATAAGCTATATTACTGTAAAGTTTTATCCAAATCCGTTCAGTAGTTTTTGCGTGAAAAAGTAACAAACATCCATCCATCCATACTAACAAACTTTCGCGTTATTAATATAGGTAGGATTTTTATCGATATAAAATCATGATACAAACTGTATTGGTACCTAAATAGTTTTATTTTCTTTACCTCGCATAGAACTTTTATATATTTTTATAAATCAGTTTAAATAAAATAAAGGGGTTAAGACAATTTTGTGAAAACTATAAATTTAGTATAGCGCCATCTGTAATGATTTATTTATTTCGTGAACGAAAAATGTAGTATAGCGCCATCTGTATTTTTGATATGGAACTCATTCCTATCTGATATCCCACGACACCACCTGATTTTTTTTACAAAAAATACCCACACGTTTTACTATTAAAAACTTATTTAAGTATTTATATATGTACATAAAGTGTTTATATGAGCTTATTTCGACATTTGACATCGACCGGGTCTGGCACCGCTCGCTTCTCTCCAAGCTCTCGGCATTCGGTCCGCCTCCTAGACCCTGTCACTGGATTGACGCTTTTCTTCATCAGCGCCGCATTATGGGCCTTTGCAACGGCACGGCCTCTGATGTTCTGGATGTAAACGCTGGCGTACCTCAGGGTTCAGTCCTGTCGCCCACACTATTTCTTCTGCATATCAATGACATGTTAGCTCTTGGCAACATACATTGCTACGCAGACGATAGCACAGTTCATAGGCTATATTTTTGACACCGTTCAGCCAAGCTGGCAGACGTTGAGGAAAATCGACAGAAGCTTGTCGCTGAGCTCGACCGGGTTTTGAACCGCATTTTACAATGGGGTGATAAGAATCTGGTCGAGTTCAACGCTACGAAAACACAGTTCTGCGCATTCTCTACCAAAAAGTCTCCATTCCTTTCCCTCCCCACTTTTCAGAGCACTCAACTGCCACTACGGGATAAGCTCAGTGTCCTGGGCATGGATATTTGCCGGGACCTCGAGTACTGTTCTCATCTTTGTGATGGATCCGCGCAGTATTTGCTTGCTGCTTTCGATCGGTTGCAATGGCGAACAGTCCGCTTTACCAACAGTCCCGAAGCCACCGAGTTCCTTGAACCTCTGCAGCTGCGTAGAGATATCGCCTCTATAGCAGTCCACTACCATCTATATCATTGGAAGTATTCTGAGGAGCTCTTCCAACTGGTCCCCCTTCTCCCTTCCTCTGCAGAATAACATGTTCACTCTCAAACCAAACGGTTTGGTTCATCCTTCCTGTGCCGAGCAGCTAAAAACTGGAACTCACTACCAGCGCACGTGTTTCTCTCCCACTATCATCCCGGGGCCTTTAAGTGGGGCGTGAAAAAGCATCTCACTAAGCCGTCATAGTGTAGGACGCAATACTGCATTGTCTGCTTTCCCAGTGAGTATGGTTGCCCCCACTGTTGGATTCTGCTTGAGTTTTCCATCAGGCTGACCATAGTCACTTTGGCAGCTTCAAATAAAAAAAGTACAATTTTAATAACTACGTTTTTTCTTTTGCCATATTTTGCCAAACTGAGACTGGAGATTTTGTGGATTTGATATACGTGAGTATGCTGCCCATGAGAAAAAAAAAACTGTATCTTTAAGCATCTGTCCTTGGGTTTTGATAATATTGTTATTGGAAATGCTGTTTTCAGCGGAAACTGCATTCTTTTAAATTAAAATGTCAAATAAGTTGGAATTATTGGAATACGGGGAATTAAAACATTATCTTCTTTTGCCATTCGATGCGTCATGATTGTAGCTTTTACAATGTTGTACCCCAGTTGTGTAATATTTAGCCATGTACTATTACATTGCTTTGGCGCTCAAGATACCTCATTTAATAGTACTGGAACATTAACTTGCAGCCTCAACTTATGGGTAGGCACTCCTGATATTTCTAAAGACTTTAAGTATTCGACAACATCTCCCTCCACGCCTGACATGATCCGTTCGTTTAATTGATAACTATCTCATTAGTCAGCTGATCAGGATCGATATTATTTACATTTTTATTCATATCTAACCAACAGCTAGCTTATAATGACGATACTTCTGTAGAGAATTTTGAAGTTAAGAAACGCTGTTAATTAATTATATTATTTGGCTTATTTATTTCTATTAATATAATGAACATACAAATCAGATTGACGAATATATACTTAATATCTTAATATTTAATTTTTATATAAATAATATCATTGCTATCATTGTTAAGTCTTCATTGAAAAAGTGAAATATTTTTTATGATTGTGACAGCCTTGTTTATTCGTTATCAAGACGCCCGACGTAGGTAACGCGCAGGCGTGTGGCGAGTGAACTCCCAGAACAACCTTTCATCCCCCTTTTAAACCCCTTACAACCCCTTTTTCGCATTAAAAAGTAGCCTATGTCCTTTCTCAGGCTCTAGACTATCTGTGTACCAAATTTCATTCAAATCGGTGCAGCGGTTTGGCCGTGAAAGCAAGACAGACAGACAGACAGAGTAACTTTCGCATTTATAATAATAATTTTTTTCGAGTTGGACCAGTAGTTCATGAGAATAGCGCGTTCAAGCAAACAAACAAACTCTTCAGCTTTATATATTAGTATAGCTGACCCACGCAACGTCGTTTGCGTCTCCTATTGCCGTAGCGTGATAATTTTCCCCCGTTTTTGAAACATTCTTCATTGGTGCTCCGCTCCTATTGGCCTTAGCGTGATGATATATAACCTATAGCCTTCCTCGATAAATGTGCTATCTAACATTGAAAGAAAGAAGAAAGTTCCTGAGATTAGCGCGTTCAAACAAACAAAAACTCTTCAGCTTTATATATTAGTATATTTAGTATAGATGTATTTATTATACTCTTCTAAGATCTAATACTCATAATCAACAACACATTTATTTGGATAAAGACCAATATTAGGTATTATGTTGATAAAAACTCTTTGACAAATAACTCAATTATAGGTACCAACTCTTAGCGTCTTATACTCGTGATAACTTCTAAACGAAATGTCCGAATGGGGTGAAACAAAAAGTATTTTACTTCTACATAAATACTCTTGATAACATAATGCTTTATTTGGATAAGGATTAATATTACGATACACATTTAACGTAGTTTCTTTCTTCAGACGATTTAATAATTTTTTTGAGCACAAAAACGGTTATTGTGACTAAACCATGATAGTTAGATATATGCTCTCGCGGACTTTTTTGTAGATCTTAATGGGACCTACAAACCCGTAATACATGATTTTGTTCTATTGTCAATACTGTTTGCAACGCACGCAAAAATAGGTTTTCGAGTTCACACCTTGGGTTACAAAATAGCAATTTTCTTACGGATCTCAAATTTTTTTGAAAATAAAATATAGCCTATAGCCTTCCTCGATAAATGGACTATCCAACACTGAAAGAATTTTTCAAATCGGACCAGTAGATCCTGAGATTAGCGCGTTCAAACAAACAAACAAACAAACTCTGCAGCTTTATAATATTAGTATAGATTGATAGACGTCTACGGAGAAGTAAAAAATACGTATTTTAAAAGTGGAATGTTAACGTGTATACGTATTTTTATCTGTCATACGTTAGTTCTGCGACTTGCCGCTAGGGAATCTGCTCGTCACCATTTAAATTCTTTCTACAATGATTTCATTGATAGACGTCTACGGAGTAGTAAAAAAAATACTTTAGGACCACTTCGTGAGGGTAAACAGTATTCTAAAAGTGGAATGTTAACGTGTATACGTATTTTTATCTGTCATACGTTAGTTCTGCGACTTGCCGCTAGGGAATCTGCTCGTCACCAATAGGTACAGAGAACTGACATAAATACAAATATACTTTATAAGTTTAAACACATATTTATTAAACGTAGAAACACCTGTTTAAAAAATTACTATGCACCACCCGCAAACCCGGCATTTCATTTTTATAAATTTTGATTACAATAATTGTTATGGACTCAACTACAGGAATATCATAAACGACTTTTTACTAAATTATTATTTACTACATCTATTATAGACAAATAATAATTATAATCGAATGCTTTAATTTCATTTAATTAAATATCCCAAACCGCCAATCATAAAAAAGACAAAAAGAAATAGAAAAAGAACAGTCAACTTGAATGTTGTCTAAAAGTTTCTGGTCCTTATCTAACGTGTGACTACCTGTATAGCTGCATCTCACTTGCGCATGATTACAGTGAACATAGCTGTGAAGGACCATCAAGTAACTATCTGACTGTTTACTCCCGATTGAAAAACACAAAAAGTTTATTCGCTTGTTAAAGAGCTGGATACATTTATTCCCTTGTTAGTTATTAGACCGTTTAACTGGGGATTGAAAAACCGGCCCTAAGACAAGTAAAATTTTAACAAAATTAAAACCGACTTCAAGGTTCGACTCGATTTCTCTTGGATGCCATCATGATCTTAGTGTCCTTATCATGGCACCACCGTTGGGATATCTCCTTTTCACTAAAAAAAAGAATTATTAAAATCGTTTCATAAACGACGAAGTTACCCGCGAACACACATAAAAAAAAACATATACGGTCGAATTGAGAAATTCCTCCTTTTTTGAAGTCAATTAAAAATAAATATGTATGTACAAATCATAATATACATACTATTTTGGAAAGTGATTGAATACATGGATCTGTAGTGAATGAAACGTTATAAGCCCTTTAGAAACACGTCATCTGGTCGGTATCTCCATTACTATGGCAGCTGAAGTGCATGGTTATGAGTCAGCGGGAGGATTTTGTACTTCCTAAGTTCCCTAGTAATGTATGCATGTACCACTGGTTAGAGGAACAGTCATGTAACCACAAAAGTTTTAAATAGATTTCCTGTTTTACTTCTACTCGTGATTAAACTCATACATTAGTATTTTCTCATTTTTCTATAACGTGTACAACATGGAGAGAAGTGGACGATTGTATTATGTATAATCGTCCTGCACGTTTGGCCTAGTCGTTTAACGGTCACCACGCCGTTTCCTATTTCGCCAAGTGTCGTGGGTTCAAATCCTACGTAGGACAACAATTTGTGTGATCCACAAATTGTTGTTCTGAGTCTGGGTGTTCTTTGTGTCCGTTTCATGTATGTTTGTAAAGTCCCCCGCGACACAGGATTTATTCCTAGTGCGGGAGTTGTCTTTTCAAAAAGAAATAGAAAAGAAAAGAATCTATACATTATACAATCATCCACATGTCGACCTTGTCCAGAAGGGGCGAATTCGCTCCCAAATACTTCGCGCGAATTCATTCGCGCGTTAGCGAGATACTAGGCGCCAATACATCGCGTTCACAAGCATCACGCGAATACAAAATACGCGCGTAAATCGCGTGCACTTCGCTAGACTCTCGACTCACGCGTGATTTGCGCGTATTGCCACATAATAATACCTTTTGTACGAATAATTAGTTCGTTTTGAAGTTATTTTTCGCAGTAAGTATCTACACGTAATATTCAACTTATTTAGGCGCGACGCGCGGCTAGCGCGCGAGCCGAGCGCAGAGTGGCAACCATTGCCACATAGTTCTTCCCGGTAGGAGCTCGGCGAAATATAACTAAACTGAGAAGTGAAACCTCCCTGGTATTGCGCGCGAGTCGAGATACTAGAGACGCCTTGTTGCGTCCAGTTAACGCGCGAACTCCAAAGCTAGTGCACGTATCTAGGGAAATTTAGCGCCAAAATTTTAATACGGAATTGTTATTCGTCCTCAAACATTCGCGCGTTGGCACTATCCTTCTGGGCGCACCGGTCGAGAGAGAATCGAATTCGCCCCTTCTGGACAAGGTGTAAGTGAGCGGCGGAGAAGAGTTGACGTGTGCGTTGTGCGCTGTGTGCAGAGGAGGCGATGTCGGCGCGCTGCGGCGTGCTGGTGCACTGCGTGGCGGGCGTGTCGCGCTCGGTGACGGTGACGCTGGCCTACCTCATGCAGCGCCACCGCCTCAGCCTGCGCGACGCCTTCGAGCTGGTGCGCAGCCGCAAGACGGACATCTCGCCCAACTTCCACTTCATGCGCCAGCTGCACTCGTTCGAGCGCGACCTGGGCCTGCACGAGCACAGCGCCAGTCTGAGTAAGGTCCGCACCGCACCGGCCGTGGACGCGTGAGGCGTGACGCGACGCGAGTAGCGCCGGCCCCTACAGCGCGCTTGTTGCAGGTGCTGCAGCAGCTGGGCGGGCGTGAGGCGGCGGGCGCGGCGGACTGCGGCTGCGCGCCGGCGGCCGGCGTGTCGCCCGACTCGGGCATCGAGTTCGACCGCTGGAGCGCGCCGCACGACACGCCGCAATGACACTTCCTCGTGCCCCCGCCACCCCCGCCACACCCGCCACACCCGCCACACCCGCCACACCCGCCACACCCGCCACACCCGCGCAACTGACTCCACTCGCCGCACCAGATACTGTGTACCTATTCGTTAAGTCTCATTTTTGTAAGTTCTATATATTACTGTATGTGAATGTCCGATTTGAAATGCATTCCTGTTACATCTTATATGTCATATATCCCTTACGCTATGCGTTTTGTGTTACGTACAGACGCGTCGCATGGTCTGCGAACGTATGCGCGCTACGGTATTTGTGATATGATATCTGTGTTATCACTAGTACCGTTGCGATCGAACAACGCTGTACGTAATACGAGGTATTATTTGTTAAAATTCGATGGATAAAATGATTGTTTCAGTCATATTTTTACATTATGTATAAATATATTTCTTCTAACAAAATTGTAGACACGGGGCTTCTGATAACTCTTCCATTGTTGTTGGTATATGTATACTGTATTTGTATGAGAGTGTGTGCGCGAACGTGCGTGTGATACTATGATTAGTCGTAACTATTGTCGTATATATACTATAATATTTACATTACAAGATTCACGCTGACCATGTCTTGAGGTGAGGTCTCGCTCTTGGCGAGCAAGTCGCGAAACAGTTTTAGGTTTTTTTTACTACG
Source organism: Diaphora mendica (assembly GCA_949125395.1). NCBI lineage: Eukaryota > Metazoa > Arthropoda > Insecta > Lepidoptera > Erebidae > Diaphora > Diaphora mendica. The sequence continues at coordinate 22,345,234 of OX421316.1, read as the reverse complement.
AATGTTAAATAAATATTTTGTACGGTAATAAATAAAAACCTATTTCGATTTATTTTTCTATTGGTTTACTACAATCTGTTAAAGTCTAATAGCAGTCGAGAGCAATATGAAATATAGTATAGTGGTCAGAAACAATGAGTGTGGGATCTATTTATATAAACTCGCACCCGACTTCGTAACAAAATGTCGTGTCGATATGAATATTTTTATATGAATTATAATACAAAATGTATGTATGTACTATACTTAGATAAATGCATATTAAATATGCCAGGAAACAGGCCAGACTCCGAAGTTTTTTTCAAACACATTATTTTAAAATTTAATTTGTAAGTAGAGAAATATTGTAAAACAAACTACACAGTCACTTCATTCATAATTTTTACTGTTGTAATAAGTAAGTCATTATTGTCAAGTATAACATAGATGTCAGTTCTAGAAGTATTTAGAATGGCATGAACCATGAGTGCTTGCAAGTGAATTCGGTGTGGGTCTGTACACACAAATCCTCCGCCTCGCAGTTCGGCAAAGACAGTGAATTCGTGATATTTAATTGTATTAATTATATTCAATGTTTCCATTGGCATTTATCATTTACCGACTAAACCATAATTATATATTTTTCTATATGTTGCGTAGTTTCATGAGTTAACGTTTAGTATGTAAATAAATGGCAAGCTTTAATATTAAGTATGTTAATTATGATTATGAGAATCTAGAGAAATTGTTACAATGTAAATTTGTTATAGATTTAAGACTTACTTGAGATTCTGCTTCCTTAACAATGAATGCCAATATATTGTTGTGTAGGTTTGGAACGCGAAACCAAATTAGCGAGTTTTATTACTTCATTTTGTACTAGTGAATTATAAATATATTACTTTAGTAGACTCACGATCTTCCACGTTAAGTATTGTTGTTGATAGAATAAATATCCCTACAAGTTTGAGCGAAGTTGTAATTTTAAGACACATTCCTAACTAGTGAAGTGGAAGATCATGCCAAAGTTCACTGTCATTTAAATTACGCCACGAAACAAAGTATCCACCGTTAAAACTAATAATATTGTACTTTAGTGTAAAACATACAAGTTTTAGTTGTTTGGTACAAACCGCCTTTACATTCTGAATGTTTCTAATTGCACTATGTATTGTAAAGTTTTATATTTATAGATATAACGTAATTATGTAACTGTAGTGCACAAGCTAATGTCTGGCCACGTCGACGACGCCGTTATGTAGATGATAGATGGAGCGTAAACATCGTGTTCATGATATTGTGACAACTCTGTCATAATATGTAACACGCGTTCACGATCATGTTGATAATGTTTTAGAAATCTTTTAGTGCTTTTCCTAAAGGTACCTAAAGCCACGTGGCACACGTAATATTAACCTCAAAACAAATATAAACACTGTTAATCTATTATGACATGATTTTTATTTGTCCTTTTTTGAATGAGTTTGAAACAATTTATGGTCCATGCCATTTTCTTAAAGTAGATGGGGGTCCGGCTATCAGTGTACTAAAGTACGTCCAATGAGAAGCGATACAAAAGTAAATTTACCTTAATCTATCCGCTGCGGAAACAGTTACCGGAAGTGCATACGAAAAATTTTGCAATTTTGCCACGCGGCGCATATTATGCGAAAATTATCAAATTTTTAGCGATTGTGGAGTTCCGAGTTGATAATCTATTATCTATCTCTTTCCATCTTTTGTATTTGTCGTAATGTCTCGTTCTCCCGGCAAAAAAAATGTAAGGATCAAGACGGGATCGCCAACATTCAGGCAGCCAGTTTAGTAATAATTGTGATTCAATTTAACCCCACAAAGACACAAATTTGCGCTTTCACCACTAAAAGCTGCCGTGGGTCGTCCTCGTTTCGAAGACACTCCCCTATCTGCCTCATCCAATATTGGAATACTTGGTGTCGACATATCGAGCGAAGTCCAGTTTCGAGGCCATCTGTAGGGTAAGGCCAAATTGGCCTCGAAGAAACTTGGTGTGCTCAATAGATCGAGACAGTATTTCACTCCGGCCCACCGCCTGTTACTTTCGGCCTCACATGGAATACTGTCTCCATCTTTGGGCGGGGCACCCCAATACCAGCTCCTCCCATTGAACCGCATTCAACGAAGAGCGACTCAAATCGTCGATTGCCAAGAACTTTCAATTCGGCTATACTCTTTGGCGCTGCGTAGAGATGTAGCTTCGCTGTGCATCTTCTACCGCATTTACCACGGGGAGTGCTCCGAGGAATTTTTCGGACTGATTCCTGCCGCCTCTTTCCGCCATCGTCCTACGCGACAGTAGTTTCATCCCCATCTAGATGCAGGCGCGGTTCCAGCCTAAATTTTGGGGGGGGGGGGGTCACTAATCAAATAAGTCGAGTAAATTAGACTTTATTGCACAATACACAATTTTATTTCACACATTAAAAACAAATGGATATCTTTTGTTTTTTTTTGGTAAATCTATTAGGATCATAATATTTGAGATATCTGTGACTATCTCTGGATGAAGATTTAGAGGATCTAGCTCCATTGGGGGACGAAGGGCGTGTATGGAACTCCCGACAAATTGGTTCAACCACTAAACCCCGGCGGCGGCCTACATCTGCAGTTAAGAGGAGCTCCAGGAACGCATCAGCGGCTTCTGGAGTTCCCCCTGCCTTACCTCATCACTGAGGTACATCCCGGGGTAACCAGATTCAAACCCGGGGCATGTCGCTCTCACTGCTCTACACAGTAAGAGTCGGAACACCGACCCGCCTGAGACGACACCCCTGGCCGCACCGAGGTGTCGGGTCGTTTCCAGTGGCCACATCTCTTCAGCATGTGGCCACAACGACCCTTAACCGACGATTGGGAAACTAGCGGCCTCTAGCGCGCACTCTTCGGACTCCTTCTGGAGCATAACGTCTTCACACTACTCGCCAGCATTGCCGCGATCAATGCTGGTGGTGACAGGTTTCGTCCAATCTGTCCGACCGGGCGAAGTTACCGAAGCAACCATGCCCGGTGAGCATCTAAGTGAATCGGTAGGTGATAAGTTGGTTCTTTCTATGCAAGCTTCAAAGCTCGGCAGAAAGGCTCCGACAGCGCGTTGGCTGGCACAACCCTGGGTGTCGAGCCGTGCCCGCCAAGCCCGTAAGACTTGCGTATGTGTGTTCTGACGAAGCATTCCGGGCTCATGATACGGCGCTATCTCTTCGTCAATCCGACCGACAGATCGGAATGGAAACATCAACCGCTGCAGACTCCCGAGTTGAGCATTACAGCGGGAAGATCCCGCCGGTGCCTCATAGAGGACCAGTGATCGCACGACGCCAGCCCTCGTGACCCTCTAGCCAGTATTAGGGTATCGTCTGCATAGCAGGCGACACTGATGCCCGAAGTCAGACTAGTGCGAAGGCCCGCATCGTATGCGAGGTTCCATAACAATGGGCCCAATACAGAGCCCTGGGGAACCCCACAACACACCTCCGGTTCAATTTTCCACTCCGTTCCGATCGACAAACTTCACTGTCCCGTCGCGCTGATAGACCTCTATGACGGCACGCAGGTAAGTCGGCACCGTCGGTCGTGATATTCAAAGGCCGCCCTAATCGAGCCCCATTGAAAGGTGCCGAAAGCGTTAACGATATCAAGGCTAACTACCAACACCACCCCCCTCCCCTGATCGGACTGCCGACCCCAACAGTGAGCGAACAGACCTATATATTAGCGTCCACTGTCAAGCGTCCCCGTTGGAATCCAAATTGGCAGTAAAAAAAGAATAAGAAAATCTGGTAGCAGATTTTGGGGGGGGTCACGTCCCCTGTGACCCCCCCTGGAACCGCGCCTGTCTAGATGGTTGGCAGTCCACAACTGTCAAATCAAATCAATTTTTAATTTATGTATTATTTTACGTAACTGTACGCTTTTCCAGGAACTTTTTGCCTCGCACAACAAAACTGTGGAATGAACTGTCGCCTGCGGTATTCCCGGACCAATACGACCTTCAAGAAAAGGGCGTATTCCTTAAAAGGCCGGCAACGCACTTGTGACGCCTCTGGTGTTGCGGGTGAGTGTCCATGGGCGGCGGTAATCACTTACCATCAGGCGATACGTCTGCTCGTTTGCCCCCTATCTCATAAAAAGAAACATTCCCTTTCGGAACGCGTTCGTGGTGATAAAGTTATTTGTTAAAAATGTTTTAGTGTTTGTTGTTTAATTAATGTAATTGGTTTTGTTGATCATTCTTTTTTATGAAGAGCGGTTAATGATGGAGCCACAACCAAGTTCGTCGAGTGATAAATCATCAGATTTTACTTCGCCGAAAAAGAAAAACCTTTTACGGTTTGCCTTGATATTTGGATTTTAGCAGATATAAATGTTGTTTAGTAGTTTTAATTAAAACTTCTTGGTTCAGAATGTACTTTAAAGTTATTCAAAAAACAACAACTGTAATAATAAAGCTTTTCAAAATTTATTAAAGATGCATGTGAATAAACTATGTATATGATTTTAATTTAACTTTTACTACTAAAATATGTAACCCAACTATCAAAAAGTTAGGTGCGCATCCCTGCTGTTCGTAATGACCTTCCATTGGTTTTTCAAAATATCTTTAATGTACAGAATTGGACCTGTTACATTTTTATCCCACCAAAAATATAAATGTAAAAAAAGGAGAGCCAAGTTCAATACAAAAAATTATGCTTGGCTGTGGGCTTCGCCGCAAAAAGAATGGAGATCTAAGGAGTTCCAAGTTCTATGCAAAATCCAAATATGTATTTAAAGGATCAAAATAAAATTATGAACAAGTATTAAACTCTATTTCTTTGCTTTATTGGATACCTAGAACAATTGCTGTAATTTAAAAATGTGAGATCTTTAAGTAGGTTAGATTTGACTTAGCCAGTTTTCATAACATCAGTTATTTTATAAAGTTATTCAAATATATATTTCAATTCTGATAAAAACTTCATAACTTTCATAACATCAGTTATTTTATAAAGTTATTCAAATATATATTTCAATTCTGATAAAAACTGCCCAAGTCAAATCTAACCTACTTTAAGATCTCACATTTTTAAATAACAGCAATAGGGAATATGCATGTCTTTTTTTGATTTCATAATCTGATCATATAAGTCTCCATAACATAGAAAAAAATATAAATAGGCTTGAAAATAGTCAAACTAATTTTCAAAGTGAAATTTAAAACACCGACTAAATTAGAGCTATTCAAACGACGCCATTTTTCGCGCGCTATTGACATAACAACTGACGTCATTGTCATTTCGTGTTTATTTACTATTGAGTGTTTCAGTTATTTTATACCTATTTACAGTTTTGACTGCTATAAAAATCATGTAAGAAGTTATTTTTTCTCACAAACACTACAACACAGTAGGAATTTCGACGCCGAAAATTTCGATAATGTAACAATCGACGTCACATTTCGTTTCGACCAATAGGACGCGTTTTGTAGGTTTGAATTTCCCTCCCTTAATTTGCACTTTTTATTTAATATTTTCTGGGTTTAAATAATCACTAAATAAAAAAATACTTTTTATGTATATTGTAAAGACAATAAAGAATCTAGAAAAAAATGTTTAGGACAAATAAAAATTTTATGCATATTCCCTATTGTTTAAGGTATCCAATAAAGCAAAGAAATAGAGTTTAATACTTGTTCATAATTTTATTTTGTTCCTATAAATACATATTGGGATTTTGCATAGAACTTGAAACTCACTTAGATCTCCATTCTTTTTGCGGCGAAGCCCACAGCCAAGCATAATTTTTGTATTGAACTTGGCTCTCCTTTTTTACATTTATGGTTTTGGTGGGATATCATTACTTTTTGTAAATAAAACTAGGCAGGTATTGAGATTTAATAATACATAATATATTGGGATAGTTTCAAATATCTGCTTGTAACGACGGTTCCAACGCTACAATAAAAAAAAAATGTATGGGGACCCCCCTTTTTTAAACATTTTTTGATTTTTTCGGCTTACACACAATTATTGAGCTGGATTCCAAATTTCATCTTTCTAGGTCATCTGGAAGTTGGTTAGGTTTAGGTACTATATATATGTCAGTCAGTGCTAAAATTTACGACTTTTTGACCTTCATATCTTTATAACCGTTTGAGCTAGCTTCATGAAATTTGGGCTTCTAGATGTACTTATGGATATAATTAAACACACGTAGTTTTATGTGTTTACGTTAAAGAAGTTTTGAGTGGTCGAACGAACGAACCACTTGGTCAAAAGTGGCACCAAGTGGTTCGTGTAATATTACACTCGGCGTTGGCTTGCCAGTTCCCTTGCTTGAACTTGGCTTGACACGCTACCCCGTGTCTAGATTATAAGTATAGATTGTAGCTATAATATAAGTACATGTAATAATAGATTTCATGTTTTATTTATAACCACTCACTGAAGTTAGCTGCGCACACCTGCTTGCGCAGCTAATTTCAGAACCGCTATAGTTTGGTTCGGACTATGCTGTACCTGAGTGAGTGTATTTAAATAACTATTATTTCTTCATAATTCTTCAAATGAAAAAATGTAGTAGTTGATAGGGGATTTGATTATAGCCAAGCCATCGAACCAGGTACGATTAAGTATTGTCATTCAACGAACGCTAGTGAGTGCTCGCTCCAAACCAGCCCTGCAAGCTTCTACAGCTTGTATGAAGCTTCGAGTCTTCATTGTTCGTCGCTCGTATTTATTAAAATTATACGTAAGTAGTGTATGTATAAATATTCCTACTTCTAAAAGAAAAACAATACCTATTCATATAAATTCAATTGTTATGTGCCAATTTTCCACACGTAGAAAGAAGACAGTACTAATAGAAAAAATCAAATTACAATCTCGTCTGTTTCCTATTGTCCATAAGGTGATGTTAACAGCGTGTTGTTATAAAAAGGTTATAGAGAGCATAATTCGAAAGATAAGGGATTCTTTCATACGTTATTTTCCAGATATAACGTAAAACGTGTGTATTCCTTTTGAGTGCACGCAATGGAAGCACTCAAAAGAAAGATTTTAGCAACATTTTTTATTGATATTCAGCTCCTTTTGGTCGCAGCGTGATGATATATAGCCTCCCTCGATAACTGGGATATCTGACACTGAAAGAATTGTTTAAATCGGACCTTTAGTTCCTGAGATTAGATTTCAACCAAACAAACAAAATAACTAACTCTACAGCATTGTGATATTAGTATAGATTACAACAATTTAGGTTCATGAGACAAAACAAATATGTACTTAAACAGTAATATAATCACCTATGGAATAAAACAACTAATAATAAATTGTTACTTTATTTTTCAAAAGAAGGAAGTACAATAGCTACCGTTAATAACAAGTATAGTTACTTTATAATCAATAATCATTCGAATTATTTTTAAATATTAATCGTGATATTCATGTTGACATTTTCAAGCTTAGTTATATACAGTACAGCTATTAAATCATAAAAAACTCCTTTCTAAAATTAATCTCAATCTTTCGCTAATTGACTATCGTTGGGTGAATACTGGGAATCTACATCATTTAATTCCCAAGAACTAATCTAACTCTACCCCAAGTAGGCCTTTTGTCTCCCGTCTCGTCGAACACTTCATACCATATCTTTGAATAAACATTTACATATACAAACAGGTGTACAAAAACCTTAATATAATCATAAGGATTCCACTAGCTACATATGTACAATAATTGGTGCTATGAAATGTATACGATTATAAAGAAATACTAAATTTAAGCAGCAATCAAGTCCCGATTCGATCCTGTTATGTGAAATACAGTGGAAACATAGTACTTGTATGCGATGACCGAGCACCGGTGCAGCTGCCACTAAACAAGAACAGAACCGCCCGCATTGCGGTTTTGTCACATTGGACTATAAAATTTCTTGGCACAACGTGTGCTTAACTATATACTTATATACTTTATAAATTGCATTAACAATAAAGTCTTCACAATATCATATTGCTTTCAGTTAAAATTTTAATTGAAACAACAGGTCAAGTTTTGAAACACTATTGTAAAAAAAATATAACAGCCGCTATAGCGGTACACAGTTACATAAATATGTGTAGGAATGTTTAATATACATATAAATATAGTAAAGAAACTTGTGTTCTTTGGAATGTAACGAAGTTTCAAATTTATTAATTGAAAGAAAATAGATACGAAGTTCATGGCGCTAAAATATGGTGGATATGTAATATTACTTCTAAGGTACACGATAAGGCACCCTCCGATGTCGATTCTATATTGGTCCTCCCTGAGAATAAAACATTTTATGATAATATAAACGGCAGAAATGGAATATCCAACAACTCATATAATGGCACAATACTTTTTTTTTCACTGGATGTGCAGCTGAAAATATCGCAATTTAAATATCGATAAATTGCTGAGGATAATATACAAGACGAATATCTTAATTTCAATTTGATAGTTTATAATTTAGATCTAAAGTAATATCATTGCACTAGCTGCTAAAGCACGTTGCTTTTTAAACATTCAAAATTTCATAATCATAATATATATTTCGAAAAATCTTATTTCTATATTTGACATACAAAATTGGTTCAATGTTTTGTTGCAAGGCAATTCGTGGACCTCGAACACGACAGGTAAAATCTTCCAGTTCGATTAAATAGGAATTATACCCTTCTATAACAAAATGTTATTACTATGCATTAATGTCATTAAGTGTAAGCAAAAATAATGTTAATAACAATAGTATAGTGTGTTATTGGTAGCATCGACAACTACCGGTTAAACCTCTACCAGACTAGTGAATACATGTTATGAATACAGGTTATGATGTGTTTTAGCTGCTCTTAAGCTGCAAGGTATTAGTCTCAGCATTCATGTTACTGTTAATTATACATTATTATTGCTTTCACTCTGTAGTAAATAGAACGAATATAAATATGCTAATATAATACTGCAGTACAAAATGTAACGTATCGCTACTACTTTGTTTCATTATATTACTTTAAAATCATTCGACGTAATCATTTCTCTACACACATAATTCGCACAGACGAGTCGTACGTATTACGAGTACAATTTATATCGGTCAACGTGCTAACTAATGCACCGCATCTATGTCTCGCTGCGCGCGCGATATTTTAACCTGCAAGTAAAATTTAGAAATTATCGTCAGGTACGAGTCAATTTGGAAATCGGATGCAATAAATTTATAAGAAAGGGTGGGTTCGCCCCGTGACAGTGAATAGCGAACGTTCAGCGGCGTGAGGCGTTAGTGCGGCGGCTCGCGCGGTTAGGCTAGTGAGCGGTAGTGACCTTGTCCTTGGGCGTGGAGGCCTCGCCCGACTCGAGCGCGAACATCTTCATCTTCTCCTTGAAGGACAGCTGCTCCGGCACCGGCGCGCTCGGCGCCCGCGCCTGCTGCTCCGCCAGCCGCCGCGTGCGGGGGTCCCTGCGGGGAGGGGCAGGGGGAGGGGGGTTAGTACGGCGGCACTCGCGCCACGGCAGTCCGACTCCACTCAGTGCCGAGGGACAGCTTACCGGTACACCTCCTGAGCGCCGATGACGCCGGGCGTGTGCGTGAGCGGCGACGTCGCGGAGTGCGCGGGAGGCGTGACCCCGCCCGCCAACATGCTCTCCGCCTCTTCTATGAATCGCTGTAAAGAACAACATTTTTTATTTGGCACAGTGACATTCTTCTGTAAATAAATATCTAAGTTCAGATAGGTGCGCAATTTTTCGAGTAGAACGAAGCAGTGGTACTTACATCGGGATCCTCCCTGGGCGGGGCGGGGCCGTGGGCGGGCTCGTGCAGCGGGGGCGGCGAGGTACTGGGCGGGGCAGGGGGCGGGGCGGCGCGCTCGTGGAACGACACGCGCTTGTCGCGCAGCGTGCTCACCGGGGACCTGGACCACACATCACTTCAACTTTTAAAACGTCAAATAGAGATGTTGACGTCCTAGACAATGTACCTACTATGATATTACTGAATGATAAATATTTAAATTTAAATATTTCATACTTCATTTCATAATACCTCTAATCCTACATGTTACATTTTTTGATGTATGGGTTTGCCAAGTGGCTCTACTCTACTTGATGGAAAACATGAAAACAGAATTCAAGTGTGGTGATCACCATACTCATTGCGAATGCAGACAATGCAACAATGCAGCATGATAACCTACAACATGGAAGCTTAGTGATGCTTCTGCATCATTAGGCTTCTGTTAACTAGGGCGAATCGCTTATTGTAATATTTAGATTCAAATAGTGTTCCATTTATATAATTGCTTGAAAATTTCTCAACATGTTTCAGACCAGCCTTGGGATTTACATATCGTGTTAAAAATAAGTCTCTTATCACCCGATTACGGCGAAGCCAAAAGGAAGGGTAATATTTTTGTAAGTCTATGTGTATTATGTTTCACTTTAGTGTCTAAGCTACTGAATCAATTTTAATTTATGAGGTATCCATAGATTCGTAATATTAGCCCGAGTGACTTATGTTGTATGACTTTTGTAAAAAGTTTTTGTGTAGTTGGGTTATAGTATTTTAAGGTTGACTGGACTCTGACGCTCTGGGTATTAAGTCCGCCGAAATATAAAGTATCCAAAAAGTCATAAAGTTACATAATAAAGTCAGGTGTCATATTAACTTAGGAGGGGGCCATCTACAGACCGTAGGTAGCCCGAGGTAGGTACGTCAGGGTTTTCCTTTCTAGGGTGCACCTAGTTCCCCGGCTTCTAGTACCCGAGACGGCGTGCGGTTTAATCGGTTCAAGTCTGACATGCTACCAGGAGGTGGTATCCAAAGGGGATTTCCGCACTTTAAAAAAAGGTGTTATACTGACTGTGGCGTGACGTTGTGTAGCGCGAGCGCGTCGGGTGCGGGCGCGCGGTGCGGCGACAGCGTGCGCGCGCGCTCCGCCATCACCGCGAACGACGAGCCGCGCGCCGGCGGGGCGGGCACCCCCGCGCTCGCCCCGCCGCCCGCGCCCAGCGACAGCGCGCCCACGCCCGCGCTCAGCTCCGACACGCGGCTCTCCTCGTACGTCACCTGCACACATATATTTACATTTGTTTCATATTAACCAATGATTACTCACACATGTGTATTAAAAGGTAGTAGAGTCACGCTGATTTCAGCACGAACGGGCCGGCTCGACCGGGGCGGTACTACCTTCGCACAGAAAATCAACGTAAAATGACAGCAGCAGTGCTGTCGTGTTTCGTTGGTGAGTGCGAGACCGGAGGCCCAAGTAGTCTAGTCAACAAGTTCCATACTTGTTGACTAGACTAAAAGGTGCAGCAGCATCACTAGGCCGCCATGGTGTGGGTCGCCATACTGCATTGCCTGCATTCGCAGTGAGTATGGTGACCGCCACTTTTGGATTCTGCTTGTGCTTTCCATCAGGCAGAGTAGAATCATTATGGCGGGCATACATAAAAAAAAAAAAAAAAAAACATAGTGAAACATAAGTATTGTATAGATATGTCACCGTAAAAACCGTTAGATTCTAATCTACCTAGCGAGATTGTAAACTTTCGATAGATTGTCAACTGTGATATACTGCTTACGGGCGTCAAGTTGTCAACTGTCCCTGATTGGTCGGTTTTACAGTAGGCAGTTCAATAGAAATAGAGTTAGGTAAGGTTAGAACGTCTTTGATTAATCACAAACTAATTTTATATAACTAACAACAATTTTATGTAACTAATTCTAAAGCTGTGAGGTATTTTCAATATGAAATCAATTTACAATCACAAAAATACTTAGCATTAGGCAACAAACGAATTAACAAACAAATATGCCCCGCGGGACCATACCGGTCGTTCAACCAATCAGCGAACGATTCCTTGAATCGCAAGTCCATTTCACAATTTTTCGACTATTGCAATCTCGCGAGATTGTTTACAATCTAATGGTGTTTACAATCTTACGGCGACAGATACACCAGGCATCGGGAAATTATGACTAATCCCCCGAATACTGACCTACTGTTTAAAAACTTTTATTACTGTACTGTCGCCTGTCGCAGTATTAAATTACGAATTTGACAGAAATAAGATATTAGTTCATTCTTTAAATTAAACTCACGTTTATTCCACTATTTAATTAACTTAAAATTAACCTGTCTGGGTTTCGGCCTATGGCATTATCCACATGGATAATGAGTTAATAATGCTGACAATAAAGAGTATAATTGTATATAGATATTAATATTTAAGGGAGTTCTCCATTGCCGCTCACCGTTTCAGTAGAATAGCCATTGGTGATCTCGGTCCTGGTGTTCGTCTTGAGTATCGACTTGGGCGGGTGCGGGGGCGGCTGCGCCAGGGCTGCGGGGGCTGCGGGCGGGGCGGGGGAGTGCGGCGGGGGGGACGCGGCGCTGACGACCGACTGCGCGGACTCGTCCACGTCCTCCTCCGTGTCTTCTGAACCTTCGGCCGCGTTATTTTCCTCCTGTTGTTACAAATTAATATATATTGTTTTATATTATACAATAAATACGACCGAATTTAAAAATTAATGCTTCCCACACCAACATCACTGTAATTCCCATACGCCAGGATTTACAACGAAACAACTCTCAGGAAGTCGAATTGACAACAATATTTTCCAAAATATTCACAGGGCATCACGATATTATTCATACTTCATAAATTTTCGTAGTATCTCCCTTGACGAACCTAAATTAGTTTAAAAAATACCTGTATAATGGTATCGCTTGTGATGAACAACATACGTTGTGGGTATGTGCATTTATTGTAAGATACACTTGTTATATCTAATACAAACAATAAGATACGTAAATGAAACACCAATCATGTTTTTTATATATATTAGCGTATGTGTAAGCAATTATAGGACTAACCTGATCGTGCTGAGCGCGTAACTCGAAATCTCGCTCTAGTTGTAACGAACGAAGTTGTTGATTTTGTACTGGAGTTCTTGAAGCACCCAACGACACTAGTTGCGCTATTGCCGCGTCCCTTTAATAGATATCAATGATACTGTCACATTCACACGTCCATGTAACTATAGATCTTTTTTATTATGTAGGGGGTAAACAGGTTTTCCAATGGAATGGGACTACTGACGCTCATGTACGTCTGCAACACGGAAGTTACAAGCGCGTTGCCGGACTTTTAAGGAAGGAGAACGCCCTTAACTCAAAGGTCGTATCGGTACGAAAATATCATAGGCGACATTTCGTATCACACATTGGTCGCTAAGAGGCAAAGGTATCTCTAAAAACACAGAGGCTATCCGGCTCGAAAGACCATTAATGTAGGGTTTTCCTAACATTACTGATAGTAGATTTGATAAATGAGATTATGGTTTTATTGCTACAAAATAATGTACAGAATTATGTGTTTCAAATTGATGTTAGCTAATTTCGTTAACTATTACTATTGTACGGGTTTGCTCGTACAAGCGCAGTAGCAACGTCAACTATATAATAAAGTAGTGGTAGCGTTAATTAGGCACACACTTATATATATTCAACGTAGTTATTCCTCAGAAAGGAGGTTTTGACCTACTATACGACATTGGCTAGAGGGGTCAGTATAGAGTTAGTTTCGAGTTTTCCTTCTCTTTGCAGTGATGTTGATCCGCGTAGTTCGCTTACGACACGCGGAGACACTCTGTACTCGTATACATGAAGTTAGATGAATATAGGGCGGAGAGAGATAACATTAAATTATACAATTAAAGAATGATAAAGCAAGGCAAACCTCCTAGCGCGGGCGGCCGCTCGGCGGGCTTCGGCCTGGCGCTCCCGCTCCTCGCGCTGCCAGGGGTTGTGCGGCGGAGCGGAGCCCCTGCCCGGGCCGGCGCCGCCGGGGCCCGCCGGGTACACCGACACCGCGGGGGGCTCCAGCGCGCTGGCCACGTAGCGCTCTGGGGAACCGACATACCACTAGTTAACACATATACGTGATGATAAACGATTAGCAAATAGATTCAGGTTTAAAAAAAAATTTATGCGAAGAATTTTTATTCATCCCTGAGAATATATTTATTTATGTAAAAGATTTATCTTTACTTCTTATAAGGAAATCTAATATTAAATTTGTTTTATAGAACTATTTTTAGTGTACACACTTAATATTTAATCAAAATATACATCGATCATCAACGCAAAACACAAAAACAAATATACTGAAAGGTTACCTATGCAATCGATACTTACCGTCTTCAGCTTGTACGGAACCGGTTGACGGTTGCTGAGGTTGTGGGTGCGAATGTTGCTGCTGATCCTCCGAGTCCATATCATTTCGTCTTGTGCCCTACGATTCAAAATATAATGTATTCACTTATATTTAAGACTAGTTTTAATATTATGGTCATGAAATTGAATATCCTGTCATTGTCTGTGTGACGCAACCTATGCAATGGTTAACGTTACCTGTGGTTTCGGAGCAACGGGCGGTTGAGATCTTTGCGGTGATGGAGGACCGGGCGGTAACCATTCGTACCTAGACATAATCAAACCATAAAATTATGTTAACTGATTTATGACGGTCACAATTTTCTTTTTTACAGTAAATTAAGAAAATAATTGCAATATTTGCTTGTTTGGTAGCTGAGCAATATGAAAATAGCCTCACATTATTGTATTCTCGTTAATTTATATTTTACATTTTTGATATTACACAACTTGCCAAAAAATATCATGATATAATATGGAGAATCGTGTATGTATAGTGTATTTACCTCTGTGGCATATGTTGGTTGTGATATATCTGTTGTTGTGGGTGCATGTGCTGCAACATGGGCGAGGCGGAGTGCTGCAGCTGCGGCGACTGCTGCTGGTAGTGCTGCGGCTGGCTCTGCTGCATATGTTGCTGTTGGCTCTGTTGTAAGAGTTGTTGTTGGTTCTGCTGCATATTTTGCTGTTGGCTCTGCTGTAAGTGCTGTTGTTGGCTCTGCTGTAAGTGCTGTTGTTGGCTCTGATGTAAGTTCTGTTGTTGGCTTTGATGTAAGTGCTGTTGTTGGCTCTGCTGTAAATGTTGCGGCTGAGCCTGTTGCAAGTGTTGTGGCTGGGTCTGCTGCAGGTGCTGCGGCTGGGTCTGCTGTAGATGCTGCGGCTGGGCTTGTTGTAAGTGCAGTGGTGCTTGACCTAGGACATACAAACGTAGTATCAAAAAATAAGTATATAGTAAAAGTATGCAAGTCATCATGTTTTGTAGCAGCACTAACAATACTCGACCGATGGGTTACAGGCGATCAGAAACGAAAATCTGTGTTTATATCTATTACTATTAAGCTATAATATGTATAATATCAAGTAACCGGAGATGTTATGAATTATAAATTAAAATTAAACTAAAAAATAATTTTATTTTTTTAATAATAAATATTTAAATAAAAATGAACAATTTGACTGCACTGTTGGCTTTGTGGTTTTATCTACACCCATGCTATAAATCCTCTATAAAAGTTTCCGACACAGTTAGGTTATTGCCAACATTAAAACATCCTGTGTCATAGTAACCATAATATCATTCAAACGAGTGTTATAATGTTGTACTTTTCATTAAACAACTCCTTTTTGAAAAAAAGAACATTGTCAGGCATGTGCATTTCACTACCATAGCGCCGTATTTAAAAAAAGAACTGTTATGCGAATTCACGTCCTATCCCGCCATTTTTGTTCGCCATTTAGCTAGCTGTTTCAGAACTTTCAAAGAGGATTCATATCATGTGAGTTGATAAAGTCTTGTATGCAACTGTGCATAATTAGGTATTAAAACACTCATGTGATACTATAAATCCACATTCGTGTTTTAATACCCGTTATTATACAACAGTTGCAAAAATAACTATAAGCGATCGTCACGCCGCTCTCAACTGCTCCAAGTGTTGTGGGTTCAAATCCCACATGGGACAACATTGATTCACAAATTGTTGATCTGAGTCTGGGTATCATTTGTGTCCGTTTCATGTATGTTTGTAAAGTCCCCCGCGGCACAGGATGTACATTCCTAATTCGGGAGTTGTCTTTAAAAAAAAAAGTACAACATAAAGATAAGCTTACCCATCATGTGCTGATGGAGGTCGTTTAATGGCATCTTGGAATGCATCTGATAGACTTGCTGTCGCCGCGACACTTCTTCCGACATCTCTGCGAGTTTAGCTGCACGAGCGCTCGTTGCATTCGAATGCTGTCAAAGGAACCCAATATATTTAAGTTACAATTTTAAAATTCGCTTGATAAAAGCTTTGGATTTTTTAACCGGCTTGTTAAAAAAGAGGAGGTTCACAATTCGACTGCTTTTTTGTTTATGTTTGTTACCTCAGAACTTTTTTTATTTGAAAGCTGGTGTTTACCGCGTGGACTCACTTCAATTTAGTATAAGTTTTTGAAGTCGGTTTTTTATTGTTAAAAATTTGTATTATTTAACAGGTAATCAATCATAATATTCTATTAAAATGAATTAGACGGTATTTGAAGAAAAACTTAATTTGTAGTAAATTAATATAAAAGTTTTATACAACGTATAGAGAGACAGAGATTTAGTATCCCTGGTTAAAGAGAAATCATAATAATATATTACAATAAAAAAACAACTTATCCAAAAAAGGTAATTTAAGTCTAAAAAAAAATCTTAAAAAATGCTTTTACATACAAATAAAATGTATATGTAAAGAGTTACAATGGAGTTGATGACCTTTATAATCTAATTTTAAGTTACACTGTTAGCCAAATTTTATCCTAAATGCTGCCTAGTATCAGTGAGAACCTTAGAGCTATTATTCCAGGAGGGGCAGCCGAACGGGCGGAAAGCGTGATCGGAGTAGAGAGAGAAAATGAGTTTGGGTAGTGTCTGTCTCTCTCAAGCAAGCTATCGATTGGTTGGTGTATTTCCCGCCAAATCAGTCGTACAAATTAGTATGTGCATCCACCAATCAGAAGCTTGCGTGAGAGGGTAGTAGAGACACTACCCAAACTCAGTCTCTATCCCTCTACTCCGATCACGCTTTCCGCCCGTTCGGCTGCCCCTCTAGGTATATATACTCTAAGGTGAGAACTCAGTAACTTTGTCAACGATTTATATTACAGTAGGTACTATAAAGAAAGGAATTGATTACCTGGTGGTGTAGTGGTGAGTCTGGCGGTTCTGCCTGTCCCGCTGCAAAGTGTGCTGACTGTGGCCGGTTACTGCCCGTCGAGCTACGTAGCGATGACCACCTGAATATACCTTTTATTTTTAACCGATTTCAAAAAAGGAGGAGGTTTTTTCTCAATTGGACGGTATATTTTTTTAAAATGTTTGTTACCTCATAACTTTCAACTGGGTGAACCGATTTTGATGATTCTTTTTTATTTGAAAGCTGGTGCTTCCCATGTGGTCCCATTTTAATTAGGTCCAGTTTTTGGCCTTTTTTTGTTAAAATTTGTGATTACTACAAACAAAAGTATTTATTTTGTTAAAAATTCTTATTCGTCATACAATAAATCGTACCTGTCTTGTAATGCATGTTGTTGTGACTGGACCGAGGATAGATTCTGATAGAACCCGTCGTGCTGCGAGGGCGCCGATAGGTTGTGGCTGCTCCGGGACTTGCTGGGCCAAGCGTTCGGGGAGCCACTCGCTACCGTCGTATTCACAGCCGCACTGGCAGTAGACGAATACCACAAGATTTATTACATGTTGTGGATAGTCATTTTAAATTTACGAAAATTATGAACATTTTAAATTTACACACTTTATTACCATTTCAAAATGTAAGTACCTAACATACAAAGTGAAGTAGTTCAAGCAAAACAAAAATCATGAAATGCTTGGAATACCGTGAGCAGTGTATGTATATTACAATGCAAAGACAAGGAAAATTTGAAACAAATCTTATACCAACCTATCTGGTCATCGTTGTATAGTAGGCTAAACCCTCCTTCCTAAGGAGAGGGCGTCCATGTGGTATATTAAAAGCTGTTGATAGTGTTTATAGGTATTAGTGCTACCCTGATTTTAGCACGAATGGGCCGTCTCGACCAGGGTGGTACTACCCTCGCACAGAAAATCAACATAAATTGACAGCGTTCGTGCTGTCGTGTTTCGTTGGTGAGTGCGATACCGGAGGCC
This sequence comes from Diaphora mendica, assembly GCA_949125395.1. Classification (NCBI taxonomy): domain Eukaryota; kingdom Metazoa; phylum Arthropoda; class Insecta; order Lepidoptera; family Erebidae; genus Diaphora; species Diaphora mendica. Next base: position 22,327,115 of record OX421316.1, on the reverse strand, counting down.
CAATGATGCAAAAGAATCACTAGGCCGCCATGGTCACCATGCTGCATCGTTGCATTGTCTGCATTCGCAATGAGTATGGTGACTACCACTCTTGGATTCTGCTTATGCTTTACATCAGGCATAGACATCTAGTAGAGTCATTTTGGCAGGGCCATACATAAAAAAATGTATACTTCAAATTCACTTTATAGAAGACACTCAAATACACTCTTTAGAACAGCCTGAATAGTTTGAACATTAATTTCAGTGTATATTAGAGTCGGGACGTCGGGTGGTGGTACCTGGTGGGCAGGGGGTGCTGGTGGTGCTGGTGGTGCTGGTGGTGGGGCGGCAGGAGCGGCGGCGGCGACGCGACCTGGTGCAGCGCGGGCGTGCTCTTGCTGGACTTGACGGGCTCGGCCGCCAGCCGCGACGGCAGGTCTCGCTCCGACGCACGACGGACCGCGTTCGTCCCCGTGCCACCTACAAAACACATTCCAATGCACTCACTCTGCATACTACGTGCCTCCAAATACTAACATCGTTATAAAAAGTATCAATTTTTAAATAAAAAGGCGTGTCGCACTATACATAGGCTAATAACACGACAGATATTATAATCTATTCTGAACTCCTGTACGATATCCGAAGGACACGATTGCAGGGTTTTAAAGTAGAGGAACGGGTGTTTGAACTATATGATTATAAAGCTGCTGCATCCATAAGCGTGTCTAAAAAAAAATTGAATAATAAAATTAAAAAAAACATGTATAGGATGTTGATATTGATTGACCTTTCTACTATATTAAATCATATTGATTCGATTTGTTGCTAAATCATTGATCGATTAACAATCCTGGTTAATTCACGATCATGTGACTTTAAAGGGGTGATCACTATTTACGAAATAAATATATTTCACGCACTTCTTTTTTATTTTTGCATTACGTAAAAAGGACAGCTATAGAACGACCTCAATCGCCGTCTGTCTACCATTAGATGACATTTTAATTTTAAATTTTAGAAAGAATCATGAAGATACGATTAATGCCTTTAGTAGACAAGACAGCAATAGAGTTTATCGATTGCAGGACAAGACAGCAATAGAGTTCATCGATTGCTGCACTCGATGAACTCTATTGCTGTGTTGTCTACTAAAGGCATTAATCGTATCTTTATGATTCTTTCTAAATTTAAAATTAAATCAGTGATCAGTTCGTGCAGTGGCAATCTAAAAAATAGATGTTTTATGCATTTTAAAAAATCCTGAAGACTATTCATAACATAGAAAGAAAAAGACTGAAAACCAACGAATTAAAAAAACGAATGTGGGTAAATAATAAGACAAAAGAACGATGTTTGGTCAAATAACAACATAAATACTCAGCTACGACCATGCACCTACGTAAACAAAAGTGATAGGTGGAGTAACATTAATAAATAAATGGTGCGTCCAGCTATAACACACCTATCGTCATGCGTGTGTGGGGGCCTTACACGTTGTATGAGCGTCATCTTCACCGCTGATGTCTGGGCAACTGCTCGCAATACCCCCAAGGGTAGAAGCCGTTGAGACGTCTAGGAATGACGAAGTTGATGGAATCATTGCTACAACCCTCGGTAGTCTATCTGTTACAACTTTTTCTAAACTTTCACTCCTTGCTAGTGATTCTTTGCTTTTGGTCTGCTCAGAGTTAATACTTGATTGATTCGATTTCAATTTGATATTATCGAGTGTGATTCTTTTAGGTTTTTTATCGATTATTTCGTTGAAGACGTATCCGTTCGGTGTATCATCGGTGTGCTCCTCCGAAGGAAGATTTGGTACTTCAAATTCATTACCGTGAGCCAAAGTGTCCTCACTTCCACGAGACCCGTATTTAGACCAGTCCTCTAACTGAATCAATATACTTTTGACTTCATTATCAGACATTTTTGTTTCTTTAGCGTCGCTCGTATCCGTTTTATTAATTTCGTATTGTATATCGGCTAGGCTCGTACTCATGGGTGGAATGTTTCTTATTTTAGATGTTTTATCATCGTCACAGCGAACACTAAGATTTGGACTAGATTGACAATTTCGTTTATATGTCTTAACGCAGTATCTTAAATTTATATTATTGAAATGTTTCGTCAACTCTTTGACTTTACCAAAAGCAGGTCTGAATTCATCTGGAGATTTCCACGACTTCCGATTCACACAATCTAATATTTGTTTAGCACCTGGTTCAGCAGGACTTTGAGCTTTAATCTTGTCGATATCGAAAACCTCATTCGTATTTTGATCAAACGAATCAGACGTCGAGTAAGTGGACGGTATTTCACTATCTTCTGATTTACCAGAAAATGATGTGGACATACTAAACAGTGTCCTTTTAAGTCGGCATTGAATATTGCTCATTTTTTCACCGTCCTTCTTGATATTTAAATTGAGCTCAAGTTTTTTATTATTTGCAGCGAGGGTTACATGTTCACATTCATTATACATAGGGGAAGACGAAGTCTGGCACATTGCATCGACGGTTTCAGTTGGTTTATGATCGGATTCTGATTGGTCCAGGGATAAAGAAGGTAATATCCGTCGCATTTTTGGAGTGGCTACCTTGTTGGGTGGTACTTCACATTCAAATATGAATGGTTCCGAGTTGGGTTCATCAATATACGGTATCTGCTGTGTTTCAGGCTGAGGAGTTCGACAGCATTCGCATGCACTAACACATTCATCAATTCCAGTACACCTCCTTCTGTAAAACTCATGTTCCCGCGACTTGAACAAGTCCAACGTAAGTTTAGTGTCGATAGGCTTCATTTGTGGTGGTAAACAAATCGGCTCTCCATTATCACTCGATAGGTCGTAATTTGCTGGTGGATCGGGCACGGGTGGAGGCTCCTCCTGGAGTGATTCATCACCCTGAGTTTGATCACTCACATCTTCACTAATACGATGTTGTTCGTCAAAGTCTTCACAAGTGAAAGTGAACACAGGAATAGGGCGAGGAGGCGCTCCTTGACATTTAAGTTCTATCGGGCAGCCTGGAGTATCAGGCGACAAGTCTTCTCGTAACTGGTTGTTCTCCTTGTCCAGTGTCACTATCAACCTAGGAATGGAACCGTGATAATACGGGGCCCACTCTTCGCTATCATCGGTGCTAGATTCTGTAGACTCATCTCTCAAAATTTGACATCGGTCGTGACACGGCCGACGACTATACCCTGTAAAGATATTTAAGTAAATCTTGTTTCGGTATAGTGGTATCTTCTAAGGATGAAGCAAACAAAACATGAAGAAAATAAATTCAACAAATAAATCCTATACGAACAGGTAATATCGAAATAGCTTAACTGTAGGCTACACCATACGAAATGATAACATCGAAGGGGCAAATAAAGTAAAAGGAAACTGAAGATCTGTTCGAAGCTAAGTTGAAAGTAAAGAAGCGGCCAGTAATCGAGAGGTGTTACCGGGCGTGTGGGTGTCGGGAATAAAAGGCGTATGTTTCGCCGAGGTGTAAAATTGCCAAGACATAATTGCCTGCAGTCGCGAGCTCAGTGAGCGGCGAGGTCGGCCTGAGCAGCGCCGGGTGCATGTTCGTGAACGTGCCCGAGTTGCGCCGCATGCGGTCTTCGTACTGCACCTCCTCGTCTGCTGGACCCACATATCAATATAAGTGGGATCAATATGACAAATACACAACACCCTAATTAAATAATTCACCGAAATTAATCTTTTTCGACACTATTTAATTCTGTCAAAATTAGGTTTTGAACCTGCAAGGCAATTATATAGTACACTATTAGTAGTATAAAGAAGATCAGATAAGTCACTATAAGTTTGTGTGCGATTTCCTTATTAGAAGCAAATACATATTACAATGGAAGCCATAATTTGATGTCAGTTTAGACGAACGTAGTTTCATTTTTCCCAAATTATGTTATTGGTTATGTCACAACACACGATAGCATTAATTGTCGCAACTCTAATGTTATAAAAACTGTGACCAATCCTATGCTCAGAACTATAAAAGACATGTCCGAGTCAAAAGTATGTAACTCTAAAAAGACATGAGAACGACATGATTTTAGGAAGATTTAAGTATATCATTGTAAGATATGACTACACAAGTTTGTGAACATGATCGCATTGTGCATAACACGCTACACTTATAACGGGTCTAGAGGGTGTAGTTGAAGATCAATCTATCATCCTTAATCAATAATCATCATCATTCAAGTATCTATCTACTGTCTCGTTGGTCTAGTGGTTAGCGTAAGCGATTGCGGATCAAGAGGTCTCGGGTTCGAGAATACAAGAAATTGTTAATAGCGGCCCGGAGTATGGAAGATGGGGGTGTTTCCCGCCCGTGCCTCGGAGAGCACGTTAAGCCGTCGGTCCCGGTTGTCATGAACATCTATGGCAATCGTTATTGGGAAGTCAGTACCCTCAAATATACTGACAACTAGTTCAACCTTCGAATTCAGTTTACGGAAGGAGATTAAAGGTTATCGGCCGGGACCAAGAATAACCGGCCTTCGTTAATTATGTTAGTAAAAGAACTGTTCTAGATGTCATGTCACCCTGTCTAATACGATGGTTTTTATGTTCTACACCTGCAGTAGAGCTTTTCATTTCAAATTTTGTAGAAATTGACAAGATTGGGAAAGCCCGCATATCACAGGCTAATCTGCACTGATGGTCCATTGATTTCAAGCGTAGTTATAGACTGATTCTAGGTGCAAAGAATAATGTCGATCTTTGATTAGAAAATGAATTAATGCATAAACATATTAAATATACAGAGTTACGAAGTGATAACGGTACCTTGTTTTTGATTGTATGCAGGTTGGTGCAAGAGTGTTGCTAGTCCATGAAGCAAAGCACCTTGCTTCGCCACCTCCAGAGTTACGGTAGGTCCAGTTCGAACTAGATATTCTGCAGCCTATAATTATAAGAACTGTACTTAAAACAACATGTCTCTGAATACTTTTATTGATGCTACAGTTTGGCAACTGTGAAATTCTGTCTTAGAAACTTTGCTTCTTTTATAGCCATGCAATATTTGGACATTCAAACCTGACAATTCATTTTAAATGTAGCTTCAATTTAACGTTCATAGATGTACCTTAGTGTCTTAATTGAATAAATGAATTTGAATTTGACATTCCTCAATAATATCATGGCTGCTTAAATTTATTTTTTTAACTCTATTCGATCCAGAAACTTCATGAGTAATGTTCTAAGTGCATGCGAGTAATTTGACTTACCTTCTCTTGAGTAATTCCTACGAGTGATTGTCCATCAACGGATAACAGTTGGTCTCCGGCCGCCAGGCGACCGTCGGCGGCCGCCGCACCGCCGGGTACTACGGACTTGATGTATATTCCTAGTTTTGTTTGACCGGCACCCTGCAGTCAAAGGTTCAAATTTTCTTTATGTTCAATAGCCTGACCTTTTGTTCTAGTGGTAAGTAATCCTAGGGTGTGGGTTAGATTGCTTCCCAGGACAAATTTTTGTATGATAAACATGTTTATTTTTCCTGTGTCTACGTCTAATGTATCTATAATATGTAAATATTGGCAAGAAATAAGGAAAAATAATAATTAACATTATTTTAAAGAAATAGACTACCTAATTTGGGATCCGGCGGCCGTCTGTAAGAGGTGTTAAGTTATTGTTACAAAACGTCACAGAGATTCGATAAAGAATGAGGCAGTCTGTACGACCGCGCGATTTGAGATTAAGTTCTAACAATAATTCATTGTGGCATAGAACAATAAACTTTTCTGCAATAATCATAAGGTCGAATGTAGATTGTCACGCGGTGAGCTTCTATCCGTTTAAAAGCGTTCGCGTCCGTATGTTTTCGTTTCGCAATTGGAACTTTCGAGAAGGAACTAGTAACCTGTGTCGAGTAATATAAGCAGGCGCCTCGTCGATCATAAGGACTGGGCGATCATTGAGGTACATACAAGTAACTATATACTGCTAATGGTCGCCCAGTGGTCGACCATAATTCATTTAATTTTTTTTTTAGTTTTCTGCTGCTTTCTCTATAAAAACTGTAGGTAGTAGAGCCACGCTGATTTCAGTACGAATGGGCCGGCTCGACCGGGGCGGTACTACCCTCGCACAGAAAATCAACGTAAAATGACAGCGATCGTGCTGTCGTGTTTCGTTGGTGAGTGCGAGACCGGAGGCCCAAATAGTCTAGTCAACAAGTTCCATACTTGTTGACTAGACTAAAAGATGCAGCAGCATCACTAGGCCGCCATGGTGTGGGTCGCCATACTGCATTGTCTGCATTCGCAGTGAGTATGGTGACCACCACTCTTGGATTCTGCTTATGCTTTCCATCAGGCAGAGTAAAGTCATTAATGTCAATTGTGTCAAATTTAATACTTTTCCGTCTACATACTTTTCGTAAGTATTCTGTGTCATGGAGGACTTTACACACATTCATGAGACGGACACAAAGAACATTCATACTCAGAACAACAATTTGTGGATCACACAAAATGTTGTCCCGTTGTTCTATACCGATCGTATTATCAACTATAATATTGTAATGGCAACACTAGGGTTTGGTCACTCGGTTAATGGAAGTCTCGAGAAAAGGTCGATATATTGGCCGGGCCGAGTTTTAATTGATTCTTTTTAGCTCCAGATGAGGATTTGGTTTGGCTATCGAGTTTTGACGGGCTATTATAATAAGTAACGAGTGTTTTGTAACCGGATTGCGTCGGTTCCTCGTAAGAAGGAAGTGTTGTAGTGAAGGTTGATTAGTACGGATTCCGGAATCTGCCCCAGCGTAGGTGTGTTTTTTTTTTTTTTTTTTATGGAATAGGCGGGCAAACGAGCAGACGTATCGCCTGATGGTAAGCGATTACCGCCGCCCATGGACACATGCAACACCAGAAGCGTCACAAGTGCGTTGCCGGCCTTTTGGGGATGGGGGGGAGAGGTAGGGGTGGGGGATTGGGGTATGGGGTATCCTCACTCACTCGGTGAAACACAGCGCAAGCACTATTTCACACCGGTTTTCTGTGAGGCCGTGGTATCACTCCGGTCGAGCCGGCCCATTCATGCCGAAGCGTGGCTCTCCCACGGTATTTAATTGAATTGTAAAACGGTGTGGTGTGCACGGAATGCGTAGAAATCGACAAGGGGTCCCCTCTCCGCAGAGAAGATTTGGAAGCCGTCACTACCGTGAGTAAATTTACTATTATTGTTGTAAAAGAGGTGAAGCACCACAGTTGACATCCTTTCACTAGGTGGATTGTTTTGCGATTGTTTAGCTGTATCTACACGGGCCCGTATAGACTAGTTCAAGGTTTCCTGCCTTCATGGGGAACACAATCCTGGTGATTGGATTGAACATTTTGGTAGCAGAGCGTGGTAGGTTGGATTGAACCTACAACAATTAGCGCAGTAGCAAGTCAGCTAGTCAGTGAAGGTAACGGTAAAGAGTATGAACGTATGGCTCGTAGAGCGCGTACCTTGGCGGCGACGATGCTGAGCCCCATGCCGTTGGAGTTCTTGTGCAGGTGGATGATGTGCAGCTTGGGGTCGGGCTGGCGCGGCGCGGCGGGCGCGGAGCCCATGTACACGGTCCACACGCCCAGCGCGTGCGGCTGGTGCGCCAGGCGGCACAGCCCGCCGCGCTGCAGCGGCGCCACGAACTCCGCCAGCCCCGGCGGCACGCCGCACACCACCTCCGCGCTGAACCCGTCGCTGGGGATCAGCAGCCCCGCGCCCAGCCACGAGCTCTCCTCCAACCGGATCTGCAAACACACATTCATTATGCATCTTATCATACGAGTGACTGTTCACATTCCACTACTGAACAATCACCGTTCCTTAGAGGTTTTGACCTACTATACCGCGCTGGCCAGACGGGTCGGTATGGTGCTAAATTTTAAGAACAGTCGTTCCGAATTCCTCCCATTTCCGGCGCATTTTAATACTCTGAAGTAAATGATATTAAACAAATTGTCACTTTTAGTTCTTTTTGATAATCCTTCGATGCGAGGACTGTCATAAAGAAACTTACAGACTTATAACAATTTTGAATAAAAAAAGAATACATCAACATTTTCTTAAGTAGCATTACACAAAGATTATAATGGTTTGGAAGTATACCTCTCTCCCGTCGGCGCGGTACAGCTCGTCGGTGTGCGAGCGCACGTAGGCCACGCCCGCCTCCACGACGTCGGGCGGCGCCAGCGGCGTCAGCAGCGCGCGCGCCTGCACCGAGTTCAGCTTGAAGCACGCCTTCAGCGCGGCGCGGACGTCCTCCTCGGTGCGGTATTCGCCTTGGATTAACCGAGCTGAAAATACACGTTAGATAATATAATCAATACTAACTGAGGAAATAAAACAATGTAAATAATAACTAAAATAAGAAAACTTTTATTTATTGTTTAAAGCTTCTTAAATGACTCTTCAGCCTGATTGAAAGCATAACTAAAATCCAAGAGTGGGAGCCACCATACTCAATACGCATACAGACAATACAGCATGGTGGCTCACACTTTTTTAATTCTTTGCTGATTTAAATAATAATAGTTTCATTCTCACCCAAGACCAATAAATATGTGGCGAACACGATCACGTGTTTAGTATCATTTAAGTGTCTTTATTAGCAGACACACTGCCATGGTGATACGGTTTGGCATTAGCCGAACGCGTGTCAAATATAATATTTATGATATAAAGCCGAGTCTCCACCGATCAAAAGTTGGCAACTTTTGTGTTGTCAACACGTGACAAAAGTTTATGTAATTTCCTTGTGTTGACATAAAAATTGTCAACAAATGTTAAGAACAGTGTTTCTGTTTTTGGCGATAAACATCAAATGAATACGCTTGTTGAAATATTTATTGGCTCTATGGAGACGCTTAGTTGGAATATTTTTCAAATTGTTGGCGACTCGGTGTAGACACAATGGTAACAAAAGTTGGCGATTTGCTGAAGAGTCGCCAACAGTTGGAAACACTGAAATTGCCAACAATTTCGGTGAAGACACGCCTTTAGGCTAAAACCTTTCTATGGAAAGCCTAATTATTATTAACAATCACAAGTATGTTACTTAGATATAATATTCGTCACGCTACATTTTACGTGTTCGCAATGAGGATGATGACCATCACTCTTTTCTACTCATGCTTTTCATCAGACAGAGTAGAGTCATTTTGGCAGGCTAATACTTAAAAAAGTGTGTAAATAATAATAATAAATAATAATAATAATAAAATTTCGAACATTTTAACACACAACGCCATCTAGTCCCAAGCTAAGCAGAGCTTGTGTTATGGGTACTAGACAACTGATACAAATACATTTATACTTTTTTTTTGTAAATACATACATATTATACATAGAAAACACCCAAACTCCGAAACAAATATTTGTAGATCATACAAACATTTGGTCCGACCTAGGAATCGAACCCGAGACCTCATGATCAGCAGTCGTTCACGCCCACCGCAAGACCAACGAGGCAAATGAATTCGTATTTTTGGGTTGTAGACACTGACCGGCTTGGTTCATCCTGGCGAAGTGGCACTCGGCGGCCAGCTCGAGCCCCTGGCGCTCGGCCCAGGCGGCCAGCACCTTGAGGCGGGCCAGCAGCGCGCCGCCCCAGCGCGCGCTCACCGTGCCCGCCTCCGTCACCAGCTGCCACACAACACAATACATTATACACTCGTTCTCTATTCACTCACTACTACATCAAAGTCTTTTTTTTTTATGTTCTCTTTCTTCAATTTCAGAGACATAAAAATACAGGTACAATAGAATAGGTGATTAAGTAGAGGTAATAGAATTACCACTAGCGAAGACAATGCATGACAAACAACAAACACGATTTGAGAAAGTCGTTGTAACAAAAAAAACACCCAAGTGTGAGTCGGACTCCGGCAGAAAGGGTTCCGTATCATTTTCTATACATTACAAGCGTCTAATTGTTGCCATTATTATGGCAGCCCCTCTTAAATATTTATTTTATTCTGTTTTTAGTATTTATTGTTATAGCAGCAACAGAAATACATCATCTCTGAAAATTTAAACTGTCTAACTATCACGATTCATGAGATACAACCTGGTGACAGACGGACGGACAACGAAGTCTTTTTTATTAGTAATAAGGTCCCGTTTTACCCTTTGGGTACGGAACCCTAAAAAATAACGACGAACATTTGGTACATATGTTTTAAAATACATCTGCCGTACACCGGAATAAATATAAACATACATAAAGCGGACACAAAGAACAGCTAGACTCAAAAAGCAATTAGTGAAGAAGTGTTGTCCTATGAATGAATCGGATCAACAATACTCAGTGTAGTAGGAAAGGGCGAGGTTACCGTTTAAACTACGACACTATATTCTATTAGTTACCTTGTTGAAGCAAACTGCGTTAATGTAGTGGAAGAGATGCGAAAACAACTGTATGGTGAGAGCAGCATTGACGCGGCACCTCCGCAGCAGTACGATGGCGGCTGCAAGCGCCTGCAGCGTGGGCGCCGTGGCCTCTGTGGCGTCCGCCACGCCCGCGCTCGTCAGAGTCGCCAGACCTCGAGACAGTTCTTCTTGGAAGCACGTTACCAGGTTGCTGTAACAATGACAATGTAAACAAAGATTAATAATTTCCATTCATTATCATAATTATACGAATAAATCAAATTGACAACTTTACACGATGCACATGGAGGTGTATACGGTACTTACATGAAAAATTCAATTTTTACAATTGTTGTGTGTTTGTTCCAGTTAATCTCTGGAAAGACTTTACAGATTTTGACAGTTAATAGTTGTCTTTCTATAAAAGCTTACCTGAAAGCGTTTTGTACAGTTATCGAAAGCAGATCTTGAGCCTGTGTAGAGAATGAAGATATATGTCTGTCGTATTTCAGAAAATGCAACAATTCACTAGCATTTGTCATCCAGAAAGCCTGTGCTGCTGAGTCGGAACACCTCTCCTGAAAATTAAAAGTGAAATGTATTATTCACTATGGCTTTGGATTGTTCGTTAGTCTGAAAATGAAAGTTTTAATAATTAACTGTCCGATCAAACACGTCATGTAACGATACTGTTGAAACAACGCGAAGGTCGAACTATAGTTCTATGAACTTAAAAAACCACGTTTCATTATATATTTATCTTCCTTTCATGATTTTGCTGACCAGGTGCCTAATTTGCGTAATAATAATTATTAAATTAATCTTAAAAGTCCTTCGACTTTGAATCAAAGAAAATAATTAAGACCTATTTATTTAAATGAAAGAATTAACGAACCTTTCGTATAACTTAAACTTTTATAAAACTGGAAATATTCTGCGGTCAACAACATAACTGTCAACAATGCATTTATTGTAATAGTTAAAAAAGCATGTATAATACCTGCGTATATAACGAAATCTTACCTGAACAGTAGCGTGTATAAGCGTAGCGACGTGGTGTAAAAAGGCGGTCAGTTTGTGCGCACGCTCAGTCGGTGTAAGTTCAGGCCGGTAATGAGTCGAAGCTCGGTACCTGAAAAGTGTATTTTATTGTTTTTTTTTTGGGCGGCAAAAAACAGACGAATCTACCGATTGTAAATGACTAACGCCGACCATGGGCACCTACCAATTAATAGTCATAAGTTCGTATCCGCCTTTTTATTGTCCTTAAGAATTAGAGGGAAATGGTTGGGGCCCCCAGTAACTTTACTCACTCAGTGAAAACCAACTACAGAATTTGTTTTCAAACTAGTAGAGCCACGCTGATTAGTGCTTTGAGCCAGCACTAACGGGCCGGCTCGACCGGGGTGGTACTACCCTCGCACAGAAAATCAACGTAAAATGACAGCGTTCGTGCTGTCGTGTTTCGTTGGTGAGTGCGAGACCGGATGCCCAATGATGCTGAAGCATCACTAGGCCGCCATGGTGTGGGTTACCATGCTGCATTGTTGCATTGTCTGCATTCGCAGTGAGCATGGTAACCACTACACTTGGATACTGCTTATAATTGCCATCAGGCAGAGTGGAGTCATTTTAGCAGGGCAAACATAAAAAAAAAGCTTAATTTCCTCGAGACTCTGATATAATTCCAGTCGAGTCGGCCCATATGAGCCGGAGCATGGCACTATTTTGTCTTTTGGTATCTTCACAATTTTCGCATGTGACTTTGCAGCTTTCAATAGAAAAGATGGATAGCAGTCCCAAGTTTTATTTATGAAAAGGTAAACACTGCTCGATATTTAATTTGGCTAAGGTTAGAGTTTAGTGTTTCAATTTGAATAAGTGCTACAATCGCCTGTCCTTCATTATATATGGAGGAGCATATATCCAGTAGTGCGTATACATAGGTGGAAAAGCAAAGCGACGCGACGGCGACATCGACCGAACACCGAGCAAACAGTTAATTGCGAGCGGAAAGGGCGAGGACCGCTAGGTTTAATTTGTATGGTACTCATAAATAATTATATAATGTGTTCAAGCAATATTGTACCATGTAAAATGAATATAGTCATATAAGCTTACTAGCTTTTGCACACGGCTTCGCTCATGCAGACTTTCATCCCCTTATTTACCCCCTTAGGGGTGGAATTTCAAAAATTCGTTTCTTAGTGCTCACTTACGTTGTATAAAGAACCTATATGCAAAATTTTAGGATTCTAGCTTCAGCGGTTTAGGCCGGCGTTGATCTCTGGGTAGGTATGTCAGTCAGTCAGTCACCTTACTCTTTTCGTAGATAGATTTAAGCCAAAAGTTCTGTTTTATAGTTTTAACATTTTCTGTCTTGTGTTAAACCTTGTCACGCAATTTGTTCTTCTTTCTTTTCAAAAGACAAAGCCCGCATTAGGAATATACATCCTGTGTCGCGGGGACTTAACAATCATACATGAAACGGACACAAGGAACAATCAGACTCAGAACAACAGTTTGTGAATTACACAAACTGTTGTCCCATGTAGGATTTGAACCCATAACACTTGGCGCAGTACAAAGCGACGTGGCGACCGCTTGAGCCACAAGGCCAAACCGTGCAATCTGCGTTATGAAAACGAAGCTTCAAATAAGAAGTGAAGAATATCAATAATGGCTAATATTTAAGCAGAGTACCTACCTAATACAAAAAAAAAGACGAATGAACCCGTAGTATTTAGTAAAACAGATTATTAAAGCCTCTATTGACTCAGGAAGTTTAATAATACATAGCCTATCATCATATCATACCGAATTGTCGGAGTGAAAATGTGTATCGGAAATAGCACTGCAAGAATAGGTCAAACAAATATTCATTGCGCAGCCTGAAATAAAATCGGACGGAGTATTCCATTGCATCTCCCGTGGTTTGCTTATTCAATCGAAATTAGGGGGGGGGTATCGATTTAAAAAATGTGAAATGTTTTACAACAGTTTTTGTAATACTCGGTGATATTCAACAACGTACAGATTTTTAATTTGCGCTTTGAATTCAATATAGAAATTCTAAATCACTTCAAAATCAGTTCTATTTCAAAAAGAGGTAGTTGTACTATAGTAGGTTGTAAGTCGCTGTGTGTGTACAAGGAGTTTTATACAAGAAGTCAACTTTACGAGAATTAACACGATCAATAGCAATTACACACCTAAGTATTGGCTTGGTCACAGGCGGAATGACTCAATTATTATTAATTATGAAATAATAACGTAATTGGGTATTTTTGAAGTATTTGAAAGATGTTTTACCGTAAAGGTTTGTACGCCCTGGAAATAAGGCAACTTTTATTCATATTTAATCGTCTGAGCATCAGCAATGCTTTGAGTGAAAAAACGTTACTATACTTTTGTTGAACATTTATAGGAAAGGACAATAGAAACGTAGTGCAGCATTTAGACTCTTACCTAGCGCATAAGTAGAGCGTATATACAGGAGCTAATTTGAATGCGGGTGCGTGAGGATCAAGCCTTGTGATGACAGCAGCAAGAAATTGTGCTTGTCCCGCTTCAGGGAACTCCAGGACTGCTGGTAGGATAGCCTCTTGACACTGGCGAGCTCCACCGATTACACTGCTCATCCTGACAAATCAGTCATTCAAAATCAAACGTCAAAGAAACTGTTATTAATAATACAAACCATTCATTAAATTTTGTAGAACTTATGAAAATTAATAAACAGCTTCTCGATTTATAAACATAAATAAACTACTTTCTGCAGCTATTCTAATAACATGTAAAAGGAGTAAAATTGTTACAAGTCCAGGGCAAATTATATTGACAAACAAAGTCTACATTGATGGAAGAATAAATCAAAATAACTTCTATATACAATACCTGTTTTCATGCCCAGAACCCCCGCTCTTGGCACTGCAGATACTCTTTGTCTCCACGTTGCCGTCAAGATCGAATGTAGTCTCATAATTATCCTTATACTGTGAGTTGGCCGTGCGATTCACACTGGCGCTCTGATCTTGGTCGTTGTACACCGAACTCGAGTGATCGTCTTTTGCGTATTCATCTTTCGAATCACTGAGATGCTGTGACAGTATAAGCGACTCGTTATCGAGCTTCAGCGTGTTGTTATTGTACGGTGGCATAGTGTCGTTGCCATCTCTGTAGTACGTATCATGAGACACTGGGCTCATAGTTCTTTGATACTCAGTGTCGTTGGTAGTGTTCGCGTTCGAGTCGAGTGGGTCGGGCTGGTGAGAAGACATCGAAGTCGGCGACATGGCGCCGCTATTCTCGCCGGGGGATGTCGGCGATCTAACGTAAGGGTAACGGACACAAGCGTATATTCGTGAGCCAGTGACAGAAACATGCAAAAGAAAACAAACAATGATAGATGAAACAACATAAATGTACAGAAGGTGATTAGGTAAGCAACGGAACTGGTTGTGTGTATACCTAAAGAATTAATTTAAATTATAGGTAATAATACCAAAATGTTGCATTTGTGCGAAAAAGTTGTCGAAACTATCGATCAAATAAATCAATGTTTGGGTAAGACTACATTTAATTAACTATAGGGGCGCAACTAACCACAACATATAAGTAACGAGCTGGTATAAATGATTTCATTCTCACCTGTCGTATATTGAGCCGGAACCGAAGCGTTGTGATTGAGCTAAGTTTCTGTTAATTAAGTTCTCTTGTGCTGGGTCTACGAAGCGGAATGTGGAAACTCGCCCGAATTTGAGTAGGCAGCCGTGCTACGTGAAAATATGTCAAATTAATATTCAATTCGCAGGTACAGTATTCCGCCTTGCTGTTATATCCTAACATTATAAAATCAACATCATATAACTATGTGAAATGTAAGGTGTAGAAGAAAAACAATAGTTTCATTTGTAATGTGATGTATTATGTTCTGTAAGCTTATAGATATGACAATATTTACTACGGTGAAGTCAAAAGGAAAGGTAATTAGTTTTGGCGGTCTATGTATGTTCGTTTATTCCACCGTAGCGCTAAACTTTTTACCTAATCGAGTTTCAGTTTTTTTAACTTTTTCGTTAATAATATGATTTGGTAAACTATTGTTTCAAGTTACGCTTACTCACACATTATCTGTTCTATTTGTCAAACCAACCCGGTTTATGAAAATGAAGTTAGTAATTATTTATTCTTAATAATGCAATAAAGATATTCGATGTTGTCTTGTACTGACAGTGAAATATAGGTATATGGGTGTTAATAGTTAGCACGCAATGCAGTAAACCCTAGTAGCTAAGATTAATTACTTTAAAACCAAATCCAAAGTTTTATTGTTTCCGAATCTAAGAAGTGTGTTAAAATAATTACAAATTTTAACAAAAAAAGATCCGACTTCAAGAACTAGACCAAATTGAAATGGGGCCAGACGGGAAGCACCAGCTTTTAAAAAAAAAGAATCATCAAAATCGGTTCACTCAGTCCAAAGTTATGAGGTATGGGACTAATCCCGCCCACACGCCCACCACTGTAACTCCTGTACACCAGGATCAACAGCGGTGACCCACGAAAACACCGAGTTATGACACTCGGGAAGTCCCAGGAAAAATTTAACTGTCTTGGAACCCGCAACGAAATTAATCAGAAGAAAACTGGAGGAGTTGGAAATATAATAAGTCCACTTCCCTCCTTAGCAAAGCGGGAGACAAAATGGAGTCAAAATAGGCAGACGCCTTTTTCAAACCGGGCAGCACCACGGATAAAAATATTATGGGTCCTAAGTGAGCTATATTTGATTTCTATAGTATGTATGGCAGAATCGCTTAAACGCACGGAAATTCACCGCAGTTGACACAAGATCCCCATAATATACTACCCCAGACGTCATTCGTAAGCTATTTAGCATCATGTTACGTTCATTGTACCAAAGACTACATTCCCAGAGGATATGATGAGCCGACTGTTCACAGCTAGAATCAGGTGTTGAGCATTGACAAAATGGTGAATCGACTAATTTAAATGAGTACTTATAGTTTGCTCTTAAAGTTACCGTGGCCTGTAAGAAATTGAGCGACACAGTGATCTACCTCGAGCCATGTCCTTGACAACCTTTCGCGAACAGATGGAAAGAACTGGTAGAGGTGGCGCTCCTTAGATGATTCGTCCCATCGTTTCTGCCATTCATCCAAGAGGTCGTTATAGACATTGGTTTTTTGTTGAAACAATCTTATGATTTTACCGCGGTCTCGTATGCCCAAAAAATCGCATTCAATGTTTTGTAGTGTGGAATAGTACATGGCTGCACGTCTTTGCACCTCGAGATCGACCGGAAGAACACCTGCCAACACCGGTAAAGCCTCAGTGCTAACCGTCTTATATGCCTTGCACAAGAAAATCAATGCAGGTCGTTGGTCTTGTAACAGTTTGCGACGGACAGCACCTACAGTCGCCCTATCTGCCCATACAGGAGCACCATAGCAAATAGAAGTTATGAGGTAACAAACATTTAAAAAAAACAGTCGAATTGATAACCTCCTCCTTTTTTGAAGTCGGTTAAAAATAGGTGGAAGCGAGGTAGGTATACCCACTGACGACACGTGTGGGTGGTTGTATGAATACATTACTGGTAGTGTTCGAACGTAACCCATTTATAAAAACACCGGGGGCAACTGAATAACCTTGGGCTACAAGTTTAACGTGTGTCTGGAATATATTAACACGGTCGTATTGAGGTTACAAAAGCAATACACTTACCATTGACATCATCAAAAAATGTATATCTAAAATAAACGATGTTTCAACTTTGATAACGCCTCTTTTTTATTAGTTGTAATGTAGATACGTAACATATTTGGTTACTTAGGATTTGGGCGGAGATACGTTGACAATACATTAATTATCACACTAATATATAAAGGCGAAAGTTTGTGTGTATGTTTGTTACTTCTTCACGCAAAAACTACTGAACGGATTTGGATGAAACTTTACAGTAATATAGTTTATACATCAGAATAACACAAAGGCTATTATTTGCCGCGATAACCGACATATACGCGGGCGGAGCCGCGGGCATCAGCTAGTAATGTATAGAGGATAGCCTCATCGCTTCAAACGATCCTGGCAATGTACTATAGTTGATTTTTTTCTAATGCTTAACAAAGAGTCAAAGAGTAGTAACGTTGCGTTTATGTCTGTTTAATGTGTTTTTTATTTATATAATATATTACTGTCATATAAGTATTATTGAATACATATAGATTTAAGTTCTAAAAGATAATATTTGTGTTTATGTAAAATATTTTATAAAACTAAAATTACACGTCATATTTTAGTACTACAAGCAGTCTCTCAACTTCAGTTATGAATCCTTTTATGAACTGTAAGTCATCCATTACTACACACATCAGAGGCTGAAAAAGAGCCCTCGTATAAAAAGGTTTGAATAATATTATCATAAGTACTTTAGATATTCGTTATACAAATATACCATTTGTGACGTGCTTGGAATGTAGCAAACTTAGTGACATAACAATATGCTAATCTAAGACAACACAACTATAACTAGCTTAGTATAAATTTAGTTTATAAATTTCGTAGAGAGATATTCTGCTAATGAATGAAGTCCATTCAAGACAACGTAAACATTTGCACATGTTTTCTCTTCATTAAGCCCACGAAACAATATCTTCGTTCCTCTATTATGATGTATGAAGCATCGCTGTGAGATTCAAAATATACATTCAAAATAGGAAAGGAGTTTAAGCGCTCAGAAGACAGCATTCGTGACAAACATCATGCTACGGATATGAAAGTCTTTAGGTTAAGTGCACTGTAGAAAGAAATGTAGGGCACTCAATAATGTCTTGGAATTACAAGTTAACAACTTTGACCTATTTCACATATTGTTTATAATCCCCAATATTATGATAAATCCTTTCTTTCCTTTTTTTATGTTTGGCTCTTCCAAAATGACTCTACTCTGCCTGATGGAAAGCTCATAATCCAAGAGTGGTGGTCACCATACTATTTGCGAATGCAGACAATGCAGCATGGTGACCCACAACATGGCGGCCTAGTGATGCTTCTGCATCATTGGGCCTCCGGTCTCGCACTCACCAACGAAACACGACAGCACGAACGCTGTCATTTTACGTTGATTTTCTGTGCGAGGGTAGTACCGCCCCAGTCGAGCCGGCCCGTTCGTGCTGAAATCAGCGTGGCTCTACTATCTCTCCCATCTTTAACTTCCAATGCGCACTTTTCGCAGCAATGGGCTTACCCTTATTACATTACAAATTATAGTAGGCCTTTGTCCATTTGGAGAAAAATATGTTAATGTATACACATGTGAATGTACATATGTATGTGCTCATGAAAGTATAAGAATAACAAACTAAGGAAGCACACGATGGGTGTTAAAATTAACAAATAGAACGTTTACCTGTAAGCGTTGCGTGTGCATAATTCTACGCCCGTTAACATACACGTGCGCATCTGTGTGTAGCGGTGTAACGTTGTAGCCACCGCCTTCAGCGGGCGCAACTACGCAGTGCCGTGGCTGAATCGAGGGCCCGTATAGTTGGAGAGTAGTACCGTTGCCCGAACCGACCTGGTATAATACATTGTTTCAATTATAAAAAAGTAAGTATATTATATACAATATAAGTAATTGGACTAAGCACCAAAAAAAAATGGCAGTCATAAGGACTGCCGATAGAAGTGAAAACTTATAACTTAGAATGTTATTTATAAAATTAATCTGTAAAATTAAAAATTACATAATGTTTAAATTAAAATTATCAACATCTATCATTAGCATGTCGGTGACGCGAACCCATCAGATTTTCCCCTACCAAAAAGGTCTCAAAGCGGCCAAAGAAGTTTTCACTTCAAAAATGTCATGTCAGCATGTCGGTGACGCGAACTCATAAGATTTTCTCCTACCAAAAAGTGGTCATCGCGGCTAAAAAAGGTTTCACTTAAAAAAAAAACCTTGAACTAACCCTGGTAATGTCTAAATTATCAGTTCAATCTATAACCCACTCAAAATGAGGCAAGTAACATTAAAGTCATACAGACATCAAAACAAACATTAATTTGATTAACATATACATAATTTAATTTACATAATTGCAATGAGTCACTAAAACCAAAACACAATTTAGACGAGTAAAATGGCGTTGAAAGACGAATTCGCTCTACCGTAATCAAGGGTCAAGGCCGGCGCCGGCAAAAGTAGTACATACCTATATGATAACAAAAACTTCACGCATCTCACACACACAGTCCGATCTCAAACTAGAGTAACCAACTCATAAACATTTTTTATAAATTACTAGCTGAGCCCTGCGGTGTTCCCCGCGGTTGTTTTGGTACCGCAAACGCGGGTATAGCATCATTATGGCATCAGCTATCTGCCAGTGAAAGTCCCGTCAAAATCAGTCCAAAACTAGCTATACTCGCTACTTCGTTACGCATGCCATTCGTCTTAAGGACTAATGATATTATTTTTTTACACTGTCTAACTTTTCCTGAACTCTCACGAATATTTTAAGACCAAAATAAGTCAAATCGGTCTAGCCATTCTCGAGTTTTTGTAAGCCTAGCGAAGAAGATAAACTTACAAATAAAAATATTATACTACAAAATTACACATTTTTATGCAATTATAAATTTTTATATCAATAGTTCTGTATGGTTATGGTTTAACGTATGAGTATTTTGACTTTTTTTGCTGGCGCGTGGCGAGCATTAAATGTGCTATTCAGATTTAATATTTCGTGAAATAATTTTTCACAAAATACCAAATCTACATAGCCGATCTGTACTCATCATGCTTTTAATCTATAGATACTAATATTATAAAGCTGCAGAGTTTGTTTGTTTGTTTGTTTGAACGCGCTAATCTCAGGAACTACTGGTCCGATTTGAAAAATTCTTTCAGTGTTGGATAGTCCATTTATCGAGGAAGGCTATAGGCTATATTTTATTTTCAAAAAAATTAGAGATCCGTAAGAAAATTGCTATTTCGTAACCCAAGGTGTGAAATCGAAAACCTATTTTTGAGTGCGCTGCAAAAAGTATTGACAATGGAACAAAATAATGTATTACGGGTTTGTAGGTTCCATTAAGATCTACAAAAAAGTCCGCGAGAGCATATATCTAACTATCATGGTTTAGTCACAATAACCGCTTTTGTGTTCAAAAAAAAAACTAAATCGTCTGAAGAAAGAAACTACGTTACACATTTAACGTAGTTTCTTTCTTCAGACGATTTAGTTTTTTTTTTGAACACAAAAGCGGTTATTGTGACTAAACCATGATAGATCGTGATATTAATCCTTATCCAAATAAAGCATTATGTTATGTAGGGTAAAGGGTATTTATGTAAAATACTTTTTGTTTCATCCCATTCGGACATTTCGTTTAGAAGTTATCACGAGTATAAGACGCTAAGAGTTGGTACCAAATAATGAGTTATTTGTCAAAGAGTTTTTATCAACATTATACCTAATATTAGTCTTTATCAAAATAAATGTGTTGTTGATTATGAGTATTAGATCTTAGAAGAGTATAATAAATACATCTATACTAATATATAAAGCTGAAGAGTTTTTGTTTGTTTGAACACGCTAATCTCAGGAACTACTGGTTCAATTTAAAAAGTCCATTCAGTGTTAGATAGCCCGTTTATCGAGGAAGGCTATAGGCTAAATATCATCACGCTATGACCAATAGGAGCGGAGTACCAATGAAGAATGTTTCAAAAACGGGGGGAAATTATTACGCTACGGGCAATAGGAGACGCAAACGACGTTGCGTTGGTCAGCTAGTTTCAAATATATAATAGCAGGACAAAGCATTGAATGCACGTTTGGCCTAGTGGTCACCACGCCGTTTCCTACTTCGCCAAGTGTCGTGGGTTCAAATCCCACGTAGGACAACACTTTGTGTGATCCACAAATTGTTGTTCTGAGTCTGGGTGTTCTTTGTGTCCGTTTCATGCATGTTTGTAAAGTCCCCCGTGACACAGGATTTATTCCTAGTGCGGGAGTTGTCTTTAAAAAAAAAAGACATTATTAATACAAAGTTATTTAAGAAAGAGCAGTTTCATCTATGGAAAACTACACGCAGCATGTTTCTGTATTATTTCTTTCAAACAAAATGAGCTTAACACACACATTTCATCTTTGTACATAACTCAAGTTTTAGGTTAGTTATCTATCTGAATATGAAGCTTAATTTGAATTTGTATAGGATTCGATAAGAAAAGAGACTGGTGGTATAATATAAACTCAATGTACGAGAGCCGGTACTTATATGAACACCAACATTTAGCAGAAGCATTGTAGTGATCTTCGTTGTATGGTCAAACATGTATCGTTCATTTTGGGTAAAAGCACACCAAGTATGTCCTTGTAATCTATATTTATTAACAAACATAAAATTAACAAGCAAAAATTTCATTTGTAAAATCAGACTGTTGATTATTTCGGGGCCGGACTAGGGTGAAGCACGGGGCTCATACAGGGACCTGTGCTCCAACTGACGACGCTACTGTACAGTGATGCAGATAAGTTAACGATCTCTAGCGTAGATAAAACTTGCTATGCTCAATTTGTAATGTACGACAATGAAACTAGATTTTAAATGTTTATTTGATTATTTTTATTAGCGATTTCTTTTTATGCCTGTAGGTTCTGTTCTGACACACTTTACCAAAAAACATTTGTGCAATCTGGAAGTTACTGGTTTATGGAACATAGATGTATGACGTAGTCTCACTAGGGCCGTTCAAAATTTGAATCCAATTATTCCAATTACACCCTACCTCGTTCGATCGTGGGCTAAGTAATTGGCTTTTATCACTCAAACTGCAGATATTGAAAGAAATATACTGACCTAGATATCAGCAAAAACTCATGCTTATTAAGTCTTTTCACGCTATAAATTTACGTATAATGTTTTTCTATTTTACTTTATATGTGCCATTGTTATGTGAGGAGCACCATTAGCAAACTAGAATATATTAGCTGTAGTAACTGATAAACTGAAAGATACTATACGGCCCTTTTATCTTGTGTAAAATGTCTATTGATAAAAATGCCATCATCATAATCATCATGAACGTCTTTAATAGTTCACAGCTAGACAGTAAGTCAGTCTGCCTGTTACGCTTTGACAGCGGCGGAATTCATGGAGATACTCTGAATTCTGATTCTTGAAAAACGGTATAGGCTAGGAAATCTGTAGATAAATAGATAATATTACCTCAACGACGTCATTGATCTTGATACGTCGACCATTTTCGAGTGCAGTTGCGTCGGGTGCCATCTCGATAAGCATAGGTTCATTACCAGGCCGGCCGCTAGCGGCGCCACCGCCCGAGCCCACCTTCTTCTTGCGCCTGCGAGGTTGTTGAGCGTCCGCTGGCCGCCGCCGCACGTGAAACATGATGGAGCCTATAACAAAGAGACATTAATAACTATGAGTTTTATAGTGACATAGCACTACTTAAAAGCTACAGCTGGGTAGAGTATGACCTAAAACATTGTTTATTGTTGTTTCTTCATTACACTTCTTAGCTCTTTTTTTCATAAACATTGTTTTTGGTGGGGTATAGTACCAATTTCATTACAATTTTTATATTTACATGACCATAATTTGTTTTTTATTTTTTTCTTGAGCGAACAAGTACATAAGCAATAGGTACCAGTAATTTAACGGAACTTAGATATATCTATTACAGAGGTTTTTATTTTATTACAAGTATTACAACACATATCTATCGATATCTTTCAACTTTTTTACCACAAAATATGAACTGAAAAATATGAGTGAGGAGAAAAAAGGTAGGATCAAATTAAATAATATTATTTGCAGTTGAGTGCACATCTTCATTTGAATAATCACATCACATCAACAGCCTGTAATAGGCCGCTGCGGGCCATAGGTCTCTATAGAATAGATAAGTAATAATTTATCCATAACACAGAAAAAATATTTGTTTTGCAGAAAGTGTTATATTTATAGATATCACATAATTATTTTACTTCGAATAAACCTATATCTCCAGATAGTAATAAGCTAAATGGATTCGAAGGTAACGTACGGATGAAACAAATTCATATAACATCAAGTCAATAAATAGTCCCTATGGACTAAGAGTTCATGTTTATTTACAACTGACTGCAAATATAATAATATCATTAATATTTGAGCAGTATTAGAGTTTTTACTGGCTAAAATAAGCTTCTACAAAAATTTGCACAAAAATTTGGAAAACTTTGTACAATAAAAACAAAGAAATAGGTAATGTACTATCTCATAAAGTTCACGTGGAACGCGATGGGCGGAGATCGATTAAAAACCCAGTTATATAAAACTCATTAACGATAATTTAGCTTTACAACTTTAAACATAAAGCGCTTCAGTTATCTGATTGTGGAAAAAAAATATTAGCCTTTTCGTTACATGAAAGAAGAAATAAATTACAGAATGAGGAATTTCTAGAGCCCGTGACTCTTGAAAAAAAAATAAAAACCGCTTTATAATGAAAAGTGTATTAATATACGCATATCTAGCCATAATTCTGAAAGTCATGTGATATCGGTCACACCGATAAATTATATGCTAATGATTGAAAGTGACGACCACAGGGAATAAATAAATATTTCAGACATCTAATAATTTATTAAAATTAAAATAATTTATGAAACTGTTACTGTTAATTAAATATTTATTTTTACAGCTTATCTTTGAAGATAAAACCTAAAATGTGTCAAAAACTTTTGAACACACTTATACATGGCATATAACTATGAATGAAAAATACAATCACTATGCACCTTCTCTTTCCAAATTATGAGATCGTCATGGAAAGAAAGAGTAATGACATTTTCACACCGTATGCCATTCAGTAGAACGATGAGGAAATTGGTATCCTTTGTAGTCCTGCTCGCATTTCCCAATCGAGAATATCGTTTTCTCGATATGGTTAGAAAGGGCCTTATAAGGTGTGAGTGTCAATATACCCAAAAAGTTGCTGATAATCGAGTTACTAACTTCTTTCACAAACATATATTTAGAATGTAAGTTCTAACTATGTTAATAAGAAAGAGAATCAAGCATCAAAATACATCAACAAACAATTATTATTATCTGAGAAAAACGTGTGATGGAAAATAAGCTTTCTATTTAAAGCTATCAAATCCATAATGTGTTCCGTAATCCGTAAATAGCCACAAATAAAATGAAATGAAAATATTTTATATGTTTTCACACATGATTGAGAGTTTGAAAAGAGTTGGCCGCGGCCAATAGAGAAAAAAATAGAATTTACGCTCTATCTCACAATTTAAACAGATTATAGATTAAACTAGCCGAGTCCCGCGGTGTTACCCACGGTTATTGTCGTACCGCGGATAACACCGCGGGGCGACCGTGCCCCCAGATATCTAGCTGAGCCCCAGAAAAATTCAAAAAAAAGATTTTTTATTTAAGTATCGTATATTGCATTTTGTGAAGTTAATTTGAAATTACAAACAGACACTTTTCATAGATGTTTCATTTTTTTCTTTTATGAACTACTAGCTGTTGCCCGCGGCTGCGCCCGCCTGCATGTCGGCCATCTGTCAAAGATTGATAGTACCAACTCAGAAATTAGAACATTTTATGGTTCTATATTTTATAGTTTAGGCAGCGTACGCAAAATAAGTAACTTTTCTGCTTTTCTGGTTGATTTTTTACACCTTGTGTAAAACCCAAATATCTTACGGAACCCTATTTTTTTCCAAAATAAAATTTAGCCTATGTTACTCGTGGATAATGTCTTTCTAATGGTGAAAGAATTTTTAAAAACGGTCCAGTAGTTTTTAAGCCTATTCATTACAACCAAACAAAGTTTTCCTCTTTATAATATTATAGTGTAGAAGTGTAGATTAAAGTACACACAAGTACATTATAGAATAGTTAATTGTAAACGAGAATAGTAAATAGAACAATAAAAGAGGAGACAGCTATTTATTCCTCGAAATTAAATACGTATAGTCTGTACATCGCACCCTTAAGAAAATAGGGGAAATTATACAAGGAAGTAGGTGGCAAAGGCGGATTTTCTCGGCGTCTACGTCGACTTACGAGCGCGGTAAGCTAAGGTCAATCAAAAATCTGTTCTGTAGATGCGGGAAAAAGGATTCCTTAACAAATCCCAATCGGACAGGGTTTCTTTCTTAGGGCTTTATGTAATCAAATGTGAACAAATAGTCTACATTTATATATTTTTTCTTATATAAACTATGACGGTCTATCTAGATAATCTACTTCTAAAATGTATGTACATTTGAAGTTTATCACTATCACTACGCTGAAATGTAGTAGTAAACTAAGTGTAATTTTTGTGATATAAGAAATCCCATAGTATTTCGATTACAAAACATTTACAATAACTACCTATTTTTTTTAAAGTTTCGCATACACCACGTAAGCCAAACTTATAAAATTGTCAACTATTGGTGCGAAGTCAAAATTTAATTATCACATAACGTGGCGTGCAATCAAAAAGGCCTATCTCCAGCAGTGAACTGTGAGAGGCTGATGATGATATTGACCATTGCTGGCATATTACACGTAAGCAGAAAATAAAAATAAACTCTACAAAAGAAACTTCAAATAACTAGCACTTCAATTTAATTAGAACTTAAAATTTAACATTGATGACTTCAAATCAAAACTTCATTCATGATAGGAATACTTATTTAGTACTAAGTCAATATTAGATAAGAAACACATACTGTGATATTGCATTCCGATTCTTTTTTGTCTTAATCGCACAAAAAAGAATCGGCAACTAACTCAGAAGTCCTAGTTTTAAAATATTCATTGAAATTACCTGTAAGTCGATCGATAGAATCGAGGCAAACGTAAGACTAATATTGAGGTCTACGATAGACTGCAAAGCATAACAGAACAACCTAAACTAAACTAGATATACATAGGTATTTTTTGTTAACAGTAACATAAAAATAGGGTACATTCTCAAAGGATCCAGAAAAATGTGTTTTAACTGACTTCAAAAAAGGATGAGGTTCTCAATTCGACCGTATATATGTTTTTTTTAATTTGTGTTCGCGTATAAATTCGTCGTTAATGAACCGATTTTGATGATTCTTTTTTAATTGGAAAGGAGATATCCCAACGGTGGTATCATGATAAGGACACTAAGATCTGATGATGGCATCTAAGAGAAATCAATCGATTTGGCCGTTCCTGAAGTCGGTTTTTTATTTTGTTAAAATTTTACTTGTATAAATACATAATGTATTAGAAAGTATAAAATAAATACACGAGGAAAGAAATAACCAAATTAACTTATTAGGGCAGTTAAGAAAGAGAGAATAATGTGAGGTAAACATATAACAGTTACGAACAGAAAACTTTTGCAAGGTTACGATAAATCGTATTGTATTTGTTTGGAGATACACCCTACGCGTGTAAAAGTAAGATTGACTGTATAGTGAATACAATAGGTATTTTCTGTCTAGGTATTATGAGACGATTAAATTGCTTAATACTTATTAGAATATTGTAGAAGAGTTACTTTTGTAGCATCGTGTTTATATAAGTGAACTCTAAGGTGTGTCAGGTTGTGTATCGGTGAGGTGAGGCAGGGAGAAGAGAGCACTGGCAAGAATGAGGCAAGCCCGCCTCTAGTGTCAACATCATTAGTGTCCACAGTGTCCCGTCGCTCCACTAAAGTACTACGAGAGTTGCTACGGGCTACAAATTCACGTAGGTGAGCCGCTGCATAAAGGCGCGTCTCCACCAAAATTGTTGGCAATTTCAGTGTTTCCAACTGTTTGCAACACTTAAAAAATCGCCAACTTTTGTTTCCATTGTGTCTACTCCAAGTCGCCAACAATTAAAAAAAACTTTCGAACCAAGCGTCTCCATAGAGCCAATAAATATTTGCAACAAGCGTATTCTTTTGACATTTACCGCCAAAAACGGAAAGACTATTCTCAACATTTGTTGACCATTTTTGTCACCAACACGTGTTGACAACACAAAAATTTACAACTTTTGTTCGGTGGAGACCCGGCTTAAGATACTACTATGTTACAATATCTACGACTAAAAAGACGAAGTTTCACAGCGGAACACTGTTTGGCTTTCGGTATGCTGTAAGTTAAACAAATAAGTTTAACAGAATAAAAAATATATAGCGTTTGTCATTTATCTATCATATATACACACATCACATCACACACAAAAGTGTCTAGGGATCAACATATGTGTCTAAGGATCAACATATATTTTTGCAATAACTTTTCTCCTGATTGATATTAATTAAAATTTTCTTTAAGGATTCATCAAATAAAGTGTTTTCGTTTGTCACAGTAACGATAAACCAAGTCACCTTTGCATTAATAAAGAAATTTGCCATTTTCCTAATAAAGGGATTTTTGACATTTGAACCACTAACATTAAAGTTCGAAAAAAAGACTGAAATAACAGTTTTCTTTAAAATTTTATTAGGTAACTTAAACAATTAATAATCCGTGTTTCTACCGCGAACACTAACAACACAAGAACATCGGTTTGGCATACTCAAAATGAGTTCATCCAAACACGCTGTGGAATGGCCGCCCATGTTCGTTGCAACAACAAAAAAAGGTCTTCTTGCGACTGGATACCCTCCATATTCGGCAGAGCTCTTCTTTGTAGCATATCCCATGCATGCTCAATCGGGTTCAAGTCTGGCGACTGAGCAGGCCAGGGCCAAAGCCACATCTCAATCTCAAGAAATCCGCATAAAAATGCTTGATCCCTAGACACTTTTGATGTGTGTATATGTGGATACATATAAATAACTGACAATCAATTAATAGTAATTTTTGAGATCAAGTGACAATAGTGAGTACGCTTATTTTAGGTAAACCTTTTTCCCTTTATGATTCTCAATTGTGAGAAAATATATTTAATAATATTTGTTATCATGTTGAAGTATATTTTTTCAGCAGAAACAAATGGACATATTAGTGCAACCTTGATAACCCACTGACATTCTTTAGTTTTACTCATTCGCAATATAAAATTATAAATATACCTACACGACAAAACTGAAATAGTAGTCAAGGGCGTCCTCAGAATAAAAAAGACGTGTGGCACTCGGGGACTGCCACGGTAAAGCTATTGCATAGCATGTCTTATCAACTTAAGTAATTATAATTATTTATTTATTTTATTTTGCCAGTTTCTAATTTAATATTGTTCAAAAGTATTTAAATAATAGAGGGCGTTAGTGTACCTCGTAGTTGCGAAACAGCTCCACAGATGGCGCTGACCCGGTTTTATTTATGCAGTTTTTTTTTTTCTTTGAACATATATACTTACGGGGCGCACATGCGGTGAGTGTGGCATTATAAAGATATGATAGATAACTATACACCTATATACTTTCTCAAACCCAGACTTGTTTTGTCTGTCTGTCTCTGTCAGGCACAGCTCGTCTCGATCCATGCGAGCTTCGGGTGTTATGTTTTTTTCGTTACGTTACGGAATTTCTAGATTCGGTCGCCGCGCTCAAAGGCCTCAAAGCCCGCGATAAAAGCTATGCAATAGCTTAATAATGATCCATGATAAGGCTAGCAATATGAAATTGTGATTAATCGACACTCAACTTTAAAAGCATTGGGCCTATATTTGATAAAAGCAGCAAGCCTAATTAGGCACCTCTTTCACTTACCGGTTAATCAAGCAACATTTTCAGATCAGCACACAAGCTAACTCCAAGTGATACATTACCACTTACACGGCACAATTTGACATACATAATATACATGTACGTTGTATGGATATATATTGGAATCGGAAACCGGGTCAACAGTCCCAAAATTGGCAAAGTAAGCCTTGTTCGAGCACAAACATACAACGGATAGGTGGTTTATGAGGTCGCATGGTGGGATATAATAAACATACATAAACAATGCACTGGCAATGTTCTGGTTCAACAGAATGGCAAAATCAATATACCCACCGAGCAATGATACCTATATTAAGTATTGACGTGGTGATCAATTCACAGTGAACGGGTTTGATCATAACTTTTGATCAGTTAATAACTTTTTTTTTAAAGACTGATTTGTACGTTTTGTGCAAACGCTTACTGAACTTACATAATTGTTTGTGAAGGCTAAAATCACTTAGCCATTAATTTTTCATAATTATTAAGTATAATTTTGCAGTTCTGTTGACCATGATTGACCAAATTTACAGCACACAATACAGATATCAAGAAAAAAAAATCTGAACACTGAAACCATCACCTAATACAACTTCTTTGTGCTCATTTCGCAACCGTGAACTAAACGACCTGCTAAATAGCATATCTATAGGTATCCTGAGCCATTGCCCGGTTGAATAATAATGTGTTAGCGCGTGGTAAGTTCAAACCGGCCGACGGTCTAATTGTAACTGGACTAACTGCCACACCACCACTACGTCACAGCGAACCACCGGTGGCGACGAGGGCCCGGCGACAGCTACGTTCTACCCATAACGCAATACAGGTTAAGGACTATTTTATTACCTTTGTACAGTGTTGTGTGAACAATATACATATGTCAACACATTCTAATGCTCATGTTTTACTGTCTCAATTTTTTTTTTTATAAAATCTGCAGTCCTTTTTACTAATAATAACTTTATACATTTCACACTTATGTATGCATCTAATCCCATAAACGGCAGAGCCTATATGATGGTAAGTCTGGTTAGAGAAAAATTTATACGTATGTTTTTATAAACATAATCATATATTTAACCGATTTCAAAAAAAGGAGGAGGTTCTCAATTCGACGGTTTTTTTTTTATGTTTGTTACCTCATAACTTTCGACTGGGTGAACCGATTTTGATGATCCTTTTTTTATTTCAAAGCTGGTGCTTCCCATGTGGTCCCATTTTTATTTGGTCCACATATCTGACATGTCATCCATGAGAAAGCCATATAAGTCTTCAATTTGCATTAAGTATGTGCGCGACAAATTAACGAATAACTCAATATTCCCGTATGGTCCCATTTGAATTTGGTCCAGATTGAAGTCAGTTTTTTTTTGTTAAAATTTGTGATTATTTAAATATACACATTTTATAAAAAAAATACCCAGACCAATATTCTAACTCTGAAAACATATTTTGAACACATTCATAAATCTTAATAAATCACTGAAGATTTACGATAAATAATTGGCTGCCAAGTATATTTCAAAATAGTAGCATAAATGACATATGCCTGGCCTAGACCAGTAACTAGTACAACCGGTAGACTGAAAACTCAAACCCAATATACATGCTAAAATATTAATATTATAATCAAGCCATGTAATTAAACCACCTTAATAATGTATAAGCGTATAAATCAACTTAATTAAGTTTTCAGATCTGCAAGACATGGCGTGTAATTGACGTACGACCTATTTATTCTAAAGCTAATGAACATAACTATACTCTTTGCGCTGTAGCATAATGCGGGGACAGTTTCAGTAACATTAAGTTTCACTCTTGAAAGTTGCCGCGATTTACACATTATGACTTAGTATTTCAGCTGTACCACATTCGCAATATATTAAATCATTAATAACTGTAGTAAATTAAATTAAACGTCGTACAGGCAACGGTCACCCGCACCATGCTACAGCGCAAAGAGTATAGAAGATTTATAGTGATGTCTACATCCGACAATAAACGGATATAGGACGTGGAATATCAGTTAACGTAATCGAGTTATATTGGGCGCGGTTGTGGCTCTGCCGGTACGTCTCGGTTGCGTGCTTGCGTGACTTACAAAAATTATATAATTGCCCTCACCTGTTGCTTATTCTCAAATAATAACAAGCAACAAATCAACACTACAACTACGATACAATCAAAAACAAATTGACATTATAACTGGTACAATAGAATCCATCAGCTTGAATTATTAAAACATTGATAATATCAAAGACCTGTCCAACATATCAACGCAGATTTAGAAATATTTTGTAAAATTGTACACAAGAGTTTTGTATTCAATATTTAGATAGATTCTCTATTTCAATAGGTATAGCTGAATGTTTTTAAGCATATATTTGGCATTGAAGCAAAGTTATATTTCACTAAACTAAAAACAGGTATTTCCCGAATATACAGTTTTAGTTTTAAAGTTGTAAAACTTTCGTATCGTTACAGAAGCAGAACTATTGTCACAACGATACACGTTTCCGTTACGAAAACATGAAAGAGTGCAACAAAAAGTATATCACTTTGACATAGTTCGCTTTGTAGTTCGTACACGGTTGTAACCGCAGTATACTTGTCCAATAGATTGCCCCGACCAAACGCCACTCCGCATTAAACGCTAAATGATATGGGACGGTTGGGTTCACGAAAGAGAAAACCTCATTTTCTAAAAGGTCACAAATCAATCTGTATGTATACTACTGTGTATAGTCACCGATATAGTACGTTCATATCTAAAACTGTGATACAGTTCTGTAATGGGAACTGTATTAACTTTATATGTTATCTGTAATAATTATATTCAAGTGGGTCATAAGCATTAATAAACCTGTGTACTAATAATAAAAATTACAAGTATATATATATATATATACTGTTAGTCATATAGTTTTTTTTTTAGACGTATCCCGAACTAGGAATAAGTCCTGTGTCGCGGGGGACTTTACAAACATACATGAAACGGACACAAAGGCCACCCAGACTCAGAACAAAAAATTGTGGATCACACAAAGTGTTGTCCGACGTGGGATTTGAACCCACGACACTTGGCGAAGTAGGAAACGGCTTGGTGACCGCCAAACCACTAGGCCTAACGTGCAGTCAAAGTGTAAAGTTGTTAGTGTAATATATACTGTTAGTCAGCCATGACAGGATTTTCAGACTTATCATTATCATCAGCCTATTTCAGTCCGTTGCTGGACATAGGTTCTCATTGCATTCAGATTTCGTTTCTTGTAAAATATTAGAGTTCTGACTTAGGCACATACATAGTATGTAGTATGAAGGCTTTTAAGGCATACGCAAAATTTCATTATAATAGTTTTAACCAATTAAAGAGGGTCTAAAATGTCACGAAATGGTTCGTGTAAATATAGCCCTAGAGTGCTCTAGGCTCGAGAACTTACCCGTGCGACTCCGCACTCTCCTTGACTTAGATAGTTTATTATTACTGCAATGTAATAATTTAAGGTGAATTCTAGGTACGGTCTCTTAGTACTTTTCTTTTTATTAACCGACTTCAATAAAAGGAGGAGGTTCTCAATTCGACTGTATTTTTTTTTAAATATATTTGTTACCTCATAACTTTCGACTGGGTGAACCGATTTTGATGATTCTTTTTTATTTGAAAGCTGGTGCTTCCCGAATGGTCCCATTTAAATTTGGTACAGATTCAAGTCGTTTTTTTTTTGTTAAAATTTGTAATTATTTTATTATATTAGACGCTATCTTTAAAACGATCGGTATAATAAATAATGCTCAACAAATTTACTCTTATATGGTTAATTTGTTAAAATTAATAACGTTTACCAAACAGAAAAAAAATCCATTATTCTGTGCAAATCATCTTCAAAATATAAGCGCGAAAGTTACACATTAAGTTTCAGTTACATACTTGTGAGTCTATCGATCAAAATGATTCATAATACACAAGATGGATGGACAGATTCAGTAATTAACTGTCACACTGGGCTTAGTTCGAAACAAACAAGCCTTGAAATTGGATGAAGATCGCTCTCTGTAATATAACGATTTAACTGGCTCATAGTGCTGTCTGATATCACGTACAAAATGGTTACTGAAAATTGATACAATAAATCGTTATCCATGTATATATATCCAACTACCCTTTGCCGGCGACTTTGTTAGCGTAGAACTTAGAAATATTTGTGAAGTATAAGCATACATTAAAGAGTTGTTAAAGGTACATTTGGATGTTATCGATAAAAGTGTATCAGAATGAATACAATGAATATTGTATTTATTTGCATAAGGATTATATTTATAAAATCAGCTTCAGTTATTTTGATAAGTGAATCAACCTTATGTGTTAAGTGAATTTTTAAAGAGGAACAATTCTGTCATAAATGATTTTTGCGAAACTAATAATAATACTACACACTACTACATAATACACACCTACAAACTTCTTCGATAAATGGGCTATCTAGCACTAAAATTTAATGCATTCAACCAAACAAACTCTTCAGGTTTGTAATATGAGTATGGATTATACATATACCTTATTAGTATGGATTTATTTGTGAGTGGAACTAAAAATGAACAAATAATTTTGTCATGGAACGACTATTTCGCTTTTACAATTATTTAGTATTAAATGCATCATAAAACCAATCGGTTCAATTCTGACCGACAAATAATTATTATTTGAAAAATTCAAATTGTCATTTTTTACTTATAACTTAGTGTAACAAAATACATACATAGTACGTTACTACCGTTTGTTTTAGTAAATCATGCTTAAGTGATCAGTGATAGTAACATTAAGCAAAGTAGGCTCAGTTATATTTGTGTATAGCTGACCCGGCGAACTTCGTACCGCCATATTTATATATCTGTCTCAGCTTCCCACAGGCAGTGTACAGTCGTGGACAAAGAAAGGACTTTTCCCGTTATCTTTTATTTTTTTCTTTCTAGTAAAAAAAGAATGAATGAAATCGGACTATGTGTTATTGAATTACAACTAAGTACATATTTTGACTTTCATCCCCTCTCTCCAGGAAACCGTGCTGAATTTCGGGATGAAAAGTATCCTATGTCCTACCTCGTAGTATGAACTCAAATTATGCAAAGTTTCATTGGAATCCATTCAGTAGTTTCGGCGTGATGCGCGGCCAAGATACAGACAGACAGACAGACGGACAGACAGACAGACAGACAAAAATGAAAAAAAATACAGTTTTGGCTTCAGTATCGATTATAGAGAGCCCTCCAAAAAATATTTTCAAAATATCTTTCATGTACAGAATTGGACCTGTTACATTTTTATTATAAGTATAGATATAGATGACATTTCCATGCAATGTCGACTCGCGGACGACGGACCTTGCGTAAACATAACAATGGTATGGGATGGGCGGGAGACATACTACGCTGTGTACAGTTCTATAGTAACAATACTTCTAAGGTGTATTTAACACCAGACGACGACAATAGCATTATGGTACTTTTCACAAAATTCATTCCTTTATACTTCGTGCGTTCGGTCGTTTAAAGGATTATATTTTGTAAGTACTTCAGAGTATACATAATTTTTTCGCAAAGAAATTAAATAAGTAGCATGAATTTTATGTAAAATTATCCTTTGAATTCAAATTACACGGATTTAATGAGCAGCCATAAGGACGGTTGAACGGTTAACGTCTGTAATGAATGATCTGTCCAGTGCCCTCAACTATACTGACAACTAGTTTAACCTTCGAATTCAGTTCGTCATCAGGGATGCGGAGCCAAGTTGCAAGCGTTTTTATTTCTGCAATCGTTAACGCCTAAATTCTTGTGTGTCATTGGGTAATATGTACTTTGTCTATGATTAGGCTGGGACAGATTTTTATTTGAAATTCCGTTCAATGTTCAACATTACTAGAAAGTATTAAGGTACATGATGATGTCAAAATACTTACTATTTCATTCATTCTAATATGATGATCATTCTGGATTGTGAATAAGTTGATATTAAGTTCTTTAAAATATAAATACATTCATAAAACATTCACAAGGCTTATGCTCAAAATGTGACTAGACAAATATGAGTTACATTGGAGCTCGTATTTTCGTGTGAATACCTTATATGTACACACAAAAGTATGAGCTTAATACTGGCACTCACCGAAACATTTTTGTTGTAGCTCACCTGGCCTTGTCCCACGAAATACCTTTTTCTACAATTCATTGGTAAGATTCACGAGAGTCAAATAAGAAAAAAAAAATCTGTACATCGTGTTTTGTTTTTATTTTAACTAGTTTGTCCATTAATAACGTTGCAATTTCATAACTTAATGATAACTGATATTTTATTATAAAGCTCAGATCAAATAAATAAGGGCAGATAACGCACCGCCTTGTTTTTGTTAAAGCAGAAAAAATGCTCGTAGTTCCAAGTAAACACACGCAATACGCACTAAATATGCTATTAACTACGCTACTTTTCGTCGATATAGAAGTATCGACAACTTATACGATACTTACGATAATACGATATAGTTCTAAAGTAAAATAATGAATAACAAAAAAAAAACTTCGTTTAAAAAAACCGACTTCAAAAACTGAAAAATATAAAAATAACTTAATTTGTATGTGCTACCTATTCATAGGTTTGAATTCGGCGCCAAGCCTAATGTAATAGTAGGTACCACACTCGCTATATTTCGAGACGAACGTCAACGACGTCACCGACGCTTCGGTTGTTTTGTCCTACGCGAAGAGCAGCTATCCCGCTCGAGGTCACACGCGGCGAGTCCTACTATTACATTTTGGCTCGGCACCGACTTCAAACCTATGAATAGGTAGCACATACAAATTAAGTTATTTTATACTTTTCAGTTTTTGAAGTCGGTTTTTTTAAACGAAGTTTTTTTTTATTTTTCGCTTTTTAGTCTTTCTCAAGTCTCTCATCATCATTTCACCTAAATAACTTGAAAGAATACGACTAAAGGTAACATACAACATACTGTATTGAATAATAAATAAATATTTCGGACATGATGTTTACAGAATATGAAAGCATGCAGACAATTGCAGACGCTCACGTAAATTTGAGGGTTTCCTTCAATTTCCTTGGGATCCCATCATCAGATCCTGATATGGTGGCCATGGGACCACATGGGGAGCATACCCTTTCGAATACAATAATAATTTTCAAAATCGGTCCACAATTGACGGAGTAATCAATGTACATACATGTTCAATCCTCTCGCCAGGCAGCGATCACCTTGTGACGTTTGAATGTCTTAGGCCCATGAGTAAGTCATTCAATCGCTAACTATATCACTGGAGAGAGCAATGAACGACGGCGTTTCACCGTCTTCTTAATCTAAACTAAAATCATCAAGCACTTACTGGAGTTGTGTGGCTTCCTTGTTCTCGGCGCCGTTGATGGGGTACCCCACCGCCTGGTCACACATGCATGCTCCAGAATGCTGTACAATCTACAAGGTATTCGAATTACAATAAACCCGTATTAGCTATCACGGATCACGCCCTTTTGAACGCGACTACAAAAACTCGCGAGTCCTAACCAGACCAATCATAACGGTGACCGACGAAGACCGAGTCTTTAGAAAATTAGCTTAATATCAATTCAATTCGCTTAAACCGACAATCAAATGCGAAAAACGTTTTCGACCGGCAAGCGTCTCAACAATACTACTGTCTTAACCTCAACGTCAAAACGTCAAACAAAAAAAATGACATTCAAAAATGTTGCCATTACTATGACGTTAAATTTCTAACATACAAAAAAAAAAAAAAATACCGATGAAATTAAGAACCTCCTTTTGGAAGTCGGTTAAAAATATAAATCTATATTTATCTATACTTATAATAAAAATGTAACAGGTCTAATTCTGCACATTAAAGATATTTTGAAAAAATTTTTTGGAGGCCTCTATAGTCGATACTGAAGCCAAAACGTTTTTTTTTTTTTGTCTGACTGTATCTTGGCCGCGCATGGTGCTTAACAATGTTTTGTTATAGTGTGAAACAATGTTCACTACTTACAATAAAAGTTTGTAAGTAGGCGAGCCAGGCGCAGAGAGCATTATCATAAATTTGAATTGCAACTATGAGCGTCGGATTTAAAATAAATATCAAAGAATATTGTTTACCTTTGAAGCAACCGATTAAAAATTAAAAAAAAAAGTTTTGACGCTTCTTGATACCGGTCTTCCATCTGTATAAATGTAACTAGCTGACCCACGCAACCTCGTTTGCGTCTCCTTTTGCCCACAGCGTGATAATTTTCCCCCGTTTTTTGGTCTTACCTATTGGTCTTAGCGAGATGATATATATCCTATAGCCTTCCTCGATAAATGGGCTATCCAACACTAAAATAATTTTTCAAATCGGACCAGCGGTTCCTGAGATTAGCGCGTTCAAACAAACAAACAAACTCTTCAGCTTTATAATATTAGTATAGTATAGATGAGTAATAAGTGACTAAATTGTCAGTGCCAGATACATATCAAATCCCCTAAATCCTTTTATATGAGATTTGTCCTTTCTGACGTTTTTATTACTGTGATAAATGTATCTGAGAACCACTTTTTCAGATTAATGGTTCTTTTATTCTTCAATAAAGTTTGTCTTTTACATTTTTTTATTTTTTTTTATTTTTTTTATGTATGGCCCGCCAAAATGACTCTACTCTGCCTGATGGAAAGCATAAGTAGAATCCAAGAGTGGCGGTCACCATACTCACTGCGAATGCAGACAATGCAATATGGCGACCCACACCATGGCGGCCTAGTGATGCTTCTGCATCTTTTAGTCTAGTCAACAACATTCCAAACGTCATGTTAAGAAATAGTGTTAAACAAACATTACATAGTGATCTGAATTATGGAATCCGAGTATTAATTGGGTAAGGGCACAGTCAAACCAGTGATCATATGTGTATTATTACAACTAGAATGTACATATGGGAAGTAAATAAAAATAATAATTAAATCAGGTCAGCCTTAAGTCCGCACTCGTATGGCAAATGGATGTTTGGGGCATCTGTTTGACGTCATTGAATAAAGGTTATTTCCCCTTTAGAAAAGTTTTATGTATGTAAATTTAAGAGGACTCCCTTTGATTATTAATTTACTCCCAGCAGCAGTAGAATTACAAACTCAGTGAAAATTTTACGGGAGCCAACTGACGAGCGGACAACAAAGAGGTTAAAGAGAATTATATCTTGTTTACATTTCATATTTATATTTTAAAATATGAAATTGAAGGAAGATCATTCATTATTCATGTTTGATAGTTATGATTTTTAGCGTCAGATATACTGCTTAAGGGAAAAATAGTAAGTTGTTAAATATCGTTTATGGATAAGTGTGAAGTCACCTTAATCACTAGAAGTAAGCAACGACAGAATTGCTTACTACCGATTTTCTGTGAGGTCGTGGTATCACTCCGATTGATAAGAGTACTCGGTTTATTTAAGGAGTCTAAATTAAAAATCCTTTTTATTACATCCTCTTATGAAACCCTTAAATCAAAGGAAAGTTACAACTCTACATATATTTAGGATTGTTTCTATGATTTGTCTTTGTTAAATTTTAAGCTTCCCACCACTGACGAAATATATACTATTGTGTCATTGCTTCCCACTTTCTTCAATGCAAAATTTGCCAAGTTTTTGTGTAACTTAACAGCAAGTATAATCTTCTCAAGAAGACTGTAAACAGTATAATCGCTTATACCACATTTTAAGAAAATAGATAAAGTATTCTCCTTGCACTTTTCGTTTTTTTTTTACTTATTTGTATAGATACTTTATTACATAATATAGAAACCTATGTACATAACCATAATTTATAAAAAAAATAACAATATTTACATACAAGCGTCAAAAAACTCCACATCTTCGCCTACTGGTAGCGTTCCCAAAAGACTGGCAGCATTACCACGTTGAATGGCAATGCTGATTCTCTGTGCTAGAAAAAGGCCGGCCTTCTGGTCGCGAGAAGCGTCAATCAGTTGCTTGGCTAGTTGTTTAAACATAGCGCGAGCACTCGGACCCCATGAACCTAGCGTCTCTACCCCAAATGGTTCAAAAATGTAATTACCTATTAAATTTTGGTACTTACGCCGTTTGAGGCTTTCCGCAGAAGCAGCAGCAGCGCCGGCATAAAAAGCTGTACTTGGAAGATGAGATGGCGCGAGGGTGTCAACGCAAGTTGCGTCCCACACCAAAGGCTTACCCATCTTCCATGGCAGTAACGACATACCATCTGGTCTCTTGCCATCGTCCCGTACCAGACCATTTGGTTCGCGTACAGCTGGAACGCCGGCGGTAACAAGAGCACGACGGATAATGTCGTTAATATTGGCATGTCGAGATATTCGGCCAGCGCTTCTGCTACAAGAAAGGCCATGATGTCCGAAACTGTCAACAGCTTCTCCACAGTGACAAAAATGCGGAGAAACACAAGGCGCTCCTAAACGAAGGCAAGTGGCAAAGCGAAAAGTAGTATTGTCCAACAAGGTACCTATGTTGGGTGATGGAAGTGCCTGAATCCATAAACCTGATTCCCACTCTCCCACAGCTAACAAACGAGCTCGCTCAGCAAGACTGGTTGATGTATCTAAAAGTATCTTTTGCTTTAAAATACATAACGGTGAGTCCCATTGTCGCTGAGAAACTGGATTAACAGGTAATGCAGTACTGGGACAAGCTATCTGCCAAGCATCTATGGCAATGGCCTTGCATGATACTTCAGAATCAACCAGTGTGTTTGTAAGAATTTTCCTGGTTAACTCTTCTGTGCCATGAACCGAAGACAGAAATGCTGGAAGGCTGACATCTACAATTTTGCGTACTCCAAGACCACCCAAACGAACTGGTAAGGATGCTTGGAGCCAGGCTCGATCGTTTAAAGCCACATTCAAAACTTTACTAAGCGTGTTTTGTATAATTTTATCAACTTTTTCCAAAAGTGATGAATATTTCCAAAGGGGTGATGACCG
Organism: Diaphora mendica; assembly: GCA_949125395.1. Classification (NCBI taxonomy): domain Eukaryota; kingdom Metazoa; phylum Arthropoda; class Insecta; order Lepidoptera; family Erebidae; genus Diaphora; species Diaphora mendica. The sequence goes on along the minus strand of OX421316.1, from coordinate 22,286,985 downwards.
AAGCGCATGTGTATAATTAGGTACAAAAAGACAATAACGAATAATAGTAAAAGCCGAATGATTATTGATTTTAAGTAAACGATCAGAAAATTCATCAAAATTTTTAATTTTGTCATCTATGAATGTCTGAAAACCTTCTTCCAAGACCGGAGAACCAAGAAGGCGAAGAGACCTTTTCTCTAAAACTTTAATGTTAGGTGCCAAGGAATTAAATTTTTGTATAGTCGAGAGTCTGTCTGTATTGTCACAAATAAAAATTTCACATTTGTCCGAGTTGAGGTCTAAGCCAATGGATTTAAATTTATTTTTAATAAAAGTTAAAGTTACTTTTCGTTTTTGTCTTTGTGATATTGACAGAAATTAAATTACTCCTAATCTAATCTCTGCACAACATAGAAATCAAATACATAATTCTAATTAGTCTGGTCAGAGACTGTTAGAAGCTAATTTCCTGTTACGTCAATCACCGCTAGAAACCAAAAATAGTAAAGGTTAAAAATACTCTATGCTTTAAACATTTCACTTTGCACTCCGCCAGTGTAGTTGGACTATGCATGTGATGAAAACTGGTTAATTGCCTATGAGAATTTGTTTCTAAGAACCTGTGTTACTAAAAAAATATAAGGGTTCCGTCTTTTGACTTTGGCACGGAACCCTAAAAATGCGCCGCAAAACATAACGTTAGGTAATAAAAACAGCAATAAAGGAGACTGAAGACAGTGAATTGTGTCGATCTAATGTTAACACTACGTGGTATTTTATAGCAGAATATATACAAAGTGGTGAGTGTACGTGTAAATGCTCCCACACATAACTGCGATGCGATGCGGCGTGAAGTTCTTTGCGATGCATTCGTGTAAGCTCGCAGATATTTGCGATGCGTTGCGAATTTGCAGTTATGTGTGGGAGCCCTAAGGTGGAGCGAAGGGTCAACATTCATTATCTGCCAGTTATTCCCAAGGTTATGTCCACAAGCTTGGCATCATCAGTTTCTATTTAGTTAACAAAGCAGGTGTCTGTCAACAGGTTTCTATTTTAACTTTATGGTTTTTACTCCCAAGAGATAAAAAACATTTAATTTTAACGTAATAACTTTACCCCACCTAGACGCAACGTTTGTAGGAGGTTATATAATTTTTAGTGGCCAATTTTAACATAATACGCTGGTAGACGATAAATAATGTGCTTTGTATTCTAATCCGTCGAGCAGAAAACATGATCCACTTTAGAATACTCTCATGTGGTTCAATTTTTCATTTGATAATATTATGTTCATGTTCAAGAAACAGGTAACGTAAATAGCTGGAAGCATTCCAATGTTACCTACCTACACAATCTATTTCAATGAACTAAAGTAAGATGAATGAACATAATAAATATTATTAATTAAGTGTATATATTTATTATTACAGTGCCAGTGTAGTAAACAATGTACTAACAAAAGCATATGCTTTAGCCGTATTCCCGCAAATGTAGCAAGTAAGTCGTTTTACTGTACTTAAACATGCAATATTTACTGTCCCCTTAAGATAATTCTCAATAAAGTTATAGTGGTAAAGGTCAAAGTATTCGTAGAAAGTAAGACAAATAACTTAATTGGTTCTTCAACTTCATAACAAGTAACAATTATTAAAAAAAATACCCGACTGCGTCAATATCTGCCATCTTTATTATATTATGTATAAGAAATATACATATATACAGACCTACGTTCAGCAGTGGACGGCGATTGGTTGAAATGATACATACACACGAAAAATATAACCCTCCTTCTTTCGCAGTCGGGTAAAAAGAGTCTTTATCGCGACATTCTCACTTAATGAAACTGTTTTATTCGGACGATAAAAGAAACGCTTCCGAATTATTATCGGTGACGAAATACAAAGTTTAGAAAGTGCCGAACTTCCGCCTTGTACGGAAAGGACGGTCGTAGTACAAAGCTTATGAGAAAACAAGTTTGCAACTTACAGTCCAGTTGGTGATATATGTGTTAGACATCGATTGTAGAACTTCTGAGAAACTATTAACTCTATTCAAATCTTGCAAAAATTGAGACTTTCAAGGACGGTATTATGCATATCGATTCCACGAATGAACGGACATCGAACCGCGAAACGAGTTAAAAATACCGGCACCGGCGGTCGGTCGACCGGCATCTGCGGGCACACCGGTCGGACTACTCTGTCGGGCCACATGCGTTTGTTTACTATCTGTTTCGATCGCGACTGCAGCGCTTGCGATTGCCGAAGTAGATCTAGCCGGTGGTTACATCGCTTAATTTGAGCAAAAAGTTTTTTCTTGCTAACTTACGGCGGAGGCCCCAATCCATGTCGAGGCGCGCGTAAAGTGAGGCGCGTGGCGCGGCGTCTGCGAGGCGACTGCCGCGTCCTGCGCCCGCATGCTCCCTCTCATGTATTCCCATTGTATTGTAAGTTGCATTGAATATAGGCGGCACCAAGAGGAACATTGCTGATATGGTGGACTCTCTGCCACAAAACAGACAAACAGGATATACCGCACCTAATGTGTATTATCATTTAGGAGATAATCAAGAACAAGACCTAAAGTGATTATCGGACGAAGTAGTGAAGTGTGCTGTTCTTGAAAGTTTCGAAGTTGTGGTGAAAACTTTAAAAATACGTCCTGTATTGAGAAACTGCAGAACTTAAGAAAATAATTTTATTATTTAGAATCAGTAAAAGTGTACAAAGACTAGTAACTGTCTCTAAATGTCAAGAACCTATCAAAAAAACTTTGTAGTTCGTAAAAATCGTAGGTAACTTGGATTTCTGATGAAAGACGTTACTGAATATCTGACCGCTCATTCATTCGCTCATTTAGCGTTAGAGCTTCCTTTCTATTTTTATCTTTACTCAGAGGGCAAATTTCAAAAAAGTCCATTAAGCAGACAATTGCCACAACAATTGAATTAATAACAGGTATTCTAATCATCTAATGTAACGTATTGTATTTATCGTATGTGATATCAGTTGTAGTAATGAATCCTGGAGTTGGTCTTAACAGCTGTTTAGTCTTACAAAAGGTTTAGGAAGGTAGGGAGTATTTGGCTAACTGACAATACAACTATGCAGTTACTAAGAAGTTTCGATTTGCTAAAAATATTTATCGTCTAACAACAAAAGAGAGCAATTACTACTTGCTAATTAAAACCTTCCAGCTAATACGAGTCCACTTCTCGGTCGCTAATTGCGGGGTTGTACAGCGACGGGTATTTAGTATACGTTTTAATAAAACATTTATGTTTTTTTATTTCTTTCTAGGGTCTAAGTACGAATGGTTTTATGTTGATTATACTAGATAAATATTTCATAGAAAGCTGGCAAATACCCGTTGTTTAAAAGAATCCAGAAGCATTGGTATTTTGTAGGTAAGTTGTTTAGAAATTTAATTGTCTCTTTGAATGTCTTTTATTATTATATTTGATTTACTTATTTTCATAAAATATCACTGAATACATTTCCGTATAGCTGAAGATCATAGTATTTGATAACTCATTTTTGTAACACCCTATATACATCACACAGTATAATGGGTATAATATACTAGTTGAGATATCTCATCAGTTTCAAGACACATTACAACGTAGTTTTAGAACTAATTCCTAGACAGGATTTGAAACTAATTTCTATTCGGAGGATGCTGGGAATTATAACCGTACGTGACCCTATTTACATCGAACGACATCCAGAGATATAAATATATTAATATAATTAGATACCTGAGGTAGCAACAAATGCAAGTATGTAATATAGATGTTTTCGGTAATGATATGAATAATTTTCTTGGTAAATACTTATTTTAAAAAAATACTCAACAAACATACTTTAAAATACCTAAATCCCACCAAAAACGTTTTCATGTAAAATGTTGCCAAGACGACTGCATATGGCTTACCCTGTGAAAAAGATATCAGATCTCATGTAAAGTCAAGCTTCTGAATCTACACGCCTTAACTCTACCAACCCTAACTTCACAATCTCTACATCTCAGTAAAAATGTATGGCTACGCCGTTTCGCTACAGTCATGAAGGCGAAACGAACGCCTTTTGTGTTTGCAAATATCTAGTTTCTAAAGTTATGTGTTATGGGAATATTTAGTTTCTGAAGTAACGAAACAGCCAAGCCATACATGTTTACTGAGATGTAGAGCTTGTGAAGTTAGGGTTGGAGTTAGGGCGTGTAGGTTCAGAAGCTTGGCTCTACATGAGATCTGATGTCTTTTTCATAGGGTAAGCCATATGCAGTCGTCTTGGCAACATTTTTCATGAAAATGTTTTTGGTGGGCTTACTTTTCTTTTTGTAAGTTGCTCAAGGCAATTCTTTTTTATTGTTTTTTTTTTTGGGTGTATTTCTTGTACATCTTCTTTCTTCTTTCGACAAAGTCCGTATACCAAAAATACAACCTCTAGCATAAAAGTTTGTGAAAGTCTCATACAAACTTCCACCCCTCCATTTTGGGGATTGGGGGGCAAAAGTAATGGGTTTATGATTTTTATTGTTGCTTGTATACTAAACTTAGTTCACATACCAAATTTCAGCTTTCTAGCATTTCAGAAAATACCGTAACAGTTTTGATGATCATCAGTGTGTCGGTGACGAAATCAGTGTTTTTAGGTATCAATAAAATCTAAAGTATCAAAGCTATGCAATTATAATAATAAAAAATTAAAAAAAATCTTTATTTGGAACTGATAACAAAATTACAGAATCATAATGTGTTTGATAATGACTGCATTAGTGAAACATTGTGGCGCAGTCACTAACGCCCACCTTTGGATGGGGTGCATACGTTTTTTTTTTTATGATATAGGGGGCAAACGAGCAGACGTATCGCCTGATGGTAAGCGATTACAGCCGCCCATGGACACCCGCAACACCAGAGGCATCACAAGTGCGTTGCCGGCCTTTTAAGAAGGAGTACGCTCTTTTCTTGAAGGTTTGAAGGTCGTATTGGTCCGGGAATACCGCAGGCGACAGCTCATTCCACAGTTTTGTTGTGCGAGGCAGAAAGTTCCTGGAAAAGCGCACAGTTGAGGACTGCCAACCATCTAGATGATGGGATGAAACTTCTGTCGCGTAGGACGATGGCGGAAAGAGGCGGCAGGAATCAGTCCGAACAATTCCTCGGAGCACTCCCCATGATAAATACGGTAGAAGATGCACAGCGAAGCTACATCTCTACGCAGCGCCAAAGAGTCTAGCCGAATTGAAAGTTCTTGGCAATCGACGACTCGAGTCGCTCTCCGTTGAATGCGGTCCAAAGGGAGGAGCTGGTATTGGGGTGCCCCCGCCCAAAGATGGGGACAGTATTCCATGTGAGGCCGAACCTGGGCCTTATAAAGTAAAAGGCGGTGGGCCGGAGTGAAATACTGTCTCGATCTGCTGAGCACACCAAGCTTTTTCGAGGCCAATTTGGCCTTACCCTCCAGGTGGCCACGAAACTGGACTTCGCTCGACATGTCGACACCAAGAATTCCAATATTGGCTGAGGCAGATAGTGGAGTGCCTTCGAAACGAGGACATACGACCCACGGACCCCCTTTTTTAGTGGTGAACGCGCAAATTTGTGTCTTTGTGGGGTTAAATTGGACCAAATTAAGTCTACCCCAATCTGAGACCTCCTCCAAAGAAATCTCGACTTCAGACACAAGTTTGTTTCGACTCTCAATGACGATTTCCCGAGAAATATTGGCGCGGCCGGTGTAAAAAGCATCGCCGGTGCTGTCATCCGCATAACAATGAATGCCGCAATTTTGCAGCATGTCATTGATATGGAGGAGGAACAAAGTAGGTGATAGCACACTGCCTTGCGGGACATCAGCATTCACAGATATGGAATCGGAGCATTCACCGTCGACTACGACCTTAATGCTTCTATCTGCTAGAAAGCTAGTGACCCAATCGCATAATTTCTCGGGAAGCCCATAGGAAGGGAGCTTCGAAAGAAGCGCTTTGTGCCAGACCCGATCGAAGGCCTTCGCGATGTCCAAACTAACTGCCAAGGCTTCCCCCTTAGTCTCAATCGCCTGTGCCCAGCGATGTGTCAGGTATACCAGAAGATCACCAGCCGATCGACCCTTACGGAAGCCGTACTGCTGGTCGCTAAGCAGATGATGATCTTCTAGATACCGTAGGAGTTTATAGTTGATGATGGACTCCATTATTTTCGAGAAGAGGAAAGTAATGGCTATCGGCCTGTAGTTGGACGGATTAGAGCGATCGCCTTTTTTTGGGATCGGGTGGACTAATGCTGCCTTCCATGTTGTCGGGACTACGCCAGAAGCGTAGGAGAGCCGAAAAAGACGCGTTAAGACCGGTGCCAACTCTGGAGCGCACATCTTCAACACTATAGGGGGGATTCCATCCGGGCCACTCGACTTATGGATATCCAGGGATAAAAGTGCTATACGCACTGAGCGTTGGTGAAACTGGATATCCAGCATACGCATACGCACCGCGGTATGGTAGGCGGCTCCTGTTCCCCGTCATCCAAGGTCGAGCTGGACGCAAAGTGTTTTGCCAGGAGATCGGCTTTCTCCTTTGCGTCATAGGCTAACGGATTATTTCCCAAGTGCAAAGGTGGAAGGGATGGCTTACAGAAATTCCCTTCGATAGCCTTGGCAAGAGACCAGAATGCTCGAGTCCCCGAAGGAAGACGCTCAAGCCTCTCGCCAATCCCAGCAATGTGCACCGACTTCGCCCTAGCTATGTCTCTTTTGAAGGACCTGGAGGCAAAGTTGTACTCCTTTTTTAGAGCGCTAGTGTTTTGATCCCGTACCGCCGCTGCGTCAGCCCAGGCTTGGTAAGCTTCCTGCTTCCTGCGAGAAGCTTTTTTGGAAAATGAACCAAACCAGGGCCGACACTTGCCACCAATGGGAACCACAGAGGATGGAATGAAAATCTCCATACCCTGTAGCACAACATCAGCAATAGAATCAGCAGCGGTGTTGGGATTATCCGGCGAGAAGCACTACTGTCTCCAAGGGTAGGACGCAAAGAAGGACCGCATCCCATCCCAATCTGCTGACTTGTAGTGCCACACACGGCGACTGCGTGCAACTCGCGATCGCGGTGAGCATGTGAGTGGCACTGTACTCCGGACAAGGCAATGGTCTGAGGAGCCAAGTGGGGCGTTTACGGATACGTGGTATCCGTCCGGATGAGAAGTCAGCAGAAGGTCCAACAAAGAGGAATTCTGACCTTCCACATCTGGGACTCGCGTGGGCGTGGTAACCAATTGTGTCAGGCCATAAGCCAGGGCGAAGTCGTGAACAGATCTCCCCGCATGATCCGTTTTACTGGAGCTGAGCCAGCCGGCGTGGTGAGCGTTAAAATCGCCAAGTACGATGATCTCTGCGGAAGTGATCTGCTGCTGTACAAGGTCTGTAGCCATCTGGATGTGCTCAATGAGTCGGTCAGTTTCGGCATCACCGCTATGGGACCTATAGAGGCACGCATAGACGCGGGAATGGTCGTCGCTGTCTACACGGAGCCATAAGATGGAGAGGTCCCCACCTTCAAGGTTGCTGAGGCGACGAGAGCTAATATCATCTCTGACGTACACGCACACTCCGGCTTTAGACATAAAGGAATGTTCTAGTCCGTACCTCGGGTAGCTGAGGTAGGATGTGTCCGCAGGAGAAGATATTTGCGTCTCGGTCAAAAAGAGCAATGCTGGCTTTGCTGTCTCGAGGTGGTGATGGACAGCATCAAGATTACTATGTAATCCCCTGACGTTGCAGAAGTCCACGACCAGCGTGGTAGGGGGTGCCGTGATGTTACTGCTCTTACCCCGAGCGTGATCTAGCGCAATTTTGCCCTCCCCAGAATACGAGGGGCAGCCTCGGCATCCACGTTCAGGCGCGTTGTGTCCTGAGCGCGGACGCCCAGAGAGGGATTCTCCAACGCTAGCGCAGTTGGTACCCTCCTGGGGTATCAATCTGTCTTTCAACTGCGCCATCATGGGGAGGGGGGGGTTGGGCCTCCGGTATCCTCACTCACTCGGTGAAACACAGCGCAAGCGCTGTTTCACACCGGTTTTCTGTGAGGCCGTGGTATCACTCCGGTCGAGTCGGCCCATTCATGCCGAAGCGTGGCTCTCCCACTGTTAACTACTGTTAACACTCCGTAGTGCCTCAGAAGGTGATACCTAGTTGTTAGGTAGGTAACTATACTGTTCCACTGTCCACATATCTTTGATTCCACTGATATAGTTGTTTAGAATAGTATTTAAAACAATTTATTAGCATAATGATTAAATGTAGGTAGGTTAAAATAGTACTTTGAGACGCTTGGATCGGTCGAGCTGGAGCTTCGTTAATAAAGAACCGTTTTAATTGTAATTTAGCTAATTGTCAATTCAACCCGGTCCCTTTAGTGGTTTTACCGTTATGATTGGTCTGATTTGGACTCGCGAGTTTGTAGTCACGTCATAGGCGCGATCCGTGATAGCTGAATCGAGTGTATTGTAATTCGAATTCCTTGAATGCATGCACCTTGAATACATACATGCTCCAGAATGCTGTACGCATTCTGGAGCATGTATGTGTGAACGTACCAGGACAGACCAGGCGGTGGGGTACTCCATCAGCGGCGCCGAGAACAAGGAAGCCACACAACTCCAGTAAGTGCTTGATTATAGTAGCTTTGAATAAGAAGACGATGAAACGCCGTGGTTCATTGCTCTTTCCAGTGATCTAGGTTAGTGATTGAATGCCTTATCTATGGACCGTAAGACATCTCAAATTTCACAAGGTGATCGCTCCACTGGGGAGAGGACTGAACATTTTGGTTCCATTACGTTACTAATAAAATTACAAAATTACAATCCAATTTAGTTTCAATTTAAGACCTTTACTTACTCTAAATAAAAATAAGCTTGTGTTTGAGGATTTTAAGGTGCGGGTGTGTATTTTTGAATGTGTGTTTGTGAATGTGGGTATGAGTGCGTGTGTTGTGAGAGTGCGGGTGTGTGTGGGTGCGTGTAAGTGTGTGTGCGTGTGTGTGTGGGTGCGTGTAAGTGTGAGTGCGTGTATGTTGTGTGATAGTACTTGTGTGTGTGAATTGAAACTTTGTATGTTTCATTAGGCTATCATTGACATCATATCCTGAGAATTTAAACGATCTGATATATCGGAAAGCAAAGTTATGAGGGTTCAAAAAACGACGAAACACTTCGAGAAAAGGTAGGTAGTCCGCCCTTGCGCTTTGCTTGGCTCGTTTTGGCGGGGGCACGACCGTGCCTTCAGATACTCCATTACGTATAAAAGATTGTAATTATTTAATTGTATTGTATGTTTTAATTAGATATTATTATTCAAGCTCTATTACAGTACTATTGAAAAACTACTGATACCTTATTTGTAAATAAATAAAATAATAAAAATAGGTACAGGGTAGAATTATGTTACGTACGGGTTGAACGAATATGCTCGTGAAACACGCTTTGAACAAAAAAAAAGTATAAAACTATAACCCGACTACGTGAAAACTTTTTTAAAATTTATATGCCTATGTCACCCAGGCCATTATTACGAACATTTTGACATCAAATTCATTAAAATCGGCTCAGTAGTTAAGGAGTAGTTATTTAAGGCGCTACGATGGAACATAAAAAAAGCTGCCAAAACTATGACCCTTTCTTTTGGCTTCGCTGTATTCAGAAAAAATGTATACCTACATGTATGTATATATACATAAAATTAATCGGTAAATATTACACCGGCGGCTTCTAAGTAAAGCCCATCCCATCATTTCTCGTAGGTGTTGTAAGAGGCAATTGTCTAAGATAAATTGGCAGTATCGCTGACCTACATGTGTCTATTAACGAAATTTATTAATGGACGCTTACACATATTTTACATCGCCATTTAAAGTTCTCTCTCTCATAATTAACATACACTTTTAAGCACGTTTAGAACAGCAAAGTTAATGTCACAAAATAATTCACAAAGGTTCCAAACTGATGTTTCATCAACAGTCTTTAACAGTCGACTGCTGGACACAGGCTTCTCCTTAGAAAGGTAAGCTTAATTAACTTACGTTTAATTGCTTTCTTTATCAGCACTAAACCACTATCACTATAATATCATCTAATGAAACATTTTTATGTTTAAGTTGACATTGTAACTAGTTGTACTAGTGGTCGCCCATGGTGTAAATTCCACAAAATTGATTTTCTTTTTAACCGACTTAAAAAAAAGGAGGAGGTTCTCAGTTCGACTGTATTTTTTTTATGTTTGTTACCTTTCGACTGGTTCGACTGGGTGAACCGATTTTGATGATTCTTTTTTTATTTGAAAGCTGGTGCTTCCCGAATGGTCCCATTTAAATTTTGGTCCAGATTGAAGTCGGTTTTTTTGTTAAAATTTATAATTATTTATTGCACTCCTCTTCCATATGGTAAAATTTAACTGTGTCAAATTTCATAGGTACTCCTCAATTCGCACATTTTTTTGTAAAAAGGGGTAGGTATTTTTTACTTATATTACATTTACTTATATTATTTTTTACAAAGAATTTTCTCGTATGTATGTATAATATATAGGCAAGATTAGTCGTGTTTTGTTAAACTACTGTTACTAATGATATGATTTTCAAGCCTGAGATTAAATTGACGGTACCGTGTAACTAAGTAGTTTGGTGTTATTCTCTACAATTTCCTGTCCTACCACAATAGTCACTGCATAAGTCTATTGTACAGAACGGCACAATGAAGATCGAACTGAATATCTAACAATTCAATTCAGTCTAAAGGCTTTTGAAAGTATGTACGTTTTTACCAAACACTTTAGCGGTATAAATTGATAATAATGACAAATGTTTATAGGTAATGTGATAGAAACGTATTTATAGTTAATTTTAAAATGTCATAATGTGAGTTCCCGAAAGAGGAAGGAGAAACGTATAAATACATACCAAATGTATGTGAAGTGACACTGTTATGTGAAATTATTAGCTAAAACTAATTTAAAAAATAAGTTGTACGATTTTACTAACAAAGAGGCAGACTAGACTACAAATAGAGTTTTCATAAGGTACACAAATGGCTTACTTTGATTGACCTCTTTCCGCCATCGTCCTACGCGACAGAAGTTTCATCCCCATCATCTAGATGGTTGACAGTCCTCAACTGTGCGCTTTTCCAGGAACTTTCTGCCTCGCATAACAAAACTGTGGAATGAACTGTCGCCTGCGGTATTCCCGGACCAATACGACCTTCAAACCTTTAAGAAAAGAGCGTACTCCTTCTTAAAAGGCCGGCAACGCACTTGTGATGCCTCTGGTGTTGCGGGTGTCCATGGGCGGCGGTAATCGCTTACCATCAGGCGATACGTTTGCTCGTTTGCCCCCTTTATCATAAAAAAAAAAAAAACTTCTCCTCAAAGTGCACTCAGAAACTATTTTCTGTGCTCCGCTTCTGTAAACCTCATGGTTTTTGTTCTTATTAATGTAAACTAATGGTGCCGGCTTGTATTCCGTTGGGAATTATTTAAACTAAATTAATCGTTTGTTACAGTATTTTTAGATTCATAATTATTTTATTTACTACTAGCTGGCCTGCGAGTTTATGAAGCGTATTCAAACCTTGATAATTTTGTACCTATATGTTAACGGAAATGTATGTAATCCGCCATTGTAAACAATTCCTAGGAAATGTATGTAATTCCTAAAATCGCACGGAAATGTGTGAAATAAATTATATTATACTTACACATTACACATTTCCTAGGAAATCTATACATTTCCTAAATAGCAATCGGAAGTGTAAAACATTTAAGATATTGGTGAGTAATTATTTTTAGGTTAGGTTAGGTTAGAACATATGAACATATTATTATTTTACGGTATTAAGATAATATGAGTGCTATAATAAAAAAAAAAAGAAAACCGACTTCCAAAAAGACATCCAACGAAAACTCTCTGCCAAAAAAACACTTAAAAGCGTAAAATAAACTGGTTCTTCATAAATTGCGTATACCTAATTCTTTATTCATTTAAATAGTAGTATTATAATGTGTGCTAGGTACCTAGAATCTGTTTGAAGTCGGTGCTAAGCTAAAAAGAATACAAACGAACAATTACAAAAGTCTAAGCGATAGTCACTTGGCACCGACTTCAAACAGATTCTAGGTACCTAGCACACATTATATTACTAGGTATACGCAATTTATGAAGAACCAGTTTATTTTACGCTTTTAAGTGTTTTTTTGGCAGAGAGTTTTCGTTGGATGTTTTTTTGGAAGTCGGTTTTTTTTTTATAAAAAGTTTTTATTTTTCAGTTTTTAGTGCAATCAATCGTAGGTCAGTAGTAAGTTGAACTATTTCATCAAATTTCATCATCAAGAATACAAATTAAGGTCTATCCGTACGTGTAATATTAAAATCATCCTCTAATCCCTAACTGTTGAAGAGTTTAACCTTCTATCATCAGCTCACCTAAATAACTTGAAAGTATACGACTGAAGGTCTTTAGATACGTATGAAATTGAAAGAATTATCCTCCAACTCCTAACCGTTGAGGAGTTGTACCTTCCACATTCCATCATCAGCTTACCTAAATAATTTGAAAGAATACGACTAAAGGTAACATATATACATATGATATTTAAAGATTTATCCTCCAACTCCTAACCGTTAAGGAGGTGTACCTTACATCATCAGCTCATCATCATAAAATGATGACTACCAGACGCAAATACCGGTGTACCTTCAGAAAATATACGAAAAACATAGTATGAGCCTATAAAAAATGAGGGTTTCCCTCGATTTCCCTGGGATCTCATCATCAGATCCTGATATGCTAGCAATGGGACCACCTCGGAAGCATACCCTTTCGAATACAAAAAAAAAATTCAAAATCGGTATACAACTGACAGAGTAATCGGTGAACATACATAAAAAAAAAAAAAAACAAAAATACATACAGTGGAACATAGAACCTCCTCCTTTTTGGAAGTCGGTTAAAAATATTATTAACAACGTGTTTTATTACAGAAAGCATTTACTTTATACATTTCCTAATACGATATTGGAATTATATACAATTCCGAGGAAATTTATACATTTCCTAGGATATCTATGTATTAGATAGTTTTTCAAACAATATTTTATACATTCCCTAAATAGTATCAGAATTGTACACATTTCCTAGGATTTGTATACAATTCCTTGATTTCATACATTTCCGGTAACATATACATAGATAGATATATATATATATATAGTTGGATTTAGTGTTTACCAGAAGTCTTGTATTCCTTTCCATTGCTATCTTTCCAAATTACTATATTCTTTAATAGGCGGTACACAATTCAACAATTTATCGTAGCGATTTAACTGTGCAGTTTTATCGATAGTGTGGACGGCTTAGCTTGTGTGAAATTGGCTTAGATATTAAATATCGAAGCCAATTTCCGTCCTCACTATCGATAAAACTGCACAAACGAACTGCACAGTTAAATAGCTACGATAAATCGTCGTAGTGTGTACCGCCTATAATAGAGTTAAACGATATTATTGTTTCACGTAAACTTGACACTTAATAACTTATCTTCATTAGAATCTAAATAAATATAACTTATTCGCTGAGTAAATGTTGACGACATTAAAGCTCCTTTGGAGCACTTGTCATTATAAAAGAAATAAATTTTCGCTTTTTATTCCTTTTTAATTTACATAAATTAGCTTCGGCGATATTAAAACTTTGATAATGATATACAAGTTATATTTGAAGTCAACAGCAAGAAATTAAACCACGCTAAACTTGTTAAGTAATTTTTCACTTGCTTGAGTTCTCATTTGATTATGGTAAATAACTTACTTTGAAAGTCAATTAGATGTGTTATCTTATAGTGGGTATGTCTAATGTAAACCACTTCAACACATACATTTGTTTTTTTTTTTGTTTTATTTGTGTTAGGAAATCATATAACATTGTATCGATATATCGACTTTATGACAATAGACTACGGGCCCGTGTCGAAAATTGATGGGTCATGTGAACCACCAGGAGATCTTTTTAGAAAGATACAGGAGCATGAAACAATAATATTTAGCACGATGCCGTCACTTGTAAGCTGTCCAACTGAGTACTGGTGAAGGGGAGGACGTAGCAACCCTCGATTTTTCTCCATTGTCAAATGATTTTTGTACGGCGTTGCGAAGTAATGGATTAAAAGAGGTATTGAAATTGTATGGAACTGATGCCGTACAAAATCAAATGACCAAATGACAATGGAGAAAAATCAAGGGTTGCTACCTCTTCCCCTTCACCTGTACTCAGTTGGACAGCTTACAAGTGACGGAATAGTGCTAAATGTTATGGTTTTATGTCCCTGTATCTTTCTAAAAAGATCTCCTGGTGGTTCACATGACCCATCAATTTTCGGCACGGGCCCATAGTCTACAAATAAAGAGTACTCGTTACTTATACAAATGTCATCTACAATGGAAACAAACTAAGAACTCGTAACAGACACATCAGTTTACGATAGTTTTACAGCAAGTGGTCCACTGTTTAAAACGTTTTAACGCATTGTTTGAAGACTGTAGTTTACGAACCACACATATATACTACGTATATTTTATAACGAAACGTCCGAGGATAAGTACATTCTTGGCACAGCACAACGTAAAGGGTATACACCGACGTCTAGACGTTCACACAATAAGGAAATGCAAATCAGCTTTACCACTTGGGACTATTCCGCTAACGTAGACTAAACGACAGAAAGCTAGCCCGATTTAAAAATAAATCATTTTAGACCGAAGTTTGTGCAAACAACATTTCATCTCCGTATTCGTAATTTCAGGTGCTCATTTTAACACATTGCAAACGTCTTTACTTTGAATAAGCTTACTGCAATTGCATTTGGTTTGCACGCCACGCACGATAATAAATTTAAAATAAACAAAGTTAAAATACTATTGAAGTGTTTCTTATATCTAGATAAACAACGAAGGTTTCACAGCGAATGTTCGTCAGTTGGAGCGCCTGTTAAGAATAGTGTTTCTGCTTCCGATGTCACCCTTAGGTCGAGAGGTTCTGCAGAAAGTGTCATCTCATTTTCAGTGTATAAAATCTAAATATGAAAGCTTTTTTGATACTATGTTGCTTAATAGCGAGCAAGTTAAGCAAATAAATTTTAATCTAAAGTGTATTTATCGTGACTAAGTTCTAAATAAATAAACGGCCGCTTCTCGTAAATAGGGCAAAGTAAGCACAAAAAAACGAATTAAGGATGTCCTATCTTACATTTCCATGTATGCATGTTTATTGCACAAAGAGCCCTAACTACACACATCAAAAGTGTCTAGGGATAAAGCATTTTTATGCGGATTTCTTGAGATTGAGATGTGGCTTTGGCCCTGGCCTGCTCAGTCGCCAGACTTGAACCCGATTGAGCATGCATGGGATATGCTACAGAGAAGAGCTCTGCCGAATATGGAGGGTATCCAGTCGCAAGAAGACCTTTTTTTGTTGTTGCAACGAACATGGGCGGCCATTCCACAGCGTGATTTGGATGAACTCATTTTGAGTATGCCAAACCGATTCTTGTGTTGTTAGTGTTCGCGGTAGAAACACGGATTATTAATTGTTTAAGTTACCTAATAAAATTTTAAAGAAAACTGTTATTTCAGTCTTTTTTTCGAACTTTAATGTTAGTGGTTCAAATGTCAAAAATCCCTTTATTAGGAAAATGGCAAATTTCTTTATTAATGCAAAGGTGACTTGGTTTATCGTTACTGTGACAAACGAAAACACTTTATTTGATGAATCCTTAAAGAAAATTTTAATTAATATCAATCAGGAGAAAAGTTATTGCAAAAATATATGTTGATCCCTAGACACATATGTTGATCCCTAGACACTTTTGATGTGTGTATTATAATCGTTATTATTATATTGTTAGGAACATGAAAGAGACTTATTAAAAAAGATTAACTTCACAATGCACATCTTACCGACCATCATTTTAACTACCTCATCGTTCATAATATAGTTGTAATAAATAATTCTAAGAATTTGGGGTTACAATAAACTATTAAAAAAATACCGATGAAATTGTGAACCTTCTCCTTTTGGAAGTCGCTTCTGCTGTCTGTTAACTACTCAACGGATTTTCGTGCAGTTTACACCAATAGATAGAGTAATTTAAGAGGAAGATTTATATGTCTTTTACATGCAGATGAAATTTGAGAACTTCAAAGACTGCCGTGCGAAGTCGGGCCGACGACGTAGTGCCCTAACTCATACTATATAATATATACATGTTATGCTTTGATATAAAATGTTTATGTTTGCAATAAAATGTTACATTTACTGAAAAAGTACTGACCCCGAGAAATATCTAAAAGTTAGCTAGGCGAAGCCTCTTGCGGCTTTACCTAACTGCACACTTCGCTAACTTTTTAGCAAAAGTATTTTATGCAACCATGTTAGTAAAATAACAAGGTGTATATCTGAGGAAAACCTTAGATATACACTGTATGTTTAGTGGCTTTTACGAGGTGAACACTCGTAGCAAGCAGACACCGTTACCTTTTTGAACTCAAAGAGGGAAAAAAGGTAACGGTGAGTGCTTGCTACGATGCAAGTCGCATTTTCATTTGTCAGTTAATTAAATACAAATATTCAGAATGATCGATAATTTATCAAAACTTACGGAATTTCAAGTGTTTAAAAAATATATAGTGGGTAGTTGCGCAAGTTTTATAATGCTTATGTTACCGGCAAGGTGAGGTGTATCGGCTCTCACACAGATCGATGTGAACCATCCTAAGTTATAAAGTTTTAACTGCCCAGCCACAAATAGTTTACTTACGAACCACTTATTGAGCTTCGCTGTTTGACAAAAGGTACAAGTAGATATGATCAAACTAGCGATATTGACCTCAAGTTTGATTACACTTTATCTTGTAAAAACGACTGAGTAAACATGTAAGTGTGGCAGAAACTTTATGTGACTACAAAGCTAGTAGAAATGATTACTATATAATAGGTCTTTACCTACGAAATTGCCGTTTTGTATGCAATAAGTGAAAGTACTTATTTTTTCAATTTTTTTTATTTCTGTTATTCGAAGTAATCACCCATGCAATCGACGCATCTTTGCCAACGCATTGGCAGTTTATTAATGCCCTTCTTGTAAAAATCAGCTGGACGGGAGGCAACAAACTCTTCAAAGGCATTTTGTACTGCCTCTCGGGAATTGGAATTTTTTACCCTCTAAAAAGTTGTCTAAATTTTGGAAAAAGTAATAGTCGGTAGGTGCAAGGTCTGGTGAGTATGGCGGATGAGGGAGAGCTTCCAACCCCAGCTCTTGCAGCTGCTTTACGACGACGCGCTACCCCATACTGCGCAACAGACAGTCTACAAGCTACTAGCTACAGAGTAGCTGAGCATAGTCAAGCTAAAAATATATAAATTATATTTGGAAAAAATTTGTAAAACTCTTTTAAATTTCATTTGATAAATCTGAATTGTTAATAAACAACTGTTCTAAGCGGATTCATCGTGTTATATTGCTCCGGCCCTGATACTAAGAACCAGCTGTTTGTAGCCAGCTTGTGAATTGTCCTTTGATCGTGGTAGCTTCGAACAATTAAAGGTCATTCACGTGATTATAAAAGCGAGTAAGGTAGGCGAGTCTTCAATTCCTCAAATTTTTTAACCATTGACATATATGGTGTCAATTTTAACCATTAAAATATGTAGATTTATGGTATCACTTGGTACATGCTTAGCGTTTGATTGTGAGTATGGTGGCAAACGAGCAGACGTATCACCTGATGGTAAGCGATTACCGCCGCCCATGGACACCCGCAACACCAGAGGCGTCACAAGTGCGTTGCCGACCATTGGGGGATGGAGAAAGGGATGTGGGGAGAGGTTGGGGTATGCGCCTTCGGTATCCTCACTCACTCGGTGAAACACAGCGCAAGCGCTATTTCACAACGGTTTTCTGTGAGGCCGTGGTATCACTCCGGTCGAGCCGGCCCATTCATGCCGAAGCGTGGTTCTCCCACGGCTGTCTATTACTGTTGCTCTCTAGTCTGTACGGTTATGAACTAAGTAGACAGAGCGACAGCTATTCATCCCGCAGGTGTCGTAAGAGCCGACTAAACATCACAGCAAAGAGAAGGCAAAGCAGACTGTTGCAAGGTGAACGTATTTATGAGATCTGCTCAAAATATTAAACTCAATAGCAATAAGAATAATACAATACAGATGAAACAGAGGGGTAAATTGAACTCAAAAAAATAATAAACATATCCTACATAACTAATGCATACATTTTAATATTGATTGATTTTTAGAAAATCATTGAAACATGTAATCGATTAAGGCAACAAAGCATTTGTGTGGTTATTAAATATTAACGACATAAATAAACCGAATGCGATACCAGAAGGGTATCAGTTTATGACTCTATCAACAGTAATAGCTCTTAAATTCGAAGTATGTGCCACTAGGTTGCTAAAACTAGGTTAATGGAAAACAGATAACTACAGAGTTGAAAATTTTAAGTGGAAAGCATTAACGTGTAAAACTTTGTAATGCTATCTTTAACTATCATACAGTTCATCAGTCGGTCGACAAGATACTTTAAATTTTCTCCCCAAAAATCACTTCAGGTACAGTTACCATTGTGGTCAAACGTCAAACGAACATAGTTTAAAATAATAATATGGTGATAATTACAGCCAGGCACACGTCTCAACACTTTCGAGAAAGGGTGTCACATTGATAGTATGATCACACTTACAGATGGTTATTTATTTACTGAATGAACCGAATTTATTACATTTTGTCTATTGCCTTTCTTGCGATATACATCGGTATTATTTATTTATACACACAAAAAAATCTCCAGATGTATTACGTCACTTTTTGATCTGAATTTTGGAAAGATGGTATTGGATTGTAATAAAGAAAAACACACGTACCTAAATATAAGGCATGAAAACGGCTGGATCATGAACTAAAATGCCAATGTTTAGATGAATGACGTGTGGTGTGAAAACAAAGTACAAATTAGGTACGCCCTGTACCTAATTCTAACTATCTATTTCACAAAAAAATACAGCTTTTATTATAAAAAATATTCCGCTTCAAACCCAGTAATGTTTCAAGCGTTCTGAATCAACTTATGAGTGATAATTTGGGCTACCAGTTTCTAAGTTTTATCAACATAAACAGGCAAAATGTCTGAAATTTTAGCTGTATGAAAATAAAAATCTAGTCAAAAACTGTAATTGTCTGCATGTTACGGTTCGAAATAGATTTATATTCCAGATCTCCGATAGTTTCAATTACAGTTATGGAATTCCATAACATCACCATTTGAAAAACACCCTGAGCAAATTTCAAAATTGGTTCTGTTAGGTTATATACATAGATTGATGTTATGTTAAGTATTAAATCAGCTCCTGAATATACGTAATTATTTTTTAACATCTGTGTGTTGTTATTTCAGATTGGTAAGAGATTATTTTAGGAAGTTTTGTAACATTTGTTAACCATATAACGTTGCTGTTTACAGTAGAATAAATCATGTATGTTAACCAAGATTAACAATGACGTGTAATTAAATACCTACTACTTAATCAGGTAAAACACAGATCAGTATCTATTATTTACTTGAATTTATTTTAATTTATTATTCGAATTCCTGTCTGCGAGCAAGTTATGCTTGCCAAGGAGACGGAGGAGCGGGACCAGGAGAAGTTTAGAACTCTCCCGGTCCGCCAGGCCCGGGAACGGGCCAGATGTCGCAGACGCCTCAGGCACCGGAGATCGCTAAATGACCTCCGTCCTCTATAAGAGCAAATCTGAGGGTGACAGATGGCCTCATCTGTCCTCATCTGTTTTCCTATACA
Source organism: Diaphora mendica (assembly GCA_949125395.1). NCBI lineage: Eukaryota > Metazoa > Arthropoda > Insecta > Lepidoptera > Erebidae > Diaphora > Diaphora mendica. The sequence goes on along the minus strand of OX421316.1, from coordinate 22,267,080 downwards.
TATATTTATTATATACTCTTGTAAGAGACCTTTTACCGATCTGTTAGTGCGGCGGATTTCGCCTCTTCGTTTTGTGAGGAAGTGATTTTTCAGCAGCAGCGGCAAGGGAACGGAAGAGAGAAGAGTACCAGTCAATTTCGAAGAGTGACCAGGGAACGGAGATTGTGGAATCCGCTAGAGAATCCGAGCTGCTATGAAATGCTACATTCGGAATAACCCTATAAACCTATATAATATGCTTACAAGACTATCGTCTAAAAAGTATTACATTTAGTTACATTAATTTAACAACGATTGCATTATTATCAACATTGTCTCGGCGAAAAGACGTCCACGCCTCCGTCAATGTGCTCCTTAAGGCTTCACTGCTGTACGGACGATTCGTACGGGCCGTCAGTATGGGCGACCGGAGCGAGAGCACATGTGAGGCGCTAGAACATAATTTCACAGCGGCGCGGATGGAGCGCACGCGACCTGTTCCGGGTAGAGCTCGTATATCGCCACCCGCGTCCCGCGCCCGGACCCGCCCGCACACTGCCGCGATCTCGTCGCAGCTCATGCATCGTTTCACAGCGACGCGGAACGCCCGTACTCCGGGAGTATAGTCGATAAGAGCCGATTTATTGACACGGGATTTCTGATAGACGCAGTACAATTTAAACCCTGTTTATGGGATGCCTCACATATAAATTACAAAAACATGTCTTGATGTTTTATTCTATTCTCCAACCTTACTAGTAATTCATCAAAAGTGAAATATTTTCGCGGATCGTCCGTATATGGTTTAAGTTGACAAATGCACTTTCGAAACATCTCGCTTCGAGGATGGGATGTACCCATAGTCTTTTTATCTGCCGTCGTCGTCTCTTACAAATTAAATAATTATACACCAATAATTTTTAAAACGTATTCATTAATTTTTTAATGCATACGTTTTATGTATCGTACTGAACCCACATTCCAGAGCACTGCGGGTGTGACCTGCACGGGTCTTCCGCGCCCGGAAAGCCCGTACGGGTCTCCCGAATAGCTGTGAAGCCAGCCTAACTGCTGCCCGCATGCAAGGACTTTGTCATGACATGTCGGACCACCTTGCCTACGGTACGCAGTCGCCACTTAAGAACTTCATGGCCCCATCGGCCACTGATATATCTCATACATGCATTACATATATTATACAAAATACATACTATTGTAAAAGGATGGTACTTACTTCTTGTCATATTCATCAGCGCTAGTGGGCACTCATCATCTTCCAGAATGTATTCCGAGTTATCCGATTTATCTTCCTAAAAATAAAAATAAAATTAATCATACATAATTATTTAACGTGAATACATTAGCTTTAAACAATATGAAGAATCATGGCGAAACAAAAAGGGACAAAGGAAGAAATAACTAAACCAGTAAAACAAACAGCTGCGTGCAATTTTACAGTTCGTTGGTAATAGTGTAACTATGCTATCCATTGTTATTTTATTCTGTATTGGACAAGTCGCTAGTTTTTAAATGGAATAGGAGGCAAACGAGCAGACGTACCAACTGATGGTAAGCGATTGCCGCCGCCCATGGACACCTGCAAAACACCTGAAACGTCACATGTGCGTTGCCGGCCTTTGGGGGATAGGAAAAGGGATGTGGGAAGGGGTATCCGGTATCCTCACTCACTCGGTGAAACACAGCGCAAGCACTATTTCACGCCGGTTTTCTGTGAGGCCGTGGTATCACTCCGATCGAGCCGGCCCATTCATGCCGAAGCGTGGCTCTCCCACGTTTTTATTTTATTTTGTAGTTTATAGTTAGTCTTAATGCAGACAGTCGTATGATTTAGTAAATGTAATGTCGATATGTGCGTAGTATATGTATATTTCAATAATATTTGAATTTAAACACTTATAGGTTTTCTGAACATGACCGACTATAATGAAAAACTACTACCAACGATACAGTACCTGTACTATACAGAATTGTTGTGGATCTTGATATGACATGCCATACTTGTCGAGTGTTTCCCGAAGTACAGTAGCTGCACTATCGTTGACAGATAGCAATAGAGTGACGTAAGACACGTCTGGACGTAGAATTGATCCGTATACCCGCAAAGTGCCACCTAGAACAACATACAATGTTAATTATCTCGTATTGATATTTTAAAATACCTACTAAATAAATTTATTTAAAAATATTTTTTAAAACCAGCTTTTATTGGAATGCCCTCAAAAAGTACTCGTCGAGGCGAATCAAATGAGTCCAAACTTGATGGTGTTGCGACGTTTCTTTACAGAGTTCCTATGCCCACCTTCCAGCTCTAGCATCAGATCAGCTCCATGTCATCATAATATTGCATTGTCATGCTGTATACATATGCTTGCAAAATTTCAGCAAAATTGGATGAAGGTATCAGCTTCAAAATTGAGTTGCAAGTTTCCACCCGAACATACAAGCATACATACATACATTGCAAGTTAATAAAAAGCTTGTAAAATATAAAACATCCTTAACTAGTGGAAACATTCAAAACTAGGTAATAACTACTCATTCTGTATCGCACAAGAAAGGTTGTCCCATGTATTTTATCCTACTTCTATATATCTCTATTTAAACTAAAAGTTTGTAAGTATGGACGGATGGATGGATATTTGTTACTCTTACACGCAAAAACTACTGAACGGATTTGGATGAAACTTTACAGTAATATAGCTTATACATCAGAATAACACATAGGCTACTATTTGCCGCGATAACCGACATACACGCGGGCGGAGCCGCGGGCAACAATTATTATTAAATAACATTACTATTTAGCACTAACCCATCCTGTGCTATTTTCTGTACCCAGATAATGTGTATGCAGAATTTAAAGAAGTACTTAAGACTAAAATTGAAAAATCAGTTTTACTTTTGTAAACTAATAAACATAACGTCAACATATTCCTAGTTTACTATAATTATTTATTTATACTTCATTTTTAGACCATGTTTGAATAATTATATCTGAAATATTGTATTAATTTACATGGAAGTAATCATAAAGTAAATATTTACAAAAACATTAAGACAGTCCAGTCATTATGTAAATCTCGTTTTGAATATAAATCAACTCAATTTTATTATAAAGTTACCGTTACTCCTTATATCATCAGTTATCTGCCAGTGAAACTCCCGTCGAAATTGGTTCAGCCGTTCCACATTACATTAGATTAGCCGGAACAATCAGGCAGACAAAAAATTATGAAATTGTTTTTTATATATAATAAGTTTATAATTTCATGTACATTTTAGTAATTAGCTGTTAATTTGAAATTACAAACAGACACTTCAATTTTATTTATTTGTATTAATGATATTTGATTTTTACGTATCAAACTAGTAAAGCCCATTGCATCTGACATAAACACATGTACAATTAAGTACAGAACTCTTTATTACATACATACGTAATTTAAATTTTATAACTGTTTTTTCACGGATTTTCTCAGTGGATTATTGATTCAACAAACTATATTTTTTCTTTAAAAAAATATAAGTACAGATTTTTCATATGAGCCTACCAAAATGACTCTACTTTGATTGTGGAAAAGGATGAGCAGAATCCAAGAGGAGTGATCACCATACTCATTGCGAATGCAGACAATGCAACAATATGGTGACCCACACTATGGCGGCCTATTGAGATGATTCTGCATCATTGGGCCTCAAGTCTCCCTCACACTAACGAAACACGACAGCACGAATACTTGATACAATTCAAGTATCCCTTAAAAGCAGTACTTTTAACTAAATGAAAACTTTCTAATGTACCCGACTCACTCAGATTACAAAAGAAAGACAGATGGAACGTTGTTGTCAAATAACATGACGCCGATGGATTTATTTTAGTGTGCGTGACAGTCAGTGCGACACTGTAGGAACACGTACATCTTTGTGTGTGTAATGATACCATACGCAGTAAAAAAATCCCTATTTTTTTAAATAAATATTTAGATTGAAAAAGGGTTATTTTAATATTAAAGAACTTTAAATATTATGGTTTTTATTTTAGTTACTGTTACATACTATGCAAACTCTCAGCAACCTTTATTTTGCACTAACTTTTTATAATATTGTCGTTTTGCGTGTAAATTTCGTGTAAAAATTATAAAAAGCTAAAATCAATTACTTTACCAAAAGTACTTGTAATGTATTTTTTTTATTTATATTCTGCGGATAAACGGTAAGTACCTGGGAATCAAGTTTTGTACTATCGATTATTCTCAATCATTCAATTATGATAAGTAGAAGTAGAAGCACAAGTTAAAGACATAAAAACACATCTAGACACAGAACAGCAATTTGTAGAAACATCCACAAATTGTTTGTATGTAATAATTATTAGAAATAATTGTATGTATCACCAAAGTATACTTTCAGATGAGGTTAGGAACCAAGTTTCTAAATATAGAAATGAGGTTCACTAATGCCTGGACTAACAAGTAATCTCCCTAATTGAAGGGAAAAAAAAATAGACAAAAACTGGTATCACAGTCGAGCTACGGTTGAGGTTTTGTGTTCCGACACAACAATATAATAATCGGGTAAATAAATAATTATAGCAACTAAATAATCTGTATTTACCTGTGAAAAGATATATCATCTACTTTTTTTTGTTTTTGGGAATTACTCTTACAGTGTTTAATGATGCAAGACGGCATTTTGAAAATAAAATTAAAAATCACTCGTGAAGTGTACACAATATGGCGGTTTGTCAAACACTGCCGCGAGAATGTATTCGCTTTCTAATTCATATTTACTTTGTAGATTCATTGTCGTGTTCTTTACGGTCTATCTGGCTTTCTTTAGTAATCTGAGCTGACTCATATAAGCCCTGATATATTTATCCTACTAATATTATAAACGCGAAAGTTTGTAAGTATGGTGGGATGGATTTTTGTTACTCTTTCACGCAAAAACTACTAAACGGATTTGGATGAAACTTTACAGTAATATAGCTTATACATCAGAATAACACATAGGCTACTATTTGCCGAGATAACCGACATACACGCGGGCGGAGCCGCGGGCAACAACTAGTGATAAATATTATGACGATTGGTTGTTAAAATGCTAAAGCATAATAAAACAAAGTATTATATTTTTGTTAAGTATCATCATGTAAAATGAGAAACTCAATGAAAGCTAACTTTGCCATTCATATAAATCACTATAAGCCCTTCACACAGATTACTACCTTATGACACCACGCTGAATATTCGACTTTATTATTAATCTAAGTCTTTGTGGGAGATTGTAATTCACTCTTTGTCTGGCCAGCACTTTAATTGTTTAGTTTTTGGCTCCGAGATTCGCCAATTCATATCATTGTTATAAAGTGAAGTTATTGACACAGGGTCACGGCTATTTTCATTGTCATAGATTTGGCACGCTAGGCAATCATTGACACTTTAAATTGTGTAATTTTAAATAGTTGCATTAGGATGCGTATGTATCTATCATCGAAATGTGTTTGTTTACGATTGTACTTAGATCGTCAGATATAAATGAAGAAAGCTAGCATTACCATAGCTTAAATATCTAAGTATCTGTGCATGATCTTTACACATCGTCTCGCTGTAGAGTACGGATAATAGGATAATTTTACTTTTATTCACCCAAGTGCATTCTGAGCAATTCAACAATTATTATTATTATTTATTTTTTTAATGACAACTCCCGCATTAGGAATAAACATCCTGTGTCGCGGGGGACTTTACAAACATACATGAAACGGACACAATTATTACCCAAACTCAGAACAACAATATGTGGATCACACAAAGTGTTGTCCCGTGTAGGATTTGAACCCACAACACTTGGCGAATTGGCAAGTGGCGTGGCGACCGCCTAAACCACTAGGCCAACCGTGCAGTCGTTATTGTTCTGCAAAAGATAAATAAATAAATATTTCGGACATCTAACACACACCGCCATCTAGTCCCAAGCTGAACAGAGCTTGTGTTATGGGTACTAGAGAACTGATATTAATACATATATACTTTTTTTTGTAAATACATACATATTATACATAGAAAACACCCAAACTCCGAAACAAATATTTGTAGATCAGACAAATATTTGGTCTGACCTGGGAATCGAACCTGAGACAAGCTCAGCAGTCGCATACGCTACCACTACGCCACCGAAGCAGTTAGCTATACACGAAATGCTTCTTTTGATGATAGCAGAAAGCTGAACCAGTGACAATATCTGCAAATACCTGTATCAGGACCGCCGTCTTTAGATTTGAACTGCTGCAGCTTGCGCCCGAGCTTCTGCTGTCGGCGGCGGCGCATCACCGCCTCGGGGTTACTGATGCTTCGCATGAACGACGTTTCCGGAAGCTCTGCGGACCACAACAATCCCGGTTAAGACTTTGGTATACAGGGATGTCATGAAAGGATAACTAATCAACCATGTTGTATTTATTTTATGCGATTGATATATTGGCTTTCTACTGGGTTTATTTTTTCACTAGCTGTTGCCCGTGGCTCCGCCGGCGTGTATGTCGGTTATCGCGGCAAATAGTAGCCTACGTGTTATTCTGATACCTAAGCTAGCTATATTACTGTAAAGTTTCATCCAAATCCGTCCAGTAGTTTTTGCGTGAAGAACTAAGAAACATACACATTCACAAACTTTCCCCCTTTATAGTATTAGTGTAATTTTTACAACTAGATGGAGGTGATTTTACTAAGAAAATTATTATGATAAGCTTAGTTCAACATTATCAAAAGTAATAAGTTACATTAAATCTATGTAATAGCTTGTTACAAATTTTTGCATGCGTGTTGTACAAGCTAAGAAGCTTATCTACTAAGGCTTCGACCCCAAGGGTGAACAATAACCAAGAAGATTTTCTTACTATTAGTAGAACTGTATACAAAAAAATTTGTTTACCTGTGTATAGTTTCTCGGCCACCGGTCTATTTTCATCGTTAGTATCGGATTTCAATCTTGAAAGCTTCTCCTTCTTTTTCAGTTCTTTTTTCTCTCGTTTCGATAATTTTCTTTTAAAATTTTGGTCCCCTTTGTCGTTCACTGACGACAATGGAATCTGTTGGCAAGAAAGTTTACAGATTATTATATAGTAGACACAATACAGAAGAATGCAGAACAGTTTATGCTAACACTTTGTAGAAGCAGAAGGCTGAAGATATTTTACAATAGTCCAGAAAATCGCGGCGATATTACACGGCGTATTCGAATCGCCGAGTGCATAACTCGGCGAGTCTGTTACAAGTCGAGACGATACACTGAAGGAACAATCGTTCTTTCGTGGAGATTACCTGACGTTAGAAACGCAATACTGCTGCGATTCTTTCGCCCATGGAAACTGCCCCTAAAGAAAGACCTATGTCTAGCTATACTTGAAAATGCTATTGACAATGCGATGTGATATATTTAAGAAGGTATTTATATAAGAAACTATTAAAATCATTTAGCTTAACAAACTTATTATTACTTATTATAAATCCATTTCGGAGATATATAAAATTTGGTAATCGTTAATGACTGATTATTTTATGCTTCCATTACTTAAAAGCGATTAACCCACATTGTTTCACTAAATTTAATTTAAAATATTTAATCTTAATGGCTTTTTAGTTAAAGGAATTATAGATAAAAATAGATGGATATGGTGGGTACATTAAAAACTAGAGCATTTATTCGAAAACGCTGGAATTGTGATGGACATAGACACAGCAATTATTAGGTATATTATAAAAAATCACTCTTTACAAGTATTGTTACCTCGTTGTTGCTAAGGCACTTAAGTAGAAACCGTCCCTCTCTGTCGTCGGCGTGCCAGTTGAGCTGCACCAGAAGTGGTTTCTCATGAGGTTCAAGCCGCCGTTCGTCGTCTGGACCGTGCGTCTCCCATAGCGAATACGAACCCAGAGACAACATGCGCATATCTGGACGGAATTTCTCGATCAACGTCTCTGTTGAGTAAATATTACTGGTAAAACATTTGAAAGCGTTTAAGGATAATGATCAATAACTAAAATAGAACGGCCGATTATTTTTTAATTTTCCATTTATGATTAATTTCGTAACAGCGATAGGTTAGTTACAAATCCAGACGCTTTTTTTTACAACACACTATTTCCGAAGTATGAAAAACTACTTAAATGAAAGTGAAACCGATGGCGAGAGTCAGCGATTGACTAATTGAATAACCCTTTTTGAATTAATTTAAGTAGCGTACACATAATTTATTTTCAAAATACAATTTTTGTATCAACCTTCTTTGTTTGATTTGAAAAAAACACCTTTTTTTTTTTGCAATTGGAAAAAAATACACGTATATTTCATATGTAACGAATTATATACATTTATATGTATAGAATTCTGTGAAATTATAATTTCTCAGCGGCGGTAGCAATAAATAATACTATAACTTTTACTATGTTTAATGCCGGTAGCGTCCGTTCAGAGTCCCAAGTATAACAATAAAATTACTTTCCTAGTAATTATAAAATTAATACATACTAGGAAATCTTCACAAAAAATATACTTTATGACACTACAAAAAGACATTCACCAACAGAAAAAGGTAAGGGAGGTTGAGGAGCTGGCATACAATGATTGATACACTTTTTCCTTCTATAAACGGAATTTTATCATTGGCAATAATAATTTAATGGATTACGGGTGAACTCTTCTTATCTGTGGTCGGCTTATTTATGATGTACAAAATATAGCAGCTATTACATTACACGATTTCTCGGGCCCTGCCCGCAGAGACAGGGCAGTGTAATAAGAAACAGGGAGGCAGGGTCCCTAAACAGGGCGCTCGAGTGGTTCCGATCTCCCTAGCTCCCTGCCGCGCTGCCGATTGGGTAGTGTAATAAGAAACAGGGAGACAGGGAGCTCAGTCGCTGCAGCGCGAGCGCAGAGTCCACACGTTCGTCTTTGGATAGAAGAGGTTGAGATATCTAGAAACTAAATTTTAAATCTTGATAGGAGTTTCCAGTGGCTAAGAATCGTAAAGTAACAACTATACTAAGTTTTGCACTCACGCTATCTCTTAGGATAGTTTTTTTTTCTATAAAAGGAGCTACTAAGCTTAATAGTTCGTCAAATTGGTCTGTAGTTTCGTAGGTCTGTCGAGTCCAAAACACTGAGTATTTGAATATTTGATAGTTAGTTTCTAATGAGCAAATATTCACCCACATCCTCCTCTTCTTCCTTTTTGAATACCTCATGGTAGTAAGTGCCAAAGTCACCGCTAAAGCAACTTTCAGACTGCCTCGTTGGTCTCGCGGTTGGCGTGTGCGACTGCTGATCATGAGGTCTCGGGTTCGATTCCCGGGTCAGACCAAATGTTTGTGTGATCTACAAATATTTGTTTCGGAGTTTGGGTGTTTTCTATGTAGGTATAATATGTATGATGTATTTACAAAAAAAAAGTATATACGAATTTGTACCAGTTGTCTAGTACCCATCACACAAGCTCTGCTTAGCTTGGGACTAGATGGCGTTGTGTGTTAGATGTCCGAATTTTTTTTTTTTTTTTTTTTTATTTATAACTTTATGCACTACTGTACATCGGCGGACTTAATGCCCAAGGCATTCTCTATCAGTCAACCTTTGGGTGGTGTAGATATCTTGTGAGGTAGGCGCACATGAAGTACATACTTAAACAGCTAAAAATGCATTACAAAGCATTACATACATAAGTCCTTATATAAATACAACAAATACATAAACTCTATATACAAATACTTAAACACTATAACTATATATAATATTAAATTACATAAATAATAAAATAAATAAAATATTTACTATAGATACGTACACTATGAGTATTGGAGAAAATTATGGTATTTATTTTTTTGATGTTTCGATGAAGTCCGCGCCATAGCGACAGACGTGCACAGTCATTCACGTTCACCTTAAAACTGAGTAAAGGTCACACAGGGCGCGATTTCCAGCGTAGTGTAATAAGCGGCACCCTAACTGGTAGGCAGGGCACCCGAGAGTCAGGGCCCGAGAAAACGTGTAATGTAATAGCCGCTTATGTTACACAAAAGTACTTTCACGTATATAGGCATAATTTCCATAACAAAAATACGCCCTAGCTAATATTCTACTAACACTTAATTTGATCGATAGCAGCTTTATCAACTTATGCCACTATTCGCATGGGTCTCGTAACTTATTTGGTATCATAATTACAGTTATTGATAACAACATATTACTAGTCGATAAGGACTCGAGACGAGGAATTGCATCTGGATCTACATTAATAAACTGGGTCATATAAACATAAAGATATTAGATCTAGGTGAGTACTCTGCCATACGTTATTTATTTTATTTTTATAGTAGGCAGCAAGTTATCATCTGCTGCGTTATCAGCGCAGGAGACACAGTCTCATTTACGTATGTATTTCATGAATCGGATTTAAAAGAGAATATTGAACAAAACGAGGCGCTCATAACCCAGTTGCACTCGGTGATTGGAAACAATCACCAAGTGCAACTGGGTTATAATATCATGATCGTCTCCGTTATTCGGAGGTCACCTTAAGCAGTCGGTCCCGGTAGTTCTCATATGATAACAGCCGTGAAGCTTAGTTGGAGGCCCTTGGGCGGCTTAAAAACATCCAACGGCAAGATTACGTAGCCACAACCTTGTCTTGCCAGTCGCCAACCCGCACTTTGCCAACGTGGGGATGTAACCCTCTCCTGAGAGTAGACCCGAGCCCAGCAGTGGGACATTATGGGTTGATGATTACTAAACGAAAGTGGGACTACAGCACAACATACATTCTAATAATAACTGTAGAAATGTGGCCAGGTTACAAGAATAAAATAGGTGTTAACATAAGTTCAAGACATCGGTATCTGCTTGCATATTAATAACGAAAAGAGTACAAGAAAGGATTGTGCTGGAGATTTGTGTTACGTCAGTTTGCTATTACGCAAAGGCGATTTAGTCCAAGAAAGTTAACATCATATAGAAGTTATTGTGGGAAAGTGTTTTGACGACGCGGTGCAGAGATAGAAGTCGGAAGTCGTTATATTTACATAAATTGGCTTTCTCACCTATGACATCGCTCACTGTGGCATCGGAGGCAACGCGAATACATTTCGTTGCTATCTTCTGCCCCGAATCTTGGAAATAAAATCTCATTACACCATGGAATTCCAAGTTCTGAAAATAAAAGAAACAAAAAAGTTGGTAAATCAATATTTCCACAATGAAGAATGATAAACTGGACCAAGGATGATTTATCTTTGTAGTGTTTATCTCGTTTTCGCCTAATAATGTTAATTCTATATATCAAATATAGGGCAGTTAAACTTTACTGTTCTCGCTTATTTCTGTATTAATAATCCTATTACGATCATTAATAGTAAACATTTAATAATTGCGCTATATTTTTAGGTAATAACAATAACAGATGCCTTAAATGATTAAATAATATAAATGATTTTAATACTTCTCTTATGTTGGGTCAGAAACGTTTCAATTCAAATTAAAAATCATTTGAAAATGCTGATAATAGATTAATTCTCTGTTGGTTGTCCTCCTCTGTTTTTTTGCTATAAATACGGGTTGATACTCCATTAAAGTTGTTTAAAAATTACTCTGTCTAGCAATACTAGCTATCTTTGAAGTAGGTATAACTTATAAGAATAAATATCTTCTTGATAATTAGCCACAATATACAATGACTTGTTAGTAAAATGTTGACAAATGTGACGCATTGAATTCGTTCCTCTGAGTAGGTACAGAACGTAACAGTTAATTCGAGATTCAATTTGTAAATTGTACAATATGAATCGTGTGACTGATAACTGAATCACTCGTGACGACATGTTTTACAAGCCATCAGGCATGTACTACAATTCTTTCTCAATAGAATTAGACAAAGGAGAGAAAAAGGACAAAATATAATAAAGCATATTATCTTTGGCATTGATCACAAAACAAAAGATAACATGGTGCTGATAATACAGGAATGACTAATGTGTTCCACAGTAAAATAAACAAAAACAGACATAAAATCTCTATGACTATCCTATCATATTAATCTAAATAAAGATTGTAATACGGTTGATTAGAAAACTGTGGATCATACAACATAATTTTTCAGACATACAGGCTACACCTATTGAGATATGAGATTCTACATTAAACTCATTTTCACACTTGCACACACACAGGACACCAATTCCGTGAATCTATATCATAATCATCAACAACCTTTAGTAGTTCAATGCTGGACATGGGCCTCTCCAGAAAGTAGTTTTGGACCTTGGACCGATACCACGCTAGTCAGACGGGTTATCATTTAGCATTAGGGGTTTTGTCAAGTTTTCTCTTTGTGCACTATAAAGACTCCTGCGCAGTTTCACCCTTAGTCGGTTCATACGACACCCATTTACAGAATTAATAGGGATGGTAATACTCCGTATTTTTGATCGGTAACCACTCACACGAGATCTATATGAATAAAAGAAAAATTAACTGAATGATATTACTATTGTTTCTGATTTTGATTCTACTGTTTTCAACTGTTATTAAGACAAAACTTGGCTTAAGGCTTTTCTAAGAATAACACTGAAATAATAAAATAATATGATAATGACTTTATACACTCAAAAGTTACGAACAAGGTGCCATTCATTCAAAATAATGGACAACATTAAGTATTTTTTATAAAACTGATTTTCATGACAATCATGAGAACCAGAGTCAAACACAATAATTTAAAGACCGAGTGTGCTACTCCTATAAATAATTTAATCAGTACTTTATAATCATTATGTATCTACATTAATTTCAAAACTTATGTAGCGAAACCGAGTTTTATTTGTTTAACCTATGTTAACGCTAGTTATGTTATGCTTCTGTGTTTATGAGTAAAAGTAAGTTTAAATCTATTTTTACCCGACTACGGCAAAGCCAAAGGAGGGTTATGATTTTGACAAGCTATGTATGTATGTATGTATGAATGTATGTTCATCTGTTCCCTCACAGCTCCTTAACTACTTATTAGAAGTGGACAAATGAGGTATCGTTAGAAGCGTCTTGATCGTCCTCTGGTTATAGGCTATAGGACGTGTCACTGAATCTAATGTGGCGCCCTCTAGCCGACATAAAGTACTGCATTGAAAAATAAATTTGAGATAAATATGCCGTGTTTGGTATGATTGGAAAGAGCGTTACTTGTACATTTCAAAAATATATATATATTATTAGTATTTGCTCGTGACTTTGTTCGTATTTATTCGATAAGTACGATATTTCTATGGTATTGTCTGTTCCCGTTCTAATCTACTTGTCAGAATAAGACAAAGGAGGTATCATTAGAAGCGTCTTGATTGTCCGCTGGTCATAGGCTATATAACGGGTTACTGAATCTAATGTGGCGCCCTCTAGCCGACATAAAGTACTGTATTAAAATATAAATTTGAGATAAATATGTCATGTTAGGTATCATTCGAAAGGGCGTTACTTGTACATTTCATATTATTAGCATTTTCTCGTAACTTTGTCCGTATTTATTTGATAATTGTGATATTTCTATGGTACCTATTTAAAATATACTTTGCAAAGAAATTAATATTATAGAGGCAGCAAAACATTTTAAATAAAAAAAAAGTAAAAAGTAAACCCCAACGCGTTGTTAATGTGTTATGGACGTTATGGTACATTTCTACGTAACGTGTGACTACGGCTACTATTAGTTATTCTGTGCTACGGCTTTTGAAACTTGTTTCATGCTTTTTCAGCGTCGTTTTTTGTCGTAGTTGGGGTTTAGTTTTTACTTTTTTTTATTATCTCTAAAGTGAAGAGTTAAATAGCTGCATAACAGCGTTTTAACAAGTGATACATGTGTAGTGTCAGTATTGTAAGTACACTGAGATGTGACGAGACAAATAAACCTAAGTTGATGCCTACCTCATTGGGTTCACTGAGCGCGAACAGATCAAGGCGATTGGCGTTCCACTGCTGGATCATGTTGCGGAGCGCTTCGCGCTCCAGCATTCGCTTGTCCGCCGCGTCCATTGTGTCACCGCATCAAGTCAGCCGCCTGGAAGAACAACACAACAATGACATACCTATGAAAAGAAAACAAAAGAATAGGTTCAACTTTGTATAAATCCTACATTGTTATATATAAAGAATCTCTATCAAAATTTACAAATTTGACGCAAAAGAAATAAGGGTATTTGCATTATTTACTTTCATTCAATACCATTCCGTTCAACAACAAGCTAAAATTGTAGTCTGTTAAAAATGAAGTAAGAATTTTACAGCATTTTTCGCATACCTACCTATAGGTACGTCATTGATTTATAGCATAATATCAGCCACACCTAAACAGACCGCTATCATCAGTGATAATTGGCCAAATACAAAATACATATATTATAAGTACACTTAAAACATGTGATGTCTAGTGACCGTTTGTCCATAAGTTATTTCATTGTACGTAGTAAACATTACTATGGAATTAAACAAATAGTAGTGACTATGGTAACCATTCAGTCATGATCACGAATGTAGGTCAAGCGGCTAAGGTTGTCAAGTAACTTTCTAATTCAAAAGTTCTTTACGTAATAAACGAATATTCTTAATTACACTCTGTGATGTTTCTGCAAAATAATTCTGTCTAATACAATATTTATCTGTAAGTGAAAAGTCAATGTGGGCGGTTTCTGGCATGCATCATATTATTATGGCTGCGCGGGCGCGGCGCGGCGGTACGCAGGCGCACATCAGCGTAGGTATTTATATCGTAAAACATATGGCCCAGCGGTCATGAAACGACCGACCATTAATGTCCGTAAATTTTCTTTCTTCTAGACAGGTAAGAAAACCAGTAGTTTCAAACAAATAACACCAAATAATCCATACATCTAATTTATGCATTGCTGAGTAAACCCTTTTTATTGCAGGGTACCTTCAAAATCAACACTGATTATAAGACCCGTAAGTTATAAAAGGACGAGTAAAATTATAACAAAATAAAAAACCGACTTAAAGAACGACCAAATCGATCGTTTCCTCTTGGATGCCATCATCAGATCTTAGTGTCCTTATCATGGTACCGCCGTTGGATATCTTCTTTCCATTAAATAAAGAATCATCAAAATCGGTTCATAAACGACGAAGTTATACGCGAACACACATGAAAAAATAAATATACGGTCAAATTGAGAACCTCCTCCTTTTTTGAAGCCGGTTGAAAACAAAAGGAACCAGTAATGTCCATCTTTCTGGAACAGATTACTGAAGTTGAATTGCATGATTACATGATTGACCCGTGATTCAACCATCAAAGTGAAGCGGCAAGCTCATGAGGACAAAATAAAATTAGCTTTTTTTAATGGCAAAAGAGGAACCGGGTTAAGTGATGCTATGTGAATATTGCTGCCCATGGACACCTAAAACCTACGTCTCTCCGCAGAATTCTGGATGAGGATTTGGTCCCCGGTAAATTCATTCACTCAGTGAAAAATTAGCATGACTAAATAAGTTTAGCAATAAGTATTCCTCATCATCATCCGAGCCTTTTCCCAAATTCAGTCAGCTTTCGTCTATTACGACGCGACTGAACTTCGATTATTACGTACAATGAGAGCCATGATGAGACCTCCACAACTAAAATTCAAGTCGATATCGAAGGTCTGTAGTGTGTCCGGCTATTTTGGGTTTATTTTATTTTTCATTTTAATTTTTTGGGTCTAGATAGATAGATAGAAAACTCTTAATTTGTACACCGTTTTACATATTTTCAAGAGAGTACATAACCAATATAATGGTTGGTAATGGTGACCAATATAATAACGCAATGTACAAAGGGCGGCCTTATTGCCAAAAGCAATCTCTTCCAGGCAACATCAGGATGGATCAAAATGTATCGGAGAGACAGTAGCAAGACAGTAACAGTTGACGGTGCAATTAATTTTAAAGAATTAATAAAATTGTTATGAATATATGTTTCATTGTTATATATCGGGTATATATACATATATCTATTTATACATACATACACATACAAAATACATATATATAACCTTACATAGCATCATACATAATGACATACGTTACAAACATATTTAAATACTCTAAAGTCTAGTTATTATTTGTCTACGAGTATAATGTATTTAGTCATATTTAAGTATGTTTATCAGCAGCTTCGTTACCATAGCACAGGCTCTACCTAGTTGTCCTGTTGAGGAAGCCGGGACGGCCTGCCGATTCGGTCGCGGCCTATAGGCCCATCGTGTTGCTGGACGGGGCGGGTAAACTTTTTGAGAGGATACTCTCTGCCCGCATCGTCCGGCACCTCTGCGAGGTGAGGCCCGACCTGTCGGACGCCCAATTCGGATTCCGAGAGGGGCGTTCGACGGTCGATGCCGTGATGCGCCTTAGGGCCGTGACCGAAGAGGCAGTGAGCTGTGGCGGCGTGGTGTTGGCGGTGTCCTTGGACATCGCCAACGCCTTCAATAGTCTGCCATTTAGCTGCATCAGGGAAGCACTCCATTACCACGGGGTGCCAGAGTACCTGAGGCGGCAAGTGGCAGACTATTTAGAGGAGCGTACCGTCGTGTACGAGGACCGAGAGGGCGTCTTGAGACGGCGACCCATGTCGTGCGGCGTTCCGCAGTGGTCTGTCCTTGGACCACTCCTGTGGAACGTGGGGTACGACTGGGTCCTTCGGAGTCGTCTGCCCCCCAGGCTGGGCGTAATTTGTTACGCCGATGACACATTGGTCACGGCCCGGGGAACGAACTTCCAAGAGGCGGCGTGCCTAGCCACCAGGGGAGTTTCTCTGGTGGTCGGGCGCATCGAGGCGCTGGGCTTGAGGGTGGCCCTGGACAAGACGGAGGCCCTATTGTTCCATGGGCCCCGTCGTGGTCCACCCGCCGGCGCCTCCATAGAGGTCAACTCGGTCCTCGTACCGGTTCGGGCCCAGATGAGGTATCTGGGCCTGATACTCGACGGTAGGTGGCTCTTCGACGAGCACTTCCGACAGCTTGGTCCGAAGCTGGTCGACGCTGCCTCCGCCCTTGGGCGACTTTTGCCCAACTTGGGTGGAGCCAGCGTCGCAACGCGACTCCTGTACACGGGAGTTGTCCGGTCGATGGCGCTATATGGTGCACCGGTGTGGGTGGCGGCTCTGACTGCCCTAAATAAGGCCCGCCTCTGGCGGCCTCAGAGGGTATTGGCAGTCAGAGCCATACGCGGATACCGCACGGTGTCGACCGAGGCGGCGTGCGCCTTGGCCGGAACACCCCCGTGGGATTTGGAGGCGGAAGTGCTCGCCGAAGTTTATCGACGGGTGGCTGAATATCGGGCGGAGAGTGGCATTCGCCCTCCGCCCGAAGAGGTACGCGAGTGGCGTGAAGCCGCCCGTCGAGCCACTATGGCTAGATGGTCGTTCCGGCTGGAGACTCCACGTGCTGGCTTTGCCGCCGTGGAGGCTCTCCAGCCGGTCATCCTCAAGTGGGCAGGGCGGCAGCACGGGACCCTTTCCTTCCGACTGACGCAGGTCCTTTCCGGGCACGGTTGCTTCGGGAAGTACCTGCACTCGGTCGCCAGGAGGGAATTGAGTCCCACCTGCCACCACTGCGACTGCAGTGAGGACTCGGCCCAGCATACGCTGGCGGTTTGCCCCGCTTGGGCGCCGCAGCGTCGGGCCCTCACTGCAGTCATCGGAGGAGATCTCTCGCTACCGGCCGTCATACGCTCCATGGCCGGTAGCGATAGCAGTTTTACCGCGGTCGCAACCTTCTGCGAAGAAGTCATCTCGCAAAAGGAGGTGGCGGAGAAGGCCCGGGAGGATGACATCCACTCGGACCCAATCCGCCGCCGGCGAACCGGGCGGCGGAGGCGCGCCTATCAGCGCCTCATGCCGCCTTGAGTGTGGCTGCGGATGGTCGGGACGGGTTTTCCCCTCCATCCGCTCTAGTGGCCACCCGCGAGGGGGCGACGTACGCGTGTGCCGTACGTCGCCTAAATTGAGACTTTAACAGCAGACGGTGCCCGCTTCAGTGCGGGCAAGCGCTGGGAGATTAACACATCCGGACATGTGTTAATAACTGCAGTTCCCGGATTCCTCCCTTCACAGGCGCAGAGTGGCACACCTTGTGGTTTTAGACGGTTCGAGTCCGACACACCGCCCCGCCGTAAACCCCGGTGGGGTGACGGTCCGATGGGATTTCCACACGTTAAAAAAAAAAAAAAAAAAAGGCTCTACCTAGTTTGAGATCAGACTGTCGTGCCGTGTGTGACATGTGTGAATATGTTGATATAATTATTACCTGGATGACCGAAATTTGCTCGGCATTTTTTTAGTATTTGACTACATGACTTGGCGTTGAGATGACGTCATTCTCATTTATTTGTTAGTTTCCTAATAACGATTACGTTTGTTGAATGTCAACTTGGTTAGAGGACTTGTTAGAATGGTAACATTTCTAAAAATGCATCCTAGTTAGATCGATTTATCGCCCCCGAAATACTCCGCATACTTAATTTCATGACAATAGTTGGAGCCTCTATAAATACGTTTAGGTATGAATACTAATTTTAGAAAACTATACTAATATTATAAAGCTGAAGAGTTTGTTTGTTTCAACGCGCTAATCTCAGGAACCGCTGGTCCGATTTGAAAAATTATTTCAGTGTTGGATAGTACATTTATCGAGGAAGGCTATAGGCTATATATCATCACGCTGTGACTAATAGGAGCGGAACACCAATGAATAATGTTACAAAAACGGAGGAAAATTATTACGCTGCGGGCAATAGGAGACGTAAACGAGGTTGCTTGGGTCAGCTAGTCTATAATAATTAAGTTCGTGTCAGTAGTTCCTCTTCGGTGTATTCATAAGCAATTATAAACATATAATAATCTGATATTTTATTACTACAACGTTATACAAAAAAAAAATAACCACAGCAGGCTTGTTCCGTACAAGTACTTCGTAAATATAACCGATGGAACGTTTAGTTTGGAATTACATGTTCCTATTTCATTTTAGTTTTCATCTGAAACCAGTTTATTAGTGTTAACTGTCAGAAATCGAAACAGCCGTCAGCGTTGTTATGGTTCGGCTCGCTTCCGCTATTTGGCTGACTGCAGCTTACGAGCTGCCACCAAGCCGAACGAGGAACCGCGAACCATTGAAAACACGGAGCATTTGCCCGTAATAATAAAATAAACACGCATCGATATACGTTACTCAGGCAACACGTTTTTTACATACTGTTATCGATTAAATTAGATGATTGTAAATAAGTGATGTGAAAGACGACAGATTGTAACTGACACTCAAAAATGTAGTGTTTATAAAATACAGCTTATTACCTATTGAGCTAATCAGAATAGTATAGCTATATGGAAAGTTGTTTTTGAAGGAGGCACTTCATTAACGCTTGGACACTGACTTTGCCTCTTCCTGTAACTCACCATGATCCTTCGAGCTGAGCCTCAGGTGAATGAGAAGTTATTGAATAATAAACTCTGGCATGTGGATGTAGAATGTATCAATAACTTGTTAATTAACGTTTTATTTCAACGGTGTATTAACTGTAATAACTTTAAGGTCCAATCATTTCATTCCCAGAAGCCAACAATATGGTATGCGAAATAACGCGCACATAGTTCATGAGTAAACATTCTAGATTTCATTGAACAGGTTAATTCCGTTCGAGTGCAGCGTGGGAACGCGTGGAGTTAAAATAATAAAGCGGGTGCAAAAAGTGTGGGCATATCGACCCCTACAGCAAGTGCATAGGGGCGGAACAAGTGGACCTATCCGCAAAACGACAACACGTAGTCTTTATTAAGCACCGATGAATGAACGTACCACCCTTTTACCAATATAAAAATTGGTTTGTTATAAATGATAGTCTTTTAACGCCGAAAAAACTGTACAGACTGATTGGGAATTTAATAACTGGCAATGACTTATGTAGGTCAATAAAAAAATAATTGTGTTATTTTTATTATCTAAAATCATACTCAAACTAAAGATATCATCTGTGTAATTGAGACAATTGAGAATTCTAATATCACGGTAATCGTGAAACCTTAGCATTTGCAACCTGTCATGATGAGCGCAAATAGCCTGAGAACTTGGTCCCCTTATGTAGACATGCTTCCATGTCTGTTACGTAATGCGACAGTACTGTTAGGCTGTCACGCAACAATACTAATTGACGGCGATTTGAGTTCATCTTCACAATCATAGTCTCTCGAGATGGTTTGTTCAGTCGTGTGGCTGCTGTCATTCCTCTCTACGCTGCTTAATATTTTAAAACCGGATTATGTATGAACGCTGCCCTTGTTGCGAATGGACAAGTTTTAAGACCATCTCTCTCTACGTGAGTGATGATGTTAAGCTGCTGAACTCCTTGGATGTGCAATAAAATAAATAGTAACATAATTGAGAATCATCAATAAACAATTTATACAAATTAATCATGAATATAGTATATATAATGGCGATACATTCAAACCGGAAATGTTGCACGACTCATGATTTAGGAATTTAAGGACATTGCCAATATAATAACAACAGGTATAACATACATACTTATTAAATACAAAGGGTGTATATTAAAAGTATTGCACACCAGTTTAGTTTAGATTTATTTCAAAATAGATAATTTAATTTCCATCACTTATAAGTTTTTAATCTGTACTGATACCGTAACGTATACCTACCTATATCTGAACTAAAAGTTGAATTTAGTTAATAGAACTCTTCACCTTGAGCAAACATTATGGAAACCTAGTAGAGTCTGCACTTTATTGTATTAAATACATGGAATGCAAAAGCACCAACTTATGGTATTAGCATGACTCACATGGAAGGTATGCGAGACTCGCCAACGATATAACTAGAAAGCTACCCTGCCAACGATATCATCGAGTGTGATTTAAAAAACTCTAAAGCCATTGAACACTTAAATGACTTTTAACCTTTTGATTAGGGTTGTTGCGCAATTGAATGCACGTATGTACACCTGCTACTTAATGCATTCTTTATTCACACGACGTGACTTAATTGTAGAATCGAATTACATCTGTACGTCAAAATATACAGGTTATAATACTTATAATAAATTATGTTTCAATGCACTGAACCGTAATTTTAAGACTAATGAATGTAAAAGCACAAAAATGATAGGGGACAAACACAATATCTGTCGTTGTCTAGTGTCGAATAACATACGACATACGATTTGGGCTCAATCATCGGTGAAGTGATAGTAGGCCAATAGTAGACAGCGCGACAGAGAGAGGATGGCGAGTTGGCAGCTCGACGGCATTGGGCAGTGCCACGTTCAATATAAGGTACTCACGAGGAGAAAAGTGTGACGTCGCGGTCACCATCCGACATTCGCGTTTGAACAAATGACCGTGACCGGACAACGCGTTCACTCTCAATGAAAACGGGATTACGAACAACGCAGTTCGATTGATTTAGTCAAAATTAATATCGTTGTAATTAAAATATGAAAACATTTACATCGTTGCACACAAATTGACATACAGGCGTATCGACCACCGGCACGTAGATAGGTACATGGGGTTGTTGGAGCCTGGCACCGAGTGTGCCATGCAATAGGAACCGTTTCTCCTCACGCACACAATCTTTTCTGTGGTGTAATTAAATCAAAAAATGTCACATTGGCCTGGATTTACCGGCAAGATTTGTTTCATTTGGCGTTTTTAATGCATACAATTAAATAGTTTAATATTTTTGAAGCATACACTTACATTTTTTGGTGATCGACATGGGTATAAAATCAAAAAAAAAAAAAATGAGTATATATGTACTTACATCAACATATCATTATCTGGTTAAATATAATTTTAGATAAAAGGACGTTTTAACTGAACAGTTAACATAAAGTGATGATTAGTTCTAAAGAATAAACAAACAAATATTGTACCTATCGTTTTATTTTTTATTTTTTTTATTTAATTAGGGAGAACAAACAGATACACATTCCTCTTACATCTAATATTAACAAATAAATATGTAAATGTGTAACTCACAACGTTATCCACATATTACAAACTAGCTGTTGCCCGCGGCTTTGCTCGCGTGGAAGTTGATTATACGTATTTAATTAAAACTGTCTAAGTATCTATGAATACTGTGTTCATGTTTTTAAACGTATTTATTTATAATCAATAGTCCATTAAAATTGACTTTCATAGACACTTTTGACCACAGAACATAAAGAATAGGTAGAAATGTTATGTGTCTTAATTTACAGCGGAACGACTGTCGCCAAACTCAAACAAATGAAAGCACTATTTTATTACTGCACACTACTAACGAATTGTTTTGATTTGATGTTTTTATTTGCTCAAAACTAGCCTACAATACATAAAGTCACACGTTTGATAATATATCTTATCGCGTAATGTTAACAGTTATTTTGCCATAGCGTAAGAAGAACTTACAACGTTTCGTAATCTTGAAAGTAAGAATACTTCATTGCAAGCTATTCAAAAACAGATGGCGTTATTCTAAATGCACGCAATTATAACATTAATCACAATAAGAATAAATTCGATATTTGTGTCATTCTTCGATATTTACCGCTACTCGCTTAGTGTTGTAGCACATATTACAATATTATCAATAATATCGATACCTAACTTTTGTTGTAATAGGACGGAGCAGAATAAAAAACATGAATCATGATATCTGAGGAGGTAACATTATAAAGGTGAAGAAGCTTTAAAATAAGTACTTGCATAATAATGTTTATTAATTTTAAGAATCTGAAATCATATTATATTTAATAAAGACTGTTTAGCCACTTAACAACATTCAAAACAGTGGTTACATAATTAATATCTGGCACAGTATGTATTCATATTTAGTTTTATAGGAAATACACATGGTATCAATATCATAAATTTTATTGACTTCAATGAACAAAAATGCAATACGTCTAATTGTCGACCCGTTGGTATAGTGTTTAGCGATCCTGACTGCTGAGTCAGAGTTCGGAACAGACAGAGACAAACAAAATTAAAAAAAAATGTTATTTTGGTATATGGTATACAGAGAAAAGAATCACGCTTCGACATAAATGACAATTTATACTTCTTTTTTTGGAAATACATATATTTTATACATAGAAATCACCCAAACCTACGTTTACCGTGGGAGAGCCACGCTTCGGCATGAATAGGCTGGCTCGACCGGAGTGATACCACGGCCTCACAGAAAACCAGTGTGAAATGGCGCTTGCACTGTGTTTCACTGAGTGAGCGAGGATACCGGAGGCCCATATCCCAACTCCTCCCCCTCCCCACCCCCAAAGGTCGGCAACACGCTTGTGACGCCTCTGGTGTTGCGGGTGTCCATGGGTAGTAGTAATCGCTTACCATCAGGTGATACGTCTGCTCGTTTGCCACCAGTTCCGTAAAAAAAAAATTGTACCGTGTACCTACACATGCAGATGCATTTAGTAAAAAGCGGATATAAATATTTAATATTACAAACAGACACTCTTATTATAGATACACACATCAAAAGTGTCTAGGGATCAAGCATTTTTATGCGGATTTCTTGAGATTGAGATGAGGCTTTGGCCCTGGCCTGCTCAGTCGCCAGACTTGAACCCGATTGAGCATGCATGGGATATGCTACAGAGAAGAGTTCTGCCGAATATGGAGGGTATCCAGTCCCAAGAAGACCTTTTTTTGTTGTTGCAACGAACATGGGCGGCCATTCCACAGCGTGATTTGGATGAACTCATTTTGAGTATGGCAAACCGATGTTCTTGTGTTAGTGTTCGCGGTAAAAACACGGATTATTAATTGTTTAAGTTACCTAATAAAATTTTAAAGAAAACTGTTATTTCAGTCTTTTTTTCGAACTTTAATGTTAGTGGTTCAAATGTCAAAAATCCCTTTATTAGGAAAATGGCAAATTTCTTTATTAATGCAAAGGTGACTTGGTTTATCGTTACTGTGACAAACGAAAACACTTTATTTGATGAATCCTTAAAGAAAATTTTAATTAATATCAATCAGGAGAAAAGTTATTGCTAAAATATATGTTGATCCCTAGACACATATGTTGATCCCTAGACACTTTTGATGTGTGTATATATTCTTACTATATACTTATTTGTATAGATATTCAATGGTTAAAAGTAAAACAAGTGTTTTTCTTTCAAGGCCACGTAAACAAACAAGTAAAATTTAATATTTATAATTATTATAGTAAGTAAATATAACACGTTTAAAAGTATGCAAATCGATAAAGCTAACATCCTACCTGGCTACATCACTAATCGAGTAGAATAGAAAATACGAGAATAACGTTGAAAACTGATAAGACCCGATCATACCAGATTGAGATTTATGTGAATGGGATAAGGAAGAGTTTAGCTTAAATCTCTAGTCAATTATCAGTTAAATAAAATTTTAAGATTTTATTGATAAAACATATAAAATTGTACCTACAGATGGTAAGAAACACCTCCATTATCAATATTTTTCCTTCTGCTATCATTTTTACACTGTAAAACAGAACAGTACTGCATTGTGGCGTAAAAAAGAACTTTCATTGGACGACCTATTCAACGCAGCGTTGTAACACGACTATGATACAAAATACCTACAACTCATAAAGGTATGCGTTGCAACGCTTATCACTGGCAAGCGCGCCACGCCTACTAGTCACTTCTACTTATATCTTTTTGTTTTGTGCTTTTGACCCTCATTTTAACCCCTTTAGGAATAGAATTCCCATAAATGCTGATATATGTATTCATTTATTTGTAATCAGAAGCCTGAAGACAAAGTTTCAGGCTACTAAATTAAAAAATGACGGACTTCCAGTCAAGCCTAGGGATAGAATATCCAGAAACGCTTAAATACGTATCTCATCATCATCAACGCAGTCCACTGCTGGACATAGGCATCTCCAATTGCACACCACTTGGTTCGATCCTCAGTTTCTCTCATCTAGCTCCTGCCAGCCGTCTTGGGCAGATCATTATTCCACCTGGCCTGTGGACGTTCTACGCTACGTTTGCCGAGACGCGGTCACAACTCACGAACCCGTTAACCCCAACGGTTATCAGTTCTGCGGCTAATATGGCCAGCCCACTGTCACTTTAGCTTACTTATCCTGTGGGCTATGTCAAATACCTTGGTTCTCTACCGGATCACCTCATTCTTGATGCGATCCCTTAGAGAAACGTTGAGCTTTTGTGATGAGAAAAATGAAGCATTATTATTATTATAGCCCTCTCCATAGCACGCTGAGCGACTTTGAACTTGTGGACCAGCCCAAGCAGCTGCCCAATCCGGCTGAATTCTCCTGTTCACCTCGTCCTCGAAGTTGTTTCTACTTAACTGCAAAGTCTGCCCGAGGTACCCACACCTACCGAGGTACCTATCTACTCATTTTTAATCAGTAGCCATAAATAAAGTTGCATGTGCCTAACTTCAAGAATGACGGACTTCCAGAATAATCTATATACGAAATTTAAACCCCTATTTCACCCCCTCAGGGGTGGAATATCCAGAAACGCGAAATTTGTATCTACTCATTTTTAATCAGCCAAAACATAAATTTTCATGTTTCTCACTTAAAAAATGACGAACTTCCATACAAACTTGCAACCCCTATTTTACCCCCTTAGGGGTAGAATATTCAGAAACGCTGAAACACGTATCAATTCATTTTTAATCAGCACCCAAAAAATAAAGTTTCATGTTACTTACTTAAAAAATGACGAACTTCCATACAAACTTTCAACCCCTATTTCACCCCCTTAGGGGTAGAATATTAAAAAACATTTAAATATGTATCTATTCATTTTAAATCAGTATCCCAAAAATAGAGTTTCAGGTTTCTTACTTAAAAAATGACTAACTTCCATACACACTTTCAACCCCTATTTCACCCCCTTAGGGGTAGAATATTCAGAAACGCTGAAACATGTATCAATTCATTTTGAATCAGCAGCCTAAAATAAAGTTTTATGTTTCTAACTTCAAAAATGACGGACTTCCAGACTGACCTAGATACGAAATAACAACCCCTATTTCACCCCTTAGGGATAGAATATCCACAAACGCTTCAATAAGTATCTACTCATTTTTAATCAGTAGCCCAAAACTAAATTTTCATGTTCCTCACTTAAAAAATGGCGAACTTCCATACAAACTTTCAACCCCTATTTCACCCCCTTAGGGGTGGAATTTCAAAAAATCCTTTCTTAGTGCTCGCTTACGTTACATAAGGAACCTACATGCAAAATTTCAGGATTCTAGCTTCAGCGGTTTGGGCTGTGCGTTGATCTCTGGGTATGTCAGTCAGTCAGTCAGTCAGTCAGTCACCTTACTCTTTTATATATATAGATTATTGGTAGGTACTTTCCATTTCATAATAGCCGAAAACCAACCGGATTTAAGAGATAATCTCACACAATAGCATAGTTGCACCATTGATGTGCAGACAAAGCGGGATGCTATTACAAGCTATTGTTTAGTAAATCAGTTTTGCAAGTCGATAGTGTTCAATGTTAAACGCATGTGCAAATTCCGTAGTTGCAAACTATATGAACAGTGGCAAGCAACATCGTTATTTTATTTTATTATATTTGATCAATTTATAAAAGTGTGATACAACTTCTTCAGTTGTTAAATGGACGGATGATATTTGTATCATTAGTTTAGCTATGCTTAATGCCAGCTTTTGCCCTCGACTTCGTCAATCGATTATGGTTGTTCAATATGCATGATACTTTTTCTATAATAATGTTTATGTTGATTAAATTAATGATTGATTGTAAATGTGTCAGCTTCTTGGTATGATGACCGCTGGACTAATTACACAAACTCGGTTAGACATAATTATACGAGTGTTTACTTAACTTGAATGCATATCTCGAGAGTTTTACAAGATTACTACTCAAATGAGTAAAATACATGTAAGACCTATTGAGTGTGTAAAGCGGTCATGAGTGCTGAGCGCGTTCCACTTGCAGCCTAATTAAATTAGAGGCAATCGGATCTGGTGCCGACGCTGCTGCTGAGCCAATCCTAGAGCGGTGCCGCCCCTTTGTTTAAACGAATGCCCTAAAGACATTATTACTTCCATTGAATACTAAAATGTAATAAACTCACAATGTAACCATTTATCATCTCTTAGACATATTTTCAATTAAAACAGTACCGCCTTTAGTATCTGTTTTCGATCACCGAAATCTCTCTTCCGAAAAGGAAAACTAGTAAACATACATACAACTTTGTGTTAAAAGTACCGCTACAAGGTAAAAATTACTACGTTTCATACTTTTCTACAATTGCATCTGTTCTGTATAATGATAAAGCAATAAGTGCATTAGCCTGCGAAATTAGCACGTTAAAATTTTGTTAGTATCAATTTCTATGTACGCATATGTAGTTAAGGTTCTCGAGTATGTACCTACCTTTGTAACATACTTGATAAACATCCGTAGCGAGCCTACCGTTGTTGTCAGTTACTTCCCGTTCACAGAGCGTAACCCTGCTTAGTACAAATGCAATATGATCCGAAGGTAGTTCCTACGACGAAAGCCCAAAGCCGCAAGTTGAAAAAACTGGTTCCAAGTAGTTAAATGGCATTTATTGCAAGAGGTTGTCGTGAAAGTTAGAAAACTTGCTACTTTATTTCTGACCAACGTAAACTTATAAAGATAATTACACCATTTTTTTATGCTTATTTATACCACTAAAAAGTATATTATAAATGCATACGAAATAAGGCTTTTACAGGCATGATCAGAACTTTTACTGTGCAAAATTTCTGTAAAAGAAGAGTGTTCTACTAGCATTTTGGAAACACCATACTTTCTCATTTTAGATAGAAATACATACACATTTTAGACAGGATGTAATGAAACTTATAAACAAATAGTAGCAACGTACATTACCGAAGTGGAACAAACGCATGCGCTTACAACGTTTTGGCATGTAGTACGCACAAGCAATAACATCTCTGTTAAAAAGGGTCTACTGCAGAACGTCAAAATTATCAACAGTCTGTGAATTTAGAAAGGGATACTAAAAAATCTCTCATTAGACAACGTGTTATAACGAACTAAAAATATTTTATAGACGGAATTCTTAGTATATCAGATGTTTTATTTAGCGTGAGGATTTAAATAAAAGTTAAGATACTATCAACACGGGCCTCAATCTTGAGTCAAGACAGCGAGGCTCCGTCGGCACTTTGACCGCGTTGATATAGCGATCCCTTAGAGTGAAAACAGCTATGAAAACGTAAAAAGACGCAATCACCGAGAGAAAAGCGCACATAAACGAAAACAGAGACGCAAGCAGTGCCTTAATAGAGTACTTAAAAATTCAGGTAGTCTACCATAGCTATGACCTACTGCATGTTAGAATGGTATTTAGCATCGTTTCTTTAAGCGATTTCCGCCGCGCTGCATGTACTTATGCGAGTTTTATGTGTGTAAGAATAATGGTGTACGAAATAAGTGAATTTTACTTACATAGATATCATACACTCAGAACACGATTAGCTACGGCAGCACTTTGTGTGGGATAATTTTATGCCATGTTATCTGAAACAAAAGACAAGTTTGTGAAGCCCATCACACAAATATAATTTAGACAGTAAATTTAATCAATTCAATATTCTTGATATCGGGGGCAGATATGCATTTTGAAGTTGAAAGTACCGTACAGAATAGAATAGAACAGAATAAACTTTATTGTACACCAATTGATACAGTTGTTTATAGAAGCTTAACAATATAATGGCCATGTACAAATGGCGGCCTTATCGCTAAAAAGCAATTTCTTACAGGCAACCTTTGGATGGACAAATCGACTGTAGAAACTCAAATTCATGGGTAGTTTTGGTGTTTAAAATAAATAATTGAATTTTATCTCAACCAATGAGATAAAATTACATAAATAAAAATACAGTGATTTTAATACACATCATTACAAACAAATAAAAACATATAAAACAATGCACAATATCCACAATTTCATAATGATGAAATGCAAATGATAAAATATTTTTACAGTATATTAGTACAGTACAGTGTATTAGTATAAGAATAGCAGTTTAATGTTTGCCCCAATTTAGAATTTGATAAATTTAAAATTGTAAAGGCGTGTCTCCTGCGGCTAAAAATAACAAAACAAATTAACAAAACTTGTTAACTAAACATGTTAGCGAAAAGTCGCAGGAGACGGACTTTTAAACGAACATCAAACACGATTACACGAAAAGCAAAAATCTTTTATCTACTCGACAACAAAATGACTTATAGTACCTACACTTACTTTTATAAAATTAATATGAATAATATAAGTATTAATGTTAGTTCAGTTTAGTTTCATTATACGAGAAGTATACGCTGAGATGTTTTCAGTCCGCTTTGGATAACATGTTTGCTTGTTAAAATTAACAAAACAGGCCACGCCCATATTTTGATAAATATTTGACGTTTGGTGTTTAAAAACAAATAAAAGTTTGTCGCAGGAGGACCCGGCTGAAGAATTTTGAATTTATCAAATGTTTTATTTAATCTCCACATACGGGAAAAGCAATAGGTATTAATTTGATAATGCCTGCCTGCGGCTGTTGAGCTGTTTGGATTGTCAAATGAAATTACGGAGAGCGTGAAAAAGGATGTCAAGTGATCAAGGGGAATGGACGAAGAAAACTTACTACACCGATCCCAAATTAATTTTGCAAAATATTAAGATGACGCTGAGTCTAGCACAACAATCATTTTCATGTTTATACAAAAATATGGAGCTTTACTTAACACTACTATATTTACTCTGTATAGTCGTTCCTCGTAATAAGAAGCAGCTTTCAACCGTCGCGTACGACAAAGTAGTAGTAGTAGCATTAAACGTTAAAAACTAAAAATATTTCACATGGCTAAAATAGATTAATGAATGAATGGAAACTTAAAAAAAAATGTTTCCATAAAAATTAGATTGTATTTTAATAGTACAAGTTCAGACAAGATTGGAAATAGAGAATGATCGAAAGGATCGAGAGTGAAACCCATAATTTATTACCAAAGACGTTTATTTAAATGTAAAACAACCGTTTTTTAACTCCTGACAAGTTAACTTAGCGAAGTACAAAATGTATCTAACTTGTTGTGTAAAACAAAAGCTACATCGAAATAAGTACCTGAAGTTATTCGCAATGGTTCTATTCAATATCAAGTCAAACCTACCGCGTTCATCAATGACTCATTGAGGCAACGACCGGGTGGTACACAATGTTTCATCCTTCAGTTGAAATGATTTTGAACTTAGTAACACCGTCAATCCGTCTATTCAATCAAGCAAGGTAGGCATTAATTCTTAAAGCTGTTTCGTCATAATCGACTTTATTGTGTCCTTTATCAAATACATAGTATTATTTGTGATGGACCAAAATATAATCGTGAAAAACTGTGTAACTTGCACCTTATTGACGTGAAGGTATTACACTTAAAACGAAGGCTATCCTACAAGTACGTACCGACCGCATAAACCCATACAAAGCTAATTAGAATGGTAGTCTCGTATGTATCGTATTATAGTCAATACTTCAATAGGCACAGTCGACACTCGGGTAGAACAAATGCTACATGCATACATCTGCGTACAGCCAAGGCACGTGTCACGATTTTGAGGCCAAGAATAGTTATTGTATTGAGGAATCATGATTTCCTTAAGGAATTCACACACACGATACAATTAACATGTCTTTCGTTGGCTTTAAATAAAAACAAATATTATGTTTTTTGTGTAGTTATGTGCTTATAAGTTCTGTTTATGTAAGGATAGTTTAAGTATTGTAAATTGTTGGTGTATAATAAAGACTTCTGTGCACTTTGGAACATCCTATTTGTGTAGTGCACCTAATCACTATGTCGGATAGCACTGATCGATCTCCAGCCATTAAAAGTGCAGAAGTGGGGTTTTCATCGTCCTGTCCGACCCAAGACGCAATATGACCTATGGTAAAGAAAGCTAGTAAAATCCTCTTTAAGGAGAATAGCAAAATTCTACTCAAAAGAAGGATGGCAAAGTCCGACCCAAAAAGAAGCATGGCAAAGTCCGCCCTAAAAAGAAGGATGGCAATGTCCTCGCCAAAAGAAGGATGGCAAAGTCCTACTCGCACCCTAAACTTCACTCCAATTTCCAGAGGGATGAGCTATGTTCATATTTAATGGGATTGATTGGGATTTGAGAGATCGGTTTGAGAGATTGAGATCCCAAGGATTCAATAAGGATTCATAAGAGAATGTTTAAACTTTGAAACGAATACGATTTGAATCCAACCAATTTACATAAAACTTAGGTACCAGATAGTTTTACTAATGCAACTCTGATGGTGACTGGAACGAATATCCGGGTACAGGATAATAGTTGGGTACAAATCGGTCGATTCGCTATATATCTTGAGAATAATATATTATCATGAAACACTAATGCTGAGCATTCATTTTATTTCGCTATTTGAAGATGTACCTAATTATCTTGTCTCTGTCTTGCATATTATTAGTGAATAATATACAAGACAGAGACAGCTAGTGAGCTGTAGCCTGTACGCTTCGCTGTGAAGAAATGAGGAGGAATACAACTGATATCAAAAGAAACTTAAATAAAAAATTCTACACAAATCAACTTGGCATTTACATTGTGGATTATTTCGAAAGATAGTTACTTTATTTGAGTATTTAATAACTGGATAAACTATAAATGCAGTAAAAGAAAGTTTTAGTCGACAATCAATCACAGAACATTGCGTGTCTAGTTTAAACGCAATGGTAGCACATGCCTCGTATTTTATGTTTATATACGAGGATAGATTCACAAGGTAGTAAAGCCATGCTGATTTCAGCACGAACGGGCCGGCTCGACCGGGGCGGTACTACCCTCGCACAGAAAATCAACGTAAAATGACAGCGTTCGTGCTGTCGTGTTTCGTTACTGAGTGCGAGACCGAAGGCCCATTGATGCAGATGCATCACTAGGCCGCCATGGTGTGGATCACCATGCTGCATTGTTGCATTGTCTGCATTTGCAATGAGTATGGTGACTACCACTCTTGGATTCTGCTTTTGCTTTCCATCGGGCAGAGTAGTCATTTTGGCAGGCCCATACATAAAAAAAAAATGTATAATAGGGGTTCTTCTTCCTAGTCTTTATTTTTAACCGACTTTCAAAAGGAGGAGGTTCTCAATTTCATCGGGTTTTTTTTTTTTTTTTTATGTATGTACATTAATTACTCCGTCAATTGTGGACCGATTTTGAAAATTATTTTTGTATTCGAAAGGGTATGCTCCCCATGTGGTCCCATGGCCACCATATCAGGATCTGATGATGGGATCCCAAGGAAATTGAAGGAAACCCTCAAATTTACGTGAGCGCCTGCAATAAAGTTAAGGCAATTGTCTGCATGCTTTCATATTCTGTAAACATCATGTCCGAAATATTTATTTATTATTCTATACAGTATGTTGTATGTTACCTTTAGTCGAATTCTTTCAAGTTATTTAGGTGAAATGATGATGAGAGACTTGAGAAAGACTAAAAAGCTAAAAATAAAAAAAAAACTTCGTTTAAAAAAACCGACTTCAAAAACTGAAAAGTATAAAATAACTTAATTTGTATGTGCTACCTATTCATAGGTTTGAAGTCGGCGCCAAACCAAATGTACTAGTAGGTACCACACTCGCACATATTAAGTTATTTTATACTTTTCAGTTTTTGAAGTCGGTTTTTTTAAACGAAGTTTTTTTTTTATTACCAATATTATTTGGGATCCGCTACTAATTCAACCGGTTTTACCTGAATATTAGAGTTTTACCACGGAGCGGCTGACATCGGACCTCCACAATCCTGAGGGACAACTGAATCTAAGCGTTGAACTAGTTGTCAGTACTAACTTTTAAACTATCGCGTTCCATGATCTAATAATAATTATTTTTACGGGAATTAACGCGATCACTTATTTAAAGATAAACATACCTCCGATTAGCATGACGTTTCAGTTGTTGTCAGTGTTGGTATATTTGAGTGCACTGACTTCCCAATAACGATTGTCATAGATGTTCATGACAACCGAGACAGACTGCTTAACGTGCTTTCCGCGCCCCGAGCGTGAAACGTGAATTTCTTTTAAGAAAAATCTCATAACTCTTTACACCCGACTAGGAATCGAACCTGAGACCTCTTGATTGACAGTCGCATACGCTAACCGCTAGACCAATGAGTATAATGTTATATTTTATTGTAGGATATTGACTACAGATTCACTATTTCTTAAAGTAAATGGGATTTTATACATTTATAAACAGGAAGTCCAACAGCTATGAGCAGAAGCTAAGTTTATACGATTTGTCATTTTTCGATCTTTTACAAGTTTTGATGAATTTAAAGTCAATATTAAAACTATTTATCTCCTTTTTAGGGTTCCCTTGCCAAGTGTCTGTCTGTCCGTCTGTATGTCACAGCCACTTTTTCCCGAAACTATAAGAACTATACTGTTGACACTTGATTTTGGTGATGGTATTCTGTGAACCTCATTAAGATTTTCACACAAAAATGTAAAAAGCAATAAATTGTGGGGGTTCCCCATATTTAGAACTGAAACTCAAATATTTTTTTCATCAAAACCATACTTGTGGATGTACCCATCTATGGATAGGTCTTCAAAAATAATATTGATGTTTCTGATATCATTTTTTTTCTAAACTGAATAGTTTGCGCGAGAGACACTTCCAAAGTGATAAGATGTGTGTGTGTGTCCCCTGTAACTTCTAAAATAAAGTGATATGATAAAAGGAAAAAAAAATATGATGAAAATATATAATATACTAGCTGCCCAGTACGTGCTTCGCTACGTATAAAGTGAAATAAAAAAAAATGGTGATATAATTTCAGATTTAAACTATCCTATCTCTCAAGTTGGATCGAACTGCACATGGTGTGAAAATTTTATTATAATCGGTTAAGTGGTTTAGGAGTCCATTGAGGACAAACATTGTGACACGAGATTTATATATATTAAGATGATGTGCATTACCATGCAATCTGCCCCCGAAAATTGGTTTGAACGAGATCTAGCAAGTAGTTATTTAATACGTCATAAATCGTGAACAGCAATTTACCTTTTAAAAAAATACACTATTATTAAAACAATGATCAGAGTTACAACTGAACTACAAGAACTTTTATATCATGTTACTTGCTGCTACAGAACCCTTAATGGGCGAGTCCGACTCGCACTTGGTAGCTTTTTAAGAGAGTTATCATTGTCCTATGGTTTCAGGCAGCATTACTCAGTGAAAATGAGTTTATCAATTTCGAGAGGCAGTAACAACATTCCTAAACTTAAGAAGGGAGTTAATTGCAAACAAATATTTCGATTTCCCAGAAACACAGCCAAAAAACAGAATAACAATATATTGTATGGTTTTAGTTCATTACATTTCCATTTCATGGTGGGATGGGTAAAAAAAATAGGTCTTGGTGCCTGTCTATCAAAGGAGAAGTCATTTTTTGAAATCTGGGGCAGAATTAGCACCACACTGTGGAGAATGATTCTAGAATATAGCGTGCATCATTCAAGTAATCCCAGTGTTTCTGCCAATGCATGTGTTTCCTCTAGAACAAGCCAAGGGGAGAAAAAAAAGGGATAGAATTTTCTTAGTAACATTAATAAGGGTATATAGTGAATTAGTTACTTCTGGTTTTCTAATTTTAGTTTATGTATAAGACAATCAGGTAAATTGCATACAATAATGTGCCTGTTTTTAACGTGTGGAAACCCACACTGGCCGTCACCCCACCGGGGTTTGCGGCGGGATGGTGTGTCAGAATTCGACTGACTAAAACCAGATGGTGTGCCACTCTGCGCCTGAAAAGTGTGGGATCCGGGAAATGCTGCTATTAACCCATTCGGACCATAAAATAATGTGCCTCATACAACCCACATGATTGCCCCCATATACATGATGAGTTCAATTTCAAGGGGGAGCATCACATATTTTTCGCAATAAAATTTATAGTTACTTTGTTTATAAATGCCTATGGTACTAATTACCGCCACTTGTACTTTATAATACTTTTAAGTTAAACTTGTAATAAGCTGGTGTACAATATTATTTTAATTATATTTTAATTATATTTTTACCTGACTACGGCAAAGCCAAAGGAGGGTTATGATTTTGTTAGATGTGGGGACAGTTCGTAAGTTGGTTTGGCCTATGCCATTGAGATGATTCTAATATTGTTAATGAAGTATTTATTAAACACGAAATATTTCTAACAATGATCAATGGTAAATTATATTAATTTATACTTTGACTAAAACTATATTATATTAAACTAGCTGTCCTGGCAAACTTAGTACTGCCATATTTTTCTTTCGTAAATATTTTCAAAATTTCTGAAAAACTTATTTTAGTAATTATCACCGCTTCAGTTTCGTACAGGTAGTGAAAAAAAAACTTAAGATTATCTTTTAATTTTCTTCTTTACAAACCTTGTCCTAACATAACGAACACATAGAAAAAAGAACTATCCAATTTGGTGCAGCCGATCGGAAGTTATGCACGTACATACAGTTTGGTGATTCATTTTTATATATATAGATACAAAATATATCTATAGTACTTAAGATAAAAAAAAAGAGGTAAAGTTTAATAGTGCTTAAGGGGTTAATCGACTGCACGTTTGGCCTAGTGGTTTAACGGTTACCACGCCGTTTCCTACTTCGCCAAGTGATGGGATATATTAAATACGTTAACCGGTCGAATTTGCAAATCAGTCGATGAAGCGGCAATTAAAGCTTTTCAGAAAAATAATTTAACCGTAAAAGCTATAGCAAATAACTTTGGTAAGGAATTCTGCCAAAACGTTAAAAATATTTTACTTACGTGCAACACAAACCTTATCCCCGAGTCAGATTATGTATTTCCTATGTTATTCAAAAAGCCTACTAAAAGAGACATTTTAACTATTATACAAAAATTACATATAAACAAATCGGCTGGTAACGATGGAATTTGTTGCATTGATGTGAAAATGTTAAGCGATAAGATTGCCAATGTCACAGTTAAACTAATAAACACAAGTATTAAGGTAGCAAAATATCCACAAGAACTTAAAACGGGCATTGTGAGACCAATTTACAAAAAAGAAGCACACAATGATTACGACAGCTATAGACCAATAACAATACTGTCAGTTATAGATAAAGTGGCTGAAAAATATATGTGCCAGCAAATTCACAAGTTTTATGCCCAGAACGATGTATTGTCACAGGCTCAATACGGATTCCAATCCAATAAGTCAAGTACAATGTTACTATCAAAATTTACGGATGAAATTAACAAACACCTCAATGGTAAAAATCATGTTCTATTATTATTTATAGATTTTAGTAAGGCTTTTGATACTCTTAGGCATAAGACCCTCATAGATAAACTAGACCATACCGGAGTCCGT
The DNA here is from genome assembly GCA_949125395.1 of Diaphora mendica. NCBI lineage: Eukaryota > Metazoa > Arthropoda > Insecta > Lepidoptera > Erebidae > Diaphora > Diaphora mendica. The sequence continues at coordinate 22,230,524 of OX421316.1, read as the reverse complement.
GGACCATTATTACAATGGTGCCAAGATTACTTAGCCAACAGAAGATACAGAGTTAAGATCTGAAATGCAGTTAGTGATGAGAGAGGTTACTGCTGGCACAGCTCAAGGCTCCGTCCTTGTGCCTTTGCACTACACACATCAAAAGTGTCTAGGGATAAAGCATTTTTATGCGGATTTCTTGAGATTGAGATGTGGCTTTGGCCCTGGCCTGCTCAGTCGCCAGACTTGAACCCGATTGAGCATGCATGGGATATGCTACAGAGAAGAGCTCTGCCGAATATGGAGGGTATCCAGTCGCAAGAAGACCTTTTTTTGTTGTTGCAACGAACATGGGCGGCCATTCCACAGCGTGATTTGGATGAACTCATTTTGAGTATGCCAAACCGATTCTTGTGTTGTTAGTGTTCGCGGTAGAAACACGAATTATTAATTGTTTAAGTTACCTAATAAAATTTTAAAGAAAACTGTTATTTCAGTCTTTTTTCGAACTTTAATGTTAGTGGTTCAAATTTCAAAAATCCCTTTATTAGGAAAATGGCAAATTTCTTTATTAATGCAAAGGTGACTTGGTTTATCGTTACTGTGACAAACGAAAACACTTTATTTGATGAATCCTTAAAGAAAATTTTAATTAATATCAATCAGGAGAAAAGTTATTGCAAAAATATATGTTGATCCCTAGACACATATGTTGATCCCTAGACACTTTTGATGTGTGTATTTGGCGTACGTCAACGATATGGAAAATGTCATAAGCCACTGTTCTATCTATCAATACGCTGATGATACATGCCTCGTTGTAGCTGGTAAAAATCTGTCTGAGGCTGAACATCGTCTACAACATGATTTTAACAATACATGTAAATGGTCGCACGATGTCGGACTCATACTAAATGCCAATAAAACTAAAATCATACATGTCCGGTCTAACCACTTACTTAATTACGATAAACCAATCGAAGTAGTAGTGCCACCAATGCTTGCATGAAATGAAATCTAACAATCACGCATGTAACTGTGAATTTCTGGAGCAAGTATCAAACTATAAATACCTAGGCCTAGTAGTGGACGACAGATTTAACTGGGGTTACCATATCGATACAATTTGTGACAAACTAAGAGCATTATTAGCTAAATTTGCAATACTAAAATATAAGGTTCCTTTTAAAATACTACTAAACTTATACAATGCCCTTGCTGAGTCAATCATTTCATATGGATTCACTAGTTACGGAAGAACTTTTAAAACCTACTTGGCTATCCTAGTAGGTTTTAATATACAACTTGCAGCTACGAATTCTAAAAACCATAACACCAGATAAAATAAAAAAGACGGTATGCGCTGGTGACAATACCAGTGCCCTGTTCAAATATTGTAAAATACTGGCAATTCATCTTAAAATAAAAATCTGGCTTTTAATCGAACAATATCATAATAAAAAACTACAAATTAAAATCAATCATAAAATAACAACACGGAAAATAACACACTCAAAATTAGAAGTGCCCAGGATTACTAACTATTACGGACAACGAATGAACACATATTTAATACCAACTTTTATCAATGACATTCCAATAAATATACAAACAAAAATAACGGAAAAGAACTATAAATATAAATCCAAAAAAATATTTTATTTCTATGCTTTAACACCATAACATAATATAATTGGAAAGTAGACGACTTGAACAGATTTAAATAGAAAGAAGAAAATAAAAATATAAAAAATAAAATAAAGGAAGTGCAAAATCCTGTTTATAGTGTATCACTACTTCTGCATAACTACACTACATAATAATCATAACTTCTTAACATAGTCAGGTAGCATCGGACGGGACATGCGTCGAACGGTTAGATAACCGGTTTCCTAGTGATAAATAGTTTAAGCGAAGGTACTATTGTAAAAACATTGTTTTTGGGTTTGAGATGTTTTTAGGTGAATGTATGATAATAGATTGCTCAAAAGTGATTCAACGTCCAGACAAACCTGTCAAGGTTTTGTGATGTTTTATAGATAACACCTGTATTGTATATATTGTATCAATAAATAAATAAAAAATAAAATAAAAAAAAGTGTTGTGGGTTCAAATCCCACTTAGGACAACACTTTGTGTGATCCACAAATTGTTGTTCTGAGTCTGGGTGTTATTTGTATCCGTTTCATGTAAGTATGTTTGTAAAGTCCCCTGCGACACAGGCTTTATTCCTAGTGCGGGAGTTGTCTTTTTAAATAAACGAAATAAACGATAATCTTTGTATCTAATTCTATCCATCCATAATGTGGCTTCCTATCCAATTATTGGATAGCCACATTATTTGTGATAAGGGTATAGGTAGGTTTTTGTTCATGTTTCATTGTTTGAAATGTTTGTTTCAAATTAGTCATTGCCTTTTAATGAAAGGCAGCTAAGAGAATTATGTGATGAAGCTCTTGTAAATTATTGTTTGGCATGCAAGATAATTTTAAAAACGGAATTAGGTTAGTTGCAGATAAGCCTAAATTAAGTACTTAATATTTTTAAATATTATTAACAAATTTTTTTTGGTACTGCAGATTTTTCTAAAAGTAGATCTTGAAATATTAATAAACACTTAAAGAATAAGGCATTATTTAAGTTTCAGTTACTTAAGATAATGATTGAATATAAGATTTAAGTTTTAAAAACAAATAACTTTTTAAACAAAGAGGGTAGAAGAAAATATACTTGAGTACAGTTTAATTTGAGACTTTTCCCGATTAGTTGTGATTTATGGAATTCACAAATAATTTTACTGGTGGTAAGTATCTACCTAAACTTCTGTAGTTCTAAAAAGTATTTTTAGATTTTAGTTCAAATAGTTTTTAGTTCACAACACTATGAAACAAGGTATTAAAGGTAATTTATTTAGTGAGTAAGTAATAAACTCAATCAATCGTTTCCATTTAGCATTTGAAGTCTACACACGGATGGTACTTCACATCTTGATTAAATTGTAACGTAGCATCATAACATAGATTATTTTACTATAATGATATTTTTTCATACTTATTGCAAACAGTCATAACAACGTGAAATTATTGTTTGTTTTTTTTCACCTTTTTTATACTTTGCACTGAAATTATGTTTCTAATTAGTGGGAATGCAAAGTTTATGTCATTTGTCACACACTTAGTCACATCAACTACTTGTACTGGTTATTATTAGTGTAATGTAATCACAGAGATAACGTTATGCGATTACCTTTGTCACAAAGTTCCAGCTCGATTAAGCTTTAAACTATTATTCTCATACCTCAAATGAACTCACCTCTTCTTTAAGTTTCAATTGTTTTACACGAGCATTCACTTATATTACTGCACAACCATAGAATGCACACTAAAACAATCACAGTAACTTTTAAAATATTGGTCAACAACTTTTCAATGTACTGCGCGACACGGTTAACTATGTAATTTACACACAGTTTCAAAGTTCACAAAAGTTGAGAAATCATGCAAGTTCGTACAAAAATTATATTTAAAACAACAAAAAGTAACTTTTATTTGATAATAGTATGCACATCGGCGTTAGAAAACGTAACATTAGGCGAAAAAATAAGTTAACGGCGCACGTAACTACACCATTCACGGGAATCGAGAATGACGCTGACTGACAGCCTGACAGTAACCGACAACCGTCTTCACAACACAAAAACTATTTTTCACGCAATCAGAAGTAAGCCACAGATACATTTCTAAAAATCCATGCTTGCAAAGATAGTCTATGGAAAAACTTACTAGTTCTTTTTTATTTTACTAAAAATATTAAGTCGAAAAATTATGATTTTCGATAAAAAATTTAATTTGAAAAAAGAAGATAAATTAAATGTTTAAACATCAATATTTGAGCACAGAAATCTAAAAAAAGCTATTTATATATCATTTTATTCATTAGAAACTTATACCTACATACTATTAAACTGATACTAAAAATCTGAGTATTTGCGCAAGATGGTTGGCAGGTTGGCAAGAGCTGAATGCAGGAAACTACTAATCAACATAAGTAGCGTACAAATAGGAAGACTGTACTAAGCAGTGGTCTACAATAGGTTTGTGATGGTATAATAATCTAAAAACGATATACGTTGTCAATGTAGTTTATATATCATAAAATTATTAGTGTTTACAGTTTTAGATCATATAATATCAAAGTTTATATGATACCCGTCCTGCCTGCCTTTATCTGTACACGACTACTTCGAAATAACCCATGGTCTAAGGAAACAAGGTCTCGCATTCCGACAGCGGCTCGATGTGACTTCACTATCCAGTTACCACGTGATAGCAACTTAACACAAAATGAACCAACCGAACCAGCGATAGTGATGATGACGTCCACAGAGTACATTGATGACGTCATGTCGGTCGTTGGAATGCCAAATGCCATACCTGGCGTATATATTGTTATACCATCTACAACAGTCTACCAGCTCATTATGATTGATTGTCTGAACCATTGATCTATTGTGTACGTATAACTCAATGATATGAACAATAAAAAATACAACAGGAAACGGAAAACTCAAATACCTATTTCAGTTCTATGAATTTATCACTTGCACTATTAGTTCTTGTCAAAATATTCCAATACTGTCCAATAGGCCCTTGCAAACAATTAAACTGTACCACTAAGTAAGATACATCCATGAAATTATAGAATGGTTTTCAGAAAGATAGTTAGATCACTAATTTTCAACCAAATAAAATAATACATTGATTTGATAGATTTATATTTTGTTCTAGTTGTACATTCACGCACATACACACAATAAATGTCAATAAAAACAAGGTTTTCAGTCTGCCAAATATAAAGTGTTGATACAAAATGGCACTACTCATACCACTACGTCAGTGAATCAGTATCTAAAGAAACAATACAAGTTCAATTTCAAAATTAATTTTTCATACAATTATTAACACCTTGCACAATAGCTGCCAGTGTTCAAAGTAGCTACTTCAAATATGTAAATGAGGGTAAATAATTTCATTTTGAAAAATGAACATAATATTTATTATTATTATATAAAATAATACTTGTCTTAGAAGTCAAAATATTCTACAAAATTGTATGATTCATTAAATCAAGAGATTACAAAATACCTATTCGAATAAACTCTACAAAAAAAAGGATCTTACAAATTAAATCTTAGTTGTACGTTTTCTAGGGAGAGCTAGTTCATCCCAAATTTATTCAAGTGAGATTTATATTGTACTAAATATATTTGAAGTAAATGCACAGAAATCACACAAGGATATCTTAAGCTGCTAATAAACCTGAATTAATCTTTTAACTTCTCACATGATTAAAATTTGGGTAGAAAATCTCTTATGAGTTTTGTTGTCAAGATAACCTTATGTATAGTTCTAAAATGGGCGAAGTATCCGGCATGATACAATAGTGTTAAGATCTACAACAAAATTAAATTACTACAGTAACACATGGGTTATCGTGACAAACAAATTACACTAAAAGTGAGTGTTATATGTTTAAAACAACAGATTTTACTGTTCTTCAGAACCCTCATCTTCATCATCTTCGTCCTGTTCCTCTTCAGTTGAGGCAGCATCTTTTTTAGGTGGCGCTGGGTCCTTACGTGGTCGTCCACGTCCCCGTCCTTCAACTGGTGCACTCTGAAATGTGAACAGTGTAATATTAAAATAACTGCTGATGCTTAAAGTTGTGCATGTAAATAATAAAATTATTTATGTAAAGCACACCTTTCCTCTCGATCCCTTTTTCTTGGAACCCTTAGGCCGTCCTCGTCCTCTTTTTGCTATGGGCGCTTGCTCATCATCTGACGATTTTGCTGATTCTTTAGTCCTGGCTGGTGCTGGTGGTCTTCCTCTTTTCTTGCTATCACCTTTGGCCTCCTGATTATACAACAATGATGAGCATGGAGAGAAACATTATGCGGTATTTTTTTCTTTTTTTTTGTAAAATGCTTACCGCTTGTGTTCCATTAGCTTTAGGTCTGCCGCGTCCTTTCTTCTCTACAACAGTTGAACCATCGTCTGACATTTCGGGTAATTTTAATAGCAGCTAACAAGTTAAAGTCTGAAACATAATTTATTTAAGATAATGATTGCAGTAGACATTTAATTACTTGTGACGCTAAGGTAAATAATACATTATTAATTCGAAAAAACTAGTAAGGGCAATAAATAATATAATACATTTTATCGAGTATAGCGTCACTTGCTAATTCAAACAAAATAACAATTGCCGGCAATAATATAAACGCTCCTTAATTACGAGTTTTATCACGGCCTTTTTACCATATCCGATGTGAAGATATAAGTATTTCTATGAAACATGCATACTTAAAATAAAAAAGAGGAAATAGAATATGCCACACTACGCAAAACATTTCAAGAAAGATTAAGTAGCAAGCCGATAGTCATTTACGAATACCAAGCCTCTACAATGGAGTCTGCTTATATTTTCAAGAGGGAAATAGCATATAAATTCACAAATAAAACGGTATGGCTCAGGAATACTGTCAGCAAAATAAGTTTGGATCACAAATTAATCTTATAAGGATTAGTAAATTTCTCAAAATTTTAATAAAAATACTCACAGACTTGTTTACAGCAAACGTTAACGCAGAGTTAAAGAGAATTTATGGCGGGCAGCGAACTCGGCGAACTGAGAACCGGCGTTTGTTTGTTGGCGTCTGTGTAGAGGGCGCTGATGTCTTGAAAAAATAAAAAACAAGACGAGTGGACTACAGTTGCACAAAAATATTGTAACAATAGTGGGAAATTTGAATGCATTACGATTATTCAGCGCTGTTATTTCAGTATGACTAATAAGAACGTAATCAACGAGTTACACTTGTAAGAAATTGAAATTGCCGCCAGTAAAGGAATCCATCAATGTTGTAAAATAAGATTTTTAAAAATTTACAATCAACAATACAATAATTTGAAATTAGATTTTTTTGTTTTTTTGTGCGGTATTTGGTGTTAATTTAAACAAATGAAGTCCAAAAATTTAATAAAATAAAATCTCAATGTTAAAAAAAACTCAGTGTTTTGAGTAGATGTAGTTACGAAGTATGAGTCAAAGAGTATCACGCGCACGTCAGAGCTGAGAGCTCTCGAGCGGTTTCGGCGTGCTTGAGTAAGGCCATTTACACGTTTTAAGTTGATAGCTGGGTAACTTACTTTTATCTTACCTTTAAGTTGATTTTAAGTAGTCGACTGTTTACACGTCTTAACTTAATTCCTATTTAGTTTGGTTACAATTAGGGCTGCCATCTCAAAAATTAAGAAACCAGGAGACAACAAGCGTAAAATTCTCGGATTTTTGAGGTGTAAGCCCGAATATTTTAATATTTATTTTAGTCAAAATAAATAGAAAAGTTCAATCAGTTGAAATCGTTCTTTTATTAATTTTCATATTCAGTTTTAATTACATTTACTCACTAGCTAGCTTGATAGCATTTATCGTCGAAATCAGTGATGAAAAAGTAAAATCTTACAGTTTTTATAATGCTACTCAAATAGTAGTAAACTATTTACAACATTTTTATATGCATTCTAATTTGACAAAAAAATCTTAAAGTTATTAAGATATCATTCCACTATTCAGCTCTACGTTTTTAGGGTTCCGTAGCCAAATGGCAAAAACGGCCACACAGCCACTTTTTTCTGAAACTATAAGAACCATACTGTAGAAACTTGGTAAGTAGATGTATTCTGTGAACCGCATTAAGATTTTTACACAAAAATAGAAAAAAATATAATAAATATTGGGGGTTCCCCATACTTAGAACTGATTACTGATGACTGTAGACTCAAAATTTTTTTTTTATCAAACCCATACGTGTCTACCCATCTATGGATAGGTATTCAAAAATTCAAAAATGATATTGAGGTTTCTAATTTTTTTTTTCTAAACTGAATAGTTTGTGCGAGAGACACTTTTCAAGTGATAAAATGTCCCCCCCCCCCCGCTGTAACTTCTAAAATAAGAGAATGATAAAACAAAAAAAAAAAAAATGATGTACATTACCATGTAAACTTCCTCCGAAAATTGGTTTGAACTAGATCTAGTAAATAGTTTTTTTTGTAATACGTCATAAATCGTAAACCGCAAAAAAATACACTATTATTGAAACATCGATCAAAGTGACCACGAACTACGAGAACTAAAAAAATAAATAAACCTTTATTACGGTTACTTACTCAAAAAATAGACTCCGTTCTATTCTACTTATTCAGTTACTCACTTTTTCGGTAACTTACGACTTGTGACTAAAGAGCTGTTAACACATGGACCAGCTGTACCTACAAAATTATCGTGTATACCTACACAAGAAGTTGGCACATGAAATGGCTGCCTTTAGGGTTGTACCTATGCAGCTAGGTAGAGCGTCTCGAAATGTCAATATCGATATTGAACTGAAATATTTAATAAATTAAAAAATATCAATAACATTAAATAATTTTAATTGTTTGCGATTCGTTAAGTAGAATTTTAAAATGTGAATCCACCAAAATGGGTAAAATTTCGAATGATGGACTCAAGAATAAAATCCAAAAAAAATGAGCCGTCACGCGAAGCCTGGCAGATGTGAAACATCGAAATTGTTTTGTACAAAATAAAATAACTGCTTATTACATTAATATTCATTTTTTTAAATACAAAATTCAAATACAAATAAAATACAATTAACAAAACAAATACAAATTAAAACAAAAAATTGAAATCGCGGCGCTCCACCACTTCGCAACTCGCCACGCCAAAAATCAGGTTTACCACTCGCCTAATAGATGTTTCACATCAAAAAAAAAATGTCTTTCACGAATAACAGGTTTGCTAGATTGATCGGCAATCTGGAACAAATAATTAATATTTTTTATGTAAAAGGTAAGATTAACAAAGAAATTGCTCTGTTAGTAATATAAAAATACTTTTTTCTGTTTAAATTCATCATCATCTGAGCCTATAAACATTCCACTACTGAGCATAGGCCTTCTCCGGAATTTCTTGAAGCGAAATTGGCCTACTATACCACACAACTCTGATGGGTCGTTATAGGTTTTTTTTTATATTTTTCTCTGTTGCAGTGATGTTGTCTATCTATCGTACTTATTTAGTCGCCTCTTATACCACCCTCTAGACGTAATGTTAGTCAGTTTACTCAGTTTTAAATAATTTAATTGTGTTTTGGATAAATTATTCAACGAGGAATAGTATAGTTCATGTAACATCATGCTACGATCCTTAGGAGGGGAGCACTGACTATAAACGTAGGTGAAACTGCAGGGAACGGCTAGTATTTGATGTAAGTCTATTATCTACAATTCTGATGAGCTTGTCACATCACCATTATATTTAAAATAAAATACTAAGCAAAAGCAAGAATAAGGGCACTGCGCAGTCGCGTAATCTCGTAACGTCGAGAGTTCTGTTGAAGGATTTTTGTGGAAGTGCATCAAGCATCACATACCATATTGTTATATTGTATGTCGAGGTATGAGGAGTTTATATTTTTCCAAACCAATGATTTCAAACCATTTTCTTCTGAAAAGTATCGACACTTTAACTCGACATCACTACCCTTAATCGTATGTAAACAAATCAAAGTCAAACAAAGCAACTAACACTGACACTTTAACTCGACATCACTACCCGTAATCGTATGTAAACAAATCAAAGTCAAACAAACCAATTAACACTATTGAGAACCTGAAATAACTAACAAACATCTTCAGAAATTTTAAAAAGATCATGTTTAATACATCATCATCATCTAAACAAAATCCTAAAATATTAAACAATTTCAATGAATTTTTTTACCAACCTGTGAAGTGTCAATGTAGGATGATTATTGTTTTTTCTTGCACCACATTGTTTAATATAGCACTAAGGCATGGTTTTCATGTCTAGGGAAAAGCCTTGCATACAATAAAAACCATCTTACAGCCGTAATTGGCACAAAAATAAAAGTCCAACAACAACCGTTTGACAGCAGATCTACCTCAGAACTTTGCACAAATGGCGTCGCCGGTCACGAATTGACAATTACATGAGGTCACTTAAAAGTGTTGCCAATATTAGTGCTCACTACGCTATGTTTATCTCTTTTCACACCAAGGTAAACATAAGTTAAAAAGAGATAAAATGCTTTTTTGTATATATGTCTCGTTCTATATATTTGCATAATGCATTGTTCGTAAATTAGAATAGGGCCTCTCCTTATGTTACTTACTCATTGGTTAACCAGTCACTTGTTAGTAGTCACAAACTCACAAGTCGTGTTTACTTAAACACGTAAATCAACTTAAGAGTAAGTTACCCACTTATCAACATAATACGTGTAAATGGCCTATCAGTATCAGCTACTTAATTTAATACCCACAGAGTACATTGCAGAAATTAATACTTAAGTGATCTTATTTAGTTCTACAGCTTCATTTAATTTTAGTATAAAAAAAAAGTATTTCGCCGACAGAGGAAGCAGTTGTGGCCGTTTATTATTATTTTAAGCGTAAATTTGTGTTGTTGTTTACGTAAAAATTATGAAAACGTAGTTATTAGCAAGAGTTTATTTAGTTTTTAAATATAAGATATTATGAATGTACCTATTTCACTATAAAATTTTAATTCAAGTTTCACACACGTCTTCAATTCAATGCCATGCCATAACATAAATATGCTGTAATTGTCGCCAGACCAATAAATGTCTCTTAATCAAAATTATACCAATTTTAATGTACCTACGCTTCGGTGTTGCTGTTGCTTAATACTTATTAATACTTTGTCTACTTGTTTATTTTCTTTTTGACAGCTCACGCCTATAAATTACCGTTATTTTTTTCGGATTAATGTACTACAGTAATGTCGTACTTTATTGACGGTGACGGTACTTTAGTTGAAGTCATCGAGATATAATGTATAGAGAAGACGCCACTTACAAGTGCGGTGTTCCATGCAATTGCGGCGCTTGCGCCGCACTTCCTTCAGTCGCTTGCTAGCTACACTCTGCTGAAGAGGTGGCTTAAGCGTGTGATTGTTTAAATTTAAAAACGTTCTAAAACTCGTGAAATATGCCATTTTGTGTCTTGTGTTATTGCACTAATAATACAAGGAATACGGAGACAAACAAAGGAATAACTTTTCACCAGTAATTAACTAGATATAATTGTTTTAAAATTAAATACGAACAAAATATTTTAAGACGCCATTGTTGCCTCACTCGACATAGAGTACTTACAGTAAAACATACAGAAGTGATATTTAGGTAGAATTAACTGACGTTAAATGCACAACATATCTAACGTATTTAATTGGATAAGTAAAAATAAAATGTTGTTAAAAATAGCTTCGTTAATAACCCATAAATTTTTTTTTGTAATAATTATACTCAAAATATATACTTAAAGTATAATAAAAAAATTGAATATTCGGCTTTTATACTTTATACCTCGATGCATTCTACAAAAAAACCTGAAACTGGCAAAGCTATTGACACAGAATATTTACTCAGTGTGAATTTCCTAATAAAGCTTCGTAGGTATAAAGCTATTTATCCGTTCTGCTTTGTTGCTTGGCGCTTACTCTATGAAAGCGAATCTTTGCAAAAGATCGTTGGCCAAAACGCGTAACCGCCATGAAAATCACGGCGCTTATGACATTTCGCTCGCGAGGAAACTACAGCTCAAATGCGATAGAGCGCTGCTTGTTAATACTGTTGGATTAGACTACTAATTATTGTTTGGCTGCGCTGCAGCGCTTTTTAGTTATAATTCAAATATAAACGGAACTTAAAATTGGTTTTGAGTGGCTCCTCTAGTACGTAGTACGTAATATCTCGATGGTTGAAGTGGTCTGTGCATAACAAACAACCACAGACTATAAAACAGTACTTGAAATTGATCATGATAAAAATAATTTAACATCATGTAGGTAGATATTTTTTCTGTAAATTTAATAAAAAAAGGAAATAAAAATAGTATCTAGACTCCGAGATTGATTATTTGCAAAGAATTAAGTCGAAATCTTGGAATTTAGGATCAAACCAAGAGTAAAGAACAATAACTCTGTTCATTCATCTAATTTACTGATTTATTATTTATATTTTTGTTTATTTCTTACATTATATAAAAAACGAATAAAGGAATATTTAATATTTAAACTAAAAATATTTCATTAAATGATTGAAAGTTCTTCATAAATAAAATCCTTTTCATTTCAAATCGAATCGGTAGTGTGTGAGGGCGTCACTAATTTCGAAATTTCTTGAACTGTCAAAAAGAAAATAAAAGAATGGACAGAGTAATTAGTTTTACAGCATCGTTCAAAATAGAGAAAACTATGGAAAAACCTGTAGAACCAAATAAAGAAGACTGTTGCAACAGCGGTTGCAATCCCTGTGTATTTGATTTATATGAGAGACAATCAGCGATATATGAACAATATTTACAAAATGGAAAAGACATCAATCCTACAAAAGACAATGGTATATCAGAACTGAAATATACGAAATTCATTGTCATTGTGAATTTAACAATATGCAATTTGCATAATCTTATCATTTTTAGTAGAAAAGTAGTAGATGGTAAAAGAGTTTGGTGGAAACCTGGTCATCACTTCCTTTATAAATATGAGTCAAGTAATAAGTCATGTACACGAGCATACACACCAATAACTGATAAGAGTGTTACTGAGTACAGTGGTGAATTCTCCATAATTGTAAAAAGGTATGATAAGGGTACAGTTTCTTCTCATTTATGTAACTTGGATATAGGAAGTATCACTTTGTGGAGGGGCCCATATGGACATTATGAAATTACACCTAATAAATTCAGCAGACTGATAATGATTGCACAAGGAACTGGAATTGCACCATTCATTACAATCATTAATATCATTTTAAAAAATGAAGATGATATGACTAAAATTGTACTTTTTTATTGTTGTAAATCTTTAGACACTGTATTATTTAGGGACGAACTTTATGGTAATAAGTCTTATTGGAATTTTAATTATAAAATATATTTGGGTCTGCCAATAAATGCTGGTATAAAATATAAAGAACCAATCAGAAGCGGTAAATTCAAGTCTGATGAACTAATTAATTTGAAACCAATTTCTAGCAGTGACCAGTTTTTAATATGTGGGTCTCAGGAGTTTAGTAAAAATTATGATAATTATATTAGAAAAGAGTTCCCATTAGTAGAAGATATAGTCTTGTTTTGACAATTCTCTTCTCAATTGAACCCAACCTTCATATAATAATTAAGTTATTTTCGGAGAAAGTTTAGAGTGTACTGGTAAGCAATAAACTAAAGGCAAAGAAATGGCAATTGAAAATAGTAAATATCAAAAGTACGAATGGTTATTAGTAATAGAATAATCTCAGATCAAATAGAAAAAGGTAGAAAACGCACCGCCTTGTTCTTGTTGAAGCAGAAACAGATCGGAGAGAATAGTTGAATTAATATTGATGCTAATAAATTAATAATTTTTGTTTTCTACGAAAACCCCTCTGGCTGGTGTAATATAATACAATAAATATTTCCGACATCTAAAACACAACGCCATAGTAATGCCACACATTTTTAGTTAGTAGGCCAAAATCTTTCTAAGGAGAGGCCTAGACTTTTGATGTGATAGATTCTCACTACATATTTTAAAGTTAAATTGTAAACCGGTTGGTAAATTAGTTTTGTCTTAAAACATGGCATTTGGAACATGAGCATAATTGCACTCCTTGCAGTAGGAGCATGCTTTTCTTTTATGTTCCAAATTACAAAGAGGTCAGTTAAATATATTTACACAAATAAATAAAATTGAAATGTCTGTTTTTAATGAAATAAATTAAATTAAAAAACTTTTAAAAACAAACTTTATTGGAATGCCCTTTAATCGTCGAGACGAATAAAACGAGTCCAAATTCGATGATGTTACGACGTTTATTTACAGAGTTCCTATGGCCACCTTCCAGCTCCAGCATCAGATCAGCTCCATGTCATTATAATATTGTATTGTCACGCTGTGTGCATAAATGCTTGCAAAATTTCAGCAAAATCCGTTGAAGATATCTGCTTCAAAATTGAGTTGCAAGATTCCACCTAAACATACATGCATACATTGTAAGCAGTGTTGGCAAAAAGTTAATCCGATTAACAATTAAAAATTACGATTAAAAAATTAATCGCAAATTTTGCGATTAAAATTAATCAATCGTAATCAGAATTTTTCTGATTACGATTATTAATCGTAATCGTTAATCACGATTAAAAATGTATGTTTAATAGATAAAGTTTGAAAAGGTTAAAAAATAAAAAAGCTTACATAAGTAATCAAAATTTTTTGACTATTTTTTTTTTTTACTATTGTTGGTGACACATCTTTCATGTTTCCAATATTTATGTAACTATCCACCATAACCAAATGGTTAAGTTTATAAAATGTTCTAAAAATATTTTATGTCTCAATCTTTGTTATATTAATAGTCCATCACTTATTAAACTACCCTCCTCATGGCTACTGAATCGAAATTTGCTATTTTATTATTTATAAACAAAATTTAACCAATTACATACTGCAGTAGTATATGATGTTGATAATGAAACCATTGAATGTAAAAGATTAAATGAGCCTTCAGACTGTTTACGGTTGATATCGTACTCTGATAATAATTCTTTATTGATTCTGACTGTAAACATACGAAGTATAAGTGCTAATTTTGATACTCTTCTCATGTTTCTTACCAAGTTTGGCGTAAAGATGGATGTTTTGGTGTTGACTGAATGTTGGACTAATGAACAATTTATACCGCCATCTATTAGTAATTATAAAATGTTTAGGTCAAGAATATCCCTAAATCAGAATGGCGGAGTAGTGGTGTACGTTCGTGAAGTCTTCGAAGCAACGTCTACGGAACCAGTTTGTTCTGATGGCAATTGTATTGTGGTCAATCTTTCGAATAGCCTATACATTGTCTGTACATACCGCCCACCCAGTTTTAAGAACACGCTAAATTATTTAAATTCTTTAGATTGCATTTTAAACAAATTTAATAAAAATGAAACTGTTATTGTGACTGGTGATTTAAATATAGACATTATGCCTAATAGCCTAAGCACTAATGCTGCTTCATATTTAAACTTAATGGCCAATCACGGACTTAAACAGGGAATCCACTGTCCAACTAGGCAAACTACGTGTCTTGATCATTTTATGATAAGAACTACTTCTAAGGTGCGAACTTATGTCTTTGATGAACTAACTGATCACTCACCTATTCTACTGCACATGAACACTACATCTGTTCCCAAGCAAACTCTATACGATAGCAAAATTACTATCGACTTTGATAGTGTAGGTGAGTGTTTAGAAAAGGAAACATGGAGTGATTTATATTCTACAACTGATGTCAATCTTGCTGCACTAATCATAACAGAAAAACTAGGAAATATCATTAATGCCAACACTACAATAAGAAAAATTGCCAAACGTTATAGACCTCTAAAGCCTTGGATTACCATCGGGGTAATTAAATCAATACGTAAAAGAGACAGAATGTATAAAAAAGCTAAGGTAAATCCTAATTCAAATATCAAAAATATTTACATTAACTACAGAAATACGCTAAAGAAAGTCATTAAGAATTTAAAACAAAATTATTACAAAGAAAAATTACATAAAAATAAAGGAAATATAAGGGAAACATGGAATATTATTAAAGAGTTATGTAATATGAATACAACAAATACATCATCATCGGAATTACTTAAAATAGAAGCGACTGCTGCTAAATCTCTTGGTAAGGTTAATAAGTTCTTCACATCTATTGGCCCAAGTCTTGCAAAACAAACTTTACAGAAATTAAATACTAATGAGACAGCACTAGCACAAAAAGCTAAAACAGCAGATTCACCGTTAAAATCAATGGCGTGTCAGAGCCTGTTGAGGTTATCGGAGTGATCAATGGCCTGAAAAAACAGTGCTCCTGGCATAGACAAAATCACAGCGAATATTTTACAAAAATTTCGTCACTGTCTTGCGGGGCCCATATGTCACTTAATTAACTTAAGTTTTGAGCAAGGTGTCTTTCCTAACATATTTAAACGCGCTGTTGTATGTCCTGTTTATAAAACAGGTGACAAATCACTTCCAACAAATTATTGACCAATTTCTCTTTTAAGTTGTATCTGTAAAGTTATGGAAAAGGTAATGAATAAACGATTGTTTACTTGCCTAGAAAGCAATGAAATTCTTGCAGACAATCAGTACGGGTTTCGCCGCAATCGCTCTACTGCTGACGCTGTTCTACAACTCACTACAAAAATAACATCATATCTAGACCAAAAGGAGAAATGCGTAGGAGTGTTCCTGGACTTACAGAAGGCGTTCGATACAGTTTCAACTAAAATATTAATTACCCGCCTGGAGAACATTGGAATCAGAGGGAACGCACTTCTGTGGTTCAAGGACTACCTTACGGAAAAGAAGGCAATGTGTTAGAGTAGATAATCACATCAGTGACTGCGACACGGTGACATATGGGGTTCCGCAGGGCAGTACCCTCGGTCCAACGCTTTTCTTGACCTATATTAACGAATTATGCAAGCACCAAATCAGGGGGGCAGATATACAAATGTTTGCAGACGACACTGTTGTACTTTTTCACAGTAGCTCTTGGGACCTTGCACGACAACTAGCAGAAGAAGGTATGTCTGTTATCACAGCATGGCTTGAAGATAGTTTGCTATCATTAAATACTAGCAAAACCAAGTTTCTCTGCTTTAGCAAAACAAAGGCTTCTGCGCCTAGGAATTTTCAGATTCGTGTGCACTGTTATCCATGTAATCGAAATTATACGTTACATTCACACTGCTGCTGTCCCACTTTAACAAGGGATACTGACATGAAATATTTAGGTGTAAACATTGACGACAAGTTGAATTGGAAGAAGCATATAACTACGGTTAGCGGTAGACTAAGGAAACTTATATATATATTTAGAGAATTGAGAATGGTACAGGATACTAACCTTTTGATACAAACCTACAAAGCATTGGCTGAATGTTTGGTTACGTATTGCATATGCTCATGGGGATCAGCGGCCAAGACACACCTAATTAAACTAGAAAGGGCACAACGTGTCGTCCTTAAAGTTCTTTTGTATCTACCATTCCGCCACCCTACACATTTAGTATATAAGAAAGCTCGTGTTCTTACCGTGCGAAAACTATTTGTCTACCAAATTATACGTAGATACCACAAAACTACTGTCCCATTTTTAAAACCATCAGGCAAAAGACTAGAAAAATGTCCAATTCCAAGGGTAGCAAGCAAATTTGCCCAACTGCACTACAATAACCTTGCACCAAGACTGTATAATAAACTAAATTTAACTTATAGAACTAAGAACTTAACAAATTTTAAAATTAAACATATTATTAAATTGTGGCTTGAGGAACTACAATTTGATCATGTTGAAAGCCTTCTACAAATAGTGAAGTAATGGAGGCTTGATTAGTGTCACACACACCCTTACCGCATACACATTCTGACTCATTGTCTCAAATACACAGCAAACGCACACCTCACACACACACCTCACACACATACACTCACACTCATACACATACATATCTAAATATACAAATTTATTGTGTCCACTATTTAATTGCATATTGTAACAATTGTTCCTCTTGGTTATGTAAAGTAACTGACTCCCAACACACAGCTTACGCTATTTTGGGAGTCAGGGGTATACTGTGTATTGTTATTCTCTTTTGTTGCAATAAAGTTATTATTATTATTTTTTGACCTCTTTTTTGTCTATATATAAAATACAATGGACGGCCTTATTGCTAACAGTAATTTCTCCCAGGCAACCTATGTATGTAGATGTATGCAGGAAACAGCGGTAGTTGTAGGTGTACACACAAACATGCATACATATGTAATATACAATTTTATATAACATAATACATAGGTATGCTTCCCCAAGCCAGCTGGTCCCCGTGGGGGATAGCGACCAATCCCTTCCAGCTAAAGTGCCAGAAAATAACATAAAAAGAGAAGAAAAAAGAAAGGTCTATATTGCCACTCTAAACTGCCTTACGCTGAGAACTCAAGAGAGACTAACCGAACTAGAATTAGCACTTTCAAATCTTAAATGGGATATACTAGGTTTCAGCGAAGTTAGAAGGTTAGGAGAAAGCATCGAAAACCATAAAGAATACATTTTATATTATAAAGGCGAAACTAAAGGAAGCCATGGAGTTGGTTTTATGGTTAAAAAATATCTAGAAAGAAACGTAGAAGAGTTTAAGGGCATATCAGAGAGAATAGCTGTACTTAATATACATCTGCCAGCGTAGAAAAATAAATGGTCGATTATTCAAGTTTATGCTCCCACTGAACAGCATGATGAATCGGCGAAAGACCTCTTCTACGACCAATTGTCATCATTCTTGAAAGAAACGCACAAGAACGTTATGGTAATAGGAGATTTTAATGGCAGAATAGGAACTCAGCGAACTGGAGAAGAAAATGTAATTGGCAAATTAGGTTTTGGCAGAAGAAGCAAAAATGGTGAGAGGATGATTAACATGGCTTTTGAAAATAACCTTGCATTTATGAATAGTTTCTTCAACAAAAATACAAAGAAAAAATGGACATGGCAATCTCCAGATGGATTATATAAAAATGAAATAGAACTATTTAGCAGCTAACTACAGATAAATGCTTTCAGAAATTAAACATCATTAGCCAATTTAATTTTAACACCAACCACAGAATGGTAAGAGCAGTAATGAATAGTACGGAACCGAAAAAAAGGAGAAATAAATATAACGTAACAAAAAATATTATAAAACATCAAATATAGGCAAAAAAAAAAGATAGTAGAAAATTATGTTAAGGAAATAAACGAAATATTTGGAAAATCACACAATAACTTGATGAAACCTAAGACAAATTTTATAGAAAATGAAACTAAAACTTTAATAGAAGAGAGAAAACAACTTTTGAAAATGAAAAAAGACAAACATAATCGAAAAGCCATTTCAGAAATAAGTAAAAAAATAAGCAACAGTATTAAGAAAGACAGAACTAAAAGAAGAATAAACATTATCAACTACCATATAAAAAAGACGGGTGGAGTCAAAAAAGCCTCAAAAAAACTCGTAGAGTCAAAAAAATGGATACCAAACATTAAAAATAAAATTGGAAAGCAGGAGACAATAAGAAGAAACATAATCCAAACAGCAACTGATTTCTACAGGACACGCTATGCAGCAGAACCCAATACAAAGAAGGCAACCATAAATCTTGAAGACGACGAGATAGAAGATATACCAGATTTGCTACAATAAGAAATAGAAAAAGCGATACAGAGTCAAAAAAATGATAAAGCACCTGGCCCAGATCAGATAACAAATGATATGTTAAAAATGGCAATAGCTATACCTGAAAATCTAAAGCAACTCACAGACATGTATAATACCATCCTAAGAACGGTGTTCATTCCACCGCAATGGACTAAGAGTACAATCATATTATTACACAAGAAAGGAGACAGGGACAACATTGAAAACTATAGACCAAAAGTTTAATGTCAAACATATACAAAGTATTTTCTAAATTGATATTAAACAGACTTTCAGGGTTATTAGACCAACAGCAACCAATGGAGCAAGCAGGATTTAGAGCAGGATTTTCTACTATCGATCATATGCATGTCCTAAATTAATTAATAGAAAAATGTTCAGAATATGGTAAGGCGTTATACGTAGCATTTGTGGATTATAGCAAAGCATTTGACTCAATCTATCACGACTCGCTTTGGAAGGCTTTAGTTGCACCAGGCGTCCCTAAAAAGTACATACGTATTATGAAAAATATATATGAGAAAAGCACTGCACAAATAAAATTAGAAACAACGGGTGAAGAATTCCCAATAGCTAAAGGTGTAAGACAAGGAGACCCGCTATCTCCAAAACTTTTCTCTGCAATATTGGAAAGTGTATTCAGGACTCTGGAGTGGGAAAAAGATGGCATAAATATAGACGGCAAAAAACTCAATCACTTGAGATTCGCGGATGACCTAGTCTTAATCGCTGACAACGCAACTATGCTTCAACATATGCTTAAAACAGTTGGCAGAGGCAAGCAAAAAAGTAGGGCTCACAATGAATAAATCTAAAACAAAGGTAATGAAAAACAGGGATGAAATAGCTATAACACTGGATGATGCAAATATTGAATATGTGAGAACCTATACATACCTAGGACAACTAATTGCATTCAGAGACCAAACGAACATAGAAATCGAAAGAAGAGTAGCTAATGCATGGATTAGATATTGGTCACTTAAGGAGATATTCAAAAGCGAACAGTTTCCCATGGCAGCAAAGAAAAAAGTGTTCAACTCCTGCCTGACATATGGATGCCAAACTTGGGCACTCAACCTAAAACATCTTCAAAACCTGAGAACATGTCAAAGGGGTATGGAAAGGAGCATGATAGGCATTACAAAAAAAGAACGCATAAGATCAGAAGAAATACGATCCATAACCAAGGTGGACGATATAATAAAGAAAGTGAGACAGTTGAAATGGAGATGGACGGGACATATGACAAGAGACAGTAGAGCAAAATGGACTAAGATCATAACGGAGTGGCAGCCACGCGATGGTAAAAGGAAAAGAGGCAGGCAGGCAAAAAGATGGATGAATGACATAAAGAAAGTCGGGGACGCTACCTGGTCAAGAAAAGCTCGAGACAGAAAAGAGTGGAAACAGCTGGAAGAGGCCTATGTGTCACAGGACACGCTGATCACTAAACCGGAGTAACAGATGTGTTAGTTTATAAGTCAGATTATTTTATGTATGTTTAGTTTCAGCAATAAAGGCTTAATAAAATAAAAATAATACATAGGTATACATAGATAAAAACAAAAGCAGCCAAGTGCGAGTCAGACTCGCCCATGAAGGGTCCCGTAGCAGCAAGTAACATAATATAATTTTTTGTTTTGTTTTTATATTTGTGTTGATTGAATAAAAGGTAAATTGCGGTTTGCGTATTTGACGTATTAAAAAAAACTGCTTAGTACTACTATTACGAGATCTAGTCTCGTTCAAACCAATTTTCGGTGGAAGTCTGCATGATAATGTACATCATATATACTTTTTTAGTTTTATCACTCTCATTTTTTAGAAATTACACATTTTACCCATTTTGGCTTCAAATATAGACTAAGATTTTTTTTGCCCGTCAATAAAAGTATTTTAATCGGCTTAATCAAATTACCGATTAATGATTATTTTATTAATCGCGATTACGATTAATATTTTAATCGCGATTAATTTAATCACGATTAAGTTAACTTCGACTAAAATTAATAAAATTAAGTAATCGATTGAAAAATTAATCGATTAGTGCCAACACTGATTGTAAGATAACAAAAAATGTAAACACAAATTCAAATCACCTACCGAATTACTATTTTTGCATTTTCGCGCCAACTAAAGACAAGCAAGACAGCTGATTGGTTATTCAACTGCGAATATTGTACGATTACGAAACATTTACTGATTGGTTCATTTGCAATCACGTGACTCACGAATTCAAAAATCCTAGTTTCGCAGAGAAAAAATATTTAGGGGAATGAATATTTAATTAATAATATCTTTTTTTTTAGGCTTTTTATGAATAGATCTGTAAAAATAAATTAATAGCCAAACACAATTTTTATACACACTATTAAACTTGCGGATTGAATTGAAGTGGAATTTACTTTAAAAATAAATAAGAAACTGATGCACACAAATAGTGAAGAAATCGCAACATTATGTACATAAAAACTATTGAGCTGAATTGATAATTTCTTACTCTTGAAGTTGGTTAAACTATACCTGATAGAATTTATATTAGATTTTCTTTATGGGTAACACTGGTGCGTGTTCGATATGGATTTTTTCGCGCCGGCGCGAAACGTGTTTGCTTCCAACCAACACACGCTTGTATTTTTTTAATTAAATTATTAGGAGATATGTCACACACGACATAGATTTAATTGTGGTAATAAATTAATTAGATAACATAGGGAATAATAATGTTAAGTTCCTAAGTAGAAAAACGAAAATACATTTATTTTGAGAATGTTCATGGAATAAATTGCAAAGGTACTAAATTGCAGTGAATCATTTATAAAAATGGGTTCTATAGTGTTGAAAAGTTTATCCATCCTCTTAGGAGTATTTTTCATTTTTGTTGGAATTACCAAACTAACGCCATTTATTTCCAAGGAACTGCACAAAGATTTGGTAAGCACTTTTCATTTATCTATTACCGAACAGAAGTAGAAAAAGGTCGCCAGTTGCATTTAGATTTTTGTGGCACAGCGATGTAGCTCGCTATTTTTGTATTTGGCCTGCCGCCTAATACCACCTCCGAGTCGTCTTGTTACGACAGCATGATTCGATCGTGAATGCCCCCTTCCAGACTCCGACTTTATTTTAAATTATATTGTATATTTTTATAATAAGTATGTCGTACTATTGACGTTAATGCGATTGAAGTTACAAAATTAAGTCTGCATAAAAACGGTATAGCGTAATGATTATTGAGAGGGTTTACAAAAGGTATCGTTATTAAATAGGTATATATTTGTTTGAAGAGCCTCTTGCAGGAAAATATGTTTATGAAAATTACGTTTAGTCATCAATTAAATTGACTAATCTATATTATTATTCTAAATTCAAAAGTATGTAACTCTGTCTCTGTCTGTTAGGTTCTCACGGCTAAACCGCTGTATCGATTTCAATTAAATTTGGCATAGAGATACCTACTTTCATTGTTGAGATACAACATAACATAGGCTATCTTACTCTTTACCACGATAACTGACTTACACGCGGGGGAGCCGCGGGCAAAAGCATTGTAATCTAAATCGTCGGTCTAGATGTGGCACCTCGTAAAAACATTTTTTGATTTAATTAGAATAATCCACGTGGATAAGCCTTGTTACTGACTGAGGAGTAGTATCTTGTATTATTTTATCATTGAATAGACCTTTTCTGTTTATTTGCGAATACCTAATCCCAAAAGGATCAAAGCTTTAGAAAGTTGGTAATTCTTTCTAGTCAAGATATTAGTTTCTGAGAATAAAGTATGTAATGTACCACACATTATGTAGGTATATACTTTTAAGTTTATAAGAGTAAACGTTTAGATAATATTTATTGTTTACCTACATAATAAATTATTCCATCGAGCCTAAGCCTATTAACCATTGAGCTTAATTGCCTTTGTCTTGCTTTTTAATAGCGCTGCATCAATCCGTCGACTATATTTATCGAAACTTAAAGTACCTATTATTTTTAGTTTCGTCAAATGTAATTTTTACAGTAAGTTACGCTATCTCAACATATGCCATCAATCAATCCGTCCACGCCGTATCCATTGATGGCAACTCCCTCGCGTTCAGCCTGGTTTCCCCTTCGATGAGCTCTGAGCCGGGTCTCCACTTAAGAAAAGTTGGCAATTTTTGTGTTGTCAACCTTTTTTTTTGTGTTGTCAAATTTCGGTGGAGACGCGCCTTACGTAACTTGCAAAACTTGTTTCGAAGTTCCGTTGCATTTCGCAAACAACAACTGGCCCTCCTAATTGAAACTATACTGCAAAAGTGGTCAAGATCTCAAACGCGCGGCCTTCTACGATACATTGATGTACATACTAGTTATATATTATTACATTTCTTATTCTCTATCAGATCTCTTGAAAGGAATATCTCTTGCATCTTTCTAATTTTTCTTCTTTTTGATTTTTATGACAAAAATATGTCAAACGGTATTCCTCCATCCGCCATTTGTTTGAAAAATACTTTTATCAATTATCACGACATATTTGGAATATGTCATTAGTTGATCACCTTGACTGCTTGAAAAAACATATTAGAAACTATTATTATTAGACGTACACTACAAATAACATTAATCCTTTCCACCCTTTGCATTTAGACATTTATATATATTTCTAGGAAGAAATGAAATCAACGTAAAATGACAGCGATCATGCTCTCGTGTTTCGTTGGCGAGTGCGAGACCGGAGACCCAAGGTGTGGGTCACCATACTGCATTGTCTGCACAGGAGCGGTCCCAGCCTGAAATTTTGGGGGGGTCACTAATATACAATCAATTTAAGGGGCCGGCGGTCACTGAATTCTCCATACAAATTGAATACCAAAATAATTTGTAGTTTGAACATATTTCCACCATATTATGTTGATATCCAGATTTAAACAGTATTTATCCAGGCTCCTTTTCCCTTTTTATTTAAAAAAAACTTACGTAAAGTAACGAAAAAGTTGAATTTAATTTTGCACATTTTTACAGCGTAAATGGCATGTTTTAAGTTTGTTTTTTCTATATTATAAACAGCAATACGTATAATATTTATTATAAGAAAGCATAGCTTGTGTTATCAAATTACTAACTATCGAAAAGAACATGAAAAACATTGAGTTTTCATTGTTGATTTTTGGTAGTCTACAACACATCCATATTTATTATAAAAACCAAATAGTAGTGCTATCGCAGCAAACAGATGTCAATATACTACGCCAGGTAGGGCTTACCGAGATACAGTGACGAGATAATAGATATATATTTTATGTTATTATATATTAGATACAGCAATATTCCGAACAAATTTCAACTTGCAGTTGCGAGCGTCGGTCGCCGCGATGATAATATTTCTTAATCAGGTTCTCCTCCTCCTCGCGTCGTTTTCCTCATTACTGAGGGTCGTGATTCCCCAGGTGTGGGATGATAGTCTGCCGGACAGTGTCTCGCCACTCGTTCACTCAGGTTCTAGTAGCAGGGAAAAAGTTACATGGGTACGATTATGAGGGGGGGTCATGTCCCCTGTGACCACCCCCCTGGAACCGCGCCTGTTCTGCATTCGCAGTATGGTGAGCACCACTCTTGAATTATGCTTTCCATCAGGCAGAGTAGAGTCATTTGGCTGGACCAAACATAAAAAAAAAGAAATCAAAAAGTTCGGCACCGATTTATAAATCTCTTTATATATTATTCGCTGCCATTTTTAACAGACTTCAAAAAAAGAGACTGTTCTCAATTTGCCTGTTTTTTTTTAAATATTTGTTACCTCATAACTTTCGACTGGGTGAACCGATTTTGATGATTCTTTTTTTTATTTGTCGTGTGCCGTGTAGTCTCATTTAAATTTGGTCCAGATTGTACTTGTTTGCTAGATCTATTTAGTGGCTGTATTATAATCACAAATTTTAACATAAAAAATCGACTTCAATCTGGACCAAATTAAAATGGACCACACAGGAAGCACCAGCTTTCAAATAAAAAAATAATATTCAAAAAAGGTTCACCCAATCGAAATTTCTGAGGTAACAAACATTAAAAAAAATACAATCGAATTGTGAACCTCCTCTTTTTTTGAAGTCGCTTAGAAATTAGCGTACCACGTAAGAAAATATAATAAATGCACTTTAATTGTATCGTAGTTAGTCGTAGACGAATGGAAGATACAATTTGTTATATCAGGAATATCTATAATAAAAACTACCTTGAAATCGTTTTCGTTTTCCTGATATGTATACATTAACTCTGATACATAACGTTATTGGAATAGAATGTTTATTTGATAGTTATTTTGATAGAACAGATTTATTTATTCTAAACCAAACTTATATTTTAAAAAGCTATGCAAGAAAAAAGAACATATTAACGAATTCTGTTGGTAAAATCATTGTCAAATACAAATGATGAGAACAAAAGTGAAGAAAGCTAAAAATGTTATTCTTTCTGTTTCATCTTCCACAAATATTGGGGGAGTTTTAAATAAAATTATATATATTAGTAGGTACACTACAATATACAATTATAAATTCTCAAAATTAAAAAAAAAACCCGATATAATAACCTGAGTTCCCTTTAAAAGGTAAAAAATTAGAGATGGGCCGATCATTACTTTTGCCGACTAGCCGACTAGCCGATTAGTCGGCCCTAAAAAGGCCGACTAGTCGGCCGACTAATCGGCCAAACCGATCGTGGTTACGGACATTTCTGTAACTCTTCGTTTACAGCTGATTCGCGCCCCAGTCGCAAACGCCGCCTGCGAACCTTGTTTCTTTATTTTTGCTTCTGTAAGGGTCGTAGTCGGAGGTGTTTTAGTGTAAAAAATATTTTTGTATAAAGATATTATTATTATTGTTGATTGAAGTGAAGAGTTAAATGAAAAAGAAAATCACTTGTGCCGATTTTTTTTAAACAAGTGGACGATGTTTTTTGTTTTTTTTTTTTATTTGAAAGCCTGCCAAAGTGATTCTGCTGAGCTTGATGAAAGCTTGAGTAGAATCCAACACTCCAACACCATACTCACTGCGAACGCAGACAATGCAGTATAGCGTCCTATACTATGGCGGCCTAGAGAGATGCATTTTCTCACGCCGCCTACAGGACCCGGGATCATAGTGGAAGGGAAACACGTGCGCTGGTAGTACCCAACAGTTAAAAACTGCTCGGCACAGGAAGGCAGAACGGAACCGTTTAGTTCCAAAGCGTATTTCTACGACTCTGAAGCAGTGGCTTCTAATGCCAGTACGTGTTGTCCTGTAGAAGATGGTAGAACGTGGGATTAGTTGGAAGAGCTTTTCAGAATACTGTCCATGGTAAACACGCTAGAGGACTGTCACAGAGGCGATATCTCTTCGCAAGTGCAAAGGGACTCGGTGGCATCGGGACTGTTGATAATGCGGACTGCTGGCCGCTGCAACCGATCAAGAGCATCAAGCAAATTCTGTGTGGATCCATCAAAAAAATGAGAACAGTCCTCCACGAACGAGCGCACCTGGGTCTTATAAAGAAGACAGATGCTCGGGCGCAAAGAACTGTCTTACCCTATTCAGTACGCGAAGTTAGTAATGCTCTCGATTTTTTTTATGTGTTTGCTGCCAAAATGACTCTGCCCTGCCTGATGCAAATCATGAGCAGAATCCAAAAGTGCTGGTCACAATCCTCAATGTAGGTAGTAGGTAGGTAATAAGGACAATGCAGAAGTGTGTGGACACACAGGACAGCGTGACCTGGTGAGATGCTTTTTCACGACCTGCTGAATGGAACCGAGATCGTAGTGGGAAGGAAACACGTGCGCTGGTAGTGAGTTCCAAGTTTTGACCGCTCAGCACAGGAAGGAAGAACCGAAGGGATGAGTGCGAGAACGTATGTCTACCACTCTGAAGCGGTGACTTCCGAGGCCGGCACGTGTTGTCCTATAGAGGAAGGGAGAGGAGAGGACCAGTTGGAAGAGCTCTTCAGAACACTCACCATGATAAAGGCAATATAGGACTGCCATGGGGGCTATATCTCTTCGCAACTGCAGAGGCTCAGCTCAAGGGACTCGGTGGCTTAGGGACTGTCGCCAATGCGGATTGCTCGCCGCTGTAACCGGTCGAGAGCGTCAAACAGATACTACAGTACTCCACACACGAGCGAACCTTCTTTTTTTTTCTTTTACGCGGGAATGCATTGTGCACCATACCCACTTAACCTCGCGGCGGCTTACCTCGGCAGTCGGAAGGAACTCCAGGAACGCATCATCGGTTTCTGGAAACCCTCCTGCCGTATATCATGACTGAGGTACATCCCGGGGTAACCATAGTCACCCCCGGGGCTGGTCGCTGTTGCGCCTCCTACCGTTCTACACAGTAAGAGTCGGAACACCGACCCTCCTTAGACGATAACCCCCGACCGCATCGGGGTGTCACCGGTCTCGGGCCGTTTGTAGCGGCCACATCTCTCAACGTCTTTCCAACGTTTTTCCTCAACGTCTGCCAGCTTGACTGCAAGTTGTCCAAAATATCGCCCATGGACTGTGCTGTTGTCTGCCTAACAATTATCATGTTGCCATGGGCTAACATTGTGGGCTAAAGAAGAAACAGTGTGGGCGACAGGACGGAGCCCTGAGGTACGCCAGCGTTTACCTCTAGAAAATCAGAGGCCACGCCGTCGCATTGGACCCTAATGCTGTTATGTGTAATCAATGTCAATGATTATTTCTCGTGGTGGAAAGGAAAAAAAGTGCAAACACTACAAGCAAACATTTTGTTTAATAAATGTCAGATATGTTTGTTATCAGCAAGCAATTTTAGAAAATGGTTACCAAAAGAAAGATTGCTTTGTTTTACATTTCAAAATGTCTAAAACTGATTATAAAATAAAAATTGACAAATACATACAAAGTAATAAGCCGAATAGTCGGCGCTTTTTGCCGACTATTCGCCGACTAATCGTCGACTACGATTGTTGCCGGATAGTCGGCTTTACCGACTAGTCGGCACATCTCTATAAAAAATACGTTATGCGCTTTCATTTGAGACCCCACTCGATGATATTTTTGCAGACATTCGGTTACTCTTCCCCACTTTCACCCCCATAACTTTTAAACGGCTGAACCGATTTTCATGAAACATATCTAAGAACACTCGCACGTAACTCACCTTTCATACAAAAAAAAACAAATTGAAATCGCTTCATCCGTTCGGGAGCTACGGTGCCAGACAGACAGACACGTGAAACTTATAACACCCATCTTTTTGGTCGGGGGTTAAAAATAGCTATGATTATATTGAAACTTTTCTTGAAAAATATTACCACACGAATAGGTAGTTAGGTACAAAGTTGAAAAACAACAAACTATAGTTCAAGCGTAAAAATCTCGCAACGTCTACGATTTGCCATAGTAGGAAAAGACCATGACAAGAATTATTAATTTAGTGATGATTGGCTACAAGCTGATCTCTTTATTTATGCTAATGTTGTACTGCACGTTGTTCTGCGAGTATACATTATATTGTTTTACTACTACTAAAGACTACCTACGTGGTTTTTTTTAAAATAATAGTAAGCCGCATATACCCTACCTAAGCATATCACCCATCTACCTGGTTCTTAGGGGTTACCAGCTGCTCTATTAATTCTATTAACACTTATGTAGGTACCTACTGTTGGTAAAAATGTATTAATGGGATACATGCCTATAAAGCATGGAAGTACTTACTCCACTTCTTCTTTAGGGTGCCTCTGTATGTAAGAGACCAAGGGTGCACTTTTTTTGTACAAGTGGCAATTCTGAAATTTTGTAGATAAGTATCACATAATTATATGTTTATTTCGATTATTAAAAATGGAGCGCTTCACGAAAAAACAACACGTTATAATTGTAAAAACTTATTACAAAAATTTGGAAATTTATACGGTTAGGCACTACGAATAAAAATCGGTGCGAAAAAATATCGCTAATCTGTGAACTATAGAAAAACACTACAATCCGCGCAATTGGTGACGAGCAGATTCCCTAGCGGCAAGTCGCAGAACTAACGTATGACAGATAAAAATACGTATACACGCTAACATTCCACTTTTAAAATACTGATCCCCCTCACGAAGTGGTCTTATAGTATTTTTTACTACTCCGTAGACGTCTATCAATGAAATCATTGTAGAAAGAATTTAAAATAACAATGCACTCGCTCTGTATATTAAACTGTCAGGTAGAAGTGTCTGTCTTACGTTAGTTCCGCTAACGGCCACAAGGGAAATCTGCTCGTCACCAATACACGTTAACATTCCACTTTAAAAATACTGATCATCCTCACGAAGTGGTCTTAAAGTATTTTTTACTACTCCGTAGACGTCTATCAATGAAATCATTGTAGAAAGAATTTAAAATAACAATGCACTCGCTCTGTATATTAAACTGTCAGGTAGAAGTATCTGTCTTACGTTAGTTCCGCAAACGGCCACTAGGGAAATCTGCTCGTCACCAATACTAAAATAAAACGTTTGCGATTTAAAATTGCAGATGCGAAATCGTAAGTAAATTTTGTACCGTATGAAGTGATATCAAATCCCGCGCATTGCGGAAAAAATCGCAAGCGCAACGGTCAGTCGACTTGCAAACTACGATGATGTCAGACGTAAATGAGGAGTCGGAATCACCTGTGCCCATCGTACCGCGGGTAACGCCGCGGGGCGAAGCTATTCAAAAAAAGTAGCCTAAGTTACTCCTTAGATCATCAGTTATCTGCCAGTGAAAGTCCCGTCAAAATCGGTCCAGCCATTCCAGAGATTACCCGGAACAAACAGACAGACAGACCGACAGACAGAACTTGTCTGTCCTGTCACAGAAGGACAAAAATTGAAAAAAATATTATTTTGGTACATGTACCGTGTATATGTGTGCACAGCACATACATATGCATTTATTAAAAGCGGCCAAGTGCGAGTCGGACTCGCCCATGAAGGGTTCCGCAGCAGCAAGGAACATAATATAATTTTTATTTTATTTTTGTTTGTGTTGATTGAATGAAAGGTAAATTGCAGTTTATGATATAAGACGTATTAAAAAAAAATACTCACTAGATTTCGTTCAAACCAATTTTCGGTGGAAGTTTGCATAGTAATGCACATCATATATTTTTTTTAGATTTATCATTCTCTTATTTTAGAAGTTACAGGGGGGGGGGGACACACATTTTACCACTTTGGAAGTGTCTCTCGCGCAAATTATTCAATATAGACTAAAATGATATTAGAAACCTCAATATCATTTTCGAAGACCTATCCATAGATTAGATCCTACACGTATGAGTTTGATGAAAAAAAAATTTTGGAGTTTCAGTTCTAAGTATGGGGACCCCCAAAATTTATTGTTTTTTTTTAATTTTTGTGTGAAAATCTTAATGCGATTCACAGAATACATCTACTTACCAAGTTTCAACATTATAGGTCTTATAGTTTCGGAAAAAAGTGGCTGTGACATACGGACGGACAGACAGACAGACAGACAGACATGACGAATCTATAAAGGTTCCGTTTTTTGCCTTTGGCACGGAACCCTAAAAAGCGGTTATTTTATTCTTACAAACAGACACTCCAATTTTATTTATTTGTATAGAAGATTAGTGTAGAGTAGTACTTAGAAAGTATGGGGCATTTCACGTGAAGCGGACAACGAAAAAAGGGTCAGGATTCCGATTTAATTTATATTTTAGTATTAGTATGTTATACCTGTGCATATCCTCGGCACAGATACGAAATATTTTTGCATTTGCAAGCCTAGTTTTGAAAATATAGATATCTGAAGATTTCAGTAAACGTGAGGTATGCACTACTTCGAATGTCATTATCAGTTCAAATATAGTAATTTTGGAAAAAAATTAACAGTGAGTTATATACTACATTTAATAACCTTTATATCCTCATAATTTGAATTTTTAATTTTGTAATTAATTGCTAAAAAAAATTTTTTAAAAAGTTTTTTTTTTCATTTTTGATGAAGTTCGCATTTTTTTAACATTTGTTTTTGATCATGAAAAGAAAGCTTATGTTATGCTTAAACTTCATGCCAAGTGAATCCCATGCCAAGTCATAGTGGGCCGCGCCGTCGTTTAGGAGCTACATGTATAATAATGTCGAAGAGCGGTAATGGCCCCCTTCTAGCGTCTAGTTAGTTAGCGCGACTTACTGAATTATTTCTTTAAACAACATATAAATAACACTGTCTCTGGTATATCTTTGCTTGGATAAGGCAGTAGTCCCACCGCCAGCGAGAAAACGACTAACTACCGCCTATTTTTCGCTCAAGAAACTAACAATAGATAAACATTCCGTGTAAACAAAAGAGATGCACAGTTGATCGCTAACTGTTTACACTGCCGGCGAGCACTTGCTGTACAAGCTTGTCGCTGAGCGACAAAAGCTATCATAGATAGTACTCGTTGTGCGATACTTGCTCAGCGATGCTCGGTTGGCGGTCAGAACTCACGCCGAGAGACCAACTAACGGCCATTTCTTTACAGTGCGACTTTGAAGGTAAACATATCGACATACACAAATATTGTCGGACACATTTAATAAAAAAACTCATCCATAGTTACTTGGAAAAAACTTAAATACCGCTTTTGTCTCGTTGGGAACACGTGTATCACGCGTACAGGTTTGCTCACGACTGCCTCCGCGAGAGAGTAGCGCAAGTAATCGCCCGTCACACTCGCTTATAGCTTAGTGATAAAACTATATGAACTAAACACTCGCTTCCCGCTGCTCACGAACTCGTTTCTAGGTTTTAGCGTTGGCGGTGAGACAAGTCTTTTTATCGAATTATTTTCTTATTGAATATGTCTAACAATAACCCTGTCTGTCAATAAGTTTACTTTCAAAGCCGCACTGTAAAGAAATGGCCGTTAGTTGGTCTCTCGGCGTGAGTTCTGACCGCCAACCGAGCATCGCTGAGCAAGTATCGCACAACGAGTACTATCTATGATAGCTTTTGTCGCTCAGCGACAAGCTTGTACAGCAAGTGCTCGCCGGCAGTGTAAACAGTTAGCGATCAACTGTGCATCTCTTTTGTTTACACGGAATGTTTATCTATTGTTAGTTTCTTGAGCGAAAAATAGGCGGTAGTTAGTCGTTTTCTCGCTGGCGGTGGGACTGCTGCCTTATCCAAGCAAAGATATACCAGAGACAGTGTTATTTATATGTTGTTTATAGAAATAATTCAGTAAGTCTCGCTAACTGACTAGACACTAGAAGGGGGTCATTACCACTCTTCGACATTATTATACATGTAGCTCCTAAACGACGGCGCGGCCCACTATGAAACTTGGCATGAAGTTTAAGCATAATATAAGCTTTCTTTTCATGATCAAAAAAAAATTTTAAAAAAATGCGAACTTCATCAAAAATGAAACAAAAAACTTTTTTTTATTTTTTTTTTAGCAGTTAAAAACAAAATTAAAAATTCAAATTATGAGGATGCAAAGGTTATTAAATGTAGTATATAACTCAGTGTTCAATTTGTTCCAAAATTACTATATTACTCTGATAATGACATTCGAAGTAGTGCATACCTCACGTTTACTGAAATCTTCAGAGACCTATATTTTCAAAACTAGGCTTGCAAATGCAAAAATATTTCGCATCTGTGCCGAGGATATGTACAGGTATAACATACTAAAATATAAATGAAATCGGAATCCTGACCCTTTTTTCGTTGTCCGCTTCACGTGAAATGTCCCGTATATTAATACAGACATGTATTACCAAAACAAAAATCTCTTGCTTGGTTACGGTATTGTTCGAAGAGCGCATAATTATTATGGTGATGAAACTCAGAAAAAATGAGTGCCTAACAAATCTAATGTCGTCTGCCGACGGGCATCAGGGAGGAACCAAATAAAATATATTCTGTTATGTAGATTCAAGTAGTATATAATGGTAACTTTCTTTTGTAAATGTTTCCGTGTACACTCCCGTCTTTCGTGCTGTCACAGTATTTACTGCGCTAACTATCTTTTGCCTCCGCTATTCTGCAAGCGACAATAAATCGTAGTGCGCGTAGCAACTATTCTCGTTTGCGATATTATATCGCACTTTAAAAATCGCACCGAATAAAAATGGTAGTGCGCGCATAGCCTTATACTGAGACCGCTCGCAAAATTTGAAGATTTTTCAGTCGACAAAGTGCATCTTTTATTTTTGGATTTTATGAAATCTCGGATTTTTGCGAATAAACTAGAAACAATTCCTAAGCTCAAATTTAAGTTTATCATTGGTAAAATACAGATATAGCCACATCCAGAAAAAGCCATGAAAAGTTTAATGTAAAGAGTAATGGCCTGCCGGAGAAGGGGAGCGGAGGGGGGGGGGGTTGCTAATATTTTATTCAATACTTAATCGGAAGTTCGGAACTTGTCTTCCTTACAATCTAATAAAAAAACCACAACTCTGCAATAAATTCCTATTATTATTTTCAAACTAGTGGTTGCCCGCGATTCCGCCCGCGTATATGTCGGTTATCGCGGCAAAAAGTAGCCTATGTGTTATACTGATGTATAAGCTATATTACTGTAAAGTTTCATTCAAATCCGTTCAGTAGTCCATATGATCCATACTTACAAACTTTCGCGTTTATAATATAGATAGAATAGATCTATTACTAGCTTATGCCAGGCGGTTCTGCCCGAGTGTATGTCGGTTATGGCGGTAAAAAGTAGCTTATGTCCTTCGTTAAGAATTAAAGTATCTCTATGCCTTATAACATTGAAATCGGTGCAGCACTTTAGCCGTGACAGTTTAACAGACAGACAGACAGATTCCAGGGGGCATGACCCCCCCAAAATCGTACCCATGTAACTTTACCCAGCTACTAGAACCTGATTACCAAATAATATCATCCCAAAAGATTTACCAATAAAAAACAAAATACACACATCAAAAGTGTCTAGGGATCAAGCATTTTTATGCGGATTTCTTGAGGTTGAGATGTGGCTTTGGCCCTGGCCTGCTCAGTCGCCAGACTTGAACCCGATTGAGCATGCATGGGATATGCTACAGAGAAGAGCTCTGCCGAATATGGAGGGTATCCAGTCGCAAGAAGACCTTTTTTTGTTGTTGCAACGAACATGGGCGGCCATTCCACAGCGTGATTTGGATGAACTCATTTTGAGTATGCCAAACCGATGTTCTTGTGTTAGTGTTCGCGGTAGAAACACGGATTATTAATTGTTTAAGTTACCTAATAAAATTTTAAAGAAAACTGTTATTTCAGTCTTTTTTTCGAACTTTAATGTTAGTGGTTCAAATGTCAAAAATCCTTTTATTAGGAAAATGGCAAATTTCTTTATTAATGCAAGGTGACTTGGTTTATCGTTACTGTGACAAACGAAAACACTTTATTTGATGAATCCTTAAAGAAAATTTTAATTAATATCAATCAGGAGAAAAGTTATTGCAAAAATATATGTTGATCCCTAGACACATATGTTGATCCCTAGACACTTTTGATGTGTGTATATCTCTTTGTTTTTAATGTATGCAATAAAATTGTATATTGTGCAATAAAGTCTTTACTGGACTTAAATTGATTATAAATATTAGGTCTTTACCTATGAAATTGCCGTTATTCAGTACTGGTCATTTCAAATAAAAAAAAGTTTGTAATGGTTCTGTATTCTAAATTCAAATTAATTTTGTTTTAAAACCATGACTTTCTATTTACAAACTCAGTCTTTTGTTTTTTGATTAGTGTTGTATTTTCATTACATTTGAACATTTTTCGTCATAATGGATACTTTAAAAATTCGTGTAATTATGGAATATGAGTTCCGTCGTTGCACCAACGCGACACAAACGGCACGTAACATCAAAAACGTTTACGGAGAGAACTGTACAAACGAACGCACAACCCTTTATTGGTTTTCCCGGTTCCGTTCTGGAAATTTTGACTTGAAAAATGAAACTCGTAGTCGTCCGGAGACTTTGGTTAACAATAATGAATTAAAAGCGATTGTGGAAGCTGACGAAACTCAATCTACAGCTGAGCTAGCAGCAGCTTTTAATGTACGCATCAAAACAATATTGATCCATTTGCGACAAATTGGCAAGGTAAAAAAGCTTCATAGATGGGTGCCCCACGACTGGCGGCAGCGACTGGAGCGGAGATTGCTCCGCTCCCCACTCCAACACCCCTGCCTGGCCCCTCCACATCTGCCCCCTCCAATGAGGGTTGGCAGGTAGTCAGGGGGGAGAAAAAGTCCAAGAAGGCCAAGAAGCGGGCCAAGAAGGCTGCCCAAAAGGCGGCCTCTGGCCCGCAGTCGTCGACGGTGGCCCGGACCACTCCGAAGAAGCCGCGGAAGCTGCAGCCGCCTAAGACCGCGGCTGTAGTAGTCACGGTGTCACCGGAGGCGGCTAGTGTGTGACTGTCCTACGCGGCCGTCCTAAGACGGCCCGGGACTGTCTCGCCCAAGATTTTGGAGCGGCAGGGGTCCGCTTGCGCCTCGCCCAGACGGGAGCTCGGATCCTCGAGTTCCCTGGGGCCGATGGCGCAAAGACGGCGGACACCTTCGCCGAGAGGCTGCGGGAAGTATTTTCCAACACGGATGGTGTCAAGGTCGCCAGGCCCACAAAGTGCGCGGAGCTGCGCATTTCGGGCCTGGACGACTCCGTCACTGTGGATGATGTCCGCGTTGCTATAAGGGAGAAGACCAAGTGCAACGCGGACAACATCAGGGTGGGCACCATCCGCCCCGGTCCGGGAGGACTTGGCGCTGTCTGGGTCAGTTGTCCCGTGGCGTCAGCCAAAGTTTTGGACGACGCCGGCAGGCTGCTCATCGGTTTCGTGAGCGCCAGGATCACAGTCCTGGCTGCGAGACCGATGAGGTGTTTCAAATGCCTGGCCGCGGGATACACCCGAGTGAAGTGTGACAGCTGCTTCGACTGCAGTGGACTTTGCTTCCGCTGTGGTCGACCGGGGCACAGGGCGGCAGAGTGCTCTGCCGCCCCCCACTGCCCTATGTGTGCGGCGGGCAATAAGCCTGCCAATCACCAGATGGGGAAGGGGGGCTGCAAGCCTTTCCGCGCTTCTCGGCAGACGTCGGGGGCTAGCCTAGCGACCCAGGCTGCCTCTGACGTTGCCCATTCGTCAACATTGACGCCAATGGAGGGGGTTGTAGAAACGATCCAGTAATGGATCAAATCTGCAACCTCCTTGTCCAGACGAACCTGAACCACTGTGCCGCGGCGCAGGATCTCTTCCTGCAAACCATGGCGCAGTGGTCAATAGGTGTTGCCGTAGTCGCGGAGCCCTATTTCGTTCCTCCCCGTCCAAACTGGATGGGTGAGTGGGACGGCTCCGTGGCAGTCGTCGGTTCCGCGGCGGCTTATTCCCCGCCCTTGTCGCTTAAAGACAAGGGCTCTGGATATGTTGCTGCCGAGTGGGGGGGGATAACCGTTTACGGTGTGTACTTCTCCCCCAACCGGAGTTTGAGCGACTTCGAGGTCTACCTTAACAGCTTGGAGACCTCGATGCGGCGATTAGCGTCTGGGCACGTCCTCGTGCTGGGGGACTTCAACGCAAAATCCATTGCGTGGGGGTCCCCCGGGACGGACGCCAAGGGCGAAGCCGTTGAGGAGTGGGCGGCTTCGGTGGGCCTCTGTTTGTTGAACAGAGGCTCCACCAACACGTGCGTGCGACAGCAAGGGGGGTCGATAGTGGACCTTTCGTTCGCTACCCCTGCTCGGTTCGCTCCTGACCCTACCCTGCTGAGGTCGAGACGCTGGGATCATTTATATATCCGGTTCGAGCTCTCCCGGTCCCAGGGCCCCAGTAGGGGTCACACGGCGCGGCATTCATCCCGCTTTCCGCGGTGGGCTGTCGCCAAGCTCGATAGGGACCTACTAGAGGAGGCGGCCATCTTCACGAGCGGTTCAATCTTGGCTGTCTCCGCAGGCCCCGACCGAGGAGGTCGGCGTGGACGTGGGGGCTGGCCGTTTTCGCGATGCGCTTACGAAGGTTTGCGATACGGCCATGCCTCGCGTCCAAGGTCGTCGGCCTCCACGGAAGGAGGTCTACTGGTGGTCCCAGGAGTTGGCGGACCTCCGTGCGGCTTGTACTCGTGCCCGGAGGTCCTACACCCGCAGCAGGCGACGTCACCGTGGAAACGGTGGCGGGGACCAACTTCATGAGGAGTACCGCGAATCGCGGAAAACTCTGAAGCTGGCCATTTGCCGCGCCAAAGAGGTAAAAAGAAAGGAGATGCTGGAGAGTCTCGACCGTGACCCCTGGGGTCGCCCATACCGTGCGGTGCGTCAGAAGCTCCGCACGTCGGCCCCCCCCCTTACCGAGACTCTCCAGCCCAGCTTCCTGCAGGAAGTGGTCGAGGGCCTTTTCCCTGAGCGGGCGCAGCACACACCCCCGTCGATGGCCTATGCGGTCATAGACGACGGGGGTAGAGAGGACGATGTGCCGCCCGTTAGGGAATCGGAGGTTGGGGCGGCTGTTCTTCGGATCCGTTCCAAGAACACCGCCCCCGGGCCGGACGCGGTTCCAGCCCGAGTGATGGCCCGAGCCCTCGACCATATGTCGGACCGCCTCAGGGAAGTGCTGGACGCTAGCCTGGCGTCCGGACACTTCCCTGAGTGCTGGAAATGCGGGAAGCTGGTCCTGTTGAGGAAGCCGGGACGGCCTGCCGATTCGGTCGCGGCCTATAGGCCCATCGTGTTGCTGGACGAGGCGGATAATCTTTTTGAGAGGATACTCTCTGCCCGCATCGTCCGGCACCTCTGCGAGGTGGGGCCCGACCTGTCGGACGCCCAATTCGGATTCCGAGAGGGGCGTTCGACGGTCGATGCCGTGATGCGCCTTCGGGCCGTGACCGAAGAGGCAGTGAGCTGTGGCGGCGTGGTGTTGGCGGTGTCCTTGAAAATCGCCAACGCCTTCAATAGTCTGCCATTTAGCTGCATCAGGGAAGCACTCCACTATCACGGGGTGCCAGAGTACCTGAGGCGGCTAGTGGCAGACTATCTAGAGGAGCGTACCGTCGTGTACGAGGACCGAGAGGGCGTCTTGAGACGGCGACCCATGTCGTGCGGCGTTCCGCAGGGGTCTGTCCTTGGACCACTCCTGTGGAACGTGGGGTTCGACTGGGTCCTTCGAAGTCGTCTGCCCTCCGGGCTGGGCGTAATTTGTTACGCCGATGACACATTGGTCACAGCCCAGGGAGCGAACTTCCAAGAGGCGGCGTGCCTGGCCACCAGGGGAGTTTCTCTGGTGGTCGGGCGCATCGAGGCGCTGGGCTTACGGGTGGCCCTGGACAAGACGGAGGCCCTTTTGTTCCATGGGCCCCGTCGTGGTCCACCCGCCGGCGCCTCCATAGAGGTCAACTCGGTCCTCGTACCGGTTCGGGCCCAGATGAGGTATCTGGGCCTGATACTCGACGGTAGGTGGCTCTTCGACGAGCACTTCCGACAGCTTGGTCCGAAGCTGCCTCCGCCCTTGGGCGACTTTTGCCCAATTTGGGTGGAGCCAGCATCGCAACGCGACTCCTGTACACGGGGGTTGTCCGGTCGATGGCGCTGTATGGTGCACCGGTGTGGGTGGCGGCTCTGACTGCCCTAAATAAGGCCCGCCTCTGGCGGCCTCAGAGGGTTTTGGCAGTCAGAGCCATACGCGGATACCGCACGGTGTCGACCGAGGCGGCCTGCGCCCTGGCCGGAACACCCCCGTGGGATTTGGAGGCGGAAGTGCTCGCCGAAGTTTATCGACGGGTGGCTGAATATCGGGCGGAGTATGGCTATCGCCCTCCGCCCGAAGAGGTACGCGAGTGGCGTGAAGCCGCCCGTCGAGCCACGATGGCTCGCTGGTCGTTCCGGCTGGAGACTCCACGCGCTGGCTTTGCCGCCGTGGAGGCTCTCCAGCCGGTCATCCTCGAGTGGGCAGGGCGGCAGCACGGGACCCTTTCCTTCCGACTGACGCAGGTCCTTTCCGGGCATGGTTGCTTCGGGAAGTACCTGCACTCGGTCGCTAGGAGGGAATTGAGTCCCGCCTGCCACCACTGCGACTGCAGTGAGGACTCGGCCCAGCATACGCTGGTGATCTGCCCTGCATGGGCGTCGCAGCGCCGGGCCCTCACTGCAGTCATCGGAGGAGATCTCTCGCTACCGGCCGTCATACGCTCCATGGCCGGTAGCGATAGCAGTTTTACCGCGGTCTCAACCTTCTGCGAAGATGTAATCTCGCAGAAGGAGGTGGCGGAGAAGGCCCGGGAGGACGATGTCCACTCGGACCCAATCCGCCGCCGGCGAACCGGGCGGCGGAGGCGCGCCTATCAGCGCCTCATGCCGCCCTGAGTGTGGCCGCGGATGGTCGGGACGGGCTTTCCCCTCCATCCGCTCTAGTGGCCTCCCGCGAGGGGGCGACGTACGCGTGTGCCGTACGTCGCCTAATTGAGAGGATACCAGCAGACGGTGCCCGCTTCTGTGCGGGCAGGCGCTGGGAGGGGTCCGGATGTGTTAATAACTGCAGTTCCCGGACTCCTCCCTTCACAGGCGCAGAGTGGCACACCGTGTGGTTTTAGTCGGTTCGAGTCCGACACACCACCCCGCCGCAAGCCCCGGTGGGGTGACGGTCCGAGGGGATTTCCACACGTTAAAAATTAACAATCGCCAGCACAACGTACGCGTCGAGACCTGCCTTGCGCTGCTCTACAGGCAAAGAAATGAAGGAATTTTGAAACGAATTGTTACGTGCGACGAAAAATGGATTCTGTTCGACAATCGAAAGCGCTCAGCAAGTTGGTTAGACACTGGTTCAGCACCAAAGCAATGCCCTAAACCAAAAACGACCCCTAAAAAGGTGATGGTCACTGTTTGGTGGTCTAGTGCGGGTGTGATTCACCACAGCTTTTTACAAAACGGCATAAGCATTAATGCAGATGTGTACTGTGAAGAACTGGAGAGAATGATGGAGAAGCTTGCACATCTGCAACCAGCTTTGGTCAATCGGTCGTCCCCACTGCTACTTCACGACAACGCGCGACCCCATACTGCGCAACAGACAGTCTCCAAGCTGGAAGAGCTGGAGTTGGAAGCTCTCCCTCATCCGCCATACTCACCAGACCTTGCACCAACCGACTATTACTTTTTCCAAAATTTAGACAACTTTTTAGTGGGTAAAAAATTCAATTCCCGAGAGGCAGTACAAAATGCCTTTGAAGAGTTTGTTGCCTCCCGTCCAGCTGATTTTTTACAAGAAGGGCATCAATAAACTGCCAATGCGTTGGCAAAGATGCGTCGATTGCATGGGTGTTTACTTCGAATAACAGAAATAAAAAAGATTGAAAAAATAAGTACTTTCACTTATTGCATACAAAACGGCAATTTCATAGGTAAAGACCTATTATTAGTGACTCCCCCTCAAAATTTTAGGCTGCGACCGCTCCTGAATACGGGACTAACATTCAACTTTTTTTTTCAGAGAAAAGAATACGTTAGGTATGCTAAAGTTTTTCCATTATCCGAAGCTTTGGACTTCAAACTACCTTCGAAATGGTACAGACGAGCTGTGGGTGGTCTCGAAATAGTATTCGGATTGGCTCTTGCGCTTCTACCTAGTCGTAAGTATATTATAATATGTACTAGCTGACCCACGCAGCTCCGTCTGCGTCCTCTATTGCCCGTAGCGTGATGTTATACCGCGGAAACAAGAAACAAATTGGTTTCCAATAAAAAAGGTTAAAGTGAGCCAACGTTAAAAGATCACAGACAAACTTTTTACGGGGAACAATTCTTTCTTACATTATTTTCGGGAATCTTTCACTATTTACGTGATGATATATCGATTAGCCTTGATCGATAAATGGGCTATCTAACGCTGAAATAATTTTTCAAATCGGACCAGCAGTTTCTGAGATTAGCGCGTTCAACCAAACAAACTCTTCAGCTTTATATTATACCTAAGTACCTACCTATAGATTTTTTATAGATTTCTTTGCACATCAGTCGTAGATGGCATCGGTCTATCA
The DNA here is from genome assembly GCA_949125395.1 of Diaphora mendica. Lineage (NCBI taxonomy): Eukaryota > Metazoa > Arthropoda > Insecta > Lepidoptera > Erebidae > Diaphora > Diaphora mendica. Next base: position 22,189,126 of record OX421316.1, on the reverse strand, counting down.
GAGCCATATGAATTAGTATTATTAAGGTATTCAAATATTCTCTCATTTGCCTAATATGACGTGAACTAACAATAGAAACGGGATTCGGTGGTAAACTTGGCTACTCTCTATACGTGCCTTTGAAATATGGGTGTATTTGATGATCTAAATGTTGCGCGACGAATGCATGAAAATTAAGATTCGGTTTTACTTATGTATTTGCGCAGTAATCGAATAATGAACAACAATGTGAAAAAATTATTCTTTAATTTAGACCTAAGGACCTACTCAGTTACTACACAAAATAGGTTCTGATTCTATTAATAGACACACGTTGTTTCATGTATTCTAGCTGAAAGCAATCACTGATTGCTTTCAGCTAGAATACATGAAACAACGTGTGTCTATGTCTGAACCTCGAGGTTTCACTCAAATTTATTTCAAGAAATTGAAATGACATTATAGTAACGAACATATTTCAGCAGTATTTAAACTACTAAAAAAATGTATTATTATAATCTGATTAATCAGAGTTTAGAAGTAGGTATTGTGATCTACTCTCGAGACTAAGTTGAAATGCTCATTTTTCTTTTGCAGATAAAATTAAGAATACAGCAAACATAGGGCTGTTATTATTGATGATATTGGCAGCATATTCTCACGTGATGGTTGGCGATCCATTCGACCGATGTGCGCCAGCGTTGGTGTTCTTCTTTATGCTCAGTGGACGTCTCGTCGTCTGGTGAGCTTCTTCAAATAGCTAGTTTTATATTTATTTACCGACTTAATATTTAGGAAGCATAAATAGTTTAAATAATTCAGTAAGCCTGCGAGTGATTCTGCACGTGGGAAGTCACTGATGACGTCAATGTTACTTATTTGTTTTGGTTCAGTCTCAAAAACAGACAAAATAAAATAAAAAATGTAGTACTCGCATGGTTCAATACTGTCAAAATAACCGCTTGAAATGGTTACACATGAGCTTAGCCATTTGGAATGCACATTAAAAAGCTCATAGAACATGTGACTACTACTTATTTAATTTGAATACCTAAAGGTGCTCCCACACAGCAGTTATATAATGTTGGAGAATGTTGGATAACATATTTTAACAAATTGTAACAAAAGTTATAAAATGTTACTGATGTTATACAACATCATGTATAACAACATATAACATGTTGTAGCAAATGTTATCGTGTTACACCTCAGATTACAAAAGAAAGCCAGATGGAACGTTCTTGTCAAATAACATTGATTTATTTTAGTTGCGTGAGAGCCGGTGCGACACTGTAGGAACACGTACATCTTACCTTATCTTACCATACGCAGTAAAAAAATCCCTATTTTTTTGATAAATAGTAAGATTGAAAAAAGAGTATTTTAATATTAAAGAACTTTAAATATTAAGGATTTTTTTTCAGTTACTGTTACATACTATGCAAACTCTCGGCAATATTTATTTTGTACTAACTTTTTATAAAATTGTCGTTTTGCGTGTAAATTTCGTGTAAAAATTATAAAAAGCTAAAAAAAATACTTTACCAAAAGTACTTGTAATGTATGATTAATATTTTTTTTTAATATTCTGCGGTTATATGATAAGTACCTGGGAATCAAGTTTTGTACTATCGATCATTCAATTCGTTAAAGAAATAAAAATAAGACACAGAACAGCTATTTTTAGAAATATCCACAAATTGTTCGTAAGTAATAATTATCAGAAATAATTGTATGAATCACCAAAGAATGTTTTCAGATGGTTTGGAACCAAGCCCCTAAATATAGAAATGAAGTTCACTAATGTCTGGACTAACAAGTAATAATTTCCCTAATTATAGGGAAAAAAATAGACAAAACTGGTATCACAATCGAACTACGGTTGAGGTTTTGTGTTCCGACACAACAATATAATTATCGGGTAAATAAATAATTATAGCAACTAAATAATATGTATTTACCTGTGAAAATATATTCCATCTTCTTTTTTTTTTGTTTTCGGGAACTACTCTTACAGTGTTTAATGATGCAAGACGGCATTTTGAAAATAAAATAAACAAACACTCGTGACGTAAACACAATATGGCGGTTTGTCAAACAATGCCGCGAGAATGTATTCGCTTTCTAATTTATAATTACTTTGTAGATTCATTGTCGTGTTCTTTACGGTCTATCTGGCTTTCTTTTGTAATCTGAGTGTTACACAATGTTTTATAACTGCTGTGTGGGAGCACCTTAAGGTATGATGTACTGTAACATAAAACGTAATTTATATCGTTTGCATTTGTTTATATAAAATATTCATTAATTCGGTATTTATTAAACATTTAAGGATCTCCCTTTTTAAATCAGATTGTTAGTATTTCCATCCACGAAACCTATTTGTTTTTGTCATCATAATCATCATCAGCCCCTTGCAGTCCACTGCTGGACATAAGCCTTAGTTAGTTATTTGTATTATATGTGCATAAATATTATAAAATCATAATATAGAATATTTTCTACGCTTATTTGTTCTATTATGAAACAACACAGATTTTGTAATACCTATATAATATTCTTAACCAATTCAATACCTGGACCAAAGGAAATACCTTGAAACTTCGATAGCAACGGTTTGTGTGTAACTAATAAAAACATTTTGTTGTATAATAGGTACGCACAAAAAATGCAAAACGTCCCGTAGAGCACATTCCTAAAGAATTATTCGTTACGAATGTGCTCTGAAAGATACTTCTGGTGATTAAAAACTTTAAAAAGCATGCACAACAAAGATATAGTCTCTAATATAGTCTCTAGTAGGTATATCAGCATCTTTGATGTTAAGGGTAATGCACCTTGGACCAATTTTTATATGTGATATAAACAAGAGTTACGAAATAAAATTAGTGTTATCGCGCCATTCTGGCATTGCCTGGCAACCGGCCAGAGAATCCGCAATGACGAACCACAGTGTCGCGCAAATAATACATTTTCCACACCAATGAGACTAAATATGTGTATATTAGCATACTTAATTAATAATCAAAATTGGGGTTTAGATGTCGTCCACAAATACAAAAAAGGTTAGAATGAACATTATTCACTGGAAATTTTAAAATATTTATTTCTTGTAAATAAAATAAAACTCGTGAAAGCAAACTATTTATATCTTCTCTGGGCGAGTGCCTCGGGTTTCAAGATCGCGGCAATGTTCCATGGTGGTATTGTGAATATGTGTAGGTTCTCAATATAGAAAATATCAACTTTAAATTAATAACTAACATTTTTCAGGTATCAGATAAGCCGTCGAGAGGAAGTAGAGCAATCGGCGGCGACACAGAACGGGAATGGGCTCAAGAGAGAATAACTTGTTTAAAAAAAAAAAAACTTGAAGAGAAATCCCAGTGCTTTGATGTAGTGTTGACATTATCAGTTAGTTTAATATACCGAATGTGATTTGAGATCTCTCTCCAAAATGACGCGATGAGAGCTGTTATACTAGTCCTATTTATTGCTGTATAGTAATTAATCACACTGTGATTGTATTCTAGAGAAACCTGCGAATTACATTATATTCATCAGCCTATTAATTTTTAAACATCATAAGTTCTATTGAAGTCGCGACCTTCAGATTATTTAAATATAGAACAGACACGATTTAGTTCATACTATTTCTCTAGGCGACTATGCGTCTTCAATAAATTTGTTAATTGTACCTAAAAGTGATATTAATTTAAGCGATACATGCTAGGTTCATTTTGTAAGTGTGTGTTGTGTATGTGTGTCATGTGTATGGAGATTTTTAATGATAGGTAACTGCCACTACTTATTGATACATAGAACAATATTTATTGCACTGGAAATCCATTGTTAACAGATACACCATTACGTTTAATATTATTTGCTCAATCATACCACAATACAAAATAACTTCCAAGCTTTTTAATATTTAGTTTTAAATTATATTATATCTCCATAATGATAATTACTAATTAAGGAACGACAATCAGCCTGCCAATCGTAAGCTGATCATAGGCCTTTCCCAATTTGAAAGCACCGTGAACATACAAACGAAAGGACGTACATTATACAAGCGACCTCAACAAGGATAATACGGTGTATTTTTTGGTTTAAAAAATTGGGAAACGCTAAAAAATCATAATTTATGTAAAATATCTTTAGACATTTTGAAGTTTACTAAAATAGTTTTATTAAATGGTATGTAAGTAATAAAAAAATTGTGAAATGTGTGTCTCGAGTGATAATTTAATGAATAAATGACAAGTTTAGTGTATCGATTTTATTTTCATTTCAATATACCTAAATATACGCTCGAATTATCTAGGTTTATTATCTGAATAAAGTGAGAACACTTCATAATTTATTACGATAATGTGAACATCGGCACATCTTCAGTTTTCGGTTAAAATTTGTTATAAATATTTTAAAAACAACGATATGAATTTTTACCTTTTTACAGATAATACAATAATAAAACTATTAAATAATATGCTGAGAACTGTTATGATACTACAGTCTTCCATAGACAATTTGAAGTTCCGATTTAAGCCAAATGTCTATGAGAGTTAAATAGTGGTTGCGTAGGTGTAATTCACTTTTCGCATGACGGTGTAAGATGAGCTTAGATCGTGATTAACACGTCTGGTTCAATATTCCCACTGATCCAATTAATTTCCAGAAATTCTACTAGGTATTTAATAATGAAAGTAATTCCAAGATCTCATAATAATGTAAATGACAGTAAAAAGTTATCGGACATCTAAGTCGGCTTCTTATTGTATTATCCTAATCCAAAGACTTAGAATGGTTTCACACAATTTATTAGCATTACTAAAAGTATATTACATGTATACATATTATATATTTCTGCTAAGGCAGTAACAATAAAACTATTATATTTTTAACAACATCGTAATTAGTATCACTGCAATGTAAGCGTAAAAATATATTTATAATATTATGTTTATGATTGTAAGCTTTCCGCGTTGTATATAAAGTACCTAAATTATGATAATAATTAATATACGATCTATACATATTCATAGAATTCATATGCAACTCAATGTTTGCTTTCAAGCAGGATCGCGGCCAGTTTGGAGCAATTCTAAGGCGTTCTTTAAGTTTCCGATCGCTGTTTTAATGTCGTCGTAGTTTAGGGCGCTACTGGCCCATTTGCAGTACTTTTGCGCTTTAGCAATTTGATCTGGCGTGAGTTGCGTCGTAGAAGAAATATCACCATAATAAGTAGAGGGCTGCGCCGGTTGTGGTTGCTGTGACGGATCATAAGGTACGAAACCACCTGGATTTGGATCTGGCGTGTATGGTACCGGTGGAAGTTGTGAGGCCGCTTTCATTGCAGCGTTAGGATCAGGCAAAGAATTGCTAAAGCTGGATGGTGCAACAGGCGGTGTTGATGGAGTTACTGTAGGGAAAACTTGAGGCTGTGTTGGCTCAGGAGCTGGCTGGCTGTCACTTTTTGGGTCTTCCGTATTTTCTCCTCCATCTTCAGATTGCATTGGCCCTGAAATTTATTAACTGTTGTCACATTCTTACATTTTATACAAATAACAAGTGAAGACTGAAGTATCACCAAATACAATAGCTTAACCTTAAAAAACAGATCAGATCCCATATTCTGGTCTATGATTTCACCTAGATCACTTCTAGCACGTAAATTCTATCAAAAAAAGTAATGAAATTATTAGTTTCACAGTTTTTTTTGGAGAAACTCGTTAAAAATATTTAGAGAGTTAGTAAACAAAACACGTTTTGAAATAAATTATCGTAGTATCACGCATGCATAGATTTATCAGCAAGAACTAGCTAGATGATGAAGATACTTTTATACAGTACAAATATGCTATGGGCATTTCCGCTCGTCTGTTTATGGAGGAAGGAGAACGTTCTGAGACCTTCGGCACCTAAGGCGTTTGCGATACCAGGCCTGGTGGACCGCGAGAGTTCTACACCTCTCTTGGTCCAGATACCCTTTTTCCTTTGCGAGCATACTTGCTTGCAGAAGGAGATGGCGGAGTTTCACGCGCTATCGCTCCGTACCATGGCTGCGATCACGTTACTAAGCGAGAGACATCCCACTCCGATGGCCGCCATGAGTTCACGTTCTGCTCCGCCCACGCCTGGCATTCTGCCAGGGTGTGGAGCGCCACATTCACGGACCGGCCATCGCTGTGGTGGCACTCACGTTGGCTCCTTTCGGATCAGACACATATGATCTTTTCAGCATCCTTACTCAGTGATCATCTGCATCAGCCGGTATGAGATGATATCATGATTCCTCTCGAGTCAATGCTCCATAACGGGTTTTACCGCTGCAATAACATCGTGCCCGAATACCTGAACCCCCAAGAATACTCATGAGGTCATTGAAATAATAGAGTCAGAACCTTCGTAATCACTACATAGTATAAAACAAAGTCGCTTTCTCTGTCCCTATGTCCCTTTGTTTGCTTAAATCTTTAAAACTACGCAACGGATTTTGATGCAGATTTCTTTAATAGATAGAGTAATTCAAGAGGAAGGTTTTTAGGTATAATAAATGCATAATATAGTATGGAAACACTATTAATTTTCGAGGTTTCTAATGTGATGTAGTAAATAAACACATTATTTTGCGCTTACATTGCAAGCGCTGGTTGCACCCTACGAGATAGATCAAAATAATGTTCTACAGTATTGTACATCTTAAAAAGTACTACAAAAAAGTCCGCGACGGTATAGGTCTATCTCTTAGGGATAACCCACAACAACCATTTTTTATTCCTTTCTTTTTACGAGAAATAATGGCTTATTTACGAAGTGATTTTAAGCAATACAGAATGAATCCTCCGGATGCCAGAATGAATTAAGTAAATTAAATACATTGTGCGTTTAATTTAGATCAAAATGGCCCTTTACAGTATCTAATTTAAATGAATATATTCGAAGATATTACAGAGTTAAAATGCACGAATCGTGTCGTCGGCGGGGGCATCTGAAATCCACCCGTGCCAAGCCGGGGCGGGTCGCTAGTCAGTAATAAAAAATAATGAAATGATAAGCACCTAAAAAGGAATGAAGAAGGAAATAAACTACGCACACAAACAACACTACGGCAATACTTTTGCCAAATTACACTTTTGATTCTGCCATTTTCTACCTAACACTAGATTCAAAGATCCTTTTAATAATACCTGGTACTGGTGTCTCTCCATTTTTGAGACAATTATGAATATAAGCGGCCTTCCACTTAGCATACTTCCTGTTCTGAGCAGCTTCATCAGTGAGTTCACCAAAAGTGCAGAGTACGTCATAAATCATGCCTGCCGTGTAGAAGGCTTTTACAATATTCCTAAAACAAAAACATACATTATTTTTCTATAACGAGTGTTATAATTTTATTAGTAGAGACCGGATTATATGCAACATAAAAAGCTTGTTATATGCATGGAAAATGCTTGAAATATGCACCAAAAATTGGCAAAATATGCATGAGAAGTGGCAAACTAAATGACTAATTTTAGGAATAAAAAAAAACTTCGTTTAAAAAAACCGACTTCAAAAACTAAAAAGTATAAAATAACTTAATTTGTATGTGCTACCTACTCGCCGCGCGTGACTTTGCGCGGGATAGCTGCTCTTCGCGTTGAACAAAACAACCGAAGCGTCGTTGAAGTTCGTTTTTTTTTTTTTTTTGTTTTTTTTATATGTTTGGCCCGCCAAAATGACTCTACTCTGCCTGATGGAAAGCATAAGCAGAATCCACTGTCACTGTATATCGGTTATCGCTGCAAATAGTAGCCTATGTGTTATTCTGATGTATAAGCTATATTATTGTAAGGTTTCATCCAAATCCGTTCAGTAGTTTTGCGTGAAAGAGTAACAAACATCCATCCATCTATCCATACTTACAAACTTTTTTTTTTTTTATGAATTCCCCGCCAAAATGACTCTACTCTGCCATACTCACTGTTTATAATATTAGTAGGATTAACACTTATATTTTGTGACTAAAATATGCTATACTACTGAGGATGGCTTAAATACACACATCAGAAGTGTCTAGGGATCAACATATATTTTTGCAATAACTTTTCTCCTGATTGATATTAATTAAAATTTTCTTTAAGGATTCATCAAATAAAGTGTTTTCGTTTGTCACAGTAACGATAAACCAAGTCACCTTTGCATTAATAAAGAAATTTGCCATTTTCCTAATAAAAGGATTTTTGACATTTGAACCACTAACATTAAAGTTCGAAAAAAAGACTGAAATAACAGTTTTCTTTAAAATTTTATTAGGTAACTTAAACAATTAATAATCCGTGTTTCTACCGCGAACACTAACACAAGAACATCGGTTTGGCATACTCAAAATGAGTTCATCCAAATCACGCTGTGGAATGGCCGCCCATGTTCGTTGCAACAACAAAAAAAGGTTTTCTTGCGACTGGATACCCTCCATATTCGGCAGAGCTCTTCTCTGTAGCATATCCCATGCATGCTCAATCGGGTTCAAGTCTGGCGACTGAGCAGGCCAGGGCCAAAGCCACATCTCAATCTCAAGAAATCCGCATAAAAATGCTTGATCCCTAGACACTTTTGATGTGTGTATATGCAAATGCATATAATCCGGTCCCTATTTTTTAGAATATAATCTTTTTTATATACTTGTTTTGCTACAAATGTAATAAACTGAACTAATTAGACGTTGGTTTTGGCTGTTTAAAATTTGATAAAAAAATTACTCGATTGTAAGTAAAATGCTACTCAAAAGAGGTAACATCAGTGTATGTACAATAAAAAATAAATAAAAAAGTTTTTTTAATTTAAACGGTTTTATCGAAAATAATGTACTAAAAGGTAAAAAATAAAAATAAATTGTCTGATAAAAAATTAAATCGTTGGGCGTAGCGTAAACTGAGTTGACTTGATGGAAACACGGGCCCAACGATTTTATTTTTTAACAGACAATTTATTTTTATTTTTTACCTTTTAGTACATTATTTTCGATAAAACCGTTTAAATTAAAAAAACTTTTTTATTTATTTTTTATTTTCAAGTTTTTAGTTTTTCGTAGTATTAGTAGTATCAGTAGTTCACTATGAAAAATTAATAAAACCTACGTTATCCGCCATTTTGTAGCGTCCGCCATCTTGTATTTCAATTTTTTATAGTATATTGTATTCTGCTTGTTGAGCCCTTTTATTTGATACCCATATTGATGGGATTGATAAAACCTACGTTATCCGCCATTTTGTATCGGCCGCAATCTTGGATTTCATTTTTTTATAGTATATTGTATTCTGCTTGTTGAGCCCTTTCATTTGATACCCATATTGATGGGATTAATAAAACATAAATTATCCGCCATTTTGTAGCGGCGGCCATCTTGAATTTATAATGATAATGAATAAACATAATTGTATTGTCACCAAAATCCAAAGTGTATACAAAATTTCAGATTAATCGGTTGACAGGAAGAGGGTGAAATTAGAATTACTTAATTTGACCCAAGAATAATAAATAAATAAAACAAACGGGGTGAGCTAAATAAAACCGTTTAAAAATTAAGATATAGGTATAGTCCGAACCAAACTTTATGGCGTTTCTGAAGTTAGACGGCCAACTTCAGGTGTGCGCAGGTACAGTTAAGTCGAAAATAATTAGATGATTGGATATAAAATTATAATATGGAATTTATTATTACATGTATTAGGCAGTGGTCCGACCGCCGGCGAGAAAGCAACTAACTCGGCGATTTTTTCGCCCAAGAAACGTACAATAAATATAAATTCCGTGTAAACGAAAGAGATGCATATAGTAATAGCTGCTCTCCGACTGTTCACACTGCCGGCGACGACTCGCTTTACTAGTCTTGTAGCTGAGCCAATTGGGCGTAGCCACGGTGGGGCGCTCGCCCCACCCTGGCTCTGACTTTTAAGGTGCCTTTTTTTACGTATGGGAACTCCCACGGGCCGTCAGACTAACTAAACCCACGCGGTGTGCCACTCTGCAGCTGAGAAGGGTGGGATCCGGGAACTGCTGTTATTAACACATCCGACCCGGCCCAGCGCCTGCTCGCTCTAAAGGGAACACCGTCAGCTGATCTGCTTTATAATTAGGCGACGTACGGCACACGCATACGTCGTCCCTTCGCGGACTCAGTTCCCTCCTAGCGACCAAGTACAGGTACTTCCAGAAGCAATCGCGCCCGGAAAGAACCTGCGTCAGTCGGAAAGAAAAGGTCCCGTGCTGCCGCTCTGCCCACTCGAGGATGACCGGCTGAAGGGCGAAAGCCGTTCTCCGCCCGGAAGTCAGTCGTTCGCCGATAAATTTCGGCAAGCACTTCCGCCTCCAAATCCCATGGGGAAGTTCCTGGCAAAGGCGCACACCGCCTCGATCGATAAGTGCGGTTACCGCGTATGGCTCTGTAGGTGTATCTGTCTACGGGTATTGGAGTTTATGAAATGCGTAGAATATAGTTTTACAAACGTTCATGTAATCACACACTTTACAATAGTTTTACACAAGGTATTTACACGTAAGAGGAGAAGTTAGACATGCACAAAGACAACAAAAGTATAGCAAGAGTATAGCGAAAATAGAAATAAGAATATACAAATAAAATTGGTATAGCGGTAAGGGTCAAGCGATACGTATTATAGCGAGCTACGAAGAACTAGCGCGGAGTGTATCGGGTGCGAGCAGACAATGCACTGACTGGTGGCAGTAGACTTAAACCGAAGCGGCGCGCGCGGCGCCGAGTAGATCCGATGATTGCCGACAGCCACACCTCCGCTAGACAGCTGTTCATCTACAGCTCTGACCGCCAATATGCTCTGGGGACGCCAGAGGCGCGCCCTTTTGCACATACAGTGCTATCTACCGGACGACCCCCATGTAGAGCCGTCTTGTTGCGACGCTGGTTCCACCCAAATTGTGCAAAAGTCACCCAAGGGCAAATGCAGTGTCGACCAGCTTTGGAGCAAGCTGTCTAAAGTGCTCGTCGAAGAGCCATCTACCGTGGAGGATCAGGCTTTATCTGGGCCCGAACCGGTATGAAGACCGAGTTGTCCACGATGGAGGCGCGGGGGGTGCGGCCCACCCGTAAGCCCTGAGCCTCAATGGGCCTAACCACCATAGAAACGCCCCTGGTGGCCAGGCGTGCCGCTTCTTGGAAGTTTTCCCCCTCCGGGCCGTGACCAAAGCGTCATCGGCGTAACAAATTACGGCCAGCCCATGTGGGAGACAACTTCGACGGACCCAGTGGATATGCTACGTTCCATAGGAGTGGTCCAAGGACGGACCCCTGCGGAACACCGCACGACATGGGTCTATTTCTATGCTTCAGGTACTTTGGCACGCCGGGGTAGTGGAGTGCTTCCCTGATGCAGCTAAATTGCAGACTATTTAATGCGCAGGCGATGTCCAAAGATACCGCCAACAGCACGTCGCCACAGCCCTCTGCCTCTTCGGTCCCGGCCCTCGGGTGCAACACGGCATCGACCGTCGGACGCCCCTCTCGGAATTCGAATTGAGCGTCCGACAGATCGGAGCACACCTCGCAGAGATGCCGGACGATACGGGCGGAGAGTCTCCTCTCAAACAATTTGCCCGCCTCGTGCAGCAACACGATGGGCCTGTAGGCCGCGACCGTATCAGCAGGGGTAAGATCACGTGTATACTTAGTCAGGCCATAAATACTGTTACAATTAAAAATAAACAAAATATTACTTTTGAATTTGGAATCTGTCATTTTCATACGATTGTTCATTGTGTTTTTTATTTCCACGCAAATGTTTTGTAAAATATTTTGTGATATTAAAATGGAGTGGGGTGATAAAGTGAACCGAATCGATGTGTTTGCATTACATAAAGTAGGTATGGAGTTTAAACAAATTTTTAAATCCTCCATACGCTGGTATTAATCAAATGTTTGTGTACCGGGCTATTGATAGGTACAATGAAACAAACAGAGGTGTCTGTGACAGAAAAAGATTACGTAGTACGAGATACGTTTACGTAGTATTCGTACGAAAAAGGCGATCAAAGCAGTAAGGGAAAGAATTCGAAGAAATCCTGTCCGAAAGCAAAATATTTTACCTCGGGTGATGGAGATAGCACCTAGAACCATATCGCGTATTTTAAAATATAACTTAGGACTTGTAGCCTATAAGAGACGCACTGGTCATTTCTTAACTGATAATTTAGAAAAGAATAAGGTGGTAAAATCAAAACAACTACTTAAGCGGTACGCAAAGGGAGGTCACAGAATTTTTTTGTTTACGGATGAGTTTTTTTTTACAATTGAGCAATATTGTAACAAACAAAATGATCGTATTTATGCTGAAAGCTCTAAAGAAGCTTCCTAATTAGTCAAAAGAGTATAACGTGGCCATTATCCGACTACAGTGGTGGTTTGGTGGGGTGTTAGCTATGAAAGAGTGACTGAGCCATATTTTTGTGAAGATAGTTAAGCCACTTAACAACACCATGTTCAATAACCAAGAATGGTCCTTCCAGCAAGACTCGGCGCCGGGACATAAAGCTCAATCCACCCAATCTTGGTTGGAAACGAAAATTTCGGACTTCATCAGAGCTGAAGACTGGCCGTTATCTAGTCCTGATCTTAATCCACTGGATTATGATTTATGGTCAGTTTTATAGAGTAAGGCGTGGTCTAAACACCGTGATAATTTGAAGTCCCTAAAACAATCCATGCGATTAGCAGTGAAGAATTTTCCCATAGAAAGAGTGCGTGGTGCACTGCATTGATAACTGGCCTCCACGTTAGGACTGTATTGCATCCAATGGATACCACTTCTAATAAGCTTTATATATTTTTAATGGTTTTATATAAATGTATTGAACTAACATACTGTAATAGTGATAAATGTTACGTACAGTAAAAAAATGTTTTTCTTTGTAACAATATTTATTGCAAGACTAAGTAGTTTACTAGTTACATGAGCCCATGAGCTGAGCGACAAGAGCTTTCAAAGATAAAGTCGCTCAGCGATGCTCGCTCGCTTGATAATTTCTATACAGTGCGGCTTTGAAAGTACACGTGTGGATCATTGCAACTCTCATTTTTGTCTAGTTCTGACGACGACGATGACGTATTTTACGATAGAGATATTGTCGGATACATTTTAATAAATATTTTCGGACATCTAACACACAACGCCATCTAGTCCCAAGCTAAGCAGAGCTTTATTACATAATATAGAAACCTATGTACATAACCATAATTTATAAAAAAAAATAACAATATTTACATACAAGCGTCATAAAACTCCACATCTTCGCCTACTGGTAGCGTTCCCAAAAGACTGGCAGCATTACCACGTTGAATGGCAATGCTGATTCTCTGTGCTAGAAAAAGGCCGGCCTTCTGGTCGCGAGAAGCGTCAATCAGTTGCTTGGCTAGTTGTTTAAACATAGCGCGAGCACTCGGACCCCATGAACCTAGCGTCTCTACCCCAAACGGTTCAAAAATGTAATTACCTATTAAATTTTGGTACTTACGCCGTTTGAGGCTTTCCGCAGAAGCAGCAGCAGCGCCGGCATAAAAAGCTGTACTTGGAAGATGAGATGGCGCGAGGGTGTCAACGCAAGTTGCGTCCCACACCAAAGGCTTACCCATCTTCCATGGCAGTAACGACATACCATCTGGTCTCTTGCCATCGTCCCGTACCAGACCATTTGGTTCGCGTACAGCTGGAACGCCGGCGGTAACAAGAGCACGACGGATAATGTCGTTAATATTGGCATGTCGAGATATTCGGCCAGCGCTTCTGCTACAAGAAAGGCCATGATGTCCGAAACTGTCAACAGCTTCTCCACAGTGACAAAAATGCGGAGAAACACAAGGCGCTCCTAAACGAAGGCAAGTGGCAAAGCGAAAAGTAGTATTGTCCAACAAGGTACCTATGTTGGGTGATGGAAGTGCCTGAATCCATAAACCTGATTCCCACTCTCCCACAGCTAACAAACGAGCTCGCTCAGCAAGACTGGTTGATGTATCTAAAAGTATCTTTTGCTTTAAAATAGAGAGAGAGAGAGAGAGAGAGCAAAGCAGAGCTTGTGTTATGGGTATTAGACAACTGATGCAAATACATATATACTTTTTTTTTGTAAATACATACATATTATATAATATTATAGATTATAGAAAACACCCAAACCCCGAAACAAATATCTGTAGATCATACAAACATTTAGTCCGAGCCGGGAATCGAACCCGAGACCTCATGATCAGCAGTCGCACACGCCAACCGCGAGACCAACGAGGCAGTCACCTATTTATAGAAATAAATGACTTTAACTTAGGGCCGGTTTTTCAATAGTCAGATAAACAGTCAGACAGCATTTATTCTACAGATAACGTAAATTTGGGTTTTTCAATGTTCAGACATCTGATAATCAAAGAATAAAGGTTAAATCTGAGGTATAACTTTATCTGTTGTTTCAAACCTCAGTTAGTGATAGTATCTGTAGAATAGTGATTTTGATGTTTGGGTATTTCTATAAATTCTCTTAGTAATAGTTGTGATAAAATTACATACACTGCCACAATTAAATATTTAATTTTGCTTATATAAGTGAATATGGATGTTTTGACTCGGTCGACGCGACGATATCGAATAAAACCATCTGAAACGAAACTTTTTGTTCTGAGGTGAACAGGGTTATTAGAGAAATATGGGTTATAGATACTATAGAGAAGATGAAGAATTTTTATTTCACTGATTGCTATCTAGTTCGAAACAAAACAGAGTTGGTAACGAGAAGATTTCCCTAGTGGCCGTTTGCGGAACTAACGTATGACAGATACTTCTACCTGACAGTTTAATATAAAGAGCGAGTGCATTGTTATTATTTCATTGATAGACGTCTACGGAGTAGTAAAAAATACTGTAACCACTTCGTGAGGGTGAACAGTATTTTAAAAGTGGAATGTTAACGTGTATACGTATTTTTATCTGTCATACGTTAGTTCTGCGACTTGCCGCTAGGGAATCTGCTCGTCACCATTTAAATTCTTTCTACAATGATTTCATTGATAGACGTCTACGGAGTAGTAAAAGAAATACTTCAGGACCACTTCGAGAGGGTAAACAGTATTTTAAAAGTGGAATGTTAACGTGTATACGTATTTTTATCTGTCATACGTTAGTTCTGCGACTTGCCGCTAGGGAATCTGCTCGTCACCAATGGGTACCTCTGTACCTGACATAAATACAAATATACTTTTTATTTTTAAACACATATTTATTAAACGTAGAAACACCCGTTTAATAAATTACAATGCACCACCCGCAAACCCGGCATTTCATTTTTATAAATTTTATTTTAATCATTGTTATGGACTCTACTAAAGGAATATCATAAACGACTTTTTACTAAATTATTATTTACTACATCTATTATAGACAAATAATAATTATAATCGAATGATTTCAATTCATTAAATTATAAATATCCCAAACCGGCAATCATAAAAAGACAAAAAGAAATAGAAAAAGAACAGTCAACTTGAATTTTGTCTAAAAGTTTCTGGTCCTTATCTAACGTGTGACTATCTGTATAGCTGCATCTCGCTTGCGCATCATTACAGTGAACATAGCTGTGATCCTTCACAGCTATGTTCACTGTAAATGTTTTCGGGAGTAAACAGCTAGATAGTTACTTGATGGTCCTCCATCAAGTAACTATCTAGCTGTTTACTCCCGATTGAAAAACACAAAAAGTTTATTCGCTTGTTAAAGAGCTGGATACATTTATTCCCTTGTTAGTTATTTGACCGTTTAACTGCGGATTGAAAAACCGGCCTTTAGAAGATTAAACAGTCCGTGAGTCATTTTAATCGACACTTCAAATATGTAACCATTAAAAAGTTTACGTAAAATATACAAAACTACAACAGTCAATATTAAACAAGTAACCAAAAAAATACAAAACAAGTAGGTAGGTTACGAAACAAAATCGGTTCACAATTGACGGAGTAATCGGTGAACATCCATAAAAAAAAAAAAAAAAGTCGGTTAACAATTCAAAAATAATAACATCTCGACTGTATCTGTACATAGGCAAGATTATGATTATGAGTGCATGTGTTGTGTACGAACATAAATCACACACACAAAGAAGATAAGATGCGCCGTGTGTTGACCTCCACCCGCACCCCTGTACGTCCCGCTGATACCTAAAATTGTACGCTGCGCATCGACAAGCACGATGTTCCGAGCCGCAATAAAAGTTTGGTTCGGACTAAGTATAATTATGTAATTATTATTTTATATCCTTTATTTTTTTACAATGACAGTTATTTTAAAATACATTCTGCTTGTTCTCTTATAAACCGAACTTGTCTGGAACACATCCCTCGCGTAAAGCGAGGTATTACTGTACTGATTTTACTACAATGACCCATAATTCATTTAACTAACAAGCTTATATAAAAAAATAAAAAAACCCCTACGCAAGCACTTAGACGAGTAATAATTATACGCCAAAAATGCCTTACATCATTTTAGGAAAGAGCTGAAATTCTTACACTGCTGGGCCGATATTAACCAAACATAGCTAAGTGGTTCTTAGCTATGTTTGGTTAATATCGGCAAGGAAACTGGCCTCCAAATGAAAAAAACCACATTGAAATCGGTTCATCCCTTTGAGAGCTACGATGCCACAGGCAGACAGACATCGACGTCAAACTTACAACCCCCTCTTTTGGCGTCGGGGGTCACAAATAATAGGTCTTTACCTATGAAATTGCCGTTTTGTATGCAATAAGTGAAAGTACTTATTTTTTCAAACTTTTTATTTCTGTGATTCGAAGTAATCACCCATGCAATCGACGCATCTTTGCCAACGCATTGGCAGTTTATTGATGCCCTTCTTGTAAAAATCAGCTGGACGGGAGGCAACAAACTCTTCAAAGGCATTTTGTACTGCCTCTTGGACATTGAATTTTTTACCCACTAAAAAGATGTCTACATTTTGGAAAAAGTAATAGTCGGTAGGTGCAAGGTCTGGTAAGTATGGCGGATGAGGGAGAGCTTCCAACCCCAGCTCTTGCAGCTGCTTCACGACAACGCGCAACCCCATACTGCGCAACAGACAGTCTCCAAGCTGCAAGAGCTGGGGTTGGAAGCTCTCCCTCATCCGCCATACTTACCAGACCTTGCACCTACCGACTATTACTTTTTCCAAAATTTAGACATCTTTTTAGTGGGTAAAAATTTCAATTCCCGAGAGGCAGTACAAAATGCCTTTGAAGAGTTTGTTGCCTCCCGTTCAGCTGATTTTTACAAGAAGGGCATCAATAAACTGCCAATGCGTTGGCAAAGATGCGTCGATTGCATGGGTGATTACTTCGAATAACAGAAATAAAAAAGTTTGAAAAAATAAGTACTTTCACTTATTGCATACAAAACGGCAATTTCATAGGTAAAGACCTATTATATGTATTAATTAAATAAACGCAAGTAAGTATTTTATCATTGCAATTGAGCAAGGAGGCGCGGGAGTTGGGTAGGAGTCCTGAGACTCGAGAAATCGAAGATCAGAAATTCCAACTCCGCCAGGTCCTCGTGGAGGAATGGAAGGAACGACTTGGCAACCGAGCGCTGGCGACGCCTTGCGGCGGTAAGACCCGTTATGAAGGATTGGCTCGAGAGGCGTCACAGGACGCTCTCATACCGGTTGACACAGGTTATCCCTGAAAAAGAATGCTTAGGAGATCACCTGTGTCTGATCCGCAAGGAGCCAACGCCTGAGTGCCATCACTGCGAGGGCAAGACCCACGGTCTTGCCATCGCACATGCTTGCCAAGGAGACGGCGGAACGGGACCGGGAGAGGATTAGAACTTTACCGGCCCACCAGGCCCGGGAACAGGCCAGGTACCGCAGGCGAATCGGGCGCCGGAGATCACAGAACGATCTCCGTCCTCCGTCCTCGCGCAAGATGAGGCCATCTGTCATCCTAGCAGAAGCAGGCTCGGGTGGAGGCGCGGACGCTGCGGAGCGTGCGCGCCCCGGGGGATATTATCGGGAAAATCGGGATTCCCACACAGCAGGGTGCCATCTACGAACCGTAGGTGGCCCGAGGTACTTTGGAGTTCCAGGGTTTTCCTTGCTAGGGTGCACTGGGTTCCCGATCATGCGGTTTTAGTCGGTTTAAGTTCGAAATGCCTCCAGGGGCTGGTATACGAGGGAATACCCGCACGAGTAAAAAAAAAAGAAAGGGTTGATGACACCTTAATCAAATTAGCTACTTTTTTTTACTTTCATCTGTCAAAACGAGAACTTTGTATGAAAAATGTAATAAATACAAACTTGTGACGTCACTGTTTTAGACCACTCAATTGAGCAATATAATATTTCAATATTTATTTAATTATAATTTGTAATGGAAACAAAAAAATTGTAATGGAAGTTGCTTGCGCTGTGTTTCACCGAGTGAGTGTGGATACCGGAGACCCCCCCCCCCATCACCCAAAGGCCGGCTACGCACTTCTGACGCCTCTGGTGCTGTGGGTGTCCATGGGCGGCGATAAGTCTTCTCCTTTGCCCCCTATTTCATTTAAAAAAAAACTGTCTGTATCTCAGAAACAACTTATCCAATTTAAATGCAGTTTTCAGTCATGTGTTTCGGTTTGATCCACTTAACAATAAGTGTTTGTTTCATTTTAATTGGTTGACAAATAAAGTTATGCCAATAATTAAAGAACCACTGCAATAACTAACATAAACGTAGGCGAATCCTCAAGCAAAAGCTAGTGGGATGTATAATTTTATTTTGATGTAGCAATAATAAGGCATATCTTCAGTAAACAATAAACTCCATAAATATTGATGCAGTAAAACTAAACTCTACTTACTTTCCATAGTTTTGTTCTCTGTCCTGTTTGTCAGCATACAAAAATAATTTCAAAGCATAATTCTCAAGATGTGCCTGGGCTGCAACTTCATTGATTATTGCATCATTATCCTTGTTAATTTTCTTACATTCTTCTAACCAGTCCATCAAAGCTGAAATTTTTTTAATAGACAATTAATGAAATAGTATAGTCCTCATTATTAGATCAAAACTCTCCTTGCTATTATTTATAAATAGCTGAGTCCCGCAGTTATTGTTGTACCGTGGATAACACCGCCAGGTGAAGCTAGTCTAAAAAAAGTAGCCTAAGTTACTCCTTATATCATCAGCTACCTATCAGGGAAAGTCCCGTCAAAATCAAACACAGAACAAACAGACAATTTTTTTTTTTAATGCTATTTTGGTATATGTACCTTTTATAGACATACATATGCGTTTAATAAAAAGCAGTTATTTTTATATTACAAACAGAAACTCCAATTTTATTCATTAGTATAGATTTTGCTTGTTGCCTGTAATATTCTAAATGCATGCTGAAAATAGTAAAATTTTATCACCTATTAGTTTAGTGGTTGGTGATCCTAACTTCTAAACCAGAGGACATGGATTTGAGAACCAAGATAAATATGTGTTTAAATTATTGCCAATATGTATATTTTTAGAAATATATAAGCATATTTGTCAGCAATTTGGCTACCAAATCACAGGACACTGTCCATTTTAGAATCAGATGGTTGTGTGGAAGATAACAGAACTATAGTTAATCATACTGTGGCCTTTTATAGGAGGGATACTTAAATACATATTGTAATGCTATGTCAGAGTGACATCAAATCTGCACTATTTCTATGAACTAAATTCTTAAAAAATGAGTTTCTTTATGTTAATATGAGTGTATTATGATTAAGTTTTTTACCTATTAAAAGCGCAGATTCTTCCCGAGTTTTTTTAGTAGTGAGTTTCAAACCCGTTTGTAAGGCATGAAGTCTGCACCAATAGGCCACTACGGGGTCTCTATTATCATGTTCTGCAGCAGTCTTTAAGTAATGCTGTATAGATTTCAAACTTGGTGGACACTCGGGGAAAGACATTGTGAGAAAACTGAAATATAAAATAACACTGTCATTGAAGCCTCGCCTATAATACGAAGCATTCAAGATGAATCAGTCTTTATATACGTATAAAAACAATTACCTAATTACATTAGTCAGAAAAGTATTATAAGAAAAGAAGATCTATAATATGCGTTCACGAACACAAGCTGTTATATCTTTTTATGACAATATAATAATAATTTAAATTACAAATATATAAATTCCGTCACACTCAGTGTCAATGTTTTTTTTATAAAACTAGATTTTACGGCTCTGGGTTCTAGCTGTTTTAAGCCAGTCATTGATATTTGATTGGAAACAGTTTGATGGAGAGTTTTGCTTTCAAGTTTACAAGTTTTTTTCTTATTTCACAGTTCACTTCGCATGCGTTATTCGAATTAAGTTGAGTCTGTTCAGGTGACAGGTGAGAATGTGGTAATGGCCAAATTTTAGTCTGTTCACAATGGTAATGAACTTTCTCCTGTCCTATGTTTTTATTCTTTTAAGAGTAGAAGTATCCAGGTAGGTTAGCATATTCCAGTATGTATGCCGCAACCTTTTCAGATCATGGGTGATCGCTGCTTGGTAGTCAGTGTGCGAAATCTTCATAGTAGCAGATGATCATTGTGATCAACATCAAACCTCTTTCTCGCAATTTTACACTTCTCTGTTTAAAATATTGATTTACTAGCTATTGCCCGCGGCTTCGCCCGCGTGTATATAGGTTATCGCGGAAAATAGTAGCCTATGTGTTATTCTGATGTATAAGCTATATTACTGTAAAGTTTCATCCAAATCCGTTCAGTAGTTTTTACGTGAAGAAGTAACAAACATACACACAAACTTTCGCCTTTATATATTAGTGTGATGTGAAGTGTGATGATGTGATGTGATGTGATGTGATAGTGTGATGTGATGTGATGATGTGATGTGATTAGTGTGATGTGATGTGATTTGGCCAGTATCAACGGATCTACCTTTAAAACTGTCTATAAGTATCTCTTGTATTACAGAATTAGTCATAGACTCATAGCCCGTTTTTCAATACTGATTGCAACCAAAGCACCAATCAGCCCTTACGAATTTAGTCATTATATAGTTAATATTTCGTCAATTAGTTTTTCATTAGACTTATTCTGTTCTTTGTTTTCAGAAGCAGTTGAGATCGGGGTAGGGACAGTAGAAGACGTAGAAACGCCTTGTGTCTTCCTTGATGGCAAGGACTTATAGTTAGATTTAGGGGTGGATAAAATTTGGAAGTCAGTTTCATAATTTTTAACAGTTGGACTAAGTGTTTAAGACCACTTTAGCGTATATGTCATTTTGTTTTTTTTTTGTCTTCTATTTACTGCTTTTTAATGGGACAGTCCCGAGCAATTGCAAGGTGTGCGCACTGGCAGTTGATACATTTGGCAACTTTATTAGAAGTGCATCCGCTAAAGTGGTGCTCCTGTGACCAGATTGAACATTTTTGCGCAGATTCGCAAATCTTTGCACCATGATTAAATTTAAACCACTTGAAACATTGGAGCAAAGGCGCGTTGTATTGGTACACTCGAAACCTAAACAGGTCCAAATAGAATACACATAGTGAAGTACAATGTTGTTGATATAAGAATCACATTTTGGAATGGTTTGATGAGACCATTTTCATTCTTTGTAAATCTACGGACGCCTATAATTTCAAATGAGCATGATAGTTTTTTAAAGAGCTCCTCATAACCAATACTTATGGTACGTAACGTGGCACTCCGACTATTTCCACCGCCATCAGGCGCGGTTCCAGGGGGGGGGGGGGTCACAGGGGACGTGACCCCCCCCCCCCCCCCAAAATCTGCTACTAGAACCTGATTTTCTTATTCTTATCAGTTTCCATAATTGTTCAATCGAGATAAGATTCCAATGGGGACGCTCGACAGTGGACGCTAACATATAGGTGTGTTCGCTCCCTGTCGGGGTCGGCATTCCGATCGGGGGGGTGGTGTTTGTAGTTAGCCTTGATATCGTTAACGCTTTCGGCACCCTTCAATGGCGATTAGGGAGGCCCTTGAATATCACGAGGTGCCGCTTACCTGCGTGGAACTGAACGTAGTGGAAAATTGAAGGGAGGTGTGTTGTGGGGTTCCCCGTGGCTCTGTATTGGGGGCTTTCACACTAGTCTGACTTCGGGCATGAGTGTCGCCTGCTATGCAGACGATACCCTAATACTGGCTAGAGGGTCACGCTTCGGAGAGGTGCTTCTGCTCGCAAGGGGTGGCTTGTGTCGTGGATAAGATTCATGAGCTGGGCCTGAGGGTGGCGCCTCAGCTCAGTAAGCGCCAGGAACCACCCAGCTCATACCTCCGGGTGGATGACACCGAAGTCCAAGTGGGTCAGTACATGAAGTACCTCATCATGGACAATCGGTAGAGCTTTGAAAAGCATTTCGGGCGACTAGTCCCCAGTACGAGGAGCAGCGGGGGTGCCACATTGTCTGCTGCCCAATCTTGGAGGACCGCGGGAAGAAGTTAGCTGCCTCTATGTGCGTGGGCGTCGTGCGATCCATGGTCCTCTATGGGGCACCGTAGGGATCTTCCCGCTGTAATGCTCAACTCGGGAGTCTGCAGCGGTTGATGGCCATACGGATCTTACGAGGCCACCGTACGATGTCGTACGAGGCGGCGACGATCCTGGCACGATCTCCTTCGACATTCTAGCCGACATGAACACAATGGTCTGCGACGAAATTCGATCTGTCGGTCGGAATGACGAAGAGATAGCGCCGTATCGTGAGCCCGGAATGCATCGTCAGAACACACATACGCAAGCCCTACGAGCTTGGCGGGCACGGCTCCACACCCAGGCTTGTGCCAGCCAACGCGCTGTTGGAGCCTTTCTGCCGAGCTTCGAAGCTTGCATTGAGAGAACCAACTTATCACCTACCGATTCACTTAGATGCTCACCGGGCACGGTTGCTGCGGTGACTTCGCCCGGTCGGACAGATCGGACGAAACCTGTCACCACCAGCATTGATCGCGGCAATGCTGGTGAGTAGTGTGAAGACGTTATGCTCCAGAAGGAGTCCGAAGAGCGGGATCGGGAAATGGCCGATCCCGCTCGAAAGAGGCGACGAAGGATGCGCGATAGAGGCCGCTAGCTCCCCAATCGTCGGTTAAGGATCGTTGTGGGGAGATGCAGGGGAGATGAGGCCACTGGCAACGACCCGACACCTCGGTGCGGCCAGGGGTGTCGTCTCAGGCGGGTCGGTGTTCCGACTCTCTTACTGTGTAGAGTGGTGAGAGGTACGACAGCGACATGCCCCGGATTTGAATCTGGTTACCCCGGGATGTACCTCAGTGATGAGGTAAGGCAGAAGCCGCTGATGCGTTTTTGGAGCTCTTCTTGACTGCAGATGTAGGCCGCCGCCGGGATTTTGTGGTTAGACCGATTTGTCGGGCGTTCAATACACGCCCTTCGTCCCCCAACGGAGCTAGATCCTCTAAATATTCATCCAGAGATTGTCACAGATGTCTCCATTTGTTTTTAACGTGTGAAATAAAATTGTGTATTGTGCAATAAAGTTTAATTTACTCGACTTATTTGATTAGTGACCCCCCCCAAAATTTCATGCTGGAACCGCGCCTGACCGCCATCACCGGGTTATAGGCCTTTAGTTGGTGCTTCAGTAAAAATTAGACGTTTTTCAGAAAATTGTTTGCATTAAGTACTTGACTCGAAAAAGGTAACGCAGATTTTATTTGCGTTGTTCCTCCTAATATTGGTCATGCCCTTGATGTCATTTTTTAAGAGATTTGTGGTAATGGTAAATGATCGGTACTGGTATTTTCTACAAAAACATTAAAGTCTCCTCTCACTGAATTCTCCAGAAACAGTCTCTTAAAGCCAGGTTTGACATACACTTTGTCTTCATAGAAGACTTCATCGTCCGCTGCAGTACCGGGATTTCGGTTTGGAATTTTTCTCATTTCCGTTCCCCGGGCGGGTCTTTGCCGTCCCCGTCCGGCATTGTTAATATTTTACTATTAAAAGACTTCCAATGAGATTCCAACAATTAAAACGGCCCAATTTTTTTTTTTAAATAAGCTTTGAAATTCGCGCCTAGTGCGTTCAAAAGTTCAAAAGCCCGCCAAAAATCACTCAGTGTGTCAGTCAGTGACCAATGTTGCCTGAAGTTTCGAACTTCATTCAATAGGCTATTTGACAATATTGAAAATAAACTATGGATTGTGGTCATCCTATTAGATAATAGCCTAAAAAGACATATTTCACTATGAATTAAACAAAATAATGTGATTTTTTCGCAGATTGCACGAAATAAAATAAAATAAAATAAAAAATAAAAATAAAAAAGCCTTATATTTCTCTAAAAGTTTTACATATTTGAAAATTTTAAAAGTAATTAAATATTATATTTTTAGAGAACCCCTGAGGTGAAGGCCTCCTCCAGAGAGTGCCAGGTATCCCTGTTTTTTGCTACTTCTAGCCAATTTGGTCCAGCTGCATGCGAGATTTCATCTTCCCAACGAGAGTGTGGTCTTCCGCGTTTGCGTTTCCCGAGTGGTCCTTTCCAGTATGTCAGTTTTCTTGCCCATCTATTGTTTTGCAGTCTTGCAACATGGCCTGCCCACTTCCATTTAAGTTTTTGTGCGTGTGTAAGGGCGTCGATTACTTTGGATTATGATCTTATTTTTGAGTGGCGAACTCTATGCTGCTTTTTTATGTTTAACATACTGCGCTCCATGGCCCTCTGACATGAAGTGATTTTGTTTTTGACAGTTTTGTTAAATATCCATGTTTGGCATGCGTATGTTAGGCAGGGGAGTAGATTTGAGTCCATCACCTTTTTCTTGAGTTCTACTGGGAGGTCGCTTTTAAACACTTCTTTTAGGTTCTAGTATTTGTTCCATGCTTGCTTAATTCTGCGATCTACCTCTAATGTATTCCTATTCTTGTCAAATGATATTTGTTTTCCGAGATATATATAGTCTGTTACATATTCGAGTGGTTCGTTGTTAACGGTTATACGGTTTTGTGTGCTGTTAGACATTATTTTAGTTTTTGACCAGTTCATTTCTAGGCCTACCTGTTTGCTTGACGAGTGGAGCGACGTAATCATGTAGCGCAGTTGGCTAGAGCTTTCAGACACAATTACTATGTCGTCTGCGAACCTTAGGTGGTTGAAGTAGGTGCCTTTTATATATATACCGCAACGACTCCAGTCTAACTGCTTAAACACATTTTCTAGCACTGAGATAAAAAGTGTTGGGGACAACGGATCGCCCTGTCTGACTCCTCTTTGTATTGGTATTTGTGGCCCTAACACTTCAAGTTTTACCTTACTCGTACATCTTTCATAGATGTTTTTCAGAACTTCGATATATTGTTTATCTACGTTTTGTAGGCTAAGCGCTTCCCAGATGCTCGAGTGCAGTAGAGTATCAAAGGCTTTTTGATAATCTATGAAGGCGATATACAGTGGAACTTGCTGTTCTGCGTATTTTTCTATCAGTAGCTCTAAAGTGTGTATGTGGTCCACTGTAGAAAATCCCTTACGAAAGCCTGCTTGTTCAACCGGTTGGAGATCTTGTACTGTAGTGCTAATTCGTTTCTCAATTATTGTTGCGAATAACTTATAGAGACTAGATAGTAGGCTTATAGGTCTGTAGTTTGAGATGTTTTTAGGGTTTCCCTTCTTGTCTATCAGTATTATATTAGAGTTACTCCATTGTGATGGTGTAGTAGCGGTATCTATAATACGATTAAATAAAAACGATAATGGGTAGCTCAGTATTGATGCTCCGTGTTTTAATGTTTCATTTGTTAAGCCATCCGGTCCAGGGCTTTTATCCGATTTTAAGTTTTTGATGCTGTTTACTAACTCTATCTCGTCTATAGGTTTTATGTCTAGAGTACGGTCGTCTTTGGTATATTTTTCGTGCATTAGAGGCTGTACATTTGGTGGAGCTGGGTTTGCGTATAACTTTCTATAATAATCAGTTGCTATTTTTACTATTTCCTCTCTATTTTGAGTCGCTTTTCCTTTGTTGTCTAGGCTGTCTATCCATGTTACGTGAGTTTGTAGCTCTTTCTGAGCTTTCTTTAAGCTACCTGTGGTTTTTAGATGTCTTTGTAAGGTATTCCTTCTGTAGTTTTGGTAATCATTTTTTATGTGTTTGCTGGTAAGTTTGTACAATGCTTTAAGTTCATTTTTCATGGCTCTTGTTTTTGTTCTTGATTTCTGAATCCGTTTTTTCCTCTCCATGAGAGTTATAGTGCGATC
Source organism: Diaphora mendica (assembly GCA_949125395.1). Taxonomy (NCBI): domain Eukaryota; kingdom Metazoa; phylum Arthropoda; class Insecta; order Lepidoptera; family Erebidae; genus Diaphora; species Diaphora mendica. The sequence goes on along the minus strand of OX421316.1, from coordinate 22,162,884 downwards.
TGATAATATTGCGTTTTTTCTAGTAATTGTTGTTGTTTTTATTTGCTGTAGACTTGTGCTAATAGCAGTGAGTATGTCGTCGTATAACTTTTGAACTGTAGTTGTCCCTTTTTCTTCTAATTTAGCAATATTTTGGTACAGGTTTTCTTTATATTGAGTTATCTCTTGTTCAGTTTTTAGTCTTTTGCATACCTTGCTTGAGTAACTTGTTCGGATTTTTTTAGTTTGAGTTAGTAATAGGGTCGACCTGATCATTCTGTGATCGGATGGGTAGTCTGTACTTAGTACTTCTAGGTTTTGAAAGAGTTTGGGACAGTTTGATAACACAAAATCAATCTCGTTTTTGTGCTGTCCGTTTGGTGATTGCCAAGTCCATTTGCGCCCAGGTCTTTTCTTGAAGAAAGTGTTCATGATTGGTAGGTTATGTTCTAAGGCGAATTCAATTAATTTTTCCCCTCGTTCATTTCGGGTTCCGTAACCATTTGCTTTCATTATTTTATATTCATATTTCTGGGGGAGTCCTATCTTAGCATTAAAATCACCCATGACTATGATGACTTTGTTGGCTATTTTTATGGCTTCATTGAGGGTTGTGTAAAATTTGTCTATGACGTCATCATTGGCTGATTCCGTTGGCGCATAAACCTGAATCAGTGTTAGTTTGTAATTATGGATGTTCATGTTTAATAGAGCTACTCTTTCAGATAGACCAATATAGCTTGTTATGTATGGTTTTAGGTGTTGTTTGACTAAGAATCCGACTCCATGTAGCCCCGCTGATTCGCCAGTGTAGCATAGAATTAAGTCGCCATAGTCTTCTATTTTATTTCCTAGTCGTCTTACTTCTGACAGACCTAAAATATCGAATTTTATATTTTTTAATGCCTCTATTAGTTCAACAAGTCTTTCGTATGTTGATAATGTTCTGACGTTGTAAGTAGACACCAGAAGTTTGGTAGTATTGTTATTATCTTGTCGGGTGCTTTTTAGGGTCCGTGGAGGGTTATGGTCGTACTCTTCCACGGTGACCAACCGGCTTGGAAGAAGTGTTTTGGGTATTATGTTTCCTTTTATTTGTTTTAAAGTCTTCGGGAGGGCCTGGGGTTCTGATTGCTATGCGTTTTTGGGGGGGTCCATGTTATCTTGTGTATTTATTCTAGTATTGTCGGTTTTCTTTGTTAGAAAGTTTAGCATTCCAGGTTTCAATACGCCTTCTGAAAAGCTAGAAGACCTTTGCGTTGTGTGAGAGGCCAGGGTTTTGTTCTTTTTTACTGTATGAGATCGTTTTCCGCCTTCGATATTATGATTATTTTCAGGTGATTGAGAGAAGTGGCGTTTTTTATTTGTATTTTTATTTTCAGACGCTTTATTCAGTATTATTAGCTTGTCGTATTTTATTATGACTGAATTTCCTTTTTCACGTTCAACTTTTGCTTGTTCTTGTAGATCTCTTCTTATTTTTAAAACTGCCTGGGGGTAATCCTCTTTTATGTAGTATGGAGTGCTATCTAGAGCTTTTTTATGTTTAAGGATACTAATCTTCGTCCCGAGTGTGGTACAGGTAATAATAACAGGTCGAGGCTTGTCGCTTTTCTTTCCTATTCTTTTTATAGCTTGCAAGTCTTTGCAGTTCATTTTTATTTGTAAATATTTGTAAATAAAGTCTAAAAGGTTACTTTCTAAATTAGAATAAGATTTTTCCTGTTCCTCTAAACCGAAAAAAAAAAGGTTACGTTCTCTTGCTTGTTTCTCTAAATAACATAACCTTTGTTCTTGATTATCCACTCTTGACTTAAGATTTTCGTACTTTCCCTCTAAAATTGCAAATTTTTCTTCGAGTAATCTGTTTATGTTCAATGTTACTTTTTCTGTTACGTTCTCCCCACTTTTAAGAATCATTTTCTTCTGATCGTCAAGTTCTTTTTGAATACTACGAAGTGTTGCCAATACCTCTTCCATTGTGGTGTAGGAGTTTTACAATAAATCAGGAAGTTAAGTTCTTTGTTTATCATATAAGTGGTGTCCTCTTTCGGCGTTTCTCGAAACGTCATGCGGCTTTTAAAGTATAGATGTTCGATCAATCTACTTTGAGCTACAACTAGTATAGCTACGCGCCGTTAGATGACGCTGATCAGTTGAATAACCAATGACTTTTTAATTGAGGGTAACCAATTTAATTGTACTTTGAGGGTATTTCGACCAATGTTTTTTCACTGAATAATTTAAAGCAAAATTTATGGGTTACACTATATGTCTTTCACTATATCCCCGTCGATTGGTAGTGTTTAAAGTCATTTAAAGTCCTGCCATTTGTTAATAGTTTGCCCAATTGGTAAACAACCACTACAGCACTACAGTTGTGAAAGTTTTGTCACTGTTTGAATTGCACTGATTTATTGTTTATTTTGTGTACTTCACTTTGTTCTTGATTATTATGCACTTAACTAACTTTCAATTGGTTAATTACACTTTAATTACGCGTTTTTATATTTATTTGATAAGAAAAGTACGGAGCCGATGTTAAGCGTGGCACTCCAGCGCCCTCTCTCGTGCCCTTGCACGAAATAATTTGTAACAATTTTTTGAAATATTGTCTGCGACATGAACGCCTTGTGATTTGTTGCAACTCTGGTGACGTCACACGCTAGTAAACGAAAGATTCCTCGACTGAGTATTGTTCGCGTTTCGTGAATTTGTTTACTAGCGTGTGACGTCACACGTGTCATATAACCAGCGCCATTAGAGAAATGTCGTTTTTTGACGCGGTTGTCAAACTTGAACTTTATCTTAAATTTTAATTCGTAATACAGTAGAAATTCCGCAAAATATTAACGCAGTGTGCTTATTACGTAATAAAGAATAATTTAAAACGATTTCCAAAAATCAGTCAAATACCCTATTCATAGATAAGAATATGATTCAATTCAAGTTCGCAACAATCGCAACTTCGATTGCTCGACTTCAAGGGAAAAATATTTTGCTTGGATCGATAGATGTTTATGGCCCCTTAGTGCTAGGCCGCACTACGGCTAAACCGCCGCGGTTTTTAACCGCCTGATTTTGTAACTAAAGGAAACTAATGGAAGCGGCCGCACTGGCGGTTTTTTTACCGCGACTGATTTTAAAACCGCGACCTCCCACAGAATGGCTAGCGGGAAAAACCGCAAAACCGCGGGCGGTTCTGTCTAGTGTTGCCAGAAGGTTACTTTTGTAACGTTTCAGGTGATTTTTCATCTCTTGGTTACCTTTAGGTTTCACAAAAAATGTTGAGAGACTATTTAGCAGTAATGAATATATTAAAAAACAAGCAGAGAAATAGAATGAGGTTAAATCTTTTATCTGCTATATTGAGAGTACGCTGTGTTTTTATGGAATAGGGGGCAAACGAGCAGACGTATCGCTTGATGGTAAGCGATTACCGCCGCCCTGGACACTCGCAACACCAAAGGCATCACTAGTGCGTTCCCAGCCTTTTAAAAATGAGTACGCTCTTTTCTTGAAGGGTCGACGGTCGGAAGGCAAATGCTGCTTTGATTATAAAATTCCAGATCATTGTTTAAATTTGTTAGTGGTTTTCTGGTGGTTTTAAAAGTTGTATCTAGTGGAGAGCTAGTTTATCTGTTGGCAACACTGTTCACGGTTTTTAACCGCAGTATGTGCGCTTCGAGCGGTTTTGCGGTTTGGCGGTTTAACTGCTAGCGGGAAAAAACCGTAGTGCGGCCTCAGCCGGGTATACATAGCAAGCTAATATCGCCTTTGAAGTATCTTTGAAGTTTGTGATGGTTCAATGACATCGACTAAAAGATGTTGAAAAATCTTTGTTATAGCATAACAAATCTATTATATTCCATAGAAATCTTATAAATATTATAGATTGTATAAGGGAACTTCAAAAGAAAAGTCTGAATTAAATTAAAATCAAATGCTCAGATTTAAATTATTAGACCGAACCAAAATGTACAGTGTATCAATCCAGTAGATACAGGGTTAAAAAATTGACAAATACAATTGTCAAACAAGCGAAGTGTTGAAGAAATGAATTTTAACACTCTGTTTTTACTTTAAAACACCAAAATATTCACCTTTTGAACAGCTTATTGCTTGCATTGTAATTATTAAAATGCCATCAAAGCAGAGAAAGATTGCTATGATGGGATACCGTTCTGTGGGTAAAGTTATCGTTTCCAAATGTTGTGCGCGTTATTTAATTTATGTGACGTTATAATAATTGTAATAAAAACATTTCAGGAAAGTCTTCTTTAATCATACAGTTTGTAGAAGGACAGTTTGTTGACTCGTATGATCCTACGATCGAAAACAGTAAGTATTCATTACAGAGCTTTTCATAAGATAACCATAGCTTGTCACATTGTGATTGAGCTTTCAACCCGTACCCCACATCCTCGCGTTCTATTCCCTACCAAGATTGCTCTTAATAAATTTATGGATTGGGCAATAATTACTCTGTTTGTTAGATATCTACTATGTATCTACTATATATTTTTGTTTAGAACTATTTATTATTGTTTTTGTTTGTATTTTTCTAACACATAACCATAACCACTAACTGCAGTTTATTTCTTCCAAAGCATTCACAAAATTTATCAGACTGAATTCTACTGAGTATGAAGTTAAGTTGGTTGATACTGCTGGTCAGGATGAATACAGCATATTCCCGTTACAATACAGCATGGATTTTCATGGATATGTTTTGGTGTATTCAATAACATCCAGCAAAAGTTTTCAAATTGTACAAATTATTTATGATAAACTTCTGGATATGGTCGGTAAAATCCAGTGAGTATCTGTGATTTTTTTAAACAGTGTTTATGTATATACATTTGAATTGTATAAGTTTTGATAATTATTATGGTTTCAGTGTACCTATAGTATTAGTTGGAAACAAAACAGATCTTCATCTTGAAAGAAAAATTAGTACTGATGAGGGCAAAAGACTTGCTGAAAGATGGCGGGCTGCATTTGTTGAAACCAGTGCTAAACGTAATGAGGTATGCTTCACTTTCATATACAATTTATTCTGCTTTCACTTTCATGAATAATATGTTTAAATATAAAACTGATGTAATATAAAGGCAGATTAAGATTAATTAATTAGCTTGTAAAGTTTACATGCCTATAATATTGTACTGAGTAGTTATTATTAATTTTCAATAATTTTCTGATTACACTCTGTTATTGATGAGTTTATAGGTTATCTCTGCTATTTAGTAAAGTTACAAATTTTTTAATCACTCTGTAAAATTAGTTGTTTGTGTAGAAGATGGTAAAATAAAGTTGAGTAATGTTATTTCGATAATATTGATAACTGCAATAATATTGGTTGAAATGAGTGCTTACTTCTAAGGTCTGTCTATACTCTGAATAAACTTTTCTTTAAACCATCACTATTTTTGGAAATTATTAATTTTACGTCGGGAGTCTGTTGGCAAGTAGAATGGTGTGGTAGGTATTTCTAACCTATTTATTTATATTTCAGTCTGTGACGGACATGTTCCATGCTATACTATCAGAGATTGAGCGATCAGATGGACACATACAAGACAAGAATGGATGTGTAATTTCTTAATGAAGGTTATGTTTGATGATTGCTTCTTACTTAAGTTAAAGTGATTTAAATGTAGTGTTTGTATGAGCGCACCAAGCTGAATGCTGTGGCCGTTGCAGTGTATAATTAAATCATGTTTGAATGATGCAATGATATAAATAATTGACTATGATACAAAGTATGTACTTGTAACATGGGGACATTTCTTACTTACACAACTTACTTACATTTCAATCAACACAGTAGATGGTGTTTAGGACACCCATTTCTCTTGCCTGTGGCATTATACCTCACATTACTGTTATTAGTTACACCTTATTAAGTACAAAGCCACATCCTGTTGATATCAATTTATTGTAGAAACTTATTTATTTTATTCATTTCTGTTAAGATTTATTGTAAATTTTTTCTACATATAAACCACCAAAAATTATGTATTTTAAGTGTAATGCATAGGCACTAAGCAACAACTATAAATATTGTATATATGTGAATGTAGAGATTGTTTTAACCAATATGGTGTGCAAATGTGTGTGTTCAATTTAGAAATATATAGTTTGTAGTGTGGGAAGTGCCGGGAAAATGTGCATCATTAAGTTAAGACAATCTCTGTAAATATATTATTTTACTATAAAAGTTAATGTTGTTCACACTTATAGAACACAAAAATGATAATGCTTCATTTGGTTTAAGTATATTTCTCCATCTCAGTTATGGGCCGTGTACATGTATCAAGTGACGAAGTAATTAACTAAATTTTAACTTGATTTAGTGAATAAGTGATCAAATCGAATAGTCTATTTTTTAATTAAGTAACCAATCTTCCCCCGCCCTGCGCATCCCCCAGTAGGCGTGGCCTTTTTACTAAATTTGCATTTAGTTCGCGTGTGGACGCAACAATTTAGCGATGTACATATTGAACTCCAGATATACATCATCCATTATAACCAAACTAAATAAAATTTTAGTTAAACACGTGTAAATTCTCGATAACTTCAAATTTTGTTACAATTAAGTTAAAATTAAATTAACCACTTGCCAACTTAATATGTGTAAACCAGCCATTACAGTAAGTGTAAAGCTCCTTTAAATAATAACCACAGCACAATACTCTGGGCCTCACAAAAGAGATGTTTGATGGCATATATGTTATTGTTTTCGGGTATTATATATAAAATATATTTTTGTTTATTGTTTTTTTGTATAAATGTATAAATAGTGTTAAGTGGTCCTTATGACCTATTTATTGGTTATTGTTAGCTAATTAATTTGTGTGCGGTTGTATTTAGTATGCTGTTAGATAATATTTAAAAAGACTAAAGACAGGACTAGTCGTGGTTCTATTGTATTCTCAGGGTCTGCTCAGAAGAGCTTTCATGCACTATGAATATAAAAAGTCATGATCAAATTTAAAAGTTATGACTCCAAATGATATGACTACTGGATGAGTGGAAATATATATTTTCAAGCTAGGATTTAAACTAGTATAGTTCGAGCCAAACTTTATGACGGTTCTGAAGTTAGCTGCGCAAGCAGGTGTGCACAGGTACAGTTAAGTCGAAAATAATTAGATATATATGTCTATAAACTCGTACTTATTTTATGCCTGCGACAATTCATAAAAATATGAACAGATGCCTACCATACTTAACCGACAATAAATAGAAGGATTATTTTTGAGATGTTGTTTGAGGCTAATAAAATTCAAATTTCATATATTAATCTAATTTTATTTAAACATTAACATTTGTTAGCCTATCGACGTAGGCGTTGTAAAAGTGTTTGTGAAAATCTGTTTCCAGAAATAAATGACTTTCACTTAGAAGATTATAACAGTCCGCGTGGAATTTTAATCGACACATCAAATATGTAACCATCGAAAAGTTTACGTAAAATACCCAAAACTACAAGATCAATTAATAAATAAACAAGTTAGCAAAAATAACGAAACAAGTTACAAAACAATTAAAAACTATTAACAACTCGAATGTACGTAGACAAGATTATGCGTGCATGTATAGTGTACGATCACAAGTTACACAAACAAGGAAGATGCGGCGTGTGTTGAACCCCCCCTCGCACACCTGTACGTCCCACTGATATCTATAACTATTCTGCGCATCGACACGCACGCGATGTTCCAAACCGTCATAAAGTTTGGTTCGGACTATACAGTGCAGTTCCTGCTATATGTAATGCCACATGTAACAATGTACTAGCATATAATAAGACTAGTCTCGGTCGCGTTGGTCAAAGCGCCTTTAGCTTCAGGGCACTGATACCTTTGTCTTTGTTGCACTAGGGCACATAGTATTTAAAGTCATATTCCAATGTCTGCTTTTAAGCTGTTAGCCTCGTGTATAAAACTCCACTTCGACCAGTAATTAAGTGCAGATATTATGTCATTTTTTCTCTTTTCATTTCTATATCCCAAAATACTAACACACTTATCCATTTAGACGCATATATGTCTAGCATAACACCAGACATGGTAGGCTTAGGACGCTACTTTAGCCAAACCCTTAAAAGATAATAAAGGGAGGTTTCCACCGAACAGAATTTTACCATCTGTCTAGACCTTGAATACTGTGTACACGATTTAATATCGTTTAAAGATTGTAATATTCTTTCCGATGCTTGGTGGAAATCATCCTGAAGGGAAGATTATATGAGACCGGGCCGGGCCCGAGGCCGGCGTTGTAAGTTAGTAGACCGGCCCGGACGGAACACGGATTAAGCACTGTGTTTCAGATCCGGCAACGTACACGGCCCAGTCTACTATAATTGTAGCCTCCCTCAGATCAAATAAAAACAGGTAGATAACGCACGGCCTTGTTCTTGTTGAAGCAAAAAAGTATCGTACAAGTTGTTGATACTTGGAACTACGCTACTTTTTTTGCTTCAACAAGAACAAGGCAGTGCGTACCTAACATTTAAATTTGACGTTAACTTCACCTAAGTCACTCACGATTAAAAAAAAATTTTTTTTTTAGATGTCTATTTTGATTTAATTCCAAATGTAATATAAATATTAAAAACCAGTATGTACGATAACATAATTTCTTAGTAAATTTCCTTGTTTTTAAAGGTGTACCTATGCTTATTTTTATTTCATTTTGTCTCTCACATTGCTAAGGAGGGAAGTAGAAATATTAACCGACTTCAAAAAAAGGAGGAGGTTCTCAATTCGACTGTATTTTCAACCGACTTAAAAAATGGAGGAGGTTCTCAATTCGACTGTTTTTTTTTTTATGTTTGTTACCCCATAACTTTGGAGTGGGTGAACCGATTTTGATGATTCTTTTTTTATTTGAAAGCTGGTGCTTCCCGAATGGTCCCATTTAATTCCCATTTTTTTGGTCCCATTTTTTTTGGTCCAAATTGAAGTCGGTTTTTTTTGTTAAAATTTGTGATTATTTTATTGTTAACTTCTCCAGATTCCTGCTCATTAATTTCGTTTTGGGACACTTTAAACTTTCCCTGTTGTTGACCCTGGTTTACAGGAGTTACAGTGGAGGGGAGGGCGCGCGGGCGAGATCAGTTCACTTAATAGAGTTTTAGAATTTTAATGCCTAGATAATTTGTAACTATAACTTATTATGTATAAATTGAGACATAATTTGCGTTATGGTAGGTTTTCATAATCGTAATTAGTTGAATTTCTTTTTATTGACATTCTTTTAAAAAGCTTTAAAATGTACGTTATTGTACTTCTTGTCAACATGTTTACTGTCTATTTTGAACGTAAGTATTTAAAATTCTTTATCGCTCTTTAAAAACTGCATAACATTATAATTTTTCGTATTTTTTTTTATTTACGTTACGTTAACTTTTAACATGTAAATTTGATATACCTACTTACTTAAAGAAATACCGACTTCAACAAACTAAACTAATAATGAGCTTAAATAGTAAATTCGACAACCGATATTTATTTATGTATTAATAATAAATATTACACTGCTCTATAAGAGATTTCCAAGTTACATATACCTACATTAATTTTTGAGTTAGAAAAGCGGTAATTGTGAGGACTAAGTCAGTAATTTTAAAGTGTTATAAAGGACTAATATCAAACATTGTAATAAAGCTGACAAATGTCTTGTTTTGTTTATTCCATTTTATTAGTGTTTCATTTTGACGCAAATTACTTCATCAAAGAACCTAGAGTAAGTTTATTTCACACCAAGTCACTCTCGAGCTCATTTGGGCCGCAATAGGGTAGTTGACTATATCCTCAGATCAAATAAAAAAGGTAGATAACTCACCGCCTTGTTCTTGTTGAAGCAGAAAAAAGTAGCGTAGTTCAAAGTTAACACACGCGTTACGCACTAACTATGCTATAAACTACGCTACTTTTCGTCATTATCGTATAAGTTGTCGATACTTGTACGAAGCTGACGAAAAGTAGCGTAGTTATAGCATAGTTAGTGCGTAACGCGCGTGTTTACTTGGAACTAAGCGCCTTTTTTCAGCTTTTTTCTGCTTCAACAAGAACAAGGCGGTGCGTTATCTACCTTTTTTATTTGATCTGAGACTGTATCGTTAATAAATACCTAGGTCACCTTCATTAAAACGAATATTACAAAACATCTCGGAATATATAATTACTACTTTTCATTTATATTACATTTTTTATCAAATAAACATTGAAATATATTGCTCAACAGTGACAACAGTGTTGTTAGCCGAAAACAGTGACGTCACAAGTTGGTTTTTAGCTTTGTAGATTTTTCATACAAAATTATCGTTTTGACAGATGATAAAAAGTAACTAATTTGACTAAGTTGTCAACTACCCTATTGATGAGGGCCAATCACAACGCCGGACGCGCTCACCCTGACAGTAAGAAAGATGTGAAATAAAGTCGCACTAGAACAGTCTCTTAGACTAGAACATCTGCCCTTTGAACAATTTTTTTTTTTTTTTTTTTTTTTTTTTTTTTTTTTTTATATATTTGGCCCGCCAAAATGACTCTACTCTGCCTGATGGAAAGCATAAGCAGAATCCAAGAGTGGAGGTCACCATACTCATTGCGAATGCAGGCAATGCAGTATGGCGACCCACACCATGGCGGCCTAGTGATGCTGCTGCATCTTTTAGTCTAGTCAGCAAGTATGGAACTTGTTGACTAGACTAATTGGGCCTCCGGTCTCGCACTCACCAACGAAACACGACAGCACGAACGCTGTCATTTTACGTTGATTTTCTGTGCGAGGGTAGTACCGCCCCGGTCGAGCCGGCCCATTCGTGCTGAAATCAGCGTGGCTCTACTACCTTTAGCTATACTAGCTTTTGCCAGTTATCGCGGTAAAAAGTAGCCCATTTCCTTCCTCAAAAATCAAAGTATCTCCGTGTTTGATTTCATTGAAATCAGTTAAGCGCTTTAGCTGTGAAAACCTAACAGACAGACAAACGGAGTTTCTCGGACGGTAGTTATGGATTCAGTTGAATGTACATACCCACCATGAAATCAGATTTTGAAATATCCGTGCTAAGGTTGTCTGGAAAAGATTGCCGTGAGCGATAAGATCTCCTATTGTAATGCCATATATTATGTCTACATAACATACATCTATGTCATAGTGGTGTGCAATGAAGGTGTATAAATAAATAAGTAAAATATTAAAATAAGGAAAAGATTTATTGATAGGGTTAATTTTGTTGTATTAATTGTCTCGACGAGTGACTGTTTAGATATTGTATTCGACAGCTGTGTGTAATAAATACGTCCTAGAACTATTGTTCCACATTTATCTATTTATTATGACTTTATGAGTTAAGGATGTTTATCGACACCGGTGGGTTTATGTTGTACAATGTGTAAATTATTCAACTTATTCCATCTTCGGTTAGACCAAAACTAATACTTAGATATTACAGTACAAACGGGACCCTATTATTAAGCCTGCACTGTCAGCCTGGATCTCAGTCATCTGTATCTCAGGATAATCGAGAATCAAAATCGGCCCAATCCTTTCACGAGTCATAAGACTAACGAACAATAATTCATTTATAATATGGAGTGTAGAGATAAGGAGTACATGCAATCTAGAAGTTAAAAAAGTGTCCAAATGCACTAATTAGGTGACGCCACTGTGCAAAGAGTGTAAATTTAAAGAATTAGAAAAGATAGTCAAATGAACTTTTATTTGTTTATGTTTGTCGGACAGTATACTACGCAAAGTTTTTAATATTTAAACTACAATTTAATTATTTGATTATGTTTGTCGGACACTTTTACGTATTTTAACACCTATTTAATACATAAATTTAGGAACAGAAATAAACCCTTCTGTTATTTTTAATAATAGGTCTTTACCTATGAAATTGCCGTCTTGTATGCAATAAGTGAAAGTACTTATTTTTTCAAACTTTTTTATTTCTGTTATTCGAAGTAATCACCCATGCAATCGACGCATCTTTGCCAACGCATTGGCAATTTATTGATGCCCTTCTTGTAAAAATCAGCTGGACGGGAGGCAACAAACTCTTACAAAACAAAAGGCATTTTGTACTGCCTCTCGGGAATTGAATTTTTTACCCACTAAAAAGTTGTCTAAAGTTTTAGTGTAGTTAGTGTTAAAGTTAAAGTAACAGTCGGTAGGTGCAAGGTCTGGTGAGTATGGCGGATTAGGGAGAGCTTCCAACCCCAGCTCTTGCAGCTTGGAGACTGTCTGTTGCGCAGTATGGGGTCGCGCGTTGTCGTGAAGCAGCTGCAAGAGCTGGGGTTTGAAGCTCTCCCTCATCCGCCATACTCACCAGACCTTGCACCTACCGACTATTACTTTTTCCAAACTTTAGACAACTTTTTAGTGGGTAAAAAATCCAATTCCCGAGAGGCAGTACAAAATGCCTTTGAAGAGTTTGTTGCCTCCCGTCCAGCTGATTTTTACAAGAAGGGCATCAATAAACTGCCAATGCGTTGGCAAAGATGCGTCGATTGCATGGGTGATTACTTCGAATAACAGAAATAAAAAAGTTTAAAAAAATAAGTTCTTTCACTTATTGCATACAAAACGGCTATTTCATAGGTAAAGACCTATTATAACAGAAGGCAATAGTCCAAGACTACTTACTATACACACATTTAACGACATTGGGAAGACAATTTAAAATATCTTCTGAAAAATTACAAAAATCGAAATTCTAATTTTGTCTTACCGAAGGTGCGATATTCTTTAGTATTATTTTATTTTTAATAATAATAATAATAATAATAATAATAACCCCCCCGGGGGACCACCTTGCCGTGGTGGGGGGGCTTACGGGAAGGCATGAACTTATCATAATGGTCACTAAGAACTCGACTATACCCTGTAATAGGAGGTACAAAAAATAACGAATAGCCAACAAAATCCTGGCTCAACCCTTTCTAACTAACGGTCCCAAACCCAGAAGAAGAAACATGGTCTTAACAAGAAGCAGTACGAAACGGCCCCAAGTGCCCGGCGGACCCAGTACCAGCGGTGGTAACGACGATATCCACCCTGTGACTGAGCCCAGGGGTGCGAAGAATCTCCGGGTGGGAAGAAGAACTCGTCAAACGACTCAAGCTATTCATAAGGACTCCGATAACTTAAGCAATGCTTCACTGACTCCATCACCATTTCATTCATTCGAGTCACCTTCATCATCCCCATTATCATTTACGTCTTCAACGCTATCAATTGCTGAATCTACTTTGTCTGAGGATGTTGTGCAGGGGACACATGTCGCTACGCCTGCACCCGCCTCAGGCACAAACCGTACGCGAAAGAGATGGTCACAAGAAATTAACGAATTCATCTGGCGTACGTATCTCGTAGCTACAAAATTAAATACTAGCAAAATATACCTTAATCATCTACATCACGAATTCACACAAAAATACCCACAAATGCAGGCATCTAAGCAAAGACTGGGAGATCAATGCCGAGCTATTATTAGAAACAACCTTCTACCTCAACAAACGTTAGATAATATTAAACATGAAGTTTCTACTTACCTACAGCAAACACAAACTACACAAATTAATTGCAGTACACAGGTGAACAATACAAATGCACATACACAGAGAAGAAGGTGGACAACTGACTATAACGAGTCAATAATTAAAAACTACTACAAAATCACACAATTAGGATTAAATAGGACAGCCTATCGTAAACCACTGTATCAAGCAGTCATTGCAGAACACCCTGATTTATCAGAAGTTAGCGAACAAAGAATATCCGATCAGCTCCGGGTAATTCTCAACAATAAATTGATAAGTGACCAAAGACAGCAGGAAATACGAAACGAGATAGCAACTACCCTTAATTTACAAAATACTAATCAGGAAGACTGTATCATACAAACACAATACATAATACCAACAACTGAATTACAACAAGAAATACATAGCCCACAGACAGATATACTCACCCAACCACTGTTAACTCAAAATTGTCGATTACAACTAAATTCCACAGTTTTAGAGCCTAATAAAATTGAAGAAATGTTCAAAACTGCAATACATAGGTTTAAATATAGTGACCCGACGACTCGACCATACATACCCAAACAGAAAATATCTACACAACTAATAAAAATAGTCAATTTCATTGACACCGAAATATTACCAAAACACATATCATTTGAACAAGATTTTTTACTGACTCAGACCATTATTTATTGCGCCGCTTACACGGCGGCTACTTGCAACGGATCTAAAATTAAAGAAAATATTTCAACTGATACCCAAAATCAAGTAAAAATACCGCCCTGGCAGAAGAGGTTGCAATACAAGATACAAAACTTAAGGAAAGATATTGGAAGGATGACAGAATATATCAGAGGAAACAGGAGTGAAAGAATTACAAGATTAGTTGAAAAAATTAAACATAATCACCAAATCCATTCACAACATGAAGAACCTAATTTCAGTAATGAGCATTTCCTTGATACCCTCAAACAAAAACTAAATGCAGCTACAAGTAGATTAAAAAGATATGTTAACTGTACACTCAGAAAAACACAAAATAGCCAATTTTCCAACAATGAAAAACAATTTTACAGACAACTAGCTTCAAACTCAACACAATACACAAACAGAAACACACAAGATTCGGTAACGGCACCGGTTGATGAATTGCATGACTTTTGGTCTAATATTTGGTCAAAACCTGTACTTCATAATTCACAAGCTGCATGGCTTCAGACGAACACCTCTTTAACAGACCCTATTATACCTATGGATTTTGAACAAATTCCTGTAGAAGTACTTATAAACGTACTGAAAAAACTGCACAACTGGAAGGCACCCGGCACCGATCGTATTCACAACTACTGGTATAAGAAATTTACATCCATTCATCCGCTACTACACAAACACATTAACACTTTCATTCAGACACCAGACTTAATGCCACAATATATTACTGAAGGCCTCACCTACATGATACCAAAAGATGCAGACATCCAGAACCCAGCTAAATATCGCCCTATTACATGCTTACAAACGATATACAAAATACTTACAGCGTGCATTGCAGAATTAATTCATCAACATGTTAGCGAAAACAATATACTTGCGGAAGAACAGAAGGGATGCCGTAAAAGTAGCCAAGGTTGCAAAGAACAGCTAGTTATAGACTCAGTGGCAATGAAACTAGCAATTACGAAAAAGAAGAATATTAGCACCATGTACATAGACTACAAGAAAGCCTTTGATTCTGTTCCACACAGCTGGTTACTTCATATCTTGCAAATCTATAAAATTCACCCAAAAATAATAGACTTTCTGCAAAACTCGATGCAACACTGGACCACAAAATTAAATATCAAAGGACATTACAACACAGAAATAGCTAAAATCCCGATACGCAGAGGAATCTTTCAAGGTGATGCACTTAGCCCGCTATGGTTTTGCCTAGCTCTCAATCCCCTTTCTCATATGTTGAATAAGTCCAGCCTAGGTTACACTATCACCACACCACGCAAACAAACAAACCTTACACATCTCATGTACATGGATGACATAAAATTATATGGAAACAGCACAGAGTCACTACACCGCCTAGCAGACATTACGCAATCATTTTCAAACGACATTCACATGGAATTTGGAATTGATAAGTGTAAAACCTTTACAGTAATAAATGGAGAAATTACTTCAAGCGT